>OY743114.1:1270000-2520000 GCA_963555685.1 Acrobasis consociella
ATGACAGTATCATAAATAAACGACTATTTCGTGCACATAGCGGTCGTAAAACGTCATTGCGTCCCGGAAACCGTAAAAATAGCGTTGTTACATTGTGCGCCAACCCTTGCGGCAGCAGGCTGACCCGCCACAGGCAGCCGAGCCGCGCGTCGATGATGTAGTCCGGCTGGAACACCACCCAGTTGCCGGAGTCTGATTGCTGTGGTCAAGGTTCAAATTCGTGTATATTTTTTTTCGGAAAAAAACTTAAATTAAAAAAAAATCATAAACGTGCAGCATATATTTCTTATCACTTCTTTCTAAATAGCAAGGTTGCCTGGAAGAAATATGCCTTATGCCTAGCGATAAGACCGCCTTTTGCGCATTTCTTAGTTTTTAAGATAATTGTGTCCTGTATTTATTTATTTTGTGCAATAACGGGTAATGTATTGTATGCTTACTCGAATTAAAAAGCGAGTGTCGTGTAACACTCGGTTGGAGGAAGTTATAAAAATTGAAGCCCCTGAAAACCCACAAAAATTCCAGCCCCTAAAAAAAGTGACTTTTGACATGTAGTCACCTTGCGACTAGGGATTGCAATCCGGTAAACCGCATCCGGTAATCCAGCGAATCCGGCGAATCCGGCATCAATTTACACTTACCGGATCCGGTACCAGTACAACGGATCTGGTTTTGTAAAATGAAAGTAAACAGTAATTATTTTCCCTTGTTTCTACGCTCTCTTATGAATGTTTTATTTAGGTCGACTTAGGAGAAAAATTTAATACCGGCCGGGTTAATGAAAATCCGGTCGGATTGCAATGTGTCATAAGCTCTAAATGCTAAATCTGCTGTACAGCAAGTTTATACACGTACAACGCGCAAGACGCAGGACTGCTCTGACGTTCGTCCGCGCTATTCACTCTCTATGTGCACGACGTTCGCAGCACTCGCTGGATGCAAAATATAAGGCTATCAAAATACACTGAAACTATTTTAATGGTGAATTCAGTCCATGATACTGAACAACTTTTCCCAAGGAACACGTATCAAAATATGAAATTTAATTTTTGGCCTCCCATACAAGTTGACCGATCAGCTGATCCGAGTTTGTATGGGAAGCCAAAAATTTTTTTTCGAATTTTCTCATATGTTTCTTGGGGAAGGTTGTTCACTATCACGGACTGAATTCACCCTTAAAATAGTTTCAGTATATTTTGTTAGACCTTATACACGATGACTTTTCATTGGTTTTGGAAAAGAAAATGTCGTATAGTAAATAAATTCCTCTATCCATATACGTAAACCAAATTTGCGTATGACATAAGATAAAAAAGTTACAAAAAATGATTTTCGATCGAGACCACGAAGTACTCGTCCAAAACTGTTGCGTGAACTCGCGTGACCCCATAAAATTCGAGCGGCCGGCCGGCGACGACGCCCGGTCGTGGAACTACTAATTGATCTCACGATTTTACTTTCGAGATTTAGTCAAAATTTTTTGATTCTGAATTTTTATTTTGACTAGCTAATTAGGTCTTACTAACGATTCTTATGAAGTGGCCTTCGGCTTCAAAACCAATGAAAAATCACCGTGTATACAGGTTTTGTAAAGCTGTTGTGCTAGTTGGGAAGTTTACTGATTCTAAGGGCCTTCGCTAAGTTGCGCAAGCGCACGCGGCGGGTTCAGTCTATCTCTGTCACAAACGCTACGTGCGACAGAGACAGGTGACCCGCGACGGATTCTGCTATCTCTTTCGCATTTAGAGTTTGTGTCAGAGATAGACCGAAACCCGCCGCGCGCGCCCGCGTAACTTAGCGAAGGCCCTAAGTTTTGTTGTAAAGGATACACATAGGACACAGCTGCCCGTTGACAGTGGCCGGCCGCATTGAGTTGCCGGCCACCACGGGGATGTGGATGGCCGTGTTGTTCTCCACCTTCGACTCCTCCATTATGTCGAACAGCTGCGATGTTTGGCTCGACTGGAAACGAGGGAACTATAGTTAACTAGCTGGTGCCCGCGACTTCGTCTGCGCTGGATTATCAAGCAATCCTACTAATATTGTAAATGCGAAAGTGAGTTTGAATATTTGTTTGTTTGTTAACTCTTCACGCTCAAACTACAGAACCGATTTGGATGAAATTTGATATGGATTGGATATAGTGTGATACCCAGGACATAGGATAGTTTTTATCCCGAAATTCCCACGGGGAGCGAAGCCCGCGGGTACAACTAGTATCTTTATGTATGTATGTAACATGTTATCCAAGGGCTGGCACTTATTTCGCCAAAAGAATTTCTATTGCAGTGCAGAGAGCTTATTTTTTTATTTGTAATTTTTGTGTAATTTTTTTTGTTAATTTCTGTAATGTATTTTTATATTGAAATAAATATTTATAATGAACACAAGAAATTATGCAAACTGCAGCCGTTGCCCCACAAGGCACGCCATGTTTTCATGATAATGTGTTGCTTGACGATTTGGACATCAGTTTGGAAGACCATATTTGTGTTAATTTTTTATTCCATAGTAAATAAAGTCCCTGTAAGATGTTGTCGGTTGTCGCTTCGTTATTTTGTAGTTGTAGAGGTCGCCCCAGTTTCGTAACAATGCTTTGAGTGTTGGCGAGTTCGTACCTGATGGTGCACCAAAACCAGATCCGCCACAATGTGGACTGCGAAGCGACCCACCAGCCCCGTCCGCAGGACGTGGGTCAGCTGACCTGTACCGCTGATTGGCATGAGTAACACCTGGAAGTTTCATTTCATTTCTTTATTTCATATTAGCACACAAAACAGATAACTCGCAACATCCCAGTTTGGACGGAACCACAGAATGAATATTAGTGGCTCTGTAAGCTGTCGAGCTCGCGAGTCCCCCCAACCGTTGAAGTTTATCGGACAAAAAAAAGTTATGTAACATTTTTTAATTTTTAAAAAAATTGCTGTCTTATGATTTATTTGCACATAAAGTGTTCAACCCCCATAATGAAAAAAAATTAAAAACTGAGTCAACAAATACTTCTAGATAATTTTTGAACCTTCTCAGAAAATTTCAAAAGAATCGGTCAACAAATGCGACCTGTATGGGAGAACAGCCGGCCAGCCGGACATTTGGCCAATCTTGAAACTGAGACACTTTTTTTTTTTGTTTGCTCTGTCAATATGGGATACACAGAAAAGTTCTACCTCAGTGGGTCCGGGCGACACCGTCGACACTCCGTGCCTGAACACCGCACACCATGTCACGTCACACAGACGTAACACTGACACATCTCTCTCCACCACCGGTCTGCCCGGCTCCACTGAAAAAGTTACACATAATGTTGTATTAACAATTTTGATGACTCTTGTGATATGAGTTGTTCAATTTCTATTTTTAACCCCTGACACTAGTTTATTCGCCAGGCAAATTAAAAAAACCCTGACTTGCCTATACTCAGCAGTGGGGGGAGGAAGGTCTAGAATGATCATGAAGATGATGAAAAGGGGCTCAAAAGAGGAGCCTAGGTATGAAAAAAAAAAGCCATGGAACCAGGTGACCCATCATAACGTTGATATAATCCTACGGTTGACTGGAGGAGATTGCTTTGCGACTGATAAGTCCACCTTTGTATCATAATTCTGTCTTGTTATTTTTTTCTGTATTTCCTTTAGTTTATAGTGCAATAAAGAGTATTTGTATTGTATTGTATAACAAAGAGTGATTGACTCACACTCTAACTTCTGTAGTTTGGTGATGGTAGAGTTGTTCAGTAGAAAAGGCTGCAGTAGGGTTCCGTTATTTCCAGCGAGAAGGACGGTAGAGCTTTGAGAACACCAGGAAAACCACGCACCACTGAAAAGTATATACAAAAATAGTGGTATAGAGTTGTTTGTTTGTAATATCTTTATTGAACAAATAACAAAAGTAACCAGCCAACTGCAAGTCAGACTCGCGCACGAAGTGTTCTATACCATTGTCTATAAAAAACACATTTATTGTAGAGTGGTAACAGAAATACGTCATCTGTGAAAATTGATAGCTAGACATAGTTAACTATGTCACAGTTCATGAAATACAGCCTGGTGACAGACAGACAGAACAATGGACGGTGGAGTCTTAGCAATAGCATGGAACCTTAAAAAATTGCATATTTGCCAGAGTAATATCAAAAAAATAAGTCTGTCTTTACATTCAGGAGTAAAACTCTTATCAGTGTCATGTACAGACCAAAATAGTTTTTCTGTACTTTTTGGTTTGACTTCCCAACTGTCTGGAGACATAACAAAATGAGATTTTTAAGAAATGTAGTAAAAAAATATACCTAAAAGATGTGCTCTTTAAATTCTTCAGCTGCTTCTTTTCCGGCAGAACCTGCAGCAGCTCAATCCCATGGTCTGTAATGAATGCTATCTCATTCACTCTTGGCCACACAAACCCCAGTATCTTCGCATTCTTCCATTTACATGTATGAGAGTACTCGACATTCGTAGGAGCCAAGTCTTTGAAGTTGACAAATTCGACAGTAGCATTCTGTGAGTCTTGATTCCTTTGAATGGCTAAGATTTTGTGGTCCGGAGAGAATTTTATTGAGATGATGGGCCCTCGGTCCTCCATCCTGAAGGATGTGCATTTTGTCTCGTCCATTCCTGTGACTGTCACTCCAGTCACTCCACCTGATCTGACTGTGAATACCTGAAGGCAATGTGTAAGTGCTACAGTATTGTTGCAAACAAGAACATAGCAACGTGTACGTCACCGAAATTGGTAAACTTAAGATATATAATGGGTACATTACACACCACAGTAAATGTCTCTTCATCATATAATAATGTTAATAAGAAAGTGCAACACAAAAGCAAATATCTGTTAATTTTACCTGCCCATTTGTGTCATCGAAAAATACGTTTGTTACTGGACTATCGGCGTCGAAGCGCTTGGGTTGTTCGGAGAGGGCTAGGTAGTATTCCTCGCTATCTTTTAAACAGAATTTAGCCATGATTTTAACATAAAATTGAACAATATTAATTTAATAACACAACACCTACAATAAAAAACCTCCCATGTTTTGACAAAACATGGAATGGACAAAAGTTATAGTGTTGCCAGAGTCCTCGAGTTATGAAGTTACAGTTCCTACCTATTTCAAAACAGAACAGATAACCACTTACATTATTGATGGAGACATAAAAATATTTTTAGCTCTTAAAAATGTTTATTAAAAAGTTCATATATTTTCTATTCTTTGATTAGCACTCTGAAACTACGAAGCGCTGTATCTTCTTACCTGTTGGTTCTATATCTTTGGATAATCTAGTTGAAAAACTAAATAAAACAATTAATTAAGTAATTCAATTAATTAGGTGCACAAATTAAAAAAAAAAACACAATCTCATATTATCACACTATCACACTAATATTATAAAGGAAGCTGACACCCTGATAGAACAAAATAATATTATAAACATATAATAAAAGTTAATGTTTAATAAAACCTAAACATATCGCGAAAGTCACTATTAAAGAACTCTACTAATACTGTTCCTACATACACTACATTCACATGATCACATACATTCTACGAATAATAATTCTCTAGAAGCGTAACTAATCCCGAAAAATAATTCCACGCGGTTTCCGCGGCGGGCGGGGCTTAAAATATGGACCGCGCGGCGCGACAGTTCGCCGTAAGTGCCGTAACACTCGAGTCGTGCGGCTGCATCGCAAGAAGTTTAATTTAAGAATATTGCTATGTTTTAGTGATAATGGATTCATTAAAAATGCCGTCGTGTGCCGAGAAGTGGTGTAGAAGCCATACAGACATGAAAAACACAGGACACCTTTCATATACAAGGAAATAAACATTTTAATAATCCAAACTTGACATCTGTGGAACGTGTTATGCAAAATGTACCTAAGATTTTTTTTCTGCAGTGCCTATCACGTGGCGTGATCGGAAAAAAGATATTTTTTCTAGTATGATGGATGGTATGATGCATTAGTACAATTTTTTTGACACAGATTCTCAACATATGAAATTCTGTGTAATATGAAGTGATAAGTGGAAAAACGCGGTTCGTCTGGAGAGAAATGAATTTAATCGGATGCCTCTTAAAAATTGTAAAATATGCAACGTAAACTTTTGCAGTAAGGACTAGAAGATAGTCGACAGCGCAATTGGGCGTTTTAATTTTCTTTTTGCCGCACTGTACCAGTGTCACAGAATTAATAACATACAGAACGGAAACTCGCACCGTCCCCCGCAATCTGGTGTCCCCGCAACCCTTCCCCCGTTTTTGTGAGGTGTAAGCGGCAGTAAACAGGGTTATTGGTAGTCGCACGTTGACATTACGCGAGTCACTTAGGATTATTGAATTATATATAATGGTGAGAAACTGCGCACATTATCATTGTTTATCCACGGAAAACAATAAATAACGGAAATTTTATAGATTTCCGAGTGATGAAAACAGGTAAGCAAAGCAACAAATTCTGTGGTGGCGACCCTGATTGTTTAACTCACACATTTGACGTGTGCACGGACGGATTGTTTCGTTTGTAGTAGTACTAGGTATATATGCTGCTCCGTTTGTATGAAGTGTCACACCTGTGCCAGTGTACCTACTTTACTACTTATGCATACTTTAAAATATGTTTAACTCTTTATTTTAATAAAATATGTTGTATCAATAAATGTTATACTTCAAATAATTTCTTATTTTCTTTGTAGTATTTAAGTTATTCAATAAAAAAATTAACACTTAAACAAGCTAATTTAGATACATAACACCATCCACCCACGCGTTGTATTGTACCACCTCCGACCGACGACGACGCGTGACCTTAGGTGCTATTTTTCAAATGCGGAGTCACTAAACGAACGATTTTTGTATGGAAAAACCATTCGTTTAGGTGACTCCGTGTTTCAAAAATAGCACTTCTTGTCGCAACCAATCGCATGCATCTTTGTCTCTGCGTGTGTTTAAGTGTTTCGTTGTCATCACAGATTAGACAGATTATATCCTGTTGTCATTACTGTTAGTTTGTTTGCGTAAATGGAATCAGAATCGAAGCAGTGAATTTAGGAGGATTAAATTTCTAGAGAATTATTATTCGTAGCATACAATACATCACAAGCACAACATTTACAATACTATGGTTTCTGTATTATATAATCCTTTATAAAAAGTTCACTGTAATGTAAAATATAATTAAACCTCAACCTATGTAAAATAATTAGGCTCAAAACACGCAATATGCAAAAAAAAAACTTTTTATCATACAGGGCATCAAAGTTCTCATGAGATTTCAATAATTCTAATTATCTGTAAATGTACAAAAATGTAATAAATTTAAGTTACTGACAATACTTGTGTCGTTTTTTTGATACACTTGACATAACAGCTGCTGTCTTGCTACTGTCAATCGTTGCAAAATAGTAGCGTTCATTTGTTTGTTAAAAAATATTACCTATTTATCCAAAATAAAGATTTTACTTAAGATTTTAAATTACTCTTTAAATAAAAGATACTCATCACCAAAAAATAAAACATAGTGATAGATCTGCAAATAAAAATTATTATTTACTTACAGAAATAATAAAATGTGAACGCAATTATAGCCATGGTAACTAAAATCATGCTAAAATCGATCGCTATCATTTGTAGTATTCAGCCAAGCTGTTGCTAGCAACAAGAGTTTGGCTGAATATTACAGATAAACTCAATTGATTTTATCATTATTTATATAACTGTATATAAACCAAAGGAAAAATGACTGAAAATGTAGAATTACATTCATTTTGTATAAACTCTACAAACGATAGTGATATTGAGGAATACCATGAGATAGTACAAGATGTTAGTCTCGAGACCACTCTTTCGTCTGCGTATTCCAATAAAACTGTAAAAGAATTCGATTTTTTCACTCAAAATGATGCTAAAGTTGAGGGAAAGGGTGGTGAGAAGAAGAAGTCGAAGAAGAAAGAAAGAGTATCAAATATCATGGATATTATAAGTTCCGAGTTGGCTTCTGCAGCTGCACCTCTAGCAACTAACGTTATTACGACGGTCAGGGATTTGGAACACCAACAAAGCAGTTGCTTGTCCCAGGGTTCTTCGATGAGAAATTTATTTGATAGATCCCGTTCTCTACGGACTGTTTCTAGTTACGGGTACGTAGAAAGTAGGGAAAATAGCACTTCCTCTTAGTGGATACTGATGTGGCTATAGGTACTATTTTGTCATATCCGCTATCGATACTATCGAAACTATCGATAGTCCTATCGATATTGTTACTGTTTTCCAAGGTCGCAATAGTATATGTAGATAGCCTGTCATCTGTAAGCAGACCGGAATCCGGTCAACATGCATTGTTTTACTATTGTGTCTGGTGTTTTGCACAGACGACAGGATAGACAATCGATATTTTAGACCTATTATATCTTGCAACATAATCGATAGAGAGTGTTGCCACTGTATAGTCCACTATCGATAGTACTAATACATATCGATAGTATTGCGTTGCATAAACTATACGATAGTATCGATAGTTTATATATTATGAAAAGCAATACTATCGATAGTATTGTTGGTTATCAATAGTATTGTTTTAAAACAGCTATCGATAGTATCAAAAGGCCTATCGATAGTTTGGCATTTTTCGATTGAAACTATCTCTTGTAAAACTATCGATTTTTCTACAACACTAATGCGATATATGGTCAAGTGTTGCCGCTCGTAAGTCAACTATCGATAGGCTATCGATAGTATCGATAGTATTGTCATGGTACAGATATCTACAGTATTGTATCTTCATACAAACGGTCGGAACACAAGTTATACCTACGCGCCTTGAAGGTCAGCATACACTTGTTCCGTGACTCGGCGTACAAACAGTCGGGAATGCGCCGCAGTGGCGAACGGTGTTTTGTTGTAAGCAGCAGGCGTGTTATTTGTGAACCCTTATTTATTCTATTATCTTTTTCTTTTGGGATAATCTTTTTCATTCACCTTACACAAAACTAGTCACTTAAGTAGGTAGATGAAATTAAAATACTATAGACGGGCAGCCCTAGCGCACGCGTGGCGTAGGTATATTTTTCAAGGACAGCGCCGAGTTGAATTACTGTATATATATGTACCGTGGTATTGCTTCTTATAATGCATAAACTGTCGATACTGTCGATACAATGTGCATTATGGGAAGCACTAATATCGTTACTAATTCGACGATAATTAGCAAAAGTACTACTCTAATACAGCTATTATTATCATACTTCTTGGTTCTATCGACTGTTTGACATTTCTCGATTGAATCTGTCGATTGTAAAACTACTGATTTTTCGGCAAAACTAAACATCAGCTCAGACCATGGGCGCCGGCAGGGGGGTGCCAGGGGACACTTGCACCCCTTGGGAATGTCGAGGAATTATTGAAATAAAAAGCCGTTTGTTCGAAATCATTTATTTATCTATACATATCATAAAACAGTAAAAAAAGTGTGTCTGTACATTAAATATATTTCCAAAAAAAATATTGGGGGCGATGGAGACGTAGTAATAGAGTAAGAATTTAAAAAAAAATGTCTGTCTGTTTGTCTGTTTGTACACGCTAATCTCCGGAAATACTGGACGGATTCGAATGAAACTTTTTTTGTTATATAGCTATTAAGCCTGGGCAACGTATAGGGTATAAATGATTTTGGAAAATGGAACGCCTGATGCAGAACCATAATGGTCCAGCTAAACTATAAGAGATATAAAAATGCCGCCTTAGTAAAAGTTGTTCAGCCTGATGAGCATTTTCCAGAGACATAAAGTCCACGCGAACGAAGTCGCGGGCTTCGGCTAGTTCACAATAATTACACAAATTCTCATTTAAAAAGCAACTGCAGCCAGCGGGGTTTTTGACCGAACTTATTAATGACTTTTTCTATAAAGTTATCTTTATTGTCCTTGGTTATCTTGGTTATGTTCTAAATAAATTTTCAATTTTTATTAACAATCATATACGGCGAAGATTGTAAGAAAACTAAAATCTGCACCACCTGGAAATTAATTTTGCCCGCGCCCATGGCTCAGACTGCGACGTGACCCGACGCGACGTGGCGCACACTTTGAACTTGTGTACTACTCAGAAAGACAATTTCAGTATTACGCACTAGCGTTGCATAACTATCGATAGTTTGACTATCGATAGTTGACCTTGAAAAACAGCATATTCCAAGCAATAGTATAAAATATCGATAGTCTATCGATACTATCGTGACCTTGGGAATCTAACAATATCGATAGGACTATCGATAGTCCTATCTACTGTCGACATACTATCGATAGTATATGAATCCAATAGTATCGATAGTATCGATTAACAGTAGTTTTCAACACTACTGATGAAAGGTAAAACTATCTATAGTTTCAATACTGTAACTTTTATTGTATGAATTACTATCAATAGCAAAATTTATTATCGATATTAGGTAATACTATCGATAGTTCTTTGTAGAAATAGTAAATTTACTGTCAATACTATCTATAGCATGAATTAAAAACTACCGATACTATCGATAGTCCTATCGATATTGTTACTGTTTCCCAAGGTCACGATAGTATCGATAGACTATCGATATTTTATACTATTGTTTGGAACACTATTACGCACAACGTCGCGCTGCACCGGCCGCTCTGCACAGCGATGCTGGATCTCGCTGAAATCAGTACCCATCTTTTTGTGTAGTAAACAAGTTCTATTTTTCTTCGGAAGTGCGCGCCACGTCGCGTCTTAGGCTGATCTGACCCTAATACGGTTATGCTTGCCAAATTTGTAATAAATTACAGTTAATTTTTTTTAATAAAATTAGGCTGTAAAGCTGCAGTCTCTACAGTGTAATCATTGATGTGTACCTAATTGTAATTAGCATATGTTATTTCCAGATTTAGAACCTCATTTCACAAACTCAACATCAGCCCTATATTTCCCAGAGTTCTAGAAAATGCTGCCACCAAAGAAGTTAACATCCCCGTTCAATACGTAGATCCAACTATGTTCAAAGATTTCATTGAATGTAATGAAAATAATGAAACTAAAGCTGCACCCAAATTCTTAGACATTGCAGTGAAGAATTTGAAATTTAAACACCATCATACATTTTCTTTAGAAAAGTTACTTTGTGTCAAACTTGCTGATATTTATAATGAATATATAGCAATACAGAAGACAATTAAAGATCTTCTTAGAGATGTAAGAATAAGTAGAGAGACAAAAGATAATCTGAAGAAGGATCTGCTTAAAGCAAGTCCAAATAAGAAAGATGATTTAAGATTCGATCATACAGTAAGGAAATATACTGAAAAACTAATTCAGTCTAAAGAAAAACATACTGAGGCTTTAAGAAAGAAAGACGACTTACTACATAACATGGTGTCTCTTTGGGCAGACATAGAAATAATCAGAGAAAGATCAGGACGCATATTAACTCCTTATATTTTGGATGTAACTACAAAAGCCATGGATGATAAAAAATTCGAAGAAGAATGGAATAAAGTTTTTAATGCAGAATTTACTGATCTTTTATCTAAGATGGAATATGAATATGTGACGAAATATATTGAATATAAGGAAATAAAAAATGACCAGAATGTAGAATATTCTAGAAAGAAAACTTTAACTAAGCCTAAATTGGAAATTAATGAAGAATCTTTGAAGGAACAAGTAGAAGAAGTCGTAAATGATATGGTTACAAAGGGCACAATAAACGTTATTTTAAGAACAGATGACAATATATTGTCCAAAACTTCTAAATCTGAAAAGAATAATGCGAAACATAAGTATCGCTTGGAAATTTTCGTAGATGACACGTTTGTATGTGATTCTGAAAATTATTTCTCCAACAATACTAACGCTGACGAAGTTGAATTTGATGAATCGTTTTCAGTTCAAATTTTGCCAACCAATAAAAACCTGATGGTTGTTTTGTCGGAAGATGGAGATGAAGTTTCATTTATAAAGAAAAACTTGTCAGACATTAAAAAGAATATTCAAAATTCTGATTGCGTCGCTGAAAGTTTTGTTTACAACAACATTGTAGAGCCTACATCAAAAGCCGTTGGAAGTGGACACAATATTAAAGAAATATCAAGAACTAACAAAGTCAAATTAAAGAGTAGTAATTTATTTCAAGGCAATTTGTATACAACGTGCGAAATTATTTTTAGAATAGGATGGAGTGAGAAGATAAATGATAATCTTAGTGATAATATAAAGACGTCCATGGAGATTGATAGGAATTTGAAAAGACTATTGCATGGAATAGATAAGCCAAGCATTGACATTTTAATTGATATAATGTCTCAAATGTATGGGAAAGATATCGAGAATGATGATAAAGTGATAAGTATTTTAAAGAATCTATGTAAACAAGATGTAAAAAGTAATGATGATTTATTTCTTATACCAGATGAAAATAGTCCAGAGTTTATACGACTAAAACTGCTACATCTTCGCAATACAGGAGGGTTTACTAACGTAGAAAACAAGACCGTTCCACTTCATGGAAGCCAGATATCTACAGATCAACTGAAGTGCCTACAAAAGAGTGACGAGAAGGAATTTGACGTGGAGTACATAAATAGCAAGTACGTGGACGCCGATCCAATAGAGCTACAAAGGTTCATAGGAGCGAAGTACGTGCAGAAACTGAACAAGAATATGTTGAAGAATCTAAACGAGCATCTACTGAAGAAAACGCATAAAGATGTTGTTAGGGATTTTAAAGATTTGAGTTTGAGGTGAGTTTGGATGGGAGTATGAATTTTTAGTGTCTTAAAAGAGCCATTTACACAGTCCAGGATTTTTGCCTGTTGCATAGAAATTAAGTTTTTTGATTGGAGGCGATCGAATTTTGCACTAAAGCCGTGTGGTTTCCGGTAGAGTAGAATAGGGCTAGTCCACGTCCTCCCGTGGATGTCGTAAAGGCGACTTAGGAAATACAAGCTAAGCGAAGCTTATAAACATCAATGAGACCTCTATAACCCGTCTGGCCAGCGAAGAGACTATGGGCCAAAGTCCTCTGGCTGCTGTGGCCAAGTATGGCTCTGGTAGTACAGAGAGGGTCGTGCTCCTGCATTAGAGACAAAAAGACCTGATGATAACTGGGCACTGATGATTAAAGTTAATGATCATCATGTCGTATGGCACGTTATTGCACGAATCCTAAACTTTTAATGGTAGGTTTTTTAGCCAGAGTACAGCTGGTTGATGTTGATGATGACCCAAAATTGAAAAAGCTGTCAGCTGAGACTGGGTGAAAGAAAGTATAGATACAGATAATTTAAGATGATAAAAGTGCTTTGATTAAAAGAACTAATTGAAACACGCAGCAAAAGGTAGCAAGAACCCAAAATCACGCTGAACAAGGTGGTATTTATGTAGAATACCTCGATCAATTTCATTAATCTGCGCTTGAAGAGAAGCAGCTGATACATTTTACGCTACTTCTGTGCTCTAAAACTTAGTACGATAGTGACATCTTATTTCTATACATACATGACACTATGGACCGCTACTTGCGTGTTATTTCTATGTCAAACCAAATAAAACTTTATCATCATAAGTTAGTGTTCAATGTTGCTTGAAACTGAAAAATTTAGAGTAACCTCCGAAAATGGAGAATAAGAGAAACGAGACGAATTTTCCCGTGGTTGCCCTTTCCAGAAGTTTCTTCTTAAACAAGACCAAGCTGACGACTCTAGCCACGATATCGGGCAGCACCAAGCAGCAACTCCTGATGGAGTCGTTGGGCAGGGAGCAGGAAATTCAGGTGACAGTGCTGAGGGCGTACAACCTCGTCGATAGGAAGGAGGACGTGTTGTCTGAAGACAATGAGGACACTGACAGAATTGCTGGTAAGAGATTTGCGTTTGAAAAGAGTCCCCTTTGAAACACGATAGCTATTTTAACTGGTGAAGCACTGCTGAAGCTTTCTGACTCATATGGGGGCCTTAGGACCTTAGGTCAAGTATCTTAGAGACAAACCTTACAAAAGACAGGTAAACAGGAATGGCTTCAAATTGAAATGTTTATTTAGTAATTATACCTCTACAGGCAGGTACTTTTACACGTCAAGAAGGCTGGAATAACAAAAGAAGCAACTTAATAAAAAAAGATTTGGTCAATTTACTTACTGCGTAGCAGGCAATTCCGTAGCACTGATGCACTGCTAGAAGTGTATTCGTTGTTCGTAGCAGTTAGGTTCAGCCGCCTCGTAGCACTGTCTGTAGAGTCTGCTAGTGAAAAACTTGAAAGCACACTTCGTAGCACTTGGTAGCAGTTAGCTTTTGCCATAGCATTGCTAGACTATATAGTAAACTTGAAAGCTACGCACTTCGTAGCAGTGCTACGTTCTTCCGCAGTACTGCTACAACGTAGGCCATCCATTACGCTACGCACGAGCGTTCGTAGGCAATATCTACTAAGTAGGAGACTACGACACTACGCATGTGCTACGCGCTTGAATGATCCTACAAATATTGCAACAATCGTAATATGCGTAACAAGCGATTTAAACTTTATTTAATCTATACATATAATAAAACAGTAAAAAAAAGTGTGTCTGTACATTAAATATATATCCAAAAAAAAAATATTAGGGGCGATGGAGCCGTAGTAAAAGAGTAAGAATTAAAAAAAAAATTGTCTGTCTGTTTGTCTGTTTGTACACGCTAATCTTCAAAAATACTGGACGGATTCGAATGAAACTTTTTTTGTTATATAGCTATTAAGCCTGGGCAACATATAGGGTATAAATGACTTTGGAAAATGGAACGCCTGATGCAGAACCATAATGGTCCAGCTAAACTATAAGAGATATAAAAATGCCGCCTTAGTAAAAGTTGTTCAGCCTGATGAGCATTTTCCAGAGACATAAAGTCCACGCGAACGAAGTCGCGGGCTTCGGCTAGTCATAAATAAAGTATATTGTAACAAATAAAACATACCATAATATTGATTTGGTTCCTTTTGAGCGGAATATGCTTGAATAAAAAACCCTTGTCTACCACTATGGACACAGAATTAATATAAGTATTACATAAATAATTGAATCTCTTATGGTCCCGGTAGAGATTCCGTTCTGTATGTAATACTTACGAGTATATTAATTCTAGGCTATGGGGTTAAGGGTTGTAAACCGTTAATTAACAGGAATACTTTTTCAAATGGTCCATTATAAAATATAGTATCGTTGAGTTAGTATCCCATAACACAAGTCTCGAACTCACTTAGTTTGGGGCTAGCTCAATCAGTGTTATTTGTCCTTATATATTTATTTATTTTATTATTATTATTACTTTCAAATTTTGGTGCCCTTGGGTTATTTAGCACCCTTTGCCGGTTCTGGTAAAATCTTTAGCTTATCTGGGAGAAATAATAAAATATGCTACGCCCATTTGAACTTCTGTGTCTGTCCCTTCTTTGTTTCTCTTGTATTCAATCAAAATGAAAAAAAAATTAGAAGTAAGTAGTGCCTTTAAGATTTGAATAGCAGATTTTTTTGAAAACAGGTTTCAAAGTGCGACCGTTACGGCCCTTTGTACGAGTGAGTTACCACAAGGAATGTGTTCAGACGACCACAGCCATCGGCTGCCATCCGACTTGGAACCAGACCCTAAAGATAAGGACTAAGTAAGTACTAAATTGTAGTTCACCGCGGACTATGAACTCGCGACATTTTACAACTGCATGTATCGAAGTAACCCACATTGAGTGAGTTTGCTCATGACTATAACTCAAGAACTCAAGTCATCTTTAATTTAAATTTTAATGAATGTGCTCTGGCAAATTTAAGGTTGGCTATTAGGAGACGAATAGATACAAAAAATGATTGGATAATACTGACTTTCATTTCATACTATTATCTTATACAACGTGGAATGGGTATATCCGTAATAAATGAAACAAGTATACATTATGAAAATCTGTAATATAATGAAATTCAAATAACAGTCATAAAACAAAAAATCCGTACTTCCATACAAAAGTGTGTAGCCGCATGCCGGAATGTCGATTTTTTATTGTTTTTTTGACCGTTATTTTAATTTCAATTTACTATAGTGATCTAGTATAGCGCGTGGTTCGATTTATTACGAACGAGTATGTCGCTTCCACGTTGTATATACTCTTACCTCTACAAACACCAAAAATATTGAATGTTCTATTGTCATGAAGACATAACATTTTGAAATGAAGCATTGGTGAAAAGGGCATACATAATTCGATGTTTTTTTGTTCTTTTTGCTATTGCAGACTGGAACCCCTCTCAGCCATTTACATAAACATCTACGACGAATACAAGGCGAACATTCCAGAAGGGCACAGTGGCGACAACGGTAGTACAGTCCACTACCGGTATTATAACAAGTGGCTGGGCTGCTTGCAGATACCGCTGTACGCTGTGCTGACCATGGCCATGGTAAGCAATAATGACCAAAGGTGACCGTTCCAGCATAAGTCGTAAAAGTCAACCACAAATTCAAAGTGACATTCCAGTAGGACAAACGGCGACAACGGTAGTACAGTCCACTACCGATACTACAACACGAATCTATCTCCCTTGTAAAAATAGGACAAAATCTCTTTACACCAACTAAGTAAATAAATAAACAAATATACGCTGACAAATCACACAGATTGATAAGTTCAAAATTTGAGAATATAATGTGAAAAAAATCAAAAGTAAAATTGAAAATCTAGATTAGGTAACTACAAAGGCTTTTTCTAATGTAAGACTTGAATAGTATCTGATCGCTCATTTGAATAAATCTCCGACTTTCGCCAGCTTCGCGGTACATTTAAGCTGTCCACCCCACCACTGCTGTTCGGCTACGAAGCGTCTTCACAAGCCGCCAATCCTCATTCCCTGGTGCCGGAGGTCAAGCAACTCATGAAGAAGGAGATGTCCTTCATATCGTTGCAGATAACTACTAACTTGGCTCACTTGGGAGGGCCACAGGTATAATCTTCTACTTTCTTGTATTTCTTAATGTGCTCGGTTAGATCACTTGATCAATATACCTCTTTTGTATCAGATTGATTGATACAGATTGTAGGCGAATAAAAAATCTCCGACTTTCAAGCGTTAACCCGCAATAACTTTTAAACGGCTGAACTAATTTTCATTCAATATTCATAGCTAAGAACCTCCGCAACTTTCACTTGAAACTTGCTTTTACGTAAAAAAACTGCATCGAAATAGGTCTATCCGTTTGAGAGTTACGGTGCCACAGACAGACAGACAGAAAATAGCGTTAAACATAACACCCCTCTGTTTTATCGGGGGTTAAATTAAAACTGATAAACTAACAGTCAAACTACTTTTTTTGGCTATCCCACCGCTCCCGTGGCTTCAGACAAACCCTGAGACCCTGAGAATTAGTTAATCCAAGAAACACTGTCTTAACGTTGCCAAGTATGTTAAGACCTAGCAGGAAATAAATTTATTTTCATTACAGGGATACAACCAACCGATACCCAGCGGCCCCGACGACGACTATCTGATCAAACACCTGAACAACTTCGTCACCGAGTACCTCAACGCTTTCCCTTCTAGAAACATCTCTCTGACCTTCATAGACAGTTCTGGAAAGAACAAATGCGTCACGCAATACCTGCAACCGATACCGTTGCCTGACCATGACTGTTTTCCAAGGAATCCTAAGAACATTGGCTCAGCACTGTCGAAGAGTTCTGGGTTGTCTGGGTCTTCGAGAAGTAGTGGGAGAAGAGTAGATATTGACTTGGAAAAGGGGTCAAACCAGACTGCGAATGAAGAGGAGTCGATCTACAGTACAAGGTGAGTTTATACTTGCTTGCTTTTCGTGTGTGCAAGTGGCCTACACAAGGTGTCAGATTCTTCAAGCTGCCTGAAGGCATCTGACATAGCTTGATGACTGTCATACAATAATGACAGTTGGGGCCAACGCCTTATACGTACTTTCTGAAGCTTCGAGCCCGAGACCATTTTATGCAACTTGGGGTCACCCATCCACGTTAGGTGCCGCTTTACTTTCGAGAGCGCTACTCATGCGCACTTCAGCCGAGCCACCAAACTCCTATTCTATATACATTTCCAAGAAATCCGAACAATATTGTTTCTACGTTACTCGAGATGACGATTTAGAGAAAGGATCGAATACGATGAATGAAGAAGAGTCGATCTACAATACAAGGTAGTTCTTCCAATTTTGACGCTTCCAAGTTGCTCTTCCCCCTAGATTATGTATACCTACCCCAGAGCTGGTAGTGGACCCTTAGTACCTAAAGTGATTATCAACATCAATCATTTCAACTTGATGAAGTCTACTGCTGCAGCGTTTTCAATATGATATTTTGGAAGTAACTGCATCCAGGGTTTTCTAGCAACCTGGCTCAGGTCGTCCGTGGTCGCCGTCATAAAGAACATTTCTGCTGGCTAAAATGATAGTAAAGTCCTTCTCTGTTCAGGGAGGGTAGTTGGCGCGGAGTTGAGAATCAACTCGCAAAATTGGTGAACGCCGCCGCGAGGTACGTGGCTTTGATTCCCACGTACCAGCTCGCAGAGACGCACGCTGTCACTTTGCTGGGATTGGTAAGCTTTTTTTAATATTTGGGCCCCCGTCAGTGTTGATTTAGAATACGGTGCCGTACTACGTTACACAGTTTTAACACGTTTTTATATAGTGATGTAGTGAAATATAGCGCCGCGTATAAGTTCCGGCAGGGTAGAATAGGACTACTCCAAGTCTTCCCGTAGATGTCGTAGCAGGCGACTTAGGAAATACAAGCTGGATAGTGAAAAAATTCCTCAAAGTTTTTTGATTAATGATCAAGGAGAAAATTCTTTATGAAGTGCGCTGTAAGTTGAATACAGCTCAAAAAAGCGCGATATTTCCCTTAAGGATATTGGCTAGGTGATGAGGACCTAAGCCATCCTTCCCCATCTGTGACCTAGCGTGATATTTTAGAGACCTATCCCCCATCTAAAAGTGACACGTATACAACTAGCAACCCATCACTATTTTTTAACATTTTTCCACCTTCCCGTCCACCATTACGCTTAAAGTGACCTTATGGGTCTTAAGGCCTGCTCTGCTTAGTGTCGCCAGACCTATGACTGTCCCATTAGTGATAAATATACGTAATAATAAATGCTTGGTTTCACTATCTAATCCATTGGTCAAATCCATCAATGGATATATGTGTATGTATATGTTTCTGCAGCACAACCAAAGATGAAACCAGAAGCAAGCTAAGATGAGGTATGTATTGTTTTTGTTAATTTCTAGGAGCTCCTCAAAGTTCTCCACGGCTCGCCTCTCGACCACAGCATCCTGCTGGCCAGCTACCTGCTGTACCTTGGCGTCAAGTGCTGGGTGGCCGTGGGGCTGGGCTTCCCGCGAGGCCCGAGCAGCTATGTCTTGACAAAATACGATTTGACGTCCAGAAGAATTGTTCTGGCCAGCGACCAGCTCTTCAAAAAAGGTACTTAATTCTTTCTCTTTCATATTCGCGCGTTTCTGGTTGTATTTTAAGCTAAGCTGCACCCAGGGTCTGTGCATCGTCCTTTTGGATTTGAGCTCATGAAAAAGTTTGAAGGGTGATCTTGGGCAAAGATAATATAATTACTAACGTAGCAGATACCCAAGTAACCAACGCCATATAAACTATTGAAGGGCCCGTAAGTAGGCAAAACCAGTAGGCGAAATTAGTCCTAGCTAGTCTTACAGAGATGGCAGGATACACGACTGACAAAGAAGTGACAAAGAAAGTGAATGAAGAAAGTATTTTGACTAGCTAATTAGGTTTACCAACGATCCTTATATAGTGGCCTTCCGCTCCAAAACCAATGAAATATCCCGGTGTATAATGATGGTCTGTATGCCGTGTGGTGTCCGGCAGAGTAGAATAGGACCACTCAAAGTCCTTCCGTGGATGTCGTAGAAGGTGACTTAGGAAATACAAGCTGAACAAAGCTTATACAAACATCAATGAGACCTCTCCAATACGTATGGCCAGCGAGGAGAGTGTAGGCCAAGTTCTCTGCCGCATCTGGCCAAGTATGGCTCTGGTAGTACAGAGAGGGTCGTGCTCCTGCAGTGGAGACAAAAAGACCTGATGATGATGATAATGATGGTCTGGGGAACCTACTTGATCCTGCCTTTCAGGCCTGTTCAACAAAAACGACGGCTACCTGTGGACCGTGCACGACGCGACCACCGGCGACCACTATGAGCTGAGAGACGTCAGCTGTCCGCTCAAAACTGTGGACTACGTGTTTGATAATGAGAACGTGAGTACATCTTGTTCTTGTTTCTTTGTTATAACAATACAATACAATACCCTTTATTGCACAAAATATATGTGTATAAAATTTATGTGCTACATAATTATCTTAAAAACTAGGAAATGCGCAAAAGGCGGCCTTATCGCTTTCTTCCAGGCCAACTATATAGAAAAAAAATGATGGGAAATTAGGTAATAACTTTATTGTACCAAAAACAAAATAAAGTGCGTACATAAAATTTAAAGGAGCAAATATACAATGGCGGACGTATCCCATACAGGGATCTCTTCCAGTCAACCTGCGATAAATTGAGATGATATTTACTCAATTAAAAGGTAGAAGTAAGCGTTCTACCTCGCCTTGTACCATATCTGGGGTTGCGAATAGGAATCCTTGATTTTGGCCTACTAAGGATTGCACTATACCGTTTTGTGGTACACAGAAAAAAAGACCTTCTTAAAATAAGACAAAAATACTTAATAGAAAGCAAATTGCATTCAACCAAGAATATGGTTTACTCATATATACTGAAACTAATATTTTCTTGGATATAGCTAAGAGATTCTTTTGAATGCCTTTTTTAAAAGAAGATAAGTGTTACTTGAAAGAAGAAAATAGGTTTTCCGTCAAGACAAACATGTTTCATAGATTTAAGAAAATCAACATCTTAAACGGAAGCTCTTTTGATTTGTTGTTTAGAAGAAATATTGTATTTTGGATGAAGCTAGAAAGCTCTTTTGATTTATTTTTTTATAGTTGTTTTATAGTTAGGTAAGTGGTTGTTTTATTACGAACGTATTACTACAGTTTTATAACGTACCTACATTATTCTTAGTGGTAAGTAGAGTTTTTTATTATAATTCCAAAATAACTTGACTTTAACACTGACGCCGGGTCTTCAGCGCGTGTTTTTCTCTACACGGCATTATAATAAAAACTCTACTTACCACTAAGAACAATGTAGGTACGAACAGTAGTAATACGTACGTTATAAAACAACCACTTTCCTAACTATAAAACAACACAATTAGCACAAAGCTTTGAAAGTTGGGACGCGGCGCGGAACACAGACAGACCAAATAGGCAGGTTTTGACACGCTCAAACTCAAAAGTCAAGAAAAATATTTTTCTACTAAAGTAAATTAACTTTTAGTACAAAGAAGTTACCTTAAAAAAGGAAATGTATTTCTTTAAACAAATTACAAATATTTTTTATTAAAAAACAAGAAACTTCTGTTTGAGTAATTAAATATGTTTACTACTCTACTCATTTTGAGTTAAACATTTTTCAATTCCAGAAAATAATTTCTTTGTCGAATAAAAACGATTGGTCAAGAAAATATTTCATTAATTTAACATCCTTAAGTTATTAATCTTAGCATTTTTTTGAGTTAGTTTAAGAAAATACTTTCTTCTTGAATTTAGAATTTGATCTTCCTTTAGTTGAAAATATTTTTGTAAACTAAAAAAATATATTATTTAAATTCAAGTAAAACCGCAGTTTTTTTTTAACGGCTTCAAGTTTTTGGTTGAAATAAATATTACTAAGTTTAAGTAAAAATTACTTAAGTATAGCAAATATACCAAGAAAATCAGTTTTCTTTAATTAAAAATTCTTTTTTTTCTGTGTATGGGTAGGGCAGACAGAAGTAAACTGGGTCAAGAAGGACCACGCGAAGTGTTAAGTCTATCTCTACGTTACAAACTCTATTTGCGACAGAGACACGGCATCACGCGATAAATTTGCTCTCTTGCGCACGTAGATTTTCTAACAGAGATAGCCTGAACGCGTCGCTTAGTCTCGCTTGATGCAGTTTACGTCCTTAGGCAAAACAGAATTGCCTAGGGGCCCTTATCAACTAGGAACTCAACGGGCCAGGCGAGACCAGATATTTCTTTTGGTCAGCCATTGTTCCCTAATTCTTTTTCAAGCTAGTTAAGGGTTCAAACCAAGCAAACCTTTCTTATATGTTTTTTTTTTCGAAAGGTTAACAGGGAGAGAATGCTTTATTTAGCACTAAGTCCGCCTGTTGTGGCTTTTGGCACAATAAAGTTTAAAAAATAAAATAAAAAATATATATATATTTTACCACCCCTACTTTCTAATTAATTTCAGATTTGGGTAAACGTTCAGTCATCACAGGAGTGTGAGAATATGTCTTTTGATTTCGAAAAATCGTCTAATTGGCAAGCGGTAAGTTTTAATTTTAAATACTCCATCATCAGCATATCATACTTACATAGACTTATATAATTACATAGATACTCGTATATATTCCGTCCTAACGATAACGCTTGGTGTTTCCTTCAAACCTTTCATTCAGGTGTTCGATAAGACGATATTCGTGATGAAGCAGCCTGTGGTGACAGACACAAGCCTGTACAGTCAGCCTGCTGACGTCAGCAAGCTGCGGCAGGCCTTGGAGACCAAGATCAGGAGCAAGGTGCTCAAGTGGCGGCCTCATATGAAGACCGTTTGGAACAGGTCTGTATTTCAACTGATCTAAACCTTGATTACTCCATAGAAAATGCGATTGCGATAGGCGTAGGACGTTCTTTTTCTATATCAATCCAAATTAGACTTTATCATTTTATCATACATCCGACAGAGTAGAATAGGGCCAATCCAAGTCCTCCCGTGGATGTCGTAGAAGGCGACTAAGGAAATACAAACTAAACAAAGCTTATAAACATCAATGAGACCTTTCCAACCCATCTGGCCAAGTGTGTAGACCAAGTTCTCTTTCTAGTTCTAGTAGTACAGATAGGGTCGTGCAGAGTCGTGCTCCTGCAGTGGAGACTAAAAAGACCTGATGATGATGACGATGATCATCTCATCACACAGTAATGCTCAATGTTGCTTGACAATGAAACGCTGATACGCAGTAATGTCCGTCTTTCGTATGGCTTTTGGAGTAACCCCCGGTCTTTTATTTTACCTGATTGACCCTTAGTCTCCCCTTACGTATATCCGCAAGAAAGTACTGATAAATTGTAGTGCTAGTGCAGAAGAAGCGGTAACAAATTGCACTAGCTTTTTCCGCATTAGAGTCCCCTAGAAAATTATAAATTTGTTAACTGACAAGACAAAGTACGTAATAGAAGCACGCTTGTCTTTTCGCGACTCTATTACGGTGAATATAACTCGTTTGTTTTGAAGGATACAGCGCCTCATCCAACGAGTCCAAAATGCGGGCTGTGGCTTTTGTTTTAAGTTCAATGTCCCTTAACGTAGCCATCACTCCGTATTTAAATATCTTGCATTTGTAGCTCACGTCACGGTATTATGGATGCTGGTCGTTACAGGTATTGCAGCGGCCTGCTGCGCGAGCAGCTGCCGGCCTGGGAGCACTACAGCTTCAACCCCGGCCAGCCCAAGCCGGCGCTTAGTCACAGGATGAAGCAGATGATGCTCACTTACAGGGTTTGTGTTTATAGCTCACTTTTATTTTCTTTAGGTGCCGCTTCATTCCTGAAGATTGGCAGTAAGCTCTTTAAATCTTAATTTGTCCATGGCAAGCCTGAACTGTTGCTCTACTATTTTGATAGCTGACAGTTTTTGAGCGAGGCTAAATCCTGACTATATTCAGTTATTTCTGTGGAGAAAGGGGGAGGGCGAAGAGGACTGCCGGTCATTTGTTTGTGTGCCACGTTTTATAAGATACCCCCACCATGGTAATACGTGCGCTCTTTTGCACAAACAAATGAGTCGCAATTATGTTTACAGGACGCAGGTGTTAAGTTTTATTGTTATTTATTGTAGAACACCCTAGCAGCTTATTATGCTGATGCGTGTATAATTTTTTACGTTTTTGTATTTCATATAAATCTTATAGAAAATGTTTGTTTTGACGTTTAGAAAGAAGTGTCTATTAGAACCAGTGGCGGATTTATACATTTACCGCCAGAAGGCTCATTTGTATTTTGCCGCCCCTAAGCTGCGTTCACTGAAATATAATTACAAAAGCGCCCTTCTACCTTCTCGATTGCAATGCACGAAAAAAAGTGCAATTTGGCCTAAAATTGGCCGCCCCCAAAATGTGCTGCCCTAAGTCTTAGCCTACCCAGCCTATTGCACATTTTTTGTGCATTGCAATCGAGAAGGTAGAAACTGGCGCTTTTGTAATTATATTTCAGTGAACACAGCTTAGGGGTGTCACAATATAAATAGCCTTCTGGCAGCAAATGTGAATTATATAATAGGTAAATCCGGTACTGCTAAAAACTCTGTTTCATTTCCAGATGTTTGGATTCCCGCTAAACATGAGCTACGCGAACACAAAGGCAGTAGTTTCGAGCGTGAAGTCGACGCGTGTGTACGTGAACGCCGACCCTAACGCCGAGTTCGCGCTGGCCGTCGAAGTGTACGCCTACCCTAACAACGTCATCAGTGTTTGGGTGTTCCTCGCTTGTATTACGAGGATTTGAGTGGACAATACTCAACGACCCACAATAAACATTTTAAAAGCTTGTATTTATGTTACATGCTGGTCTGGAAGAAAAGTAAAACCTTGTACCAGCTGCTTCTCTTCCCGCGTAGATAAATCTTATTGATTCTTTATACTTATCGCTCACCATTAGACTAAAAGTGCCTTTGTAACGTCACAAAAATTGTATTAAATAAGTTTATTTTATTTTACCTAATAAAAATACCTAATTTTGTTCTGGCAGTTTTTTTTGCTAAGTTTTGAAGAAATTAATTTTCTTTCTTTCAGGAGTTTCTTCCATATCTCCAAAGTTTTTCGTCGTATCTTCACCAAATTAATATGGGACTAACTTGGAACTAAAGGCTTTAAAATAAAAAAGAAACATCAAATCTAAAGCTTACGCTGCGCCTGCGCACATTTGCGGAAACTGCCTTTTTGGCTAATGTGCGTAGAAAAGCTTCACGTTCTCACTTTAAATTGTAAACTAAGTTCATAAAATACTTTGAAGGGTTATCTAAAGCTAGGTGAAGACAAAAATTTAAATCATATTTCCGTTTTCGTCAAAATAATTTATTTCACAAATGGGGACAGCACTAGACTCCGAAAAATTAAAGTACACAAAACCGTTCTTCATTGTAGGGAAAAAGATTTGCACAATTGGTAGAGATAATGCAGTGGTTTGCCAATTCCTTTCACAC
Organism: Acrobasis consociella; assembly: GCA_963555685.1. NCBI lineage: Eukaryota > Metazoa > Arthropoda > Insecta > Lepidoptera > Pyralidae > Acrobasis > Acrobasis consociella. The sequence goes on from OY743114.1 coordinate 1,295,406, forward strand.
ATTATTAAAAGCAATTGATAAAGCGCAGGTTTCTCACGATGTTTTCTTTCCGTCGGAATCAGGTGGGGGTGGTGGTATGGTAGTTAAAAAAGACCGTATGTGAGTTCAAACTTGGAGGTACAAATCGCGGCTAGTGAGGATTGAAATCTCCAGCCTCATAGACAATTATTCAGTGCCTAAATCGCATTGCTTCAAGTCTTCGACTTATTTTTCCTCTTTTAGGGTTCCGTACCCAAAGGGTAAAAATCGGGACCCTATTACTATATTACTAAGACTCCGCTGTCCGTCTGTCTGTCACCAGGCTGTACCTCATGATGTGATAGCTAGGCAGTTGAAATTTTCACAGATGATGTATTACTGTTGCCGTTATAACAACAAATACTGAAAACTGAATAAAATAAATATTTGAGTGGGACTTTCACACAACAAACATGATTTTTTATAGATAATGGTACGGAACACTTCGCGCGCGAATCCGACACGCACTTGGCTGGTTATTTTTAAAATGTGAATCATTTATTCATTTACACATTACAAATACTTATAAAATATACATTTCCTGTTATTTTGTATGTAACTACTTATAAGTACATTATCATATCTATTTGTTAGACTAGTTTAGTCCTACAAAAGTGGTCACTTTTGGGGATACTTACTATCTGAAAACTAGATGGCTTCGTTTCACAATAAAATGTCAGGTGAACATTCAAGGATCTATCAATAGATATTCTGATCGACCCATTAAAAATGGTTTTAAAATTGTTATTCTTAACATTAACTTTGGTTTGGTCAGGTAAGTGAAGGTTTGCTTTTTACTTATGTAGATATATGTAAACACTCGACACTCTCACCAGCCTCGTGACCTACCTTCGCTTCAATGCTCTTTGACAAATCTTGAGATTGAACTTCTGCTCCTCGGTTAACGACCATGCAATGCAAGTCCGAAAGTTAGGATGAATGAGTCTTCGCTTTAGTGGTCTTGGAAGGTCACCCTTTATAAACCCTTTTATGGCCAACTCGGCTTAGCATTGCATGTTATTATCTATGTAATAATATGGCATTTATTATAAGACATAATAATTTGGCAAGGCCCTTCTGGCGAGTAGGCGACCAATACTGTGTAAATTAGTTTCTTTCGGCATTTCTTCTCAGCAGTAGACGTTTCGAAGCGCTAGTAAAGGCAGCTTTTCTTTAAAAAAAAATTACACTACATAATACACTATAAATTATACTTATTTACATGTAAAGTATTTATATAGGTTTTGTTAATTATAATAAAGCATTCCACAGTCTTAATCATCAAGGCATATTTTCCGCCTTAGAACAACAGAATGTAGAATCGACATACATCCAATTAATCCAACACATCTATAGCAACAGTACAGGTGCCGTGAAACTGGAATCCACTGGAACATCTTTCCCTATACAAAAAGGAGTTGAACAAGGCGACCCTTTGTCTCCTAAATTGTTTACGTGTACCTTGGAAGAAGTATTTAAGAGTTTGGATGCTAAGTGGAAGGGCAAGGGGATTGTCTTGGGCGAAGAGAGGCTAACAAACCTACGCTTCGCCGATGACATTGTCCTTGTTTCTTCTTCCCCCACGGAACTACAAGTTATGTTACAAGACCTGAGCACAGCAAGCCTCGAGGTTGGACTCAAGATGAACAGGTCCAAAACAAAGGTCATGACCAACAGGTCCAAAATTAAAATCCAGGTGGACGGACAGGATATACAATATGTCGACGAATACCTCTCTCTACCTGGGCCAGATAGCTTCGTTCAAAGACAGGCAAGGTAAGGAGGTAGAACGAAGGATCCAAAATGCCTGGAAAAGCTTCTGGTCCATGGGTGACGTCATGAAGGGAAAACTTCCTTTAACTTACAAACGTAAATTAGTCGACGTGTGTATCCTGCCCGTTCTGACTTATGGAGCACAGACTTGGTCATTGACCTTGTCTCAAAAGTTCAAACTCGGGGTTTGCCAACGAGCCATGGAACGAAGTATACTAGGAATAAAACTAACAGACCGTGTACGAACACCAGCATTCGTTCCAAAACCAAAATAATAGACGTGGGGAGAAAAGCAGCCAAACTCAAATGGGACTGGGCTGGGCATGTGTGTAGGATGCACCCAGATAGGTGGGCCAAGATCGCTACAGAATGGGTGCCGGTAGGCTGGCGTCGAAAAAGAGGTCGCCCAAGGACAAGGTGGTGCAATCTGGTGCTTTTTGACAAGACCTGGAAGTCGAAAATAAATGACAGAGAACAGTGGCGTACTAGAGGGGAGGCCTATGCCCAGCAGTGGGACAGTATAGGCTAGTAAAAAAAAAGTGTAATGTGCCTTAAAAGGTCTAATTGCTGACTAAATATCTGAAATTTGTGCAAATGCAAAAGAAACTTCGTTTTTAGACGTTTTTAGTGGAATTGAAAGTTGGTATTCGCAACTACGGAATGCTACACTGCGCGTGGCCTGACATAGGCCAATTATTTTATTTAAGTGACAGGAGACAGGATATGCCCAACAGTGGGACAACGTTGGTTCAAAAAGTACAACACTGCTGAAATGGTGTTCGCTTCATTTCAGCGTCAGAGGCGGTTAAGTGCTACAAGTGCAACCAGGAGATCAGGACGACGGACCCCAACACCATCAACCCCAAATCCTGCCTCGGCGGCCTGTTTGAAAAGAAAGAAGCCGTCGATTGTCCGAAGGCTTGCATGAAATGGAATACTATATTCCCAGATGGTAATATTTCACACAGCTCCCAAAGCGTACGGTCACATAATAACTCCTCACGTACAGAAATCTTACCCAACAAAGGAATTTAAAAAAAAACTGAATGTCTTTAGCGATATGGTTTAAATTTAGCTCGCGTCAGAACTCGGCACCTTTTCGTTTAGATACCTAAAAGTGCATTGCAAGCCAATGTCATTGTTATTACCTACTCTAGACATACGATTCGTCTCCAAAGTGGTCGCCGCGCGCATAGTAATCCTACTGTAGGTATATTTTCGATACCTAAACGGGGAGTGACACAGGCCTGGTACGGTTCAGAAGTGGTCATTTGAAATACAACCAGTCAGACTCAGGAAGCATGTTGCAGTGTGGTTTCCGGCAGAGTAGAATAGGGCTACTACAAGTCCTCCCGTGGATAGAAGGCGACTTAGGAAATATGTGCGTTACCGGGGCAAAAACTTACCGAATTTACTATAAGTCCTCCAGTGGATGTCGTAGAAAACTTAGGAAATACAAGTTAAACAAAGCATATAAACATCAATGAGACCTCTCCAACCCGCCTGACCAGCGTGGAGAGTGTAGGCCAAGTCCTCTTGCTGCTCTGGCCAAGTATGGCTCTGTTGGTACAGAGAGGGTCGTGCTCCGGGAGTGGAGACAAAAAGACCTGATGATGATGATGTATGATGTACATAAGCATCTATTTATGAAAATTTTCGATGCTATCGATAGAATGATCAATCGATTTTCAGGGGAAAGAAAATTCGAACGAGGTTGCGCCGAGGCCTGGAGGACCAAAGACGAATGCGGACGTATGTGGGTAGGAGGAGGGTTTTATTCCAAGTGTTTCTGCTCAGAAGACTACTGCAACGGTGCCGCCAAGTTGTTCACATCTCAAGTTGTAGGACTTGTTGTTGTGGCGATTGTAGCGTATTGGTAGAAATATACTTTAATTGAAAATGAGTAACGAAAAAAACAAATTTTTACATTCTTTTAATTAGTTTCACCCGTCCCGTTTTCTGCATGTCTGACTGTAGGTAACTACTGAAATTGCTATCATTCATGGATGCCTTCTTCATACTGAGTGGATTTAACTTAAGCTGTCGCGACTTCGAAATTACTTAATCATTACGGGGTTCATGTTAATTATTAATGGCTCTTTCACCTATCTAGCTTTGTATCACATATTTTCGATTTATTGAGCGTTGTAATAGCAACAAATTATTAATAAAATGTTACATTTAAATTGTTATTAAGTACATTATTAATTGACAAATCAAAACAGATAGGTAGTAGGTATATCAGTGTACCGAAAGCGGAAACTATGATCGGAAACCGGAGCTAAGCTTTGGAAATGGAAACTATCAATTTAGTACCTAACATAAAAAGGATGCACGTACAGCGTTCTTGACGTCACTCTGCTATTAGGTTTCGCGCGTACGAAACAGATAGTGAGATGTCTTTCTTATGTGAGATGCTAATTCGATACTTTCCAACAAGCCGTTGCAGTGCAGTTTGTTACCGCTTCTTCTACACTAGCGCTTTGGAAGCGGTAGTAAACTTAGCTGGAAGTAACCATTTGACGTCAACAATTGTGCAACAAAATAATGACGATTATTAAGAGATATTATAAATATCCTATGATAATAAAGATATATTTGAATTTGAATTGAGCCAAATCAGATACTTTTATCTAAACGCCAGAACAAAAATGATCTATGGGATTAGTATAAAATACAGTATATAATGACGTCATAGTTACTTGGAGTCAAATAGCGCTCTTATCAGTTTTTCTGCACTATTAGATATGATCATGACAAGTGACATTATTTAGTTACTAAATAATTTATTTTTGACCCTGGAAAGTTGATATTGCAATTATCTAGGGTAATAATTGGTTTCCGACAGTAAAAATATGAACTTGAAATAGAATATAGTGTGTTATATCATTTTTGACCATCAGTATGGGAGACTTCTAAATCGTTATATTTTCTTTCCAGTTCATAATTTTACTGTAGGAAACCAGTTATTACCCTAGATAATTGCAATTTCATTAAAATTACCAATTTTTACCGAGATCTGACATGTGGTTTCAAAATTAAACGTAGACTACGTTTGTATAGAGAAGTCTAGGGTAAGGGGAGTCTTACCCTTTCACCGCGAGACTTTATATCAGTTGTCGTGCCCCCAGCGCGAGACATGGTAAATCTAACATACCTATCTACAATAAAAAACGGATATGGATACGTAAGTTATGTGCCATACGAGCATTTTTTTTTGTCACATATATGCGACGCTCGCGGTTAAACCAATTTTCTTGCTGTTATTCGCCTATTCGTAAAAAAGGGATGGACAAACGTCGATCAATAAAAACTTGGTAAGAGCAATATAAAATTTATTTTAAAACTCATTGAGGAATAGATAAATCAATTAAATAAAAATAGAGCTCGTATGTCTTTTTGTTTTAATGCTAACAAAATAAAATTAACATTTATTCCATCTTAGTATAAAAATATACGTAAAGTAGAAAAAAGAGATGTTATGGAGTTAGGAGCGAGGAGCGCGAGCGAGCCGGCCGGCGAGTCTGGAAAGAGCAAAAAGTTGTATTTAAAACCAGACCTTCGTCACGTCTGACCACCTTGTAGGTGGTCCTAACTGACCTCCATATATGTATACAAGTACGCTGGACCTATGATTAGCCGGGCCATAGTGAGGCGATTTGATTTTCGCCATTTTGGCGCTGATCGTAGAAGCAAAGTAGAAGTGGGCGGGAACGGAACTAATATGAGAGACAGGGACAATGACATCGATAAAAGACATTTCCGAATTAGTTACGTCAGATTTAGTTCTCTTCCCACGCATTGGAGGCGCTTCAAATAGTCACAATAAAGAGCTGACATTTCTTAGGGTATCATAGGTCCAGCGTACTTGTATATATGGAGTTCAGTGGTGGTCCTACACCTTGCTTGCCAGTACGTGGTCGATATTTGAGATCCATTTTAACCGACTTCCAAAAAGGGAGGTGTTTATCCAATAATCGCTTCTTTTTAATGTATTTTCACCGATTATTCGAAGATGGACCGTTTTGGAAAATTCTTTTTTCATTTTTGTTTGAAAGGGTATACTTGCAAGGCGGTCCCATGGAAATTATATCAAAATCAGTTGTGTAGTTTGGGAGTGAAGTCGGTTTTTAGTTAAAAAAAATATTTCCCCATTGGCCATCAATTCGCCCCACACATTGCCACTTCAATGAGCTAATCCGCTGTGCTGTCAGTGACTTTAGATGTACGTATTTTCTCGTTTCTGATTCGATCATGCAGAGAAACAGCGAGAATAGTTCTCCAGACCGTCGAGTGGCCCTGAGCATTCAGTTTTTTGTTTCCCATAATTTTTCAAAACTAAAAACTAACATCACCCCCAAACTACACAACCAATTTTGATAAAATTGTGGTTTCCGGCAGAGTTGAATAGGGCCACTCCAAGTCCTCGTATGGATGTCGTAGAAGGCGACTTAGGAAATACAAGCTAAACAAAGCTTATAAACATCAATGAGACCTCTCCAATCCATCTGACCAGCGCGACGATTCCATGTTTCGGAAGGCACATATAAACTGTGGGTCCCAAACGCCATCTCGTGTTTGATTATCAAATTATCCAAGGATTGGATCGCGGAGGTCAGATAGCAGTCGCTCTGTGTCAAAACCAGTAACCTCATCAAATCTCCTTTGTTAGGTAGCAGACCCTGAGCTCTGAAGCATCACTGCTGAGGATATGCACATACATACATACATATTTTCACGCCGGTTTCCCATAGGGGTAGGCAGAGACTATGAATTCCCACTAACTATGATCTTTGCAAACCTCTTTTGCATCGTCAACACTCATAACTCTGAGGATGCAATTAGGAAAATTCGCTCAGATAAATAAATAAATATATGTAGGGACAAATTACACTAATTGAGCTAGCTAGCTAACTTACTTTGGGGAAGTTCGATCCCTTGTGTTATGGGATACTAACTCAATGATACTATATTTTATAACAAATACATATATAGAGTCAAGATCAAGGACAATTTGAAAAAGGCCTTTTTTCAACTTGCCCTGACAAGGGATCGAACCCGATGGTGATGATGTGGACACTGACCTGAGCTTAACCTAGCGGTGTTGGGTTTAGCTGCCCGGATCGTCGGGTTTGTTCTGTTTGGAGCGGCGCAGCTGCTGCAGGTAGTGGCGCTGGATGGGCTTGTGCAGCGCGAGTTGCGCCAGAGCATCGTCGATGGAGAACCACTGCCGCTTGCGCCCCATCAGCCGGGAGTCCTCCCACTCGGCCAGCTCCTGGGTCACTGTCATCACGTATACCTCCGTCCGGTGCTTGTGCTCTCGGTTCTGGAATCCAATGATCAAATATTTATCAATCATCATCATCATTTTAGCAGCATAAAGTCCACTGCTGGACATACTCATTTCCATTTGTTCACAATGTATTTATCTTATTATGCACCAAGTAAAATAAATAATTATATATGGACAAATTACACTGATTGAGCTAGCCCCAAAGTAAGTTTGAGACTTGTGTTATGTGCTACTAACTCAGCGATACTAAAAAGGCCAACTTTCTATTGTTTTCTACTGTATTTTTGTGGTGTTCTTTTTTACGAGTGAGAATTTACATACGTAACTTAAATACATACATAAAAAGAGTGGTGTTATAAGTTTGACCTGTCTGTATGTCTGTCAGCTATGCGTCTTAAAAAATGGGGCGATTTTAATTTAGGTTTTTTTTTGTTTTAACACTGATTAGATCATGTTGGTTCTTAGGTTCGATGGAATTTGTTTCAGCAGTGTACATGTTATGAATGCCTGAAAGTAGAGAGATTTTTTATTGCTTAATGACAGGTCAAATCAGGCGCTTTTTTTAAAAGGTCAAACCAATTTTCGATGGGAATTATATGAAATAAAATAACCAACTGTGATGTCATAATTTTTTGGAGTTAAATAACGTACTTAATATCAGTTTTTTAAATCTAAAATCTTGTTGAAAATAGATATGATCAATGACATTAGGTGACATTATTTTGTTTTGCAAGATTATTTTTAAGCTATTGCATAGCTTCTATCGCGGGCTTGAGCGCGGGGACCGAATCCAGAAATTCCGGAATGAAAAAACCTCACGCCCCCCCTCCGCCTACCATGTAGGTTGCCGCTTCGTCTCCGTCGTCCGTTTGCGACGTTGCCGTCCTTCCTTGTAAAAATTCACCGACCGAACGGAATCACCTTAATGCAATGGCTTTACCGCGGCAGTCCCCGAGTGCCACACGTCTTTTTTAAGTATGAAGGTATCCCCCACAGCCCCAACAGTTCAGTAGGGTACAACCTACTAGTGGTCCAACTAACAACATCGGATCTGGGTTTAATTTTTTTTGCAAAATTGGTCCAGTCCTGTTGGATATTGCATATATGTAGGTGGGCAGTTTGATACATTACATTATTATGTGTGATATTTTGTTTAATAAGTCGGTCACTTTTAAATATATTTTTTTTGGCAAAAGTAATATATTATTCTTAAGACAAGCCTCTATTGAGTCCATAACATTAAGGGTCCCCCGACCCTAGACCAAAATACAACTTTCCATACAAACATAGTCTATGTTTTATTTCAAAACGACATGTCCGATTTGGGCAAAATTTTGTGATTTCAAAGATATTACAATTATCTAGGTTTATAACTAGTTTCCTACAGTAAAAATATGAACTTGAAATAAAATATAGTGTTTTATATCATTTTTGACCATTAGTATGGGAAACTTCTAAATCATTATATTTTCTTTCCAGTTCATAATTTTAGTATAGGAAACCAGTTATAACCCTAGATAATTGCAATTTCTTTACAATTACCAATTTTTACCGGAATCTGACATGTGGTTTCAAAATTAAACGTAGACTACGTTTGTATGGAGAAGTCTAGGGTCGGGGGACTCTTAAGGCCAGTTTTTTTTTTTTTTTCCCAAATTATAGGTTTTCTCTATGCTCTCAAAATAGGCATTTGTTTCGGTGATGACCTCTTCATTTGATCCAAATCTCTTGCCATTTTTTTTAGGTTTGGAAATGGGAAAAAGTAGCAGGGGACTTTAAAATTTGCTGGTTGAGCAGTTGGTAGCCCAATTAAAAAAAAGAAATAATGTAAATAAGTTTCTTTCGGCATTTCTTCTTAGCAGTTTTGATGCGAAGCGCTGGTATCGGTAGCTTTTCTTCAAAAGTAAATTAAATTTTAATATACACTACATTTAATGTAAATTATTCTTATTAATGTGAAAAGTGCCTGTAAAGGTCTAATTACTGAATTTAATTTTAAGCTCTAGGTCCAGCGGTGGACTTCGTGTGGCTGATAAGATCCTATAAGGAATTAAGACTTACTATGTATGAATATACAATGTTATGTATTTTTGCTAAACATTATAAAATAAATAAGCATGCTTTATAAAAACAGATTGCTGGTCCATAATCAAGTTTCATATGTGCTGGAGCTAGTAGCTACACCTACATTTCTTTATCACAGAGCAAAACAACAAAACAGTTTGACAGGTCACTGGGGCATGGCAACATTCTCACCTCGAAGACTCCGAGGCACCGGCCCAGCTTCCCGATGACGCCGGCCTCCTCCAGCACCTCTCGCATGGCCGTCACCGAAGGCTCCTCTTCCGGCTCCACGCCACCACCCGGCACTATCCAGTTATCTGGGCGCCGGGACGACGTCACGAGAAGCACCTACACAACACAACCAAGTTTTTACAACAATCTTTCATCATTCACACATTTATATGCAATTTTTTTAAGTTATTCACGACTAAATCCACTAACCTCGGTTTCGGCTTCCGACCGTACGCATATACACGCCGCACGGCGTCTAAAGCCTTCGTCATCGTAAATCCTTATGGAATTGGGCTTCTCCTTCACCATTTTAAGAAAACACGTAAACACGAACTAAACAGACGATCACAAACCAAAAGCTGACATCAAATATAAAGAAAACTATGAACCGAACGTAATTTTTTAATGATCAACAAACGCCATCATAACCAAGGTATCCTATGATAAACGTATCCATTTTCGACTAATAAAGTTACACAACGTACATGTAAACTGAAACTATATTAACAATAACACTACAATTAGAGCAATATTTTAGCTAAAACTAGCTTTTGATCGCGTAAAATAAGCCCATGTTGAATGGTGCCTGACGTTTTCTTTCTCTGCGAAAATCGAAATAGGTTTTGGAAAGCAAAGGGAATTTATCAGCTGACAACCGGAAGTAGATTTCAGTGTTACCATTCTATTTTTTACTTTCATCGATTTTCTCTAGAGTCTGTGCGGAAAGAGAACCGTCGTGGCGTAAAATCAAACTAACAAAATCTTTTTATATGACAACCCAACACCCATCTGTCAAATGACAAACTTTACGTCATCTTTGTTTACCGCGTTGTTTTAACGTGATTTTTATTTTAAATCATTTCAAAAAGGGGAAATCCTTTACCCAGTCCTACAAGGGAAATAATATTTAATATTATTATAGGTTTTTCCAAAAAGAAAAAGCGGCCAAACACAATTATCGACTTAAACAAAGTCATAGAACGTGTGGCGGCGATGTACGGTATGTAGAAAGTTATTTTAAATGTTTTAGATTTCCTAGGTAACCCCCAGACACCGACATTTTATATTATGTATAAATTAAAAAGAATTCGCGTAAATAAATAAAAATATTTGTTTATTTTGTTTCAATCAAAGTTTTTGATAGCAGGTATAAAGAGTGTTGATACTTTTAATTTATTATGCGTTTTGATAAACTTGCCCTATTTTTTTCAGGTTTGAGTAATGATACAGCATCTAAAATAAAAAAGAAGGTTCCTTAAATAACGGCGTGTGGCGCAAGAATTTATTATAAATAACTGTAACAGATTCGAGCAAATCAAGTTCAGAAGATGAAAATTCTTTGGATCTCTATAGTCTATCCGATGATAGTTCAAACATGTCCGGCATTGAATATTTAGAATAAGACTGTGATTATGGTTCTGATCAATAAATTAATAAATATATTATTGTTTTAAATTTATTTTAAATTAATTTTTTATGCCTACCTAACCTAAAGGCTAACGATGAAGATAGCATCTGAAAACATATAATAATATATTTTCATTTACAGTCATTACATGTAATGTAAATAATATATAAAAATATAATTTATCCATTAGCATCCAATAGCCGTCATAGTTTCAAAATATCAAGAACTTTATAGTCGCACTATAATGACACAACAGTGTTGTCAACATAACAAATACGGATATTAAACACAACTGCGCCCTCAAATCCCACGACGGTTCTCTTTCCGTACAGACTCTATAAAGCTAGTTTTACACTTGTCACTAGTCTTGTCAGGTCAGGTCTACGGTAGGTATTAAAAACGCAAGTACAAAAAAAAGTACGTACGGCGGCCATGCCAGCGTGGCTAATCAGTGCGGCAGAAAAGGTAAGCGTTACGCGATAGAAAGAGACGGAGAGAGATAGAACGTCTAGGTGAATATAACTGTAGGTAATTAGCGTTGTGCGATCTGAATTGAACTTAATTGTGTCGTAGCGAGAGTCGCTATTCCTTTAATTGATTTTTCGGAGTGAATCTTCTGTACTTGTACTATTATGTATTCCGTGGTCTTGTTGTCCATAATCGAAATACAGGGGGTCCTGCTGCTTGACCAAAAGTCATTTGGCAAAATTACACTTGACAAACAACGTTTGGCAAAGAAATGGTTTCAATAATTTTACAAACCAGTCACTTTTCCAAATGATCAACATTTAAATTTACATTTTACAAATAATTATTTCAAAAATGAACATCTAGCAACTGAGTTATCAGACAAAACTTCTATTGGTCTAAAAACGTTTGATAAAATGTATTATTTTACGAGTACAAGTGTTTCGTTTCGTTTATTAATAAATATATCAATAGATATGGTTTGGGTCAAGCAAGACACGAGCGAGCGACTCAAGCTTAGGGCGAAAGTAACAAAGACACAAAAACCACTTTGCCGTGGAGTGTAGATTAGGATCGTTAGGTTTTCTGTGACCAAGACACGAGCGAGCGACTCAAGCTTAGGCCAAGAGTAACACAGGCAAAATCTTGATGCTCCGAATTTCATTTGGCATAACGCACTTGGCAGAATCTTATTTAAAAGAACATTTCAAATGCATAAAAAATATTTTATATAATTATTGTTTGGCCGAATTTTCATATGTCCGAATGTACAGTAGCATACTTTTGAGATGTCAGAATTTCATTTAGTACAATTACCTTTTACATAAATAAAGTTTCGCATAATTTGTTTTAGAATACTGTTTAATAAGGGTAACCTACTATATTCACAATTTTTTTTGACCACAGCAACAACTTAAATACGATGGGTAGGTTAGGTTCGTTAGGTTTCTTGTGTGACCAGACCAAACACAAGCGACACAAGTTTAGGGGGAAAGTAACACAGACATAAAAACAAGTTTTCCTTCGAATATAGGTTAGGTTCGTTAGGTTTCCTATGACCAAAACACGAGCGAGCGAGCAAAGCGAGCGAGTGACTCAACTTTAGGGAGAAAGTATCACAGACTTAAAAACAACTTTGCCGTCGAATATAGGTTAGGTTCTTTAGGTTTCTTGTGACCAAAACACGAGCGAGCGAGCAAAGCGAGCGAGCGACTCAAGTTTAGAAGGAAAGTAACACAGACATAAAAACAACTTTGCCATCGAATATAGGTTAGGTTCGTAAGGTTTCCTGTGAACAAAACACGAGCGAGCGAGTGAAGCGAGTGAGCGACTCAAGTTTAGGAGGAAAGTAACACAGACATAAAAACAATTTTGCCGACGAATATAGGTTAGGTTCGTTGGGTTTCCTGTGACCCAAACACGAGCGAGCGAGCAAACGACTCAAGCTTGCGGCCAAAATAATTGACAATAATGATATTGCATTAAAATGATGCCAGACAAAAGATTTAAAACTTATGTAAAGAAAGTACTTTGTGAGAAGGCTTATTATAGGACCGATGACTACCTTAAAGACAAAAAAGTCTGGCGTGAGCTTGACGCGGGTCCCTCTAAAAGTTTGTAATACAGGTACTCGAAAATGTCATAATTTAGTACATTTTGTACAAACTGAATCTACAACTTGACATTACTTTAAAATTTTGACATTCTAAAAATTAAATTTAAATTATGATATGACATAACAAACAAAACAATGTATTCTCTGTCCACATTAACTTTAAGTATTAATTAAATTGTGAGTTGACGTCCTTGGAGAAAAGGTGCAGTGCAGTTTGTTACCGCTTCTTCTGCACTAGCGCTTTGGAAGCGGTAGTAAACTTAGCTGTAAGTAACTATTTGACGTCAACAATTGTGCAACAAAATAATGACGATTATTAAGAGATATTATAAATATCCTATGATAATAAAGATATATTTGATTTGATTTGATTGATGACTATACGTATGAATTAAATGCCAAAAGGCGATTCTGACTGCGAACATGCTGCGATATAATGATTCTACTTTTACATTATTATGGCTATAAAATGTATGCTCTAAGAGATTCTGATTTTTAACATTATTGGTTTTGTATCTATGATAAATGAGTAAATGCCTAACAATTTTCTACGAAATAAAGTTTCTGTAATCGGCTATTATAAATAATAATATTCTTACACAAAAAGTGCTGCTGTAAAGGGGGGACCCCATTAAAATTTGGACGAATAGGTATTTAATTTGCTAAACATATTATTTGGTGAAATGATAAAAAGTCAATTGACATTTTAATATTTAACACATTTATTAAGTGCAGTATTTTCTAATGGATCATTTGCTAAGTGAGTTTTTGTAAGATGATACTTTTGTCAAATGTATCGTTTGCCAAATGAACATTTGGTGAAACATTGTTTGTTGAATGACCATTTGTAAATCATTTTTTGGTCAAACATTAGTAATCTAAATACAGACATCACAGATCGGAGGTGCTATTTTTCAAACGCGGAGTCACTAAACGAATGATTTTTTGTATGGAAAAACCATTCGTTTAGTTGACTCCGCGTTTCAATAATAGCACTTCCGATCACAGCACAGGAGTGCTTTTTTTCATTGAGGGGCTCACCGAAACACAAAACGTGTTGTTTTTCAACTCACCGCTCGCGTAAAATACAATTTGATTCGTATTTTTGAAACCGTCGTGTCAGCGAAAAACAACATTGTTTTACGCAGACAACATCGATAATTTGTCTATGCTTATCTAAAAGTTCGAACATAATTAACAAAAGCAGCGTGAAATGGAACGGATTTCCCATGATAGGTTTCGGTGAAATTTGTACTCTACAAATGTCAAAATTACGAGTGGTCAAGACCACTCGTTGTAAAACTTTCGCATGCGAGTCATGCGACCGATTCAAAAATGCGTTTGGAAGCGCTCGCGCAAACCATTTGTAATGTGACAAGTGATTTCAAAAATGCGTCCCCAGAGATGCTATTTTTAAACGCGGAGTCACTAAACGAATGGTTATTTGTATACTCTATCTCTATGTTTTGGGACATTTGTGTACGGTGAGTCCCTCAAAAAAAATAGCACTCCTGAGTTGCTATTTTTCAAGCGCGGAGTCACTAAACGAACGGTTTTTTGTATTGAAAAACCATTCGTTTTGGTGACTCCGTGTTTCAAAAATGGCACTTCTAAACGGAGCGTGGTAGATTCTCTATTTCAGTAACGGCAACATTGGTACTAGTGTTGTCAAACTATCGACAGTTATTGAATTGGATTATCGAATAATGACAAACTATCGTCTGGCTAATCGATAGGATCCTATCATGTCACCTGCCTGACTACGACTACGATAGTTAAACTATCGACAGCATGGATAGTTAATATACAGTCGAAAGTATCGATAGTTTATGTTTTGTGATAACACTATCGATAGTGTACTATCGAGCGAGATCGGGTTAAAATTTTAAACCCAAACAAAAAAAGTCTAGCAAGGCAACAAATGAACTTTTTGCTTTGCTTATTTCATTGAAAAGTACTATCATCGCAGAATAAGTACTAGTTCCCACGTACAGAAGTCTTACTCAGCAAAGGAATTTAAAGAAATATCTACTCAATGTCGTTAGCGATATGGTAAATTAGCTCGCATCAGAAATCAACATACCTCCTCACCTCTTCGTTTAGATACCTAGAAGTGAATTGCAAGCCAATTTAATTCTTATAACTCTAGACACGACACAGTCATTCACGTCACTGAATTTGCCATTTCGGAGTGGTCGCTGCGCGCATAGTAGGTACAAATGTAGGTATATTTTCGATACCTAAACGGGGAGTGGAGTGACACAGGCCTGGTATTGGTACTATCGATAGACCATGGATACGGTGTTGCTTAAAATACCGATAGTATATCGATAGTGGACTATCGAGCAGCAACACTATGCGACCGAACGTAACTGTCATTTAATTTAAAAATTTCATTTGTGCCTTGTTGAATTTGTGTTGTTTGGGTTTAAGATTTTAATTTTATTTTAGTATTTTTCAGGTCCAATGGGTAAGTAATTGAGTGGGGTGTAATCATAATTCTTTGCTTTTCGCATCAACAACCCTTCGCGCTCCACTGATGATCATTAAATAACAAACAAGTCAGTAATGAAATGTACCTATGTGATCAAACTTGTTCTCATGTTTTAGAGAGTCCCGATGTCGTCGGTGCTATGTTGAGAAAACTTGGGAAGCACAAACAGAAACCACCACAGTTTGTGAGCGTCGCCAGAGGGGTACTGTGCCAATTTACACTTTAAACATATGTACATTAGACCCCAAAATTTGTGCAAGTTATGCCAGTACTTAGCTTAGAAATGCATGTGGTAGGTCGTTTTCATGTATCTCTACTCTGTTTTGTAACTTTAGGCTATGTTTAAATTATGATACTATAGTTTAAATCAGTATAATTCTGAATTTCAGGTTCAAAGGAGACTTGAGACTAATTTAAAGGGCAGAAGAAACAGCCGCCTGACTCTTATTGACAGTATACGAAACTTGCCGAGATGTTTGAGCCCGGCCCAGGAAAATCCTGCCCCATTGTCGGAAGCCCAGCAGAAAGTAGAAAGGAGGCGACAACAACTGGAAAAATGGAAGGAGGATAAGGAGAAGCAAAAAAAAGAGCAAGCTGCTAAAAAAAAGGCGCCTTTTCGCACTGGAGTCGCTCCTAAGCCACTTAACTATGTTCCTCCGCCTCCAGTGAAGGTTGTGCCCAGTACCTCTGGACGAGTCACCAGATCACAAGCCGCTAAGAACAATGTGTCAAAGCAAGTACTTGACCCAAAACCAGCTAAAGCGGCCAAATCATTTGCTCCTAAAAATGCTTCCTTCCGGCCACCGGAAATGAAAAATATAACGAAAGTCCCAAAACTGCTTCCAGTTGGTAAGTCTAAAGAGGTCAAAACATTTAATTTTGACTTTAGCTTTGCAGCTAATAATAATAATGTGCTCAAATCAGATTTTGAGAATAGTAAAGTTCCAAACGCAAAACAGACCAGATCTAAATCAGCTAAAACATCAGATATCCCAAAAGTTCAAAGTAGAATGACCACACGCAGGGGTGCCAAAGAACAAGAGAAGAAAAGTAAACTTGCAAAGAAACCCAGTCCAAAAATTAATTTCATTACTGCATCATCCAGTAGTGACTCAGATGGAGTGATGCTAAAAATGACCGTAAAAGTTAGAACTCCAAGTCCAAAAGTAGGCAAATCTTTGAAAAATTTCTCATCATCCAGCAGTGACATGGATATTAGCAATAACGCACAAAAGAGTCAAAGATTATCCAGAAGTGCTAGAAAATCACTCTCAGCATCCTCAAGCAGTGAATTAGAGACTGAAAAGACTTCAATGCAAAATCTAAAAGGAGCGAAAAGCAACAGTACAGAGAATTCTCCAATACTGGTGAGTAAAACACCAATAAAACGTCAAAGTCGTCAAACATACACTGTCACACCCAAGAACCCAGTGCCCAAAAGTGAGTCAAGTTCTGAAGAGCGGTTGCGGTCACCGAAGTCTGTGAACATAGATTTAACACAGGATTTGACACCAAAGGATACAACGGAAACAGAGGAGACTACAAGTCCCTATGTAACAATGTCACGAGGCAAAGATAAAGCTAGGAAAGAAATGAAGCAGAAAATAGAAGATGGTGAGGTTCATTTTTATTTTATTTTACATTTGTTACTATTGATGCAGCATGGTAAAAGCCATGAGTCAGAGTTTACTTGTGAGACAAAATGCAAAAAACTTTTTAAATTCCCTTAGATAGACCAGCCCAGTGTATATGACATTCGTTTTGGAAAATTTGGCACTCAATTTTATTAGTGAATTTGCTTTGCATTTGGTTGTTCCTGAGATACATACCCCGTCTAGTTCGGGAAACGCCGGGAGCTAATGGATTTAGATTTCTTTCATATAGCCTTATTTTTCAGAGTAGTGTTCTTGCTATTCGGTTTTCCTCTTTTCCTGCAGGTCGGATTGCCCTTTGGCAAAGGTCTCCTCCAGCCTCTTCCATTCCTTTATTGATGATATATTTTGTTTGCATGTTTGATGCATTTTTGGCTGGAGGGCAGCTTAGCTAGTTAATATTTATGTATTTCCTTTTTGAATCACAGGTCTTATAGGTTCTTTGAAAGGGTTGAGTGGTAATACAGATCCAACACATATACTTTTATTGACATATTTGCAAAATGTTTAACCGGTCAAGACCCGCATGGCATTAATAAATGCTACGTTCATTGTTTTACTATTGTGTCTGGTATTGGCGGTAAAGGAAATGGTTAATTGAGTAATAGAATAGTTTTCGAGACTTTGTTTGATTGTGTAGCCAAATATCCAGTCCATTTTTAAAGCAGTTCATATATGTGGCAGGCTCAATTTCCTCAGGCAGCCTGTTCCAATTGTGAACCACTTGGTTGCTCAAAAAGTTTACAAGATATCCATCACATTGTTGTCTGTCTACTTCCCAGGTCTCATGGATGAATACAATGGTGATAAAGAGCACATAGAACATTTCCAGAGGCAACTGTCCTCAGAGGTGACCAGGCTTACGGAGCTCTGCGACTCCTGGGAGAAGATTCGTGAGCAAACTGTGCTTGCTGAGCATGTGCAGGTATGTCCTTTTTTAGGTAGTAGTAGGTGTCCTATGCTGGGAATGAAAGTTTTTAATTTTTTTTGGGAATGAAAGATACTGTCCTATAATAAGGGGTATTACCACAGAATAAGCACTAGTACTCACATACAGAAGTCTTACTCAGCAAAGGAATTCAAAGAAATATCTACTCAATGTCGTTAGCGATATAGTTTAATTTAGCTCGCATCAGAACTCAGCACTTTTTCGTTAAGATACCTAGAGGTAAATTGCAAGCCAATTTCATTCGATATATATATAGATATACGATTGATGGCACTGAATTTACCCTCCGGAGTGGTCGCCGCGCGTAAAAATGTAGGTATATTTTAGATACCTAAATGGGCAGTGACACAGACCTGGTCCCCGTCCGAAAATTCAAGATGTTCCCCTTCTTAAAATGGTCTCAAGGTTCAGAAGGTTCACCCTGCTAAAGGAAATGAAATGTATGTTTATATCTTATATTAATATATTAATTTTAGTAAATCTTTCAAAATTACATATTTTGCACCTCCTTCTAAAGACTTCTTATTCTCTGCATCACCAGTGGGTTGACTGGTAGATAAAGCCTATGGCTTTAAGTCCGCTTATTACATTTGTTATAAAGTTAAATAAATATAAATAACCGTGTCATCAGGACGAGATCTTGGCGGGCGTGGGCCAGGCGCGGCTGCTGGTGTCGTCCAAGCTGCGGCAGTTCGCGGAGCTGCTGGCCCGCGCCGCGCGCCCCGAGCCCGGCTCGCCGCTCATCACGCCGGAGGACCTGCACGGCTTCTGGGACATGGTCTTCATGCAGGTCGTTACATTTCTCATTCAATAATATGCACGTTATTTTTTTATTTGCTTAATAATATAATACCTATACACACATATTTGCACGCCTGTTTCCCATGGGGGTAGGCAGAGACTACGAATTTCCACTTACTACGATCCTTGCAAACCTCATTTGCTTCCTCAAAATTTTGACGACCTTCGTGGCGTAGTGGTCTCCATGCTAGTCCGCCACCCATAAGTTCCGGGTTCGATTCCCGATCAGGGCAAGTTGGAAAATGGCCTTTTTCAAATTTTCCTGGGTCTTAGATGTTTATCTATGTAGTTTCTCGTAACACAAGTCTCGAACTTACTTTGGGGCTAGCTCAATCTGTGTAATGTGTCCCTGTATATTTATTATTATTTAATTATCTCTTTATTCATTTTAAAACATAGATTAGATTTTATAATATATCTATAAAGTAAAATATATAATATATACAGTATTAATTATTTTATTTATTATTAACATTCATAACTCTTTTCATGCATACTCTCCAGTTATTGGTACTACTTACATCACTTTTCTTCAGAACATCTGCTATTTGGTTGCAGAATGTTTATCGCGGTCGACCCGATCCGGTTTTGCCTTCCACATCAGCACGATAAATCTTTTTTGTTAATCTTCTTTTATCCATCCTTTCAATCTCAACATGTAATAATATCCTTAGTAACCGTAGTTCCGCCTCTTATCACTAGATGGAGCCAGGGCATTTTTTAATTTGCCTAGCAAATAAAATTGCATACTAAGTTTTGTACATATATTCGCAGATCGAGAACGTAGACATGCGTTTCAAACGTCTGTCTGCGCTGCGCGCGCGCGGCTGGACTGACGAGCCACAAGTCGCGCCCGCGCGGAAAGTCGCGCGACAGCCCGCCAAGGCGGCCGCCCGCGCCACCGCCGCACCCAGCAGGCTTAGGGAGATGATCGCCGGTAAGATGAACGAAAAGATAACATTTCTTTATTGCACCAACTAAGTACGAGAATAATCTAAAGTAAATTTAAAATATAGTAGGTACATAGGCGGTTACTATTCCACAAATTCATACTATCCATACCCATACCAAAATAATATAATTACTAACGTAACACTTACCCAATGCCATATAAACTATTGGAGGGCCCGTGAGTAGGCAAAACTAGAGTTGTGGGGTAGCCTCACAGAGATGGCAGCACACAAAACTAGCAAAAACGTGATATTTCGCTTACTAGTTTTACTAACTTACGAGCCGAGTTTGTTTATTTGTTTGTTACTTCTACATGCTTCAACTACTGAATTGATTTGGATGAAAATCGATATGGATATTGTTTGAGACTCGGGGAAGGACATAGGGTAATCTTTATCCCGAAAGAAGCCCACGGGCACGCAAATAAAGTCGCGCGAAAAAGGCAGTACAATAATTAGGAGCCGTAACATTTCAATTATTTTTTTATTATTTACAGCCGCAAGAAAAGCAAAGAAGGAGTCTGAAGCGCAACCAACAGCCGCACCAGAGACTCAGCCGGAGGACAGCAAGACGTTTGAAGCCGGGTTCTTCTCCGTGAAGTCGCCGGTTCGATCCCCGGCGCCGGCCACGCCCAACAACAAGCGCAATCTGCTGAAGGCTGTTCTCTCCAGTGAGGCGAAGAAAGCTTCTGCTTCGAAGGTAAACTTTTTTTGAATGTCTTTCTGAATTACTGTTATTGGACGGTGTTTTAGCTTAATTTCTAAAGTCCACTGCTGGACAAAGATAGAAAGATGACTCTTTATTTTACACCTGAGAAATAAAACAATAAATTTACATCTAAAACAAGCAGTCTAACCTAATTATAAATAATATTTTTAATCATTAAGAGGATACTTGAATTTTTCGAGGTCCGGCCACCATTTAAAATAAATCTTTGAAAGGAAATGGAGATATCATTAAAAAAAATTGTCTCATACGGCCCTAGGTAACCCTTCAAACTATGTTATGAACTACTGTTTACAGTGTAAAGTTAGAACGTAATTTATTTCTTAGCACATTTGCGAAAAACTGCCACTATTGGCACTGTTTTTACTCGACTGCAGCGAAGCCCAAAGAAGGGGTGTTGGTCGTAGTGAGGTAAAATAAAAAGCAATGACGCGTCAACTCCAAGGCACATATATTAAAGGAGATTTTGTATTTTTATTTACAGAGTTCATCGTCATTCGCGATGCTACGCGCTTCGATCATAAGCAAGAGTTTGGAGGACGGAATAGCACCTTTGCCGGTGAGTAAAGAACTAAAATAAAAGGCTTTTTGTTTTTCCCAGTGCGTAAAATGTTTACAGCAAGTTCAATTTACAATATTGATTTTATTCGCCTAGACAATTTTTTTATCCCTATAGAAATAATTTGAGTTTATTGAGAAAAAAGTAATAACAACAAAAAAACTTAACTAAACTAAACTATATTAAACTAAGCTATAAAATAAACTTATACTAAATTATGCTAAATTAAAAAAATCTCATCTTGTCCATGCGGCATGGTTGCAAGAACGCTGGCTGCGTTTCCTCGCTGGATAGCAATGCTGATCCGTTGAGCGAAAAAACAGCCAGCCCTCTTGTCACCTGCAGCGGCTATCAGTCGCGGGGAGATTTCCTTAAAAAGTCTCCTCGCGCCAGGGCCCCATGGTCCAAATGTTTCAACACCAAACGGCACAAATATATAATCTCCACTCAGAGATGAATATGGGGAAATGTAGAAAATGTTTTGACAACAAACTGAGCAAAGGTATTAGCCTATTTCTTTTAGGGGTTTTTGTCATACGTCGTTAATAATAATAAATGAATAAGGTTTTAGAAATTGATCGAATAAAATAAACTAATATTTACATTTGTTTTTAGCAAACACCGCTAAACCCTATCAACTTTAGCGCTACTCCAGGCCGCAGCATTCTCAAATCTTCCAACGACACTACCACAAAATCTGGTAAGAAATCCCTGAAAATTGTCCTTTTTGGTGACGAAGACACCGACACTGAACAACAAAAAACCGGCCCACCCACGATCGAGATCCACACAGACAGCGGCCATTCCTCAATGGACGTCGAAAAAGAGATAGAAAACAAAGTAACACCAAGGAGAAAATCAAGGCTGTCGCGTCAAGATGCTGTTTCGAAGGACGATAGTGGCGTCATGACCAGGAGTCGACGTAAGAGTGTCCAAACGCCACTCACAGACGAAAAAGGTGAGAAGAAACGCAGGTCTTCTAGAAGGAAGCCCTTGCAGGAAACTGATGTTAATGTGCAAGAGGATATTGACGTTCCAAAAAGATCGATGAGAAGGCGCAAGAGTATGCAAGTTGTAGCGTAAGTTTGGTTAGGTTTGGCTATAGGACATTATTGTTATTTTAAATACGTGATTCACTATTCTGCTCACTCCAGTGACCATCTGAAGCATCAATACGTTTATCGTAAAGGTTAAGAAATAAGTTAGTGAACCTCGCCATAATGCGAAAAAAATGAAAATAAATTTAACAAGGCTTCTACCATTACACAGGTTAAAAACTATCAGTGGCGCCATCATTTCAAGTCCACTAACTTAGTTTTTGACCTATAGTAAATTAGTGGTGCCGTGACCAGGATTGTAAAAGGACACCAAAAAAGGTGATGCGTTATGTAAATACTTCTAGACATTTTATACTACATTTATAGTTTTCGTAGCTTGATTTGGAATTCCGTTCAAGTGTTTTTCGATGTTTGAGTGGACATACCAGTTTTAGTAGAAAGTTTTATGAACGAAGGGATGTTTAGATAAAATTATTGGTTAATAATCTCCAGATGTTAATGTGGAGTAAATTATGGCGTATTTTTTATAATCTTCTTTGTTTTTATATAATTATTATTCGTTAAATTACAAAAGCTAAAATAATACCAACGTGTTTGGTTAGATAGTATACTCATCTATTTGTTGATTTAACTTTTTTCCTTTCTTTAGATAGCTCTCTTTTAGAACCTTTCCCAATATTAATTATAGTAAAACATGAATTCAAGGTTGACAAAGTTAATACTTGTATGTGATTATGAGTGCCTATTTTTAGTAAGTTTTTTGTAGTTAATAAATCATGTCATTAAATTCATCTACCCTAGCTTTTACCCTAGCATCGACATTTCTTTTATCAAATATAACTTAGTTTGTTGGGCAATAGCCTAAAGCCCACTACTATTTTTTATAGTTTCCTTCAAATAATTTATTTCAAATGGGGACAGGACTGGACCCCTAAAAATTCAAGTATCCCCTTATGGTGATATATAGGATGAGTTTCCATATTTTCAATTGAAGTTGAGAGGACATATATCAATAGGGCTTTAATATCAACCTAGGCAAGAGATACAGTTATCATTTTTTGAAAAATAATTTTACGGCTCTGGATAAGAAATTAAAAAAACCTAAGATAGACTCAAAGGGCTTTTGAGTCTATCTTAGGTTTTTTTAATTTCTCTTTATCTTTAAATGTGTGTCAATAAAGGTCTTCCATTCTGGTTTGGGTGAAAAAACGCACGGAAAGCTACTAGTACAGCTTTTCTTCCCGCGCAGATCGTAGAACCCGATCGAGGGAATGGGTGTTTTAATAGACGATGCGGCTAGAAACCCATTACTATTTGATTCCTTTTTCCATCTTCTCGCTCATCCTCATGTTAAAAGTGGCCTTTGCTCTGTCTGCCCCATTAGGTATAAAGACGTGATAGAGTATGTTAACAAAAAGTCTGTTTTAAGTTCGCGTATACCCGCCCAACTTCTGTCAAGTGTGGCCCTCATAATCATACCCTGTGGTGTCGATGCATGAATTATAATGGATCTATCTATCTTGTAATATCAACGAATGCCAAAATATTCAAGTATTGTATCGTGAAAATAAGGTGTGAATGTTTGTATGTTAATGTTAATTTTACTATCATGATGTAGAATTATGTAGAAAATAAATTAAATTGTAAATGAGCCTTCTTTTTAATATGACGCCCACCATTGCTGGATATGGTCTTTGGGTCTTATGGCTCGGACTCTGTCTACTCCGTAAAAGACAAAGTTTATTCGCCAGGCCAATTAAAATAAAACCCTGACCTTCAATAGTTTCATATGTAAACGCCATCTAGCGATGAGCGGAGGAACTGACTAGTAGAACTTGTATCCGTAGCGCCATCTATTATTTTCCAGACAAACTACAAAAACCCGGATTTTCAAGTGTTAACCCCTAATTACTAACGGCCTCGAATCGATTTTTTATCGAATATAGTGTCGTGAACGAGATAGATGTAGAATATTCGCGAGTAAGAACTCTGCTGGCGAGATAGACTCGGAATGTTCGCGAGTGGAATCGTATAGAAAGACGTCAGGATGATGCAAGCGAAACTAGCCCTTATATTCTTACGGCATAAAGGCTAGAGTTCTTTGAATGGTCGTCGGCTTAGTCGCACTCACACATACATACCGGCGTCTCGATGTTTCCCGTCAATCGAAATACATTCGTCAAGTGATGAGAATATTCGAGAAAAGTGTAGACCTCTGTATCGGCGCATATAAAAAGGCGATCGAGTGCGCGTCCCGCCAGTTCAGTACGAGCTACGAAAACGATCACTTTGAAGCGAACTGAAGCGAAGGAAACCTACCTAAGTGCTACAAGTGGAAGTACCTGCGACAACTTTGGCGATATACCTGGACCTCAGCTACTACGCGACTTGGACTTGGACTTCAGGAAGACCATCTTCGTAACAATAGCTAACCGCAAGGAACTTGCTTCGTAAACAAACCGGATCGAAATTAGTCCATCCATTCGAGCATTTTAAATTGCTTTTTAAATAATTGATTACATTCATGTGTGTCTCCGACTTGTGGACTCTATAAGAGGGTTACTCTAAAAGCGGTATACAAGACGGACGTCACAGCGTGTCCGAGTACTTTTTTTGGCGTACAATAAAGAGTTATCTATCTACTGTTAATGTACTACTAATAACATCTAACTTCTCATTAATATTGATTTGACTGTGCGCTCTCAATGAGAATTGGTAGCAGCCTAAAGGCTTAGCGCAGAATATGCAGGCAGTAAGTCCTTGGCGCCTTGCCTGACCCAGTTCCCGAGCCAAACGATCCTGGCGAGATGGGCATTTTATGTGAGATAGAGTTGAGCATGGAGATACCACGTAATCGCTTGAGCAGTGGCGGATTTACACATTTGCCGCCAGTAGGCTTATTATATTTTGCCACCCCTACCCATCCTTTTTCGGATCCTTCATGCGCAGCTTTTTTGTGGCCGAGAAGTGGAAATAGGTCAAACAGTTACGTGTCAGTCCGCCGCCCTGATTACTTAGTAAAACCTGGGAGCGCTTGATTATGCCGGCCCTATTCAGGGTAGTGGCGGTGCGCGGAAAGAGGGGGGGGGGGGGGGGGGGAATATACTACTCGATATTGCCGCCCCCTAAAATGTGCCGCCCTAGGCTCCAGCCTACTCAGCATGCTGGTAAATCCACCACTGCGCTTGAGGTTATATGTATTTACTTACGTAGTAAGTATAACCAGAGAATTAAATTATGTATTACATACAGAGCGGATTCTCCTAGGGTGAAGGGTGTTACAGGCGCCTGCAGCCGCCTCTGCAAGGCGAGAATGGGGCAGAGGTGTGAGGACGGGGAACGGGGACGCATATTGCGCGATATCGCGGGACTTTAGGAGATTCCGTTCTGTATGTAATACATACATACATACATACTATCACGTCTTTATCCCTAAAGGGGCAGACAGAGCATTTTGGGTCTTGCGGTTCTATGACTTCTATGCAGAGCCCAGGGCCGCAAGACCCAAAAGCCACTTTTAGCGTCATGGTGGGCGAGAAGATAGAAAAGCAATCAATACAGTGATGGGTTGCTAGCCGCATCGCCTGTTAACATGATTTGCATTTTTGCCCATTCCCTCGATCGGCTTTTACGATCTGCGTGGGAAGAGAAGCAGCTGGTACATTCTAAATTTTTTTTTTATTTCTCCCAGACCAGCATGGTACACAACCTGTACGTAATACTTGTACTAATTCTGTAGTAAAACTATAACGCAAGATATAGGTACCTAGCTCTATCTAATCTCTTATAAGCTGACCTGGGCGAAAAGAGGTCTCTGTTTACCCCGTCAGGGATAAAGACGTGATAATGTATGTAAAAAAAAACGCATCGAAATTTTAAAGCAAAGTAGGTAGGTAGGATATCGAAAGTTATTCAGCCGCGAGCGAAAACAGTTCAGGTACTTTCGGATAGGTTGGAGTTAAACAAACTAGAAGAACTGCCGAAACTCCCTCAGATACTTGGATTCTTTATCTGTTTCGGAGTTCGATATCCTGGTGTAGTTTATGGGATCTACGTGAATGATAAAGTCAGCAAAAGTAAATGGAAAAAGCTAAATGGGGCAGTGTTTTACTGTAACTTCTCTTTAAATCAGACACCTTGGTTCAACGAAGGTCTAAGAAACTATGACGTCATTGTCTATATTTCACAAAAGTTCAAAAAAAAGTGATTGAGCTTTGTAAAAAGAGTGTGCGAATAACTAAAAAAAATTCCCGAACGGACACCGTCAGTGTTGTGTGTAGGGACTTATGCAACAAACGACGAAGAAAGAGGGTAGACCGATATAGTTACCCTTGACAGCCGGACATCCATCGCAGTTCCTCAGTCGGCCAGCGACCATGATGGCAGAAGGGCTGTCGAAATATCTGGCAAAAAACGATATTAATCGCGGTAAGTCCCGTAATACTAATAACAGTAATTGTGACCGTAAAACTCTAAAATCATATATTCTAAAAATGTTTGTTCTGACGTATAAAAAAATTACTTATCTGATTTGAGCAGTCTTTGATTTCAACAGTCAATGGTTGTGGATACTTAGTACGGTTTATGGTTTATCTTGATTTGGATTTGGAGAAAGTTGTTCAGGAACACTGACTGAATTTACCTTTTAGTAGAAGATATATTTTGTAAGACGTTCCATACCTTTTGCTACTTGATGAAGGTAAATAATTCAATACCTTTTGCAAATTGGATTCGTACAACGTAGCAAGAAGAAGTACTTACCTAATATAGAAACGAAGTGAATAACTGAATTTCCCTGCAGTAATATTGCACGGGATTGCATTTGCATCTATTCACGAGAAATCTAATGGATGGATACTTTTGTATGTATTTACTTCGTCCCAACTTGAACATCGTTTGCAGAACATAAATTAAAATTTGTAGTTGAATTATTTTGGCTAAATAGCCGAAAGCAAAACTTGATATAAATACAATGCCTAGTACTTGGGTGATCGATCTTCGATGAAAACCTTAAGTGAGTTCTATGAATTTTACAAGAAAATGGTGATATTGTGTTAAATTTTGTCTTCAACAATCCCTAGATAACCCTTCAAACTATTTTATGACTACTGTTTACAGTTTAAAGTGAGAACGCGAAACTTTGCGAAAAACGGCTACTTGTGGCTAATGTGCGAAGAAAATCTTTACGTTCTCACTTCAGTTACGAAAAGAGTCTCTTTGACGTTAGGGACCATAGTTTGTTTGACCACTGTGAGGTTTACTAAAAACGATTAAAATTGATGGAGGCATTTTCTTGATCCTTGTTCTATAGGCATATATTTACAAGAATGTTTTTTTTTAATTACTAAGACTAAATAAAACGATTTTAAACCTACCCCCTTTATAAGAAATATTAACACAGAGTAGTTAAAAATACGTCCGCAATAGTGCAATGCAAGTTTGCGCCGCGGCGCGACGTGCATAATCCGAGAGTAATGTAAACAATATCTCTTCGCCGGATAGGGGACTTGTGTAGGGTGGCCATGGATTTTTAGCGTCTAGGAGAGGTTTTCTTGTATGACACTAAGTTAGCTGGTTAGCCCTGTCAATTATTAAAAGTCGTGTAGACAAAAATCATATAGCCCTCCAGCGCGGCTAGTATACCGACGGCGACAATTTTTTATTCTTGTATTTTGTCGTATTTCACGTAATTGAAGGCATCAAATATACCTAGATAAAATTGAGCGACAAAATTATTTTGTCGGGTTTGTTGCCGGTAGGCGTAGACGTATAGTAAACAGTCTTTGTTTATTGTTATTTTTGATTTGAGAAATTTAAAGTAAACTTAGAAGTGATCGTTTTTTTTTACACAAAAAACCGTACGTTTAGTGCCTCACGTTTGAAAAATTGCACCACAGATAAACTGGTAAAAATAAATATGGTAATATTATGAACATGGTATAAATAAATATTTAAGAACTCTTTTTGACGAGTTTGTTTAATAAACGAGTGCAAGCTAGATCATTTTGACATAGGTACTATTCCTTAACTACTTCCTTACTTAGTGCCTCTGAGTGCGAAGAAAAATAGGACAATATATAAGAAAAATAGGACAATATATACTTATATATTGTCCTATTTTTCTTCGCTCTCAGAGGCACTCTACTCAGACGGAGTCGCATTGAGTTTATTAAAAATTGGATTTAGCGCGGCACGCGACTTCGCTCGTATTAAATTATCATCTTGTAGGGTGCGGGTGCCCGATTGTAAACTGAGGTTTTATTAAAACAGAGTGCTTCATTTACCGACTGTTTTTGATGCGGATTTATTAACATTGGCAATTTTATTACGTTAATATTTCTATATAACTTACCTACGATACGATTTGTTTCTTTCTTAATGTGTGTGTTAGTGACTAAAGGCCCATTTAGACGGTGCAAGTTTCTTGCGTGTTGCATACAATTTTATTGAAGCATTAAATGATTTGTATGGCTGACATTTCGTTTAGACCGTGCAAGTTGTCTATTGCTGCAATAAAATGGCATGCAACGGGCAAGAAACTTGCACCGTCTAAATGGGCCTTAACATTAGTGTCAGAGTTTTTAAACCGCCTTAAAGGCCTCTGACATGGTTTTAGGTAACGCCCAATGTCAAAGACAGTGACCGGGACCGACGGCTTAACGTGCCCTCCGAAGCACGGATCATCTTACTTATTGGACAATCAGGTGATCAGCCTGCAATGTCCTAACCAAACTAGGACAACAACACAAAGTCGTTGCCCCCGTCGGGAATCGAACCCACGACCTCTGGGTATGAGCCGAACGCTCTAACCACTACACCACACAGGCAGTTAATACGATTTGTTACATTAGTATTAGGTACTTTTTACTTATTCCTAATTTTGTTTTAAGAGCTATGCTCTCGTGAATATACCATGCTCTCGTCGGTTCGGTGTCATTGTACCAAAAGGAAGGCACGCAATGATGTGAGTAGGTAAGTACAGTCAATAAAAATAAGTTTTGTGTGCCATTTCTGGGCAATGACCTAAAAGTTTGTACCCAATTTGTATCAAATTATGATATGAGAAAAATAGGGCAATATATACTTATTTATATATTGTCCTATTTTTCTTCGCACTCAGAGGCACTCTACTCAGACGGAGTCGCATTGAGTTTATTAAAAATTGGATTTAGCGCGGCACGCGACTTCGCTCGTATTAAATTATCATCTTGTAGGGTGCGGGTGCCCGATTGTAAACTGAGGTTTTATTAAAACAGATTGCTTCATTTACCAACTGTTTTTGATGCGGATTTATTAACATTGGCAATTTTATTACGTTAATATTTCTATATAACTTACCTACGATACGATTTGTTTCTTTCTTATCGTGTGTGTTAGTGACTAACACTAGTGTCAGAGTTTTTAAACCGCCTTGAAGGCCTCTGACATGGTTTTAGGTAACGCCCAACGTCAAAGACAGTGACCGGGACCGACGGCTTATCGTGCCCTCCGAAGCACGGATCATCTTACTTATCGGACAATCAGGTGATCAGCCTGCAATGTCCTAACCAAACTAGGACAACAACACAAAGTCGTTGCCCCCGCCGGGAATCGAACCCGCGACCTCTGGGTATGAGCCGAACGCTCTAACCACTACACCACAGTTGTTACATTAGTATTAGGTACTTTTTACTTATTCCTAATCTTGTTTTAAGAGCTATGCTCTCGTGAATATACCATGCTCTCGTCGGTTCGGTGTCATTGTACCAAAAGGAAGGCACGCAATGATGTGAGTAGGTAAGTACAGTCAATAAAAATAAGTTTTGTGTGCCATTTCTGGGCAATGACCTAAATGTTTGTACTAAAGTATCAAATTATTCAAAAGTCAGGTATTAACATTTTCTCTTTTAAAAAGTACACTATGTAAGCATGTGTTTATTCTTGTAATAGGCTATCTAAGTACAAGCTAATTTTATCTCAATCATATAGCCCTCCAGCTATATAAAAAAAAGTAAAACGAAACAAACATCTATACAAACTTTTATTGCTAGATCTAGAAACGGATGCTTGCCACAAGAAAACTTACAAAAATAATTGCGTTTTGTGCTGAAAATGAATTTGGTTTTTGCTCCGAAATGTTTGCAATGTTTAAATTACAAAATTCGACCCGCCCGCGGCTCCAGCTATATTTATATCGAAACTTTATCAATTTCCAATCGAGGTCCCTCCGCGAAATCCCTGTTTGTAAATTAGATTTAACTTTAATCCAGTGCCCTTTAAGGTTCACACATTGCTAAGTGGCGGTTAGTCGAGTAGGAGAGTTGGTTGATTTTTAAGAACTGTCTTTGTTTTCTTTTCATTTTTATGTGAGATTGGCACGTACACCTTATTGGCCCTATAAGTAGTATATAAGTTTAAATAAAATAGGGCTAATCGACCCTTTTTTGGGAGAGGCCTTTAGCACTTATTAGTAATCTGTGCCTTTAGTCCAATAGTGGACTGATGTAGGCTGTAAAGAAGAAGGAAATAGTTTCGCTTATGTTTAGTTAGATTTGACGAGATTCATTAAAATAACAATGGTTTTAAGAAATCTTGTCAATGATTCCTAAGTATGCATGAACCAACAAGTTTCCAACAAGTCAAAATATATTTTTCTAAACGTCGAAACAAACGTTTTCTATGGGATTTGTATGAAATACAGGCAGATGACGTCATCCTTTTTTGGAGTCAAATAGCCCTCTTAAAATCAATAATAAATCTGAAATAATTTTTAAAATGGATATGATCATGTCAAGTGAAATTATTTTGTGACATTTTATTTCAATAATAGTACCATATAATTTATTGTTGTCCCAGGAAAATACTAAATTTTTGTGTCTGTCAGATTCATCCTCATTCATTTGTAGATTCCACTCGCTCATTCCACTCGACCAATCTGACAACATCACGTCAAGGTAAAATATAGCTGACATTTTTCAAGGATTAGCAGATGAGGGATGCTGCGAGTAGTTACGGCAAAATTAATTCTATTATGAAGTGAGAGTGTCATGTGACGTCACGAGATTGATGGAGGAGAGGTCAAATAGATTAAGTAGGTAGCCTGTGGAGGTAGTTAACCCCGAAGGGAGGTGTTATTTACGTAAGTATAATAGGCCAAGAGCCAGAGCCTGGAGGTGCCAGAGCTAAGTTATTTAACTGACTTAAAAAAGGAGAAGGTTCTAAAGTGGTCGGAATCCTTTATTGTTATTATTTGTATGTTTTCCGATTACTAGAAAAAGAATATGGAAAATTATTTTTGTTTTGAAAGCGTATAATTAACAAAAGGTAACCACCAGCCAAATTTTTAAAGCAAATTCACTCCATGATATTGACTAAACTACTAGTATATGAGAGAAAGTTATAAAAAATCAGTAGAAAAAATTCGCCCACTCATACAAAATCCGTTTGGCCAAATGCTGATTTGTATGGGAGCTGAATACTTTTCTTCATTTTTATTAATTGTTTTTATGGAAAGAAGTTCAGTATCATGGACAGGAATGGCTCCAAAAATTTGGCTGGTGTGTAAAAAGTCAACCTGTCATTACTTCTCAGGTGTTCCCATAGAAATTTCATGAAAATAGTTTAGTTTTACTTTGATCTTAAGCAAGCACGGAAGAGTGTATCTACGTAGTTCGGTCTCGTAAATTTTTTACAGCTTTACAAAATCTAATAATCTAATCATAAGGGAGCGGTGTGGAGTAAAAGAGGATGTTGTGACAAAAATAGAGAAAGGGATGTTAAGATGGTTTGGGCATATAGAAAGGATGGATGAAAAGAGATTGACGAAAAATATTTATATGACAAATGTGAAGGGAACAGTAGGAAAAGGTCGACCTCGGCGAACTTTCTGCGACCAAATTGCAGACGTTCTAAAAAAAGGAGAGGTAAAAAGTACCCGTAACCGAAGGGCATGTATGAAGAGATTGATGAGTTTAGATGAAGCAAAAGAGGTTTGTCAGGATCGTAGCAAGTGGAGGTCCATAGTCTCTGCCTACCCCTGCGGGAAACAGGCGTGATATTATGGATGTATGTATGTTACAAAATCAATACCACATAATTTTCAAAAACTAAAAACCGACTTTACCCCCAGACTATGGGACCACTTGACAAGCATACCCTACCATTTTAAACAAAAAAATAATTTTCCAAATCGGTTCAGGCGTCTTCGAATAATCGGTAAAATACATAACAAAAAAGATCGCGACGAATTGATAACCTCCTCCTTTTTGTAAATCGGTTAAAAACGAAGGAAATTACCAATAACAAAAAGTCAGATGTCCGGCGAGCATCGACGGTGGTCCCGAACCGCCGCGTCACCGTTCAGCCAGAACACCATCACTAATCGCTTAGCCACGCTGCTGCGCCCGCGCAACCACTTTTACCACGGAATCTATGAAGATGCTTTCACTTCAAGTTTTAAGTTATCATTGAAATTACCCATTGATAACAAAATCAGATAATAGCGGTGACGACAGGGTCCGAAAAGTATGATTGTAATAAATCTGTCTTTAAGATTATCCCAAAAATAATGGACCCGTATTTTTCAGTTAACCAAAAAAGTAAAAATTCACAACGATACGGAGCGTCAAAGTTCCAGAGTGGGGGCTTGCGACGTCACACTTAAGTAAAAATCGTACCCAGCCGTGACGTCACGCGAAATTTATATGCGCTGTATCTTTGTCATGTTTGGTTTCTCAGAGAAAAGAAAAAATACGTGTACAATATTTTTTTATAATCTAACCGATGGACCAAAAATATTTTTCCATTCGTCATGCCTATTGCGGGGAGGGAAGGGGGTTATACCCACAGGTTACACCAAATGTGACAATACTCATTGTCATCATCCGAGCGTGTTCCGGGTTGCATCCTCAGCTTAAACGC
Organism: Acrobasis consociella; assembly: GCA_963555685.1. Lineage (NCBI taxonomy): Eukaryota > Metazoa > Arthropoda > Insecta > Lepidoptera > Pyralidae > Acrobasis > Acrobasis consociella. The sequence goes on from OY743114.1 coordinate 1,328,365, forward strand.
TTCAGAGTCCGGGGTCTGCTACCTAACCTAGGTAATTTGACGAGGTTACTGGTTTTTACATAGAGCGACTGCCATCTGACTTCCGTAACCCAAAGGGTAGACTAGAACAAATCTTTGGATAGGGAGAAATGGACGGCGGGGAAAGGGGGGTTTACACCAAATGTGATAATACTATTAGCATGAATTAAATAGGTTACTCAAGTATAGTCACACTGCGATGCACCGCTAACATCAGTGTATCTCAAACAGGTTACTCACGTAGTCACCGTGCGATGCACCGCTAACATCAGTGTATCTCAAACAGGTTACTCACGTAGTCACCGTGCAATGCACCGCTAACATCAGTGTATCTCAAACAGGTTACTCACGTAGATAGTCACCGTGCGATGCACCGCTAACATCAGTGTATCTCAAACAGGTTACTCACGTAGTCACCGTGCAATGCACCGCTAACATCAGTGTATCTCAAACAGGTTACTCACGTAGATAGTCACCGTGCGATGCACCGCTAACATCAGTGTATCTCAAACAGGTTACTCACGTAGCCACCGTGCAATGCACCGCTAACATCAGTGTATCTCAAACAGGTTACTCACGTAGATAGTCACCGTGCGATGCACCGCTAACATCAGTGTATCTCAAACAGGTTACTCACGTAGATAGTCACCGTGCGATGCACCGCTAAAATCAGTGTATCTCAAACAGGTTACTCATGTAGATAGCCACAGTGCGATGCACCGCTAACATCAGTGTATCTCAAACAGGTTACTCACGTAGATAGTCACAGTGCGATGCACCGCTAACATCAGTGTATCTCAAGACGACATCGTGTGCCCGCGTTCTCTGGTCACATAGCTTTTGGGGGTGTACTGCACACTATTTGAGCGAATAAACTATAATATGTGTTGTAGAATAGAATGACTGGACTAAATTCCGTCCAATGCACAATGGCGCAATCAAGTGCACTAATTAATTGCATAGGAATCCTGCACCAATGTGCGATGCTCTATACAATACCTACATTACTTGTAATGTACAATTGTACATATTGTATGTTGCATAATTACAATTTGCGCAATAAACAATAATTTAAAAAATGCAACTAGGTACATTCGGCATCAGAGTTACCTGACCCCTCCTCCACCTACATCTTGAATATTCTCATAAACTGAAAGTACCTGGGCGACCGAGCTTTGCTCGGTTACATCTCAAACATTAACTACATTTTTAAACTTGTCTAAAAACAATACAAAATAAAAAATTATATAAAAACTTGAACATAAAAAAAAACAAAAGTAAGTCACCGAGTGGGATTCGAACCCGTAACACTCTTTCTAGCGGGCCGCATCCTTAACCCCTGAGCCAAACAGATAGCGGCCGGTGCGACGGAATTAGCGACCATATTCTGCGTGGAAAGAAAAACGCATGAAAACTTGATAACACGTATTTTTCCAAACATGAGACTAATCTAGATCGATTGTTTACCCCCGAAAAACCCCCATATACCAATTTTCAGCGAAATCGTTAGAGCCGTTTTCGAGATCGCAGAAATTTATAAATAAATATACAAGAATTGCTCGTTTAAAGGTATAAGATTAATTTATAAAAAAATATACAAGAATTGCTCGTTTAAAGGTATAAGATAAGATAATATTAATATAAAAATATGTATTTAGAGAGATTTTAACGAAGCCTTTTTGGATATACATTTTTTTCCATTATTTTTTTTCAGTTTAAGAGAAACCAAGATATAGATAGAGAAGGGTCGAGTATCTCTGATGATGTCTGTAAATAAGTACATTTTATCCCAGATGTATCATTCCCTTGGCGATCACTAAAGCAGTTAATAAAATTGCGATTCTTAATAATACAAAAACTTTCAATTGAGAGCGTGATTTGTGACGATAATAAATGCAATAAACTATCTTTACAATGTAATATTCTTTGTATACTATACAAGAATATAAATACCTGGACAAAATACAATAGAATAAAGGTCTTAAGATACACTGCAAAAACCACTGGAGAAGGTCATAAAGTATTATAATAATAACTTAACCCTTTAACCGCGAGCGTCGCATATATGTGAAAAAACATTGTCGGGCCCATTCCGCGAAGGTCACATATTTGTGACAAACAAAAAATGCTCGTATGGCACATAACTTACGTATCCATATCCGTTTTTGGTTGTAGATAGTTATGTTAGATTTACCATGTCTCGCGCTGGGGGCACGACAACTGATATAAAGTTTCGCGGTGAAAGGGTTCATGAAGTCTTTTTGAATATAGGTACATTTTCCATTATTTTCTTCAGTTTAAGAGAAAATGCAAGATATAGATATAGAGGAGGGGTCAGGTATCTCTGATGCTGTCTGTAAGTACATTAGGTACATTCCAGATGTACTTATCATTCCTTTGACAATCACTAAAGCAGTTAATTAAATTCATTGCGATTCTTAACAATACAAAACCTTTCAATTAAGAGCGTGATTTGTGACGATAATAAATGCAATAAATTATCTTTACAATGTAATATTCTTTGTATACTATACAAGAATATAAATACCTGGACAAAATACAATAGAACAAAGGTCTAAAGATACACTGCAAAAACCAGTGGAGAAGATCATAAAGTATTGTAATAATAACTTAATCCGTGCTTAAATACTACTCGTACCTACGTAACCGGAAAGCAAAATTATGCTCGTTCCAAAACTTTATTATAAACGCAGACCAAGTTTAAGACTTGGTTTAAACTAATATTATTCTTTTACCGAAACCAATTTCGAAAGAAGAAAAAAAATTCTTATTTAGAAACCGGTTTCGAACTTTGGTTTCGGAAGTGGCCGAAGGGCTATTATTCACCCAAATTAAGTTAACAATGACACAAAAACGAATCAAATTAAAAAAACATTTTTGAAGTGAAAACTTCTTTAGCGGCGTTGTGCACTTTTTTTGGAATGGGTAAAAAATGTTAAACTCGCGTCAGGACACGCTTGCGTCAGGACACGTGACCTGATCGAAAATTCGTAAGACGGATGGAGAGTAGACAGCTGGCGCGGCGTAGGAGAGGGAGTATCCCCCTCTCTTTCTACGGCGCGGCGAAAATGTATGCCTGCGCCTGCTGTTTCGTATATCAAAAATGCACAACGTTAATATTCAAGTTTTCACTTCTGCCGGCACTCCCAGAGTGCAACCCGTCGTTTTTTTTTTACTTTCACGTACAGAATAAAACATTTTTTTTCAGGGTTCCGTAGCCAATTGGCAAAAAACGGAACCCTTATGGATTCGTCATGTCTGTCTGTCCGTCCGTATGTCACAGCCACTTTTTTTCGAAACTATAAGAACTATGCTGTTAAAACTTGGTAAGTAAATGTATTCTGTGAACCGCACGCAAAAATAGAAAAAAAAATACAATAAATTTTAGGGGTTCCCCATACTTAAAACTGAAAGTCTTTTTTTTTATCATACCCATGTGGGGTACCTATGGATAGGTCTTCAAAAATGATATTGAGGTTTCTAATATATATATTTTGTCTAAACTGAATAGTTTGCGCGAGAGACACTTCCAAAGTGGTAAAATGGGGGGAGGGATCCCCCCTGTAACTTCTAAAATAAGAGAATGATAAAACTAAAAACAATATATTTATATATTTATATATGATGTACATTACCATGCAAACTTCCACCGAAAATTGGTTTGAACGAGATCTAGTACGTAGTTTTTTTCAATACGAACAAAAAATATTTCCAAGAAATGTTTCCAAAACATTATCAATTTGTGTGCCTCCTCCTTGCTGCTACGGAACCCTACGCACTTGGCTGCTTTTTTATTTTCTCTGAATTATCTGATTAGCGAATAATGCCGAATATACAGCGCATTTAAACTTCGTGTGACGTCACGACCAGCTACGATTATTAGTAAAAGGTGATGCAAATCACCACTCCGAAATTTCGAAATTTTTTTTACTAATTTGCTAAACGAAAACATATGGGTACTTTATTTTTGGATAATTTAGTTGACGGAGTAAATAAAATAGTATATTTTTTATTTACCTACTACCTAACTAACTAACCTATTCTGATTCGTCTATTGACCTTCCAAACGACATGATGCATGTGCAAATTCACATTAAAAATAATTTAACAAAAATTCCACGAAAAACTTAGGTACAAAAACCACTTAAAAATAACCTAAACTTCTTAGTTCAAAGACGGTGAAAAATAGGAAACAATTCCTAAGGAAAGCCATTTGCGGCGGTAGTCCTGCCAAAAATAACGAGATCACAGACAATGATATCAGATAAAAAAGCTGTAATTATATGTATATACATACATAATATCACGTCTGTTTCCCACAGAGGTAGGCAGAGAGAGACTATGGACCTTCACTTGCTACGATCCTGAATTATGTAGGTACAAATATATTTCCTTATTTGATTCAGGTGTTACTTTGCTGAAGTCAAAAAGTTACATGCCTCATCATCATCCGAGCGTATGTCCAGGTAGCGGACCCCGGGCTCTGAAGATTTACTGCTGAGGATACTACCGGGAAAATACGCTCGGAGCCTCGGATGATGAAGATGATTATGCCTAATAATGTTATCCTTCTGTAGTGTTTCCTTGTAGTTCTGTCGCCAAGGCGTCATAAACGCAGTTATTAATACTACAGTCCACAAGTCGACCACAGAGCTGCGGCCAGCTTGTGGTGACATTGTCACAACTTATTTAAAAAACAATTGAAAAGATAATTTATGTGTAGGTAATAATAATACAACCGGCCAAGTGCGAGTCGGAACTCGAGCACGAAGCGTTCCGTAGGTGCCTACCATTATCTAAGTATAAAAAATATGTCTGCTATATAGGAGCCCCACTTAATATAAATATTTATTTTATTCTGTGTTTAGTATTTGTTGTTATAGCGGTAACAGAAATATTATATCATCTTTAAACATTTCCTAGCTATCACGGTCTAGGAGATACAGCCTGGTGACAGACAGACAGCGGAGTCTTAATAATAGGGAGACCCTATACTAAGACGAAGAAAGTTTTTACCCTTTGGATACGGTAAGTAATTCCCACGTCAGAACTCTTCGCTCTTCAAGCAATCTCCTTCTTGATATGCCACTTTCCCGGACTGCGTTCTATAATAATTCATTTGTCGTTCAAGCTGTACGGCTTTGGAACGCCTTACCAGTCAGTATCCGGAAAGCTGAATCTCGTCTTGCGTTTAAGAGAGCAGTGCGTGCACATTATCTCCAAAAACTGTCACCGGCTATATAAGTAGTATTTATGTAGTTTATGTATGGTTTATTTTTGAATTATTATTTATGTATATTTATGTGTAGGTTTATCCACGATATATATTATACGACTATATGTACTCACTTAATAATTATAAGTTTACTCCTTTCTTTTTGTCTTTTTTAGTTAGTTGCTGTTGCTTACCCCAAAAGATTACTTTCTCAGCATCACCTGTTGGTTGACTGGTAGAAAAGGCCCCTGGCCTTAAGTCCGCCATTTACATGTATATTTTAATGAAGTTAAATAAATAAATAAATACGGAACCCTAAGTATGACCAATGTTTGATTAGGTGGATACCTACTTCTCAATGACAGTCATTTTATTACTTACTAGTGAACTAGTGTGCAGGTTTCCTCACAATGTTCCATGATGACTTGATGAGTTCAAACACAGAGGTACCAGTCACCCGTGCCTCTCACATGCAGACACGAGAACAATACCGAAACCTGGCTAGGCCACCGCTTCAGATACTTCTGTGTTCTGTGGCTTCAGTGAAGTCACTGAACACTTACCACAGTGTGGTTGTCATATGCCTGTTTCATTGGTGGTGCATTGCTGGACACAGGCCTCTTCCAAAGATTTCTAGAGAGGCCTGCATCCAGCGCTTTCCAGCGACCTTGGTTAGGCCGTCTGACCACATTGTATGGGTGTCCTAAGCTTCGCCAGTATCTAGCCGGTCGCCATTCGAGAACCTTTTTATCCCATCGCGGCCATCGGTTCGTCGCACTATGTGTTCCGCCCACTACCACTTCAACGAACTAATCCGCTGGGCTAGTGACTTTTGTTGTCCTATGAAATTCCTCATTTCTGATTCGATCAAGTAGAGAAACACCGAGGATAGCCCTCTCCATAGCGCGTTGAGCGACCTTGAGACCCATAGTAAGGAACCACGTTTCAGAGCCATAAGTCAAGTACGCCTGTTAACCTCAATAATATTATAGATGCAGGCAAAATCTCCCACAAAATAGCTTCACAGACGCGCGGGCGGGACGCGCCTCAACACACATAACTGAATAGGACCTCCCGAATCTAATAAAAACATATTCAATAATCAATAAATCTGTATTGGCTCAAGGGGTGACAGGATTGAAAAGCGCGAAAGCCCATAAAAGTCCACTCGACGAATACAGCCCGTAAATAGATCAAATCTTGCTGAGGATTTTCTCTTTTGCCCTTGAGAATTCATCTTTCTATAAAATCCCGAACGATTTACCCTACGCCAAGTCCTGCCTGAAGCCTTTGAGTTCTGTGACTTTTAGTATCGAACTTTTTGAAGTGAAAACTTCTTTAGCGGCATTGTGCACTTTTTTTTGGAATGGGTAAAAAATATTAAACTCGCGTCAGGACACGTGGCCTGATCGAAAATTCGTAAGACGGCGCAGGGCGCTTGCGCGAATGTTCGTGTGTGTTTATGTTACAGCGTGCTACGCGCATCCATGGATGGTGACAGCTGATGGCTCGACCGTCTGTGTAGTGGCCATACTGCTGTGTATTTGAAAATGATTTTGTTGAAAATGAATTTGGTCATGCTTGTGACATTTGTGACAGACTGTGGTTCAGAAAAGATTTGAAATATTTTATACTGATAATTAAAGCAATTCGTGCAAAATTATTCCCTAACCATTCCAAAATATCAAAAATGCACAACGTTAATATTCAAGTTTTCACTTCTGCCGGCACTCCCAGAGTGCAACCCGTCGTTTTTTTTTCATCTAGAATTTTACAAAACGTGATCAACGTTTTGTGCTTCCGATTATCGGTATTTGGACTACCTTATTAACGCTTCTACTTTCAAATAATCTCTTTATTTATAATCGGCATTAACCTACCCATAGAAGATGCTGTAGGTAAGTATAAAACCTACTTAAATTGCCGTAAGTATAAAACCTAACGTAAATTGTAAGTATTTAATTTACGTAAGTAAACGTGTTTTGGGTGCATCCTCAGCTATAATGCTTCAAAGCGTGAGGTGTGGTGTCTGATTTTCTCTTTTTTAGCCCCCGACGAAAAAGAGGGGTTTTATATGTTTGACTCTAATGTCTGTCGGTCTGTCTGTTTGTTTGTCTGTATTCCTGTCTGTCTGTTTGTGGCATAGTAAAGCTTGAACGTATGGACCGATTTCCGCTAGTTATCATTAGATGGCGTTCTTGACAAAGGGTTTTTTAATTTGCCTAGCAAATAAACTCGTCACATTGTGCAATATTCACACCATTTTAAGGTCTGGCGGGGTTGCAATGTGAAACCTGTGTTGTGTCAAAGCTCTCTTTGTTGTCAAAGTTTTTTTTTGCGTTAGGCACAGACGTTATACTTGGTGAACGGGTTACTCACGTATAGAGTCAGCTGCTGGCGACATGTTTATGTAGCTGACTCTATACGTGAGTAACCCGTTTACTAAGTTTAATAATCTCTCTGGTTTTGTCAGAAATTTAACACCCACCAAATAGTCCCTTGTGGAGCAAACCAACTTGATCCCTCCGGGATTGAGGATAACGGGATTCTCGAATCGACAGCAGCGATCCGCGGCTCTCGTGTTCTATTACTTTTTATTTCACGCGGCTCTGGCTTTTTTAACGGAATTTGGCAAACGATGACGACACTCCTCTTTTTATGGGTTCGCGGTGATTAATGATCAGTGCGTTTTTATGTGTAATGCAATCTAAAAGGCCCTCCCAAGTTTGTTGATTTTCTTATACTAACTACTTATGTAAGTACTTACCTATAAAAAGTTACTTGAGATCTTTAATCTTTAATAACAGATTACAGATCCATGGGGCTGTGTGGTTTCCGGCAGAGTAGAATAGGACCACTCCAAGTCCTCTCGTGGATGTCGGTGAAGGCGACTTAGGAAATACAAGCTAAACAAAGCTTCTAAACATGAGTGAGACCTCTCCATCCCGTCTGGCCAGTGAGGAGAGTGTAGGCCAAATTCCTTTGGCTGCTCTTGCCAAGTTTGGCTCTGGTAGTACAGAGAGGGACGTGCTCCTGCAGTGGAGACAAAAAGACACCTGATGATGAGATCCATGAGGCACTGAGAAAAAAAATCGATATAATTTTCAAACCTGTATAGAAAAATTCACTGCCAACTATAATGAATGAATGAATGAAAAACTCTTTATTGCACCAATACACAAAAGAAATAATACAGTAGAAAATACTTATACAAAAAAAAAATTAGGTACAATGGGCGGTCTTATCGCTTAGAGCGATCTCTTCCAGACAACCGATGGATGGAGAGGAAATGTAGGCACGCAGAAATAACGGTGGTGCAAAGAAAACTATATAACTATACACGACTATGATAGCATATAAGGAGAAAGTAATATTGTATTGTCATCTGGGGGCACGGCAGTGCCCCCACCAAGTCGAGCAAAAAAGCGTCACGGCCGTACCATCCTTTTCTCGAAGCAATTCAGACCATTTTCGACCCCCTGTAACTTCGTTGTGGATAAAACTAGAAGACTGAAATTTTCAGTAACCATGCAAGCATTGTAAAGACACGGTATATTTCAAATTTCATTCAATTTGAACCAGTATTTGAAGAACTATAACGGGTCAAATTTCTTAATTTTGTCACTCACTGACTCACCGATCATCAAAATTCTAAGGCACTTCTAGCAGACCTAGAAGCTTCAAATTTGGAATATAAGTAGTGTTTGGTGTATGAATCAAGGAAAAACTAAAAAATCTAGAAAAGACCGCAAAGAAAATTAAGCCCATACAGCCAAGTCTTCAGTAAAATTTTTCAATATTGGCTTTATTCGTAACGATGTTTTACGGCAGTTATTATTATTGCGTGCGAAGCCGCGGGTTTAAGCTAGTCCCATATAAATATAGGCGCATGGTAGTGCCCCTGCCAAATCGAGCAAAAAATGGGTATTCCCGTCATGAAAACACGTGTAAATTAAATTATTTAATGCAAAAAACGTACCTACGTGCGTATTCGTACTTATTACGAGTGCATAAGGTTGTAAATTAATTATTATACCACGCGCTGCGATGCTAGCGAGTGAGCGCGGGCAGGTACTACGCGCTGCGCGGTGCTAGCGCGAGGGCGCGGGGCGGGGACAGTGGCGAGGCGCGCGGAAAAGAGAGAGGGCTTTAAGAAAATTCGTTGCTGGTAGATATACATATATACAATAAGTAGAAGGTACCGAAAAGGAGAAAAGTAGAACTGTCTACAAAATACAAAAAGAAATGAGATCCCATCAAAAACAATACTTGTCAAAAAAACCAAGTCTCGCAACTCAGTTGTTCTGCGGTAAAAAGTTGTGAGATCCATGTAATACCAAGTCGGTTATTAATTTATTCAGTCTCTACTTAAGCGACTTTCTGTCTTAATACGTCCAGTCTCTAAGACCACGATCGTGGTCCATAACAATTGAAAATCAATTGTGTCTGGAATCTCCGTACTCGAAGCATTAAGTTGTCGAATAATTAACAGCATCTTATAGTGACGCATATCAATATTAAAATTCTTTAATGTTTTATATAGATATATTGAGACTTGGCCATCGCCTGACAACACGTGTAAATTCAATCGCCTGAAAACACATGTAAATTCAATTATTTAGTGCGATGGCCAAGTCTCGATATATTTATATAAAACATTAAAGAATTTTAATATTGATATGCGGCACTATAAGATGCTGTTAATTATTACGTAACAACTTAATGCTTCGAGTACGGAGATTCCAGACACAATTGATTTTCAATTGTTATGGACCACGATCGTGGTCTTAGAGACTGGACGTATTAAGACAGAAAGTCGCTTAAGTAGAGACTGAATAAATTAATAACCGACTTGGTATTACATGGATCTCACAACTTTTTACCGCAGAACAACTGAGTTGCGAGACTTGGTTTTTTTGACAAGTATTGTTTTTGATGGGATACTATTTACATATACCTACACAATTTCAACTCAATCGGATGAGGATAACTGTTTCAATATGTGATTCCAAGATTTTACTCAAACAAACATACAGATAAGTGGAATAAGAAGGGAGATACCTTTACCCAACAATACTTGAAGGAAGATTTTTTTAATTAACATGTTTCATCCCACTGCTGGTCAAAGGTCTCTCCCATTTCCTAGGACTTAATACAAGGACCAAATAGGTTAACAAAAAAAGCGTAGGTATGTACGTTTATCTTTTTTTACATACCCTACATAAAATGATTGCAAGCTAAATAAAAGCTTGCAAAAATGGAAGTCGACTCGGCTTTTCCATCTAAGTGTTATTTTAAAACGCTTCTTTAAATGTTCATCTTCGTCTAAGTACTTATAATTATGATAAAATGGCTGCAAGGAAGGTTGCGGCAGACTTGCTATTGTCTGCTAAGTGCAGTGTGGTACAGCCACGGAGTATATCTGGCGCAGAGCCCAAGCTACGATCTAGGGCGTAAGTTAATACACGTACAACCGTAAAATGAGGAGTGCAGGCAAGAGTAAATTAAGTCTCATTTTGAAAGTGCTCTTGCTTCCACGTCATTGTAATATCTTCGGTACAAGTCGTAACTGTACAATAATTATTTTTTTCTTTACTTTAGCGACGCCCTTGTCACACTACTATCAAATTTTACAAATCTTTCTTACGTACTGGTCTGAGATTCATAATTCAGCTTCTCTCAAAACATGGAATGGTAAAAAACTAACACCCTGGAATGGTAAATAACTCAGAAAATAAAGATTATTACAAAAAAATGTTTCCATTACTTAAGCTGCAGGAAGTCGACGATTAAAAGCGGCCGCTTTTCTTGTCCATTCTTGCTCATGATCTTCTGACGCCGTGATCACTTATGGTGGTGGTCTTTTTAGGATTCCGTACCCAAAAGGTAAAACCGTGGCCCTATTACTAAGACTCCGTTGTCTGTCTGTCTGCCCGGCCGTCTGTCTGTTACCAGTCTGTATCTCATGAACCGTGATAGCTAGACAGTTGAAAAGATAATGGTACGGAACCCTTCAACCGCGAAATCCACTGGCACTAGGCCGGTTTTTAACGTAGCCTTTATAAGAAAGCTGGATCTCTTTATTGTACTTCCTTCGTGCTGCAATGCAGCGGTGAGCGCAATTACCTGCAAGACGAGACTTAATCTAATTGTTGGTGCATCCCTAGACATGAGCAGATGCCTAGCTAGTTAGAAATATGTATTAAAGGTATTTAAATCGGGTATTTCCTGTTTAAAAAGTTGTTTTAAGTATCTAATTAGATTTAAATGTTTTATTTTTTCTGAGATTGTCTATTTTAGTTTACAATTATTTATTTTCTTGAGGTAATTTTTTTTCTAATATTGGAGAGACTCAAATGGTCTTAAACGCAAATAATCTATGTGACAACTCATCTAAAATGTCGAAATCGCATGTCTTCATAACAGGAAGTGGTCTGAAAATTAATCCGGCTTTAAATTAGGTGGTCTAAACTTATATTTCGTCAAAATCATGGTACAATAAAATAAGGTATTCTCTTCCCGAGATGGAACTTGACTACGTCACAAAGTGTTGCCACTGATTGTTCTTTTCGGTAAATTTAAGGACTTTCTCAATTAGTTCATGAATATTTAAAAAAATATTAAGTAACTTAGCTATTTAGTATCTCGCGATTCTCGCGTGATTTATCAATTCAATATTTGACCGAGCGAGCGAAGGGAGTGAGGTCTCTAAATTGAGTTGGGGGCGAAAACACATTGTATGTATGTATGTATGTATGTATGTATGTTTGTACCGCGATAGTAGCCGAACCGATGGTTTGATTTTGATGAAACTTGGTAGGCATGTAGGAAACATCAATAGAATTTTCAAGTTCGTTGGGCATCAAAATCGGTTCAGTAGTTTTTGAAATATTAATAAAAATGTCCACGATTATGTGGCAAACGAAACCATAGCGCGTTCTAACTTTGGATACCGCCATCTAGGGGTTATTTAGGAAACTGAATTGCGAAAAATTATCGCGAGGTCTAAGTTCGCGGCGAACTACTAGGTAGTTTACTAAATTTAGCAATTTGTTGAGCAAACTTTAGTTCAATCGATATCGCTGTTTATTTGTGCTTCTGTTGTAGTATTAGTAATAATGCCACAAACTAACAAGAGGTCAGCGGCAACTAAAGCCCGCGAAGTACTTTTACGTAGAGAGTCGCAACTCAGGGAATATGCCAGTAGGTACTTCTCGTGCCAATAAGAGCTCTTTGTCAGCAAGAAACTTCGCCCGAACGCTCCAAACGCTTGTGTTCACAGCGTGAGTACGCAAGGAAAGTACGAAATCAGAAACTATACCTGAACGCTTAAAGCGCTAGCGTGAAGATTCGAGGGCAAGAATCCTTACCAGAACACGGTTCCCATCCCACGCATGACCCGGTCGTGGAAGACTGGCAAAGTGTCATGCTCACGAACGTAATTTCCACTGTCGCTTGCCTGGGCAATAAATGTGCACAAATAGCAAGGACTCACTTTGAATAAATATAGTAAAAATAAAGTAGTCGTAGACGGAGGCGTTTGCCCAAGAGCCAAGCTAACCCGACACTATACCGAAGATGTCCCGGACATCAGCTTAAAAACAACAAGGCGCCGGGCGAGGATGGAATCACAGCAGAGCTTCTGAAAGTGGGCGGAACGCTGCTACTGAAAGTCCTTTAGAGGCTCTTTAATTCAATTCTGCTCGAGGGCGTAACGCCAGAAGCATGGAACAGGTGCATTGTGATTCTGTTCTTCAAAAAGGGAGATAACACTCTATTAAAGAACTATAGGCCTATCACGTGTCTTAGTCATGTATATAAGTTGTTTTCGAGGGTCATCACGAATCGTCCCGCAAATAGGTTTGATGCCTTCCAGTCTTCCGAACAAGCCGGTTTCCGTAAGGGCTTTAGCACCACGGACCATATTCATACGCTGCGGCAGGTAATAGAGAAGACGAGGGAGTATAACCGGCCGTTATGCTTGGGGTTCGTGGACTATGAAAAAGCCTTCGATTCGATCGAAACATGGGCCGTGCTTCAGTGTCTCCAGCGATGCCGTATTGACTATCGGTATATCGAGGTGTTGAAGTGCTTATACAGTAACGCCACTATGTCAGTCCGAGTACAGGAGCAGTGGACGACGGCAATTCCACTGCATAGAGGTGTAAACCAGACGTTATATCTTCGAAACTGTTTACCGTTGCACTGGAAGATCAAGCTTCTGGAATGGGAAGGATTTGGCATTGCCATCAATGGCGAGTTTATCACTCACCTTCGATTTTCCGATGATATCGTTGTCATGGCGAAATCGATGGAAGACTTAAGTATGTATGTACTATGCTCGCAGACCTAAACCGAGTTTCCAAACAGGTGAGCCTTAAAATGACCGATCTAGATCCTTCCAGCTACTTGCATCCAGCGCCTTCCAGCTATTCTAGATCGGTCATTTTGGAAATGTTTGGGAGAGGCCTATGTCCGGCAGTGGACGTTATGCGGCTGAAATGATGATGATGAGCCTTTAAATGAACATAGACAAAACGAAAGTCATGTCGAATGTCCATGTTGCGCCACTACATGTTTGGTTGGGAGCTCCACCCTCGAAATTGTAGACCTGGGGCAATTGATCCAGGCAGGAAGCTTCGGCTTCGAGGAAGACGTCTTTCGACGAATCCGACTCGGCTGGGCTGCATTAAGGAAGCTATGCAATGTCTTCTCGTCAAAAAATACCTCAGTTTTTTAAGACTAAAGTTTGACAAATAATGTGTGTTACCAGTTATGATTTACGGATCTTAAACGTGGTCCCTTACTATGGGTCTCATAAGAGGGCTAAAGGTGCAACGCGCTATGGCAAGGGCTAAGCTCGATGTTTCTCTAAGCGATCGAGCAGAAATGAGGAAATTCGTCACTGACACAGCCCAGCGGATTAGCTCGTTCTGCTGCTCGTAGAGAACTAAAGTCACTGACATAGCCCAGCGGATTAGCTCGTTGAAATGGCAGTGGGCGGACACATAGCGCGACGAACCGATGGCAGATGGGGCAAATAGGTACTCAAATGGCAACCAGGTACTGGCAAGCGAAGCGTATATAGGACATCCACCCGCAAGGTGGTTTGTCAAACTGACCAAGGTCGCTGGAAGCCGCTCTAGATCGGTAATTTTGGAAATCCTTGGGCGAGGCATATGTCCAGCAGTGGAGTGGCTGAAATGATGATGATGATGAGACGTAGGCGTAAAATAGTTGGCGGCTGGATGTACATACGTTGCTTTTTTAAGATCCAAATGTCTTAGGGATATTGAATTTGATCCAGGTTTTGATTTAAATTGTTTGAAAAAAAATTATAAAATGAAACTTTTGCAGCTCAGAATAGAAGAAGAAAGAGGGTTGGAAAATCTGTTTCCTGCAACGTTATCAAATCGGCAGTGAATTATGTATTGTACGGGACAGCCGACATACAACAACATAGAAATAGTATATAGCTTATAGTATGTACATAGTTGTAATAGGTCGCAATTAAAATATATTTTTATAGTGGTTTTATTCTCCCTTAGTTAGTAAGTTAATAGTAATACATAGGCAAATAGGTGTATAAATAGGTAATAGTATATACACTTATGTTGTAATCGTTGTAAATAAATAGATTTTTCTCTTGTCTTTTTATTCCCCAGATAACTAGACAGCCTAGATAGGTAATAGATCCGATAACAGATATAGGAAACTCTGATAAGAAAATAGGTTTTCATTACAAATACATAGTCATAGGTTTATAGTTCCTATTTCTTATTAGAATATTTATTATGTAACTTGCTAGAATTGTAATAACTTATGTAATAGATAAGGAATTTATATAGTTTATAGCAATTTATGGAAATAAAAGCCTATGTACAGAGAGCGTGAACGATACACGGACAGAGGGGCGCGCGCGGGGGGAAGCACACCGCAGCTTCTTATTGGCGCGTTAAATAGGCGGTATCGCAATAGATCGATACAGAAAATTATAGGATATATATACGGCCATATCGGCGTTCCGCACTGCCTGGCCGACTTCGCTACTACAGATCGACTTCGCTACAGAATACTGCCTGCTCGACTTCAGCACTTCAAGATCGGACAACGGGTTATGAAGAAACAGCAAGACACAGTGGAAATACAGGAAATAGAACGCCACTCTGTCCGCCCGTACGTTCGTTTCGTCCACGCTCGCCGTACCGCTGGGTATATACACGATAACATCGTGTTTTATTTGGTTTCTTTGATTCCCCCGTTTCTTTTGATACATCCCGTTTCTTACGATTATCTGTGTCAAAGTGGTACGGCTTGAGCGCCCGCGATCAACCGCGTCGCGCACAGCAGACAGACAGCAGCCCGCATATATATAGGAGAGAGACCAACGTGTGGGTCCTACAGTCCGAAAGTACGTAGGTTCGACACCAGCGCAACCAGTGTACGGTTCGTCACGTACATTGCTGGTCCTTCGAGCCGGATAGAAGACAGCGTGGGATCTACGTACAGCCGTCGCGTCGTGGAAAATAGAAGATGCCAGTCACCAGGTCGAGGTCCGGTCGGGGCGAGCGCACACCGAGGGCAGCGCCAGAGGCTGCCGCGCCCGTACAGCCGTCATCGGAACAACCTGCCATCGCTACAGCATCCGCCGTGTCGCCGCCACGAGACTCCGAGCTATCGTCGAAGATAATAGCGTCGTCGTCGCACGGCACCACGACTACAGAAGAAACCCACACTTGGTCTCACGGAACTACAACAGCTACAGAAGCGAAGTCGTCACAGTCTCACAGCACCGCCGTGAGAGAAGCCCCGCCGCGCCCCTCCGCCTCCGTCGTCGCCGCGGGAACCGCTCTCTCGCAACCCACAGAACGCGTAGCCTCTCCTCGCCCGTCTCATCGTCGAAGCAGCCAGAAGAGCAAGAAGTCACTTCGTCTCATCAAGGCTAGGGAGGAGCTGCTGCGCCTACAGGTCGAACTCGCCGCCGCCCGCGTCGCCGCCCTAGAAGAGGAAACAGACACAGAAGACGACGACACACTCATCAGTGAACAAGAAACGGCGCGTCGAGTCACCGACTGGCTGGACACCAGTCAACCGCAGCTTGCCATTACAGATCAAGCTCACAACCCGTCGCCTGCAACACATCAAGACGTCACGGCGCCAACAGCTCAAGCCACAGTCGCACCGCCCGTCATCGTACAGCCAGTGTTGCAGCCTACAGTTCAGCGCGCGGCACCCCCACCGACCCCGCGCGCCCCTCCGATGCCCGTTCCGCCACCGGCGGGAGAAAACACTACAGTAGCCGTTCGCCAGCCTCAAACTATCGATATCACCGAGCTCGCGAATGCATTCGCCCTCGCCGCCCGATCGGGATCTCGTCACGTGCAAGAATTGCCTCCGTACTACGGATCGTATCAAGAGTGGTTATCGTTCCGTGCCGCATATCAAGAAACAGCTCCGCATTACTCTGATATCGACAACATGGCCCGCCTTCGTCGCAGCGTACGTGGGAAAGCCAAGGAAGCCGTCGAGACGCTACTCATACACACAGGAAGACCCGATGTCATCATGAAGACGCTCGAGTCCCGTTTCGGTCGTCCGGACGCCATAGCAATCTCCGAGTTGGAGCGCCTGCGTTCACTGCCGCGCCCCAACGACACGCCTAAGGACATCTGTATCTTCGCTACTCGAGTGGTAAACATCGTAACCGCGCTTCAAGCTCTCGGCAAGATTTACTACGTGTACAACCCGGAAGTCACAACGAAGATAGTCGACAAGCTTCCTACGACGCTGAAATACCGCTGGTACGACTTCGAAGCGGAACAGAGTGAAGATGAAGCGGATTTAATCAAGTTATCGCGATTCCTACAGCGCGAAGCAGACAGATGCGGCCGACATGCTCTACCTGAGGCGATACCTGCACACACAGAAACAAGGCAGACACAACAGCGGCGGGAGCGTCAACAGAAAACATTCACCGCGACGGAGCCGCCGAAACCTACTACACAGAAAAAGGAGTGTGCGGTCTGCGTCAAACCCGGCCACCATCCCTCCGCGTGTCCACAGTTAATAGAAGCGGATCCGAATGGAAGGTGGAACATCGCAAAATCAAAAAGATTGTGTTTCCGCTGCCTCACCTACCGCCACCGAGGTCACACGTGTGAGAAGAAATCCTGTGACGTCAACGGGTGCACCCGCACTCATCATAGCCTACTTCACTTCGAAAAGAAGAAAGAAGAACCCAGTGAAGTTGTCGCCTCTACGTGGTCATCGAGGAAGTGCGCGCACGCCTTCCTGAAAATAGTTCCGGTTCGTCTCAGCGGCCCGAAAGGCGAAATTTCAACCTACGCTCTGTTGGACGACGGTTCGACAATATCTCTGCTCGACGAAGAAATAGCACAGAAAATTGGCGCAAGAGGACCGCTTGCCCCTCTGCATATAGAAGCCATCGGGAAGACAGAAGTGGACGCTACGCAGTCACGACGTGTATCATTCACCATCCACGGTGCGAGCAACAGTCACAGAATGCAAGCACGCACGCTCAACGGCCTGCATCTATCGCCGCAACGCGTCACCGACAAGGACATAGCCGGCTGCGATTACCTCACAGATATCGCCAACGACCTCAAGTATCAAGCTGCGACGCCGAAGCTACTCATTGGGCAAGACAACTGGCACTTGTTACTCGCCACAGAAGTACGAAGAGGTCGACGCGATCAGCCGGTGGCATCGCTTACGTCACTGGGATGGGCTCTACACGGCGCGCACACGCGTACACTAGGACAGCGCGTACACTTTATCAATCACATCGTCGAGCCGAGGAACACAGAAGAAATCGACGTCGACAACAGAACGGACAAACAGCTGAAAAATCACTTCGCGTTGGAGTCCCTCACCATAGCACCGAGACAACCACGCAGCGATCCCGAACAGCGAGCACTCGTCATGTTAGAAGAAAATACACAGCAACGAGACGACGGGCACTACGAAACAGCGCTGCTTTGGAAGTCAAAAGATGTTGTAATGCCGAACAATTACAACAACGCCTATAGAAGATCGTTATCTACAGAAAGAAAAATCGACAGGGACCCAACGCAAGATGAAGTACGAAAAACAGACAGACGCGCTCACCGCAAGTGGTTATGCCGAGCGCGCGACAGATACCGCGTTTCTACGCCAAGATCCGTCTACGTGGCCGTCCGACAGCCCAGCGCCTATAGAAAAAACAGGGGAAGAAAAAACGTGTCACGTCACAGTACAGAAGTCATCGGCCGCCCTACGGGAATGCACTCCAGACGTCCGCAGATTTTCCCGGTGGGAGCGGTACCTACGCTCCACTGCGCGGGTCCTACAGTTCATCGATATAACAAGAAAAAAGAAGACAGAATCCGTGCATTACAAGCGCACGCGAAAAAATATAGAAAAGGATCCGACGTGGCGCAATATCGAAAAACGCAACTCACAAAAGAAAATCGCAGTACAGAATAGTGAAAATCAACAGCGACAGTACATACAGATCCCCGCCACAACACTACGTGCCGCCGAAGAATTAATAGTACGAGCGAGCCAGCAAGAAAGTTTCGCGAGCGACATCACAGCACTCGCAGGCGGGAAGGAAACTAGCAACAACAGCCGACTACGCCCCCTAGCGGTCGAACTTGTCAACGGAGTGATAACGATAAGATCAAGAATAGCCGCTGTTATCAATGTCGAAGATAGTATGAAGAGACCGGCGGTTTTGGACGGGGATAATTATGCTACGCGACTCTACATAGAATATGTACATAGAAAACTACACCATGCCGGCGTAGAGACGACAATCAACGAGTGTCGACAGAAATATTGGATTTTACGCCTGCGACCGACAGCGCGGGCTATCATTCATAGCTGCATACCGTGTCGTATAAGAAGAGCTACGCCGCCATCCCCACCCACCGGTGACCTACCACATTGTCGACTCGCGCATCACAGACGACCCTTCACCTACTCTGGATGGGACTACTTCGGGCCATACACAGTTACAGTAGGGCGAAGCACACAGAAGCGCTACGTGGCATTATTTACATGCCTAACAACGCGCGCCGTACACTTAGAGGTCGCCGCATCGCTAAGCACAGATTCCGCAGTACTGGCCTTCCGAAGGTTCATAGCAAGAAGAGGATGCCCTACAGAAATGTGGTCAGACAACGGTACCAATCTCCGAGGTACAGCATCAGAACTCCGCGAAGCAGCCAAGGCAACAGAAGAAGAGGCTAACAAGAGGTCAATCAGCTGGAGGTTCATACCCCCCGGATCTCCCTTCATGGGGGGTGCATGGGAGCGACTCGTCCGTAGCGTAAAGACAGCGCTAAACACCGTCCTGCACGAGCGTCATCCCTCAGAAGAGACGCTCGTCACGCTTCTCGCCGAGGCCGAATATACAGTCAACAGTCGGCCACTCACACACGTCTCGGTCAACCCTGAAGATCCCGAGGCCATCACCCCAAACCACTTCCTCCTGGGTGGTTCAGCGCGAACTCCGAGCCCCGGCACCTTCGACGACAGCGACCTCATCGGGCGCCCCTACTGGCGCGCCTCACAACGTCTTGCCGACCTATTTTGGGCAAGATGGCTGCGCGAGTACCTGCCTGACTTACAACACAGGCGGGAGCCCCATGCTAAGGGCCCCGCAATCCGAGCCGGCGACGTCGTCCTAGTCGCTGATGGGACGCTGCCACGCAACACATGGCCGCGTGGTATCGTCATCGCCACGCACCCCGGACCAGATGGAGTCACCAGAGCAGTCGACGTGAGGACCAAGGGCGGAATCCTGCGGCGACCCACGAAGAAGCTGGTGATCCTGCCTACGGCGTCGGCTGCCCTCCAGGAAAATCAAGAATGCGACGACCTGGCGGACGACGCACGGCGGGAGGATGTACGGGACAGCCGACATACAACAACATAGAAATAGTATATAGCTTATAGTATGTACATAGTTGTAATAGGTCGCAATTAAAATATATTTTTATAGTGGTTTTATTCTCCCTTAGTTAGTAAGTTAATAGTAATACATAGGCAAATAGGTGTATAAATAGGTAATAGTATATACACTTATGTTGTAATCGTTGTAAATAAATAGATTTTTCTCTTGTCTTTTTATTCCCCAGATAACTAGACAGCCTAGATAGGTAATAGATCCGATAACAGATATAGGAAACTCTGATAAGAAAATAGGTTTTCATTACAAATACATAGTCATAGGTTTATAGTTCCTATTTCTTATTAGAATATTTATTATGTAACTTGCTAGAATTGTAATAACTTATGTAATAGATAAGGAATTTATATAGTTTATAGCAATTTATGGAAATAAAAGCCTATGTACAGAGAGCGTGAACGATACACGGACAGAGGGGCGCGCGCGGGGGGAAGCACACCGCAGCTTCTTATTGGCGCGTTAAATAGGCGGTATCGCAATAGATCGATACAGAAAATTATAGGATATATATACGGCCATATCGGCGTTCCGCACTGCCTGGCCGACTTCGCTACTACAGATCGACTTCGCTACAGAATACTGCCTGCTCGACTTCAGCACTTCAAGATCGGACAACGGGTTATGAAGAAACAGCAAGACACAGTGGAAATACAGGAAATAGAACGCCACTCTGTCCGCCCGTACGTTCGTTTCGTCCACGCTCGCCGTACCGCTGGGTATATACACGATAACATCGTGTTTTATTTGGTTTCTTTGATTCCCCCGTTTCTTTTGATACATCCCGTTTCTTACGATTATCTGTGTCAAAGTGGTACGGCTTGAGCGCCCGCGATCAACCGCGTCGCGCACAGCAGACAGACAGCAGCCCGCATATATATAGGAGAGAGACCAACGTGTGGGTCCTACAGTCCGAAAGTACGTAGGTTCGACACCAGCGCAACCAGTGTACGGTTCGTCACGTACATGTATCACAGTTTCACTGGACATTGAAATTGGTTCAGTTTTGGAATAATATCGCGAGGTCTAAGTTCGCGGCGAACCACTAGTTTATAAATTGATATAATGGATTATTAATTCAAAATTGGTATATAAAATTCAAAAATGCATTACGCTCAGGTAATTCAATTTCACACAGTGGCAACATATCAAACTGATGACGTAGTCAAGTTCCACCTACGTCATCAGCTGTCACGGGAAGAGAATACCTTATTTTATTGTACCATGGTCAAAATTATGAGATTATTGTTTTTTTCATGGTACCACCATACATTCCGTCACGTAAGGCCGGCGACACACTGACCGCGGTGTTGTAACCGGCATGCTTCGACAAACATCGTAAAAGTTAAATAGGACAATTCAATTCTAAAATTCAATAAAATGCGGGTAGAAATGTTGTTTTATGGCTGCTGTATGCCGTAAAATTCACGACAAGTCGTATTGTAGACAGAAAAAATAGAAAAAGGCATTTTAAACCGAATCGCAATCGGCAAATAGTGCACCAGTGGATGTAATAGTATAAATTATATAAATAGAATTGCCGTGTGGTTTACGTCAGAGTTTATTTCATAAAACCAAATATAATATTTAATTTCAATTCTCTTGCCTTATGATAAAATTCCGTAGATGCGCACTCGCACTTGACAGGCCGTAGCTGAAAATCAGTGAGCTACTCTTTGAGCAGCACGAATCGCTGAGCTATGACCTTTTTGGATTGCTGTAGCACACATAAAGTTGTTGATATATGTCCTCAATACGTTTTGTTTTGTAATTTTTATATTTTTCTTCTGTATGTGTGTGACTATAGCTACAAATAAACGTTTTATCTATCTATCTAAATATTTCAGAAAGAGATCCCTAAATTGAAAGATGGTGTTCACAAGCCAATCCTAAACAGTATATGAAATGAAAACTACACCCGTCTTTCGTGTAGTCGGGTAATACTGCGAATTAATCAAATAACTGGAACAATCGCGCGGCATACCTATTTTATGACCAAGTTTATGACGCTTACTAATTTCCGTGTTATATTTATAACTTTTATTGTTTTCAGAATTTTAAATTTATATGCTGACCAACGACCCACAATGGCTTTTTAGCTTATTCTTCCATTATGTGTTAAAACTTTTAAATACTAAATAACCGGTCAAGTGCGAGTCGGACGCACGAAGAGTTCCGTACCATTATCTATAAAAATCACGTTGTATAAAACAGAATGGTACTGTACAAATAATATATAAATGTAAACTACACAAATACAACTAAGATAAACTTACATATAAGCATACAAACTAAACTAGATATAAAAACAATAAAAAACAAACATCAATTTATATAAAAAATTGAGCCTAAATCGCTGCGCTCGCAGCATCACGTTGTTATATGCCCCATTTTAATATTTATTTTATTCGTTTTTTAGTATTTTTTGTTACGGCAGCAACAGAACTACACCATCTCTGAAAATCGCAACTCACGGTTTATGTCTTGAGATTCAGCCTGGTGACAGAGAGACAGATGGACGGACGGATGAACAGCATAGTGTTAGTAGTCTAATAGGATCCCGTTTTTACCCTTTGGGTACGGAACTCTAAAAGTATGGGTCCTTAGTTTTATGAATAGCTACGCCTTGCGGTCTATGTGTTCATCTATGGTGTCAGCTTCCTGCATACACGTACTTACACTTTTGTAAAATTTGTGTGATAGTCTAGTTGACGGAATAAATTAAATACCATATTTTTTACCCAGTTCACATCCCAATTCTGTTAAGTAAATTAAATAATATCGTATCCTTCGTAGGCCTTCTGGTCCATGCTGCTGCTGCTGCTGACGAATATTTCAAGTGAAGCTCTGAAATTGTAATTTTATTTAAGTTGACATAAATTAATTGTTTGTTTTCCAACACAATGAAAATTTATTAAATGGAAGTAATGTAAGTTTATTTATATATATATATATATTATTGTATTTATCAAATATATATTTATATCACTATTATGAGTAAATCTTTTAAAATTACATATTTTGCGCCTCATTCTAAAGACATATTCTCGGCATCACCAGTGGGTTGACTGGTAGATAAAGCCTATGCTTTAAGTCCGCCTATTACATTTGTAATAAAGTTAAATAAAAAAAACGACGGGTTGCACTCTGGGAGTGCCGGCAGAAGTGAAAACTTGAATATTAACGTTGTGCATTTTTGATATTTTGGAATGGTTAGGGAATAATTTTGCACGAATTGCTTTAATTATCAGTATAAAATATTTCAAATCTTTTCTGAACCACAGTCTGTCACAAATGTCACAAGCATGACCAAATTCATTTTCAACAAAATCATTTTCAAATACACAGCAGTATGGCCACTACACAGACGGTCGAGCCATCAGCTGTCACCATCCATGGATGCGCGTAGCACGCTGTAACATAAACACACACGATCATTCGCGCAAGCGCCCTGCGCCGTCTTACGAATTTTCGATCAGGTCACGTGTCCTGACGCGAGTTTAACATTTTTTATCCATTCCAAAAAAAGTGCACAACGCCGCTAAAGAAGTTTTCACTTCAAAAATATCTGCATAGTCTCTAATCATTGAATATCTCTCAGCCAATTCCAAAGACATTCAGAAACTGTAAGTGAATTTCATACCGCCCCGTCTAGACGCACGCACGACCGCGTCGCATGCAGCTCACGTCCCTCTAATGGACGGCGGCGACACAGCCCTCAAATATTCTGAAGGATATTGCTTTTACAACGTGGATGCAATAACAGCGAACATGCAATTTATAAAAGAAGAAAATAGAGTTCTTCTCACAGGTTCTTCTGATGATTTTGAAAAGACATTTTGCTACAAACGCTAATTCTTCTATGATTGGGCTGTCCTGTGTCTTGGATGTTTGTTTATTTATATATGTATTTGTTAAAACATATAGTATTGTTGAGTAAGTATCCCGTATCACAAATCTCGAACTTACTTTGAGGCTAGCTCAATCAGTGTATATTGTCCCTATATATTTTTATTAATTAATTTATTCATTCTTATGCACTGAGTCACCTCCTCAAGCATATAGGTATATCATATATATTTATATGTAGATTGTAAGTTTCCACCAATACAGGTGGTACCTACGAACCTGTGCAATATCCGGCCGTCAAAGGCGAATTAACTAAAGCTATCAGCCGCAGCTTTGAGCTTCGAGGCTTGATGAACAAATACTTAGCCCGAGGTGTTACTGCAAATTAACGGTACGAACGAGTGCATACAATATAATACGTAACATATACATAATTTAATATTACATATAATTTATGAAAACAGCAAAATGTAATAAATTATTTAATTATCAATTTTTTATATAAGTTGATGTTTTTTTTTTTAAAAATATTGTATTTATATATCTAGTTTAGTTTGTATCAATACTTAGTTATATTTAGTTTTTAGTTATTTAGTTTTTATCTCAATATAATATATGTATTTCTTGACAGTGAAATATCTAATAAAGTCCTTATAAATTACTAGTAAGTTATAAATGTTTGATATGATACAAAAGTCTTTAATTAATGTAAAAGCTTTAACAACACATTTATATTTTTTTCTCACCCTGCATGTATATCTACTAATTACGATTATTTATACCTACACTTTATACAACTAGGTACAACATTCATAACACAAAATAATTAATTACACAATATATCTTGATTTACTTTGTAATGATTTATGATGTAAAAGAGCGGGACTCCCTAGATACAGGTTTATAAAAACTTAATTGGTGGGCCTGTGCTACCTGTGTTCAGTGACAATTTTTTTTATGAATAAATAATTGTTTAATTTTTTTTAATACATACATAATATCACGCCTGCTTTCCACAGGGATAGGCAGAGACTGTGGACCTCCACTTGCTACGATCCTGACAAACCTCTTTTGCTTCATCTAAACTCATAATCTCTTCACACATGCCCTTCAGTTACGGGTACTTTTTACCTCTCCTTTTTAGGGTTCTGTACCCAAAGGGTAAAAACGGGACCCTATTACTAAGACTTCGCTGTCAGTCTGTCTGTCAGTTACCAGGCTGTATCTCAAGAACCACGATAGCTAGACAGTTGAAAGTTTCACAAATTATGTATTTCTGTTGCCGCTATAACAACAAATACTAAAAACAAAATAAAATGAATATATAAGGGGGGCTCCCATACAACAAACACGATTTTTTATAGATAATGGTATGGAACCCTTTGCGCGAATCCGATTCGCACTAGGCCGGTTTTTTTAGAACTTCTGCAATTTGGTCGCAGAATGTTCGCTGAGGCCGACCCTTGCCTACTGTTTATTTAAATATAATACGTAATTCGGGCCTTTTTAGCATAATAACCAAAAAGTCTGTTCTTTAAACCCCGACAAAAAGAGAGGTGTTATAAGTTTGACGCTAATGTTTGTGTGTTTGTCTGTGGCATCGTAGCACTCTAACTAATTTCGATGCGGCGTTTTTACGTAAAAGCTTGCGGTTTGATGAAAATCGGTTCAACCATTAAAAAGTTATTGGGTTAACGCTTGAAAATCGGGGTTTATGTAGTTTATCCCTTTAACTGTCGGACGCCCGGAGCGGGCGTCTGATGTATTGTTTTACTATTGTGTCTGCTATGCCGACATTCGAAGGGTTATGTGTTTGGCAAATAATAGATAGTTCTACTATTTAGTTCCTTCGCTTATCACTACATGGCGTTTACATATGAAACTATTGAAACTCGTTGTTTTTCATTTGCCTGGCAAATAAACTCGTAATGGAATATATTAGCTAAGTTTTTTCTTATAATTCCTTTTTGTAGTTTAGTACGTACAAAAATATATGAAAAAAACTTTATTTTTTCCTAAATGTACACCTCTTCCTACTTACCTAAATTCCTTGCGAAAAGTGTAATGTGGGATGCACGATTCCCAATTTTCAATTAAATAAAAAACCAGAAATCTGAAACATTTTTCAAATTAAACTTTTTTAACCCTCCACCGGCTAAGTTATCAACTGGCGCATAGTTTTGAAATCGAATTCCACCAGAAGGGTGCGACCCCGCGACCCCAGTGTTAATTAAATGTTTAGAATACGTATCCATTATTAACTGCTTTGTTTTAATCCTGTGACATTCGATATGGAGGAGACTCTTGATGATGCGTATGTATGTTCGTCTAGCACTGAGATACTCAAACTGACTGTAAAATTATAAATATTAATTAAATATTAAGTATACGTATCCCATGATATATTTATATACTTTACCTGGTCATGCCTGCCCATATCCTTTCTTGTCACTAGATAGCTCTATAAGTATTTAATTAAACATTAAATTATTTTTTTACTACCTATTATTTAAATGTAGTCCGCCTTTGTGTCTATATTGTTTCTTGTTATTGTTGTAATTTTTATGTTTATCATGGTGCAATAAAGTATTGTATCGTATGGTATTCTTCTTCTTCTTCTTATATTTAAGAGCTGGGCTCTTGTCGGTGGAGTGCTTTTCATTCGTATGGTATTGCAGTACTCTAATTAATTAAATATAATTTATATGAAATGCAAAAAATATTTAAAAAGCATATTCAATACTTTTTTTGTCACTTTTTTGCTAGTCATCTGCTGCCATCTCTGTGTGCCTACCTCGCAATTCCAGTTTTGCCTCCAATAGTTTCTAAGACTTCCCGTGAGAGCTGGTCACTGGCTGGTGATTGGCTTAAGGATACGTCATCAGTTGGGAGTGTTGCCACTGTGTGTGATTGAATTACCCGAGCAAAATGCGCCTGTCGAAGGTTTGAGAAGCCCTGTCGTAGGGAGTGTAGTGGCCATTAAGATTGTCAAGTTGTTTGGTTCCTGCTACAAATGTGCGAGTAATTGAGGCTGCAGTGTTCCGGGTGTTATAGTGTTAATTACGATGCTGTAACGTCTGCTTAGTCTAGTCACAACGTGAGTCATAGAGAGAAAATGTTCATCAATTAAAATGTGAACTTTTATTAGCAAAACATTGACCTTAGATTTATATATATTTTCAAATATTCAAACAAAAATGTATACCATAAGTACTACAACTGGTTCGTTTGTTTCATAAATTGGAAAGAGTTGTGCAATTATTTTTAATTCAGTTCAATTAATTTATTGCACTTATTCCATTTTCAACATGCTTTTAGATTTATTTATACAGAAAAAATGATATTGAGAGCGCTTTTTGACTCCAAATAAAGTATGACGTCATAGTTGTGATTTTCGTACAAATACAAATTCCATTGAAAATATTTGTTTTGATTGTTAATATAAAAGTGCTTGATTCAACTTGTTAATCTTATTATTAATGCAATCATTTATTAATTCTACAATGTGTATACCAAATATACATGACGTAGTTATGACGTCATCAACTAAAGCACTAGCTCGACCTCGTCACAGGTGGGAGAAATAATTAAATACAGACTGGAGAAGATGGATCGCCTGTTCTCATTATTTAAAATGGTACAATGCGCGGTTTTAAATTCGTAAGTACGCTCCCTCATTTTTGTTGTAAAGAATAAGCGCGTCGTTTTAACCTTGCGTATACCAATACGTACTTAGCTATTATATGTAAGGGCTCTTAAATACGAACGATAGTATGCCCGCCACATCTGTCGTCAACCGTCGCTCGCCGACTGTCGCAAACGGTCGCGTGACACATGTCAATCTGTCAGAAACTGCCCAAAACTGTCGCACGACCGTCGGCCATAGTCGCCGACCATGAACCTATTAAACCAACTAAAGGAATATCCCTTTAGTCGCCTCTTACGTCGTCCAGAGCAACAAATGGAGCTGCATAGCTGGGATATCCACAGAAACAGATGGGTGGCTTCATTCTAGGCCGATGACACGGCATTTTGTAGAACCCTAACACTTTAATTTTTATATTGTCATTATATTTATTATTAAAAAACAGTTACAGTCTCAGAAATACAATTCTAGGCAAAGACATGAAGAAAAAATGTTATACTTTTAAACGAGCAATTCTTGTAAGGATATTTATTTATTTATATATTTATAAATTTCTGTGATCTCGAAAACGGCTCTAACGATTTCGCTGAAAATTGGTATACGGGGGTTTTCGGGGGTAAATAATCGATCTAGATTAGTCTTATGTTCGGGAAAACGCGTGTTTTCGAATTTTCATGCGTTTTTCTTTCCACGCAGAATATGGTCGCTAATTTCTTCGCGCCGGCCGCCATCCGTTTGGCTCAGCGGTTAAGGATGCGGACCGCTAGAAAGAGTGTTACGGGTTCGAATCCCACTCGGTGACTTACTTTTGTTTTTTTTATGTTCAAGTTTATATATAATTCTTTATTTTGTATTGTTTTTAGACAAGTTTAAAAAATGTAGTTAATGTTTGAGATATAACCGAGCAAAGCTCGGTCACCCAGGTACTAAATATCTAATACTCGGAGTAGGTAGTACTTTCTGGAGGCTGAGTAGCAATTTGGTTCGAAGGTGAATATATATGATAGTGTCGGGCGTCGTTGTGGCTCAAGGCTTCGTAGCTCAAGTAGGAGATGTAAAATTATTTTTTTGACAGAAAAATACAACTTCATTTTTTTAGGAGTTTCTTTCATATCTCCAAAGTTCTTCATCATGTCATAAATAAATAAACGTCTTCACCAAATTAATATGGGACCAATTTGGTAGTAAAGGCTTTTAAATAAAAAAAGAATCATCAAAATCGGTCCACGGTTGACGAAGATATCGCGTAAAATACATACAAAAAAAAAAACATACAGTCGAATTGATAACCTCCTCCTTTTTTAAAGTCTGTTAAAAATCAAAAAGGTGTTTGAATTACTAGGTACCTATTATAAACTTTGGAGTAGGTAGTTGTTTTCTTTTTAGGGTTCCGTACCCAAAGGGTAAAAACGGGACCCTATTTCATAGATTTCGCTGTCTGTCCGTCTGGCCGTCTGTCCGTCTGTCTGTCTGTCTGTCACCAGGCTGTATCTCAAGAACCGCGATAGCTAGACAGTTGAAATTTTCACAAATTATGTATTTCTATTGCCGCTATATCAACAAATACTAAAAACAAAATAAAATAAACATTTAAGGGGGGCTTCCATACAACAAACGTGATTTTTTTGCCCTTTTTTGCTCGATATCAATAATGGCAACAGGTAGGCACTTGAAATTTTCACAAAATACCCAGTTGTATTTTTAATTAAATAATAAATAAAAAATTAAAATAAATATTCATGGGGGCTCCCATACAAAAAACTTGATTTTTATAGATAATGGTACGGAACCCCTCGTGCGCGAGTCCGACTCGCACTTGGCCGATTATTTTTAGTTATCGACGTTATAGTTGTCTTTATAACTTTATTCTTTTTCAATGTGGTAACGTAAAGAAAAAGATTAAAAAAATCTGGAGCACTACTTGTTGGGCTAAGTTTTTACTTTTTTCGGCGTTTTTAGGGTTCCGTAAATAAGTAAACAAGGAAGCCTTATAGTCTTGCCATGTCTGTTTGTTTGTCTGTCTGCGGTCCTAATCAGAGACTATAAAGCTGCATACAAGAAAGCTGAAATTTTTCATAAAAAATCTAGAAAAAAAAACTCTTCTAACCCTCGTGTGGGGCATCGTTAAATAGGTCTTTGGAAAACATTGTCAGCTCGTGAATACAACTTTTCTATTTAGGGATCCATTTCCTAAATATTAGGTTTGTTAATGCATATTTTTGTTAGAGTCGAGTGCCCCTCTATCTGCGAAGTGGTTGCATATGAACTCTTAAAAAAATTCGGCAATGGTAGGTATACATAACGAAGTTTTAAGGGAAAGCTATTAAAGTAGGATTTACAAATGAAAAAGTTATAGGCGACCAACTTATAAAATGATAAGCAAAATTCATACAAATCCAATGAGGCGTTTGCCAGTTGAACGGTCTTAAAGAGGAATTTTTGTATAGATAGATCAAATAAAAACCCTCGCATTCAAGGAAAAATTCAGTCTTCTTATTCGTAGTCTTTTTTTCTCATCCTGTCATGTGACGGGCGAGTCTATGTCTTGTCTTTATTCGGTCAGTCTGCAAAGAGGCTGGACGCCCGGACACCAGTGAAAAAAATGAGGTTAAAAACATTGTCAATAGATGGCGCATAATAGTTTTAAATCGTTCTGTCAAAAATGAAAGAGGCCGTTTCGTTCAATTCTTTTAATAAACTTGTAATTGATTAACCAATCTTGTATTTTACTTAATTTAATTAAAAAAATAATATATTTTAGACTAAATATAAAACAAAAAATATTAAATATTCCAAAGACAAACTCTCATCATGAAAGAGACATTGACAGATCTGTATAAGTGATTGCTGCGGCATCTATGTCACGCGAAGGAACTAACCTTTTTTTTTTTAAAAATGCGTCTTTGTAAATTAATTTTTAAATGTTTTTAGGCGTGTAAACTCAAACTCGGCATTTGTAACTACGGAACCCTATACCGCGCGTGGCCCGACATGCATTTAAACTGTTTTTTATAATAAACCTTGCAGATGTTGATTTCTTTTTATTATAATTTTTGTTTTCTTTTTAGATTTCTTCTTTTTCGATCTACTAGGAGAAGATAAAATCTCAAAAAAGTCTGAAATACTACTAGTTGGGATATCTCTTTTCACTATTTTTGTCGATTTTTTTCGTAAACTCTGTAGTAGTTGTTATTTTTATAGTTATCGTTTCAGATTTCTTCTTTTCCGATGTGGTATTAAGAGTCCAAAAGTCGAAAAATTTTGGAATACTATTAGTGAGGCTATCTGTTTTTACTTTTTTCGGCGTTTCTTTTTCTTTCCCTTTTTAGGTTTCAGCTGTAATCCCCGACGAGTAGAGTTGCTTGTACCTTGTAAGTCTACTAATTGTTTGACCAGGTTACCGGTGTCCACGTTGGCATGGACCAGCATCTCAAAGGTTTTCATTTGTTCTAATGCCTTCCAATCCTCTCTGTGCTTCACCCCCACATTAAATAGCTCATTGACGACGTCTTTAGATTTCTTAATTAGCTTGACGAGGAATCCTGCTTTGTAATCGGGTTTGGCACGATTTTCATTTTTGATACGTTGAATACTTGCAATTTTCTTGGTAGTGTCGTGAATGGTCTGTTGTATCAGTACCGATATTTTCTTCTTCAAATTTTTATCATGTTCTTCTTCGATTTTTTTCATAATATCTTCCTCGGCTCTATAACGAGGCAATTTTCTTCTAAAGTCAGTAAATGGTGATAACGTAGAGTTTGTTCTTGTTGTGACATGGTCCTTCTTGGTGGTATTATTGCTTTGGTTCTTGGTGGTTATTGATGTAGTCACTTTTGGAACGTCAATGAAGTGAAGACTACTGCCCGGCAGCAGAATATTTGGTGTGCCTAAAGAAATAAAAAAAGTAAATTAGTTGATAGCGTTCTTACAGACACCTATCGGCGACGGTCGGCGACAGGTGTCGCGTTTCATTTAAAGAGGTTGACTTCTTTCTAGTAGCTGTTCTTGACAAAATCGTAGTATGAATAGATCTATATACTTACCTTTTCAGATCTTTTTTTACGCAATGGGAATATATTAAAATTAGTAATATATTCAATTTTGTTACTATCCCTTAACAAGCTTACAAAAAAAAAACCCTAAGTAATGACTCATTTACTGAAATAATTTGGGCTGTGATGTAGCTTGGGGTGCCACTGTTCGAACTGTCGTACACGTTACCGAATAAAATAATAAATAACACAGCAAAAACGTGAGATACAGTAAATGCGAACAGCTTTCAGAAGAAATTCGTCTGAAACGCAACTCAGAACTCGTGTAAATAGCAACTCGTATATGTTGTAAGCTTAGTTCAAGAATAAAAACAAACACACATTAAAAATACCGTTTTTTATAAAAATATTAAAAATATCTATTATGTACTCACATAATATAAATAATATCAACCACATGACTTAGAATAAAACCTTACACAATAATGCATTGCGCAGTATAAGATTTTTAAATTAGCGAATTATATTGCTTGAGTAATAGGTAGACATTAAAATGTCGTAAATACCTACTTACCTATTTATTTTAACTATTGTATTAACTACTCTCCAATAATAAGTAAGACACTTAAGGAAGTAAGATTGCTTTACAACTGGAAAGTACATATCTTAAAGTACCTACTTATTCTTTCTCTTCCAATACTTTCTCTCTTTTTCACTTTTCCGTCCCGAGAGTATCAACAGTAACTTTAGCTTCAAATGTTTTGGAATTGAAACATAGTTATTGAAGTGAAGTGTCACCAAATCGATTCCAATTCTAAAAGTAACAATTGCTACTTTTACTCGATTGCCATCAAAGAGAAATTCACATAGAGGATGAAAGACTCGTCTGTACTAAACGACCGTACGATAGACCGTGGGCACACGTGGGCTGCATAATTCATACTCCTTATTAAATACATTGGTCGAGTTCTACCTCATCTTCGCGCTTTCTCTTAGTTATTGCTTCGGAGGCCGGGGTCTGCTGTTCGCCTTTTTCTTTTCCAAATCCTAATGCATGCCACTTGTCACATGTCACATGTCAATGGTTACCCAATGATGCCGAAGATCGTGTGAAGTGAAAGGTAAGTTGCAATAATAACAATTTGGCTGTGGTTTCATGACCGCTGTCTGCTTGACATCAACCCTCCCATGGAGTTGCTGTATGAGATACCTATTTGCGCTTAGCCCGTTAGGGCTCTCATAGATAAGTGACGTATGCAAGTGAAAGTTTGCGACAGTAGCCGGCGACCGCAGTGTCACGGACTGTCGCGAGACAAGCGATCGGCTGCAGCGCTTCGCAACGACTACTGCTGAGAAGAAACGCCGAAAGAAACTCATTTTCACAGTATTGCTCGAGTTGAATAGAGTATAAACTACGTTAACACGAACCGTCGCTATCTTTCGGCTTAAGGTATCATCTAGTGTCGGAGGCTATATTAAGAGTAGCTGTAAGTAAATACTCTCCATTTAACTCGCCCTATGTGAGCAATGATAGCTCCACAAATGCCCATTGTTTGTTGGAATCGCTGTATGATTGCGGCCTAATGACAGGAGTATGTGGATGCATACATTGGTATTTGCTGTGCCAAGTACTGCTTTGCAAAGCAAAGCGATAAAAAAAGTGTAAGTAAAAATATTTTGCGTCTCCTCGAACCTTAAATGATGCTAGCCCATCGTCACAGTATAGGGTAGTATCTAGGGTCAAAAATAAATTATTTTGTACTGTTATGAGAATAACACGTTACAAAATGATGTCACTTGTCATTGATATTCATTTTTAACGCAGTTTTTAATTTATTTAATGCAGAAAAACTGATAATAGGCGCGCTATATGACTCCAAGAAACTGTGCTATTTCGTACAAATTCCATAGACAATGTCGGTTTAGAAAAAAGTACCTGATTTGACTTGTTGGAAAATAGCGTATTAGTATGAGGAGTTTTTGGCGGGAAGTCAAGGGGTTCAGTTGGAGTTTGCTTTAAATTGTTTTGCAAATTGATTCTAGTGGACTTTATAATATGAAATTGGTGTAGTTTGGTGTTATAAATGCTAATTCGCATGGACAATATGTAAAATGTTTAAAGTGAACAGTCATAGTGCGGCTGTAGTGATATTAATTTGCGAACTGCGATGGGCGTCTACGTCTGTAGGCGCCGTGCGCCACTCAATCAGCTATGAAAACCAGTGGACTTGTATAGATTTGTCGCCAAAAGCTCCCTTAAAGCAATCAAAGGACCTATACCAACCTTTGATTGTATATATATATTTTTATTTCACATCGATTGTTCCCACGTTTTAAACTTGAGCCTGGCTAAAGCAACAGCGTCGAGCCAAAATTTAAAAAAAAAAAAGTATGAGTATTACATAACGGAATCTCCTTAAAGTCCCGCGCAATATGCGTCCCCGTCCCCCGTCTTCGCATCTCTCAGAAGTGTACTTTTATGAAACCATTTAAAAGTTAAGCTGCCATCCCCACCTACGTAATTTGTACAAATAGATTAAATAAATGGTGAAAATCAAGGAGCGCGATCCTAACTGAAGATGATATAACAGAATCCAACGGGTGTGAAATTGCACGTATAAATAATTGAATAATATCTGGTTCTAGCTGGTTCCACCGGAAATTGCGACACTCGGCAATCGAGGCACGTGTCAGGCTTAATGTCCCCGGAAATAAATAATTAACGAATAAATATTCGGAGATAAACACCCCTAGAAGGGGTTGTATTGTTCGTTTACGGCGGAGCTTGGGAGACGTTGTTTTGGGTGTATTGTTGCCGCTTCTGTACTTGCGCTTAGGAAGCGGCAATAAACTTAGTTGCAAATAAATGATCTGACGTCAACAACTACCTATTACGAAATTACAACAAAAATTGACAAAATTATCAAATGATAAAAATATCCAAAGATGATTTTATGATTTTTGACTTCGGCCCCTGTGATAAACTTGTTTGTTTTTCGTATGTGCAAGTGGGCAACACTGATGTCAGATAAGTAAAAAAAAAAACAATTTCTATGCACTCATGAAATACAAAGCGTGACTTTATGATATAATTTTTTAAAGTCAAATAGCGCTCTTAATATCAGTTTTTGTGCATAATTAAATCTAAAATCATTTTAAAAATGGATATAATCAATGAAAAGTGACACTATTTTGTGACGTTTTATTTTATAAAATCTACCCAATAATTTATTTTTGACCCAATAATTTTTCCAATTTAGCGAAGGAATTCACAAACAATTCTAAAAATGAATCCCATCGGTCACCGTTACCCGATTCTCGTCCACTTTATTCTGAGTTGTTTTAGGGTCTATAAAATTTACAACGTCCGATAAGGCCTCGGGCGACGGCGCAGACAAACAGACAAACACGCTTGTTTGTTGTCGTTAAATTTGTCATCTCATAAATAAACATAACACATTATAATTCTTAACTTTATTGTCTCACTAACAAATTTACTTTTACAGCTCTAGAGAGTCTTGTTAGAAGAAATTATTAGAGAAACATAGTTTTGTAAAAGCAAAATTAAATTGGTGATGTGTATTTTTCATTAATTTTGTGAATGGAAGATTTTTATGCTCGTTATAATGAAAGTTTATATTTTATCCGCGAATTAGATATGTTAACAAGGAGTTTTTATTTTTATTA
Source organism: Acrobasis consociella (assembly GCA_963555685.1). NCBI lineage: Eukaryota > Metazoa > Arthropoda > Insecta > Lepidoptera > Pyralidae > Acrobasis > Acrobasis consociella. The sequence goes on from OY743114.1 coordinate 1,363,764, forward strand.
CTTTTGTTAATATTAATTTGCTGGTCTGGGAGCGTAAAAAGCTTAGATGTACCAGCTGCTCGGGGGAATGGGCGAGAATCTTTTTTTAATTATTAACTAGGCGATGCGGCCAGCAGCCTATCTTTATTTTAATTCAATTTTTCCATCTTCATGCCCCACCATGTCACTAAGTGCCGTTTGGTTCACTACATTAGGGATATAGACAGGATCATCATCATCATTAAATCTTTTTAGTCTCCACTGCAGGAGCACGACCCTCACTGTACTACCAGAGCCATACTTGACCAGAGCCGCCAGAGGATTGGCCTACACTCTCCACGATGACCAGACGGGTTGGAGAGGTCTCACTGATGTTTATAAGCTTTGTTTAGCTTGTATTTCCTAAGTCGCCTTCTACGACATCCACAGAAAGACTTGCAGTGGTCCTATTCTACCTGCTGGAAACCACACGGCATGATAATGTCTAACTATAATAGCCAAATTAAGCTATCGTAATTCTCAAATACATGTAATAAAATCTGTGATTTACAATTGCAGTAGTTTCTAGAAAAGCTATGATTCCAGGAATTGTAAGAACAATAGAAGTTTCTCTTCGCATTTTCCACTAATGTTTATTCTTAGATATCAGCATATTCTGGCTCATGCAGTACTTCTTAGAAATAATTACACTTCAAGTATAAATTGCAATGGAGTTAAAATCGTCATCTAGAAAAAATACTGATATTTTATTAATTGTTAGTTTATTATCATTATACTATAGTGATCAACTATAGCCTTTGCATTTCGATTTATTACGGGTATGTCCCTTCCAAGTTGTATTTTTAGGGTTCCGTACCCAAAGGGTAAAAACGGGACCCTATTACTAAGACTTCGCTGTCTGTATGCCTGTCCGGCTGTCCGTCTGTCCGTCACCAGGCTGTATCTTAAGAACGTGATAGCCAGACAGTTAAAATTTTGAAAAATTATTTATTGCTGTTACCGCTATAACAACAAATACTAAAAACAAAATAAAATAAATATTTAAGGGGGGCTCCCATTCAACAAACGCGTTTTTTTTTGCTCTTTTTTGCTCGATATCAATAATGGCAACAGGTAGGCACTTGAAATATTCACAAAATACTCAGTTGTATTTTTTTTAATAAAGAAAAAAAATTGAATATTTAAGGGGGCTCCCATACAAAAAACTTGTTCTTTATAGATTATGGTACGGAACTCTTCGTGCGCGAGTCTGACTCGCACTTGGCCGAATATTTTTTGTAATAGAGCTGCCAGAGATAAGATAATGGAGGTAAATAGAACAAGATAGTGTCATAAAGCTATCTGTGAGTGTTGTCTTTGTTTATCGAGACATCGAGAGGGGCGACGAAAAGACAATAGCGGGGAGGCGTGAGGGAGTTGTAGCCCTTCTTAAATATTTTTATTCATAATAAAAACCATTATCTAGAAAAACTTCTGCGGCAGATAAGCGTAGTCTTCAGCGAAGTTTCGGTACTCACAAATGAATGGTTAACTAGCAGAGAACGCCATAATTTGTTATTTTTTTGTGCAATAAAGTTTAAATCACATCACACTAATATTAGAAAGTCGAAGTGTGTGAGTGTGGGTGACTTCTTCTTATCGTGTGTGTTAGTGACTAACACTATTGTCAGAGATTTTAAACCGCCTTAAAGGCCTCTGACATGGTTTTAGGTAACGACCAATGTCAAAGACAGTGACGGGACCGACGGCTTAACGTGCCCTCCGAAGCACGGATCATCTTACTTATCGGACAATCAGGTGATCAGCCTAACCTAACCTAACCAAACTAGGACAACAACACAAAGTCGTTGCCCCCGCCGGGAATCGAACCCGCGACTTCCGGGTATGAGCCGAACGCTTCAACCACTACACCACGGAGGCAGTGTGGGTGTGTATGCTTGTTACTTTTCGACGCGCCCGCCTCTATCCTTTTGGCTCAGCGGTTGAAGGTGCGGACCGCTAGAAAGAGTGTTACGGATTCGAATCCCACTCGGTGACTTACTTTTGTTTTTTTTTATGTTCAAGTTTATATTTTTATTTTTATTTGTGTTGTTTTTAGACAAGTTAAAAAAAATGTAGTTAATGTTTGAGATGTAACCGATCAAAGCTCGGTCGCCCAGGTACTTTTTTTATAAGCTGGCAACATAGCACCTTTTTATTTCTTTTTCTCTGCTATCAACTGCAAAACGTATAATTTTCTCTTGTCGTTATTTATAAAATATAATGTGTAAAACGGTTATGTGTACTATTATTGTTACGAAGAATCAGCCCAACAATGTATAATTATTGTTGTAAAAAGAATATTTTTTTATTTTATTTTATCAAACTTTATTGTTCCAAAGTACAAATATACTTTTGACAAATGGCGAACTTAATGCTAAAAGCATTTTCTCCCAGTCAACCATAGGGATAAACAGAAAAAATTATGTGGCATATACAGGCAGAATATATAGGCAGATATATCACAATTTTGTCCCTAAAGCCTGCTGTACTGTACTGCTGTTGCATGGTGGGCAAAAAGATGGAAAAGCAATCAATACAGTGATGGGTTGCTAGCTGCATCGCCTGTTAACATGATTCGCATTTTCGCCCATGCCCTCGATCGGCTTTTACGATCTGCGCGGGAAGAGAAGCAGCTGGTACATTCTAAGTTTTTTCTTTTCTCCCAGACCAGCAAGGAAAAGAGCGGCTTTCGCGATTCTAACATACAGACAAATAATTCATTGATGTAGGCTACGAATGCGTAGCGTTTTCATCGGCCTATTTAAGGCCGCTATATTTAGCGCGTGGTGACACCGAGTGGTGACATCCGTTCGGAATGAATGCAGTTTCAATTTCAGACGTACACCTGCCGCTTGGCGTGGTTTGCAGTCTGCCCACTTCAAATGTAACATACTATTCTGGCTCACAGTGATTGATAACGAACGTATGTGTGTAGTTTGCATACCATCTTAAGGGGAATCCACCTGAATTGTTCAGGTTCCGGTGTTGAATAACTTACTTGAAAGGAAACGGAGATGTTATTTAAAATTTTGTCTTGATCAAGCCCTAGATAACTCTTCAAACTATTTGATGAACTAAGCACTGTTTACAGTTTAAATTGAGAACGTGAAGCTAAATATATAAGAACAGTTCATTAATTATAAGATTTATTTTCGAGTTTCATAAAAAAAATCTCTCCGCTGCGCTCCTATCTTATTAAGGATAAAGATGTGATCAGTATCACAGAATACATAATAGTACAAGCAGTACATAGCTATTTTCTTTAAAAAATAGGAGGTTATTAATTCGCCGTGAACTTTTTATTATGTATGTATGTTCGCCGATTAATCGAAGACGTCTGGACCGATTTGGAAATTATTTTTTAGTTTCAAATGGTATACTTGTCAGGTGGTCCCATAGAAATTTTATCAATTTTTTTGTGTTGTTCGGGGGAGAAGTTGGTTTTTAATTAAAACAAAAATATTTAATAATATACCTACTTAAAATATTTGGTAACTAAAATCAACACCAATTTAATGAACAACACATTAAATTATAGACACAATGCATTCCTTAAAATAAAGTCAGATTGAATGCACAGTATTGATTGCAAAATAAACACCTCCACCACTACAAAGGTAACGAGAGCCATCTCATCAAGTCTTAAGAGTCATCATTCGCAAATCTTCTAAAGGTGCCGAAAACCATCCACACTTACCCCAAAACACGTTACCTTCAACTTTATTTCTTAAAAAATAAAGTTGACATTCGTGGTGTTTGGCTGTATAAGTTTTTTGTCTGTGCATTGCAACTGTCAAATCAATGGTCTCTTGAAGTTGAGTGGAGTCGATGGCTCTCCCAAGATTTATTACATTGCGTATCAGTTGTCAATGGTTGTTGTAATTTTGTGCATTCCTAACGGTATACGGTTATTTGGTTATAAATATACTATACGTTTATTGCGGTGTTGTAAAAATCGAAAATGCATTCTATACTTAGCAAAACAGAAAAATCGTTTTTAAAAAAAACGTCCTAGGTCCATAAATTATATAACTTACTTGTCACATTTGTTTCGTACATTGTGTTTATCAATAGTTACAAGTATTTGTTAAAAAACATAGTATTGTTGAGTTCATCATCACCATCATACAAGTTTAACAGATGGACTTACTGCGTACAGCACAGTCTTATAGACTAGCCTTTGGTTTGTTGTATAGAGCTTGTCTGTAACTTAAAGTAAAGAACACACACGATACACTTAGCTAAAAAAAGTAAAATAAAAAAACACGTTCTATAAACATTACATATTACAAATACATAATAAATAAGTACTTCATCTTATAAGACCTTCATCTAAAATACCTGCATACCACGTAAACAGATTCAATTCAAATTAATATAGGTAGGCAGGTAATTGTAATAAACAACTATCAAGTGTTATCAAATGACATATTACAATTCTTCAAAATTAAAAACGGACTTCTCACCTAAATAACCGATTTTGATAAAAATTATATAGGACCACCTGAAAAGCCCTTTCAAACAAAATATAAAAAAATTTAAATCGGTCCAGGCGTTTTAAAGTAACCGGTGAACATAAATAAAAATAGACGCCGCGTCGAATTGATAACCTCCTCGTTTTTGGAAGTCGGTTATAAATACTTAATTTTATTGAATGTTTTCACAAATTAGCCACGATTGAGATACAACTACAACATTGTTTGAGAACATGAGAAATGTCTCTGGTTTCAGTTGTTAATGTTGAATGACAGAGAATTTATATTAATTGCTTTGTTTTGGCACCGCTCCATCTCGTTGACTTAACTTTCTGACTGACTGACCATAAATCAAAGTCTAGTCACTAGAACTATTAACCATAAGTACGAACTTGTTTCCAACAAGTCAAATCAGATACTTTGTACTAAACGTCAAAACTAACAGTTTCTATGGGATTTTGTATGAAATACAGGCAGATGATATCATAGTTTTTTGGAGTCAAATAGCGCTCTTTTTATCAGTTTTTATGCAATTATAAGTTTAAAATTACATTAAAATTGATATGTTCAAAGTACAAAATAGTTTATTTTTGGCTTAGGAAAATACCCAATTTTTATTAAATCCTTCGTGCCAAATTTTGGTAAATCGAATTGAGGAATTGAATCTGAATATGTTGTGGGTAGCAACCCATTACTAGTTTGATTCCTTCCTCCTTCTTCCACCCGCCTTTTTTCCATCTTTGTACCCTAGGTATTCTGTGCATGTCGTTCGACCACCTAGTAGTAATCGTACGTAGAGCGCTCGTAGGTACGTGGCCAGAAATTGAGAATTTTCTGCCTCATCGGTGCAATGTGCCCCGTCAACTTTCACTTCCATGATCTAATTAATTCTTGATTACTCATTCATTACTAAAACAAAGAACCTACAGTGTTAATAAAAAATACTGGCTGGAAGCTTTACCACCTTACACCAAAAGCATGTTCAAACAAAGATGACTTTCTCCTGTTACTTCTAAAATTTTCATAGAGAATTTAATTCCAAATTCAATTTCCGCGAAATTTTTCAAAGTCATTCCGAATTTAAATTTTCAGATTAAGATAATATTGCAGCGGTAAAGCAATATCCGCTTTATGGTTGTTACGACTAGGTTGTTTATTGTTTGAAGGGTTCAATAAGGGTAGGTTTCATAGGGTTGGTATCAGTGACGTTGTTTTTGTTTGCTGTAGTTTGTGAGCAAACAGGGGTGGCAAAAATGTGAAGTTAGGGGATCTCGAATTTATTATCTGTTATTATCTGTAGGGTTGCCCCAGCGTGACAAATGGCGGGCGGTGGGCAATTATGGGACAAAGTAGTAGTTATATTAATAATACCGTACCATCAGTCAGCCCTTATGGAAAATATTAATAAATTCATATTAAACTAGATAAAAGCATGTGTTTCAACCGGACGGAATCATGCGGTTATTTTAAGTCGACCTTTTTTGAGTATTTTTCACCTTGCTCTGCTTTAATATTTTTCCGATATACAAACGTTATTAAGTAGCAAATTTGCGGCATAAAAAAATTATATATTTTTTTTTTGATTGACAATTGGTTTAAAATTTATGGGGTTGAAAGCTTGAAAAACGGAGTTTAACATTTGCCTGGCAAATAAACTTGTTATAAAGAATGTCATACTGTAGTGAAGAATCAGTGCAGTCTTTGAGCTCACCAATAAGGAAACGCCTAAACATCTAGCCATAAAGACGAGCTGACCACAAACACAAGCATTCAAATTTAGAATAGCTAAGACTAGACAATAATAATGTCGCGGTTATTTCAGTGCGGTCTCGCGGAAATAGAGCGGGCAGTGCCAGGGATCTATTACAAATAGAAGCGGCACGACTGAAATTTCCAAAAAAACCCCAAGAATTGGGTTCAATCTGAGATCTTCCTCTTTTTTACAAGCTCTATTACTGCGCTGGACTTAAGGCATCTTCCAAAAAAGAATGATTTGCTCATAAATATCATTTTGTTGATTGATTGAGTCGTTGCACAGAAGACGCTGTCTCTTTTACCTATAACTTCTTTAGTAGCCTCATACGATATCCTTGGGATATGGAAAGGGTGGTGACATATTGTATACTACTCTGTCACCATGCGACTAACTGACTAACTAACTTAAGCACTTGTTGAAAACAATTCGCCACCTTCCAACAACTCAAATCAGACACTTTTTGCTTATTTTAAAACAAACATTTACGTTACGATTGTATGAAATACAGGCTAGTGACTTCCTAGTTTCTTGGAGTCTTGAAATCTTAAATCACATTGAAAATGGATATCATCAATGACAAGTGACATTGTTTTGTGACGTTATATTTTCTTAACAGTACTATATCGAATAATTTATTTTAGTTACCCAATTTTTTACCAAGAAGTTGGCATCTATAATGAGTATTCTCTTTGTAATCTATCTAATCGTTTTTGGCCAAAACAAAAATTTTAAAATTATGCACTCGGACATATTATGTACTATATGATCTTCCATTACCTTTAGTTCCGTGTGCTGCACGATTCACAAGTCAGTCACATCACGTCACTCGGTCGGTAGCATACACACTGTGTTTTTATTTGGCGGCGTGCGTTCGAGTAGGAATGCGTGTTTTCTGTTCGGATTCCTCATTTATTTTCACAACTAATTAATAAAGATTTGTGCCACTTCTACGAATTTAATCTGTCTATCTATTTCAACGAAATACAGTAAATTTTCGGTAATAATAATCTAATAATCGGTAGTTTTGGGAAATCTTTGGGGAGACCTTATGTCCAGTAGTGAACCTGCGGCTGATATGATGATGACAGTAAATTTTAATCTGTAATCTAGTCATATCTGTTTTAGTTGTAGGACAAGTACTTACAGTCTAAGTTGGCTGGATGAAAACGCTTTTTATTATACGCTTTTACTTTGTTTCACCTATCCCGTTGTCTGTATGTCTGACTATTAAGTTGACCCACTTCCCGGTTACCGATTGAGCTGAAATTTTGCACGCATACGTATTTCGCCTGATAATGTAGTATTATGATAATATGGAGCTGATCTGATGATGGAGCTAGAAGGTGGTCTTGGCATCTCTGTGATAAAATATTACCCTACCGAGTTTAGGCTCGATTGATTCGTCTTGAGGAGCATTTCACTCTTTAGGTCAATGTCTATGGATAAAAGCTTGTTGTAAAAATAATTTAAAAATATGTACTTGTTCTATTATCCTGAAGACAGTGGCTGATAATAATTTGACCTCGGAAGTGCCTAGTGAGAAGAGTAATATAATAGATAGGTTGTATTAAAATTTAATTTATAAATAGTTGTTATTTATAAATAAATTTGTATTATGTATTATGATTTTAATCATCTGAAATAAATTTATTTATTTATTCCAGTTCTCCCGTGGATGTTGTAGAAGGCGACTTAGGAATACAAGCTAAACAAAGCTTATAAACATCAATGAGACCTCTCCAACCCGTCTGACCAGCATAGAGAGTGTAGGCCAAAGTCCTATGGCTGCTCTGGCTAATAAGATAAGCTCTGGTAGTACATTGAAGACAAGAAGACCTGATGACGATGATTATGCTACAACTTGTAAAACTCTTCCGGATTCGTAGTGTATCCTGTATTTAACCTGCTCATAAAAATCCATATCTACTTAGGTATATATTATTTAAGAGCCATGCTCTTGCGCTTATAAAAATAGAAGTCCCTAATTCATAAAGCTAACTTTCAAACGCGACATGACGTGGATGTCGTCAACTCGTTGGCAGCGCGGCCACGTCAAATAATTGGCTATTAGTGCACGAGGTGTTTTTTTCGCGCCATGTTGGCGGCCCGCCAGCCAGGTGGTCGGCAGAGCTCAACACGCCAACCAAAACAAGAGAACGCAAAGCTTTTCTTCGCATATCTGCCAAAAGTGGCCGTTTTTTGGAATTGTGCGAAGAACATGTTCACGTTCTCACTTTAAGGCGATTAACACACTGCAACGCGCCCCGCTGCGTGGTGTGGGGCCGCACTGAATGCAAGTAACTACATTTGTATAGAAAATAAGCATAGTACAACACACTGACACCGCGTCTACGCGCGTCGTTTTTGTATGGCGGCCCCGCACTATGCAGCGGGGCGCGGTGCAGTGTGTTAATCGCCTAAACTGTAAACTGTAGTTCTTAAAATAGGTTGAAGACTTATCTAGAGCTTGGTCAAGACAAAATTTTAAATGTTTTCTCCCGTTCCCTTTCAAATAATTTATTTCAAAAGAGGGCAGCACTGGACCCCGTAAAATTCGTGTAGGTATACCCTCAAGACTCTCGTCTTATTATAAACAGAAAACGGATTAACTTTGTTAGTTCAAACTATTATCTACCCAAATCAATAAAATGACACTATTTCATCTGTAAATGTTAATTAAATAGCCGGGTAATGATTAAAACGTACAGTCTATTTAACATACAAACACACAACTGTGTGAAATAGACTATAGTAATAAATATCCAATTACCCATCAATGTGAACAACATTATTTAAGGTAGGTACCTACCAATGTTAGGTTCAAAAATCTACAAATTGCCCAGTGGGTTGAATATGAGAAATCCAAGTTCTTTTATCGACATCTCGGCATTGTCTGCTTAAAATCGTATTGTATTGTAGTGTAAATTCTTTATTGTACATACATAGACACAATTTACGCATAGATGAAACACAACAGTCAGTACTTATAAAAATTATTATACATTGGACGAGTTTTTTAATGTTAAAGAGTTGACAAAATATACAATTAATGATAATGACGAATAACATAATCTGCATTGACATTTAATATAATTGACATTTAAATTTAAACAACATTTGGACGTTATTAAATATTATAGTATAGTATTGACTCATTAAACTAAATAAAAAATATGACCAAAATTAAATGAAATTTTAAGACATCAATAAAAAGAAATTACTATTTTTATTTTTATTATTATTTTTATTCATAATAATTTTAACATTGAATTTAGAAATAATCCGCATGCCGTTCCGTTATTTTCTGTTGCAATGCCCTAACAGGGTTCATGTTGTACCTACTAACCTAAGAAGTGACTTTGTAGTGTAATCTAATACATGTATAATGTGAAAAGCAATAAATAAATTGAAATTAAAATTGAAACTTACTTACATATGGACAATATTGATTTGTTAACCATTCACATACTTACGGTGTAACTAGAAGGATTACTGGTAGAACAGCTGGTAAGCAGCGTAAATAAACAGTACCTGGGCGACCTATCTTTGCTCGGTTACATTTCAAACATTAACTATTTTTTTAAAACTTGAATAAAAACAATGCAAAAAAAAATATATATATATATATAAACTTAAACATAAAAAAAAAAACAAAAGTAAGTCACCGAGTGGGATTCGAACCCGTAACACTCTTTCTAGCGGTCGCTATCCTTAACCACTGAGCTAAATCAAGGCGGTCGCGGTGCGACGAAATTAGCAAACATATTCTGCGCAAACTACTACTACTAATAAAAACGCATGAAAACTCTAAAACACGCGTTTTCCCAAACATAAAACTAATCTAGATCGATTGTTTACCCCCGAAAACCTCCATGTACAAATTTTCAGCGGAATTACAGAAATTTATAAATATATAAATAAATATACAAGAATTGCTCGTTTAAAGGTATAAGACAAGTATAAACATACGAAAATTTTAATTTCAAAACAGGATAAAGTTAAAAACCAACTCGTATGTCCACGGATATTACAAAAACTGTTTTCCCGCGCCATGTAACCATATTTCACATTTAATCTGGTTACCCTGGAGAATTCCCGGCTTATTTTCAGCACGTACTCGTATTTATACGTTATTTTATTAATTTCGCTGACTTTACTCTTAATACTAAATGATTCTTCTAATTATTTATTATTCCGTAATACGTTACTGCTCTGGAAGAAAAGGAAAACTACAACATGTACCAGATGTTTCTCTTCCCGTTAAGGTTGATTCTTAAAATCGCAACAATCTGAGCAGCTATTAATAGCATGAGATGACATGAAGACATGAAGTTTACGCACTTTAGCCAAATGTGGCCGTTTTTCGCAAATGTGCGTAGAAAAGCGTTAGGTTCTCACTTAAAACTGTAAACAGTAGTTCATAAAATAGTTTCGAGGTTTATCTAGACACTGTACCTAGATTAGATATCACCGTTTCCTTTTAAATGATTTATTTCAAATGGAGGCAGCGCTGGACCCCGGAAAACTCAGGTAGCCCCTTAACTCTGAAACTATTCTTATCTGTTTTCCACCTACACAGAAAACATCACGATGGGTTACCTTTGGGTTCTAAATTTTCGACCGATTAGTACTATTTAAGAGCCAAACTCTTGTCGGTGTAATTGTGCGAAAAGAAGACTCACAATGACTTTCATATAGAGATAATGAAGTGATCTACCATTGCCATCTCCATTTCACACACCATAAAACTTAACCGGCCAAAAACAAACATGCGAAAATAGGAGCCAAGTTCAAAATCCAAAAAAGAATTGAGATCTAAATGGCCAGGCCAGGTTCAGATTTTCATGTACTTAGGTAACATAGGTTTCGAATTGTGAAAGGCTCAAAAGTAGCTCGAAATGGTTCGTGCAAATATACACAATCCCTATGCAATGTGTGTGTTATTGGTGCCTGGCTGCTACAGTGGGAAGTTCACTCCCACTGTAGCAGGAGCTCTGTAACACAAGTTTCTACCTTCAACTGCATGTAGCCACCCCAAAAGTGTTTTTTTATTCTTTCTTTCTGTATTGTACGATTGTACGGAGGAAACAAACTACTTTTTTACTTTTACTTTTTTACATGGCTGCTGCGTTGCCAGTTCCTTTCTTTGAACTTGGCTCTGACACGCTGCCGCGTATCTAAATAGTCACTTGTTTTCAGGTTTCCTCACGATGGTTTTAACCCCAAACAAAAAAGAGGGGTATTATAAGTTTGACGCCAATGTCTGTCTATCTATCTGTCTCGAACGGGTAGACCGATTTCGATGCGGTTTTTCACGGGAAACTTAGTTCTCCTGCAGTGGTTCTTAGCTATGTTTGATGAAAATCGGTTTAGCCGTTGCAAAGTTATTGGGAGTCAACGCTTGAAAGTCAGGGATTTTTATAGAAAAAGTTTATTTATTAGGTTAAATAAATAAACTTTTTCTTAACCGGATCGTATAACTACTTCACGCTAAAAATAAGTATCTAAGTACTTAAGTATCTACTTAATCTTAAATTAAATCTTATTTTTACGACAGCTGAAATACTCGTAAAAGGTGACAAATCAGATTAAAACTTTATTTGTGCGTCTAGACGAAGTCGATGGAAAAACTGTTTTTTTTACAGTCCCATTTACAACCTTGCTAAATGCAAGTCAGGTCGTCACCTCCCGGTTCGTTAGCGCCTCTTTGTGACAGACGGACAGACATAACACAAGACAAGATCATAATTATCGTATTTGCGAGGGGAGACCAGCCATTCAGTGCAAAATGTAGGGGAGAAAAGGAGATGAGTTTTTGAACGCCATCGGTATAATTTTAAAATCAATATTCGAATCAATCACGTTTAAAAATCTTTCGAATGGTACGTTTTCTATGAATTATTGTACCACTTGAAAAGTTTTTGTAACCCCGGACATGCCTGCCTACCCATCGTCATATAAACATTATTATTTCTTTTCCTTGTAACTAGATGGCGCTTTAAGGTAAAAATTAAAACATAAAAATCTTTTAGAACTATTATTTAAATAAAGTAGTACTCTAATTAGTTAAATAAGACTTATATGAAATGCAATATATTTTCTAAAAGTATATTCAACACTTTCTTTGTCACCTTTTTGGCTAGTCGTATGTGCTGCCATCTCTGAGAGGCCGCTCCGCAACTCCAGTTTTGCGTGCTTACGGCCTCTCCAATGGTTTCTATGGCGTTGGGTATCTGTCACGTTAGTAATTACATTATCTTTGCCCCGGACAAAAAGATGGGTGTTATAAGTTTGACGCTGTGTGTTTCTGTGGTTTGCGAGTTCACACTCTCGGCGAATTGATAGTCTTTAATTAATTAATCGAAGACACTCGACGTATGAAATTTAAAAACTAGCGCTTGCGAATGCGAAAAATCGTACGAGACCGTGACGATTATTTTTAAATAATAATATTCGTAATCGGCGTTTTTAATAAATAAAAATTTAAAATCTGATCGTGCATCGTGGAAGCAAGAACCTTTTGCCCAAACAAAAAATAAAACTTATGGCCGAATTTTTGGTCCGTGGGGTCCTTCCGCCCATAGTTTATTTAATATTATTTCTAAACGTTTATTCGAGGTATCCTGTGACCAAAGGGCTGGTAACTATCTGGCTCAAAAAATCAGCATTGCCATACAACGTGGCAATGCTGCCAGCCTTTTCGCCACGTTGCCGAGGGGTAATATTTTAGTGGGACTACATAATTTGTAATTTTTAGCTTTAATTTAAATTTTATTAAGTTTGAATTCAAGTTATTTTTTTGTTTTTCCAATAGATATATGTGACTCAGTAGGTATGTATTGTATATTCGATACTATATCTTTGGATACGAGATTTAAACTATTTTCCCATCAAATCAAAAATCGAGCTTCAGCGCAAAATGCGATGCGATTGTTTGGGAGACCCGACACGGAAAGATGACTTAATTAATTTATCCGTACGTGCTCGCAATGGATGAAGAACTGCTGATGTATAAATAGACGGTAATTAATGTTGGACCAGGAAATGTCATTAGGAATAAGCTGTAAAATGTACAGGATCCAGTGCTGCCTCCATTTGAAATAAATAATTTGAAAGGATACGGAGATATCGTTTAAAATTTTGTCTGATGAAGCCTTAAAAGTATTTTATGATCTACTGTTTACAGTCTAAAGTGAGACCATGAAGCATTTCTTTGCACATTAGCCAAAGTGGAAGTTTTTCGCAATAAATATTTTAAATCTAGCAAAAAAAGGACAAAGAAAGTGTTGAATATTCAAAACTTTCATTGTCACTTATTTGCTAGTTTCAACACTTTCTTAATCACTTTTTTGCTAGCCGTGTGTGCTGCCATCTCTGTGTCACAATATAGATAGTGTCTGTGTGTCTAACTGTCTACCCGCAACTCCAGTTTTGCCTACTTACCTCCAATAGTTTCTATGGAGTTGGGTCTGTTACGTAAGTAATTTTATTGGTAATAACCGTTTGATAAGCAGAAGTGGGTAGATTTAGATTGTTTTTGGTTAGTTATCCAGTCTGGAACTAGATGTCATATTGTCAAGGACGCCACCGGAAATGCGTCACACGTTAGGTTTTTTCTTGCATTCCTGTCTCATAGCGTCTGATAAGGGTTATCTGCTACTCAGAAGGGTAGACATTACACTTTACACATACCATTAATATTGTTAGCCGGTAACAGATATGGGTGTATTTTAAATTCTTTCTGCCAGATGGTTTTGATGTTGGTTTGGAGACGAAAAGTAGATTTATTTTCGTCTCCAAGGAATGAAAGCAATTTATCATTGAGCAACTTATTACAATCGCCAAATGAAGTATGTATAAATGTTTATGTGCATGGATATACGTCTATCTGCAGAGCCACTGGGTCGATTTTAATGCGGTTTCAAGGAGAACTTTACGAGCGTATTCACTTATGACGACGTAGTGGTCACCCTGCTAGTCCACCACCCAGAGTTTCCGGGTTTGATCCCCGGTGAGAGCAGGCAGGATGGCCTTTTTCAAGTTGTCCTGGGTCTTGGGTGTTTATCTATACGTCGCAGTTGAATTGAATAATCCGTTGTTATTGAAAAACTCTAGCTGTTTGGCATTACAGCTCGGTTTTGTAAAGCAGCTGAAAATATTTCAGCTCGATTCTCAATGAGTTACGTAATTACGTTTAACAAAACAGCTAGCGTTGACATGACATGTAGGGTTACCATTATTGAATAAAACTGTGGTACCAAACAAAATAATATATGAGAGGACAATAGTTGTTATATATTATTTTTATATTACTCGTGGGATGGAAATAAAACCTCAATTCAACTCCTTACTAAATAGTTCAGTCTCCAACATCATGAAACTCCAATTTGAAAATATTGAAATTTTGTATAAACCTGACAACTCAATGGCGGAGCGATTTCTTACGGCCAATTGATCCACGTGAATTTTCCATCTCGCTGGGCGTCGAAATAACAATATGGGAACCAAGCTAAAGGTCTGCTTTATTCTTTTCAATCTTTTGCAGTCCAAAATCACAAACGATGCCCCCGATGTCTCTCGAAACGCGGCGAAGAATTTACTTAATGAGAGGCCATATTTTTCTTATGACACTGACAATTCACAAGCCACAAGTGGCAGAATTCGGAACTAATCGATCTTTAATCTTACGTTAGCTAGTTTGTTAAACGTAACACATTGGAAGATCTAGTTGAACAATTTTCAGCTGTATTACAAAACCGAGCCGTAATGCCAAACATCTAGAGTTTTTGAATAACAGCGGATTATACAATCCAACTGCGACATATATGTATTTGTTATAAAATATGTATAGCTGAGTAAGTATCCCATAGCACAAGTGTCGAACTTACTTTGGGGCTAACTTAATCGTGTGGTTTGTCCATATATATTTATTTATTTATTTTAATTAGTACATACCGGAGATAATGATTTGGATAGTTACTTCTTATTCGAGTGTAGACGTCGACTTCCAATTTTTGATTTTCTTCCCTCTTCCACTCTTCTTTTGCCAACCATCCTTTTTGACTTTCATGGCATAAATCTAAGGGGTAGGGTAGCGGGCGGCCATATCATATGGTTTGCTTTCCATTTCATGAAAAGTTGATCGGACGAAAAGAAACTATATTTTTTGCCCTTTCCTCTCAGAAGTAGCGTGATTTATGTGGCGCTCGTGGTAGGGGAATCCGATGAATTTTAATGTTTTCTGTGACGGCTGTCCGCTCTTACTTCACTTAGATAAGGTCACATTGATCGAGTTGAGAAGCGAGTAGGTCTTCCTTGGCGTTGCCTTCATGGGCGAGAGCATCGTGACGAGTCAACTCGCCCCAATATAGATGTATAGTGACGGTTAGAATTAGGTGGAATGACAGAAATGACCAAAAATGTCCGTGAACTTTGATTGAAATCCCTAAGTTAAGAATCCCTTACCATAGACTTTTCCCTACAAACGTAGTCTTCGTTTTATTTTGAAACCACGTTACATGTCGATCGATTTTAAATAAATTGCAATTATTTAGGGATAATTATTATGAACTGGAAAGAAAATATAAAGATGGAGAGGGTTTCCATACTGATGGTCAAAAATGATATAATACACTATATTCTATTTCAAGTTCATATTTTAACTATAAGAACCAGTTATATGCCTAGATATGTTCAATAATCTTTGTGATCAGAAAATTTTGCCGAAATCGGGCATGTTGTTTTGAAATCAAACGTAGACTATGTTTGTATGGAAAAGTGTAGTTGGTCTAGGATAAGGGGACTCTTAAGGTCTTTCAACCCACCATTAATCCATAAATAATAAAAAATATATAGGGACAAATCACACTGATTGAGCTAGCCCCAAAGTAATTAGTTTTACAGGATACTAACTCGACGATACTATATTTTATTAAATTAATACCCAAGACCTAGGATAATTTGGAAAAGGTAGTTTACCAACTTGCCTTGGATTGAATCCAAAACCTCCCGATTGGAGGTGGCGTGTTGACCATTACGCCACTGAGGTCGTCAAAAATCTAAACAAGACTTTTTGCTTTGACGGCCCCAGGGTCTGTCTACTTCTTTAGAAATAAGGATGTTATAGTGTATCTAGATAGACTGAAATTATCATTAAAATCTGAAAGGACCCTGTAAAATCTTGAAACCAAAGCGAACTATGCGTACTATTTATCATTCATATCATTGGTGAATTATCAAACGAGGGCAAACTCCTCAGAGACGATGTTATCGTGGAGATGGATTGCTGGCAAAAACCGAAGATGGCGCGTAATCGAGCCATTACCTCTGTATGGAGTGACCACTGCGGGCGTAGAGTACCTACGATGTTACAGAGCCTGCAGGGGTACATACCTCTAATTGTAGTTTGTTTGTTTGTAATAACTTTATTTTACAATTAAAAAATCACAATTACATACAAAAACAATAGAACAAATCAACGGCGGACTTTTTCCATAATGGAATCTCTCCCAGTTAACCGGCTAATAAGAAGATAGGACAATTACTCACAAGAAGGGTATAGAAGTTCGTACACAGGATCTTTATATCTTATTTAAATAACTACACATGCAAACTTGCTACAAGATATATAAATACATAAACATTCATAGATACACATAATCATACATAAGTCTACATAAATATACGTAAACTATATAAATAATATATATTGTACTTAAAATAATTGTCTAAAGTAACAACAGAAGAATTAAGGAGAAGTTATGTATTCCTGAAGACCCTTTAGGCGGATTGCTAGCAAAAATCGAAAATGATGGGTCAACGAGCTTTGAATTGACTATTGACGGGCATAGAGTATGGCGATATAGGCTCTAAGCCTGTAGAGTTAAAACTTAACGAGAAGCGAAATTCTTCGAGTCTGCCTGACAATTCGGCATTTGCATGTAAGAGTAGCTATATATTCTCGTCGATGATAACTATAGGTATTTTACAAGTTGGTTTTCGGATCTGAACTTTATGAAATCTAGTATGAAAGTGCAAGAAGACAAGACTAATAAAACGTCTTAATTCGAACATGAGCCAAATTGGTTAGGGGTTCAATAAAACAAGTGAGGAAGTTCTTTGAGTTTGCTTGGAATTTTGAAATCAAACATAGGTTCAGTCATTTATTTTAAATTTGACGATATCTTTGATTGGAGCTTTACGAAATTTAGTAGAGGCGTAGATATAAGTCATTTTTAAGCACAAACATGAGCCATGTCATGAATGGAAAAGTGTGAGCCAAGAGAAGAAAAGGAAGACCAAAAATGCCGTTAATGGATGAAGTAAAAGAAAAAGCAAAAGTCTCTATAGGGAGGTCAAGCAATTAGCGGAAAATAGGGAGACATGGTAAATACTACTAAACCTAGTTCTTAAATTTATTGATGATGAAATCGCGAGTTTGCTGCTCAGGGTCAAAATTTATTTTAATTTATTATTTACTATAACTTTGCACCTAACCTGTTTTCGTTAAACGTCTCCAAGTACCTCGGTTGCCTGGAAGAGATTGCAGTTGCGATAAGGCCCTATATGAATCTATTACTCTATAACTTTATGTTTTGGTGCAATAAACATTTTAACTTACTAACTACTAGTTAACTTAGTTTATGCCAAACAGGACAGATCTGTTGCGAGCTACTCTGTATTAAAGACGACATTTTATGGCCTGAGTTTCCAATATTACTCTATGCCTTAAGTTTTTGTGCAATAAAGATTTAACTAACTACTAGTTAACTTAGTTAATGCCAAAAAGGACAGATCTGTTGCGAGCTACGCTGTATTAAAGACGACATTTTATGGCCTGAGTTTCCAATGGGCGCAAAAACGCGTCCCTACTTAGTGGACAATTACTTATCGACTCCTCGCCCCTACTTACTGCATTCTACATCATAAACATTAGCTTTTTGCCGCAGTCGGTTAAACAGCATTCTTCAGGAACCACTCACACGACCTGTTTTCCAAATGTAAGGAGCAGTTGGTCAGTATGAATCTCCGAACCTTTGCAGTGTAATTTTCGGCTTATAGAAAATTCTATCTCTTACGTAGATGTCGTAGAAGGCGACTAAAAGACAAAGGAGGGTTTACGTCAGGCAGGCGGTCGGTCGTAAAATTATAGCCAAATCATTTAAACGGTTTTAGCTATTTCTTCTCCACCCAAGTTTGTAATATCAGTGTAATGTGTCCCTATATATTTATTTATTATATCTTCATTGTACACTAGCTGAAGCCCACGACTTTTACTAAGGCTCCATTATGGTTCTGCATCAAGTGTTCCATTTTCGAAAGCAATTATACCTGATATGTTGCACAGGCTTATTAAATTTATATAACAAAAAAGTTTCATTCGAATCCGTCCAGTATTTCGGGAGATTTGCCTGTACAAAAAGACAGAAAACAAACAGACATTTAAAAAAAAATTCTTTCTCTATTACTGTCTCTATCGCCCTAATTTTTTTGCTAATAGTTTCAATGTACAAACACATTTATTTACTATTTTATGATATGTACATGAGTAGATGGTTTTAACCTACTTACGTTAAAAGACGGTATGAGTTCATGTTTACTCCTAAACAGTTACACACGCGCTATGATTATGAATACTTTTTTACTTTTAATTAGTTTTTCGTTACATATACCATATTGAATATGATTGCATGCGGATATACTTATGTATGGTCCATGTATGATCTGATTGACTAATTAATGTATGATACTTGACATATCATTTGCAGTATATGTTGAACGGGATTTATTTCTTGCAATCTGTGGCTTGTAGCTTGACGAAAGATTTCTAAACATAGATATCCCATCAAAAACAATACTTGTCAAAAAAACCAAGTCTCGCAACTCAGTTGTTCTGCGGTAAAAAGTTGTGAGATCCATGTAATACCAAGTCGGTTATTAATTTATTCAGTCTCTACTTAAGCGACTTTCTGTCTTAATACGTCCAGTCTCTAAGACCACGATCGTGGTCCATAACAATTGAAAATCAATTGTGTCTGGAATCTCCGTACTCGAAGCATTAAGTTGTTACGTAATAATTAACAGCATTTTATAGTGACGCATATCAATATTAAAATTCTTTAATGTTTTATATAAATATATCGAGACTTGGCCATCGCACTAAATAATTGAATTTACATGTGTTTTCAGGCGATTGAATTTACACGTGTTTTTAGGCGATGGCCAAGTCTCAATATATTTATATAAAACATTAAAGAATTTTAATATTGATATGCGTCACTATAAAATGCTGTTAATTATTACGTAACAACTTAATGCTTCGAGTACGGAGATTCCAGACACAATTGATTTTCAATTGTTATGGACCACGATCGTGGTCTTAGACACTGGACGTATTAAGACAGAAAGTCGCTTAAGTAGAGACTGAATAAATTAATAACCGACTTGGTATTACATGGATCTCACAACTTTTTACCGCAGAACAACTGAGTTGCGAGACTTGGTTTTTTTGACAAGTATTGTTTTTGATGGGATCTCATTTCTTTTTGTATTTTGTAGACAGTTCTACTTTTTTCGTTTTCGGTACCTTCTACTTATTGTATATATGTATATCGCACCGCGCAGCGCGTAGTAACGGCCCGCGCTCACTCGCTAGCATCGCAGCGCGTGGTATAATAATTAATTTACAACCTTACGCACTCGTAATAAGTACGAATACGCACGTAGGTACGTTTTTTGCATTAAATAATTTAATTTACACGTGTTTTCATGACGGGAATACCCATTTTTTGCTCGATTTGGCAGGGGCACTACCATGCGCCTATATTTATATGGGACTAGCTTAAACCCGCGGCTTCGCACGCAATAATAATAACTGCCGTAAAACATCGTTACGAATAAAGCCAATATTGAAAAATTTTACTGAAGACTTGGCTGTATGGGCTTAATTTTCTTTGCGGTCTTTTCTAGATTTTTTAGTTTTTCCTTGATTCATACACCAAACACTACTTATATTCCAAATTTGAAGCTTCTAGGTCTGCTAGAAGTGCCTTAGAATTTTGATGATCGGTGAGTCAGTGAGTGACAAAATTAAGAAATTTGACCCGTTATAATTCTTAAAATACTGGTTCAAATTGAATGAAATTTGAAATATACCCTGCTTTACAATGCCTGCATGGTTACTGAAAATTTCAGTCTTCTAGTTTTATCCACAACGAAGTTACAGGGGGTCGAAAATGGTCTGAATTGCTTCGAGAAAAGGATGGTACGGCCGTGACGCTTTTTTGCTCGACTTGGTGGGGGCACTGCCGTGCCCCCAGATTAGATACATATTATCGCGTCTTCGTTTCTTACAGAGTATAGACGGGAATAAATAATATATAGGGACATACGTAGGCGCTGGATGCAAGCCGCTGTAGATCGGTCATTTTGGAAATTGGCCTATGTCCAGCAGTGGACGTTATGCGGCTGAAATGATGATGATGATGAGGGACATACATATGTAATGAAATTATGACTTAGGTACATATGTAATAAGATTATTCAAAGACTCCTGGACTGATTCAGAAAATTCTTTTTTCTTTGAAAGGGTATACTTGCGAGTTATACCCCAATGGAGGTACAACAAAAAAAGTGGTCCCATAGATATCAAAATCAGTTGTGTAGTTTGGAATAAAGTCGGTTTTTAGTCATGAAAAAATATTTAATTTTTAGTGAACAATGTTTCAAGATATTCCTTGATATGCCACTTTCCCGGACTGGGTTCTATAATAATTCATTTGTCGTTCAAGCTGTACGGCTTTGGAACGCCTTACCAGTCAGTATCCGGAAAGCTGAATCTCGTCTTGCGTTTAAGAGAGCAGTGCGTGCACATTATCTCCAAAAACTGTCACCGGCTATATAAGTAGTATTTATGTAGTTTATGTATGGTTTATTTTTGAATTGTTATTTATGTATATTTATGTGTAGGTTTATCCACGATATATATTATACGACTATATGTACTTACTTAATAATTATAAGTTTACTCCTTTCTTTTTGTCTTTTTAGTTAGTTGCTGTTGCTTACCCCAAAAGATTACTTTCTCAGCATCACCTGTTGGTTGACTGGTAGAAAAGGCCCCTGGCCTTAAGTCCGCCATTTACATGTATATTGTAATGAAGTTAAATAAATAAAATAAATAAATATATTTTAGAGTTAGCAAAGGCTACTGAATAAACAAGCCCAGTCCTATCGTGACTGCCATGTTAGGCTAACAACAGTAGAGGCACAGGACAAGTGGTCACACGCCGTTTGTGTAATGTGCGTAACGAGAATAAGAAACAAAGACAGAGTGCAGGGTTACTAAATTAATTTAAAGAAATCAACGTGAAATACTTTTAGCTTTTTAGGGTTCCGTAGTAAACAAGGAAACGCTAATGCTACCATACTAGTGTGCAGGTTTTTTTTACAATATTTTTCTTCACCCGAAGCAATCATTCATCATCATTTCAGCCGCATAACGTCCACTGCTGGACATAGGCCTCTCCCAAAGATTTCCAAAATGACCGATCTAGAGCCTCCAGCGTCTTCCAGCGACCTTGGTCAGGTTGTCAGACCACCTTATGGGTTTCCTACGCTTCGATTGCCTGTAAGTGGTCGCCATTCGAGAACCTTTCTGCCCCATCGGCCATCGGCTCGTAGCGCTATGTGTCCCGCCCACTGCCATTTCAACGAGCTACTCTGTTGGGCTATGTCAGTGACTTTAGTACACCTACGAATATATTCATTTCTGATTTGATGCAAGGACCCGAAGCAAGGAGTGGTCGAAATCATCTCTATTGTTAAAATCAGTTCAGAAACGAATTTAGAGGATTTTTTGCTTCTTATAGCGCTGCGTCTTTATTTTTTCCCCGTGTGAGAATTAGGTTCAATACTATTAATGCTTTGTCTAGATTCGCAGGTGCTGCCTTCATTTTAAAAGTAGGGGGACACAGTCCGCCTTTATTTTGTTTTTGCCTGCTAGCGTAAGTTGTGGCTTTGTTTTATTTTTTGACTGATTTCATTTCTTGCACAAGCAATGAATAATATAACTGATTAAAATATCGTATAAAAAATAGTAGAATTGAAACTATGACTTATAATATTATATGAGGTAAGTGAGGTCTATGTCGTTGACGTCGTTATGCGGCTTAAATGAAGATGATATACTTCAAATAAAATTTAATGAGTAAATAATGCGCTAATGTTAAAATGTAGAACTTGAGATGTTGGAATGTTTGTAACTCAAATTCGATTCTTTGTTGAACATTTGTAAAACAACTACTTTTGCTTGTTCCTACCATCATATCTTCGCAGTAGACACTAACACACACGTACGAACTATCAACAAGTAACAAATGTCGCACTTAATCAAATAAAGCCCAGCTCCCAGCGACACAGTAACTCAATTAGGCAGCCTTTAGGCTCCGCGGTAGATGTGATTGCGCCCTTACTCCGGACATGGAATGGTAATTACTCACTTCCGTGAAGTTCCGTGGCCGAGAACTGATCCTGGTGCTTATGGAGGACGGAAGCAAGGAGTTGTGGCAATATGACTGTTGCTACGACATTAATTAAAAAAACAGAAAACAGTAAGTACCTAAATACATACAGAAAAGTTCAGAAAACTATCTGAAAGTGTAGTGTCGGAATATCTGAATATGAATTTGTTGACTTTTGAGTAAGTATAATTATAAAAAAGAACTTTTCGTAGATTTATTATTTAGATTTTTAGAATAATTTATTTATCTCCTGTGATGCATAATCTTTGCAATAAACGAACCCTTTTCACAGTTTATGCTTAGTGTTATTCAATAAAAATTTGGCGTGATCTATTATACGTGCCGACGTGCGCTCTGAGGATAATATTAGTTTACCATGTCCTATCTAACGGACACTTAGTACGAGAATGCTGTAATAAGGTTAATATTAATATCTCCTTTTACTGTAATCTACGCAACAATCGAACCCTTTTCAAAGGTTGATGCGTAATGTTATTGGGTATTAGGGGTGATTTATACGTGCCGACATCGCCGACGTGCGCTCAGACGTTTTATTGCTTTATCGTGTCCTTCCAAAAGGACATTTTGCACGACTGTCGACCGCGATCAAGGTATCGGGCAGGTCCTCTGCAAAGTTGACACTTTAATTTATTGTTAATGCTTTATTTTATTTTATTTTTTATTGCACAGTTAAAAAAACGTATAAGTGGCGGAACTAATGTTATATGGCATTGTCTCCTGGTCAACCATTGAACAAAGTGAAAAAAAAAAACCTGTATGCATATCATCATCACCCTCATTATCATCACCAGGTCTTTTTGTCCCCACTGCAGGAGCACAATCCTCTCTGTACTACTAGAGCCATACTTGGCCAGAGCAGCCAGAGGACTTGGCCTATACTCTCCTCGCTGGCCAGTCTGGTTGGAGAGGTATCATTGATGTTTATAAGCTTTGTTTTTCCTAAGTCGCCTTCTAAAAGCTTATATTTCCTAAGTCGCCTTCTGTACAACCACGGGAGGACTTGGAGTGGTCCTATTCTATTCTGCAGGAAACCACAGGCTGATTCGATTATACCAAACTTTTTTTGTGAAATATATTAGTATCATTATACTGACTTTGCTGTCAAAATTTGCTATCCTGTCGTTTTAATACAATGATCACATATTTGTAATAGTCCGCCAATTGTTAACAGTTGTTTATTGTGGAACAATAAAGTATTATTAAATAAATAAAAAGTCAATGGCCCTCAACTTTTTCAAGGCTTATTTATATACTGTAGTGAGATTGAACAGGATTTCAGAATCAAGTGAAATGAAAGGAGACTGCTGCCCGTAGCTATTATTTGTGCGCAGGAAATGAGTTATTCTCCATAATAGTTGAATTAACTTCCCCGCCCGAGGCACCCGTCAGATGTGATGTGACCCTTATTTCTGGAGGTTTCCCGACAAAAATTGGGGTGCGTCCACTCGCGTTATGTGATCCATTGCAGTTTTCTTTTCTTTTTTTTTATCATGTGTGTATGCCAAAACTGGTGCCAGATTTTTGATTCAAAATATTCTAATGATTCTTTATGCCTATTCTGCATTTTATTTTTGTATTACTTATTAGTTTCACAATTTTCTGTTTATTCGCAAGTCAGGCAGCAAACGAGAAAATTTTCTAAATAAATATATACGAACAAATCAGTTAAGTATATAAGGTAAGTTCGAGGCTTAAGTCGTAGGATACTGACTCAACGATACTATATTTTATAACAAATACACAAATACATTATTATATACATAAATATTCAAGACTTAGGTCAATCTAAAAAGGTCAATCATTTTCCATTTTGACCTGACCGGCGATCGAACCCTGGACCTTCAGTGTCTGGCATGATGACCACTAGGCCACAAAGGTGGTTTATTATTACAAATTTATAAAACAAGTTGATTTCCCGACGCATTGAGTTTTATATGATCCCTTTAGGAAGAAGAAGTTTCGAGTGGACTGACCCAGAAATTGTAGCTCTAGTAAAACAGGTGAGCCCGCGGCGATTTTAAAATGTTTTCTGTTTATTTGCGATATGGATGTTCCTGGCATTATGTTTATTTGATATTGAGTCTGTAACTGACTACCTGGTCCAGTGGAGTCGTGGTTTCGAATCCCACTGGGGTAGCCCAGTGGAATTGCAAAACATAACTATTGCATCAGAACTAAGTAATAAGTTTATTGAAGATGTTTGATTATCACGCTTGTAAATTAACATAAGTTACATGATTGATGGGTAGATATAGTTTATGGCAATTCCAACGTTTGGAAAATCTCTAGTGAGATTATATAGCGTTGTTTGTGCATACATTTGATTGTAAATTATTGTTTGAAATAAATAAATAAAAAATAAAAAATAAACTTTGTGAAAAGTTGTTTCTAGTCTGGTTAACATATTATGGGTTTGAATAACCTAATTATTCGAAAAGTAAGATGATTCCGTATTTCGGACAGGCACGTATAAACTGTGGGTCGCGAACGCCACCTAGTATTAGCTCAAACCTATCGAAGGATTGGTTCTGGTCTACCTTTTGGGTTGCGGAGGTTAGACAGCAGTAGGTAGGTATATATAAGCGGCCAAGTGCGAGTCGGACTCTCCCATGAAGGGTTCCGTAGTAGCAAATAACATAATATAAAAGTCTTGTAGTATGTTTTTTTTTTTAATATTTAAATTTGAGTTGATTGAATGAAAGGTAAATTGCCGTTTATGATTTATGACGTATTAAAAAAAAACTACTTACTAGATTTCGTTCAAACCAATTTTCGCTGGTAGTTTTCATGGTAATGAACAACATATATTTTATTTAGTTTTATCATTCTCTTATTTTAGAAGTTACGGGGGGGGGGGGGGGACACACTTTTTTCCACTTTGGAAGTGTCTCTCGCGCAAAGTATTCGGTTTAGAAAAAAATGCTCTTAGAAACCTCAATATCATTTTTGAAGACCTATCCATAGATACCCCACACGTATGGGTTTAATGAAAAATAAATTTTTGAGTTTCAGTTCTAAGTATGGGGAACCCCCAAAATTTTTTGTTTTTATCTATTTTTGTGTCATAACCTTAATGCGGTTCACATAATACATCTACTTACCAAGTTTCAACAGTATAGGTCTTATAGTTTCGGAAAAAAGTGGCTGTGACATACGGACGGACAGACAGACAGACATGACGAATCTATAAGGGTTCCGTTTTTGCCATTTGGCTACGGAACCCTAATAAAAAAGGAATAAAAACGGTGATGGTTGTTAAACGCATCGCTTATTAACATGATTCGAATTATCGCCTTTTCCCTGGATCGGCTCTTATGATCTGCGCAGGTCTGGGCAGAGATGCAGCTGGTACATTCTAAGTGTTTTCTTTTTTCCAAGACTAGCATACATTATGCATATTAATTCTTAATTTAGTTTTTATATTTAGTTCAGTAAATATTTATTTAAATACCGTTATTCTCCAGATGACAACAAGTCAAATCAGACACTTTTTCTAAACGTCAAAACGAATATTTTCAATGGGATTTGTATGAAATACAAAATTGTGAAGTCATGTATTTTTGAAGTCAAATTGCGCTCTTAATATCAGTTTTTCGGCATTAATAAATCTATCTAAAATCACGTTGAAAATGGATATGATCAATGAAAAGTGACGCTATTTTGACGACATTTTATCTTATGTACCGCAAGTCATCTACCCTATTCTGTAGTGTTCTGTTCTGTTCTGAGTCCGCCCAGCCAGCAGTTATGCTGCAAGAGGTTATGAATGAGGTATATCTTAGAAAGTGCATCATCACGCTTGCAGGCCAAAGCCGCTACGTGCATCATCTACCCTACTCTGTAGTGGTAGATAAATAAAAGGGAGTGCCTCCGCTGCCGGCACTGGTTGCCGAATTGGCTGCCGGCGCTGATATAAAACGATCTGTGTCTGCGTTACTCTCGCCCTTAGCATGTGTCGCTCGTGTTTTGTTCACAGGAAACCTAACGAACCTAACCTACACATCACGGCAAATTTTGAGTGCTGGCGCCGGCAGCCGGAGTTTTAAATCTCGGCTGCCAGCAGTATAACCGCCGGTTCCTAATAGTGATATTTTTAGGAGTCGGCGCCGGCAGCGGAGGCACTCTCTAAATAAAATATCAGCCTGAATGTAATCTTAACAACGTAATAAGTTATTGCAAATAATTTCAGCTCCAAATTAAAGGCTGCAGACATGTCACGGCCCGCTACCTGACTGTACTCCGTAAAACCACCCCCGCCCCTCCCCGACACTTATTCGCCCCTAGGGGCTGCAAAAATATTACCCCGCAGTTTATAGATGCTGAACATTGAGTTGTGGCAGGCACTGTGAATCAATAAGCTAGGGTAGTTATGTTTTTTGGGATACATATTTGAATCTTAATATAAAAAGTCGTGTTAGTTACACTATTTGTGACTCAAGAATGGCTGGACTGATTTAGTTAAAATTTTGGATGGATATAGTATTTTTTAGATTTGGGATTAGTAGTTTTTATGAAAATTGAAAATTGAAATTCCCACGGGGGGTGGAGCACGGCTAGTTATCAAATAAGCTGCGCCCTGCGGTGTTACCTGCGGAAAAAGTAGCCTCTGTGTTAATCCAGAGTGTTAGTTTTCAGCATACCAAATTTTATCAAAATTGGTATAGCCGTTTGCGCGTGAAGAAGTAACAAACATACACACACATGAAGCACTGGGTCTGGTGGCTCTCAGCAGACAGAGCCCAAATCTGCAAGACTCAAAGGCCATGTGTAGGTTTTTTTAAAATACCTGTTTCATCTCACTGCTGGGCAAAGGCCTCTCTCATTTCCTCCATCTGTCTGTGTCCATTTGTCATAGTCGATCAACCATGATATAAAAAGCATTAAGGTAGTCGTTGAGATTATAAAAAGGTATAATGATTTTTCACTAAAATATATCAAAGACCAAATTGGCGTCAGAAGTTCGTAAAAGCCCCAAAGACTAGCTCGTTTCTTTAACTTGCTGCAAGTATTACTTGGGGGTCATAAATGTCAAAACTTAATACCCACAACTAGACGGTACGGTAATAGATATCTTTTATAGCGGGCTGCCTCGGGGTGGAGTGCAGTTGGGAAAGGTTATGTACGAAAACATTGGGTAAAAAAAACATTTTCAAATAAGCGGCCAAGTGCGAGTCGGACTCGCCCATGAAGGGTTCCGTAGTAGTATTTTTTTTTTAATTTTTATATTTGAGTTGATTGAATGAAAGGTAAATTGCAGTTTATGACATATTAAAAAAAAACTTCTTACTAGATCTTGTTCAAACCAATTTTCGCTGGTAGTTTTTATGGTAATGAACATCATATATTTTTTTTAGTTTTATCATTCTCTTATTTTAGAAGTTACGGGGGGGGGGACACACTTTTTTCCACTTTGGAAGTGTCTCTCGCGCAAAGTATTCAGTTAAGAATAAAATGATATTAGAAACCTCAATATCATTTCTGAAGACCTATCCATACATACCCCACACGTATGGTTTTGATGAAAAATATTTTTTTTAGTTTCAGTTCTAAGTATGGGGAACCCCAAAATTTATTGTTTTTTTTCTATTTTTGTGTCAAAACCTTAATGCGGTTCACATAATACATCTACTTACCAAGTTTCAACAGTATAGGTCTTATAGTTTCGGAAAAAAGGGGCTGTGACATACGGACGGACAGACAGACAGACATGACGAATCTATAAGGGTCCCGTTTTTGCCATTTGGCTACGGAACCCTAAAAATGTATTTTACCAATTCTAAATTACAGTTTTCTAGTACATATACCGTCTTATAATAAAACGCCGACTAACTTTGTTACTAGGTTTAAACCATTATCCGACCAAATAAAGTTGACTAATACTAGATGTTGTACAACTTGATTTGGTCGGATAATGGTTTAAACCAAGTAGCAAAGTTAGTCTGCGTTTTATAAGGCGGTTAGTCTCTGTGGCGACCTCTACGCCACTATGAGGAACTAAACACCACAAGCAACAAATGAACGCAGCAATACCTAGTTCACAAGAATCATACGAGATGGCGCCAGCAGATTCTACATCTCGATCTCAGAGTTCTGGTTGCAACTGACTATATACAATATCCTTTTTTATTAAGTACAAATATTTTAAGGGGTGATTCAGTCCATCATTTTGAACAACTTTTCCCAATAAATGTATATCGAAATACGAAAAATATTTTTTCGGTTTTCATACAAATCGAAGTAGTCACGTGATATCATTACTATGAAAAATGAAAATTTTCTTTTCGTATTTCGATATACATTTATTGGGAAAAGTTGTTCCATATGATGGACTGAATCACCCCTTAAAATATTTGTACTTAATAAAAAAGGACAATGTATACAACCTCCGACAATACACCGTCGGAGTCGCGGTTCCCGCCAGGCATCTCTGATTAAAACCCCGGGCAGTTTAACCCTTTAACCGCGAGCGTCGCATATATGTGACAAACATTGTCGGGCCCATTCCGCGAAGGTCACATATTTGTGACAAACAAAAAATGCTCGTATGGCACATAACTTACGTATCCATATCCGTTTTTGGTTGTAGATAGGTATGTTAGATTTACCATGTCTCGCGCTGGGGGCACGACAACTGATATAAAGTCTCGCGGTGAAAAGGTTAAAGACTGACTGACAGACCCCGGACGGATAGATATACTGACATGGTGAAAGGGTTAGGTACTTTTACTACGGAACCCTAAAAAAAGCGCTAAGTACACTACCATGCTGAGCTGGAATCGTGTGCATGAGATGACGATTACAACTTTTGTGGTGATTATGGTGGCTAATTAAGGCTTATGTGAATTCGTGTATCTTCGAAAGTGTAGTGTAAACCGGTCTATTAGTTCGTTAAAATCTTTTTATTGGACCTAAACATAATGTTACAGAGTAATAGATACATAAAACAGATGTCAAAAGGCGGCCTTATCGCAACTGCAGTCTCTTCCAGGCAACCGAGGTACTTGGAGATGTTTTGGCGAAAAGTTTATTTGCCAGGCAAATTAAAAAAAAACTTCGACAACACCATCTTGTGATGAGTGATGGAACTACACATCGCAACCGATGTTAAGTGGAATTAATATCCGAAGCGCCATCTATTATTTGCCAGGCAAATTAAAAACCCCTACTTTCATAACGCTTGAATAACTTATCAACCAATAACTTAAAAGGCTAAACCGATTTTTATCAAACACAGCTAAGAACCACCGCAAGGGTACTTGCTTACATGTAAAAAAAGCCGCATCGAAATCAGTGTATCCGTTCGAGTGTTACGATGCCACAGACAGACATTAGCGTCAAACTATAACACCCCTCTTTTTTGTCGGGGGTTAAAAAATAAGTAGCATTTTGAGTTGATATCAAGTTTGTTCTATAATTTCCAACTCTACTTTTGTAGAGCTTAAACTGTCAAATGTTACAAATCCTATCCTACTTCCTACTAATATTATAAATGCGAAAGTGAGTTTGTATATTTGTTTGTTTGTTTTTTACCTCTTCACGCTTAAACTATTGAACCGATTTGGATGAAATTTCGTATGTATATAGTTTGAGACTCGGAGAAGGACATAAGGTACTCTTTATCCTGAAATTCCCACGGGGAGCAAAGTCCGCGGGTACAGCTAGTTTATAAAAAATACTTTACATAGAGCAAACAATCACTGACTCTACCTTGTTATTAGCAGTTATTAGCGACACTATTATAGCCGGGATGTTTTATGAATTAGTAGAGTCGCAGAGTAGAGTCGCGACGTAATTACTACCGGAGGAATGGAATACGCTCTCCTTGTTCGTAGTAGGAGACTTTGTAAGAGCAAAAGTTTCTTTTTTGGTAGAGTCACAAAGTAGAGTCATGACGTAATTACTACTGGAGAAATAGAATACGCTCTCCTTGTCCGTAGTAGGAGACTTTGTCAGAGAAAAAACTTTTTTTTGGTAGAGTCACGAAGTAGAGTCGAATCGTAATGACTTACTACCAGAGGAATGGAATACGCTCTTCATTCATAGCAAGAGACTTGGTAAGAGAAAATTTTTTTATTTTTGGTATAGTCACGTAGAGTTGAGTCTTAATTACTACTGGAGAAATTGAATACGCTCTCCTTGTTCGTAGCTGGATACTTTGTAAGAGAAACAAGTTTTTTTTGGTAGAGTCATGGAGTAGAGTCGAGTAGTAATTCCACCGGAGGAGTGTAATACGCTCTCCTTGTCCGTAGTAGGAGACTTTGTAAGAAAAAAGTATTTTTTTGATAGAGTCATGGAGTAGAGTCGAGTAGTAATTACTACCGGAGGAATGGAATACGCTGTGTTCATACTATGCGACTTTAAAGAGAAAAAAGTGTGAAAAACAAGAATTGGACAAAAAATATAGTAAGTATCTTAGAAACAGCTGTTGTTAAAAATCATGTTTTATTAAAGAGTATACATATGCTTAAATATAATGTAAATTCAACAAGGAGGTGGTCAATTGGCCATTGTATGCAAAATACTACATTAGCAATAAACAATTACCATAACAAAAGCTTGGAAAAACCCACAACAAACAGCAAACGAAATAATATAATATCTAATAGTGGAAATGAGCCTGTAAAAACCTAGTTTTAAAATAAAAATATTAGTAATAGATTTTCAAATATCTTTAGATTAAAATAATAACACATTATAGATTTAAAAAAACCTTAAAATTTACAGCATATTTATCAACGAATAACAATATTAGATAATTATCATTAATTGTTATATTAATATGAATGATAATTAATTATCTAATATTGTAAATTTAGTAACTTATAGAAACAAGTCTAAGGATAGACAAACTGTATCTAATCAAAAGTCAAAAAAATTCATATCACACACGAAAATTAAAATAAACTTTCACCAAAGTAGCTCAATGAGTACGCGCAGAAAGCTCTCGGAAGCGGAGCGGAAAGCTCTCGGCGGGGCGCGCGGCAGTCTGCCGGCGGAGCCCGACCGCTGTCGACGTCGGTCCCGAGCGCGCGCGAAAGTTTCCGATCGCGAGTGAGTGTTGTGAGTGAACATGCTTCGCGCGGTGATCTACCTCGCCGCAGCGACCGCCGCACTAGCCGCTTCACCACCAGACCCCTGCTACGAGGACGGCCGCCCCCGACGCTGCATCCCCGACTTCGTCAACGCAGCCTTCGGAGCCACCGTCATCGCCTCTTCCATCTGCGGACGCCGAGAACCAGAACAACTTTGCGACCCACCAGGCGATCAACACCCTGACAACGCTTGCCGAGTCTGCGACGCTGCCAGACCTGATCGCAGACACCCGCCAACCTATCTAACTGATTTAAACAACCCCCATGATGTCACCTGCTGGAGATCCGCTGCCTTACCACCCGCTTCTTACGATTCCCCTCCTGATAACGTGTCCTTAACCCTATCCCTCGGCAAGAAATATGAGTTAACATACGTCAGCCTCCAGTTCTGCCCGAAAGCGGCACGACCAGATTCCGTGGCGATTTACAAGAGCGCCGATTACGGTGTGACATGGCAACCGTTCCAATTCTACTCGAGCCAGTGCAGGCGGGTGTACGGAAGGCCTAACAAAGCGACGGTCACGTCCGCAAACGAGCAAGAAGCCAGGTGCTCTGATTCCCATAGGTTGTCGGGAGACACTACCGGCAGCGCTCGTTTAGCCTTCAGCACATTAGAAGGACGTCCAAGCGCAGCGAACTTCGACGTGTCCCCCGTTCTGCAAGACTGGGTTACGGCTACGGATGTGAGGGTTGTGTTCAATCGTCTTCACATGGTGAACGAAGGGGATGAAGTTGATTCGAAGAAGCAGGCGGCGGCTGGCACTCAGCATTACGCTGTGTCTGATTTCGCGGTGGGCGGTCGCTGCAAGTGTAACGGACACGCTTCCCAGTGCATCCCTATGAAGACTGGTGAGGTTTCTACGGGAGGAGTGCAGCAGCTGGTCTGCGAGTGCAAGCACAACACGGCCGGGCGGGACTGCGAGAGATGCAAGCCCTTCCACTTCGACAGGCCCTGGGGACGCGCCACCGCACGGGACGCCAACGAATGCAAAGGTCAGACCTTTATTTATTTATGCGCTATTCTCTCAGGACTATTCGTTTAGAATTCATTGGGAGTCTCCACGTCGGTGCTGTGTTTTTATTCCTTTACTTTTTCTATCTCCCTTTCTTGTTCGCCGAGAAAGAATGCGTACTTGTTTTATGAGCAATCTAAAAACAATCTCGTTTTTACAACTCCGACAACATCAGGAGTTTCTAGGATAGCAATGTTTATTTCATTTAATGATTCTCAAATACATTAAAGATAAGATGATATAAATTATCGCGTTTGTTGCTGTTTCTTTTGTTCCATGTTTCCCGAGGCATCTCTTGATTACTTTAAAATTACCTCTTGTGTGAAATAATACAACCCAATTTGCGTTTCGTATAATTAGGTAATTCATACAAGTCAGAGAGCGTCGTGCTCGAGTAAGTAAAAGCAATGAGTACTTATCTCAGAAAAAGGGAAGCGGGAGTTTCCTTCAATCTTAATTGAGAGAATAATTAATTGTTTTAGATAACGTAATTGTCGTGCACAGAAATGAGTTTACGGAAGAATAGATCTAAATTAACAGAAATTAAGATACTGATATTAAATGTTACCCGTATAATCTAGATTAACATATTTTGGGACACTCAGCTATTCAAAATATACATAACAATAGATTTAAGTGTTAAATCTGTTGTAGAACCATATGATTGATAGTTTAATAATGAGGCAGATTTCTTATCTTAAGGTTTATCTACAGTCTACAGATAAATTTCGTAAAATTTTGATAAATCCGAACATTGTATAAGATCGTAAACTGGGCGAGTAATCGTTATTGAATTTAACCAAACTACCTATAAAAGTGGGTATGGAGTCGTAAAAGTTAATTATGTGATAGGTTCATGCGCAATAAATCAATTGAAAGCAGGATTCCCCGTCGGAGGGACTCAATTTGAAATTTAACAAATAGACTACGACCACAGATGGGTCGGGAGTCCGGGCGGATCATTGTCAATGGCACAAACTATTTTAGAAAAAGTTGTAAAGACTTATTGAAACATTAAATTCTTTTTGGAAGGAAGTGGGCCATATAAATTCGGAGATTGTGGGTAATTTAAGTAACTACACAGATAAAATGAGAAATTGTAACGTAGATGAAGATGTTTCGAGCGTTAATGATACCAAATCATCGGTCGCGTGAGTTTGTATAATCAAAATAAGTACTGGTTAGCTGATTATGATGATTGGAGTAATTGTTAAAGCAAATAAAGACTTGGTATGATTAACTGACTGACAAAAAGAGTAAGTTGTCCATAAACTAAACACAAACTCTAAGGTTATCAGTATTTAAACAGTGCGTCAATGAACGCACGCTAACGCTCTTTGGCTCGGGCCAACATGTTATCGATCTCATCACAACATCATCAGGGCGAAGGCGAATGACATTCAGAACCTGGATTTCCAGAGCTATAAAAGTATAAGAGTAACCAGTAAATATGTCTTCGTATCATGGTCATTTATAACCAAATTACATTAGGCATGTTTATATTTACTGAAAGGTTAATTTTTTCATTAGTTAAACCTTTTGTACAAGGGTACAAGGGTCACTATTCTATTTAGTTCCTATTGATTTTATAAAATCATCAAATCCATCAAATTCTTCAAGAAAATGCTGATAAAATATCACTTGATTTATAACGTAAGTTTAATACCCGGTTTAAAAATATAAAGTAACATTCAATCAACGAAACAAATCAAGACGATACGAGAGCTACAACTGAATCTATTCAAAGACAGAGCGACGAAACAAAAAAACGTAATGACGCCACGATTGACAATGGCCGTAGCTAATCGCGGACATCACTTCGTACATTAAACTAAGAACCACAATCTATACACGACATAATTAATTTTAGACCCTCCGGCGAGATCACAGTACTTGTCGAGGAAGGAAGATGAGAAACAATGGAAAGAAAATAGCTATAATTTGTGTTGATATTAAAAACTGATGACCGAACAGTGAATTCTCTATCTCTTAAATCTCTTAATTATTGATTTCATTGAATCGCCTACCACATTTCATGAAGCTTCAATCAAGGATTCCCTAAACATATTTACATCATATGAAGTGAGTGAAGAACACGAGTTTTTTGTCACTTCAGTCGATTATATTTATAAAAATAAATAAAAATAAAATAAAATATCTTTATTTCGAACTTATTTTGTCCATAGAAGAATAATTAACATTACACTAGTCCTCTCTCCTCCCACATTCACCAATTATTACATATATCACTTATAACATAGTCGTAATCATATCATATCACATTTATATGTATTTATACTATTAATACGTTATATCGTCAAAACATTTTAAATAATTTATGAAATTACAAGTCTTACTTACTTTTCAATTTGTAAGTACATGTGAGAGCCCATGGGTTTTAATCCTTAATATAATAATTATTATTATTGAGCCCTACAAGGATGTAAAAAAAGATTACCCTTTAAAATTTAAAATTCATAGAGAATTCATTAGAATTCAATATTCAAACCTAAAATAATTTCGACGATGGTAAGTGGACAGGTATTAGATGACATAATTATAAACAGAGTTATCATGTAATAGATTATGTTATTATACTATCTTTACCAGCAACTAAATTATACTTCACATTTGTATAATATGGATTATCTACGGTACATTAAACCAAGAAGCACAATCATTATGTATGAAATTACCTTTGGACCCTCCGGCAGAGATCTGTGTACTTCACTATATCAATAAAGGTGAATGGAGACCAAACAAACATATACAAGATAGGACGTCAACAATAGGAAATCATTTGATAGCTAACTATTATTATGAATCTATCTATATAAATAAAAGTGAATATTGCTAAGCGCGAAACTCGAAAACGGCTGATTTCTTTTTTGTTGTGTTTGATGAAGTCTGAAGAAGGTTCTTATGGGAATGAGAACGGGAGCGGGAGCGGGAGCGGGAATGGGAACGGGTGGAAAAAAGTTCGCCGGGACAGCTAGTTAAGAGATACATATTTAAAATGTCCTATATGTTTTACTCGTAACCGAAGGGCATGTATGAAGAGATTGATGAGTTAAGATGAAGCAAAAGAGGTTTGTCAGGCTCGTAACAAGTGGAGGTCCATAGTCTGCCTACCCCTGTGGGACACAGGTGTGATATTATGTATGTATGCGTGTTTTACTCGTCCAGCTAGCGTGGGCAGTGTAGGACAAATCTGCTGCAAGCATGGCTCAGAGAGAGTGGTGCTCCTGTAGTGGAGACTGAAATATTTTTTTCAAAAATTTAAGCCGACTTCACCCCAAACTACACAATTTCTATTGGACCACCAGACTGAGTAAGCCACGTAAGCCACAAGTAACGAAAAAAAGGAATTTTCTAAATCGGTCCAGGTATATTTGAATAATCGGTGAACATACATAAAAATAGATCGCGACGAATTGATAACCTCCTATTTTTTGGAAGTTAGTTAAAAAACTCCCATGCTCTCCCATGCTGGTCTGGGAGAAATAAAAAACTTAGAATGTACCAGCTGCTTCTCTTCCCACGCAGATCGTAAAAGCCGATCGAGGGAATGGGCAAAAATGCAAATCATGTTAACAGGCGATGCGGCTAGCAACCCATCACTGTATTGATTGCTTTTAAATCTTCTCGCCCACCATGACGCTAAAAGTGGCTTTTGGGTCTTGCGGCCCTAGGCTCTGCATAGAACCGCAAGACCCAAAATACTCTGTCTGCCCCATTAAGGATAAAGACGTGATAGTATGTATAGTTAAAAAAAGAAAAGATGATGATGTTTTGACAAAACAGAAAGGTTCTAATACATCAATCGAAGTTCTTTTAAAGATTATGAAAATATGAATGTGGCAATTAATTGAAAGTATTTCAATGGACGTAACAAAAAAAGGACGATTATGTCCAACGGTGGGATATTAAAAGCTTGTGACGATGATTATAATTTGTCAAATACAAACAATTCAACCAGCTAAATGTGTGATACGAGTATGTTTTTTGTTCTTTTTATTCTGTCGGTTCAGAGATTCTCCATTCTATTGGATCTCCGCCAAAGTCGGACTAATTTCGTGGAATTCTCACTAACTACATAACGGCCGAATCAATAGGTTTATTATAGGTTATTAGATTAGGTATATAAAAAGCTTCTTCTTATCGTGTGTGTTAGTTTCTAACACTAGTGTCAGAGGTTTCAAACCGCCTTAAAGGCCTTAGACATGGTTTTAGGTAACGACCAATGTCAAAGACAGTGACCGGGACCGACGGCTTAACGTGCCCTCCGAAGCACGGATCATCTTACTTATCAGACAATCAGGTGATCAGCCTGCAATGTCCTAACCAAACTAAGACAACAACACAAAGTCGTTGCCCGCACCGTTAATCGAACCCGCGACCTCCGGGTATGAGCCAAACGCTCTAACCAATACACCACGGAGGCAGTTTAGAAGCTTAAAAAATCTGACTAAAGTGTTGGTCATGAACATGTGCGACGTAAAAAAAAAACAACAATTTAATTTAGTGTACCTAAGTACCTTTTGTTTAGTTGTTTCAACCTCCGTCGTGTTGTGTTGACCTCCGAGGCGTAGTTGTCACCATGCTAGTCCGCCACCCAGAGGTTCCGGGTTCGATGCCCGGTCAGGGCAAGTTGGAAATGACGTTTTTTAAATTTTCCTGTGTCTTGGATGTTTATCTCTATACAATACACGTATTTGTGATAAAATATAGAATCGTTGAGTTAGTATCACAGCACAAGTCTCGAACTTAATTTGGGGCTAGCTCAATCTGTGTCATATTCTTGTTCATTCCCTCCACTGGCGGTTTGTCTTTTCTCGCAGACCAGAATATATGAGTTTTTTGCAATAAACTTTCCTTTCACACAATGCGAAATACATTACAATATACGCATTCCGATTTGTGTCAATAATGTTCGAAATAGGCGTTAAATTACGCCCACCTGTCTTCAATTAAGGATAATGCGAATGCATTGGATATTTTAAATAATGACCGTATTGTATTTACTCAGTAGTGAAACTTTTACATTATTTTAAACGAATATACATTGATATAGTCCTCTCCTAAATATTTCCAAAATCCAAAATGACCGGTCAAGGGCCGCCTGCATCAAGCTTAGTCTAGTGTAATTTGTCTCTATATATTAATTTATTTATGATTTATTTCAAACCGTCATATTACAAAACTTGAACTATTGTGGTCATGGCCAGAATAATTTTTTGGTATTAGTATAACTATGAAAAGCTTAAGTTTAGAGGAAGCGAAAGAGGTCTGTCAGGATCGTAGTAAGTGGAGGTTCATAGTCTCTGTCTACCGCTGTGGGAAACAGGCGTGATAATATGTATGTATAACTATGATTGTATTCATAGATGTATATATGATTTTAGAGTTTCACGGTCACAATTACTGTTATCAGTCATATTTATTACATACTAGCTGTGCCCGTGGGCTTCGCTCCCCGTAGGAATTTCGGAATAAAAACTATTCTATGTCCTACCCTGGGTATCACACTATATCCATATCAAATTTCATCTAAATAGGTTCAGTAGTTGTAGCGTGAAGAGGTATTAAACAAACAAACATACAAATAAACAAACTCACTTTCGCATTTATAATATTAGTAGGATAGTAGGAAGTAGGAAGTTAGATAGTAGGATAGGATATACATTCATAGATCTAGTTTATTTCTAAATCGTAATACACTGTGTTTGGTTTATCCAAAGAATCCAAACTTAATAAACGTTTGAAGATGAAAACTATTAACATACGTTACGTTTACAGATCTCAACTTGTTTTAGATGGAAAATCATTTAGAAGTTTACATCTAGTAATAAATTTACCCGTTTTGTAATAAAACAGTAAGCATTTCAAATTCAAACGGTTTGTTTGCGAGCCCCAAAAGTAACCCCCAAGGATTAAACAGAAGTGCAGCGAATCCGCAAGCAAACTGAGCCGGATTCGGAAATTATGAAGTTGGAGTGTTCCCGATGGATATTAGACTCCTTTGATTGTCTGTTGCAAATGAACTTTGATCTTCTATATTAAATTCGGTGGGATATTGTCCGTTACGGGTTTGGGGTGTTTTCAAGGGTTAGGAAACATTTAAGTTTGTTTTGACGTTATATGACGGGAGTATTTTGAAATTTCCTGACTGCTTGAGGCAATTATCCAGATTCTTTTGGCTAATAGTGTTTTTTCTATTTAGGGTTCCGTTTCTTCCTTCACGGGAAAAAATTCACGGCAGTAATATAACTATCAGAGCTAAGTAAGGTTTACAAATTAAAGAGTTATTGGCGATCAACTTATAAAATGTATTTGGAAAAGTATAATTTCATATAAATTAAATAGTAAATTAGTTTCCTAGACGTTCGTACTTAAAGTTGGCATTGGAACTACGGAACCCTACACTGCGCGTGGCCCTACAAGCACTTGGCCGGTTAATTTGGATTAAAAAATGCGATAGTGCCCGTAGTATACTACGGGCGGTAAAAATGAGACAGATGGGAAAAAATTTGGGTAATGTCTACAATTAGAAGTTTTTTCACTTCAAAAAATTCTTATAGTCGTTAGCAATTAGGCTAATAGATTGCTAAGCATCAATATTTAATAGATCAATACCAGTACTGTACACATAGATCAATCATTACATTTAAAAAGTATATGTTTAGATGTTGACTAACTTCCAACTTCAAATGTCTTTCCATTAAAGTTAAGATAAACTTTACTTTGATAGACGAACAGTAACGAAGATTTTAGCAATTTCGTCCATAATCTCTTTATTTTAATTGAAACAAACAAGTCCATAGCTTTTAAGGCTGTTAACGAAAATAACTGAAACCGCAGCCAATCAGGGCACTTAAATCAGAAAGTTTTACCTAACGGTTCGGGTCGGGATGAAAGTTTGCATGCATAAAACATGTAGCTTACCAGAATTAGCACACAGACTATGTTTTGGTGGCTAAAGACTTCGCAAATTAGCAATAGATACATAGATAATGTTTGGGAATCCTGGCTGCGATGTCAAAAAAAAGGACTAGCGAAGTGTGTGACCCTCGTATGAAAAAAGTTTTGTATATAAAATTATTTCAATAAAATTTAATCACATTCTATACTCAAAAATAGAGAAGAAGTATTTCAACCCACTTCCAGAAAAAGAGGAGGTTATCAATTCGTCGCGACCATGTTTTTTATGTTTGTTCACCGATGATTTAAAAAATTTACAAAATATAGTTCATTGCTTGTAGTAACAAAACCTATGAAAATTCCATCAATTGAAAATAAAGTGGTAAACTCAATAAGTTCACTAAAACACCACTAGATAGCGCGTGAGAATTTCAGCTGTGATTGACTTTGGAATTGTACGGAACCCTCTTCAAGTCTCCACGCGAGTTCAACTGACACTTGACTTAGTTTAATACGGTTCTCTCCCGCCCTTTGGTTGAACCCCAAAAAACAATACAACATATAACGACATGATATTAATCTTCAAGTACTTATCCACCCATACAGAAGCCCTGCAACTCAATATTAGCGGTGGGATATCTTAAGTAAGGTACGCATTAATATTGTGAGTGCTGGGGACAGCAGTGGGTGGTGATTGATAACTATTCATCACCTTAATGTTAAGGCACCGACCCGCCGAGCACGTGGAGGGATTTGTGCGCAGTGTGAGGGGAAATTGTTTGGTTTTTAATTAAAGAATGACGAGCAATTATATAACCGGCAAAGTGCGAGTTGGAATCGCGCACGAAGGGTTTCTTACCATTATTTATAAAAAAAAAACTCGTCAGTGTATCATAATAAAGTAAAAAAAATGTGTCTGTATATTGAATAAAATTCGTGATATAAGTCCAAAAAAATTGCTTAAATTTTTATGGCAATTAAAAATTGCTCTAGGCGATGGAGACATATCTAGTAATAGTAATAGAGTAAAAATAAAAATAAAATACTATCTGTTTGTCAGTTTGAACACGCTAGTCTCCGGAAATACTGGACGGATTCGAATGAAACTTTGTTTGTTATATACTCGTAGTTGTTAAGAGTCCCCCGAACCTAGACCAAAATACAACTTTCCATACAAACGTAGTCTACGTTTTATTTCAAAACGACATGTCCGATTTCGACAAAATTTTGTAATTTCAAAGATATTGCAATTATCTAGGTTATAACTGGTTTCCAACGGTAAAAATATGAACTTGAAATAGAATATAGTATTATTTATCAGTTTTGACCATCAGTATGGGAAACTTCTAAATCGTTATATTTTCTTTTCAGTTCATAATTTTAGTGTGGGAAACCAGTTATAAACCTAGATAATTGCAATTTCTTTACAATTACCAATTTTTAGCGGAATCTGCTAGTGGTTTAAAAATTAAACGCAGACTACGTTTTCATGGAGAAGTCTAGGTTCGGGGGACTCTTAAGCCTGGGCAACATATATAATATAACTGATTTTGGAAAATGGTACACCTGATGCAGCACCCTGATGGTCCAGCTAAACTACCAGAAATATATTAACCAGCCAAGTGCGATTTGGACTCGCGCACGAAGGGTTCCGTACCATTATCTATAAAAATCAAGTTTTTGTTTTGGGACTCCCATACAAAAACTTATTTAATTTTAATTTATTTATTTATTTTTAAAATAAAAATACAACTGAGTATTTTGTGAATATTTCAAGTGCTTACCTGTAATCATTATTGACATCGAGCAAAAAAGGGCAAACAATCGCGTTTGTTGTATGGGAGCCCCCTTAAATATTTATTTTATTTTGTTTTTAGTGTTTGTTGTTATAGCAGCTACAGAAATACATCATTTGTGAAAATTTCAACTGTCTAGCTATCGCTGTTCTTGAGATACAGCCTGGTGACAGACACACTGACAGACGGACAGACGGACAGACGGACAGACAGCGAATTCTTAGTAATAGGGTCCCATTTTTACCCTTTGGGTACGAAACCCTTAAAATGACGCCTTAACAAAAGTTGTTCAGCCTGATGAGCATTTTCCGGAGTCGTCAAGTACACGCGAACGAAATTGCGGGCTTCGGCTAGTCGTCAATAAGTTACTGAACGCATTATTATTGTAACTGCCTGAGACAGTCATGGACGTGGGAGTGATTGAGAACATTTCATCACCGGATAATGTTGTGCTGACGAGGTACAAATTAATATTAATATTATAAAGGCCGATAGGGCAAAAAGGTTCTCGAATGGTGACCACGTACAGGCAAGCGAAGCGTAGGAAGGAGGTCGCTGGAAGGCGCTGGATGCAAGCCGCTCTAGATCGGTAATTTTGGAAATCTTTGGGAGAGGCCTATGTCCAGCAGTGGACGTTGTGCGGCTGAAATGATGATGATGATGATGATTATAAAGGCGAAATTTTGTGAGCGTGTATGTTTGTTACTTCTTCACGCGCAAACAGCTGGACCAATTTTTATAAAATTTGGTGCAAATATAC
This sequence comes from Acrobasis consociella, assembly GCA_963555685.1. Lineage (NCBI taxonomy): Eukaryota > Metazoa > Arthropoda > Insecta > Lepidoptera > Pyralidae > Acrobasis > Acrobasis consociella. The sequence goes on from OY743114.1 coordinate 1,406,139, forward strand.
AATGTTGGTCTAATGAACTACGTCAAATCTGAGACGTCTTAACAAAATCTAGTCTAAATATGAGGAGGTTTAAACTTTTAACTTAGTTTTAATGTGCTATTTTAACTGTTTTTTTACTTATCTTAATATCACCTACAGAAAGTCAGAGCGGTCATTTTAGAATCCTTGGGAGAGGCCTATGTCCAGCAGTCAACGTTATGCGGCTGAAATGATGATAAAGATGAATATCTGGCAACAAATGTTAATTGTGGTAAGTCCTGTAATACTAATAACAGTAATTGTGACCGCGAAACTCTAAATCATATATGATGGTGATGATGAAAGTTAGAGCGAGTGACTGCTCTTGCGCATTTCAGGGTCTTGACTCGTCGGTCATTGAATCTTAAGGGTCCCCCGACCCTAGACCAAAATACAACTTTCCATACAAACGTAGTCTACGTTTTATTTCAAAACGACATGTCCGATTTGGGCAAAATTTTGTAATTTCAAAGATATTGCAATTATCTAGGTTTGTAACTGGTTTCCGACGTAAAAATATGAACTTGAAATAGAATATAGTGTTTTATATCATTTTTGACCATTAGTATGGGAAACTTCTAAATCGTTATATTTTCTTTCCAGTTCATAATTTTACTATAGGAAACCAGTTATAACCCTAGATAATTGCAATTTCTTTACAATTACCAATTTTTACCGGAATCTGACATGTGGTTTCAAAATTAAACGTAGACTACGTTTGTATGGAGAAGTCTAGGGTCGGGGGACTCTTAACTACGTTGTATTCGCACGGAGTAGGTGGAGTTTGTCAATATGTCAAAAACAAATCGTAGTTTATAGCCCGAGTTATAAATCTCCGCGTATGTGCATAAATTGCTAGCAGTGGGATGCTTTTAACTTAGTGCCATGTTTTCAGGCGCTTCGTAGCTAAGCAATTAGCATTTTTCTATGTATGTATAACTGCGCTCTTAGCATACCATGGATATGTGGCATCAGTACTACGCTATGGTCTGATTATATGGGGCAACTCGGTAGAGATCAATAGAGCATTTACTCTTCAAAAAAAATGTATAAGAGTATTGCACGGAGCAGACTATCGCGATCACTGTAAACCATTGTTCAAAAAAGCAAGAATTTTGCCGCTTCCTTGTCTCTATATATTCGAAATATGCCTGTTTGTGAGAAGACAACCACATATTTTCCCCTTACATGACGCGGTAACAAAAAAAGTCAACAGTAGGAACCCAACTAAATTATATATACCAACACGTAGAATAAAACTCTACAGTGAGAATGTTTATTGTATGGCAATCAAATTATACAATAACTTACCGAGGGAAATTAGAGAAATAACTAGCTTTAAAATTTTTAAATCAACGTTATTTAACTGGCTATTAGACAAATGTTTTTACGAAATCGATGAAATGTTTAAATGAAATTTGTAAGATAAAATGTTAAAATTAATAGAGTGAAATATTGACAAATATATAACACTAACTATCATGACTAAATGAACAGAATTAATTTGGATATTTCTTAGACAAAGCTTTTAATAATGTATAAATTTAATTGTAATATTGCTAAAGTTTAATTTAATTTAACTTAACATTCCTACGCCTATTAGGCAGAGTATGTCGCACTTGTACCTGATAACACCATTGTATTACCATATTCTAAGGAATAAATGACATCTATCTATCTATCTATCTTATCATCATCAGGTCTTTTATTAGTCTCCACTGCAGGAGCACAACCCTCTTTGTACTAAAAGAGCTATACTTTTCCAGAGTAGCCAGAGGACTTGGCCTACACTCCCCTAGCTGGCCAGACGGGTTGGAGAGGTGATTTTTTTACTATGTTTTCATCGTTAAATAATTTAAACTCGGCTAGTGACAAGGGAGTAAGTGTGGCCACACACTGGTTCAAAACATTATAAAAAAGCCATTTCGGCTCCCCAAGAAGAAATTATGTATTCCATTGCAATAAAGTTTTAATATTGTTATTGTAAATATAAACAAAAGCGTTTCACAACGATAACTTACCCGACCTACATGTATATAGTCCTCGTATCAAGGTAATACGCAATGAGAAAAGACAACGTGCAGAGTCGATTTTTATGTGAGTAGTGCGAACGATATTTGTTTAGAAATTGTCACGCACGCCGCATATTTCCTCTGTCAACTCACGTGCTGTTTTCGGGATTGGAGACAAAGTTTCAAATCGATACAAGTACTGAACTTGAAAGTATGAGGCCGATTACTCTACTAGATTAACTTTTGAGATCGATAAAACAATCAGTAACGACATTAGCACGAGATAATAATAAAAAATAATAATAGCTCGTCATTTTGTTGTTTTAGGCTAAATCTTCTTGTTCTTCTCGTGTGTGTTAGTGACTAACACTAGTGTCAGAGTTTTTAAACCGCCTTAAAGGCCTCTGACATGGTTTTAGGTAACGACCAATGTCAAAGACAGTGACCGGGACCGACGGCTTTACGTTAAGGCTAAATAAAACTAAACACTGTTCCTAAGCTAAGTTCGTGTAAACGTCACAAAAATCACAAATTGCTCAATTACAGAGGTGTAACTTACAGCTATAAAGTCGGATAGCAAATACGACAAAAAAGCAAAGAAGTCCTTGACTCGGCTGAATTTATGGTAATATACCATAGAAGCATAAATCATAGAGTGCGTGGGCGCAGCTCTATTATCTCTGGTAGTGTACATTGTGGATCTGAGCGATAATGTGCTGCAGTTTATGAGATGTGCACACAAAAACAGACTGTTTTGTTTGTTCAAATGTTTATTAAGATTTAGCTTAATCTAAACTTTTCTAATCTAAATTTTTTCTACCTTATATGGATACATAGAAAAAAAAGGGTTTGACAGGAAGATTTATAATATATTTAAAAATGTCCTCTCAATCTATCGCAGGTTGACTGGAAGAGATCCCTACATAGGATAAGTCCACCTTTGTATATTTCCTTTAGAATTTTTTGTACTTGATTTCGTTTTTTGGTACAATAAAGTTATTACAAACAAACAAACAATATACTTATAAATTAAAATATCCCCAATTTAAAAAAACATATCAACTTTTTATATAATTGATTAGAATATTACATAACTACGGGTGGAAATTATATTCCGAGTAGCACTACTGGTAGTTCTTTTAGAGATGTCGCTCTTTCAAGAATGATGTTTTCTGTGTTAACACTGATACTAATGATTTATAATTGATGCAACTTCATCAACATATGATAACATTGTCAGGAAGGCTATAATTGTTTCACAATTCGCTACTTTCCATGCTACTCAAATCAGATAATTTTTCTAAATGTCAAAACAAACATTTTATAAGTCAAATAGCGCTCTATAATATTAGTTTTTTTTCTGCAATATAATAAATCCAAAAATCAAATCGAAAATGGTTATTATCGTGACCAGTGACATTATTATGTGTCATTTTTTATTAAAAGTACAAAATTATTTATTTTTTACCCTTTAAAATAACCAATTGATGCAACTTCATAAAAATATAATAACGTTGTCAGCATAAAGCGGTTTCACAATTGCAAGTTCACGATATGTCCCTCCAAAACATGTTTATCTGTGATAATAAGGAAGGACATCTCTACAGTCACTGCAGAGGTCAGCTTTGGCTCGTAAATGGTGTAACGGTCCTTCCTAGGAACTCTAGGAACAAAGCATCCTTACTACTATACATTATAAAACGTGGAAGGGACATACCGGTAATAAATCGAACCACGAGCTACTACTATATATACTATTTCTTTATTTCTTTATTTTCGCTTACATGCACTCATACATTACATGGTTAGTAGGTTAATAAGTACATGAACCCTGACAGGGTGTTGCGAACTAAAAGTATGTTGAGTTGAGTTTATATAATGAGAGTGGTTTTAGATTTACTAGATCACTATAGCGTAATGAAATTAAAATAACAGTCGTATATAACATTTTTTACATTCCCATGCAAATTGTCCGGGCGGCTGTACACTTTAGTAACGAAATGCAAAAAAAATTTTGTTCTTTTACTGTTATTTCATTTCCTTATACTAAAGTGATATAGTATAGCCTGTGGTTCGATTTATTACGGGTGTGTCCCTTCCACGTTGTATAAAATTTCAAAACTGAAAACCGACTTACCCCTAAACTACAAAACCTATTTTGATAAAATTTCAATAGAACCACCTCGGATATATATCTTTTCAAATAAAAAAAGAATTTTCCAAATCGGTCTAGGCGTCTCCGAACGATCGGTAAACATTCATTAAAAAAATAAAAATAAGCTCGAGACGAATAATAATTGATTACCTCTTCCTTTTAAGAAGTTGGTTAAAAGTCTTATAAAGGAAGTAAATCAATGGCCACGGTCACAAAATATCGATGCGTGAAATCTATAAAGCGGATAGTCTTCCGACGCCATCGCCTGATAAAACTAGATCACGTAAATCTCGACTGTCTCGTAATGCACGGGCTAGGGCTGCCCCTTCTCTTGAATAAATATTTGAAAATTTCAATCAGGTACTCTAAAAAAAAATATATTTTTTTAATCATGACGGGTACTGGCTTGCTCAGTCATAGGGCATTAGATCACTTGTTTACGAACAATAAGTGGTTTTATACATACTAGCTGCGTCCCGCGGTGTTACCTGCGGAAAATGCCTGTGTTATCAATCAATGGTGTCAGCTTCCTGCTTACCAAATTATATCAAAATTGGTCCAGCCATGGTTTCGTATCAGAAAACAGCGTATCGATGCACCCCAGTTTTCTCTTTTATACATAAATAAATAAAAAACATATAGGGACAAATCACACAGATTGAGTTAGTTAGAAAGTAAGTTCGTCAACAATACTACATTTCTTTAGAAATCAGTAGCATCTATGTAGGTACTACGTTTATATAAGGTTTTATTTGTAAAATTTTCAAGTGTACATGAACCAATAAAATGAAATAAATGGAATGGAACACGAAAGCAATAGTAATACTTATAGTAATCGGAGCCACCGGAGTAATAGCCAACATCCTCGGACGGTATTGTGACCTGTTAGACCCTCATATAGATTTGACAATATCTATATGAGGGTAAATGCAAAAACAAGCAGCTATACACACAATAAATATTCTTGCAAAAATTTGTGTGTTGGTTTTTTAATTACTTTATTGGACCAATACAAATACATATACAAAAACAACTTATGAAAGAGCAAATATACAAAGGCGGGCTTATCCCATGTAGGGATCTCTTGACTGGAAGATATCCTGCGTTAGATTTAGAGGATATTTACTCTATTAAAAGGTAGAAGCAAGTACGTACAAATTCAACTATAAGATCATACTTACATTGCTACACACATACATACATTTATAATAAAGTTTCACTCTCTGAAGGTTTCAGGGCAGTATTCAGTAAACAACCACCCTCTAGAGACTGAGACGAAAAGACAAATAAAAAATAACATCTATTATTTCTTACTTACAAACTTACAACCCTATTGAGCTCCCACCGGTCAGCGTGTGAACCACACAGAGCAATAAAAATAATCTCAGCTCCAAAAAGAGCATTGTGTACACAATCCTGATATACGGCCATTTGATACAGTAATAGAAATGTAGGCTTTTGTGAGAGATATTGGAAATATTGCATCATTCTCCTTTGTCAGGGTGAGTTATGAGGATTGCTTTAAGATGTCGGTCTTATTTACGGATGTTGCGTATTATAGAGCTTAATTTTAGTTTATTTCTATACTTGGATGTTGTTTATCGTCTGACTTATGTAAGTACTTATTACTCCGTTAATTCAGTGGTCTAATGAGTACCTTGCTTTCGACACCAAAAAGGGCTACTGTACAGTACATCAAGCGGTATGCAGATCTGTTAAATTACTACACGTAACTGGTCTACCACGCGTTTCAGCTCAAAAAAGACAATTGTGTTTGTGTATACAATCTTGATATACGGTCATTTGATACAGTAATAGAAATGTAGGCTTTTGTGAGAAATATTGTGGAATATTGCATCGTCGTCCTTTGTCGGGGTGAGTTACGAGGATTACTTTAAGATGTTGGTATTATTTACGGATGTAGTGTATTATAAAGCTCAAATTTACTATATTTTATGCTTGGATGTGGTTTGTCAATTAACTTAAGAATTTGTCAAGTATTTGTGTCATCTCTATAGTTTCGACACAGTAATTATATTCATCTTTAAGTCGTAAATGCAAATATTCTAAGATTTACAAATTGCCCGTCGTAACATTTCACAGTTATTTTGCCATAAACTAGAGAATGAGATTCCTGTATTTTTGCTAATTAAATACATTTATGGTCTATAAACGACTCGTCTTGAGAGGTCGTGTGTAGGAATATTTTTTATGATAGATATTAGGACTTCCTGCCGAATATTAAGATGGACATTAACATACATTGTCTAAAATTTGAAGTATGATACTGGGTCACCTTGTGGGGAGAGGTACAATAGCTTGTGACAGAGTCAGAAAAGTATTTTCTTGTTGGTCTACCTTAAGATTACCTTTCCAAAAAAAATTACCAATTTTTTAAGTAGGTAAGCAAAAAAAATTAATGTTAAAATCGTACTAAGCCATGACGTCATGTGAAATTTTCTTCTTCTTTTTTGACTGTTATTTCAATTTCATTATACTACTAGCTCGTGCCCGCGACTTCGTCTGCGCAGGATTATCACACAATATCTTTCTAATAGTAGCCTATGTGTTATTCTGTGGTATAAGCTTTATTATTTGAAAGTTTCTTTAAAATCAATTCAGTAGATTTTACGTGAAAGAGTAACAAACATCCATCCATCCATACTTACAAACTTTCGCGTTTATAATATTAGATAGATTTATCCGTGTACAATGTCCTTTTTTATTAAGTACAAATATTTAAAGAGTGATTCAGTCCATAATTTTGAACAACTTTCTCCTATAAATAAGAATTTTGTTTGGTTTTACAAATCGAAGTAATCATGTGATATCATTACTATGGAAAATATATTTTTTATAGTATTTCGATTGACATTTATTGGGAATAGTTGTTTAAAATGATGGACCAAATCACCCCTTAAAATATTTGTTCTTAATAAAAAAAGGACATTGTATACATAATACATATATACCTATTTAAGTGTCACATAAAGTGTTGAAATAATATTGCGTTTTCTAACTCTACAAGCCAACGTGACTTTTACAAAACATATTGTATGTTTAGCCGGCTAAAGCTTTAAAGCTCCAATAAAATTTAAAGCTTTATGGATGTAAAAATTGTACTCATCTATTTGAAGAGACCGAAAAACAAGAGAAAATAAGAGAAAACTTAAATGCAAGATTCTTTGTACGAAATGTTAACAGTATTTTACTATAAAAGTCGCTGTTGATTTTGTCCCAACAATAATGTGTTAAAGAATATTATTGGGTTTGTATTGTTATTAAAATGTTAACTTTATACACAACGTGGAAAGGCTGACCACCTACAAGGTGGTCAGATGACCTGACCAGGGTCGCTGGAAAGCGCTGGATGCAGGCCGCTCTTGATCGGTCATTTTGGAAATCTTTGGGAGAGGCCTATGTCCAGCCGTGGACGTTATGCGGCTGAAATGATGATGATGATGACTATGTAGTTATCTATAACTACATAGTCATCAGGGGTGTAGTAGGATACCTGCGTCGGTTTTACCAGCCGGCCTTCGATGAAGGTGGTTTAACTGCTAATAAATTCGTTGGTATCTTACAAACTCTCGCCAGTGGCTCCAAGAAGCTGCAGCACGCAGCGGCCACACCCCGGAAAACCACGTCGGCTCGTGGGCTAAACTGGTCAGAGAGCTTGTGTATTTCGGTACACAAGACAAGCGGCTACTCCCCGCTAAGTGCAAGAAGCCTATTTCGGTAGCAAAGGCAACCCACCGCTGATAAGCAAATTGTGTTGGCGGAGTTAGCGAGGTAGCAAGGCATTGTTGAAGGCCTAAGGCGACAATAGGAGTGGGAAGTTATTGTCGGCTAGAAACTGCATCCTGCTCTTCACCGGTCGTAGCGGTTTTCCGTTCCATCGGGCATTGATGAGAAAGGACGAGAGAGTGCTTCTGTGTCTGCGCGAATGCTCGAGCACTTAAATATTTCCTGCGCAAATGACTGGCTTTGTTTTCACGGACTTCGGAGCTGGAAAGACTTGCGGCGATGGGCTGAGGTAGAGAGGTCTGGCTGTGATGCTAGCTAGGCTTTGTCTGATGCCTGCACGTAGGCGGCTTAGGGAGAGTGGTCGCTCGCGCACTACATCGGGGTGATAGTGTGGCTCGGCAGCACCCTATGTGACGAAGCAGCCCTATTTAGGGTGGCACTGCTTCCCCCGCTCAGCCGGGGAGGGGACTAGAAAAGGTGTCCCAAACAAGCGCTCACCCCACCTACAAATGGGAGGTAGTAACCACGGCTGCCTATGCATCCATTCATTCGTGGTCGACGCTACAAGAAAAATATTTATGTTTTGTGTCGGAATCTCCTGAAGGCCTGCAAGAGATGATGACTAATCTTGATCGGTCATGTCGTAGGTTCGGTCTCAAAATAAACATAACTAAGACCGAAGTTATGGCTATGAACTCCACAGAGCAGGTCCCTCTGAATCTGCGACTTGACGGAGCCTCTCTCAAGCAGGTTGACAAGTTTAAATATCTTGGTAGTACCATCACATCCAAAAGTGATCTGGACTCAGAAGTCAATAGCCGGATCGGTGCTGCTTTGGCAGCATTTGGTAGACTGCGAGGAAAGGTATTCCAATCACATGACTTGCAATTACGCACGAAAGTCAAAGTGTATATGGCAATAGTCCTGCCAAACTTCCTTTACTCGTCAGAAACGTGGACTCTTTATCACAAACACATACGGGTCTTAGATAGATTTCATCTCAGATGCCTTCGCGATATATTAAACATCAAGTGGTCCGATCGCATAAGGAACACTGAAGTATTGCGACGAGCCGGAGTCCACGGTATTGAGGCCTACTTGATGCGGCGCCAGCTGCGTTGGAGTGGACATGTGGTGAGAATGCCCGACGAGAGGATGGCTAAGCGCATCTTCTTTTCTGAACTTAAGGATGGCAAGCGGAAACAAGGCGGCCAGCTCCTCAGATACAAAGATGTTCAGAAAAGACATATGAAAAGATGCCAAATAGACCATACTCGTTGGGAAAGTTTGGCTGCGCAAAGGATAGAGTGGAGACGCCTAGTGCATCATAATGTAGATGTTTTTGAAGACCGCAGGAGGCATGAACAAGAATCAAAGCGAGAGGCGTTTAAAAACAAACCACCCTCCGCAATACAATATAACTATGTCGGCCGTACCCTGACGTGTCCGCACTGTGCACGTACGCTCATATCAAAAATAGGGTATGTCAGCCACATCAGGGCACATGAGCGACGCCTTGAATGAATTTTTTAAATTTATATATAAATTGGTATCAAACAAATACAGTCACCATAGCCGAAAACGGCCAGGGAAAGATGAGTTATCTAGTATAGCCAGTGGTTCGATTTATTACGGGTATGTCCCTTCCACGTTGTATACTTATTACTACATCTAAAGGCCCAGCGTAAGTTGCGGCTTTTCTCTACGTGATCGAATCAGAAATGAGGAGATTCGTAGAAGAACGAAGGTCACTGACATAGCCAAGCGGATTAGCTCATTAAAGTGGCAATGGGCGGGGCACATAGCGCGAAGAACCGATGGCCGATGGGGCAGCAAGGTTCTCGAATGGCGGCCACGTACCGGCAAGCGCAGCGTAGGACACCTACCTGCTAGATGGTCAGACGACCTGCGCAATGCAGGAAGCCGCTGGATGCAGGCCGCTTCCGATCGGTCGTTTTAGAAATCCTTGGGGGAGGCCTATGTCCAGCAGTGGACTTCCTGTGGCTGATATGATGAGGTTGCGGCTGAAATGATAATGGTCTTAACGAAACGTCGGCCATACAAATCATAAATTGCTCCAATAAACAGGCAAGAAAACAAAAAACTTGCACCGTGTAAATGGGCCTTAATACACCTTTTAATATTTCTGTTTTTTTAATTTCAGGTACTTACTTCAAATCTTAATTACACATATTTAGAATGTGGCCAAAGGTGAGAAAATTATTACAATTATCACTTATATATTAAAAAGATATGTAGGTACTTATGTTACTTATACACGCTGACTTTTTATTGGTTTTGGAAAAAAAAATGTCGTATAGTAAATAAATTCCTCTATCCATATATGTAATCCAAATTTCTGTATGTCAAAGGATAAAAAAGTTGCGTAAATGATTTTCTATCGAGACCACGTAGTTATACGCCGGCCGCCAGCTGCGTAATGTCGACGACCCCGGCCGGCCCGCGGGCGGTGTATGGCGGCGGTACTACTAATTGATCTCACAATTTTACTTTCGAGTTTTAGACACCATTTTTTGTTTCTGAATTTTTATTTCGACTAGCTAATTAGGTCTTACCAACGATGCCTATGAAGTGGCCTTCGGCTTCAAAACCAATGAAAAATCACCGTGTATATACTTATATGAGGTAGTTAAGAACATAAAATACTAACCCTCATATTCATAAAAAAGGTTGAAGTAAGCAAGTTGTAAGAGCAGTAAGTATATTTTAAAACTAGTTGACCGGTCGAACTTTGTTCTGTCTGTTTCCATTCCCGCTTCCGTACCCGCTCCCGCTCCCGTTTCCGTTTCCATTCCACCGTTCCCGTTCCCGCTCCCGTTCAGACAAGGATAATTCGAACACACCTTGTTCTGTTCTGATTGACGTCAAATGTTTGACAGCTGGGGACAGAGTGGTTTGTATGGGAAAAGAAAATTCATTTTTTCTCGTATTTTTTCTCTAAATAAGAACCTACTTCAGACTCAACAAAAAATTCGGTTCAGCCGTTCTCGAGTTTTGCGCTTAGCAACATTCGTTTTTATTTATTGCTATATATAGATATAGATAGATAGAGATAAATGTCAAAATCTATTCTCAGTTACTTATCACCATAATCGCGATAATAGATTGAGATCCCGCGGCATGTTATTGCCAATCAACCGACGAGATCTATGTTGACACGCCTGTAATGAGAATCAAAGCAGAGTTCACATTTATCAAGGCAAATAGACAGGAGAAAACAAATCAGCCTTAGTACATGCATTTTTTGTTACACGCACAAATAAAGAACGCATAGGGATATAAATTGCATTTAAATACGTTTAAAAAAAATCGTATGTCTTAATGGCCTTGAGCCAATATCATAATAAAGTAACACCTAACACAGAATAAATATAACAGAAGTCCTATTGGTGCTTGGAAAGAAGAAGCTAAGTACATAAAAGTAAGTGTATGTAATTATGTATGTATAGAGTGTTTAAATGTTTTATTTGTAAATTTCAAGTAAACCAATCAATGTGTCATGATTTTATGAACCAACAATAATAAAATATTTAGTAACTAAGCTAAACCCTACAATTAAGTTTTCTAATAAAAACAAATGCTTAATAATTCACAAGATGGAAGGAATCTTTAATAATTAACTATTTATAGTCTAAATTAAAATAATAAACTAAGTATGTATCAATTTATCTATTACGTATTTTATCTATGAATATAAAAACGTAACTAGCATAAATAACATCACAAAATGCAATTTCTTCCAGTGTCGCTATTCGACTCGTACATTCCATTTGCCCGATGTGAACATTAAAATGAGATGAGAGTTAATTTGGCGGAAATCCACGTGAGATACACCGATAATGTCAATTAGGGGACTGGTATCCGGTCATCAGATGTAAATATCTTATTAAATATGATTTAAGATGAAGATAACAGACTCATTAATATACAGTTTGCACTTTAGGCGTAATATAAAAAACTATAGTTATTTTTTGTAGTATATGATTTTTCAAAACTTAAAACCGACTTTAACTTCAAACTACACAACTGATTTTGTTTAACATTTCCGAGTTGGAAAGGAAAAAGGCATCTTCGAGTTATTGGGAAACTTACATAAAAAATATACATTCAAATTCATAACCTCCTCCTTTTTGAAGTCGTTTAAAATTGCCCGTAGCTTTTATAAAAATAAATACATTTCTCAAAACCAAAGACACCTCAGACTTTTATAGGTTCTTATCAAGGGAATGGTCAAAACGTGTTTAATCCAGAAGTTTACATATGCGAAAATTAATTCAATCTTTTGCATTTATAATATTTTATTACTTATTTATGCCTTTTTGTCCGTATATAAAAATGAAAATAATCATTATAATTTTTCAAAACTAAAAGCCGACTTCACCTTGGCTTTAAACTGATTTTGGTAAAAATTCTATGGGACCTGACAAGTGATCCGAATCGGTTCAGCCGTCTTCGAATAATCGTTGAACATACATATAAAAAGAATGCGATGAATTTATAACCTCCTCATTCTTAAAAGTCGGTTAAAAACAGTTTATACTCGTCATTTGTTAAAACCAAAATGAAATAAATCTCCAAATCAAGTTAGAAGACATTAAAAGACCAGTTTACACCGAAACGGGCCATAAATGCTATCCAAGGGCCATCCAGATCTGGGAGATACGTACAAGTAATTATTTGTAATACAATAGGAGAGATAGAGGATGGGTTGGAGAAGATTTATTTCATTTGGGCACTTAGGCGTGCAGGATGTTTCTTATTTAGTTACTTACTTTTAGTTTTGTAGGCATAAGTTCAATAGGAAAGCCCAAATCATCACGCTAAAAGTGACCTTTGAGTTTTGCGGCCTTGGACTTTGTCTGCTTAGAGCCGCAATACAAGGCCTAAATGCTATGTCTGCCCCATTAGAAATAAAGACTAAAAAAATTGGTTAAAAACTTTTGGTTTATAGTAGGTAACTACTATTCCTAAGTTAATTTAATCTTATCGTCATTATGAATGGGATAACTAAAGGCCCATTTACACGGTGCAAGTTTCTTCATTATCATCATCATTCCAGATGCATAACGTCCACTTCTGGACACAGGCGTCTCCCATTTCCAAAATAAACGATCAAGAGCGGCCTGCATCCAGCGCTTTCCATCGTTTTGGAGGTTTCTTTTTGCATACCAATTTATTGAAGCAATAAGTAATTTGTATGGATAACGTTTCGTTTAGACCATGCAAGTTATCTATTGCTTCAATTTAAGAGGGATACATGAAGTTTCCTCGGTCAAGTGCTGGTCACATTTGAAATAAAATATATGAAAGGAAACGGTGTTATAAAAAATGTTGTCTTGTAAATGTGTCAAGAAAAGCTTAACGTTCTCACTTTAAACTGTAAACAGTAATTCAAAAAGTAGTTGTCAAGGTTTATCTAAGTCTTGGTCAAGATAAAATGTTAAATGATATCTCCATTTCTTTCCAAATAATTAATTTCAAATAGGGGCAGTACTGGACCCCGAAAAATTCAATGCAAGAGGAAAGACACTTGCACCATGTAAATGGGCCTTAAGTAACTGTATTTTGGCAAACATTTGGCGACGCATGACGTCTACCATTGTTTGTGTGTAGTCTTCTACTGTCTGCTTTGTTTTTGTGTTTACCTTGACAAGCTTACTTTATTCCATGACTCATGGCACGGTAAATTATACGATAATATAAGATTACATTGCTTTGTTTCCGTAGTCAGTGTAATGAATATTCCTTTGCGGATTTAAAAAGTTTCTTTCACGGTGTGTTTGGTGCAGAAGAAATATAAATTGTTTTTAATTTTTAATTTTAGGGACAAATTACACTGATTGAGCTAGCCCCAAAGTAAGTTCGAGACTTGTGTTATGGAATACTAACTCAACGATACTATATTTTTATAATAAATACATATATAGATAAACATCCAAGACCCAGGACAATTTGAAAAAGGCCATTTTCCAACTTGCCCTGACCGGGGATCGAACCCGGGACCTCTGGGTGACGGACTAGCATGGTGAGGACTGCGCCACGAAAAAAAAATTGTGATAGTTGTTTCTCCTTTTTCTGGGCTAATAGTAAACGTCTATCAAGAAAATATCGTTAGTTTGGGGACTTTTTAAATGCCAAACTCAACAATGTTTTTATCTTCTCTACTTGCATCTCTATTTCTGTTATGAATTAACAGTTAACCTGTGATCAAGATAAAATATGTAAATGTTAAACTTAAAGAAGGTATTCATATTGAAACTACACAAGAGTCATTTAGAAATCGGCCTCCCTTTCAGATAGTTCAAAAACATTTTCACAAACATTCAAGAAAGTCGACTTTCTCTAAGGCTTTATGTTGAATAAGGCTTATGGCCAATAATTTAGACTCATAAGCTTAGACAACTTAGACGTTCAATATCTGTATTAGACTCGAGTTCGTTGGGGCGTAAATATAGCTGTTCTGTAGGTGGGGTCCAACACAAAAACAATTTATTTATTTTTGGATAGTATTAGTATTGCTTTAATAATTAGGTTAAGCCTAGTCCGGGACATAAAATTTTTTTTTTCTTCGTTTGAACACACATAAGGTTTATTTTATTTTATATTCATTAGGTACACCAACAGGTTACATGACAAAGCCTTATAATTAACATTCAATTCTGTTATAAGTAAGGTTATTTGTTTAATGTTTGATATAGGCATGTTTATGTATTTGCAAACTACATACTGATACATTAATGTTAATTCTGAGTTGACGTCATTTGAGCAAATGCTGTAACGCATTTGGAATGAAAAACATCTACTTCTTGTAGATTTAAAATACATAGAAAGTACTTTTTGCTCATTTTATTGTAATGTGGACATAAAAAGCAATAAAAGTGCTGATGAAGGCCTCAGAAGTGCCACAACCAATGACTATAAGTGTTCTAATAGCTAAGAAAGAATCTAATAAATAAAAAAGTTATCTTCTTCTTCTGCCGTTTGTTATCTTACTCAAAATGGTACCAGAGTATCACAGTTTAAGCAAGGTATTTGACCCTCCCCAAAACCCCCTTTACATGCGCCCACGCAAGTACGGTACAAAATTATCCTCAATCCATGTAATTGAGTTACCCCATCGGTCGTCATTAAAATAATTAAATAAAATTGAATAATTTAGAAGGCTAGCATTAATTTGAGAACATGATTCGAGTTGAGATTGCGAACGGCTTTGCTAATTATACAGTTGGGAATGTAGGGTATTTTAACCGACTTGGCTGAAAGCTAAGTTTTTCCTCACGATTTGGTCCAGTTCCATTATAATTAGGTTACATGACTGGGTAAAAAAAAAATTATTCTCTGCAGTTCATAAAATAGTTCACGTTACAAAATAGTGTCACTTTTCATTGATCATATCCATTTTCAACATGATTTCACTTACCCTCCAAATTTATGATCTTACATTTAATACATACATACATACATAATATCACGCCTGTTTCCCGCAGGGGTAGGCAGAGACTATGGACCTTTGCTACGATCCTGACAAACCTCTTTTGCTTCATCTAAACTCATCAATCTCTTCATTTAATCATGCAGAAAATATTTGACTTCATCAATGAGACCTCTCCAACTCATCTGGCCATCGTGGAGAGTGAAGGCCAAGTCCTCTGGCTGATCTGGCCAAGTATAGCTCTGGTAGTTCAGAGGGTAGTGCTTCTGCAGACAAAAAGACCTGGTGATAAAGGTGACTATGCAATTGTCAGTTGATTTATTTGATTGTTAGGATTCCGTACCCAAAGGGTAAAAACGACTTTATTACTAAGACTTTGCTGTCCGACTGTCTGTTTGTCACCAGGCTGTATCTCATGAACCGTGACAGCTAGATAGGTGAAATTTTCACAGATCATGTAGTTCTGTTGCCGCTATAACAACTCATACTAAAAGAATTAATATTTAAGTGGGGTTCCCATACAGTAAATACACTTGTAAATCTATACATAAGCACCATAAGAAAACAAACCAATTAATTTATGAAATCAATCAAAATCAGGAATGTTAATTTTCTTTATCACATAAAGTAATCTATTCAAACACAAATATTACGTCGATAGATTAAGTAACTACTTGTCTACTTAACCTCATTGCTTCTCTAAGAAATATTTTATTTATGTCTTTATTACTCTTATGTAGGTATGGTACGTCGGTACTGTAGTTGTTTAGGTTTAGGTTCAAATCATTTATATCTCATAAGAACATACATTGTTCACTTCAATGAGATCTTATAATTTTATTTCAACAATTTAATTAAAAAAACAATTAGTAAAATCAATTAATTTGTAAAATAAATTTTTTTCTGTTCCTAGTAATGAGAACTGACATGATTTTTCAAATTTTTCATGTCGAGTACTTACTTCTTTTTATAAATGATAATATTAATGAAAAGAGATCTTAGATAACTAAATATTTTGAAAAGAAAATTTATTTATTTTGTTTTTTCGTGTGTATAGGTGGTCAACAGTAGTGTCAGATTTATCAGGCTATTCCTAAAGGCATCTTACATAGCTTGACGACTGCCACACAATGATGACAGCCAGGACCAACGGTGTATACGTGCTTTCCGAAGCATGGAGGAACTCGAGACATTTTTATGCCACTTGTGGTCACCCATCCATGTGCGGACTACGCACGGTGTCGCTTTACTTGCGAAAGCGCTAGAAATGCCCCGCCGAGCCACCGAACTCCATCCAATCCTAAAAATTTAAAATTTGATCATTCAGTGCTACATATTCCCAATTTTAAGAATCATTCATCATCATCATTTCAGCCGCATAACGTCCACTGCTGGACATAGGCCTCTCCCAAAGATTTCCAAAATGACCGATCAAGAGCGGCCTGCATCCAGCGCTTTCCAGCGACCCTGGTCAGGTCATCTGACCACCTTGTAGGTGGGTGCCCTACGCTTCGCTTGCCAGTACGCGGTCGCCATTCAAGAACCTTTTTGCCCCATCGGCCATCGGTTCGTCGCGCTATGTGTCCCGCCCACTGCCACTTCAACAATTTTAAGAATAGGTATCCAAAATTTTTATTAATTAATTAAAAGTTTTTGAACTAAAATGATAGACTTGTCTAATTTGTAAATCACGTGACATAATCGAATGTTCGCCGTGTGGTAGCTATTTGGCAGAGTAGGATAGGATAGGACCACTCCAAGTCTTTCCGTGGATGTCGTATAAGGGGACTTAGGAAGACGCTAAACAAAGCTTATAACCATCATTAGACCTCTCCAACCCATCTAGCCAGCGAGGAGAGTGTAGGCCAAATCCTCTGGCTGCTCTGACCAAATATGGCTCTGGTAGTACAGAGAGGGTCGTGCTAAAAAGACCCGATGATAATGATAAACCAAATATTCTGTGTATCTTTGAACAATAACTGTCATGTGATGTAACTACTAAAGTCGTACGTAGTCTTTTTTGAACAGGTAAAACCTCAGTATGTGAATAACTAGAATCATGTTTTCATCCGTACCAGCCTACAAAGGATCTAACGAGCCCAGTCCGGATGAAAAGGGATAAAAAACTTAAGCTTGGTTATGCAGTGAGTCGCCGACTAGCAAATAAAAAAGTTGGAGTCGATAGAGTTAAGGGAATAAATATATGTACTTATGCATTTATGTCCTATGTGGTACTTCACCGTGTGGTTTCGGCAGAGTAGAATAGGGCCACTCCAAGTCTTCCCGTGGATGTCGCAGAAGACGACTTAGGAATACAAGCTAAACAAAGCTTATAAACATCAATGAGACCTCTCCAATACGTCTGGCCAACGTGGGAGTGTAGGCCAAGTCCTCTGGCTGCTCTGGCCAATTATGTCTGTGGTAGTACAGAGGGGTCGTGCTATAGGGGAGACAAAAAGACCTGATGATGATGATATACAGAACGGAATCCCATAAGGTCACGCGCAATATGCGACCCGTTTCCCGTCATACGTCAAAAAGAATTGATCCCCATCGAGTGCGAAGAAAATTGTTCACCCATCATCAAGTTGATCCATCAGCTGAATCCGAGATTTCATGGGGAAACGGCTGAACCGATATTCATAAACATGACTAAGAACCACTGCAAAGGAACTTGCTTTCACGTAAAAACCGCATCGAAATCAATCCGTTCGAGAGCTACGATGCCACATAAAGACACAAATATAGACAGACAGACATTATTGTAACACCTTTTAACACCTCTTTTTTGTCGGGGTTTAAATATGACCTTCAATAAGACTGACTCGCTTCTATCCGAGTCAATCTACAAAAGACGAACAAACAACGCAGTTATCTCAGCATTCATGTAGAGAGCCACTGACTAGACAATAAAAAAGTGAGATAAGCCCTGCCTATCAGGACTTGGCTCGCTCTCAAGTCTGAAGTCATGGCTATTGGCTCGGCTTGTGGCCCAGTTTTGAGTGCATTTACGGTTGCAATGGGGGATTTGGGTTTGCATTTGGCGGCTGATATCCTTGTTTGGTTAACCCCCGATAATAAAGAAGTCTGTTACAAGTTTGACGCTAATGTCGGTCTGTCAGTGGCAACGAAGCCCTCGAACGGATAAATTGATATCGAAACGGTTTTTGTATTACGATTTTATGAAAGCAAGTTCCTTGCGGTGTTTCTTAGCTATGCTTGATAACAATCGGTTTAGCCGTTTAAAAGGTATTGGAGGTTAACGCCTGAAAGTCAAGATTTTTTAATTTGCTTAAAAAATAATAAATGTAAAATAAATACGGATATAAGTTCAAATATGTAGTTTCGCTACTCATCATTGTTAAAAGTAGGGGGTATATTTTAATTTGCCTGGCTAATGAACTTGTTATTAACATAATATTGTATATATCAGCATTGTATTATATTATAAGTATTTGTTAAAATTAAAAAAGACGAAATAATAATAGGACGAATCCCTTCTGGCAGGTAGGCTACTAACACTGTAAAAATAAGATACTTTGGGCGTTTATTCTCAGCAGTGGTCTGGAATTTTGAATTTTGTTATTATGGAACAAGGTACTTTTTTGATAGCTTATGTAAAAGGTTCAAAATCATCCTGTATGGTAGGTTTTACATGTACCAGGTAAGTAGATCACCCATACTGGTCTGGGAGAAATAAAAAAAACTTAGAATGTACCAGCTGCTTCTCTTCCCACGCAGATCGTAAAAGCCGATCGAGGGAATGGGCAAAAATGCAAATCATGTTAACAGGCGATGCGGCTAGCAACCCATCACTGTATTGATTGCTTTTCCATCTTCTCGCCCACCATGACGCTAAAAGTGGCTTTTGGGTCTTGCGGCCCCGGGCTCTGCATAGAACCGCAAGACCCAAAATGCTCTGTCTGCCCCATTAGGGATAAAGTGATAGTTTGTATGTATGTATGTATGTAAGTAGATGGAACTATTCAGTATGGGCAAGTACAAGCCTGCGCAACCTTTAAAGGTAATGTTTGAGTTACAAAATATTTTGTTTACTACTGTCATAATTGCTCAGTCGTAGGCAGCAATTGTGGGGTTTGCAATCAGTGTGTCCAATCTTAGATTACGCTGGAATCTATCAACGCGACCGGTTTGAGCAGGCTTGACATCTAACTTAGGTACTCGTTTGTTTATTTACTAAAGATTTTACAAAATTAAGTTATTAGTTAAGGCTCTATGAGCTTTAGACCTCAAAGTCAGACCCCTTGAGGTTTTTTGGACAATAGAGTTGTTCAGACGAAAAAGGCACATAGAGATTTGCCACGACATAGATATCTTCAGTTCATCGCCCAATATAATAAAAAGATTCTTTTTTGCATAACCTTTCTTTAAGATTGTTAATATGTAAAAAAAATTAAAAATGTATTTTTTGTTAAATTTTCTTTTTAATTAGGTGTCTAAAATATTGTTACTGAGAGCCATTTATTTTGTGTGCATGCTGTGTTCGCTCCTAGAAGGTTGTTCAGTTTATGTTACACTTTGGGACTTACTTTAGAATATTTCTTTATGTTGTAACAACCAGTTTGCGAACCAAATAAAAAAAAAGAGATAATAAAAATAATTATGAAGTCGTCACACAATTTTTCAAAACTAAACACCTACTTTAATCCCAAACTTCACAACCGATTTTAATTTTTTTTTATGGGACCACATCGGAAGTTTACACATTGAACCAAAAAAATATCTAAATTGGTCCAGGCGTCTTTGAATAATCGGTGAATATACATTAAAAAAAAACTTGAGAGGTGTCAAGGGACACCCGGATGGAACGAAGTTCGAGAGAGAGAGACAGACAGAGAAACACGCGCACGCCGCACGACTTACAACTATAGCAAAAAGTGTCATTACAACTTTTGGTCTAAATTTTTTCCGTCTAGCCTTTCGCAACGCGCGATAAGGAACTTCATTCCAAAAAACGCAACGAATTGATAACCTCCTCCTTTTGGAAGTCGGTTAGGTAAAAATCTAATTAAATTGAAATAAATACAGACAGACGTACCTACTTTTAACTAAGTGCATTATAAGGTTTTTTATCTTTGAACTACTTATGTATATGCAACATGAAAGTTAGAATTTGTAATTATAAAAATTGGTTGTTCAAATGTTGCTGATGCAAGGAAACTCATAAAACAGGTCAGTGTAAGTCAATGAAGCCACAATACTGTTTGGAATGTGGATGCAGGCGATGGTTTTTATGGCGCCTATAAGGAAGGTATTATAAACAGGGGCCATAGGGAAGGCCTAGTCGGCTTATAGGTCCATATTAATATAACTTAGGCTATTTACCTGTATGTTTTGTTTTTTTTTATTTATTTATTTTATTACGGAATAACAAACAGTTACATAATAATGTATTAGTTATCATACAGATACAATATTAAACAACTATGTGTTATTAATTACATAACCCACGACGTTATTCACAGCTTAAATTATATACATACTATAAAAGAAGTTGCCACTAGAGGTACTTATAAATAGAGTGAACGATAAGAAAAAATATTTAATGAATAATCAATAAAACATTTAAAGATACACTTGGGAAGACTCCCTCAACCAAGATATCTGCCACTACACGTACAAAACAAAAGCAGAATGGATGGAAATTGCAGAAAATCGAACCCTCGTAAAAAAAGAAGCGGAAAAAATCTATGAAATGTCAGAAACGGACACAGAAACTGACATAGAATCTGAAGAAGACACACCAAACCAACTGACCGCCCGAGATGACCTACAATCGACACTTCGAAGAAATGGATGTCGCAAAAGACCCAGACCTCCGTCACCGACATCGTCAAGATAATGAAGACCGGTTGATGAAACCCTGAAGCCAGGTTCCAAAAGCCAGAATCCAGAATGCTGTATTAACAAGATGGCGTCAACAAGTCACATATTTTGCAAATAAGACCTGCAGAGCGACGTGTCGGACATTAAACAACAAAGCAGTCTATTTTCCTTCCAAGTATATATCACACACCAAGTATTATATCTATCCTCCCCATACTGATTTGATGCAAGTATTCGGTCGGTTCTACCAACTCCCTCTATCTCCTAATCCCTGACTGCGAATATCTCCTACACTCCTATATCCCTATCTACGAGTCCAACTGGTTTCTCGAACTATGAAAGTGGTATAATGAGGTTTGGCATCGCCAAGTTTGAGGAACTGAGGACGGTACACATACCGGGCTTGGTTTGCGAGCGTGATGATGCACTCACCAAGGTATACCTCATTCATAAGCTCTTGCAGCGTAACTGCTGGCTGGGCGGACTCAGAACAGAACAGAACAGAACAGAATAATCAATAAAACATTTAAAGATACAATGTTTAAGGTTAATATTTTATCTATAACAAAAAACAGCACTGAAAAGAAAAAAGAATTGAAAACAGCAAATTAGCATTCCAATTTATGAGTCGGAGCGTGGTGGAGACATCTTTCTATCTTTTTTGTATGCGCGAGATCTAATAGCAGTGACATCAGAGCGCTGTACGAGCATCATTTTTTTTTTGGGGTAGCTTCTATTTATGTAAAGTGGTAGTATATTTTTCCTCGACTTACCCATTGTGTGTTGTGTCTTAGAATAGGTCTTTTAAAAATATTGTGAGCTAGTAAACACCATTTTTAAATTATTTAAATATTTAGTTGCATATTTTCCTACAGAATGAATGGTAGAGAATGGATTAGATAAAGATAAAGATACAATTTCTTTATTGCACCAACTAAGTGTGACAATAATCAAAAGTACATTTCAAATATAGTAGGTACAAAGGCGGACTTATCACTAAAGTGATTTCTTCCAGCCAACCTTCGGGTAAAGAAGATTATAAAAGATGTGGGGGAGTTGGCGCAGTTAAAGTATTACAGTGTAGAAAAATACAAGTACCTATACAATTAAAATAATAGAAGTACATACTATAACATTGAGTTGATTAGCATTGAGTTCAACTTTTGTACTATTGTATAATAAAGTATTTAATAAACAAATAAATATTTCTTTGTTAAAATCAAGTGTTTCAATCAACCCCCTCTATCTGCCAAGCGTAATAAATCGAACCACGGGCTATCACTATAGTTTATTGAAATAAAAATATAAGTAAAAAAAAATTGGCTCCCTCATTCTAAAGTGTGCAGCCACCCGGGCAATTTGTATGGGAAAGGTCCAACGCAAACGACAGACTAAACCGTGCCTCACTTTTTAGTCTGTGAAAATAGAACCCATGGAATCACATGCAGTAACGCCCACGACTCGCAAAAAGTCCGGCGCGCGACGTATGCGTTACTGCGTATGATTCCATAGGGTCTATTTTCACAGACTATCACGGACTAAAAAGTGCGTCACGGATAGTCTGTCGTCTGCGTTGGGCCAAAGTCGATTTTTTTTGTCGGCCAACGCCCGAAGACAACCCTCATTGGAAATGTAGTTGTAGCACGAGATGTTCGTATTTAGTCCTTTAGACGCCTCTTACGACATAGTCAGGAAGAGATCATCATCATCATCATCAAGTCTTTCTGTCTCCACTGCAGGAGCACGACCCTCTTTGTACTACCAGAGCCACACTTGGCCAGAGCAGTCATAGGTCTTGGCCTACACTCTCCTCGCTCGCCAGACGTGTTGCAGAGGTCTCATTAATGTTTATAAGATTTGTTTAGCTTGTATTTCCTAAGTCACCTTCTACGACATCCGGGAGGGCAATGGTCCTATTCTACTCTGCCGAAAACCAGACGGCATGGAAGAGATCTTCTTATCGTGTGTGTTAGTGACTAACACTA
Organism: Acrobasis consociella; assembly: GCA_963555685.1. Taxonomy (NCBI): domain Eukaryota; kingdom Metazoa; phylum Arthropoda; class Insecta; order Lepidoptera; family Pyralidae; genus Acrobasis; species Acrobasis consociella. The sequence goes on from OY743114.1 coordinate 1,429,356, forward strand.
GTGTCAGAGTTTTTAAACCGCCTTAAAGGCCTCTGACATGGTTTTAGGTAACGACCAATGTCAAAGACAGTGACCGGGACCGACGGCTTAACGTGCCCTCCGAAGCACGGATCATCTTACTTATCAGACAATCAGGTGATAAGCCTGCAATGTCCTGACCAAACTAGGACAACAACACAAAGTCGTTGCCCCCGCCGGGAATCGAACCCGCGACCTCCGGGTATGAGTCGAACGCTCTAACCACTACACCACGGAGGCAGTTAATGGAAGAGATGGAGTGTTCTTATTCATGGTCGGAAGCCATCTTGAATACTATAGCCGATTTCTATTGTCCGCCTTCTGAGGATAGGTATTATTATTTAAATCTATTGCCAAATTGACGTACGGAAGTCATAACTCAATCATTTGTTTAACCGACTTCAAAGAAACAGTCTATTGTATCCGACTAAGCCAAACCTTTTTACGAGCCCTTTGGTTTTACAAAACTTTCTCTCTCAAAGAATAAAGGTGCGAGTTGATTGATTTTAATTTACTTGTATGGTTTTTTTTTGGTTTGGTCATATTAAAGTGGGTCGTGGTTATGTCGCTCTCGCTTGTTTATGTCAATAATCATGTATATCTATTAATAATAAATATACATTTTTATTTCAAATTTAAATATTTTAAATTTTACTCTGCTCAACCTACTGGTCTGAGAGAAAAGAAAAAAAATTGTAGCCGCTTCTCTTCTATATTCGATTGAGGGAATCGGATAATTTAACTTTTTACCGTTTTATAATTTATTTCTAGTAATTGGAAATTAGAAATGTTATGAAAATACTAATTCCAAATCGCATAAAAAACATCGATTCAACAGTTTATGATTGCCTGACTGTATTATTATAATTCTTCATAAATGACAGGTGGCACTGCCTCGTCATTCCCCTAACATAAGAATACATTACAAAAACACACAAATCACCAACTCGGTCACATTATGTCTTTCAAACGAGGCTTTCACTTTTTCACTTTGCAGTCACTTCACCTAATCGTTCCCAAGTTGATGCCTTCCATCACGCAAACACGCAATTACTGTCAAAAAACCAAATTTATAAAAACCCGGGTTTTTATTCCTTTTGAACAGAAACCAGGAAGTTTAGTGCCAAAGATGGGTCAAGGATTTCTGGTGTATGAAAGCCTGATGAAAGCTTTTTATGATGCTTGTCTATTTTGAGGATAATTTGGGATAATAATGCAGTTTGTTAAAGGAAATTGTTTTTGAAATTCCAGTATTTTATAAAGAACATACAGAGGATGTTAAATCAAACAATGTTATTAAAACTGTATCTTAGGTATAACTTGATTCAGATAGTAAATGCGGTAATTTTATGAGAAGTATCAATTTAGTTGCAAAGTTATGAAATGCAAATGTCTTTAGAGCAGCATTGTACAAATGGACCAACTCTATTATGTCGTCTATTCGAGAAATTTAAAATATAAAGCGCCTTATAAAGATGTTGTTATTTGCGCTTTTTAAAGAGTGAGTCATAGATAAAGATAGACGTAAACAACATTTGGAATGTGACTAAACATAGGTAACATAATCTAGGTATAAGATGAGAGATCTGTTAAAAGAGGTAAGAATATAATGAAACACTAAAACCAAACAATACATTAAAAAAACATTGGTTTGCTAAAATCAGTTACAATTTGATTTTTATTTTTTGTTTGCATTGTGAAATAGTCAGATAGGACCGCAATAGTCACTGCGGGGGATGGTAACCGGACAACAATAAGTTACTGCGGACATGGGTGGTCCGCGGTTTATAGACGATTACAATAGTCTGGGTGATTTTGTTGAGTTTGTTGTACCTTGGGAGTTGTTTATGATAATAAGAAGGATATTCAGAATAAGAAACAGTTTTGTAGATCGCCTGATCGCCACCGATTGTGACAAGATTTGCGATAATCAGAATGGAAAAGCAACTATCATTTGTTTTTGTAAATCAGTTTTTCTTTTTAATTTAGCTCAGGTTAGTCTGCGTATTCAAATGGTTATATTTAAGTGTTATACCTTTAAAAAATGTGTAAAATTCACTTGACATAAAATAATGCTGGTTTCCATTATCAATAGATATAATCTCACTCCACTAATCTAATCAGTTATAGGTACTTCTACTACAAAATATAAAATTAGTAAACAAGATGTTGTTTAAAATGATCTAACTAAATATCAAAATTATTGAGACAAACGAATTTAATTTAAGAATAGATAGGAATCAAAGTTATATCTCATACCTTTTCTCAAACGAGCTGTTTCTCTCATGCTTGAAATCAAACCACATTAACGCAACGTCAACTATTTATTTAGCCCAAAAACGGAGATCAAGTCATCACTAGCAGTAGCTGAGCAGTTCCGGAACCGAGCAGGGTTTGTCGCAGCATTCCGAGGCTACACCCTGCCTTTTTCCACGGATGCCTTCCAGAGCCCTGGACTTGTGCATCCATGGCCAATAGTCCGCTTCATAGTCGATGCTGTTGTACGATCTCTTGCCTTCATTATCTTCAGGACACATCAGTTCCAATGCCAATGCAAGTCTCCGACCACAGTAGACTTGCTGAGTTGATTTGCTTGTTACAATTGTCACCACTGCTATGAATGTAAGGACAAATACGACTTGCAACTTCATGATTAACTTAGAAGTGATTTTTGATAGTTATGTTTAAATTATAGACACAATCTTTGGTAAGATGTGTTCTTGTAGATAAACTGTTGTAGAATGTGCTGAGAGCTTCGAGGTGTCCTGTTTTATACTAAAGATTCTCTCATTAGTATTCAAGTATTGAGGGGTTGTGACGTGTGTGTAGGAGGCATCACCTTGCCTGTCTAGTTCGGTAATTTGCACCTGGAGATTTTCGGTTCATTGGACAGAAAGGGTTAAAAAGGGATCCCTTTGATTCTCCTAAATTTTAAATTCATAATATTGTTTGTCATAAATAAATCTTCAGCATCGACTGCCTCCATATCTTTTTGCTCCGTTTCAGTCTTATTGCTTATGAAACTATTTGATTTTCGATCCGCGGTTTTTCTAATATCATAAACACTAAGTACTGGTTTTTTATACACATCGTTTGACATAAGTAATGTTTTTTTTTGTAATGTTTCTGTAGGCAAAATCTTCAGTAATATAAAATTTTTGACATATTTTTTATTTTCTTTCATTAGCTAATAATGACGAAGATACAGCGCATTTAAATTTCGCGTGAAGTCACGATTGGCTACGATTTTTAATCAACAGTGATGTAAATAACACACACTGAATTTTGACTACTTTACTAAACGAAAAATAAGGGTTTTATTTTTGGTAAATCTAGTTGAAAAAAACTAAATAAAATAATAAATTTTTGACCCAGTTTGACAAATTATGAGTGATATATCACATGATGTGATATGGCAGAAACCATAGTAATGGTGCCAACTCTTAGTACATTTTTTTTTATTAATCTGAATTTGTACGAAATTTTGAGTGAATAGTTACAGAAACCAAATAACGTGAAACATTAATATAAGAGTTTATAATATTTATTTCTATTTACATTTTAATGCACAGTAAAAAAATGTACAAATAGGATTTGAATATTATGTATTATGAGAAATAGAAATTAGGTAAAAATAGATTATGTGAACCTATATTACGATTTATAACAAACAATTATATGAAAATAAACAGAGTACCGGTTTAAAATTATGGTAATGATGCTCTGATTTTTGACTGTTGAAGGAGGTTAGTGTTAGGAGTATATGTATTTATTATTGTGAAGGGTTGTATGACGCATTTAGCCTTAGCGGATTTTGGAATATGAGCAATCATCAAATAGGTATTTGTATCGAATATAGAAGTGCGATAAGCTAAAATCTTTGGTCGTTTTTGACTGGAAAAAATGCTCTTAGCATGTCCACTATTTGTCAAAAGTATTTCTTACTTTGGAACAATAAAGTGTGTAAACTAAATAACTGCTAAAAAGATTAATGAACTGTGTTTGTATGTTTTTGACAGTATCATCAGCTTTATGCATCTGATAATTTTTCAAAACTAAAAACCGACTTCACCCCAAACTACAACTGCCGCCGTGGTGTAGTGGTTAGACTTAGAGCGTTCGGCTCATACCCGGAAGTCGCGGGTTCGATTCCCGGCGGGGGCAACGACTTGGTGTTGTTGTTCTAGTTTGGTTAGGACATTGTAGGCTGATCACCTCATTGTCCGATAAGTAAGATGATCCGTGCTTCGGAGGGCACGTTAAGCCGTCGGTCCCGGTCACTGTCTTTGACATTGGTCGTTACCTAAAACCATGTCAGAGGCCTTTAAGGCGGTTTAAAAACTCTGACACTAGTGTTAGTCACTAACACACACGATAAGAAGACCCCAAACACAATCGATTTTGATAAAATTTCTATGGAACCACCTGACAATTATACTTTACTAAGAATTTTTCAAATCGGTCCAGGCGCCTTCGAATAATCTATGAACATACTTTAAAAATCGCGACGTATTGATAGCCTACTCCTTTTTTTAAGAGTTGAAAGTAAGAATAAAACATACATACATACATACTATCACGTCTTTATCTCTAATGGGGCAGACAGAGCATTTTGGGTCTTGCGGCTCTATGCAGAACCCAGGGCCGCAAGACCCAAAAGCCATTTTTAGCGTCATGGGGGGCGAAAAGATGGAAAAGCAATCAATACAGTGATGGGTTGCTAGCCGCATCGCCTGTTAACATGAATCGCATTTTTGCCCATTCTCTCGATCGGCTTTTACGATCTGCGCGGGAAGAGAAGCAGCTGGTACATTCTAAGTTTTTCATTTCTCCCAGACCAGCATGGGAGAATAAAAAATAAAAATAAAAAGTGTCAAATCATAAGCTTTATCACAGAGAAAAACTAGGAATGTTATTCGATTTCATGCTTTCATTTGTTACATGTTATTGTTCGTTTATATGTTATAGTATGTACTCTTATTATTTAATTGTATACTTGTATTCTTCTACACTGTAATACTCTAACTACGCCAACTCCCCCACATCTTTTATAGACTTCTTTACCCAAAGGATGGCTGGAAGAAATCGCTTTGGTGATAAGTCCGCCTTTGTACCTACTATATTTAAAATTAACTTTTGATTATTGTAATACTTAGTTAGTGCAATAAAGAAATTTTATCTTTTTATCTTAAACTTCAGAAAAAGAGGAGGTTATTTCTATTAATGGCTAGTTCTCAGTATGCTCTTCAATAAATTGATGATCACAGCGACACAATTAGGTGTATGGCATTTAGACGAAGAATTCGTAGAATCGTGCGTTATGTATGACAATACAGATAGATTTCAAGTGGGTCATTGTCTAAATTTGATTTATAATTGTTGTTATACATATTACGAACTATGAAGTCTGTGTCCTTACGGGGCAGACAGAGCGTTTTGTGTTTTGCGTTGCGCCTCTAAGCACTTAAATAACGTAATGATCGGCCAGAAGGTGAAAATGGTATCAAAATTATAGGTGAATCGCATTTTCGTCTATGTATGCCTATACGCTATTCCTTCGATCTGCTTTTACAGGGAAGAGAAGTAACTGGTCGCAGCTGGTACATTCTTAGTTTTTTCATTGTTGTAAAAACGTAGTATGTATCACGTTAATATTTTTACGGGTCGGCAGACGTAGAGGCAGGCAAGTCTACAAAATGTGACTTGAGTCTAGACATATTGGTTCGTGTCAGCGTAGCTCGTAAACATATGTATGATTTGCTTAGCTATGATTTAAGATAGTTTTTTTAATTGTTAAGGAATGTACTCGTACATAGGTAGTCCGTGCTCATTTATTCTAGCAAAACACCTAGAACATTCTTCTAAGCTGATTCGCAAAAGATTGTAAAAAGGACATGCCTCCATACAAGTGAGTCACTCACATTGTGCATAGAAGCTCGACGAGTGCCGGAAATCTAGAAGCAAGTTATTTACGGGCTAATAAATAAAATAACGAAATAATAGAATCGACATTTCTATAATTGGCATTTATAATTGTTCAATGTTACTCAGAAAAGTAAAATTTTATACAAATTCTTTAATTAATTTTTAGTCGCATGAAATAGTCTTTTTTTTAATTCGTGACTACAGTACCACAAAGTGAATTAGATATTTTTTCTACTTCTGTACTGTTATCTGTCTTTTAAATGGTTCTGAACACTATTATAAGAACATTGATAATATGATTGCAGAAAAAAGTCTATACTCTATGCCTCATAATAGCACATGTGTCGTTATTTCACTAAAACGATACTGCTAGCCATAGACAAAGAACATTTTTTTATATTGATTTACCATACTGCCAACATAAGAAAAAAATGTTTTTTTAACATAGTCACTAAAAAGACGTCAATTAAAAAAAAAGTTTACCATAGATACCATATAGATCAGTACTTATATATTCTAAATCTGATTTACCAAACATGTAAGTCAAACATTTTCATATTTTCTTTGTTTGGTTTTGTATTTTATTTAGTAAATATAGTCGTAGAAAAAGTATTGTATGCAACGTTGTATAAGTACGTCAAAAAATGCTCGATGGCGCCTCCTTACGATGCTCGCTAAAGCTCGCATCGTAACCTGCGCCACTCGCATATTTTGAACCCTCTTATACAACTGTTGCATAAAATACTAATAAATATCCTATGATAATAAAGATATATTTGACTTGATACTCAGAGCCATTATTATCAGTCATAAATAGTTTCAGAAAGTAAAAGTATGTTTCTTTTTTTTAAATAACTTAAATAAAAAAAACTTAAATAAATATGAAGAATCGTTAGGAAAGAGGGGATCCCGCAGCCGCAGACATGGATGGAAAAACCTGAAAATTTTATTCTGCAGCAATGAAGCTGAAGAAACTGTTGAGTTATCCGTCTGTATAGACTTTAACTTTATATTACGGGCAGTATCAAATTTAACGATTTCGCTCGGCTAATCATAAAGCTTCCCCTGTTATAAAATTATACAGTTTACTATGACTTTGCCTACATTGTAATACTAAACGACTTGGGCTGGGCAGTTTTAGATGATCGTTAAATTGGTGTGGGGGCTTATTTCGCTGTTTTTTAGGGAATTAGTGAATCTACACACACACACTTTTATTTTTTGTATATTTAGGTATTTACTTAAATAATTATAATTTTAAACTCAAACAAAAAAGATTTTGCTTTTTCCAATTTGGTCCTGGTGTCTTCGAACAATATTTCGCATTTGCGTTCTAAGGTATAACAAGACTACGAGCCTTTATTTGAAATGAGCTGTATATTATAGAAAATATTATATTTTATCAAAGTCCTCAGGTTTGGGCCCAAATTGGTTAACAAACTGGCAATATTTCTGGTTCTCATTTTTTTCCGAAGAATTTGGTTTTGTACGACAAACAACTATTTCTTCGTACAAAATCGAGTAATGTAGTTATATGGATATTTATTTCTTTGTACTTATCTGGCAATGTAACTGGAAATGAACAAAGAACGAATCTTTCTTAGTATTACCTTTAGTAGTATTACCTTGTTTTGTACAAAGAATATTTTTTCCTTGTACATTGCGGGTAATGTAAAGTCAAAGTCAAAATCATTTATTTATCTTTGGATATTTGTATCACTTGACGATTGTATTTTTTCTTACGATTTCGTAAGGTAAATGTTGACGTGAAATCATTTACTTATAGCTAAGTTTACTGCCGCTTCCTAAGCGCAAGTACAGAAGAAACGGTAACAAACTGTACTGCAGCATTTTCTCCAAAAACGTCAACTTACAATTATACTGATATTAAAATTAGATATGTGGACTGAGAATACATTGTTAAGTCATAATTATTAATTAAGCATGATGTCAATTTTAAAATTAATGTACGAGTAACTGAGTAATGTTCGATTACCAAGAGGAATTTCCCACGTCTTGCTTAGTAAAAAGCAAAAGTCTACTTTCCGTCTACATTGAAAGGAAAAGGGATAAATAAAGAAAAGAATAAGCGTGAAAGTTTATTTGAATCTCAGATGATCGAATCAAAGTGTGGCACATTCCTTTATCGTTTTAGCTCGACAGGAAGCCATGAAACACTCAATAGTTATGAAAACGACATTCGGCTATCATTCGTAAACAGTTAATAATAACTGCTGCTAGGTGGTGTTCACATTGGGCGAGGAATGTGGCGAGTTGATAAAAAATAATTAAAAGAAGATGACAAAATTTATTCGATAGTGGGTTTACAATCGTAAATACCTTTTGAGAAAATTTTAACTTCGTAATCAGCTCTTTTAATTATATGATGCATTAAAGTTTTAGTAATAGTTTCAATTTGCTGTACCTATGAGGATTAAATAGTACCAGATATATTTTTAAAACGTAACCTTGTTTTTTTTCACCAGACATAGACCACTCATAATTTTTCAAAACTAAAAACCGATTTCATCGCCAAACTACTCAAGTGATTTTGATATAATTTCTATGGGACTGACAAGTATGGCGATTCAAAATAATAATAATAATTGGTCCAGGCGCCTTGGAGTAATCAGTGAACATAAAAAAAAGAACATAAAAGATTCCGACGAATTGATAACCTCCTCCATTTTTAAAATCGGTTAAAGAGATATGCTACAAGATGGATAAAAGTGTTAAATACATCAATTAAATAAAAAAATAATTTACTCGTAAAAGTTCTCATATTTAATCCCTAAACATCAATCCTAAAAGAAATAAGAACGCCATATATATTTTTTTGAATGTTAAGAGCGCCCAACCCGCCTTACTTTTCATACAAACGCTCGTATGTGATTATGGCGTTTTAACAGAACTTTCTTAGAAACTTTTGAACTAACATGAATCTTGTGCGCTATTTCTAAGTTTCCATCGAAATTAAAAACTAAAATTTGAAAAAAACAATTTCAGTATAAGCCTCCAAAATTTGTACAAATACCTGAACTTCGGTCGATCATATAAGTAAAAAAAATATTTGCATATAAACTTTGCAAATGTAATGAAGATTCTAAATGAAAAACATTTATTTCACACACTCGTAAGGCTTTCTGAAAAACACGTATCACCTGGAACAAGTGTTATGAAATTTCCGCACCTAGTAAAAAGCTAATATGCGTTAAATGCATAGTTAATAATAATACTAATTTCGTACAATAGAATGCATACTGAGCGCTCAGGTGCTATCTCTCTCTTTTCACTTTGCTTTTTTTTCTATCATTGCGCTGGATGAAACAACAAGCATTTCCAACTATGCTCGCGTTGACGATAGACGGACCGGGAAGGGCCCTCTTAAGGATAATAATAGGTACTCGACCAATATGAACTCATCTTTATAACCGTAGCGTTATTCTGGTAACCGCTACGATTTACGACCGTTTTGTAACACGAGGAGATTTTTTTGCTTTTTTTTCTCCGCGTGCCGCGATTGGGGTGTGTTTTGTTTGGCTTGGCTTTGACTAATTTGATTGTTATAGTTTTTATGAATCAGTTCTAAAAATAGTTTACAAAAAAAGTTTTTAAACTTTTTTTGCTTAGTAGGTAATTAGTGTAAGTATTACTAGTGTAATTAGTGTATTTAAGAGCGCCCAACCCGCCTCACTTTTCATACAAACGCTCGTACGTGATTATAACGTTGTAACAGATCTTTCTTGGAAAGTTTTGAACTAACAGGAATCTTGTGCGCTATATCTAGGTTTCTATCGAAATTAAAAATTAAAATTTGGAAAAACAAATTCAGTATAAGTCTCCAAAAATCTGCTTTTTTGTACAAATTTTACCCGAACTTCGGCCGATCATATAGTACTCATGAATTGTAAAAGTAAAGAAAATATTTGCATAGAAACCTTGCAAATGTAATGAAGATTCTAAATGAAAAACAATTATTTCACACACTCGTAAGACTTACTGAAAAACACGTATCACCTGGAACAAGTTTTATGAAATTTCCGCACCCTATGAAAAGTTAATATTCGTTCAATGAATAGTAAATAATAATACTAAATTCGTACAATATAATGCAAACTGAGCGCTCAGGTGCTATCTCTCTTTTCTCACTTTCCTTTTTTTTTCTATCATTGCGCTGGATGAAACAACAAGCATTTCCAACCATGCTCGCGTTGACGATAGACGGACCGGGAAGGGCCGCCTTAATGTATTATAATTTCTATTGTTTTAGTTTTATTTCTATTTCAGCCGCACAACGTCCACTGCTGGACATAGGCCTCTCCCAAAGATTTCAATTGACCGATCTAGAGCGGCTTTAGTTTTGTTTATGTTTAGGTTTTTAGAAAAAGTTTAGTTTTATTTTATTACTAAACGTGAAAGTCGATTTAGTATTTATGGAAACGGGAGAGTTTGTCAATGAAATTTTTGTTTTTATTATAACATTACTAGCTGGCTTCGCTCGTCGTGGGAATTTTAGAATAAAAACTATCCTATATCCTTCCCTGGGTATTAAACGATATCCATATCAACATTTTTACCTATTATTAATTATATAGTTTCAGTAGTTGAAGCGTAAAGTGGTAACAAACAAACAAATATACAAACTCAATTTTGCTTTATATTATCATTAGGATATAGGATAGGATAGGATTATAACGCATATAAGTAAGATCTCTTTTCATTTATCATCTTCAAATTGTGTTCACATGTCAGAAAATTTAGAATTTTCGTAGACGGAAAGCCCACACCAACCAAGATCCCATATCAAAAGTTGTTAGAACTATATAAAAGAATATCTACACGGATTGAACAAATCCGCACTGACCCGCTAACGCTTATAACCGTTTCCAAAGGCGGCTGTTTCGACATATGACCTACTGTCTGGTGGCCAGGACCTATACTTAGATATGGCCATGTTTGGACGGCGGTCTATCAGTCTGGCGCCCGTTTTGTCAGTATTGATGGAAATTGCTAATAAAGAACGGTTTAATAGCACGATGTAAAAACACCATGTTTGCTGCTCGGTAAGTTTACAATATTAGACATCTGACTATTCTTGTGAGCTACCTGTGTATCGCAAAACTAATTGAACTTCTACTACTTAATCTATCTTTTGCTCTCAATAATTAAGAAACAGCTCAGAGCAGAATTGAATGGAAAAGATGGAGGGAGGCCTTTGCCCAGCAGTGGGACACGTGGTGGCTCGTATTATTATTATTATTAATTAAAAAGAAATCTAGCGGACCTTGTAGTATGAAATTGGTGTAGTTTGCTTTTTATAAATGCTCATGTTTTTCTTCTGTAAATATGTGAAAAAGCTACAATCTAAGTATAAATCGGTTAAAATATAAATAAATATACTTATAGGGACAATACAATACAAATTGCACTGACTGTGCAAGCCCCAAAGTTTGAGACTTGTGTTACCTATGGGATAGTAAGTCAATGACACTATATTTATAATAAATACATATATACCATAAGTATTGAATAATAAATACGTTGCCGTGTGGTTTTCGGCAGAGTAGAATAGGGCCACTCCAAGTCCTCCCGTGGATGTCGTAGAAGGCGACTTAGGAAATACAAGCTAAACAAAGAGAAACATCAATGAGACCTCTCCAACGCGTTTGGCCAGCGAGGAGAGTGTAGCCCAAGTCCTCTGTCTGCTCTGGCCAAGTATGGCTCTGGTAGTACAGAGAGGTTCGTGCTCCTGCAGTGGAGACCAAAAGACCTGATGATGATGATGATGATGAATAAATACGTATATAGATATACATCAAAAATGGGCATTCAATCAGCATAAAAAGGCTTGTGACGTTACTTTTGAGTAAAAATCGCACAAGGCGTGACGTAGCGCAAACTTGAAATGCGTTATATCAACATGTACAATATTTTAAAAAATATATACTTCTCATACTTTGTACATAAATTTGCAAATACCATTCCCACAACCATCAATAACATCAGCCTAAGATTAATAGCCACCGCTGACAATACAATGACAGCATTTCGTACAAATTAATTTGTTCCAAACAATTACCGAATAATGTCGCACGACGCAGATGTCCGCGCTTCCGGCCGCCATTTGCAAACAATACAAAATGTCCGCCCCCAACTGTCAAATGAATCGAATTCGCGCGATTTCTTTCAAATTCGTCTATTTTGTAGTGACCAAAATGATGAAAGGTACGGAAGTGGCACTCTGTTCACACACGGTAGCAGTTTATTGAATGGACTTTAAATCTCTCACGTTATTATATATTTTATTTAAGTTATTACCTACTGCATACCTACTTTTCCAAACTGGTCTGGGCGAAAAGAAAGAACCTACAATACAATTTAAAAAAAACTTGAACGAAAATACATTTACAATTTCGGAATACTTATAAAATAAAGACAATATATAATGAGGAGAAGAGGCCTTATTGCCAAAGCAATCTCTTACAGTAAAATCTCTTACTCTTACTTAATATAACGTAGAATGTATTACGTGCTTTCTTGTATCAGTTGCTTCCCTTCCAGTTTTCCAATGCAGATCGTAAAAGCCGATCGAGTGATTGGGCGAAAATGCATTTTAATAGACGATGCGGCTAGCGGCCCGTCACTATTTTGATTCACTTGTTCACCTTCGTGCCCATTCATCATCCGAGCATATTCTCACTTGCATCCACAGCGGTATTATTCATAAAGTGACCTTTGCGGTCCTGGGCTCGGTCTGTTTAAGCCGCAAGACTCAAAATGCTTTGTCTGCCCGGTTAGGAATACAGGATACAATGTAGGATGGCCACCTCCAACGGAAGTCCCGTGTGCTTTAAAATAGATTTCAAGAGTTGCCCGGCATTTTCCTTCGGCTCCCCCGATACTACGACATGTTTGTGTTTCATCATCATCATCATCACCAGGTCTTTTTTAATCTCCACTATAGGAGCACGGCCCTCTTTGAACCAGAGGATTTGGCCTACACTCTCCACGCTGGCCAGACGTATTGGAGAGGCCTCAGTTTTAAGCTTTGTTTAGCTTATATTTCCTAAGTCGCCTTCTACGACATCCACAGGACTTGGAGAGGTCCTATTCATACTCTGCCGGATACCACACAGCAAAGTTGAGTTTATCCTTCTGTAATCCTAATATTTCTTTGCGCTTTCACGGGCCTCGCTCCAAATGCGACAGATAATTTGATCCATGAATAGAGTTAATTACGCCGTTTATTTATTGTATCCATTTCGGTGCAGGGCACATGGGTCGCCCCCACAAGGTAGCCCGGTTTTATTAGCAATATGGACCCCAAAACACGTCGGGAGGGGAGTTTATGCTGTTGATTTATTTCTCTATTTATTTCTTTCTATAAATCGCAATTTATTCAACGTATTGCTTATTTTGGTGACCTTTCTTACTTTTGTAAGTTGCATAAATAAACGGGAGTTGAAAGTGTATTAAAACTTGTATTATGTGGTATTTACATACATACATACATAATATCACGCCTGTTTCCCGCAGGGGTAGGCAGAGACTATGGACCTCCACTTGCTACGATCCTGACAAACCTCTTTTGCTTCATCTTTATGTGGTATTTATTTAACGATAATAAGGCTTACTACAGTTGATAAATATTCAAGGACCAGGACAATTTATAATTTTCTAGAACTGATAAATTTCAGGACAATTTATCCTTTTTCAAAACTAAAAACTGACTTCATCCACAAACTTCTCAGCCGATTTTGATACATTTTTTATGGGACCACCTCGCAAGTACATATACCCATTCAAACAAAAAAAGAATTTTCCAAATCAGTTTAGGCGTCTTTGAATAATCGGTGAACTTACATAAAAAAAAAGAGCGGCCAAGTGCGAGTCGGACTCGCCCATGAAGGGTTCCGTAGCAGCAAGTAACATAATATAAAAGTCTTGCAGTATGTTTTTTTTTATGTTTCATTTGATTAAATGAAAGGTAAATTGCGGTTTATGATTTATGAAGTATTAAAAAAAAACTACTTACTAGATCTCGTTCAAACCAATTTTCGCTGGTAGTTTTCATGGTAATGAACATCATATATTTTTTTTAGTTATATCATTCTCTTATTTTAGAAGTTACGGGGGGGGGACACACTTTTTTCCACTTTGAAAGTGTCTCTCGCGCAAAATATTTAGTTTAGAAAAAAATGATATTAGAAACCTCCTTATTATTTTTGAAGACCTATCCATAGATACCCCACACGTATGGGTTAGATGAAAAATATTTTTTTTAGTTTCAGTTCTAAGTATGGGGACCCCCAAAATTTACTGTTTTTTTTTCTATTTTTGTGTCAAATCCTTAATGCGGTTCACATAATACATCTACTTACCAAGTTTCAACAGTATAGGTCTTATAGTTTCTGAAAAAAGTGGCTGTGACATACGGACGGACAGACAGACAGACAGACTTGACGAATCTATAAGGGTTCCGTTTTTTGCCATTTGGCTACGGAACCCTAAAAAGATCGCCAAGAATTGATAATCAATAAATCCTTTTTGGAAGTCGGTAATTTTTTTTTTTCCCGCTTTAGCTGCCTAGTGATCAAACCCTGAACGTCTGGTGTGGCAGCACCAAATGAATAAAGTAGTAGCGGACTAGCGTGTTAAGAGTCCCTTACCTAGACTTCTCCATACAAACGTAGTCTACGTTAAATTTTGAAACCACATGTCAGATTCCGGTAAAAATTGGTAATTGTAAAGAAATTGCAATTATCTAGGGTTATAACTGGTTATAGTAAAATTATGAACTGGAAAGAAAATATAACGATTTAGAAGTTTCCCATACTAATGGTCAAAAATGATATAAAACACTATATTCTATTTCAAGTTCACTGGTTTTTACTGACCAGTTATAAACCTAGATAATTGCAATATCTTTGAAATTACAAAATTTTGCCCAAATCGGACATGTCGTTTTGAAATAAAACGTAGACTACGTTTGTATGGAAAGTTGTATTTAAGTCTAGGACTCTTAAGTATTACGCTACAGTTCTTTATGAATCAGCTGAGCCATGAGTATTTTAATGTCCTTTTTTTAATGGTTAGCACAGTACAGTTGTATCATAATAAAAGTTACCTACACTGCAAAACAGATTTATTGTTAACCAACAAAAGCCACCAACAAAAAAATATTTCTAGCTCAATAGGCAGAAGCATTTAAATATTGTAATTGTTCGAAAGACTTAAATAAAGAATCGGGATAAGTCAAGAAAAATAAAGTCTTTTGTGAGATTTAAGGGCAAGTCGTTATAGTAATGAAAATGGCGACGCGATTTGTGTTTAAAACGCTCGTTTATCAAGGCACGTTAATTTATTTAATAAATCAGTTAGTACGGGTACTATTAGTCAAAGGCGTCCCGGGATTCAATACCGGGATAGCCTGAGGCCGGGAGGCGTGTTTACAAACCCTTTATGTACCATTCGGTTCGACACTGTTCGGAAAGGCAGACTAGGTAAGTCAAAAGTACAAGTCATGTGGTCCCTCAATGTAGACTCTGTGGTGGCACATCATTTATTTAACTTCAGAAAGATTACTTGATAGTTAATTGTAAATTTTGCTATCAATCCTATCCTACTAATATTATAAACGCGAAAGTTTGTAAGTATTGACGGATGGATGTTTGTTACTCTTTCAGTTACATCAGAATAACACATAGGCTACAATTTATAAAGATATTGTGTGATAATCCCGCGCAGACGAAGTCGCGGGCACGAGCTAGTTTTATAATTATTTTGAATTGAGACGAATAAGCATAAAAAGATTATATTATTTAATTGTATTGTCTTAATTCAAAAGGCAGACTACCTTTGGACTTGGTTATAACCATTATTCACCCAGATCACAGAATAAGTACAAGTAATGACATACAAAAGTCTTACTCAGAAAAAAATGCAAAGAAATATCTACTCAATGTCGTTAGCGATATGGTTTAATTTAGCTCGCGTCAGAACTCAAAACCATTTCGTTGAGATACCAAGAAGTGCATTGCAAGCCAATTTCTTATTCTTATTAGTCTAGACATACGATTCATGTCACTAAATTTACCACTCCGGAGTGGTCGCCGCGCGTAATAATGTAGGTATATTTTCGATATCTAAACGGGGAGTGACACAGGCCTGCCCAGATGAAGTTGACAGTGACGAAAGAGGTGTCATATTGCGAGATGTCTTATTGTTTTCGGCGGATGGTTTAAACCAAATACGTTACGTTACAAGCCAGTCCGTTTCTTGTAATAAGACGGAATATGTTTTCCCAATACGCAGCCGGATGGCGGCTAAGTACAAATGATACTGTATGACGGTGATGGATGATCGATGCGACGTCGGTCTCAAGTCGTATTGTGGCTGAGTTAAGTACGTCTAATTGGAAGCGGGATTGTACTGTTTATTGATGGTCCGAGACTTTCTCTGCTTAGTGATGTAATTTATTCGGATTGGAAATTGATATCGTTAGGCTTTACGAGTTTTAATCGATTAAGTCTAAGTATCGAATGTAAATTAAGATTTATTTTTAAACAAATATTTCTTGAACAGTCTACAATATAAGTTCCACCCAACTTTTGGCATTTTTTACTAAGGATTTAGGGAAGACTGAAAGGGATCTTGAACTAAGATAAATCCGTCTTTGTATTATCTTCTTTTGTACCTACTTTTGTTGTAAAATAAAGAATTGACATACATTCAAAAATATTTTGTTTAATAGCCATGAATATAATAAAAATGCAAATATTAAGCCACCCTTACAATAAACATATACAAAATTCGATATTATCCTTTCAACACGAGCTCAATATTGATATGTTCTCAATTTCACATCTATTGGCTTATTACTAATATTTTCCCCCCATGTTATCGATCACTTTCATCGAAATTCGAGTAAGTATTATTTATAATCCCTGCGTGACGCGTCGCCTTAACACCACGTCCGTTGAGAGACGCGCCCGCGCACACTCCGCGCGGATTATAACCGAACGGAAGCCAAACAAACGTACATTCTAATTACAACCTAATTACGTAACTGTAAAGCTCAAATTCGTATTTCCAAACATAAATTTTGCTGATTTCGAATTTCAAAAACTGATTTTTTGTCAATATAATTTTAATGCAACGATAATAAACTTTAGCACACTGAGTTAAGGTATGGTTTAGCATGTAATATGTTAAACAAATAGGTGTAGGACGTGCCCTTACGCGTGTCTACGCATAATATCATTGGCATACACTCTTATTGGAGATGATTTGTCAAATTTAGCTCGACAAGCGATTTGAGACTCTATTTCAATGACGTTTAAGTAGAAAAAGAGACTTAAGCTTTTTATGATTGTGTTTTCTTTTAAGAGAAGTTTAAAAAGTCCTTTCACGCCATGATCTTGGCAATGTGGCCCGGAGTCCCGGTGTCGAATGGTATGTTAAAAAACGTGACCGTATGTAAGCTCTTCTGTTGGTTTATTTGACGTTTATTTGCAAACACTAAAGTCCATATACTTGTAGTATAAAAACCAAGCGTTTTGAAATATTTCTACTCACTTATGTAATTTTTAGTTTGTTTACCAACTGGGATCTTTCACTGGCATCTGTCAACAGCCACCGCTTGCTGCCAAGACCCATCGTTCATCTCTTATCGGTAAGTACTACTATAGGATTGTTACTTTAGTCGAAGCTAATATATACCAGTGTGTAAATCATTTATATATGCCGTGTGGTTTTCGGCGGAGTAGAATAGGACTACTCCAAGTCATCCCGTGGATGTTGTAGAAGGCGACTTAGGAAATAAAAGCTACACATAGCTTATAAACATCATGAAACCTCTCCAACCCGTCTGGCCAGCGTGTAGTGTGTAGGCCAAATCCTCTGGCTGCTCTGACCAAATATGACCCTAGTAGTACAGAGAGGGTTGTGCTCCTGCAGTAGAGACTAAAAAGACCTGTTAATGATGATGATGAAATTATTACTGCCAAGAAAGTTACGTATTTATTTCCAACTACTAATCACATACATACATACATACATACATACATACATACTATTACGTCTTTATCCCTAATGGGGCAGACAGAGCATTTTGGGTCTTGCGGTTCTATGCAGAGCCCAGGGCCGCAAGACCCAAAAGCCACTCTTAGCGTCATGGTGGGCGAGAAGATGGAAAAGCAATCAATACAGTGATGGGTCGCTAGCCGCATCGACTGTTAACATGATTTGCATTTTTGCCCATTCCCTCGATCGGCTTTTACGATCTGCGTGGGAAGAGAAGCAGCTGGTACATTCTAAGTTTTTTTATTTCTCCCAGACCAGCTTGGGAGTATACTAATCACATAGAAAAAAATAACTAAAAGGAAAATATTACAAATACAGAACTATTATATGAAACAGAGCAGTCGAAAAGAGGCAATTAATAAACTCTGTCGAAAAAGGCGAGGTAATACTAGTATGTTGGGAACTTGGGACCATCTTGGGACACTTGGAAACTACGCAGTAAGACAAATAGACAGACACGATATATTTTTGGCTCACCAGTTAGATTAATAAACAATATTGTACATGATTTTTTCTTTTCTGTAAGAAACAAAAAATGACGAATTTAAAGCGCATTTAAATTTCGCGTGACGTCACGGCTAAGTA
This sequence comes from Acrobasis consociella, assembly GCA_963555685.1. Classification (NCBI taxonomy): domain Eukaryota; kingdom Metazoa; phylum Arthropoda; class Insecta; order Lepidoptera; family Pyralidae; genus Acrobasis; species Acrobasis consociella. Next base: position 1,447,968 of record OY743114.1, read on the forward strand.
CGATTTTTACATAGCGGTGAAGTCGCAAGTCCCCACTCTGGAACCTCGTAGATGCTCCGTATCTTTGTGTATTACTACTTTTTGATAAACTAAAAAATATGGATAAGTAGGAACGCGAGATGAGGAGTATGTGTAAACTGATGATAGATTTGCTCGAGACTTAGTTCTTACTTTGGTATCTCTAAACACGGGTTTGGGAAGTCTTGGCCGTTTCAAAATTTTCCGGTTTCGAATTTACAAAAAGTCCCAGGACTTCCAGACACGAGACGTCCAGGGACCCAAACCAATTTCGGGATAAAATTTGAAAATCACGCCAAACCGTTAAGCCGCTACAATGTTCAAATTACTATTCAATTAGTATAAACTCCCTTTGCTCACAGAATTGTTTGTTTTACCCGCAACAAATGGTAAAGACGTATAATTGACAACACAGACAAATTATCTGATAAATACATGCAAATGTGCCGCGTGGGACATGTCGTGGGTGAGCAAATTGCTCCACCATTTGCATAATGCTCAATGATATTTTGTATATTTTCATTCAATTGCTTGTCTGTAAATTGAAGATACGAAATACGCCAATGTTAATAAAGGAGTAAGTAAATAATGAATGATTATCTATCCTCCCGGCTCCAAATATGGCGCAGCAGACATCCACCCTCTCCTGATTTCTTCCAACCTTCGGAGGAACTACCACCGGGTCATGAGCTACCATGGGCAACATGGTATAAAACTATTTATTTTTAAAGTGAATAAACAACTGAATATTCTGTGAATATTTTGAGCATCTACCAGTTCCCGTTATTCCAGCAAAAAAACGTGTTTTTTGTTTGGGAGCTCCTCTTAAATATTTCTTTTATTCTGTTTTTAGTACATATTTGTTGTTATACATATATACATAATATCACGCCTGTTTTCCGCAGGGGCAGGCAGAGACTATGGACCTCCACTTGCTACGATCCTGACAAACCTCTTTTGCTTCATCTAAACTCATCAATCTCTTCATACATGCCCTTCGGTTAGGGGTTCTTTTTACCTCTCCTTTTTTTAGAACGTCTGCAATTTGGTCGCAGAAAGTTCGCCGAGGCCGACCTTTTCCTACAGTTCCCTTCACATTTGTCATATAAATATTTTTCGTCAATCTCTGCATTGTTTCAATTATTTGTTGTTATAGCAGCAACAATATCTGTAATTTCTGTAATCTGTAAATTTCCGCTGTCAAGCTATCAAGGTTCATATGAGATACTTACAGCCTGGTGACAGACGGACAGAGAGAAGACTCAGTAATAGAGTCCCATTTTTGCCCCTTAGGTACGGAACCCTAAAAATAAAGAAACCAACAAGATAAGCCTTCTTTTATAACTACTCCAATAAACTAGCATCCTGAAGGAAGCTCTCATGTATAATTCAGAGCGACCAATGTGCACTATCGCCGCATTCCGCCATTGCAACTGAATTGGAGCAATTATGATGCAGGGAATTAATGTTACTGGAACATTTTAAAGCGTATTTTATATACTAGCTCACTGTTTGCCTTGTATTTCTATTTAACCGGCTTCAAAGGAGGAGGTTATCAATTCGTCGAGATCTTTTTATGTATTTTCACCGATTATTCAAAGACGCCTGGCTGGACCGATTTGGAAAATTCTTTTTTATTTGAAAGTGCATACTTGCATCTGTTCCAATAGACTAAAAATATTTTTATTCTTTATCATTAATTGACTGAACCGAAAAATCTGATATTTATTTACGATACATAGCAATGTTATTCCAAGAATAAGTTTCTGGCGTTTTTTAGATTTTCATCCTTTCCCCATTCTATTCTCCATATGACAACACTGATAAGTAAGAGAACCGTATTTACCAGTTATACATAACTACTTACTGATGGGGCACAGATCTCTAACGATCCCTATTTTACATCCGATCATCTTTAAGGTACATTTAGATAATTTTCATGTCGATCAATTCTTTTCTTTACAATTTCATTCAACATTCGCTGGAAATGTCCCACCATTTTTCGTATTTCGCTCGCCAAGCCAAGTAAAATATTAAATTCACTAGAACACGAAACAAAATTGGTATCTGCTATCTTTTTAGGTCTGAAAGTAACGAACCGAGAAGATCGGTTCTTTAAACTTTACTCGTTACATCGGGACGGTTCGAAGAGATCCTTTTATTTATTTATTGTGTAAATTTTTTGTTACTGAATAGAAAATAAGAAATTCTATTATAAGTTTTAAGTATTTCGTAAATCGTCTCGTTTTATACAAGTTTCCACTTCATACTATTATCGTCTTGTTGTATAACAGGCTTACTTTATTACTATAGGTTTATAGGTTTAAACTTAAAACTATAATCCACCTAAAACAAGTTGAAATCTAGTAAATTGACATCTCATCTGTCAATGTCACCTTCATATAGGTTTAATCGTTTTAAAGATGTATTCCGTTTTAGTACAATTAGTAATAGTTCAACAATTTTTTTTTATTTCTTTATACACATAGTGCTATGATTAATTTATTTTTCTTCTATTACAGGTAAAATAATTCATGACGATTAGCACCAATATGACTATGTACTTATGTGAGTAACGTTACCTAATAATTAATAATACCAATATGGTAAGTAGGTACCTTATAATAATACTTCTGTGATGCACTTCCATGCTTCCATTTTTTCCAACGTCTCGCCCACCGTCACACTAAAAGTGGCCTTTGAAGTTTGCGACCTTGGGCTCTGTCTGCTTAGCGCATCAAGACCTAAAATGCTCTGACAACCACATTAGGGAAAACGACGTGTTAGTGTATGTAATAATAAATGCTGTGTTCCAATCTAATCTATTGGTCAAATACATCAATTTATATACTCATGCACACTTAGGCTTCCCAGATAATTTTTCTGCGTTTTAGTAAGAACTGTATCAAAATCAGGCCAATTATTGTTGATAGTGTTCCGCTTCTTTTACACTTGCTCTTTGAAAGCGGGAATAAACTGAGCTGTAAGTAAATGACGTCAACAACTATTATGAAATCGAAAGAAAAATGGACAATTATAAAGTTGTAAAAATATCCAAAGATAATTTTTTTCTTATCTTTTAGTTCCACTGTTTGGTAACCCTTTATCTCCAATCCGACTGGCCAGCGTGGATATTGGAGGCCAAATCCTCTGGCTGCTGTGGCCAAGTATGGCTCTGATAGTACAGAGGGTCGTTCTCCTGCAGTGGAGACAAAAAGACCTGATGATGATGATGAAACATATAAATGACCTTAATAACATTAACAAATATCCTATAATAAAACTAAATTTAACTATTAATAAAACTACAACTAAACTAAACATAAATACTTAATTTTGACTTTATTTTGAAACATCTTCTAAAGGTAAAATGAAATAGTATTGATACTCCCCTTAGCTGAGACAGACGTTCAGATTCAGAAACGCAAGACTTCATGCTTTACTTATCTTAATCTTATCAGCCAATAAATTGAGCAAGATTTACGCGGCACTCAACGTCACATGTAAAGTGCTGCCGTTTCCCTGCGCAGGCGCAGTACCGATCGTAAATTGCAACCGCTTTATGATCTAAGTACTACATTTTATAACACTGCTTTCTACAATAGCAGCTCAGGTTTCAAGCGGTAATAAAACAAATACGTAACTAAAATGATGAGGGTTTACTAGCTTTTACCCGCGATTTCGTCTGCGTTAAAGTAGCAATCAAGTACACGCATGACATTCGTCATCGTATCAACGTATTTTCCCGGTTGCATCCTCAGCAGTAATGCTTCAGAGCCCGGGGTCCGCTACCTGACCAAGGATATTTGACGAGGTTAATAATTTTTACACAGAGCGACTGCCGTCTGACCTCCGCAACTCAAAGGGTAGAACATAACCAATCCTTGGGTAGTTTGATGATCAAACGCTAAATGGCGTTCGGAACCCACAGTTTATACGTGCCTTCCGAAACACGGACAAAATCATCTTTCCTTTCGGATAATCAGGTGATTCAAGCCTGCAATATCCTAACGAGACTGGAAACAACTTTTTACAAAGTATGCTTCCCAGTGGAATTCGAACTCATGACCTCCGGATCAAAAAGCGAACGCCTTGACCACTGGACCACGAAGTCAAAGTTGTCTGTCCATACGTCTGTTACAGTCAATTTGCTGCGAATATACTGGACCTATAAATATTTATATTAGTGGCTTTTGGGTCTTGCGGCCCTGGGCTCTGCATAGAACCGCAAGACCCAAAATGCTCTGTCTGCCCCATTAGGGATAAAGACGTGATAGTATGTATGTATGTATGTATAAATATTTGCGGCTTGTGTCTGTGGACTCTCGTTTGCCAGACTACAGCGGGCATCGTCGGGTGAGTCAACAGTGTCACGTCAACACTGTCTAGTCGACTACTGGTCAACAATGATTCAACAATCCGATTACTGACACCTTTACCACTAATAGTTTGAACCGCTAGTTATTTGTAGGTAGCTTAAATATATTTTTCCAAAATATACGTACAGTCGGCATCAGAGATACCTGACCCCTCCTCCACCTACATCTTGAATTTTCTCATAAACTGAAAATAATATTTACATGAAAATGTGTATTCAGAGAGATTTTAATGAAATCTTTTTGAATATTAAATATTATTTTCAGTTTCAGAGAAAATTCAAGATATATATATATACATATATAGAGGAGAGGTCAAGTATCTCTGATGCTGACTGTACTGTACATAGTTATTAAATGTATGTCTAAGCAAGCTCTTACAGGCAAGCGACAGTGTGGACTTGTGACGTGGGCATACTGTCTTTGGTCTGTTATAGCCCTTATTATCTTATCTTATATTTATTACCTTTCCTCTAACTCTAAATAATATATTAGTTAGCTAGTAGTAGTAAAAAGAAAAGAAGAAAAAAGATATTTTTTTTCTTTTTACTGGCTACTTTTTATTGACTTTCCTTAATATACCAATTTTGTAGGTTATGTATTTAATATTACTTTATTATCCGTTTGTATGTTATAGTAACTATGTACTCCTATTATTTAAGTTTATACTTATATTGTTCTACACTGTTATACTCTAACTGCGCCCACATCTTTTTATAGTCTTCTTTACCCAAAGGTTGGCTGGAAGAAATCGCTTTAGTGATAAGCGCGCCTTTGTACATATTATATTTTAAATGTACTTTTCAACACATTCGCTCGGAAAGTGCTACTTACCACACTGATTTTACAAATGTAATGCCATTCATTACGCACACATTCGAAATCGTGCGGTAAATTACTTACCGCACTAGTGCGGTAAAGTGTTTTTTAAATGTTTAGGAATAAGTTTCTATAATGCCAAAATATCGAATACCTAATATTTTTGAAACATTAAATCTCTGCATGCAGACAGCCTAGACTTATACTGAAACCTTGTTTAACTTAAATTATTCCATTTTATATAAGTAGTAAGTAAAATACTTGTAATAACACTAAAACGAATTTATAAATCTGACTGACCTGTTTAAAAAAAAAGATTTTTTTTTAAATGATTATTTGGCTGTTGGTGGATTGATTTCTGTGCCTCTTGTATCACCACATATTCGCGCATGCGCGAAATGCGCCTGGAATAAGAAAAGCTGAGCGCGCCATTTTTCAAATTTTCTTTAGCGATATTTTAAAATTGTTTTATTATTGAAGTTATTTTTTCCTAACTAATGTGTTGAAAAACGTAGTATGGCACACGTGTGGTATTGTCCATTACAAGTCTCGGCTCCATAGACAAGCGCGCGGGCTTCGCCCGCTAGTTTGTCAACCCGCCTCGACTGCTGTAATGAACAATTTACCACACTTGTATCATAAACTACTATTTGATTATTGTGATACTTAGTTGGTGCAATAATTAATGTCTATGTTACGAGTATGTATATTGCCTTTCCTAGTCATTTTTCATCAGTATCAAATGTGTTATATCATTATATGGCGACCACGTACAGGCAAGCGAAGCGACACCCACCCACAAAGTGGTCTGACGACCTAACCAAGTTCGCTGCAAGGCGCTGGATGCAAGCCGCTCTAGATTTGTCATTTTGGAAATCTTTGGGAGAGGCCTATGTCCAGCTGTGGACGTTAAGAGGATGAAATGATGATGATAATTATATGTGACATACATACATACATACTATCACGTCTTTATCCCTAATGGGGCAGACAGAGCATTTTGGGTCTTGCGGTTCTATGCAGAGCCCAGGGCCGCAAGACCCAAAAGCCACTTTTAGCGTCATGGTGGGCGAGAAGATGGAAAAGCAATCAATACAGTGATGGGTTGCTAGCCGCATCGCCTGTTAACATGACTTGCATTTTTGCCCATTCCCTCGATCGGCTTTTACGATCTGCGTGGGAAGAGAAGCAGCTGGTACATTCTAAGTTTTTTTATTTCTCCCAGACCAGCATGGACTTATATGTGACGATGTGACTAAATAAAACTGACAAAATAGCAACAAAAGTCGATGTTTCTAACCTGAAGTTTATGTTTGCGAAACATAAATGCCCTATATACAAATGACCTGCATTGATTGGTACTATTGGTAGGTAGCTCTACGTTGTTAGTTTACCATGCAATCTGTCGTCTGTTTGTCTGTCACATCTGGTGTCGTAAATCAATCGAATCAAATCACGTGACTAGTTCTATATCACGTCACAGTGACACAGAGATTAGCAATATTATTATTATAATATATAAACCTACATTACCACTCACTGACTGACTCATTGACATAGTTGTTTGCCCTGTTGCGGGGTTGGTAGGGTTTAGGTAGATGTATGGTTGTATAGAGGGTGCTAAATGGAGTACCAGAAAAATCTGACATTTGAAGATTTGCAGAAACCTGATGTGGAAGGGGTACGGCCTGCAAAAACGGTTAGGGTTAGGTGTGTGATTTTTTTTCCAAAATGTAGAAGGTTGTAAGCAATTTGACGACAGTCATTTATTTTTTAATTTTTTTAAAAATCCAAGATGGCCGCCATACAAGGATAATTTTCCTCAATACAAACTTACCCGTTTTCTGAACTGCAAGCACGAAAGACCGCGGGCTGCTTGCAGCCCGCGCAGCGCCCGAAAAGCTAGTTATACTATAAACCTACATTACCACTCACTCACTGACTGACTGATTGACATAGTTGTTTGCCCTGTTGCGGGGTTGGTGGGGTTTAGGTTGATGCGTGGTCGTATAGAGGGTGCTCCAGTGAGTACCAGAAAAATCTGACATTTGAGGATCTGCAGAAACCTGATGTGGAAGGGGTACGGCCTGCAAAAACGGCTGGGGTTGGGGGCGTGATTTTTTTTCCAGAATGTGGGGGGTTGTAAGCAATTTGACAAGCGTCATTTGTTTTTTAATTTTTTTCAAAATCCAAGATGGCCGCCATACAAGGACAATTTTCCTCGATACAAAATAACCCTTTTTCTGAATTGGAAACATATTTTAGACTACCCCAACAGCCCCACGATAAACCGCGGGCTGCTTGCAGCCCGCGCAGCGCCCGAAAAGCTAGTTCTAACATATATATATATACATTATACACCTATCTATGCTATACTAGATTCTAACAAAGTATCTACTTATGAACTATTACTGGACAACTTTTCAAGGAACATACATTGAAATATGGAGAATCGTTTCGCTTCTCAAAGATATTTGTATAGAAGTATATAAATATTTTTCGATTTTCCCTATAAGTTCCTTAGGGATAATTCAGTACCATAGACTGAATTCAGCCTTAAAATAGTTTCAGTTTATTTTGTTACACCATGAATATTATTAATATCAAAACACGGGTAACTCACGTATAGAGTCAGCTACTGCCGACATGTTTCGACCTCATCCGGAGGTCTTCATCAGGGCGAATGTGCCGAGAGGCCCGTACACCGCACCGGCTCGCGACACACTGATGTTAGTCGCGGGAGGCGCGGGGCGCGCGGGCAGCGCGGGCCATCGCCCTCTGCGCCCGCAGCGACAATTCGGTAGATGGTGGTTGTTGCTGGATAGTTGCGTCAAGGACTCCCGTGGATGTACTGGGAGTCGTTATTTCCTCTTCATCATCTTCTGCGGCTGGTGATAGCGCAAGTGCGTGAAAAAAGCTCACTGTATCAGAGACTGTCGGCTGTACATGGCATCTATTATGCGTCTCTTGAAGCACCGGTTTCCAGGCGGCGGGTAAGCTCCAACCAACATCACGATTAAAATTAGGACGTCGCCCAATCTCTATTGCTTCTCGTATTTTACGAGGGACAAAACCTTTCTCTCTAGCTAAGACTTTGGCCCTGTCGAAGCGTATGTAATGTGTGACGTCCGTCTCTATCGCATGTTCGGCGATGGCTGACCCGTTGCTGTCCAGTTTCTTTAGACTTCTTATATGCTCCTGCAACCTAGTAGACACATTCCGACACGTCTCCCCCACGTAGCTCCTTCCACAATCACAAGGGACTTCATAAACACCGGGAACGTTTAGTGGCTCGCTATCTTTTGGGGAACGCACAAGCTGTCGGATTTTTGTGAGAGGCCGGAATATCGTTTTAATATCAAATTTGCGACGCAACATTTGACCGATTTTGTCCGTCACTCCCTTCACAAATGGTAGGTACAATATTGCTCTGTCCACCGATGATAATTGCATCGATTGCGTGCTCTTGTTGGTACTAACCCTCAAGCTTTGTCGCCACTTGTATCCATTGCTTTCCAGCACTTGCCTTACATGTGCCAGCTCAGACTCAATGTATTGTGGGTCACACAGACGCAACGCTCTGCCGATGAGAGATCGTGAGACTCTATACGTGAGTTACCCGTGTTTTGATATTAATAATGACTGCATCTCACGTTAGTTTTAACCAAAAAACCATGAATATTAGTAAGTAAAAAGATATATTCTGATAAGGAATTCAATGTCTCAGCAATATAGTATTTGAATCAATATTTTTTATTGTTCTTGTTAATATATATCATTCGAAGCTAAAAACAAAATGATTTTTTGTAATCTGCCCAAAAATACATACAAATAAAATGCTAATACTACTTCATGAATTAACCAATTATCTTGCAGAGATAAAAAAAAATCTTTTTAGTAGTATTTTTTATATAAAATATGAACCAAAAACATACACAGATTCAGTAGCGATTCTTTTGTTCTTTTTTCACACTTTCTTTTCCATCACTTTGTAGGTACCATACTTGTAAGAACTTCTGTTTGATTTCACCACCTGATCGTAAAGCTCTTCCATAAAATAAATATGTTGCTCTGTATTGCACTTTATCGTTATTGCAATAAATACATAAAAAGATGTCTATTCATATCTGAAGTCGATAAATATAAATAACTATAATTTGTGATAAGTAAATGGTATTAATTTAGCACAAAGATAATTTTTCATGATGAATTATGTCGAGCAATTGTAGTGATTATCAAATGTTACGTCGGTTAAACGTTGTTAGAATATAATTGATTTCGAGAAATAGTAAAAAAAAATTAAAAGTTTTCTACCTCTAATAAATTCATTATTATTCATAATTTTATTTACATTACTGTATTTTGAAGGTCGCCTCTGCGGCGGAGGCCCCCTTCATTTTACACTCTTTTCTGTTTCTTGCTTACCTCATCCTTCTGGACCATGTCGAGCAATAGTAGTTTCGAACAAATGTTATGTCGGTCAAGATCTGCAGGACAAGAAGAATAATATTATGTTTTGAGTGTTGATAAAAAAACAGTAAAAAAAAATCGACATTCCCATACATATTGCCCGGGCGGCAGCTCACTTTCGTGAAATGTAATTTTTTTTTAAAAAAATTGAGTTTTATTTTAATTGCATTATTCTATAGTGATCTTCTATAGCCCGTAGTTCAATTTATTGAAGGTAAGTTCCTTCCACGTTGTAGTTCTTGCTATAATATATCTCAAATGTCTCTGTAGTTGGCAAACCCCGCTGTCTTACTCGCATTGCTCTCACTCATAAGTATGTATTGCACTACTTGTTTAGATGCGTATCAGTAAGTACATATATTTCTTGTATTTTACTGGGCTGGTGTCGACAGCCGAACGACATTGCTGCTGTATTTATGGCCTCACCCGACGACACAAGCTCACACTGGACGAGTCTACAAGTCTCAATAGATTATAATCATGACATTACCTGTAACGCAACAATTTTGTTTTTAATAAGTGTTACAAGAATTTACGTGGAAAACTCTATTTAAACTATTTTATTTATGTCTGTTATAATATTGAAATCCCTTAAAAATAATTGTTTCACTTAAGAAGCCCCTTACCCTAGACATCTCAAAAAGAAAAAAAAAGAAAATTTTACCGAATTCGAGCATGTCGTTTTGAAATAAAACGTAGACTAAGTTTTTATGGAAAAGTGAAAAATGTAAATAGTAAATGTTTGGTCTAGGGTAAGGGACTCTAAATTTACCTATTTAAGAAGTGGTATCTGAATTCTGAACTAGCAATCTACTTCTTAACTCAGTTCCAGCTATGCAAGATTCTTTATTGATTAAAAAATATTTTTTCTTTATTTCATCATCTTTTTTTATGTTGTACTGCGTTGAATGCTTAAAGTCAACCAATCTGGACTCATAACAAAGTTAATTAATGATTCTTGTTACTTTTTTATGTATGTTCACCGATTATTCGAAAAACTCCATACCGATTTGAAGTTTTTTTATTTTTTTTATTTGGGTTATTTTATTTTACTGGTCCCACAGAAATATTATCGAAATCGGTTTTTTAGCTTTGTTGTGAAGCCAATTTTTAGTTTAGAAAAATTATAATACTAACATGTTGTGTTGGAACTCTCGCTATCTGACTCGCCTAATCAACTCGACTAGTCTAAGCCATCAGTTTATGACAAGTAGTCCAATAATCCCGGTTATGCAGTGTTATAAAGTGTAGATAATATCTCTGTTTCATTCAGTACAATTATTTGCTAGAGCATAATGTATTGTAGATATTAATATAGCACATTATATGTTTTTTCTTTTCTCCCAGACCATGATTCCTTCCTTCCATTCCATAAAAATCATATGCATGGTGTTTAATCTACTAAGCGCATAAAACTGTGAGTTACAGTCGCCTGCAAGGCCACGCGTGGGCAAAGGGCCGCGTCCCACGCGTCGCGATAATATGGAAATGCACTCTTCCGGGATTCCAGCATTTCCAAGAGAGGCACAAATTAAAAAGCATAGAAAAAGGATCCTTAGCTATTTATTTTCTTATCACTTCATCTCAAAGTCCCCATTTATGTGGCAAAAAAAATCTCGAGTTCTTCCGTGATTTTAAAGGCACGTTAAGCCGTTGGGTTGGCTGTCAGCATTGTATACATATGGTCAAGTTACGTCCCAGCCTTGAAAAATCTGACACTAGAGTTGGTTAATGCGTGTGTACACATAAAAAAGTTGCTTGAATCTGGTGTCAGATTTTTAAAGGCTGTGACGTTACTCGTATTTTTTTTATTCATAATCATCATCATCAGGTTCTTCTGTCTCCTCTGCAGGAGCAGCCAGAGGACTTAGCTCTCCACGCTGGCCAGACGGGTTGGGGAGGTCTTATTGATGTTTAAAGCTTTGTTTGGCTTGTATTTCCTAAGTCGCCTTCTACGACATCCACGGGAGGACTTGGAGTGGCCCTATTCTACTCTCCCGGAAACCACACTTATCATCACAGATTTTACAAAGCTTTGTTAGATTCAACGTTGTATTATATATTTAAAAAATTACAATTTTATACTTTCTTTAGTTTGAGATTCCAATGAGAGATGCCACTTCGCTAAAGGCATGAGACTGGTTTCAAATACACAATAAAGATCGTCGCGTTGATTGAATTTGGTGATTCGGGAATATGGAAACTGAATTTGCATTTATTAACGAGGTAGAAATATTTGGAAATTCAAGCAACTTACATAGATAATAGATATTGTTTTTAGGGTTCCGTACCCAAAAGGTAAAAATGGGACCCTATTACTATGAATCCGATGTCTGTCACCAGGCTGTCTCATGAACAGTGATAGCTAGACAGTTGAATTTATACAGATGATGTATTTCTGTTCCCGCTACAACAACAAAACTAAAAATAGAATAAAATAAATTATGATTTTTTATTATAGATAATGGTTCGGAACCCTTTGTGCGCAAGTCCGACTCGCACTTGGCCAGTTATTGTTTTTTTAAATACGTCTGATATCAATTGATATTTTTGTATAAAAAGCAGTTATACGCCTACATAAGTGCAATTTCTTTGAAGTTACAAAATTTTACTAAAATCGGAGTAGTCGTTTTTAAATAAAAGCTAGACTACGTTTTTTATGGAAAAATCTGATTCTGTCTACGGTAAGAGAATTCTTAAAGCGTAAAAATTGAACTATCAAACTTTACCTACTTGGAAGTAAGTACTCATAATTTCATAACTTGAACTTACACACAATTCAGTTCCTGAATCGCCTGCACTTTCACTTATAAACTGGCAACATTGTCACAAACATCACGTAACTTCAACCCAACATAAAGTTAATTTATACCTGACAAAGCATAGACAGAGTTACGTTAAATCGTGATTTTCTAAATGCCAGCTTTGTAGAAGATTTCAAAACTTGGTTCACTGAGCTTTCCTTGTCGTAAGCTTGCGTCAGATGCAAGCAACTAATTATGCCATAGATCATGAAGATAAATAAATATATAGGGACAAATCAGACAGATTGAGCTAGCCCCAAAGTAAGTTCGAGACTTGTGCTAAGTGCACAAGTTTCGAACTTACTTTGGGGCATATATTTTTTTGGGCATAATAGTATCCTATAGGATACTATATTTTAAAACAAACACATATACAGGGTCTAACAAGATATACTGAAATTCTAAGGCTGAACTCAGTCTATGATAGTGAACAACTTTCCCAAAGGAAGATATAGCGAAATATAAAAATCATTTTTATTTTATTATCAAGTTTCAAGGATTGAATAAACAACTTTACTATTTCATATCAATTTAAATATAAATCTTGATCATGTGGCATGGTGCCAAGAACACTGGCTGCATTCCCGCGCTGAATAGCTACTGCAATCCTCTGCGCGAGATATGAGCCGGCCCTCTTGTCACCAGCGGCGTCGACAAGCCGAGGGGTTATTTTTTTAATAAATTTTTTAGTACTTGGACCCCACGGACCAAGAGTTTCGACGCCAAGCGGAACAAAAATATATTCATTAGATAAAGAGGATTGAATTCACTCAAAAATTCAGCATATTTTGTTAGACTTTTTATAGTATCGGCAACGTTACTGATTGAAGGAGCACTGCTTTTTCTGTTAATTGCATAAAAAAACATGCTGCACACTTTTTGTTTAGCACACTGTACCTATGTACTCCCAACCTGGCTGATTTAGGAGTCGTACATCATCGTCGTACATCGTAAAAATAAAAGACAACACGTTCAGCGCTGGACAAGCCGTCAGTCTGTTTATTTAAAAATGCATAAACGTACAACTTGTTATGTCTACGAAATACAAAGAGCGTTTATTTTTGACTGGTTACTTTGTGTCAAATTGTGTCGCCGACTGGAGGTGACGAAATGTATCGAAAAAATGTGTTTTTGTAAGCTTCTGTTGAGTGACACGAAACTACGTGGACTAAAATATTTGGTTACAAACTGCGTTACAGGGGGTTACTACAAAAGCGTTACGCGAGACGCGTTTCAGTGTCAAGCAACATTGGGCACTAACGTATGATGATAAAGTTTAATTTGGTTTGATATAGAATAGGGACGTCACTATCGTACGACTGACGTATTATTTTAATGGAGTAACCTCCCTGATGCCAACTGCATTTGTTATAAAATAAAAAGAAGTAGGTATATTTATCATCATCACCATCATCAGGTCTTTTTAGTCTCCACTGCAGGAGTACGACCTTCTCTGTACTACTAGAGCCCTATTTGGTCAGAGCAGCCAGATAATTTGGCCTACACTCTCCACGCCGGCCGAGAGGGTTTGAAGAGGTCTCATTGACGTTTATTTAGCTTGTAATTCCTAAGTCGCCTTCTACGTCATTCACGGAAAGACTTGGAGTAGTTATTAAATAATTTAACATAAGTATTTACTTACACGGTACAATTTTTTTAATGCATATACAAGGAAATAGAATATTAGTGTTTATTTCTGACTGATTGTATCAAATATTGTCGCCGACTGGAGGTGACGAAATGTAAGGAAAAATGTGTTTTGTAAACTTTTGGTGACTGACATGTGATACTTCCGTGGATAGGATATACGGATAAACTACATTGGATTTTTAATTTTTCTTTATTTTTTAGTTTAAGTTCTTAGTACCTGGGCGACCGAGCTTTGCTCGGTTACATCTTAAATATTAACTAATTTTTTTTTAACTTTTCTAAAAACAATACAAAATAAAAAATTATATATAAACTTGAACATAAAAAAACAAAAGGAAGTCACCGAGTGGGATTCGAACCCGTAAAACTCTTTCTAGCGGTCCGCATCTTAAACCGCTGAGCTAAACGTATGGCGGTCGGCGCGACGAAATCAGCGACCACATTCTGCGTGGAAAGATAAACGCATGAAAACTCGAAAACACGCGTTTTCCCAAACATAAGACTAATCTAGATCGATTGTTTACCCCCGAAAACCCCCATATACCAATTTTTTGCGAAATCGTTAGAGCCGTTTTCGAGATCACAGAAATTTATAAATATACCAGAATTGCTCGTTTAAAGGTATAAGATTAAGTTTTAATTTAAATTTTAATAATTTATAGTCTTATAAAAGTATAACGAATAAATGTATAGTGACAAATTACACCGATTGCGGTAGCCACAAAGTAAGTTCGAGAATAGGGTTATTGGATACTCAATGATAAACATCCAAGACCCAGGTCAATTTGTATAAGATCATTTTTCAACTTACCCTGACCGGAGATCGAACACGGAACCTCTGGGTGGTGGACTAGAAAGGTGACCACTACGCCATGGAGGTCGACGTGACACGTGACGTGAAAAGTGACAAGTTGGTAACTTTATTTAAAAAGAAACGTTTGTTATATATGCCATGGGACGTCGATTTCAAAAGATTTTCATGTCTACGTTTTTACAAATAGAAACAGCTTATTCAGATTAAGAAGACGGGTCGTTAGGTAACGTTGCATCGTAAATTCCATCACATATTGTTACATCAATGACTCCACGTATTGCTGGCAGAATCGTGATCACTCAATAAGTAATTAGGAACAAAAAGCAATTGCAATATGATTGTTTACTTCACTAATTACTCTCAATACTTACCGTACATACTCAAAACAATGTACACGGAATATTGAATTCTAATTCTTATTCAATAAAGTTCAAAATATTCTATCAATTTATATTGCATATGTCGTTACTGGTTTTATTAGTAAAGTCGGGATTGTATGATAGTTACAGAAAAGTACAAATAGATGTTTAAGACCTTGGGATAAATTACCTTTGCTTATTGGTATCTATTTATTAACTCATTACAGTGTATAGGTATAGGGCGTATTCATATGTCTGTATATCTATATCTATACTTATAATAAAACAGTAAAAAAAGTGTGTACATTAAATATATTTCCAAAAAAAATATTGGGGGCGATGGAGACGTAGTAATAGAGTAAGAATTTAAAAAAAAATGTCTGTCTGTCGGTCTGTTTGTCTGTTTGTCTGTTTGTCTGTTTGTCTGTTTGTCTGTTTGTCTGTTGTCTGTATGTCTGTTTGTCTGTTTGTACACGCTAATCTCCGGAAACACTGGACGGATTCGAATGAAACTTATTTTGTTATATAGCTATTAAGCCTGGGCAACATATAGGGTATAAATGATTTTGGAAAATGGAACGCCTGATGCAGAAGCATAATGGTCCAGCTAAACTATAAGAGATACAAAAATGCCGCCTTAGTAAAAGTTGTTCAGCCTGATGAGCATTTTCCAGAGACATAAAAGTGTAACCACACTGTGCTGTGCCTTATAATACATATGTACAATGTAATTAGAAGCCTTTTGCTATTAGATGGCTATTTCTACAATTATCAAAGAAGATAAACATTTTTTTAATCAAAATATTTCTCCTAAGATATTTTCTTAAAAATGCCTTGAGGCCTGACAAGGAAAATAAGTAATGAAACATAAACAATGTACTTGTAAGTAATGAAAATTCCTGGTATTCTTTTAATAATGATATATTTTTTTTGTTTTTATGGAATTACAACATTTTTTAAAATAAATGTCTACGTACAAATGAATGTGCTATTTTGAATATGATTTTTTTTATATACAGGGTGGAAATCTGTAATATTGCCATATTTTCAGAGGTACCTATACCGATCATACTGAACAACTTTTCCCAAAGAACATAGGTTGAAATATATAAAAAATCGGACTTCTCATACTAAATCGATTAGGGAAAATTTGATAGACTAGCCTGAGAGCCTGAGGGATAAATAGGGAAAGTTGTTCAGTATGATCTGTATCCGTACGTCTGAGAATATGACTAGGTTACAAATTTACACCCTCAATATCAGAAAGTACTTATGTTGGTTTCTGTTTTTATTTAAGTTTTGGTCTGCTTCATTTGTCTGTTTTTACCAATTTATCGAAATACATATTAGATTTAACGAAATAAATATTAATTTATTAAACATTTTTAAATTAAAATTTTATAGCATGGAAAAGCACATTCGTTTTACACGTACAAAGAAATGTCATTCGCACAAACAACATTCATACGCCGGCGGCAAAACAACATTTACATTAAAAATGTAGCTTGTTCATATAAAATATGCACAAACAAGCCTATTTCGACATCACAATTATTAAAACACGTCGTATATATAAAAGCTGTCAGCATAAAAGACAAAAGTGTGACTATAATTTCCCAACGTCGAACAAAGTTGATAATGCGGTCCAAAATCATCAACGGAGCGGACTGGAAAAATCTAGACTAAAAACTCTTCGATAAGCTGATAGTTTACAGATGAGAATATACATTTTTAGATATCATCATCATCATCATTTCAGCCGCACAACGTCCACTGCTGGACATAGGCCTCTCCCAAGGATTTCCAAAATGACCGATCTAGAGCGGCTTGCATCCAGCGCCTTCCAGCGACCCTGGTTAGGTCGTCAGACCACATTGTGGGTGGGTGTCCTACGCTTCGCTTGCCTGTACGTGGTTGCCATTTGAGAACGTTTTTGCCCCATCGACATTGTTAGATATAACTTAATTAATTATATCTATCTATACAACACTATGACTAAAATATCAATTTCTAACTTGTTTTTTTTTTCAATTTGTTCTTTATTGCTTTTTAAACTATGTAATAAAAGTAAACTCCCACGCTGGTCTGGGAGAAAAAAAAAACATACAATGTACCAGCTGCTTCTCTTCGCACGCAGATCGTAAAAGCCGATCGAGGGAATGGGCAAAAATGCAAATCATGTTAACAGGCGATGCGGCTAGCAACCCATTACTGTATTGATTGCTTTTCCATCTTCTCGCCCACCATGACGCTAAAAGTGGCTTTTGGGTCTTGCGGCCCTGGGCTTTGCATAGAACCGCAAGACCCAAAATGCTCTGTCTGCCCCATTAGGGATAAAGACGTAATAGTATGAATGTAATAAAAGTAATTTTTGAAATGTATTTTAAATCAAGAAGTTATTAAATAAATCAAGTAAATGTATACTAATGTATTCTATTAGGATTCACGACATTCACGTCTTTATTCTTTGGTAGGTATACAGACTCAGAAGCAAAACCAAAATGGCACCCTCAGCAAAATGGGAGACAAAACAAGAATCAGAAATAGTGACATGTCATAACACTAACACTAAACTTTACTACTACTACTAAATAAAACTAAAAAACGAAATTAAACTATAAATTATAGTCCTAAGAGTTACCATAAAAATTTAAACGCCACAAATAGACAATAAATTTGCCCGCTACCGCTTATAAATTCCGGAGCGGACACGACCCCAGGGGTCCTCTAATTTATTTGAAGGCTCTATTACTCGCCAAGTGGCAACTAGTCCGATAGGCTTTTTATTCTGTGATAGTACACGTCTATTTACATATCAATGCAATGTTTTTGTTATTTCACATGAATTTATTGGATTTGCTAATGATGTTATCAGTATATTGCATTTTTATCGTATATGTAAGTACTTGTTCATCGTGTAAATATCGTATCGTACTAAAATATAATTAGTCAAAAAAAAAAAAAAAAAAACAAAAGTTTATTATGTTTTTAAATATTTTTTCAAAACTATAAACCGACTTCACTCCCAAATTACACAATCGATTTTGTTTTTTGAAGTGAAAACTTCTTTAGCGGCGTTGTGTACTTTTTTTGAAATGGGTAAAAAATGTTAAACTCGCGTCAGGACACGTGACCTGATCGAAAATTCGTAAGACGGCGCAGGGCGCTTGCGCGAATGTTGGTGTGTGTTTATGTTACAGCGTGCTACGCGCATCCATGGATGGTGACAGCTGATGGCTCGACCGTCTGTGTAGTGGCCATACAGCTGTGTATTTGATAATGATTTTTGTTGAAAAGGAATTTGGTCATGCTTGTGACATTTGTGACAGACTGTGGTTCAGAAAAGATTTGAAATATTTTATACTGACAATTAAAGCAATTCGTGCAAAATGATTCCCTAACCATTCCAAAATATCAAAAATGCACAACGTTAATATTCAAGTTTTCACTTCTGCCGGCACTCCCAGAGTGCAAACCGTCGTTTTTTTATAAAATCACCTAACAACAACCTGACAAGTAAAGTAGACCGTTTCAAACAAAAAAAAAAAAAATCCAAATCAGTCCAGGTGTCTTCGAACATACATAAAAAACAATGGCGACGAATTGATAACCTTCTTTTTTGGAAGTCGGTTAAGAAATTAAGTTAGAATCCTCTTAGATTTTTTCATCATAAGTTTTTGCCTGGATGAGAAAAGCTTGCAGCAGACAGAGATGAGTGGAGGAACAAGGGGCCAACCCTTTGCCCAGCAGTGGCACAAAAAGACAAAAGGCTAAAATGAAAATGAAAAATGTTACAATAACTGGCGACGTGCGATTCGGACTCGCGCACCAAGGGTTCCGTACCATTATCTATACTTATCACGTTGGTTGTATGGAGATTAGGAGCAACTCTTAAATATTTATTTTATTTATTTTTAAGTATTTGTTGTTATAGCGACAATCTATCAACGATATATCTATCTGTCTGTCTGTACGTCCGTCCGTGACGTACAGGCAGACAGACAGACATACGGAGGAACAGACAGCGGAGTCTTAGTAATAGGGTCCCTTTTTTTCGGTACTGAACCCTCAAAAATTATACCCTTTATACAAAAAATATAATAAAAAACCAGTCAACAACAAACCAGTTTATTCATAAAACTTAATGTTCTAATTAACAGTACTTAAGTCTACATTTCTTCTATAGAGCACCGCTTCGTCAAGCTTCTTTTGCCTTTCCTTCTTTCTAGGTCCTTGCGCTTTGCCCCCATCCATGGCAACGGAAAATCACCGTCCAACTCTGGCAGATATGTACAAGGACCTGACTGATTGGGGACTCCTGCGCTGCATGTAGAAACTAAAGTGGAAGCCAGTCTTCACCTGCAGCATCTTCGTTTGCCTCCTGATGTAAAAGAAACCAGGCCAATCATCGCGAGGAAGATGATGCCTTGGAGTTTCATCTTGTGAACGAAGAAGCGGAGTGTTCCCCTGAAGGGAGTGTTCCCGGTTTTATAGAAGATGGTTCATTAATATTCATTATTTGTCTGAAGTTAAGCTTTGTACTCACTAGACAAAGGTGTTATTTTTAATCAACTTCCTAAAAGGAGGAGGTTTTCGATCAAAAATTCGTTGGAATCGTTTCTTATGTATGTTCACCGATTATTCGACGATGCCTGGACCGATTTGGAAAATTATTGTTATTATCATATTTGACAGGTGGTCCCATAGAAATTTTAAAAATCTGTTGTGTGGTTTGGGTTGGAGTGTGTCTTTAATTTTGAAAAATAATGTTGATAAATAATTGAAGGTACCTTGTTAGCAATACCTATCATCATCTTCATCATCATCAGGTCTTTTTGTCTTCACTGCAGGAGCACGACCCTCTCTGTACTACCAGAGCAATACTTGGCCAGAGCCAGAGGACTTGGCCTACAATCTCCACGCTGGTCAGACGGGTTGGAGAGGTCTCACTGATGTTTACAAGCTTTGTTTAGCTTTATATTTTTAAAAATATAGATTTCCAAAACGACTGATTGAAAGCGAGCTACAATCTTTTTCACCTAGTAGGTGGCGTGTTATGCTGCACCATATCTGGCCGCCATTTGAGAAATTTTCTGCCCGTCGGCCATCGGTTATTTGCGCCGTGCCCCGCCTACTGCCACTCAATTACTTCATCCACAGGGCTATGTCAGTGCCTCCGTTCTTCGAATCTCCTATTAAACCCACATACCGCTGTTGCCTGAAAGAGATAACAGTTGCTATAAGGCCGTCTATTGACATCTGTTTTATGTTATCTATTTTTCTGTAGCATTATGTTTTGGTGCAACAAAGATTTGAACTAACTAAGGGACTACAAGCAATGCAAGGTTTTTTGTTTGCTTCCAAGGCAGTTTGGGAAAATCATGAATTATAACAATGTTGTCTTATGCAAACACGGCTTTATTTATACTAATGAGGTCTGGATATAGCCCGGGGCTGTCAATGTCTCGTGGATTATGTTTACCTTGTTTACTTTTGCTTGTTACTTGCCGTCATCTTAATATATTTCATCTATACACGTCACTTTGGTGCGTCAACATGTCATTTAGTTCATTCAGGTTTACTGGCACGTGTGACTAAAAATAGCTCGGTTTATTTCCGTTTGTTATTCTTTGGAAGGTGAATAAGGAGTTCCATGCTGGTCTGGGAGAAAAGAACTAACTTAGAAATAAGTGATGCTTCTTTTCCTGCGCGGATAGAAAAAGGCAATCGAGGAAATGGCGGAGAATCTAAAACGTCAATAAGCGAAGCTTTTGGCAGCCGATCATTGTTTTAGATAATGCTCTTTTTATCGTTCCGTACCCAAAGTGTAAAAACGGGACTCTATTACTAAGATTCGGCTGTCCGTCGGTCAGTCTGTCCGTCTTTCTGTTACCAAGCTGTGCTCCATGAACTGTAATAGCTAGACAATTGTTATTTTTACAGATGATGCATTTCTGTTGCCGCTATAACAAAAAATACTAAAATCAGAATAAAATAAATATTTAAGTGCTATACAACAAATGTCATTTTTTATAGATAAATCATACGGAACACTTCGTGACTCGCACTTGGCCGGTTATTTAATTAACATCCACCATCACGGTAAACATGGCTTTTGGGTCTAGTCTTGGCTTTACAGTTATAAACCGATAGCGTATCTTTAAAATACCTATATATTTACATCTGTATTTATTATATGCGTAGAGTGCTATGCCCTGCCATGCCATTATGATTTTGACTGCATATTAATGAAAGGTTATAAGTTCATTTCAGCCGCATAACCAAACATGTCAAATCACATTATGCATCGAACCATACGCACAATCTAAAATAGACAGATCTACATTTTAATGAAGCCAACCCCACTATAAATTCTACACCTTGTTTAACTTCAGTTCATTCTCGAACGGAACACCAAGAACATTAGTCAAAATTCCGCTATGAAGTTGGTGATCATATTTATTTTGGCTGCTCTTACTTCGATCGAGGCGGAGAATCCTCCCGCTCAGTTTTACTGCGGAAGGAATTTGCCGCTTGCCCTGGAAATGCTGTGTCCAGGGGATAAGCGGTCGTTTGATTTGGACTTGAGAAGACCATGGCTTTCCCGGTCCAGGGCGATGGAAGTCCGGAAGAGGCCGACCCCAGGTGTGGCCACGGAATGCTGCGATAAGGCTTGCGAGCTGACTGAACTGCTCAGCTATTGCTGAACTCAACGACTATGACGCTGATTTTCTATTGTAATTGGTATTTGTCTTTTCTATGAGCTATTAAATAAAATCTTTTTGTGACAGCATTATTTCTTTTCTTTTTCTTTTGTTTCCGGATGAGGTAGGCAGAGTTTATAGACCTCCACTTGCTACGATCCTGAAAGACCTCTCTCGCTGCACTTACTCATCGCTCTCTTCATGCATGCCCTGCTACGGACTACTCTTGACCTATCCTTTTTAGGGTTCCATATTACCTATAGTGTCGCCATGTTTGTCTGCCTGTCTATCCGCGTTTCTATTTAGATATTATAAGTATAAGAAAGCTGTGATTTAGCAAAGGTATGTACCTACTGGTATATATCTATAATGCCAAAAAAGTGGTAAAATAATATCATGAAATAGTTTTTAGTAGCTCCCGTAAGTGTAAAGAGGGAGTTATTTACCCAATGCATGCGTTATCGTACTTATCGTTGAATAGGTATTTCAATAATGTTGTGAACACCATTTTTAGATTTAGGGATCCGTTTCTGAGAAATGGAATTTTTTGTTCATCTGCTAAACGGTTATATATGGACACGTAAAAATTCAATTGTAGTATATATAGCGAAATAAAGGAAAACTATTAGAGCTAATGAGAGTTTACACATTAAAAAGTTGTAGGCGATCAACTTACAAAATGTACTCGGAAAAAGAAAATTTCATACAAATTCAATAGAAAAATAGTTTTGAGACGTTTTTTAGTGGCATGAACTCAAAGTTGGCATTCGCAACTACGGGACCCTACTTTGCGCGTTGCCCGATACGTACTTGGCCAATTATTTAAAGTTGGCTGCTATCTGTCCAACTATAACCGACTCTTTTACTCACATTTGCTTCTAAAGTATCAGACTTGCAAATTTTAAAGCTGAAAATTGTATTTAAGTACCTACGTTTTTGGTTGTTAAGTTAAACCGAGTTATACCTACCTATTTAATAGGTACGCCTACAAGGCAGTTAAATTCAAAGGCCACTCATTATAAGCGTGAGATGGGTGTAAATGTGGAAACATGGAAATCAAAACAGTGATGCGTTCCTAGACGCATTAACTTTCCACATGATTTACGAGTAGACTATTCAGATTCTCGCCGACTCCCTCGATTAGCTTTTCCAATCTGCACGGGAAGAGAAACAGCTTGTAAATTCTTAGTTTTCTGTCTGTCTCCCAGGCCAGAAATCAATCTTAAACTAGTAAACTCGGAAAATTTCGTTAGCTTGTTGAAGAATAATTAGAGAGATTCACGCTCGTTCCTGCCATCATTCCTGTTCGTCTCCCATTTTACGGCCTCAGATAACACAGCGAAGCGCGCCGCAGGACATAACTAGTGAGGTTTATGATGTTGTAAATACGAGACTCGTTACCGCACTGTCGATCATGGGGATTGATTGCCCACGCGTGGGACTGCTGGGCTGAATGGGCAGGACATTTATTTTCGTATAACCAAACATCCTTCGTTGCTCGTTTTTAAGCTAAACTTTCTCATTGTCCGCGAAATAGGTTTTAACTTGCTTTGTTGTAAATCTCAAGCACTTGTTTTTGCTGACTAAATGTGTATTTCTATTTTTATACCTTGTTTAAATTCAGTTGGTTTATGTTGTATGGTATGTCTTTAAGCTTTCTACATAACGTTTTGTGTCACTCGGGAGTCGGGTTAATCCTGATTTTGAATTCCAGCGCGTGCACCGTATTTTACTTATTTTATAGTATTTGTAACATCTGTTTAGAATCATGCAATAATTTAATAGTACGAATTAGGAAATTCAAGCTAAACAAAGCATATAAACATCAATAGGACCTCTCCAATACGTCTGGCCAGCGTGGAGAGTGTAGGCCAAATCCTCTGGCTGCTCTGGCCAAGTATGGCTCTAGTAGTATAGAGAGGGTCGTGCTCCTGCAGTAAAGACTAAAAAGACCTGATGATGATGCAATAATTCAATATCCCTAATTCAATTCTTTTATTTCAGATAACTAAGATTCAGTCTGTTAGTAAACAGTAACTTAAAGCTAATGTTACTACTTATAGCTATACAGATTGTGCACATAGTATGAATGAGACCTCTATGTCCTATGTAGATAGTCTGACGACATGCCTTCAAAGTAGTCCATATACATTATTGACATATCTAATCTATCCGCCACTGTTTATAGGAATTTTACTAATAAGGAAAACGTAACGGCTAGGCCAATCGTATAAAAACATTATGTGCAAGACAAACTATTTTTTAAAAGATTGAAGACTGATTTTGACAACATCTCCGTAAAAAGCTTCGTTTGAAATACATGCCTAAGAATGTATTATAATATTGAATATTTTAATAAATGGGGTGAAAGTTGAGCAAGTGAAAGAGTTTGTATACTTGGGATGTATGTTTACAAGGGATGGTAAGCACGAGGGTGATGTTGAAAAAAGAGTGAATGCGGGTAACCAAGTGAATGGAGCGTTGCATTCCTTTATGAGCAGTAGGAAGGTATCAGACAAGGCACGTCTCGCTGTTCATAAA
This sequence comes from Acrobasis consociella, assembly GCA_963555685.1. Lineage (NCBI taxonomy): Eukaryota > Metazoa > Arthropoda > Insecta > Lepidoptera > Pyralidae > Acrobasis > Acrobasis consociella. Next base: position 1,472,523 of record OY743114.1, read on the forward strand.
GGAGTACTGATACCTACTTTAATGTACGGTAGTGAGAGTTGGGTATGGCAGAGAAAGCATGAAAGTAGAATAAATGCAGTTGAAATGCGAGCGCTGAGGAGTATGTGTGGTGTTACTTTGAAAGATCGAATACGGAATGATGCCATAAGGGAGCGGTGTGGAGTAAAAGAGGATGTTGTGACAAAAATAGAGAAAGGGATGTTAAGATGGTTTGGGCATATAGAAAGGATGGATGAAAAGAGATTGACGAAAAATATTTATATGACGAATGTGAAGGGAACAGTAGGAAAAGGTCGGCCTCGGCGAACTTTCTGCGACCAAATTGCAGACGTTCTAAAAAAAGGAGAGGTAAAAAGTACCCGTAACCGAAGGGCATGTATGAAGAGATTGATGAGTTTAGATGAAGCAAAAGAGGTTTGTCAGGATCGTAGCAAGTGGAGGTCCATAGTCTCTGCCTACCCCTGCGGGAAACAGGCGTGATATTATGTATGTATGTATGTATGTATAATATTGAAAGGTTTAAAACCGTAGGTAGAAAATAGCACTGTGAAAAGCCGTGGAAATAAGTTGTTTGTGTTCAGTTGTTCATTCGCCTGGACGAACATGTCACTACACCTGAGATGACGGGTGAAAATTACAAAGCCTACACACCACCGACCTATTAAGCCTGCATTAATTATCCCACTATAAAAAGGGAAGCCTTCCCGACTATCACCACATTCACAACCAGTCTTCAATCGGCTCCAGTCCTCCAGAAACAATCAAAAAGAAATCACAATTATGAAGCTCCATATTGTATTCGTCCTGACTTTCCTTGCTGTGATGTTTGTTGGATCAAAATCAACCCAGCAAGTGTACTGTGGACGTCGATTGGCAATGGCGCTAGCTGCCTTTTGCCCTGATGAAGACATGGGTAAGAGGTCCTACATCCCGACGTATGAGGCTGAGTTCTGGCCTTGGATGAGCAAGTCCTTGGCGCTGACCGGCATCCGTGGCAAGAGACAGGGCCAAGGAGTCGCTACGGAGTGCTGTGAGAAGCCCTGCTCCCTCCAAGAGTTGCTGAGTTACTGCTAGACGCTGGATCGTGATGATGGAAACATTTGAAGGCTGTTAGTTTTCGTGTATAATATACGATAATCTAGTTTATTTAATCACCATATAATAAATACTTTATCATAGGTACAGTTCTTGTATTAATTTGTAAATAAATTGACGCTATTAATTCATATTTCAAATCATTGTATAGACTCACATTTATGAATAAATGACTGATACTGAATAAATACTGAATTATCTATTTCATTATACTGATTTTGCCCATCATATAGTCATTTATTCTGATTTTGCCCATCATATAGTCATTTATTCTGATTTTGCCCACCACAGTAAGGGAGCGTTCAGACGACATGCGCACGCCTAGCGCGCTTTTAAATTTGATGCGCATAATTTGAGTCCTATCACATACCAATACAACTCAAATTGCATTTACCGAAGTCCAGTAGGGGCGAGCGCCGGGCGGGCGCGAGGTGGGCGCAAGGCGAGTGCATGGCGTAGGCGAGGCGTGTGAGAGTTGTATTGATGTGTGATAGGACTCAAATTAAAAGAAACAAATTTCAACAATTTCGAAGTGTCATCCGAATGCACTCTAATAATTGAAGAAGGATGACTATCTTGACCTTTAAAACAATACTATACTAAGGATCACGCCTTAGTCCCTAATGGGGCAGGGTCTTAGAGGACAAAGGTTAGGGCCTTAAGACCCAAAGACCACGTTGAGAGATTTTTTTCATATGGAAAAAGGGACTAAAAAGTTTTGGGTATAGCGGTAACAGAAATACGTCATCTGTGAAAATTTCAACTGTCTAGCTATCACGGTTTATGAAATAGGTATATCCTGGGGACAGATAGACAGACAGGCCTGTGGAGTCTTAGTAATAGGTCCGTTGGGCACGAAACCGTATTAAAGATGCAAAAAATATAGATACTAGTTAGGAAATTAAATATCACTTTTAGTTCTAACTGCAGTCTGAAACTAACGAATCAACTCGACCTAATTTCACTTCATTACTCATTTACACTGCACCAGCCGAGGCCACTGCATTCAACGGTCTATATTATAATTAAAAAGAAAAAGTTTAAAACCTGCCGGTCGGTTTACGATATTGGGAACAAAAGAAACTAATGGGATTGTTCCTCGTAGCCCAGTTGCAAATGGGATAAGACTATACTGACCTCTTTTTGAAATCTCAAACAAAATATTTTGACCCGATTCCTCCAAAAAGGATTAGGTTATCAATTAGTCACGATTTTTATTTATTTATTTACCGATTATTCGAAGACGCCTGCGCGGCGCGCATGGTCAGGGTGACAAATTTTTAACCTTGTAATTTGTCGCATTTTGCGTAATTTACCGCAACAAACATAGACAAAATTGAGCGACAAAATAACTTTCATTCATAAAACGTGTTTTATCTCATGCCTAACTCACGTGCGAGCATGGTTTTGACAGGTCAAAGTAGACATTTCGACGGTTGGCAACGTGAAATCGTGTAAATTTGTCGCCGATTTGCTAGATCCACATAAGACTCAATTAAAATATTTTCAATCGTATTTTAAACAGTTATTCCATTGAACTAACACTAAATGTATATTTACAAAATGTAGGCAGACATATTTAAACAATGTTTTATTGAAGTTTTACAAACATAACAAAATATTTAATTACGTAACTGTAGCGCCATCTTTTGATGAATCCAACAACTACATCGGCCCAGCGGTGTTTTTCTTTATGTTGGCTGTACGACATGAATTGAAACGTTCCGTTTCACATTTATTTTAATAACATTGCATTTTTATAATTTTTTATATTTTTTAGTTGCAATATTTTGACTAGAAATGATTACTAATTATATAATTCTTTTATCTAACTTAACAAAACGCGTGTTTAAATTTAAAATTATTATATGTTTTTAGCAGACATTAAAAACTTTGTTTATAACTGCCTGCGTGTGACGACTCATTTTACTACGTGTCCAATTATGAATTTTATGTTGTCATGTACATTTTTACAGAGGGACGATATGTAAAGACCTCTCAGATAAAACACCATGCTTGCCACGCTGGATTGATTTGGAAAATTATTTTTTTGTTTGAAAGTGTATACTTTTAAAGAGGTCCCATAGAAATTTTATCATAATCGATTGTATAGTTCAGTGGTGAAGTAGGTTTTTTAGTTTAGAAAAATTAAAGTTAGCAGGAAGACAGACAGAGCCCAGGGCCGTAAGATGCAAAAGCCACATTTAGCGTGATGAGTTTGAAGATCATCATCATCATCATTTCAGCCGCATAACGTCCACTGCTGGACACTGGACATAGGCCTCTCCCAAAGATTTCCAAAATGACCGATCAAGAGCGGCCTGCATCCAGCGCTTTCCAGCGACCCTGGTCAGGTCATCTGACCACCTTGTAGGTGGATTCCCTACGCTTCGCTTGCCAGTACGCGGTCGCCATTCAAGAACCTTTTTGCCCCATCGGCCAATGGTTCGTCGCGCTATGTGTCCCGCCCACTGCCACTTCAACGAGCTAATCCGCTTGGCTATGTCAGTGACTTTTGTTCTCCTACGGATTTCCTAATTTCTGAATCGATCACGTAGCGAAACTTAAAGATCAAGGGAATCAAAACAGTGATAGGTTGCTAGCCACATCGCCTGTTAACATGATACAAGATTCTCGTTTAGGTATTTTCTCGATCGGCTTACAATCTACGCGGGAAGAGACAATGTACGTTTTTAGGGTTCTATAAGGGTTCGTTGTAAACAAGGAAGTATAGTTTCACCATGTCTGTCTGTCTGACAGATAGACAGTCTCCGACAGTTGTACGACAGTTTTTGACATTTGTGACAGATTGACATATGTCACGCGACCGTTTGCGACAGTCTGCGACTTTCGTGCAACACCTGTCGGCGACAGTCGCTGACGGAAGTCGCGGGCATACGTCACTTGTCTTTAAGAGCCCTAATAACAATATATTATATTATAGTTTTTTTTTTTTTTAATTTTTTTTAAATATCTATTCTCAAATCTACAAACCAACCAAATAAATAACAAAACAATCGAACAGTATTCATTACGAGTATATCGCCTGAAATCGCCGTTTATCGGCACCATCAAACGCCTGATACCAGATCCTAAGTGGATATCATTGTTCATCTACTACTTTAGATAAGATTTAATGGTATAAAGTTATTCCGTTCAATGACTACCGTTTGTGCTTTTAATTGGTTGTTAAATTGATTTATTGTGCATTTATCTCGAATTTATAAAGGATTGATGTGACTTAAATATGTTGTTCAGAATATAGAGCGACCCAAATTCAGTTTAGCTTTGTCATAGATACTTTACTTACCTATTTTTGGTTACGGTATTACATATATAAAAACGCTGTTTATTTTTGAGCTGTTTAGAGTTGATCCCATAGTGAATTTAAAAAAAAATATATTTTTTTATACCTTCAGGTTTTTTTGTCTCCACTTCAGAAGCAGGACCCTCACTGTACTACCAGAGCCATACTTGGCCAGAGCAGCCAGAGAATTTGGCCTACACTCTCCTCGCTGGCCAGACGGGTTGGAGAGGTCTCTTTATGTTTATAAGCTTTGTTTAGCTTGTATTTCGTAAGTCGCCTTTTACGACATCCACGGTGGCCCTATTCTACTATTAGATTTAACAATATTTAAAAAAAATGAACTTTCCATAGTTCGAACATATAAAAAAAATTTATTATAATCTTGCGACCCTACATCTCAGCAACCCTTGACCGATTAAGCTTACGAACATAAAAATGGTTTTAGTCCCATCTTCACGTCTACCAAATTTCATGAATTTCTGATGAAATACAAACATTATCACGTGTTTATCCCTAAAGGGATCTATCCCTCCCGACAGGGTTTTTTATCTGCCCGTTTTTGTTTCCAGATCAGAATAAAAGAAAGATCCTGATCAAGTAAAATTCAAAGATATTATTTATTATTCTATTCTATTCGATAACTTGCGTGGCGCAATGGTTAATATGCCAGTCCGCTACTTAAGAGGTCCGGGGTTCGATCCAAAGTCAGGTTAATGTGGTAAATCATCCTTTTCTAATTGGCCTGGGTCTTGGATATTTATCTATAAATGTATTTGTAACAAAATATAGAGTCGTTGAATTAGTATCTCGAACTTACTTTTGGGCTATCTCAATCTGGTGTGATTTGCTATTTTATTTTTATTATTGTCGGAAAACTTACATCAGATTGTCCAGGCAGACTCGGAAATCTTTGCCACTCGTTCAAAAATCATATTGACTAAACAGTAAACACGTACCAAGGTATCATAACATCGGCTCATGCATTTTCAATATAATCCCAGCTTAATTCCCATCGGTTAGAACCCGTCAGACATTAACAGTCATCTTCGTGACTCGAGCGGACAAATTATGCGCTTGCGCAGCGGCGCACGGCAAAAGCGGCGATCCTTAGAAGAATTGGCTGAGTATAAAGATATTTTGAGAAGCAGTCAATGAAAATGGCACAGGAACGTAGGAAATGATTCAAAACAATTTTTCAAACCAACTTCACCACCAAACTACAAAACCGATTTTGATAAAATTTTCAGGGGTAGTCCCATGGAAATTTTATAATTATATGATAAGTATGCCCTTTCAAACAAAAATAGTTTTTAATAAATCGGTCGAGGCGTATTCGAATAATCGGTGAACATACATAAAAAAAAGTTTCTGAAAATGCCCCCTCCATTAAAAAAACTGACCCAAACTTCTTCTTCTTGAGCAAACAAGAAAAAAATTTATAATTATGTTGTTTTCTTGGGCCAACGGCAACATTAACTTTGTTGAAAGTTACTTTCATAGGTACGACACGTAAGCTGTGTGAAATTTCTTCAGATAACCATATTTAAATAAAAGATGTAAAAATCTTTTATTTTAATATGTGCAGTACATAGCTGAGGCAGATTTTTAAATCTCTTTTGCTCTTTGCCTACTCCACAAACTCGAAGCTTTTTATTTGAAATCGCTAGCAAGTTCGTACTTCATAACTTACTCCAACTTTGAAGCATGTTGCTTTATCTTCACTTTTAAGCTCACAAGATACAAAACTTCCTCCAACTTCATTTCAGCAAAGTAGGTACAAAAGTTCCAACACCACTTGTAGACTGTCCAGATATTCTGTTTTTATTTTCACTTTTTTTTTCGTGGTTTTCAGTTGTGGAATAAACTCTCTGGTAATATATAAAGCAAACTACAATGCAAAATTGTTATTTTCATTTAATTATTCTATAGTGATCTAGTATAGCTCACGGTTCGATTAATTACGGGTAGTTATGTCCCTTCCACGTTGTAAGTATATTACGTCTTTATCCCTAATGTGGCAGACAGAGCATTTTGGTACCGAGACCAACGGAAAGTACTTTAAAAAAAGTAGTTTTTAGCTTTTGCACTAAAATAATATTTAAAAATAATGACCTTCAATAATAGATAAATTTATTCTACACTATCTGTGCCCGTGGGCTTCGCTCCCCGTGGGAATTTCGGGATAAAGAGTACCCTATGTCCTTCCCCGGGTCTCAAACTATATCCATAGCAAATTTCATCCAAATCGGTTCAGTAGTTTAAGCGTGAAGAGGTAACAAACAAACAAACAAATATACAAACTCACTTTCGCATTTATAATATTAGTAGGATAGGAAGTAGGATAGGATTGAATAAAAAATGTTGATTTCGACTTTGATTTTGTTCGCCCAAAGTCTATAACTTAGCCACACAGCCTCGAGGCAAAGCTCGCACCTCATTCTAACGATACCTCGATTATCGTAAGTATTGGTAGGTGTTAGACGTAATTATTGATCGGCCCACTTTGTAATTTGATGGATGGACAGAATGGACGGCTTTTGACGAAATTGTGTTTGGGAATGGTGACGAGAAAAAAGTTGAAGAATGTTAAAAGAAGTCTGAATTGGTTCACCTGATCTAGTTTTACAATGTTTTTGACGGAGAAAATCGCGAATGTTTTTTTTTATCTAATCTCATATAACCTAAATTATAAACTTTAAACCAATTTTGTATTGACATACTTTATAAACACAATATGTTTTAAAAATAGAATCAAATATTGGTTTTCAACATATTATTCAAAAATTAATTAAAAGATATATTGCTGATCCTGGGATTCACAGTGTGTGTCCATCTTAATATTTTAAGAAATAAATTATAGATAAAAAATTAAAATACGTTATTTAACTTATAAATTAAATGTATGTATGCTTTATTTAATTCATCAATTTTTTCAAGATAATTTAATATGTGTTTATAATTTTTTTTTCTCTCAATAAAATAAATATTAATTTTTGTTCCAGGTAACTACTATTTCGAAAATTAGTTCGATGAGCAAGCGTTAGAAGAACTAAGTAAGTCTTCTTATGTGTCAACCCATCTAGTTGTCCCATGTTTTTTTCTGATTGTAAAAATGAACAAAAAATAAAAATATTGAATGAAAAATATTCCCGCAACATTCTAAGAAACTTATATGCCTAAAATATCGACTAATACTGAAAACAGACACCGACCTTTTTCAACTTTAATCAGACACTTTTACTAAACACAACAATTTTTTCTATGGGAATTGTATGAAATAACCAACCAAATAACAAAAAAAGCGTTACATCATTCTTTTTTGGAGTCAAATAACGCTCTAATGGCAGATTTTTCTTTAATATGTTATAAATCTAAAATCTAGTTGAAAACATTGCCACCCAACGTGGCAATGCTGCCAGCCTTTTGGGCACTCTACCACAGGGCAATGATCTGGAAGACGTTTTCTATTTGTAAGGTTTTTCTTTTTTATTATTATTATTTGTTTAGTTTAATTTAGAGTATAATTTAGCTTTTAATTTAGTTTTTAATTTAGTTGTTAATTGATTGAAATTGTAATAAATACTTGAATAGGGAGCTATCAAAAAAAAAAAAGTTGTAAATAGATGTAATCAATGTAAAGTGACACTATTTTGTGAAAGTGACACTATTTTGTGACGTTTTATTTTATTACGTGTACCGAATATTTTTTTTTAACCTCGTCCACGTCCCGATTCTCAAATCACTTCTATAAATCTCGGACTACCGCGCCACGCAAGTTATTCTCAATCCAAACAAACTTCCAGTCACATTCCACGTCCCCAAAATTATAATTGCCGTGTACACAACATCATAAATCTTTCTCCGCGTTGAGATTAGCCGGTGTAAAATAAAAGGTGACGATGAGACAAATTAATCGGGCTTGGAAATAGACCGTGGGCGAGACAGCCGGTCAGCGGTTGATATTGATATCTAGTTTGTTTACATGGATGATATTTTCTTTTTGACTTCCTACTTATAAATTCAAATTCAATTCAAATATATCTTTATTATCATATGATATTTATAATATCTCTTAAGAATCGTCATTGTTTTGTTGAACAATTGTTGATGTCAAAAGTTTACTTACAGCTAAGTTTACTACCGCTTCCAAAACGCTAGTGCAGAAGAAGCGGTAACAAACTGCACTGCAGCATTTTCTCCAAAGACGTCAACTCACAATTGAATTAATATTTAAAGTTAATGTGATATACTACTACTTCTTCTTCTTATCGTGTGTGTTAGTGACTAAGACTAGTGTCAGAGTTTTTAAACCGCCTTGAAATCCTCTGACATGGTTTTAGGTAACGACCAATGTCAAAGACAGTGACCGGGACCGACGGCTTAACGTGCCCTCCGAAGCACGGATCATCTTGTAGTAACATTGTAGGCTGATCAACCTGATCTGATAAATATCAGATCAGGTTGATCAGCCTACAATGTCTTAACCAAACTAGGACAAGAACACTAAGTCGTTGCCCCCGCCGGGAATCAAATCCGCGACCTCCGGGTATGAGCCGAACGCTCTAACCACTACACCACGGAGGCTACTACTAATTAACTAATACATTCTTCAGTAATTAATTATACTTGTTTACCGGTGTATGCCAAGTCCTCTGGCTGCTCTGGTCACGTAAGGCTCTGGCAGTACAAAGAGGGTCGTGCTCCTGCAGTGGAGACAGAGGGACCTGATGATGATGATGATGTACTAATATTAAGGTTTTCGTGCGATCGTTAGTGTGGCCTAAAAATGCAGATGCTTGTTTTGGCGTAGAATCAGTTCTGCTTTTGATATGTGCTCTGTGTAATAGTTTTATGTAGCGTTGAAAATTCCGAAAGAAACAAATTGTTTTTTTCAGTGAAAGAAACCATATCTCGTTTTTTACCGTTTTATTCGTTTGTTGCATTGAAATATTCCTGAAAAAAACCTTCGGAATTTTTTTTCGAATGATATCGGAAATTTTTCGAAAGATATAGGAATTTTTGAAAAATAATAATCAATAAGCGCATGACAAGAATGACAACAAAATCAAATCATTTTACCCTCCGAAACATAATAAAAATATTCTGTGAAAAAACATCAATACTCTTCCGTTTTTTTCCGTTTTTTCCGTTTTATTGATAAAAAACATGAATAATTCCTTAAATATTTTTCTTGAAACTTTCGAACAAAATTTGAAAAAGACGAAAGACTTTGAAAAAAAACGGGGAATTTTGCCGCTTTTTTCAACGCTAGTTTTATGTAAGCTGGTGTTATAATTAATGGCCAGAAATCTTTCTTGGCAAAGGTTGCCAGCACTCCAGCAGAGCAGTAGGAACTTGCACCACGTATGACATCAAATTTACGCTGTGATGCAAATCGTAGTGTAAAGGATGTATCAGCAATTTTGTTTCTTTTGGGTGAGTGTCCTACCTTCGCAGCGACCTGACCAAGGTCGCTCTAGATCGCTCATTATATTTTTTATTTATTCTATTTATTTATTTAGAGAAACAAACAGGCTTATGATTTATCAATTACACATCACCAAAAAGTTTCTACTACTTGCTTATTTCTATATTGACGCTTAACATACATTACATTATTAGTACCTGGGCGACCGAGCTTTGCTCGGTTACATCTTAAACATTAACTAAATTTTTTTAAACTTGTCTAAAAACAATGCAAAATAAAAAATTATATATAAACTTAAACATAAAAAAAACAAAAGTGAGTCACCGAGTGAGATTCGAACCCGTAACACTCTTTCTAGCCTTCGGTATCCTTAACCGCTGAGCTAAAAACGAGGCGGTCGGCGCGACGAAATTAGCGACCATATTCTGCGTGGAAAGAAAAACGCATGAAAACTCGAAAACACGCGTTTTCCCAAACATAAAACTAATCTAGATCGATTGTTTACCCCCGAAAACCCCCAAATACAAATTTTCAGCGAAATCGTTAGAGCCGTTTTCGAGATCACAGAAATTTATAAATAAATATATATGTATATATATATACATACAAGAATTGCTCGTTTAAAGGTATAAGATACATTTTGGAAATCCTAGAGAGACCTATGTACAGCTGTGGACGTTATGCGGCTGAAATGAAATGACGATGAAATTTGTTTCTCTGTCTGTCTAAAATAAAAGACATAATGACCGATAGACTAATCTATTTAATTGTAGTCCGTTTTTTAAAGAGAATTCTTATAAGGAGAGGTATACTTTTCTGAGTTCAGCAATGCCACTTGGTACGAATATTATACACGTCTACCCAAGCCCAAAACGCCCGGGAGCCAGATTGAACTCCGCGTCATGAGGAGGTGAGGGGGGCCCAAAGTACAAAGCTCCCGGCGCTCAGAAAAAAAATTCTGGTGGAATTGTTTGGACATTTGAATTAAGGTTGGTGTCGTTTTCAGGTAACCAGATGATGCCCAGTTCATTCCTCATACCAGTTCTTTTAGGGTTCCGTAGCAAAATATGACGCAATACTTAAAATACTAAACCTTTTGTAGTAACGTAATGTAAACAAACCCCTAATATTTTATATTTTTGTATGAAACTTGGTTTATAAAAAATACTATCCGAGAGCCCGTTTAATGCAAATTATAAAAATATAAACAATAAATATACTTTTATCTATTTCCAATGTAAAATAAAATAATTATTGCATATACCTAATAGAGCCGCATAGAACGGTTTATCTTCGAACTACTATATGAAACTTTTCATTTGTCCTTTCTGGCTATCACGACTGGTGGCGTTGGATTCCTTGTAACGCTCAAAACCCGAAACTCTCGGTTATAGAGTGCTTAAGGGGCGGAGGGGGGAGGGGGAGGCAATCAAAGATGGCGGAAGAGCAGTTTGGTTTTCACGCCATAATTCCATAAGTACTGGACTGATTTCCAAAATTTAAATGATTTCTCAAAGGCAATAATATGCTCCATGTTTTGTCTATATATATCTTAGATGTATTTATTACAGTTGATGAGTTTTGTTAAATGAAATGTTGTAGCTACAGAATTTTTATTTACATCTAGAAGTGCCCGCGGGCTTTGATCTACATGGGAATTTCAGGATAACACTATCCTATATCCTTTCCCGGGTCTGAAACGATATCCATGCCAAATTTCATTTAAATCGGTCCAGTCATACACGCTTGATGGAGTGACCAAGGGAAATAGGGATTTATTTATACATATATAGATTTCCTCCACAATAACAACAAGCTAGCGTTTGGAGCGATTACATTTGGTACTGCAAGATTTCAAGCATCTACATCTAATCAATTCTAAGCATGCTTGAGCAGCCATAGGACTTTGGGTCCACAGTGGCACCCAAACTTCTCCTTTTCCCTGCCAACCCCATTTAGATGGGCAAGGAATATTCAGATTTTTCATAAGCACTGCCCCGAAACCTAAACAGCTTGTAAAACTGCCCTTAAGGTATGTTGTTTGAGAGCAGCATCTGTAGGAGGCAATTTTTCGGTTTGCCTGTCCTTCTTATCCAACAGCTCCCCGAGTAACAGCTAAGATACAAGATGGTTCGGCTTTAGTTCATATGTTGAGCCCATAACCGTCAAAAATATTTGGGGATTATGCTACCAATGCATTTTCATCCTTTCTGATTAGAGAACTATCTAATGTCAAAAGACTGGACGTGATTGGTGACTGGAGTTTGAAGAATGGCAGCTCGAGAAAAACGCGGTTCTGGCAAACGCTTACAACCACGCAATCAATAGTTAGCGAACATACAAGGATTCCAAAAGGCTAACTTTCTCAATACTCAATACTCAATACTCAATCATTTATTGCTTCCTTAATGTAATACAGGTCTTTGATTATATAATAGGATCAATTAAGGGCCCTGACGGGCGCTGCAATGAGAGAAGGGCTATTTAAAAAGGAATAAGTAAATTAATGTATTCTCATGCAAAATTATGTAATATTTATAATTATTTATTTTTAAGTTAATAAAATATCATATCTATTTGGTAGCTTTTCGTATATATATTTCGAAAATAGTAATCGTATTAATTTAATTGCTGTTGTTGTGCTATTTAAAAAATATTGTTTGTTTTCTTTTATATTTTATTATATTATATGGCTCGTATAAGTATATTAGAATATGTCATCGTATTTATTTATTGAATTGTAATTATTATATTAAAAAGATTATTTATTTTTTTGTATTATATTAAATATATTTTTTGTAACATCTATTTTATTATTATTTTTGTAACTATTTCTAATTGAATTTATCTTTGTCGTCTAAATATTCATTTATAGAATAATAACATTTGTTAGCTAGCACTTCTTTCTTCGTGAAGGATCAAACAAAGAAGAGCTATACCATCTTTTGTCGTCACATTGTGACTCAAACTTGGGTAAACAAGCACTTACGAATGGGTAAAGAATTCATCATAACTGTAGATAATGATTTATTTTTCTAATAAAAAATCAGAATATTCCTTACCCATATAGAGGTAGAGGCAAGAAGAAGGAAAAGTTTGGGTGCCACTGTGGACCCAAAGTCCTATGGCTGCTCAAGCATGCTTAGAATTGATTAGATATAGATGCTTGAAATCTTGCAGTACCAAGTGTAATCGCTCCAAACGCTTGCACGTTTTTATTGTGGAGGAAATCTATATATGTATAAATAAATCCCTATTTCCCTTGGTCACGCCATCACGCGTGTACGGCTGAACCGATTTAAATGAAATTTGGCATGGATATCGTTTAAGACCATGGAACGGACATAGGATAGTGGTATCCTGAAATTCCCATGTGGATCAAAGCCCGCGGGCACTTCTAGTTGTAAATCAAATTTTGTAGCTTCAACATTTCATTTAACATAACTCATCAACTGTAATAAATACATCTAAGATGTGTATAGACAAAACATGGAGCATATGATTACCTTTGAGAAATCATTTAAATTTTGGAAATCAGTCCAGTACTTATGGAATTATGGCGTGAAAACCAAACTGCTCTTCCGCCATCTTTGATTGCCTCCCCCTCCCCCCTCCGCCCCTTAAGCACTCTATAACCGAGAGTTTCGGGTTTTGAGCGTTACAAGGAATCCAACGCTACCAGTCGTGATAGCCAGAAAGGACAAATGAAAAGTTTCATATAGTAGTTCGAAGATAAACCGTTCTATGCGGCTCTATTAGGTATAAGCAATAATTATTTTATTTTACATTGAAAATAAATAAAAGTATATTTATTGTTTATATTTTTATAATTTGCATTAAACGGGCTCTCGGATAGTATTTTTTATAAACCAAGTTTCATACAAAAATATAAAAATATAAGGGTTTGTTTACATTACGTTACTACAAAAAGTTTAGTATTTTAAGTATTGCGTCGCATTTTGCTACGGAACCCTAAAAGAACTGGTATGAGGAATGAACTAGGCATCATCTGGTTACCTGAAAACGACACCAAACTTAATTCAAAAGTCCAAAAAAATCTGCCAGAATTTTTTTTCTGAGCCCCGGGGAGCTCTGTTCTTTGGGCCCCCCTCCCCTCCTCCTGACGCGGAGATCAATCTGGCTCCCGGGCGTTTTGGGCTTAGGTAGACGTGTATAACATTCGTACCAAGTGGCATTGCTGAACTAAAAATTGGCGTACTTTTTCCCCTTAAAAAACGGACTATTGTTCTACGGCCAGACATAACAAATCGCTGAGCCGATACGTGGGAACTATCTGTTGCGCGATTATTAAGTCGTTAGCAGCGCGCTGACGGACACACAACTGACGTGATGAGGAAACCATTGCTGGGGGACTGTTGGCGTTGATGGCCAGAATTGAATACTTCGTTTGTTACACAATGATGTTTCCTGGGTCAAAAATAAATTATTTGGTACTGTTAATAAAATAAAACTTCTCAAAATATTGATCATATCCAATTGCAAAGTGACTTTTATTTATTGTTACGGAAAAACTTATATTAACTGTGACGTCATTAGCCTTTATTTCATACAAAACGAATTCCATGGAAAATGTTTGTTTTGACGTTTAGAAAAAAGTATCTGATTTGAATTATTGGAAACTTTCTTATTATTATTGTTGTAGAAAGACGAAATATTCCTTATAGTAAGCTTCATACCATAAGCTTCTCATGGAAAAAACATATTTTGTTTTTCTTTATGACCAAAAAATAAAAAGTATTTCTTAAAATGGATTCCCAGTGGAAATCTTTTAATGTGGTAGACTGATTGTGCTCTTCAAAGATTCCTTGAAGAAAGTTTATCTGTATAGATGTGCAAATTACCCATGATATAGCTTTTTATCGATTTTAATATTTCAGTAACTCAAAATCACCCAATGTTCATAAAAATCGAAGCTGTTAGTTGTTGTTAACTTATCATAATCACATAACATTATCAAATACTCGCAAATACCTATAGTACTTAATTTTTATAGAACGAAGTTCCTTTTCGGACGGTACGGACTTGGCCCCATCCGCCAAGTCCGTGGCTAGGCGAAAAAAGTGTAAGATTTTTCCGTCACGAAGTTTTTAGAGGCGGGAATTTTTCGGAGGTTTTCGAGGGGCTTCAATTTTAAACTCAGTTGTTTTTCTCTAACGTGATAAAAATAATCAATTTTTTGCCTCACATCGCAATTGTAGATTTTGGAAATAACACATATTATTCAATTCTCATAATCATCAAGTTAAATCAAAATCAAAGAAAGATTCCCATGCTGGTCTGGGAGAAATAAAAAAAAACTTAGAATGTGCCAGCTGCTTCTCTTCCCGCGCAGATCGTAAAAGCCGATCGAGGGAATGGGCAAAAATGCGAATCATGTTAACAGGCGATGTGGCTAGCAACCCATCACTGTATTGATTGCTTTTCCATCTTCTCGCCCACCATAACGCTAAAAGTGCCTTTTGGGTCTTGCGGCCCTGGGCTCTGCATAGAACCGCAGGACCCAAAATGCTCTGTCTGCCCCATTAGGGATAAAGACGTGATAGTATGTATGTATGTATCAAGTTAAATGGACAACCAAATTGAGCACAAAACATGATGACCGGAACACGGATTTCATCAAATTGTAGTTATTACAAATCAACGCCATTGTACGTTGTAGACAGACAATACATGCCGTTGCTATCTTAGCGTACCAATTGCGTGTTGGCGTAGAACGATTGATTCTATGTCAATATTTTGATGTTCTTCTTCTTCTTATATTTAAGAGCTGGGCTCTTGTCGGTGGAGTGCTTTCCATGTCTCTCTTCCTTCCGCTAAGTTCTTAACCTCTTTATATGTTTTCACGTTTAATTTTTCTTTAATTTGGTCTTTAAATTTTGATGTTACGTACCTATAATTTTGATCACTAAATATTTTCACTTATTAAAGAAATACATTATAGGCACAAATTACACTGATTGAGCTAGCCCCAAAGTTAGTTTGAGACTTGTGTTATGGGATATTAAATTATTAACTCAACGATACGATATTTTATAACAAATACATATATAGATAAACATTCAAGACCCAAGAAAATTTGAAGAAGGACCTTTGACCGGGGATCGAACCCGGAACCTCTGGGTGGCGGGCTAGCATGGTGACCACTACGCCACGGAGGTCGACACTTATATTTGATTGAAAACAAATACTAAATTTCAAATTCATTAGTTGAATTTATTTTTGATGAATGCTAGGCAAGGCAACATACATACAGTAGTACATACTTACAGATTTTCTATTATTTTTAGGGTTCCGTAGCCAAATGGCAAAAACGGAACCCTTATAGATTCGTCATGTCTGTCTGTCTGTCTGTCCGTCCGTATGTCACAGCCACTTTTTTCCGAAACTATAAGACCTATACTGTTGAAACTTGGTAAGTAGATGTATTGTGTGAACCGCATTAAGGTTTTGACACAAAAATAGAAAAAAAAACAATAAATTTTGGGGGTTCCCCATACTTAGAACTGAAACTCAAAAATATATTTTTTATCAAACCCATACGTGTGGGGTATCTATAAATAGGTCTTCAGAAATGATATTGAGGTTTCTAATATCATTTTATTCTAAACTGAATACTTTGCGCGAGAGACACTTCCAAAGTGGAAAAAAGTGTGTCCCCCCCCCGTAACTTCTAAAATAAGAGAATGATAAAACTAAAAAAAATATATGATGATCATTACCATGAAAACTACCAGCGAAAATTGGTTTGAACAAGATCTAGTAAGAAGTTTTTTTTAATATGTCATAAACTGCAATTTACCTTTCATTAAATCAATTCAAATATAAAAATTAAAAAAAAAATACTACTACGGAACCCTTCATGGGCGAGTCCGACTCGCACTTGGCCGCTTATTTCAGTCTGAACTTGCCGTATAGAAGGAAAAAGAATTAACTTGATTTTGGCTTTCGTAAAAATTGGCGAAATCTAAAGATCTCTGAACGTTGTCCATTCACATTATAATCCTGTAAAGGTTGGAATCATTATTTTTGGTAGTTTAATTATATTCGATTAACTATTGGAGCTGAAATATTAAAAGTTTATATCTCATTATTATAATCATTGCATTCTCAACTCTATCTATTTACAAATGAATACTTAACTTCATGAATTGTTTATAGCCTTGTTAAATTCACTTTCTCCTGAGATGCATCGGTTGTAACGTTATAATGACATAACGCTATCGATTGGACCCATGAAACGTTATCGGCGTGGGCAGGTATACAGACAATGGCCGATAAATGATGCCGATGGGAATTATGGTAATAGATTAGGTGTTAGAAATATTTTGGGTTATTTATGTTTGTTTTCTTTATTTTTAATATATGAACTTTTGTCTTTTTACTTAAAATTACAAATTGTAGGCATGCATATCCTTTACTACAGAACTCTAAGGCCATAATTACCATAGGTCACTGTGATAAGCGACGCAGTGGGAGTGTAAGGGGAAAAGAGTATTAATGACACTAGCTGCATCGCCTCCTGAAATTACTTAGATTTCTGCTCTTTCCATCGATCGGTGGTTTTCAGGGTCCCGTACCCAAAGAGTAAAAACGCTAAACCCTATTACTCAGACTCCGCTGTCTGTTCGTCCGTCTGTCTGTCTGTCACCAGGCTGTATCTTACTAACCGCGATAGCTGGACCGATGAAATTTTCAATTGTTGCCGCTATAACAACAAATACTATAAACAGAATAAATATTTAAGTAGGACTCCCATACAAAAAACGTGACTTTTATAGATAATGGTACGGAACTTTTCGTGTTGACTCGCACTGAGCCGGTTTTATTTTTTCCCAGACCATCATATAAGAATTTCATTCAATAAACTTTCCTTTCACACAATGCGAAATACATTACAAAATACGCATTCCAATTTACGTCAGAAGCAATTATTGATTGTATTGTAAGCTGTTCGAAGTCGGCCTACTTGGCGCAAAATTACGCCCACCTGTCTTAAATTAAGGATAATGCGAATGCATTGAATATTTTAAATAATGACCGTATTGTTTTTACTCAGTGGTTAAAGTTTTACCATATTTCAATCGGACATATATTGATAAAGTCCTTTCTTAAAGATTTTCAAAATGAAAAGTCAAGAGCGGCCTGCATCCGGCGCTTTTCAGCGGCCTATGTTCAGCAGTGGATATTATGTGACTGAAATGATGATGATAATGATGAGACGATGATATAAAGATATAAATATACCTACGTCTCAAACTCGTCTGGTCTGTGTGGAGAGTGTAGGCCAAATCATCTGGCTGCTCTGTCCAAGTACGGCTCTTGTAGTACAAAGAGGGTCATGCTCCTGCAGTGGAGACTTAAAAAAGAAATGATGATGATGACAAACGTACTATTTAGTAAAGGTTTTTAGTGAATCCGGACAACCGGATTAAAACATTTTTGGCCAATCTGGAAACTGAGACGCTTCGCTCGCTCGGTCAATTAAAAAGGCCTTTGCAGAATTAATTTTAGAAGTTAGCCAACAATGTATGCATGGGTTTACTACTATTGTAAAGCACTCCGTTCAATTAGGAGTGCATCCTGTGACGTCATCATGCAAAACAGGCTAATATAAAAACGATTTGTTTCATTCAGTTAAGAGGCAAAAGCGTCTGGTTGCTTTATGAAACTATAACAAGGCAAGTCAACAAATGTGGTGTGGGTTTTTTTTTACGAGATGTTTTATTCACTTATGGTCACCCGTCCAAATGTGGACCACGCTTTACACCTTCTTTCGCCACGTCCGTACCGACCGAAAAAGAACTTCCTTCCAATAATGTGGATCATCATCATATCAGCCACAGGCAGTCCACTGCTGGACATAGGATTTCCAAAACGACCGATCGAAAGCGGCCTGCCTCCAGCGCCATCCTGCAACCTTGCACAGGTCGTCTGACCTATATGGTCAGACGACCTGTGCAAGGTGGTAGGTGGGTGTCCTACGCTGCACTTGCCGGTACGTGGCCGCCATTCAAGAACCTTTCTGCCCCATCGACCTTCGGTTTATTTCGCTGTGTGCCCCACCCACTGCCACTTCAATGACTTAATCCGCTTGGCTATGTCAGTGGCCTTAGTTCTTCTACGAATCTGCTCATTTCTGTTTCGATCACTTAGCGCGTTGAGTGACCCTGAGCCTTCTTATGAGACCCATAATAAGGGACCACAAAAATGTGAATACACTACTAAAATGCAAGCAAGGCTCACTGGGCATTGCACTCGCCTGCAATATGCACAGTTATCGATTGTCAACTTTAATCGGCTATCGATTGGCCACTTACAGTAACCCCTTGTTAGATTTCCGTTAAGGCTTGGCTCTACGTTTTTATTTTTCAAAATCTGTCAAAATTGATTCAAAAGTTGTCCGTTCTTTTCCGCTAGGTTTGTAGTAATGTCTAAACGCAATGCAGATAGAGTTAAAAATATATAGAGGTTACAGTATGAAAGGCATGACGTAATGAAATAAATCTAATATGTTTACATTTTTGTAACATATTATGTTTTTGTAAAGAATTGAATAAGGTCATGTCCGTACAAGGACTTAATGCTAATGCTTTGTTTACCGGTCAGCCTTTAGAAAAATAGGAATAGTTTATTTAAATTTTAAAATAAAGACAGTAACTTTTTATTGTTTTTGAAGCTAAGGGCCGCTTTATAAGGGTCGTTAGTAAAACTAATTAGCTAGTCGAAATAAAAATTCAAAAACAAAGTTAAATCGTGAGATCAATTAGTAGTATCACCAGGCAACGCCTCCGTCCGGCCGGCCGGAGTTCATCAAGGTCATGCGGTAGTTTTGATCGAGCGTAACTACGTGGTCTCGATTTTTTTATCTTATGTCATACACGAATTTGAATTAAGTATATGGATAGAGGAATTTATTTACAATAGATTTTTTTCCAAAACCAATGAAAAGTCAGCATGTATGTAATAAATTACTAAGGGGTAAATAAGTAACTATATAAAAAGAGCTGCATTATTCAATTATTTTTATTAAAGTAAGTATGTAATATTTTTAAAATTGCAAAATAGTTGTACATTATGATATAAGTTTTGTGTGTGATGATTTTCCAGCCCGAGCCGAAAGCGAGGGCGTAATAGAGCTGAAAGTGTTTTAACCAATATACGCACGTATATCGCACGACGTTTTTCAATACACTTATATCTAAACTGATTTCTATTTTAAGGCTGCTACCAGCGCTAGCGACCTTATAAATACAGAAAAAATAATTTATCTTTCTGTAAATGAGATTATCAAAAATCCTCGCACAACTTATAAGCCTAATCCTTAAGTTACATTAGAACCCCAAAAGTCATTGAAATACTATCAGCTTTAGAAACCTTTACAAAAAGTGTGAAAAGTGGCCGTTTTTAGTAATTTTTAATATGGATGCAGTTTCCATGACTTTCGAGGACTAGCGCTGGTAGCAGCCATAAATAAACTCAACCATAAAACTGTGATGTACTCGTACACTGTACACGGCTGCTTTTCCGCCGTTATACTTATTAAAATCAGCGCGGCACGCGGACTTACTAGCTGGTGCCACCAAGCAGTGGGTTAGTTCTGAATTAAAAAAAAAAAAATATTGCGGTTGCATAATATAACTTCACTATTTGCGTTTATAACGCAAGCGTGTTTTATGAACTACTTCATATAGGTATCTAAAACCGATGAAATTAGAGCCACTTTACGAGCAAGTGTGTTGAATAAATAATTAATTTAGTATATACAGCATACCCGTTATAAATCAAACCTCAGGCTATACTAGATCACTATATTATAATTATAAAATAACAGTAAAAAAACCGTATTTGACATTCTCATACAAATTTTCCAGGCGGCTGCACACTTTTGTATGGAAATGCCAATTTTTGTAGTTTTTGGTTGTTATTTTTATTTGATTATAGTTAGTGGTCTAGTGTAGCCTGTGGTTCGATTTATTACGTGTTTATCCCTTCCACGTTGTATATTGGCACTACTGTGGGCACTACATTTATTTTAAACTGACGTCGAATTTGCGGAGCGTCTATGTAGTGTAAATGCTAGGAGAACAATCATAAGTATTCATTTGTCTACAGTACAGTTGTGCTACTGTAAACGATGGGCAAAATTTTAAACAAGTGTCAAGTAAGGGTGATTCGGTCCTTTATTTTTACCCAATTTTTGAAAGTTAAACTAGATCTTTTTAGGGTTCCGTACCCAAATGGTAAAATCGTCTGGCCAAGCCCAGTCTACGCGACCAAAAACGTCTAAAAACTTATTTTACTTTCATTTTATGATTTTTTAAAATTCGTAACCCTAATTAGGTTTGATAGTTTTATTTTAACTTTTATTAAATAAAAATATTCTAGAAACGCATTCTTAAATGAAAAATGGTGTTAACAAGCTCAAAATATTTTGAAAGACCTATTTATCGATACCCTACACGATGGGTTAGTCGAAAAAAAAACTTGTATGGGACACAACAACTTGTATACTACAATATTATATTTTCCCTATATTACTTCACAAATTTTTTGGCATGATTAATATACCCATACCAAATTATAGCTTTTTTAGTACTTATAGTCTCTGAGTAAAACGTCGGATGACGAACTACGGAAAAAAATCAATTACCTTCGAGGGCGCACAGTGTTATAACAAACTACCGTCTGACATAAAAAATATAAACCCATTTAATACATTTAGGGTTAAACTTGCACATTACGTTATGGAACATTATTAGCTTAAAAGAAATTAATTAAGTAGTAATTTTAGTTACGTACGTAGGTACGTATTGTGGCTGGGATAAAAAATTGTAAACAGTGAGTGTATTACTTGAGTGTAGTGTAGTGTGTATGCGAACGAGGCAAATGTAAAAAATTTTACTTTTTTACGTTCTCATATAAGTG
This sequence comes from Acrobasis consociella, assembly GCA_963555685.1. Lineage (NCBI taxonomy): Eukaryota > Metazoa > Arthropoda > Insecta > Lepidoptera > Pyralidae > Acrobasis > Acrobasis consociella. The sequence continues at coordinate 1,494,299 of OY743114.1, forward strand.
ATTTTTGTCTTTTTTTGAGAATACATATCTTTAAACCGATGACAGACAAACAGACAGACATGATGAATCTATAAGGGTTCCTTGTTTAAAACGGAACCCTAAAAACTGTCGATAGTTTTACTTGTCATCGATATTATTGTAAACTATCAGTAATCAATATTATCAATAATCCTATCGTATTGTTATGGTTTTTTAAGGCCACAAATATAGTATATAGACTATCTTTATTTTATACTTATTCATCGATATTTTATATCAATTTTAACAAATGTACTAGCTGTTTAGGTGTTGCGCAAGCTGCAAGCAGCCCGCGGTTGAGGTAGGCTAAGATATGTTTCCAGTTCAGAAAATGGATAAAAGCTCCAGTTACTTAAGAAAACAAGAAAAATGTGTGGGCGGCCGTTTTGGATCCAAAATCTGAATCCAGTTTCGAGTTCCGCGGGGTGCTTTACCCCCTCATGCAAAAATCAGCCTCCTACAAAGTCCCAGTGAGACATTACTAACGAAAAAACGAAAAAAGTTTAATTTTATAAAGCCCAGACGCCATACTGGATTCCAAAAAAATGCTTCCGGCGGCCATCTTGGATTGCAAAAAAAAAGAACGACGAAGCACGTGGTGGGAGTGGTTCGGCCTACGGCCTCGTAGGTGACCTCTGCCTTAGGCCTCAAGCTTCACTTGGTTGCTTGTTTAGAGGGATAAGCAGAAAGCCCCCCCCCCCCTCTGCTCCCCCACCAAGCAAGTGAGCTTCACTCCTTACGGCTATCTGCACGGCGCAGGTCAAACAACCATATCAATGAGTCAGTCAGTCAGTCAGTGGTACAGTATGTACGTGTATATTTCTCTAAATCTAAAAGTAAATAAATCCGAAGAGTATCTATAGATAAGTTTCTTTGGCTATTATAAAATTAATTTATTGCCACAAAACTGGTAATTAAATAAAACTAAAATATTATAAATAGATATTGTATGTGCGGTACTTGTATGAAAAAAAATCTATGCCGACCATGTCTGTCAGGTAATCAATCTATGCCACGCTATACTTTGACACTTCCTTTGACATTATGACAAGTGACACAGTGTAAGAAAGTTACTCGCACGTTTGTTTACAGACTGTGCGACCCATATATATTCGTGATATTATTTTACACTGTGACAATAATTTTACGAAATTAAATGTCATTTTTTTTGTGAAGAGCGACGCGTCCTTTCTCCGTGAGGCCCATCGGCCATCTGACAATTTGATGTATAACTGTCAAAAATCTGTGCAACAAGAACAGTTTATTTAAATACACTCGCGAAAAAGCGAGACGGCAATTACAATAATTTTCAGGAAGGTAAAAGGGCTTATATGACTGAAATCTAAAGCCACGCAAAACTGATCAATTATAGAAAAATAGCTCTAAAATTAAAACTAAAGCAACAAAAAAAAATTTGGACCACAATTTTGAAGGTTACATAATTACTGATCTGCATAAAAAGTTTCAAAGCTGAAGTCCCTCTCGTTTGTGAGAAATTAGACCATATATGTTTTGGTAGAGGTGTTTTTGACGAGTAAGTTGTGTTACAAAAATTAACTAATCATGTATCCACAACCACAATTATGCTAGAAAAGCGTTCTAGTATGCTATTAGCAAGTATCAGTTCTAAATTTCTGATATTCGCTGAGAAATAAGAAATAGAAAATGCCCATTTTCACGGTGCGTCCCCTTAAAACTTCCATTTTAGTTAAACCCCTGTAGTTAACTTTACTGACGTAATTTTAACAAAATATGAGGCAACGGTCAAATATTATAGTTTTATATAAGTAAGGTTTAACAAAATATACTAAACGTATTTTAGGTGTGAATTCAGTCCGTGATGCTGTACGATTTTCCCCGAGGAACACATATCGAATTATGAAAAGTAATTTGTGGCATCCCAAACAAGTTGACCGATCAGTTGATCCGAGTATGGAACAGCAATTTTTTATATTTCGACATATGTTTCTTGGGGAAAGTTTTTCACCGTCGTAGACTGAATTCACCCATAAAATAGTTTCAGTATATTTTGTTAAACCTTATATTTATTACTACGCTTTAGCTTTGGAGAAACAACTTAAAATGTGCTTCTCTTCCCGCCCAGATCGTAAATCGAGGGAATGCGACGATGCGAAACATGTTATAAGGCAATGCGGCTAGCAACCCATCACTTATAGTGATTTCTTTTTCCATCTTCACGCCCGATTGGGTTAATACGCTAAAAGTGGCCTTTGAGTCTAGAGACCCCGTTCTCTGTCAGCTTAGAACTATATTATAAAACGCAGACTAACTTTGTTAGTACTAGTTTTAAAACATTATTCGACCAAATCAAGTTGACATCTAATATTATGCCATTGTCTCATCTGAAAATGACCACTTGATTTGGTCTGATATAATGGTTTAAAGTTTAAACCTAGTAAAAAAGTAAGTCTGCGTTTAAAAATAAGACGGAAAATGTCTACCATGTCAGAGCTAGATACGCTACTTTTGCATCGAAACCACAACTAAATCAGAACCAACGAATCTTCGACCCTTTCCATATCTCAACTCGAATCAGGAATAAAATGATTTCGCTCCCCACAATTCCCCAAAGACCTGATACCGATAATTATGGATCTCTTGAAGAATATATTACGATAAGACGATGAATGGGCTCGTGACGGATCGAGTTGGGTGCTAGCATAAATAATGGGAGTGTAGAAGTAAATACATACATATATATTTTCACGCCTGTTTCCCATGGGGGTAGGCAGAGGCTATGGATTTCCACTTACTACGATCCTTGCAAACCTCTTTTCTCATACACAACCCGAGGGAAATGTCAAGAGAGTGTTTTATTTACTTAATCTTTATTATTCAGAAAATACAAATTGTACAGAACGATGGGCGAACAAGGGGAGACTTAAATTTTTCGGAGTGCAGTGCTGCCCCCCATTTGAAATAAATTATTTGAAAGGAAATGGAGATATCATTTAAAATTTTGTCTTGACCAAGTCCTAGATAACTCTTCAAACTATTTTATGAATTACTGTTTACACTTTAAAATTTTGCCAAAAGTGGCCGTTTTGCGCAAATTTGCAAAGAAACGTAAAGCTTTTAACACTTTAAACTGTATACAGTAGGTAGTTCGTAAAATAGTTCTTATAAGTTATTCAAATATCTTTGTTCGGATTCTGCCGACACTATGTTGATATGAAATGATAGACTTGATAACAGTTCAAAACTATATTGTTAAGCCAAAACTTAATATGTAGAATAATATTGTATAATGTTAAATGAGTACGCGCGGTGCTCTTAATGACCTATAGCGAACTGAATATAAAACTAAGTGACGTAAGTAATGAGTTAAAATGCTGACATTGTACGATGATAGATCGTACAATCTTTAATTGTTTTGGCTTTTTCTTCTTCTCGTGGTCTTAGGCATATTTGGGTGAACTGTGGACATGTATTTTATTTTTTAAGGAGAAAAAACGTAATAGCGTGTCGGTCTTAAATGCAGCACAACTAAAAGTGTGCAGGCGGAAACACTTTAGGATGAAAGAGAGAAGCCGAGATATCTGTACTTTTACTAATTTGTGATGTGATAATATGCTGGATGATGGCTGATAATATCGGATTCATAATGTTGTGTAACATTGGCTTGTTGAGTTGATGGTGCTTTAACATTTTTGAAGATTGTATCGAATTTTTAAAATGCTGTGACTTGCATTGAAAATTTGAAAATGCTTGCATAATTTGCTGGACCTTATAATGTGTTCACTTTTTTAGGGTTCCGTAGTACACAAGGAACCCTTATAGTTTCACCATGTCTGTCACTCCTCGGTTTTATTTAGAGACTGTAAGTTCTAAAAAGCTGTAATTTGGTATGGGTATGTATGTTAATCATGACGAAAAAGTGGTAAAATAAAATCTTGCAAAAGAAATTTTGGATTGCTCCCTTACGAGTAAAGTGGAAGTAATTTTTTTTCTTTGAATAACCCATCTTGTGGGATATCGTTTAATAATGTCTTTCAAAAATATTGTGAGCTCGTTAATATTATTTTCGATTTAGGTATTCTGAAATATTTAGTTTTTAGTGAAAATTTTGGTTAAAGTGTCGCTCTATCTGCTAAAAAGTTATAATTATAGTTATGTGAAAAATTCACGGCAGTAGTATATTTAACAAAGTTTAAAAGAACTATCTACCTATCAAAGCTATGTAGGTTTTACAAATTAAAAAGTTATAGGCTTCTAACTTGTAAAATGTACTCTGAAAAGGAACATTTAATTTTTTGACCGAGCGAGCGAAGCGAGCAAGGTCTACAATTCAAGTTGGGGCGAAAAACACATTGTTTGTATGTATGTTTGTATGTATGTTTGTATGTATGTATGTATATATGTTCCACGATAACTCTCGAACCGTTGAACTAATTTTGATGATATTAAGAATGAGTGTAGCAACTATTCATAGAATTTTTAAGTTCGTTTGGCATCAAAATCGGTTCAGCCGTTTCTGAGATAAACGCATTTTTGTGAAAATAATTATTGGTCTATAACTTCCGAACCGTTAATCAGATTGGGGTGAAACTTGTCATGTCACGACATAGTATTACTATATTTAACCAAATAAAATATTTTTGATCACTAAGCAATTCTTTGAGGAAAAGTAAACTCAAAGAAATTATTTCTATACGACATTATTAGCTTATACGCGTTGTAGAAATGGATTAAATGAAACAGCACCATCTAGCGGATTTTTGAAGAATTAATAGGCATGTTATTTGGGGCATACCAAGATGTTATCAAACTGATTTTCGCTTATTGACCGAGCGAGCGAAGCGAGCGAAGCGTCTCAGTTTCGAGACAAGCCAAAAATTCTTTTGTCCGTCTGTCTGTCTGTCTGTCTGTCTGTCTGTCTGTCTGTCTGGCTGTTCTCGCCTACAGGTCGCATTTCTAAACCGATTCTCATGAAATTTTGTAAGCAGGCTCAGCAACTAAATAGAATTTTTTTGTCGAGCCAGTTTTTCGAAATTTTTCAAAATGGCGGAAATATGGGGGTTTAAAATTTTAAAACTGTCATATATCCGCCATTTCAAAATATTTTCAAAAATGTCACTAGACTTTTTTGTTGCCATTATGAAAACGATATTTTTTTATTTGAACAACTTTTTTGTCTGAACAACTCTTTTATACGTTATACTTAAACGGGTTAAGGGTGACTCGCGAAGTCTAGCTGACTAAGCCGTGACGAATATACAATACAAATCTTCTTACAAAATATACTCAAACTATATAACGGTGAATTCAATCCGGGCTACTGAACAACTTTCTTAAAAATACATATCTCCCCTGGGGTCCACGAAATAATTTCTCTGAATAGCTATTATGGTTATTATTTTGAGTTTTATAAGTGGTTCTATAAATTTTATCATATTTAACCGACTTAAAATAAAAGGGTTTTGCTTATTTTAAGATTAGTTTTTTTTCTTCAGTTTTTGCTTATTTTGATTGATTGTTGGCTTGTTTATTAAATTTAGCAATTTTGTTGAGCGAACTTTCGTTCAATCGCTTTCGCTGCTTGTCTGTGCTTCTGTAGAAGTTTAAGTAATTATGCTATGAACTAACAAGAGATCAACAGCAATCAAAACCCGCGAAGTAGCTTTACGAAGAAAGTAAGAAACCAATGAGAAGCGGCATAGAGCCATGGCAATACAAATAAACATTTAAACCTGGTTTTTTCAAAAACGAGCTGACTTTGTCATTTGAAAAATGATGGGTCATTTCTCGGTGAAAGACTACTGGTATAGAACTGAATTTCTGCATCACGGTAGACTTCATACCCATGGGATTGTATGTTGGAAGGTGCTCCTGACATTTCAGAGCTAGATCGAAAGTCATTTGAAGAAAGGGCTGTGATTGGCAACTATTTTGGAAATTTGGTCACAACCATGAATTCGCATATCGGTAAACCTGCACCGACAGTAAAATTCATCCAAATCATGTACATTATTCTGAAATAATAATCGCGAGGTCTAAGTTCGTGGCGAACTACTAGTAGGTATAATGCTATCGTATAATGATGATGAATTAAGTTTGGATTTTAAATTTCCTATGTAACTTATTTAAGATTGCTATATATTTGCAGGCAAACCCGTGCCTTGAGTTCATTCAAATGACTATAACTTTTTTGTGTCTCCGCTGCCGGCGCCGGCTCCGAAAAATATCACTAATGGGAACCGGCGGTTATACTGCATTATTTTTAGTTTTGGCTTAGTTTGATTGATTACTAAATTTAAGAATTTTGTTGAGCAAACTTTGGTTCAATCGTTACCGCTGCCTTGTCTGTGATTCTGAAGTAGTATTCGTGATTATGCTTCGAACTAAGAGATCAGCGTCAACCAAAGCCCGCGAAGTAGCTTTACGTAGAGAGTTAGAAACTAATGAGAAGCGGCATGAGCATCTTTCACAACTAAAGGAAGATGCCAGTACTTCTCGTGCCAATGAGAGCTCATCAATCGTTTAAATCAAGAAATCTTTCCCAACGTAAAAGGGAGCTTCGTCAGCAAGAAAATTCGGCCGAACGCCTCTAAAGCTTGTGTTCACAGCGTGAGCACGCAAGGGAAGGAATAGAACTATTCCCTGAACTTTAAGCGCTTGCACTCAATTCGTGAGCATGCTGTGGAGGTTCGAGAGGAAGAATCTTCACCAGAACACAGATTCCATTCCACCCATGATCCGATCGCGGAAGACTGGCCAAGTTTCATGCTCACATACGCAATTTTCATTGACATTTGCCTAGGCAGTAACTGTGCACAAATCGCAAGGACTTTGAATAAAGTAGTCGTAGATATTGGCGTAAAAGAGTTGGCGACTGTGTGTATAATCGTACATACGTTGCTCTTTCAAGTTCGAAACGTCTTACGGATATTGTATTTGATCCAGGTTCTAAACTAATTCGTTTTGAAAAAAAAATGAACTTATCAGCTTAGAATAGAAGAAGAAAGAAGGTTGAAAAATCTGAAAAAAAAAACACAGTTTTACTGAATATTTAAATTCATTTTAATCTGGGGGCACGGGAATGCCCCCGAAAAGCGGAGCGCAAGGGCACTACCTACCTTTTCTTGAAATGTTTCGTCGTTTTTTTGAACTCTCATAACTTTGGTTTGGATGATGCTATATAGTTAAAAATTTTAAGATATATTGACACCAATACAGTCATTAAAAGTACAAAGTATCGTATAAGTACGTAGCTATTATACTTTAGATTTTATTATTGTCTGAAAGCCCCCGCTTTCGTCACTGATTCACTCACTGATCATCAAAATTCTTAAGGTACTTCCTGAAGTCCTAGAACGCTGAAATTTGGTATGTAAGCTAATATTACTACAAAAACAACAAAAAAAAAACCTAACCTTTCCCCTCTGAATAGGAGGTGAAAGTTTGTAGACGTGTGGCTTGGCCGTTTTATTTCACACACGGTAAGGGCGCATAAGATCAAGAATCTTGGCTCTACACGAGATCTGACCACTTTTTCATAGATTTTGATTAAGGTGTAGTGTAGAGCTTGTAGGTTTAGAGCGTGTAGTCTTCAGAGCTTGGCTTTATACGAGATCTGATAACTTTTTCACAGGGTAAGCTATGTAGACTCGTCTTGGCAACATTTTACATGAAAATGTTTTTGGTGGGATTCTATTTTGGAATAATAATCGCGAGGTCTAAGTTCGCGGCGAACCACTAGTTTAGACAAATTCCAATAGTTAATCCAAGCCAAGTCCAATAGCTGTTACGTTAGTAACTAGTAGTTCGCCACGAACTTAGACCTCGCGATTATTATTTCAGAATAATGTACCTGATTTTAATGAATTGTATTATCGGTGCAGGTTTACCGATATGCGAATTCATGGTTGTGACCAAATTTCCAAAATAGTTGCCAATCACAGCCCTTTCTTCAAATGACTTTCGATCTAGCTCTGAAATGTCAGGAGCACCTTCCAACCATACAATACCATGGATATGAGGTCTACCGTGATGCTGAAATTCAGTTCTGTACCAGTAGTCTTTTACCGAAAAATGACCCATCATTTTTCAAATGACAAAGTCAGCTCGTTGTTGGAAAAACCAGAAAATAAATGCTTATTTGTATTGCCATGGCTCATTGGTTTCTTACTCTTTTCGTAAAGCTACTTCGCGGGCTTTGGTTGCTGATGATCTCTTGTTAGTTCGTAGCATAATTACTAATACCACTACAAAAGCACTTTTTTTAAGTCGGTTAAGTATGATAAAATTTATAGAACTACTTATGAAACTCAAAATAATAACCATAATAGTTATTTAGGGAAATTACTTCGTGGACCCCAGGGGAGATATGTACTTTTAAGAAAGTTGTTCAGTAACCCGGATTGAATTCACCGTTAAATAGTTTGAGTATATTTTGTAAGAGGATTTGTATTGTATATTCGTCATGGCTTAGTCAGCTAGACTTCGCGAGTCACCCTAAACCCGTTTAAGTATAATGTATAAAAAAGTTGTTCAGACAAAAAAGTTGTTCAAATAAAAAAATATCGTTTTCATAATGGCAAGAAAAAAGTCTTATGACATTTTTGAAAATATTTTGAAATGGCGGAAATATGACAGTTTAAAAATTTTAAACCCCCATATTTCCGCCATTTTGAAAAATTTCGAAAAACTGGCACGACAAAAAAATTCTATTTAGTTGCTGAACCTGCTTACAAAATTTCATGAGAATCGGTTAAGAAATGCGACCTGTAGGCGAGAACAGACAGACAGACAGACAGACAGACAGACGGACAAAAGAATTTTTGGCTAGTCTCGAAACTGAGACGCTTCGCTCGCTTCGCTCGCTCGGTCAATTATATTGTCTTTGCCCGAGGTTGCTTACCATGCGTAAGCGATAGAAATGTGTTCTCCCATCAGGCCATCGAACTCAAGTAAAACCAATATGTTTACGCGTGTGCTAGTTAACATCTGCTGTCAGGCGTTTTGTCGAAATTTACATACTTATTAGGCAGGCTCTTTGTTCATTTAATCCCCATTAACAACCCCGGCTCGTTTTAAACAGTATGTTATTCTAGTCTTAACTCTCATGGATTTAGAACATTAAACTAGTAGTTCGCCACGAACTTAGACCTCGCGATTATTATTTCAGAATAATGTACATGATTTGGATGAATTTTACTGTCGGTGCAGGTTTACCGATATGCGAATTCATGGTTGTGACCAAATTTCCAAAATAGTTGCCAATCACAGCCCTTTCTTCAAATGACTTTCGATCTAGCTCTGAAATGTCAGGAGCACCTTCCAACATACAATCCCATGGGTATGAAGTCTACCGTGATGCAGAAATTCAGTTCTATACCAGTAGTCTTTCACCGAGAAATGACCCATCATTTTTCAAATGACAAAGTCAGCTCGTTTTTGAAAAAACCAGGTTTAAATGTTTATTTGTATTGCCATGGCTCTATGCCGCTTCTCATTGGTTTCTTACTTTCTTCGTAAAGCTACTTCGCGGGTTTTGATTGCTGTTGATCTCTTGTTAGTTCATAGCATAATTACTTAAACTTCTACAGAAGCACAGACAAGCAGCGAAAGCGATTGAACGAAAGTTCGCTCAACAAAATTGCTAAATTTAATAAACAAGCCAACAATCAATCAAAATAAGCAAAAACTGAAGAAAAAAAACTAATCTTAAAATAAGCAAAACCCTTTTATTTTAAGTCGGTTAAATATGATAAAATTTATAGAACCACTTATAAAACTCAAAATAATAACCATAATAGCTATTCAGAGAAATTATTTCGTGGACCCCAGGGGAGATATGTATTTTTAAGAAAGTTGTTCAGTAGCCCGAATTGAATTCACCGTTATATAGTTTGAGTATATTTTGTAAGAAGATTTGTATTGTATATTCGTCACGGCTTAGTCAGCTAGACTTCGCGAGTCACCCTTAACCCGTTTAAGTATAACGTATAAAAGAGTTGTTCAGACAAAAAAGTTGTTCAAATAAAAAAATATCGTTTTCATAATGGCAACAAAAAAGTCTAATGACATTTTTGAAAATATTTTGAAATGGCGGATATATGACAGTTTTAAAATTTTAAACCCCCATATTTCCGCCATTTTGAAAAATTTCGAAAAACTGGCTCGACAAAAAAATTCTATTTAGTTGCTGAGCCTGCTTACAAAATTTCATGAGAATCGGTTTAGAAATGCGACCTGTAGGCGAGAACGCCAGACAGACAGACAGACAGACAGACAGACAGACAGACAGACAGACGGACAAAAGAATTTTTGGCTTGTCTCGAAACTGAGACGCTTCGCTCGCTTCGCTCGCTCGGTCAATAAGCGAAAATCAGTTTGATAACATCTTGGTATGCCCCAAATAACATGCCTATTAATTCTTCAAAAATCCGCTAGATGGTGCTGTTTCATTTAATCCATTTCTACAACGCGTATAAGCTAATAATGTCGTATAGAAATAATTTCTTTGAGTTTACTTTTCCTCAAAGAATTGCTTAGTGATCAAAAATATTTTATTTGGTTAAATATAGTAATACTATGTCGTGACATGACAAGTTTCACCCCAATCTGATTAACGGTTCGGAAGTTATAGACCAATAATTATTTTCACAAAAATGCGTTTATCTCAGAAACGGCTGAACCGATTTTGATGCCAAACGAACTTAAAAAATCTATGAATAGTTGCTACACTCATTCTTAATATCATCAAAATTAGTTCAACGGTTCGAGAGTTATCGTGGAACATATATACATACATACAAACATACATACAAACATACATACAAACAATGTGTTTTTCGCCCCAACTTGAATTGTAGACCTTGCTCGCTTCGCTCGCTCGGTCAACAAGCCAACAATCAATCAAAATAAGCAAAAACTGAAGAAAAAAAACTAATCTTAAAATAAGCAAAACCCTTTTATTTTAAGTCGGTTAAATATGATAAAATTTATAGAACCACTTTTAAAACTCAAAATAATAACCATAATAGCTATTCAGAGAAATTATTTCGTGGACCCCAGGGGAGATATGTATTTTTAAGAAAGTTGTTCAGTAGCCCGGATTGAATTCACCGTTATATAGTTTGAGTATATTTTGTAAGAAGATTTGTATTGTATATTCGTCACGGCTTAGTCAGCTAGACTTCGCGAGTCACCCTTAACCCGTTTAAGTATAACGTATAAAAAAGTTGTTCAGACAAAAAAGTTGTTCAAATAAAAAAATATCGTTTTCATAATGGCAACAAAAAAGTCTAATGACATTTTTGAAAATATTTTGAAATGGCGGATATATGACAGTTTTAAAATTTTAAACCCCCATATTTCCGCCATTTTGAAAAATTTCGAAAAACTGGCTCGACAAAAAAATTCTATTTAGTTGCTGAATCTGCTTACAAAATTTCATGAGAATCGGTTAAGAAATGCGACCTGTAGGCGAGAACAGACAGACAGACAGACAGACGGACAAAAGAATTTTTGGCTTGTCTCGAAACTGAGACGCTTCGCTCGCTTCGCTCGCTCGGTCAATAATCAATTGTTAAAGTGGGAACATACATACATACTATCACGTCTTTATCCCTAATGGGGCAGACAGAGCATTTTGGGTCTTGCGGTTCTATGCAGAGCCCAGGGCCGCAAGACCCAAAAGCCACTTTTAGCGTCATGGTGGGCGAGAAGATGGAAAAGCAATCAATACAGTGATGGGTTGCTAGCCGCATCGCCTGTTAACATGATTTGCATTTTTGCCCATTCCCTCGATCGGCTTTTACGATCTGCGTGGGAAGAGAAGCAGCTGGTACATTCTAAGTTTTTTTTTATTTCTCCCAGACCAGCATGGGAGTGTGAAGCATGTTTGGGAGTTAAAGTGGGAAAATTCCCAAAATTGCAAAATGAAATCTCCTTCATTCGAGTGTAGCAATTCGTCTAATACGCTCATTGTCTAAATAGCATGTCGTCATAATACTAGTGGTTCGCCGCGAACTTAGACCTCGCGATTATTATTCCAAAATAGAATCCCACCAAAAACATTTTCATGTAAAATGTTGCCAAGACGAGTCTACATAGCTTACCCTGTGAAAAAGTTATCAGATCTCGTATAAAGCCAAGCTCTGAAGACTACACGCTCTAAACCTACAAGCTCTACACTACACCTTAATCAAAATCTATGAAAAAGTGGTCAGATCTCGTGTAGAGCCAAGATTCTTGATCTTATGCGCCCTTACCGTGTGTGAAATAAAACGGCCAAGCCACACGTCTACAAACTTTCACCTCCTATTCAGAGGGGAAAGGTTAGGTTTTTTTTTTGTTGTTTTTGTAGTAATATTAGCTTACATACCAAATTTCAGCGTTCTAGGACTTCAGGAAGTACCTTAAGAATTTTGATGATCAGTGAGTGAATCAGTGACGAAAGCGGGGGCTTTCAGACAATAATAAAATCTAAAGTATAATAGCTACGTACTTATACGATACTTTGTACTTTTAATGACTGTATTGGTGTCAATATATCTTAAAATTTTTAACTATATAGCATCATCCAAACCAAAGTTATGAGAGTTCAAAAAAACGACGAAACATTTCAAGAAAAGGTAGGTAGTGCCCTTGCGCTCCGCTTTTCGGGGGCATTCCCGTGCCCCCAGATTAAAATGAATTTAAATATTCAGTAAAACTGTGTTTTTTTTTTCAGATTTTTCAACCTTCTTTCTTCTTCTATTCTAAGCTGATAAGTTCATTTTTTTTTCAAAACGAATTAGTTTAGAACCTGGATCAAATACAATATCCGTAAGACGTTTCGAACTTGAAAGAGCAACGTATGTACGATTATACACACAGTCGCCAACTCTTTTACGCCAATATCTACGACTACTTTATTCAAAGTCCTTGCGATTTGTGCACAGTTACTGCCTAGGCAAATGTCAATGAAAATTGCGTATGTGAGCATGAAACTTGGCCAGTCTTCCGCGATCGGATCATGGGTGGAATGGAATCTGTGTTCTGGTGAAGATTCTTCCTCTCGAACCTCCACAGCATGCTCACGAATTGAGTGCAAGCGCTTAAAGTTCAGGGAATAGTTCTATTCCTTCCCTTGCGTGCTCACGCTGTGAACACAAGCTTTAGAGGCGTTCGGCCGAATTTTCTTGCTGACGAAGCTCCCTTTTACGTTGGGAAAGATTTCTTGATTTAAACGATTGATGAGCTCTCATTGGCACGAGAAGTACTGGCATCTTCCTTTAGTTGTGAAAGATGCTCATGCCGCTTCTCATTAGTTTCTAACTCTCTACGTAAAGCTACTTCGCGGGCTTTGGTTGACGCTGATCTCTTAGTTCGAAGCATAATCACGAATACTACTTCAGAATCACAGACAAGGCAGCGGTAACGATTGAACCAAAGTTTGCTCAACAAAATTCTTAAATTTAGTAATCAATCAAACTAAGCCAAAACTAAAAATAATGCAGTATAACCGCCGGTTCCCATTAGTGATATTTTTCGGAGCCGGCGCCGGCAGCGGAGACACAAAAAAGTTATAGTCATTTGAATGAACTCAAGGCACGGGTTTGCCTGCAAATATATAGCAATCTTAAATAAGTTACATAGGAAATTTAAAATCCAAACTTAATTCATCATCATTATACGATAGCATTATACCTACTAGTAGTTCGCCACGAACTTAGACCTCGCGATTATTATTTCAGAATAATGTACATGATTTGGATGAATTTTACTGTCGGTGCAGGTTTACCGATATGCGAATTCATGGTTGTGACCAAATTTCCAAAATAGTTGCCAATCACAGCCCTTTCTTCAAATGACTTTCGATCTAGCTCTGAAATGTCAGGAGCACCTTCCAACATACAATCCCATGGGTATGAAGTCTACCGTGATGCAGAAATTCAGTTCTATACCAGTAGTCTTTCACCGAGAAATGACCCATCATTTTTCAAATGACAAAGTCAGCTCGTTTTTGAAAAAACCAGGTTTAAATGTTTATTTGTATTGCCATGGCTCTATGCCGCTTCTCATTGGTTTCTTACTTTCTTCGTAAAGCTACTTCGCGGGTTTTGATTGCTGTTGATCTCTTGTTAGTTCATAGCATAATTACTTAAACTTCTACAGAAGCACAGACAAGCAGCGAAAGCGATTGAACGAAAGTTCGCTCAACAAAATTGCTAAATTTAATAAACAAGCCAACAATCAATCAAAATAAGCAAAAACTGAAGAAAAAAAACTAATCTTAAAATAAGCAAAACCCTTTTATTTTAAGTCGGTTAAATATGATAAAATTTATAGAACCACTTATAAAACTCAAAATAATAACCATAATAGCTATTCAGAGAAATTATTTCGTGGACCCCAGGGGAGATATGTATTTTTAAGAAAGTTGTTCAGTAGCCCGAATTGAATTCACCGTTATATAGTTTGAGTATATTTTGTAAGAAGATTTGTATTGTATATTCGTCACGGCTTAGTCAGCTAGACTTCGCGAGTCACCCTTAACCCGTTTAAGTATAACGTATAAAAGAGTTGTTCAGACAAAAAAGTTGTTCAAATAAAAAAATATCGTTTTCATAATGGCAACAAAAAAGTCTAATGACATTTTTGAAAATATTTTGAAATGGCGGATATATGACAGTTTTAAAATTTTAAACCCCCATATTTCCGCCATTTTGAAAAATTTCGAAAAACTGGCTCGACAAAAAAATTCTATTTAGTTGCTGAGCCTGCTTACAAAATTTCATGAGAATCGGTTTAGAAATGCGACCTGTAGGCGAGAACAGCCAGACAGACAGACAGACAGACAGACAGACAGACGGACAAAAGAATTTTTGGCTTGTCTCGAAACTGAGACGCTTCGCTCGCTTCGCTCGCTCGGTCAATGAAGTGGTCTATCGTTTCGCCAACCATGGCATGTTCAGATCAAAAGGCCATGTTGGCGGTTGCCATCAGTCAGAGCCCTGCTCGGCTCTGTTTGATTAGAGGGATAAAGACGTGACAATATGTTACCTGTGCTCCGGACCCCAAGAATACTTTCTACTTATACATTCTCTTCCTCGGTTGCATCTTCAGAACACGGAGTGCGCCTTCCTACTTTTTCTACTCCAAATATTACGCATGTCATAGGACATGATGACCATAGGGTCATCTTGCTTTGGGATAAATAACCGAAACAGTTCAAATGATTTGGCTATAGTTTAACAACTAGGAGACGCCCATTTGAAATCACTTGTCACATTAGGAATGGTTTGCACGAGCGTTTTCAAACGATCACATTCTTAAATCGGTCGCATGCATGGAATTGTATGTACTAATGTCGCATGTGAAGGACTTGATGGACCACTTCTAATTTTGACATTAGTAGCGTAGATATGTAAATAAACCTTTCATGGAGATATTTTAAATCACGCCGCTTTTTTATTTATGATGAAAGTTTTAGAAAACCATAGACGTATTTTTGAAGCTTTCTGCGTAAAAAATATTGTTTTTCACAGACATGACGGTTAAAAAATACGACAAAATGGTATTTTACGCGAGCGGTGAGTTGGAAAACTATACTTTTTGTGTTTCGGTGAGTCCCACAATGAAAAATAGCCACTCCTGCCTGACGTCAACCCTCATTGCGAATGCAGTTGTAGTATGAGAATGTTTGTGCTTTATTCTCCTCTATCGAAATCCATAGAAAGAGGCATGACGAATGGAAAAATATTTTTGGTCCATCGGTAAGATTATTAAAAAATATAGTACACGTATTTTTTCTTTTCTCTGAGAAACCAAAAATGACAAAGATACAGCGCATATGAATTTCGCGTGACATCACGGCTGGGTATGGTTTTTACTTAGCGGTGACGTTGCACGCCCCCACTCCGGAACTTTGACGCTCCGTATCTTTGTGAAATTTTACTTTTTTGGTAAACTGAAAAAATACGGGTCTATTGTTTTTGGATAATCTAAAAGACGAACTAATTACAATCATACTTTCTCACCCCTAGTCTAGTCTAGGCCGATAGCTACACGGCACTACCCTACCCTTTTCAACTAAACACTTATTTGTCGATACTTAAACCGCCTGTCTGGCATTTTATCGTAATTTGCATACTTATTACCCCGCTTTGTTTACTCTTTTCTTTATCCGCGTCCATTTTAATTACTTCTCCATACGTTTAAAGTTAGGGTATTAAAACCAATTTACGTCTTTATTCCTCATTTGATGCAAAGAGCCCTGGGCTACAGAACAAAAATTTATTTTCTAACCTGCGATTAAGTATGTGAAAATCAAAGCTTATCCCAAGAGAAAATATACTAATGACGTCTATCCGTTGCTTGGTAGACAGAAACCAGCGTCTAGATATCGGCGTAAGCATATAAATAAGCTGTTATAAGGTCTAACAAAATATACTGAAACTATTGAAGAGGTGGATTCAGTCTGTGTTAGTAAACAACTTTCCCTAAGAAAAATGTCGAAATCTGAAAAATAATTTTTGGATATCGTTTCGATTTCGTTTTAATTTACATGCAACAGATGATCTTTTATGGGAGGCCGAAAATTACTTTTCATATTTCGATACGTATCCTTTGGGGAAAGTTGTACAGTATCATGGACTAAATTCACCTTTAAAATAGTTTCAGTATATTTTGTTACATCTTATATAGACGCTGTCAGCCACGTACAGTGAGAGGATGAGGGTGTACAGCTGAATTTAAGTGATTGAACTAATTCAAAATATTTTCTGAATTATTGAATAATGAAAACTTAGAATGTAACAGCTGCTTCTCTTCCCGTGCAGATCGTAAAAGTCGATCAGGGAAAGGGCCAGATTTGAATCATGTTAATGAGCGATGCGGCTAGCAATCTATTACTATTTCGTTTATATATTAGTTTTACCATATTAACGCTAACGCTAAGAGTGGCCTTTGAGTCTTACGACCCTGGGCTCTGTCTACCCCGTCAGGGATGAAGACGTAAAATGTACCTGTATCTTTTTTGAACTATTGATTTTGAAATCTAATAGATTTCATCTCTGCAGTATAATGCCAAGAACGCTGACTGCGTTTCGTCTCTGAATAACTATACTCATTATTTTACCAAGAAGCAGCCAGTCCTCACAGACTGATCTTGTCTTTAAACATTGCGCATAAATATCTTCCTGTATTCAAGTGCGCCAGTCATTGTGACGTTTGCACAAGTACTTATAAGGGCTTTGTTTGTTCTTCGTTTTAGCGGGGTCCGTTTTAATTATTTTCGGATTTCTCAAAGGGATTCTGTGAAGGGATTCTTGGCGCGTGCGTTTAAGTACACAAACATATGTCGCCGATAGGGAGCTTATTAAAAGTTTGGGGAAGATTAAAAGGTTACTGACCGGTTTATACAATCACAGCTTGGAATTTAATCTTTTCATGGCACGAATAATACGGTTGTTCGATTTCAAATTATTCACAACATTAGCAAGAAATAATAGTATAATAAATAACTTAGACTATATGCCTGCGACATATGTCGCGGACATACTGTCCCTAGTAACTTGAAACACTTGAGCTTATTAAGTACTTAAGTATCTATAACAATATAACTGTATGTAAAATTAGTATTTACACATAAGCAAGTTTATTGGTAAGTATGTATAAGTAAAGGGCTTTGTTTTAGTTCTTACTTAGTTTTAGTTCATTTAAATTAAAGAGAAAAACGTCTCGCCGTTTGGTTTCCTGCAGAGTAGAACGGACCAATCCAAGTCTTCCCGTGGATGTCGTAGAAGGCGGCTTAAAAATACAAACTAAACAAAGCTTAAATGAGACCTTTCCAAGCCGTCTTGCCAGCGAGGAGAGTGTAGGCCAAACGTCTGGCTGCTCTGGCCAAGTAGGGCTCTAGTAGTACAGAGAGGGTCGTGCTCCTGCAGTGGAGACTATAAAGACCTGATGATGTGATGATGAAAAACAGAAATCAGGGTGCTATTCTGTAGTCTTTTTAGAATTAATAAACCCTACATGTCTATGTATGTCTGGTACCTATATATATGTCTTCGCTCTAATACGGGAGGAGTAGCAGTTAAAGCAATCTAAATTGTGTTTTATTATTTAGTCCCAACTTAAATTTAAGATCCAATTTTTTGGGCAGTATGAAGGTTCATTACATACGTATGTGTCAACTATACTTAAACACCTATAAGTATACAAATATATAGTCCTCCTCCGCCTTCTAGTCGCAACAATGCCAGGTAGAAGCAGTGACTGCACGGCCTAGTAACTCTGCCAGACAGGACAATAGGTTTGATTCCACTGCACTGTACAGAGTAGAGACAAGTGGAGATTAAGCGTCTTCTATTTTAATGAGGTGAAACGTTCCGAAAGGTGCGTTGTAAAAAGAACGTTCCATAGCTAAAGAAAAATAAATAACCGGCCAAGTGCGAGTTTAACTGCAGCCAAAATTTCTCTCCTTATAAAAAAAAATTACTTTGCACATCTTTGTTTGGGTCATAGGATTACACCATCCTACCAAATTCACCTATTTTAGTCCAGTAAATTTGGAGCAAATTGGTTGAGACAGACGGACGGATAAACAGACGCACGAGTGATCCTATAAGGGTTCCGTTTTTTCATTTTTTGTACGAAACCTAAAAAAAGAAACTGTCGAAATTAGAGCCCTTACAGCTCGAGCTGCAAATTTGGCGACAACTGGCGAGAGTCGAGCGCTAGCGGGCTTATTTTCTGGAGGTCAATACTCACTTTGGGTACTGAGCCAGGATAGTAAGTAGTAATTAAGTAAAGGATTCGAGCCGAGGCAAACGAGCGTGTTTAAAGAACGTATTTTTATTGAATTTGTATGAAATTTTATTTGCCGAGTATATTTCAAAAGTTGGTCGCCAAAAATAAGGGTTCCTTGTTTACTATGCAACCCTAAAAAGCAACGTAAGTAAAACTAGGATTATTAAGTAGCCATGTACTAATGAGTCTCAGGTAAGCTTTTAAAGCATCACCTGTTGGTTGACTGGTAGAAAAGGACTCAGACCTTAAGTCCGCCATTTACTTACATGTATTGTAATAAAGTTAAATATTATAAATAAAAATAAAAAAAGTACATAGTCATTTTCATTTTTTTCTTCATGCCTTTATATATGCAGGTCTATTTTATAGTAAATGCCTCTCATCAAAAGTTTAGTACGTATACGAATCTTAGCATCTGCCTATATCTCTACTCTATGACTATTGTGCGGTTTCTTTGTCAGATATAATGGCGAAGGTAAGAAATTATGGCAGATTCAAATGGTAACATTACCTGCGCAATTGAATAGACGTGCAACAACGTTGTTGAATTTTAACCCTTAATGCATAACAGCGGTATTTCACATTGGTATACACATTGGCTGCCAACTACGAGTATCACCATCAGGTCTTTTTGTCTCCACTGCAGAAGTACGACCCTCTCTGTACTACCAGAGCCATACTTGGCCAGAGCAGCCAGAAGACTTGACTACACTTTCCTCGCTGGCCAGACGGGTTGGAGAGGTCTCATTGGTGTGTATAAGCGTTGTTTAGCTTGTATTTCCTAAGCCGCTTTCTACGACATCCACGGGAGGACTTGGAGTGGCCCTATCCTACTCTGCCGAAAACCACACGGCACTACTAGTATACTCGTAGTAAAACAATGAAATATGCATTGTTAGTTGTTGCTTCTTCTGTACTTTCGCATCTGTGCCACGCGACGGTCGTCGACTGTCGCAAACAGTCGCGTGACACGTGTCAATCTGTCAAAAACTGCCGCGCAACCGTCGGCGACCTGTGTTGCGGGCATACTACCGCTCGTCTATTGTAACGTTGGGTTCTTTAATGAAAATAGTTAATTAATAATTATCGGCGTTTATTGTGTAGAGTATGACAGTATGACGACGTGATTGGTAGTGATGTACATACATCAATATTGGTACAATGAATTGACACTAGGTGTCTCTACTTTACATCTCCCTTTCTTTGTAACTAAACTACTGAAAACATAAGTTTACCAAATTAAAATTAAAATTTGACTTTACACCTGCATTACAGACAGTTTAATACAGTTATAATATAAGATTGAAAGATAATCTAGGTATTTAAATTGTCATACCTATTCCTAAATATAGGTAGGAAAATCTAATAATTAACAATAAAGTTTAAATTTGTATTAAATTTAAAATATTGGTTTTCTAAACATTAATTATCATTACACAGTGCAACTTGTTACAATAAATATTATTAAAGATCAAGTCTATTAATTGGTTTGATTATCCTCCCAAACCTTGATGTTTTTGGTACTAACGCTGGCTGAGCCAGGTTTGAGCTCTGCATCTGATTGGCAGTGCTTGCTGGTGATGGCGACTTATCAGCAATGGGTGATTGGGGTTGTTCTGGTTCTTGTCGTACAGCTGGTTCATCCGTGTATTTAGTTCCAGGTACTACAACTCTGTTGCTGGTTATGTCTGCTTGTGTCTTGTGCAGATGACTAAAGTTTCGTCGTAGGAGCCGGCCTTGATCTGTTTCAATGATTACAGATCTCG
This sequence comes from Acrobasis consociella, assembly GCA_963555685.1. Lineage (NCBI taxonomy): Eukaryota > Metazoa > Arthropoda > Insecta > Lepidoptera > Pyralidae > Acrobasis > Acrobasis consociella. The sequence continues at coordinate 1,514,848 of OY743114.1, forward strand.
GTAGACCTTCAGGCTTTTCTACCACTTTTGCCCCTTCCCAGTGTCGATGAGAAACTTTGTGTCTTACTTTATCATTGATTTCAAAATTTACTGCTCTTGTAGTATGTTTATTACTGTAATCAGCTTGTTTCTTTCTTAATCGCTGTAATTCAGCAGGGACTCCTTGTATAATTTTCGGTTTTAGATTATCGTCACTCATTGGTATCGGAGATCTAGTAATTCTGCTGAAAAGACGTTGGTTAGGTGAACCTAAATACTCATTTCGTGGTGTGTTTCTCCAGTTTAATAAAGCAAGTTGAATGTCTGACTTGTCAATGCTGCATTTTCTTAGTATGTTTTTTGCTGTTTGAACTGCTTTTTCAGCAAGGCCGTTCCCTTGATGATGATGTGGACTGGATGTGACGTGGTTAAATCTCCACTCTTTTTGAAAGATTTTGAACTCTCTTGACATATATTGTGTTCCGTTATCGGTTTGAAGCTCTTCTGGTACTCCATGTACAGAAAACCACCTTTTTAGTTGTTCAATTACTTCGTATGATGACTGACCTTTTAGTTGTTGAAAATCTAAATATCCAGAGTAACTGTCACAAATTACTAGGTAAGTTTTTCCTTTCAGTTCGAATAAATCTGATGCAATAATTTGCCATGGAAGTGTAGGTATTTTTTTTACTAATACTGTGTCTTTGATATTGCCTCTTTGTGTTTGTTCACAGACAGAGCAACCTCTGACAAGTTTTACAATATCATTATATTGTCCTTTCCAGTACAGAAATTGGCGGGCTCTTCTTAAACAGCTTTGTATGCCTAAATGTCCTTGATGAATATTCTTTAACATCTTGGGAATTTGTGATTTTGGCACTAAAATCTTATCACCTTTGAAAATAATCCCTTTGAAAAAGCTTAGCTCTTCCTTGAAGTTAAAATAATGTTGTATTTCTGTAGGAAGATCTTCAACATTTTCAGGGAATCCGTTCATTATTGTTTTGAGAAGTAACTGTAAATGAGGATCTTCTTTAGTAGCAATAATTAGTTCTTCTTTAGCATCTAATGACATGGGTAGTATAAATGCGACTTTCAAATTTTCTTCTTGTTCATATTTGAGGTTAGTTGCATCACAGTCTCGACTGAGAAAATCTGCTAAGGGTATTTCTGTGCCCTTTTTAAATATGACTCGTGGTGAGTATGGTGTAAGATTGAACATTATGCGTTGCAACCTTGCTGGAGCAGATTGTATATTTTTCTTGAAAATTGTTTCAAGTGGTTTATGGTCAGACTCAACAGTCAGTTCCTTACCATAAACATATTCATGAAATTTCTTACATCCAAACAGAATAGCAAGTGCTTCTTTCTCTATCTGTGGGTAATTCTGTTCAGATTTGGTCAACGCTCTTGCACCATAGGCTATTGGTTGTCCTTCTTGAAGAAGTGCGGCTCCAAGATTTTTTGAGCTTGAGTCTACGGATATCGTTACAGGTTTGTTAACATCATATAATCTTAGCACTGGGGGACTTTGAAGTACTTTTTTAATTTTGCTGAGAGCTGCTTCGTGATGAATTTCCCATGTGAAACTTGTATTTTTGTGTAACAAGTCTCTTAGAGGATTTGTGAGGTCGGACATGTTAGGAATGAATTTATTTAGGTATGTGATCATCCCTAGTAGTCTCTGAAGCTCTTTTTTATTTGTGGGTGTCTTCATTGCTTGTATGGCTTCTACTTTCTCTGGATCTGCTTCTAATCCATTGGCTGAAACAATGTGTCCTAAGAATTTAATTCTTTCTGCTTCAAAAATGCACTTAGTTTTGTTCAGTTTGAAACCCGATTTCTTTAGTGCTTCGATGACTTCACCAACAGTTTTACGTAATTCTTCCTTACTTTTTGCATGTATAAAAATATCATCGATTGCTACTCTTACATTTTTAAATTTACTAAGCAGATTTGTCAAGATTTCTTGGAAAATTTCTGGTGCAGACGAGACTCCAAATGGGAGCCTCTTGAAAGAATATCTTCCCCAGGGGGTCGCAAATGTTAATATTTTTTGTGTTCTTTCTGACAGTTTAATTTGCCAAAATCCTTTTGTGCAATCTAGTAAAGCGAAGAATTTGGAACCTTTGATGTCGGCTGAGATCTCTTCTATAGTGGTAAGGGGAAAATGACGTCTCAGAATGTTTTTATTTACATCTGACGGGTCTATACAGATTCTAATTTTATTTTTCTGTTTTACGATTACCATGGGACTCACAGCAGGTGTAGGTTCTGTTTCTGGTTTTATGACATCTAGCTTCACCATTCTGTCTAATTCTTGTTTGACTTCATTTCTTATAGAATGTGGAATTCTTCTAGATGGTTTTATTTCCAGTTTGGGATTATCTATCAGGTCAATATCATATTCGTAATCTTTGTAACATCCTAAGCCTTCAAATATGTCATCTTCACATTCCTTTAAGGTTTTTACTCTTGCTATCAGGCCCAATTTTTCACAGGTATCAAGCCCCAGAATCGGTGTCACTTTTTCTTGAACTACTTTGAATATAACATTTGTTTCTTCATTTTTTATTTTACACAGTAGCTTTGCTTCACCTAGAACTGCCATTTTATCATCTGTATAGCTTATTAAATTTTTTGTTCGGCTTGGTTTCAGACTTGCCTTTGTTTTCTCCATCAAGTGTCTCGGTAAAACATTGCACTCTGCTCCTGTATCCAGTTTGACTGTGAACTTCACATTGCCAACTTGTATTTTTTCCATCCAGTTTTTCTTTTCTCCGGCACTTATAGCGGATATATATACATCATCTTCAGAATTTGAGCTTTCTTCTAATGTATTCACTCTGTTTTTCTGTTTATTACCATAATTCTTCTTAGTTCTGCACATTTTAGCAAAATGACCGTTTTTGTTGCACTTGGTGCATGGTTTATTATATGCTGGGCATTCTCTGTATGTGTGGTTTGTGCCACATTTTTTGCAGTCAAAGTATTGTTCTTTTATTGGTTTTTTATTTTTTACTGTTATTTTATCTGTTTTAACTTTACCTTCAAACTCGTCTAGTTGTTTGGTAGCTTGTTCACTTGTTTTACAGATAGTTATAGCTTTTGTCAAGTCTAGGTTATCTTCTGTCAATAATTTCTCCCGTACTTGATTAGATCTGATACCAAATACTATTTTATCTTTTAACATTTCGTCGAGCAAACAGTCAAATTCACATTTACTAGCTTGTGTTTTAATCCTAGTCAAAAACTCGTTAAATTGTTCGTCTTCGTTTTGTTCAATCTTGAAAAATATGTATCTTTCGAAAGATATATTAGTTTTTGGCGTAAAATAATCTTTAAACCTTTCTTTGATGATTTGGAGGTTGTTTTGATGTGCGTCGCTTAGATTGAAACTGTTGTAGATTTCGATCGTATCTGGGCCTATCACAGCCATAAATGTTGCTGCCTGGACCTCGGCTGGCTTCTTGTCTAGTTGAATAGCAGTGGCATACCACTCAAACTGTTGTAACCATTTTTTCCAGCACGTTGATTTGTCAGAGTCAATTTGTAGGTTAGCTGGCGGCTTTATTCCAGATACTCCGTCATTTGTAGCCATTTTATAACTTTCTCACTTATTATCTTTACACTTATCACTTCTGACACCATGTAACGTTGGGTTCTTTAATGAAAATAGTTAATTAATAATTATCGGCGTTTATTGTGTAGAGTATGACAGTATGACGACGTGATTGGTAGTGATGTACATACATCAATATTGGTACAATGAATTGACACTAGGTGTCTCTACTTTACATCTATAAATGTTTAGGTCTATTCATTCTATGTCTTCACAGCTACAGTATTCGAGAGTTGTTCAACTGAAACAATGCTGTGGAAAACCTATTCAGTGAAAGTTTCATAACTAAAGACTTTAGATCAACTTTTGAATGAGAAATAACTTACAGGGCAGACTATGACTTTAATTCTTGCGACAAAATACGCTGACATTTACGGTCTGTCCAGTAATGATTGTTGGAAGTCCCCTTATGCCGCACACTTTAGACACATCGAACCTTGAACAAACAAGCTAAAGATAATATATAACAGATACCTAACGTCAAAGAAACTATTGAAGAGCCCGTAAGTAGGCAAAATGGTAGTTGAGGGGTAGGCTCACAGAGATGGCAGCACACACGACTAGCAAAGAGTGACAAAGAAAGTGTTGAATATGATTTTAAAATATTTATTGCATTTCATATGTCATATTTAATTAATTATAGTACTTATTTATTTATATAATAGTAATACAATATTGAATTGTTTTGATTATTACCTATAGGTATCTAGTGACAAGGAAGGCAAATAATTTAAAATAAAAGGCGATGGGTAGGCATGACCAAGCGATCTAAAGCCTCTTATAACTTACAGGGCAAGACGATAACCTTATAGCCTGTCCAATAATGACTGTTCAAAATCTAATCAGAACCATACATTTTAGACAAATTGTACCAATAATAATCTAGCACCTTTCAAACTTACAGGGTTAACTAAACTTATAAACAGTTTTGGAGAATATTGTTCAGTATCATAAACTGAACTCACCCATAAAACAGTAACGTTTCAGTATATTTTATGTATAAAAACCTTGTAATGTCTTTCTTCAGTGTTCTCCGCCAGACGGGTTGAATCGTAATTTTATGATCACTTTGACACCCTTGTTAATACCAATATAGGGTTGTTATATGTATGTATGATGTAGGGTTGCATAAATATCGAGTTGTGACTTTTACAGTCCATCTTATTCACATATAAATGATAATAAATTAAATTAATAAATTTAAATAGACAAATAACACTGATTGAGATAGCCTCAAACTAAGTTCGAGACTTGTGTTTTGGGATACTAGCTCAACGATTCTATATTTTATATATAACAAATACATATATAAATAAACATCCAAGACCAACAATTAGAGAAAAGCCATTCCTTAACTTGCCTTGACCGGGGATCAAAGGCGGTACCTCTGGGTGGTGGATTAGCATGGAGACCACTACGCCATTGAGGTCATCTTCTTATATTACTTATAGTCTTAGTAATCAACCTATTGTGTTTTTTTCAGGTAAGTGGCCTTAACATTGTCGACGGTTGACCAGAGCTGTAAGTAATCGATAAACAAAACGTATAAATATTTGGATTCTAAGTAATTGTTATATTATTACTAACTGCGTTTGCGATGTTACCCGCACTTAAAGTGTTAATATTAGTGTAATCCAGGGTATCAGCTTCCTGTGTACCAAATGTTATCAAAATTGCCAGCCGTTCACACAGACAGACACACAAACACACAAACATTCGCCTTAAAATATTAGTGTGATTATTCTTATGTAAGAAATAAAAGAAAAATTAAAAGTGAAAACATATAAAGAGGTTAAGAACTTAGCGGAAGGAAGAGAGACATGGAAAGCACTCCACCGACAAGAGCCCAGCTCTTAAATATAAGAAGAAGAAGAAGAAAGTTAAATTTATTAAATCAAATATGTATTCCAGTAATAAACGCTCCAAGCTCTTTTACACGACAATAATTTTAGTGTACATTATGCAAATTGTTTATTTATATTTAAATTACTTATTTTTAAAGAAAAGCTACCGATAGTAGGGCTTCGACTACTGCTGAAAGAATTAAAAATTTTGTCTCCCTCTTTACTAAAAATCGTTCAAGTAACTATAATTTAAAGATATACTAATAAATAAATCATTTGAGTAAGTACGTAGTTACTCTTTCAAAATTCCCAAGATAATGATAACATATAATCATAATTTTGATAGATACAAGTACTTTTTTTAAGACAAACGCTCGTTAATTAAGATCTAATAAAGTATTCTTTCAGCAAGGCGCCATAAATTAATGAAATGTACTTACACCATTAATTTTACGAGGCCCTTTAATATAGAATAAGGAGAGTGCAGAAGGGTATACGTTTGCAGCGGGAGCGAGGTGTGATATTTTCCCGCCAGGCATGTTGTTGCGAATGGGGAGCCGCGGTTCCCTGCAACACCATGCCTTATGGGAAGATCTTCCCTTTGTGGCGGTCGAGCATATCACCTCGCTCCCGCTATACGTTATATTGTCTACTTTGTAGCTGAAAATAAGCTAGGTTTTGTAAATCTTTTGCACCAATGAAAACTTGTCTATTTGGGTTCGGCCTGGGGCCGAAATAGGACCAACTTGGCAAATTCTTCTTGTTTTATTTATTTCAATAGTTAATTTCTTTATTATTTTAAAAACGTTTATAGCAAACCTGTCAATAGCTTGTTAATGACGTTGTGGTCCGGTGGGAGTATGCATTATCTTTCGCAAGTTATGCAACTCGGATGTGGTCCGCACTTGCATGTGTGACACAATTGGCATAACAATTTTCGAGTTCCTCCGTGCATCGAAAAGCACGGTAACCCGTTGTGGCTGCCATCATTTTATGTGAGTCGTGGTGCTATGTCAGATGCCTTTAAATACACAAAAACAAACAGAATAAAGCCAGTCGTCAGTATAAACAACTTTTCGTATGGGATCGTTACTTGGATCTAAAAAAATACCGAATTCGTCATACAAAAGTGTCACTGATCCCTTGAGAATAGTTATTCATATTAGACAGTTGAATCTTTTGTGTTTAAGGCTTAGTTCATTTAAACAGAGCGCACATTGTATGAAGTGTCGGTTCTGTCCTTTCTATATGTTGAGCTACTCCATTGGCCGCTCAGGAAATCTCAACTTAATTAAGTTATTGGGCCATAATGGCGGGCCGAGAATTTATATTGAGCGCCGGTGTATGTTAGATTTTTGGGCCGCTCTTAAAGTTGGGAGAGCGGAAGAGTTGTTAATATAGTTAATGAGTAATAACTGCTCTTGTAATGTGTTGAAGTTAAGCATACTTATAAGTGCTGGTTTCATAATTCACACAGGTTTTTGTGATATAGGCATACTAATTTTAAAAAAAATCGACTACTCTATCTGGTGGTGGAATACCACCATAAGAGGTGGAACCACATAATATGTTGATTATTTGTCAGGTAAATTATAAAAAGGTATTTTTTTAGGTTTTTGGAGGTTAACTCTTTTAACTATAAAAAAATATAGGGACATGCTAATGTATCCAAAGTTTTTATTTGGAAAAAATCATTGCTCTACTGGCACTAACCGGCGAGAAGTCAGGGGACTACGCTTGTATGGAAATGCGGCCGAATGTAATGGATTCAGTTTATCTATAAGGAGGATATTGGATATCTATTCAAAATTTATGATACCATATAAAATAGTTTGATGGAAATGATAATTATCTATTAAAATATAAATGCCAAAGTAAATCTTATTATATTCTAGAAGGTACGGTAATATTAATTCATATTTACGACCCAATAAAAGCTATTATTCTCAACGTCGAAACTCATTATAATATTCTGTTTCTTGTAAATTCTAGGTAGGTATTAAATTAATTAGGAATATAGTAGTTTAGCTAGGTAATAAAGTGAAGGTATTTTATAGGCGTGAAGCTTGTTTGTTGTTTGTATTATTCCATAGATATAGAATAGTAAATACCTAACTATTCTATAAAATTATTGCCTCAAATTATAACAAAGTACAGAATATTGAAATGATACTAAACAAAACAAAGCTTATAAACAATGAGACCTCTACAACCCGTCTAGCCAGCGTTGAGAGTGTAGGCCAAATCCTCTGGCTGCTCTGACCAAATATGGCTCTAGTAGTACAGAGAGGGTCGTGCTTCTGCAGTGGAGACTAAAAAAAGACCTGATGATGATGATGATGAATATTGAAAATCTTTCTATCATTTTCATACAAACATTGAGTTCCTCTATCTAGTCTTATACTTACTACAGTAAACGATAAGTCATTTTAATTATCCTTGTAATTAAAGGATGTTCACAGCTTTAGAAAGTATGCTGGGTCATTATAATCTCGCTATTTTAATTACTCAAACCAACAGGATAAGTTTTTGTGGGGTTGAATAATTATCGTGTAATTTTGCCACCAAGTTGCATTCAGGTAGGCGACCATCTTGCCCGTCAACTTTTTTTTATGTTATTCGACTCGCTGCTTCTCAATGGAACGCGATTTACGGCAGACATCGTGGCATCTAAAAGGAACCTTTTTTCTTTTTCTAACGATGACTGGCCATTCATAAATGTTTTATAAAATTGTGAATTTTAAATCGTTCGAAGCGTCTTTATCGATACAAACAACTTTGAGTTCTAAAGTAAATGCATTTAAAAATAATTTATTAATTTTTCTGTGGTTATAGGATTAAGTTTTAAATATCAATGATACATCGAAAATGTTTGTATTGTGTGGACAAAATTATTAAGTGATTTAACGCGACAATTCTGGCCTTTTTACGGATTATTTTCTTTGAATAATAAAACCTTCTAAATCGTTGCCTTTAGAATGTGAATAGTTAACGACGGTCAATTAAAAAAAAAATGATTAAAATCAATATAAAAACGACATAAAAAATCCTTACTTATAGGTAAGTTGATGTTTGTGAATATTTTATAAAAATAAACGTTCTAATTCTTTATATGCTATTCTTTTATTAATAAGGTGCCAAAACGAAACAAGTTTCTAAAGTAAGAATTCATAAATGTAAATATGAATCGCAATCGTACGAATTTTTATATTTTATAAGTTTTATGATAATCATGAAACTCAGACTTATTCAGAAAATAACTAATACTTAGTGGATAACTTAAATACATTTTCATGTAAACAAAGCAAGCGGATAAATCGCAAATCCCGATTTAGCGATTTAACATTTGCACCGTATCATCTGCAAAGTGCATGTTTATTTGTACGTTGCAGTTTGCTGCACAGGTTCCAAGTTTAAATGTGAGGTAAACATTCTGGCTGTTTGTATACTCGCGTCTGCTTCTCAAAGACACTAAATAGGTACCTACATTTCCATAGACAAGGCATTGGTAACTTTTTTTTGCGACGCCGCGTTTTGTTCTTTCTGTTGTCCTTAGTTATCTGTCACACAAGTTTATTTGCCAGGCAAATTAAAAAAGACTTTCAATAGCTTCGTAAACGCCATCTAGTGATCTTTAAAAAATCACGTTTGGTTTATGGGAGCCCTACTTAAATATTTATTTTATCTGTTTTTAGTAAAATTTGTTGTTAAAAATACAAAAATTCATCACCTGTGAAAATCCCCAATACACCTCAAAACCAGTCCAGACACAGCCCCCAAGCCACTCCTTACACATCCCTCTAAGATCCCCAAAAAATCTCCAGTAAGTCTATTGAGATTAAGAATATTCCCACTAGAACTACTGTTACGTCACAGCCAATCAGTAGTTCTATTGGGACGAAATATCCCAGTAGTCCTACTGGTGGAACAAACTTGGTAGGACTACTGGGACTAGCTCAAAATTTCAACTATCTAGCGACGCGATTCATGAGATACAGCCTGGTGATAGACAGACGGACTGAGGAGTCTTAGTAATAGAGGCCTGTTTTTACCCTTTGGGTACGGAACCCTAAAAATACCCACGCCCCACGCCATATTTATTTAGTTTATTTCGAATTTTTTGTATTATAATTTTGTTTTTGGGACAATAAAGTTATTACAAAAAACATTTTTAAAAAGACTGATACAAAAAAAAAAGAAAAAATAGATAGCTACGATGCCACAGACGCACGTCAAACTTTTAACAACCTTTTTGCATCGTGGGTTATACTTAAGAGTCCCCGTGCCCTAGACCAAAACTACTACACTTTTCCATACAAACGTAGTATACTTTTTATTTCGAAACGACATGCCCGATTTCGGCAAATTTTTGTAATTCCAAATATATTACACATTTTTAGGCATATAACTGGTTTTCACATTCTAAATATGAACTTGAAATACAATACAATGTCCTTTTTAATTAAGTACAAATATTTTAAGGGGTGGTTCAGTCCATCATTTTGAACAACTTTTCCCAATGAATGTATATTGAAATACGAAAAAAATTTTTTAGGTTTTCATACAAATCGAGGTAGTCACGTGATATCATTACTATCGAAAATGAAATTTTTATTTTCGTATTTTGATATACATTTATTGGGAATAGTTATTCGAAATGATGGACTGAATCACCCCTTAAAATATTTGTACTTAATTAAAAAGGACATTGTATAGTATGTTAAGTATATCATTTTTGACCATCAGTATAGGAAACTTCTACATCCTAATATTTTCGTTCCAGTTCATAATTTAAGTGTCGGAAACCAATTATAACCGTAGATAATTTTGCAATTTCTTTAAAATTACAAGTTTTTACCGAAATCTGACATGCGGTTTCAAAATAAAACGCAGACTACGTTTGTATAGAAAAGTCTAAGGTAAGGGGATTCTTAAATCATTGAAAGGCATTGAGAATGCACTCGTAAGTACACTCGGCACTTTAAGCAAGTTATTTTGGTTTAAACACCCGCTAATTGCTAGTTTACGAGCGCCGTAAGTGTTGCTAACATTGTTATGATGGTGAACACGTGTGTCTTTCTGTTGTAGCGTTTCGCATTTACATCCAATGTTAGTCCAAGTATAATGTATACAAATAGTGCGCAAATTATAGCAGTTTTTAGGGTTCCGTAACCAAATGGCAAAAACGGAACCCTTATGGATTCGTCATGTCTGTCTGTCTGTCTGTCCGTCCGTATGTCACAGCCTCTTTTTTTTCGAAACTATAAGACCTATCTTATACCTTTAAACGAACAATTCTTGTATATTTATATATTTATACATTTCTGTGATCTCGAAAACGGCTCTAACGATTTCGCTGAAAATTGGTATGTGTGGGTTTTCGGGGGTAAACCATCGATCTAGATTAGTCTTATGTTTGATAAAACGCGTGTTTTCGATTTTTCATGCGTTTTTCTTTCCACGCAGAATATGGTCGCTAATTTCGTCGCGCCGGATGCTATCCGTATGGCTCAGCGGTTAAAGATGCGGACTGCTAGAAAGAGTGTTACGGGTTCGAATCCCATTCGGTGACTTACTTTTGTTTTTTTTTATGTTCAAGTTTATATATAATTTTTTATTTTGTATCGTTTTTAGACAAGTTTAAAAAAATTATGTTAATGTTTGAGATGTAACCGAGCAAAGCTCGGTCACCCAGGTACTACTATTGAAACTTGGTAAGTAGATGTATTATGTGAACCGCATTAAGGTTTTGACACAAAAATAGAAAAACAACAATAAATTTTGGGGGTCTCCCATACTTAGAACTGAAAATTAAAAAATGTATTAATCATACGTGTGGGGTATGTATGGATAGGTCTTCAAAAATGATTTTGACGTTTCCGGTATAATTTTTTTCTAAACCGAATACTTTGCGCGAGAGACGCTTCCAAAGTGGAAAAATGTGCCCCCTGTAACTTCTAAAATAAGAGAATGATAAAACTAAAAAAAAAATATGATGTTTATTACTATGAAAACTACCAGCGAAAATTGGTTTGAACGAGATCTAGTAAGTAGTTTTTTTTATCATCATCATACTATCACGTCTTTATCCCTAATGGGGCAGACAGAGCATTTTGCTTCTTGTTTTTTTTAATACGTCAATAATCACAAACGGCAATTTACCTTTCATTCAATCAACTCAAATATAAAAATTTAAAAAAAACATACTACAAGACTTTTATGTTACGTTATTTGCTACTACGGAACCCTTCATGGGCGAGTCCGACTCGCACTTGGGCGGTTGTTTAGTTTTCTACACCGTAGAATTTTTTCTTTTGCACTTAGATATATCTCTGTTGAGTTACCTATGTACCTACCTAATTTACCTATTTACCTATGTAATACATAGGTAAAGTACATTTGAAATATAGTAGGTACAAAGTTAGTTTATCACTAAAGCGATTTCTTCCAGCCAACCTTTGGGTAAAGAAGACAATAAAAGATGTGGGGGAGTTGGCGCAGTTAGAGTATTACAGTGTAGAACAATATAAGTATACAATTAAATAATAGGAGTATATGTACTCCTATTATTTAATTGTAAACTTATATTATATTATATTAATTATATTATAATAAGTAACCATATTTCTATTATTTAATTGTAAACTTATATTATATTATATTAATTATATTATTATTTAATAGTATACCTACTATAACATAATAACTAACCATATTTCTATTATTTAATTGTAAACTTATATTATATTATATTAATTATATTATTATTTAATAGTATACTATAACATAATAACTAACCATATTTCTATTATTTTATTGTAAACTTATATCATATTAATTATTTTATTATTTAATAGTATACTATAACATAATAACTAACCATATTTTTAAAGTCAGTAAACTATATTGAACAATACCTATTCTTCATAATTTTTCAAAACTAAAAACTTACTTCACCCTTAAACTACACCACCGATTTTGATAAAATTTCTATGGGACTACCTCGCAAGTATACCCTTTCAAACAACAAACGAAATTTCGAAATCGGTCCAGGCGTCTTTGAATAATCGGTGAACATATATAAAAATAAGATCGAGACGAATTGATAAACTCTTCCTTTTTGGAAACCGGTTAAAAGGACATCAATCGCTAATTGCAAGTTTACGAGCTGAAGATAAGTGTTGCCAACATTGTTATGACGGCAAACACGTGTCTGTCTGCTTTTACCGCCATTTTGTAGTACTAACAAAACACATGCTTTTGCTTGTTATATACATGAATGTTGTGGACATAGGAAACGGGGAATATTTCTTCTGTTTAGAAGGAGCATTTTGTTTCCTTCATTCTTAATTTGAATTTAATTTTTAATAAAATTTAATATGTAAGTATTCATATTTTTATTTAATTTTAAATTGAAATAATAAAATAAACAAGGAAATTAACGAAAACTAAACTATTAACTTAAATAACTTATAAATAAAAAAGTTATGGCAAAGTAAGTAAGTATACAAGTTATTTTTAGTTTAATTTTAGGTAAGATTTTATTTAGTTATTAATTTAATAGCTTCTTTCAATAGTTTTTATCATAAAAAAAATTGAATTTACAACAGGATTTAATCAAAACGAAAAAATATATATATACTTACTTATTTTGTATTAAATTTTTGTTGTACCTGCAGACTAGGAACAACCCCGTTACCTGCATTTATGTTTGTACCTGCAGACTAGGAACAAAGGCGGATAGTAGAACACCCCCGGTGTTTTTAGTGGGTTCAAGCCCCACATATACCTACCCACTCTGCTGTACCCGCTACCGAGTGGTCATCATCATCATCATCAGGTCTTTTTGTCTCCACTGCAGGAGCATGACCCTCTCTGTACTACCAGAGCCAAAGTTGGCCAGAGCTGCCATAGACATCTTGGCCTACACTCTCCACGCTGGCCAGACGGGTTGGAGAGGTCTCATTGATGTTTATAAACTTTGTTTAGTATTCCCTAAGTCGCCTTCTACGACATCCACGGGAGGACTTGGAGTGGCCCAATTCTACTCTGCCGGAAACCACGGCATAGCCGAGTGGTATGCGAAGGCATTTTTACCTCGTCAAAAAAAAAGGCGTGGGAGAGCTTGGCGAGTGCGTGTCGTCCCAACGCTCCCTAATCACGTGGAAATATATTAATGCGACTAGGTCAGGCTATAGACGCTATAGTATAGTTGTATCCCATGATAGTGGCGGCATTGCCATGCTTATAGCAATGTGAATTAGAAACAGCCAGCACGGAGCAAATATTGTTTGTTATTGTTTATCTACCGACCTTTTGTACGCGTCCACTGAATGAAATATTTTTAAGTTCTCATTGTAAGTGAATTTGTAGATTCTTTTATGAGAATAAATTTCTTTCAACCATATGAATTCTTTAAACTAGATAAAATACATAGCGTCTATAATTCTCGCATCTTTCACGTACCAAAGTAGATAGACTCCCATTTTATATACATCTTTGTCCAAGTAGGTAGACTCTGAGAACAAATCGTTTCATTCCACTCGTTCAATTACGTATTTTTCTAAGTCAAAAAAATATATTTGGTACTGTTAAGAAAATAAAATTTCATAAAATATGTCATTTGTCATGATTATATCCATTTACAATGTGATTTTAGATTTTTTATTGCAGAAAAACTGATATTAAGAGCGCAATTTGACTCCAAGAAACTATGCCGTCATCTGCCTGTATATCAAAAATGTTTATCTTGACGTTTAGAAAAAGCACCTGATTTCACTTGTTGGAAAATAGCGGTGCTTCGTATTTTGACAGAGTTGTAGCAACCTCAAGGTAAGCAAAGGAGGGCTTAAACTGGAACAATTAATTACAGGCACTTAATCCTCTAAATTGCGATATAAATCTCGTTGTTATGATTACTGTATTACTCTCATTTGCGACACTGAGATATACTATACAGTATACATCGGATTAGAACTGAGACGCGTTTGTAAGACACAAAGGATCGTTAAGATGAAATTTTTGGTTACAGTCTAAAACAGCTGATTTATGGTTACTTATAATACTTAGAAACTCAACCGAGAAGAGCGTCGCTCTTAAATAACATAAAAAATAATACTTAGAGTTATTTAGTCATATTCATAATATTTTTATGTATATCATGGTGCAATGAAGTTAATTTGTATTGTATTGTATTGTATTTAAAAAAAAAACTGATTTCACCCCAAGTACACAACCAATTTTGATAAAATTTACCTCACAAGTCCCTTTCAAACAAAAAAAGGTTTTTTCAAACCGGTCCAGGCGTCCTTGAATAATCGGTGAACATACATAAAAAAGATCGCGACAAATCTATAACCTCCTCCTTTAAGGACGTCGGTTAAAAATGCACTTCTATAGTAGGTATGTACACACAACGCCATAATTTGCTGTGCACCCCTTTTATTTGTGTGCGTGCCAAGATCACTCACACTACAAAGATTTGACCAGTAATCAGATCATCTTTCATAGTTGCGTGCAAGTAGATATACCCACACAAACAAATTGTCTCATACTATACTCACGTCAAGCGTCAAGTGTAAACAACAATTTCGTTAACCACGTAATCGGGCGAATGGCGCAACGGTCTACGCATCGAACTAAAGTTAAGCAGTCAGGGGTTCGATTCGGCTATTAAAGATTTTGTTTTATAATTTTTTTTAAGTTTATATTGTTGTCGAAATAAGTTCTGTCCAACTAATGCTACTCGAACAACAGGTATACATGTTCTTTGAAAGCAATGAGTAGTCAAAATGTTGTGTTTCGAAATATTGAGACCCAGTCGGAAACTGTATGACAACCCTTACCCAGTAAGTCATAAAATCAATACCATCGAGGAACATGAGAAATGAAATATGCAAGAAATTGTTTTATTAAATATTGTTTTTTTATTACTCATCCACCGACTTTATTATAACAAAGTTTAAAAAAAATAACTTATCAAGAAAGAAAAATGGTTTATTTGACATGACATAAATACACTGAGTTCACTACAATAAAAAAAACATTCTAAATGTATTTATGGGCATATTTGTGCTTGTATCAAAAAGGCCTCCTCTCAGCATAATGTTGTGACGAGAGCCACAACGCTGGTCTTCCGAGGTTAATAAAGTAAGATAGGTTAAATGCTATTTTACTTACATAATAAATCCGTTAATATCAGTTACATGTAATTTATTTATGATGAAAGACAATTTTTTACCAAAATATGTGAAAACGGAATGCATCTCTTAGATTAACTTTTAATTTGGACAAGGATGGACGTAATAGTAGGCGAACCGTTTCATTAAAAAAAACCCGAGTGAGAGAATAAACATGTTACTTGAAGTTAAATTAAACTTCTTATAACAATAAACATCTCTCACAATTTCACTTTTTTTTTAACAGATAAGATATCTAAATTATATAATTAAAGTATAAAGAAATAAATAAAAGAAATACATAACATTTTGCAAAATGTCCAAGTAACCTTGACTGGTATTGCGACCCCCTACTTCCACTATTTCACCCGGGCCCATTGCCGACATCCAACCCCAAAACCCTAAAATTATGCGGCCACTGGAACGACAAGGAATTACATTTTTAATATTATACCGTTCACCTGTTTTTCGCCATAATATTTTACGTCCATCCTTGTCAGATTTAAAACATTTTTCGTCGGTAAATATTACAATATTATTTATCCAGTCGAAGTTACGATACTCTTCGGTGAATCTTATCCTCTCTCGCTTGTGTGCATCAGATAATAATTTTATTTTTGCCGGTCGACGCCATCTGAGTCCACCAGCACGCAAATGTCTTCTCACCGTTTGCAGAGACACTCCCTCAGCAGTTGCCGTTGAGCGGGTGGTCTTGAAAGGATCCAACTCATGTGCTGCAACGATGTCACGATGACGCTGGGTAGCATCTGAATATATGACTCCTTTTGGACCAGGCGTCATCCGATCCAAATTGCCTGTGTCTGCATAACGATGCACCCATAATTGAACTGTGGTCCTCTGTGGAAGAAATTGTTACATGTTAAGTTTATCACTTTTATTATACATTATATATCTATTTAAGCAACATAATATATGCTTTAATATATAATTAAAATGACTATATACATAAATAAATTACGATTATATAAGTAGTTTTTTTTACGCAGCTATGGCAAATTACTAATTAATATGTATAAAGATAATTTTATAGTGAGGTAGATAATAAAATCTAGTTTAACTTGCATATAAATAAATAAATAAATAAATATATATATATAGCACAAGTCTTTTTCTATAGGATACTAACTCAACGATACAATGTTTTATAATAAATGCACATATAAATACACATATAAATAAGGTCCCAAGACCCAGGATAATTTAAAAAGGCCATTTTCCAACTTGCCCTGAGGATCGAACCCTGGACCTTCGGATTGGCGGTTAACGCCACGGAGGTCGTCATATATACAGAAATGTATTAAATTACATAGTATACATATACTCAGTTTAATGTTCTATTATTTGTATTTAATAATATTATAAGTAATCAATAATATATCTGTATCACAAAATAATTTCACTAAAAATAAGTTACAATAATTATGTAGGTAAAAATAACTTACCGATATCATTAAACGTCGAGCAATCTCACTTATTGGAACATTTTCTTCGTATAATATTATTATCTCCGCCCGTTTAATCGCATTCAGATGAGAGCGATACATTGCGATTTAAAAAAGGTGTCCGAACGCCACAAAGAAACAATAATCACAAAACAATAGGTAATGGTATGGTCACTTGCAAGCAGATAGCACAAATGAACGCATAGAACATAAAATTACCCCAAACTTCAACGAGTTAGACAAAAAAAATATTGGTGGGGAGTTTAAACTGTTCGAATGTCGCGTAGTTCCATATATAATTCTTAGTAACAAGCTGGCAACTTCATGTTAATATTTATGTTATTTTAAAATATGAAAACAACAAAAACAATGTTAACTTTAGTGAGATTCGAACCATGAGACTTTTGCATCAGATTTCGATAGTAACTGTCTTAACCACTGAGCCAACGATGCTACTGCAGGTCATTGCAAAATTATCAATTACTATTTGGTTGCCGTGATTCATAACCTCCTAAGTACGCAGGTGTGTGTATAGATGTAAACCTGATTATTGTATTGATAGGCCAGTGATTCTTTAGTTACACAGTGTCAATATGCACCTGACATGCACAGCTAATTATGGCGTTCTGTGTACAAGCAACAGAGTTTAAGAGTGCAGATTTTCGTTCAATTTCATTCCAATTTGCACTCCTATAATACGCTATTTTCCAACAAGTCAAATCAGATACTTTTTTCTAAACGTCAAAACAAACAGTTTCCATGGGATTTTGTATGAAATACAGGCAGATGACGTCATAGATTTTTGGGGTCAAATAGTGCTTATTATCAGTTTTTTTGCAATAATAAATTTAAAATCACGTTAAAATGGATATGTTTAAGGACAAAAATCATTATTTTGCGACGTTTTATTTTGTTATCAGTACAAAATAATTTATTTTTAGTCGAGGAAAATACCCAATTGGTGACATCTCTCACATGACTGATAAAACAATATTTTACTAAGAAATGTCAAGTACCTATACTTACTTCTAAAAGTTTGACTTGCTTCTAATAACCTTACTAGTTTAAGATAAAGGACTATAGCACTTAATGTGGAGGTTTACAAAGCTGATTCACTTTCCTTATTAACCTTAGAATGCTTACATTAGAGGTAATCTAAAAGTTGGACTTGCTTCTAATAACCTTACTAGTTTAAGATAAAGGACTATAGAAGCACTTAATTTAAAGATTTAAAAAGCTGATTCACTTTCCTTATTAACCTTAGAATGCTTACATTGGAGGTATATAATCTAAAAGTTTGACTTGCTTCTAATAACCTTACTAGTTTAAGATAAAGGACTATAGAAGCACTTAATGTGGAGGTTTACAAAGCTAATTCACTTTCGTCATTAGCCTTAGAATGCTTACATTAGAGGTATATAATCTAAAAGTTTGACTTGCTTCTAATAACCTTACTAGTTTAAGATAAAGGACTATAGAAGCACTTAATGTGGAGGTTTACAAAGCTGATTCACTTTCCTTATTATCCTTAGAATGCTTACATTAGAGGTAACCGTAACTTACACGAACAAACAAATCCATGCCATCCAGTTTAATGCTAATTCAAACATGTAACAAAGTTTAATTCTAAGAGTAAACATGGCTGGCAAGCTTCAGAATTGTTCATGACGTTTCGTTTTCCCAAGAGTAAAGATCTGAGTCCACTAAAACGGAGATGGACGGAGATTTGCGGAGCGATCGAGAATCACGGGCTTCCATGTGTGTCTTAAAAGACTTGGGCGGTTTGTGACAGCTTCCATAATTTTTTTCGAGATTTGGCTTATAATTTGTTTGACTAAAAAAAAAGAGAGTAGGTATAGAGAAACGCTCTGAGCAGATATGTTAACTCTAATTATTACTCTAGGATTCGAGCGTTCACAGTTCAAAGGTAATTTGTAATAGCCGAAACTTCAGTAAAAGAATATTTATATAATTAAATTTACTTATTCACGAATTCATATCACCCCAGCGCAAATAGTTTCTGCTTGGTATGACCAGGAGAGATTGCCATATGACATTAGGTCCGCTACTTGTTATTTTTTTTATTGTGCAATAAAGTTTAAATGAATAAATAAAATAATATTAAAATTAATTCAGCTAAATAGCCATAAAGGTGGTCCAAATGTCATGGTCATATCTGTTACTCCGCTCATTTCGTCTTCTTGGCGATGAGGCCGCACATTATATTTAATTTAAATAATTTTTATGTAGTTTTAAAAATTAAATAATAAGCGAGTTTTACTTAATTTATTTCGTCTCCGCTTTGTTGGAGTCTAGTCCTAAGGATACTTGCAATTTAGCCGCTGACACATGCATTAGTTGGGCAAATGTTTGGTTGAACAGTATAAGGTTTAATTTATGATATCTCCTCCGTAAATATATGAATTTTAAGAGATTAACGTATATTCAAAGCATGAGGAAGGTCGGACATTGATTTATTTTGTCACTAAACGGGAAAAGGGCTTTAATCATAAGTATACAATTATTGGAAAAGGCAAATATCTATAGTTTTCAGCACATATGTAAAGTCTCACATTATTTAAAGTTCCATGATGCTGAACAGCTTTTCCCAAGGCCTATGTCGAAATATGAAACATATTTTTTGGCTTCCCATACAAAATCGGATCAGCTGATCGGTCAACGGTATTAGAGG
Source organism: Acrobasis consociella (assembly GCA_963555685.1). NCBI lineage: Eukaryota > Metazoa > Arthropoda > Insecta > Lepidoptera > Pyralidae > Acrobasis > Acrobasis consociella. The sequence goes on from OY743114.1 coordinate 1,534,626, forward strand.
CCAAAAATTACTTTTCATATTTCGATATTATGTTTCTTGAAGAAAGTTGTTCAGTATCACGGACTGAGTTTCAGTATATTTTGTTAGACCTTATACTGATAACCGTGACATTTGGGACCTCTGACTATAAACTCTGGCCATGAGTCGCAAAGACCACGCTCAGTGTTTATTGAGAGCAACTGAGCATGTACGTGGAAAGGGAATCAAAATAGTGATGGGTTGCCGGCGTCCCCCATTTTCATGATTATACATTCATCATTATCTTCCTTCTGGGGTTGGCGCAATATGTCTTGTTTCTCAATGTCCCTGTATGACCAGTCATAACTCTATATCTACCTGGCCCATTTTTTATCGATCGATGGCTGTGTGATGGATTAGTTTTACTAATATTATCTACCACTGATTTTAATGTTTTAAATTAGGTGCAAAGTAAGCCCTGTTGGGTATACCAATAGTAAGATAGTAAGCAGGTGTTCTATTCCAAGTTTGTTGCATTTATAAGCAATATAAATTAAGGATTCTTATCATGTTAACGTATAAATAAATGTTTTATTTAATGCAATTTTTATATTTATGATTTTATTTATTTATTTTCTCTCACAGCAGCATGGAGGAACACAGATAATCTTTAAGATAAAGAAAATTAATAATGCACTTACCTCTTAAAAATTATAACTGATAAAAATAACAAAATTTTCTCTTGTCAAAATATTTTTAACGCCTTTGATGAAGTCGAGAATGATTTTTCTCAAGTAAAATTTAGTAGCCCATTAATACACTCGGGAATTAATTTAATTCAAAGAATTTCGTGTCAGTCGCATATAGAGCATTTCCGGTCTGTCTCGAGTCTCGAGATTAAAGTCGTTTGGTGGGATTCTATTTATAATTTGTCTGGAATTAGTCACTTCGCTATCGACGATGAATTCATTTTCAAACTTTGGAAAAATGCAACTTAACCCTTTAACTGCGAGAGTAGGATTTATACGACCAAAATTACGTGCCTATTTCGGGATTTTCTTAGAGAATCCAATGTCTTTTTGTAAATTCATAATAAAAAATTCACTGTCGCGACATTTGCGGTGAAAGGGTTAATCTATGTTTCTTTTTACTATATCACTTCTAATCCCTATTTTTCCGTAAATGTGCGAAGAAAAGCTTGACGTTCTCACTTTTCAACTGTAAACAGTTGTTAATAAATATTTTGAAGGATTATTTAGGGCTTGGTCAAGACAAAATTTAAAATATATCTCCGTTTCCTTTTCTATAATTTATTTAAATATCATAATTTCCGAGGCCTCCATGCCTCGGTAGACATTTTTTTAATTCGGCATTTCATTGTATGGCCGCAATGTACACATTCATTGTATGGCGGCAAGCCATGTCAGATGCCTTTAGGCAGCCTGAAAAATCTAACACGAGTGTTAGCCACTTACACACACAAAAAACAAAACAAAGCCGCAAGAAATTCACTGCTGGACATAAGTATGCTGTATCTCCTCCAATCTACAAAAGCTCAAACTTACCCTGTCAAAGTTAAAACCTTTAAATGGCTCGTAACGTATCGAAGGCGCCACGCCGCGCATTACCATTTTAATTCGCTTTAAACGTATCAAAATGCCTACGTTTACGTCCTCAGCGGCGCAACGGGCACTTTTATGGAATTGTGAGACGCAGACGAGCTACTTTTAGTGGGAATTAGTGTCGCCGAAAATCGATAGTTTAGACCTATCAATATCGAAAAACAATCTCCAAAACTCGTTTTAAAACAAGATGGACTAAAGCAATTACTTTCAAAGGTTCATAAAACAATTTAAAGGTCTTTCTACAGATAATTGGAAGTATATTTTTGTGTATTTTAAATGAGGCCGTCACTTCTGCTACCGTTTTGCCTTAATTTCAAAGCGAGTATTTCGTTAATATTGATCGTTCATGCGCATTTTCAATCAGTCCCTTGATCGGTTATTACGATATGCGCGGGAACAGAAGCTGCTGGTACATTCTAAGTTTTTTCGTTGGTCCTAGACCTGGAACATACTGTTACTAATATATAAATGCGAAAATAACTTTTTACGTCAGTCGGTCTGTTTCCGCTTCACGCGCTTTAACCACTTAACCGATTTAGATAAAATTTGGTATGGACATAGTTTGAGACCCGGGGAAGGACATAGCAACTTTTTACCCCGAAATTCCCACGGGGAGCGGAGCCCACGGGCTCAGCTAGTTAAAGATAAATTCAGAGAACGGTCGTGAGCTCGTCTACATAACCTACAATATACACCAAAGTAAACATAAACCGTAATTTATAACACGTGAAATTGTGAGAGAGATTTTTGGTGTATTTCTCGTTTATTTACGGTATTTGTACGGTATTTAATCGCTTTGATGTGTGTTTGCGTTTGTACGAACGCTGTTATTTGGAACGGAAACGGTATTGTGAAAAATATGCTTGATATAAAAAGGGGCAGATTTTTTTTTGCTTCCCTGTTCTATGTTACCTTTATATTATTGGCTCAAAAATGCTATTGTTCGTCTGTCAATCTGTCCGTCTGTTCTTGTCGTCGCCTACAGTTCGCATTTCTTAACAGATTCTCGTGAAATTTTGTGAGTAGGTTCGATAATTAAAAATCACATCTTTATGCAGACAGAGCACTTATTTTTATGTCGATTTAGTTTCAAAAGGTATAGAAGATTTGGAGTTCATAATACTGATAACAGCCCCAAAACAGAATTCTTACGGTGAAATTCTTTGCAAGTGAAGGTCCATAGTCCATAGTATCTGTCTATGAATGAATGAATGAATGAAATGTTTATTTGTGTTTGAACAGGGTATACAAAAGATGTTGGTTATACAAGTCATATAAATTACGCCTACTCAGCCATTGTCAATAGCATGCAAACATCTATCTATCTACCTATCTGTAAGAAACGAACGTGATACTCACTACGTTTGTAAGTACGAAAAAATACTATTTGTCTTCGTACCTCCACCTTTGTATTGTTTTCCAGACTCTGTGAAGAGAATCAATGCATTATTGGAGTCAAGTCAGGTTACATTATGTACTTTTGGATTCATTTTTTGAACTTAAATAAAGAATACTTTTTCAAAACTTAAAACCGACTTCATCCCCAAACTACATATAACCGATATCGATAAAATAAGAATTTTCCAAACCAGTCCAGGCGTCTTCGAATGCATACAAAAAAATTATAGCATCTACTTTTTTTGCAAGTCGGTTAAAAATAATGGAATTAGGAGTTAAAACTATCATAATAGCTCAATGTTAATAATTAATAGAATGTCGCGAGCCGGTGCGGTGTACGGGCCTGTAGTCACATTCGCACTAATGAAGACCTCCGGATGAGGTCGAAACATGTCGGCAGTAGCTGACTCTATACGTGATTAACCCGTTCACTAAATAAAACAAAGAATTAGATAAATAGAAAAATCTTTATTTGGAGCATATTTGCAACAACAAAAAGTACAGATTTGACACAAACTTATTATTCTAAGATGAACATCAACAGCCAATTCTATTAGGGCACTCGTATTAATTCCCAATTCATTCAATCACGGTCATAGGGCAAGTAGAGACCGTCGCGGTCGACCGAAGGACCAATTGCCCGGAAAAGATGGATGGCACTATAATTGCGGGCAGATTGCGGGCAATCCTAATGTGGCCAGGAGTGCTATTTTTCATTAAGGGACTCACCGAAACACAAAACGTGTAGCTCAACTAAACTCGAGCGGTGAGTTGGAAAACTACACGTTTTGTGTAGTTAACGTAAAATACCATTTGGCCGTATTTTTGAAAACGACGTGTCAGCGAAAAATAATATTGTTTTACGCAGAAAAATTCGAAATAGATTCTAAAAATTTCACCATAAATAAAAACGCAGCGTGAATCGCAACGGATTCTTTATGAAAGGTTTCTTTGACATATTTACGCTACAAATGTAAAAATTACGAGTAGTCAACAAGACATCTCTGCAAATCCTTCGCATACGACCAATTCAAAATGCGCGTTTGTAAACGGTCGCGTAAACCCTTCGTAATGTGACAAGTGATTTCAAAAATACGTCCCCAGTTTAATACGGCCAGTTGCGACACGCAATTGTTTTGTGATTGTTTTAATGTTTTCTTGTTATGATTGGAATTAAATTTTTCGGGGCAGTGTCCGTGTCGAATTGTACGGGTATAATTAATTTAATGACTAGACTAATTGAATAATTTTGAATGATTACTATTAGTTTTTTTTTGTTTTGTTAAACTTATCGTTTAAAAAACTCTTACCTACTCATAGTAGGTAAGAGGTTTTTATTTTTATTTGTGATTATTAAAACGAGACCCTATTACTAATAGATTAGGAGGTCACGACAAATTTGGTAACGATAAGGGATATGGCTGACTCTGGTTTTATAGAATAAAGAGCACCTCTCTGATGCTAAATATGTTGGTCTGCCTGCGTGGAGTGGTTGCGTTACTTAGATATGGCGTCTGAAAAATTGGTTATCGTGACCAAAAAAAAATGATAAGGGATATGGCTGACTCTGGTTTCACAGGATTAAGAGCATCTCTCTGATGCCAAATATGTCGGTCTGCCTGCGTGAAGTGGTTGCGTTACTTAGATATGGCGCCTGAAAAGTTGGTTATCGTGACCAAAAAAAAATGATAAGGGATATGGCTGACTCTTGTTTCACAGGATAAAGAGCACCTCTCTGATGCTAAATATGTTGGTCTGCCTGCGTGAAGTGGTTGCGTTACTTAGATATGGCGCCTGAAAAGTTGGTTAGCGTGACCAATAAATGATAAGGTAAATGGCTGATTCTGGTTTCACATAATGAAGAGCACCTCTCTGATTCTAAATATGTCGATCTGCCTGCGTGAAGTAGTTGCGTTACTTAGATAGGGCGCCTGAAAAGTTAGTTACCTGGACAAAAAAAGAAAATTATAAGATAAATGGCTGATTCTGGTTTCACAGGATGAAGAGCACCTCTCTGATGCTAAATATGTTGGTCTGCCTGCGTGAAGTGGTTGCATTACTAAGATATGTCGCTTGAAAAGTTGGTTATCGTGAACAAAAGAAAAAAATAATAACGTAAATAGCTGACTCTAGTGTCACAGAACAAAGAGTACCTCTATACATATAGATACAAAATTTGTCGGTCTGCCAGCGTGAAATGGTTGTGTTGTGAAACTTAGATAAGATGCCTAAAAATTTGGTTATCGTGATGAAAAAATAATGATAAGGTAAATGGCTGACTTTAGTTTATAGGGTGAAGAGTACTTCTCTGATGCTAAATATGATGCTGACTGTGTGAAGTGGTTGCGTTACTTAGATACAGTAGCGTGCGTTTATACAAACACATGAAATTGTCTACCCTGTGTCACCCTAATATTGATGCCGTAGTTCACAAATGTACTAACTACAAAATTTTCGATTTGTACTTTTTTAGTACCAGATGTATTAACTCTTTCTACCAAAAACTTAGTGTTACATAATTAGTATTATTGTTAACGCCGAAATTTTATTTTTATAAATTCAATCTTCAAGTATTGACTGATTTCAACAAAATTTAAAAGTCTGGCGTATCATACGCATTTATAACATTTACACACGTGTTAAAGTTATGCAAGTGCATAATTTGTTACCGATTTTTTGAAGGTGCCTTCACCGATTTGGAAAATTCTTTTATCGAAATCGGTTGTGTAGTTTGGGGGTGAAGTGTTTTTTAGTTTTGAATAAATATTTGCCTGTTAACATAATGAGATTTAGTGCACAAATGGACTAAAGTCTATTTTACTATTTTTGAAATTAGACAACTATAATACCACAATTTTTAGATGTAATGCAGTCAAAGGAACTCTTGAATAGACGTGAAATTATGTAATTATTTTTGTGCCGTTCTGGACTAAACTTTAGAACACTTTCTAAATTAAATGCTCTTCTGAAAAGTTGACAAAACTGTTGTTAGTACAACTGTGAACTGCGGCATGTATATATAATATCGGATACTAACGATAGATGTATTTTGCTCGATATGCAGCCGTTCAGAGTCAGTCATTTACCTTATAATTTTACTTTTGATTACGATAACATACTTTTCAGGCGCCATACCCATATCTAAGTAACACTAGAAGTTCACGTAGGCAGACCGACCAAACAAACAAGACTTCACCGACAAATTTTGTATCAGAGAGGTACTCTTTGTTCTGTGATACTAGAGTCAGCTATTTACGTTATTATTTTTTCTTTTGTTCACGATAACCAACTTTTCAAGCGACATATCTAAGTAATGCAACCACTTCACGCAGGAAGACCAACATATTTAGCATCAGAGAGGTGCTCTTCATCCTGTGAAACCAGAATCAGCCATTTACCTTATCCCTTTAAATGTCGGACGCCCGGAGCGGGCGTCTAATGTATTGTTTTACTATTGTGTCTGCTATGTCGACATTTGAAGGGTTATAATTTTCTTTTTTTGTCCAGGTAACTAACTTTTTAGGCGCCCTATCTAAGTAACGCAACCACTTCACGCAGGTAGATCGACATATTTAGCATCAGAGAGGTGCTCTTCATTATGTGAAACCAGAATCAGCCATTTACCTTATCATTTATTGGTCACGCTAACCAACTTTTCAGGCGCCATATCTAAGTAACGCAACCACTTCACGCAGGCAGACCAACATATTTAGCATCAGAGAGGTGCTCTTCATCCTGTGAAACAAGAGTCAGCCATATCCCTTATCATTTTTTTTGGTCACGATAACCAACTTTTCAGGCGCCATATCTAAGTAACGCAACCACTTCACGCAGGCAGACCGTCATATTTGGCATCAGAGAGATGCTCTTAATCCTGTGAAACCAGAGTCAGCCATATCCCTTATCATTTTTTTTTGGTCACGATAACCAACTTTTCAGGCGCCATATCTAAGTAACGCAACCACTCCACGCAGGCAGACCAACATATTTAGCATCAGAGAGGTGCTCTTTATTCTATAAAACCAGAGTCAGCCATATCCCTTATCGTTACCAAAATTGTCGTGACCTCCCGTTCTATAAGACTCTGCTATCCGTCTGTCTGCCACTATCATCAGGCTGTATTTCATGAACCTTGATTATAGACAGTTGAAATTTTCGCAGATGATGAATTTCTGTTGGCGCTACAACAACAAATGTTTTTTTTTCTTCAAAAAACTTATAAAAAATAAGTACCTATAAGTAAGTTTACGCCACTTATAAGCACAATACGTACAAGTCCTAACCAGCCAAGTTTTGATTACCTAACGTAACTTAACGAGTCATCTAATGATAGCAGTAGGAACTAAAATACTGTTATTAGTATTACGAGAATTACCCGCGATTAATATCGTTTTTTGCCAGATATTTTGACGGCCCTTCTGCCATCATGGTCGCTGGCCGAACTAAAATAGTTCATGCTTTTTGCATCATCGAACTGCGACCTCCACAAGGTCGTCGCTCTGAGACCAAAACTAATCCTGTTGGCGTCGCAGAGACAATGGGTTATTAGCGTTTTTGCCCATACAGCCATCCGCCATTACGCGACGTGCGCCCGACCGGAAAGCGACCGTGGTACGGGGTACCAACAGCAGAAAAAATCTCTAGAATTTCGGGTTCCGTACCCAAAGGGTAAAAACAGGACCCTATTACTAAGACTTCGTTGTCTGTCCGTCTGTCCGTCTGTCTGTCACCAGGCTATATCTCAAGAACCGCGATAGCCAGACATTTGAAATTTTCACAAATTGTGTATTTCTGTTGCCGCTATAACAACAAATACTAAAAAAAATTAAGTAAATGTTTAAGGGGGGCTCCCATACAAAAAGCTTGATTTTTATAGATAATGGTACGGAACCCTTACTGCGCGAGTCCAACTCGCACTTGACCGGCTATTTTTAAAACTAAAAACCGTCTTCACCCCCAAACTACAAAACCGATTTTGATAAAATTTCTATGGGACAACTTCGCAAGTATACCCTTTCGAATAAGAAAAGAATTTTCCAAATCAGTCCAGGCGTTTTTGAATTATCGGTGAAATAAATAATTAAAAAAAGATCGCGGCTAATTGATAAGGTCCTCCTTTTTTGAAAGTCAGTTGAAAACGGCAGATTTATTAATTACTTGTGCCCGTGGGTTTCGCTTCCCGTGGAAAATTTACGATTAAACTATTTTATGTCCTTCCCTAGGTCTTAAATTATATCCATACCAAAAAACAAATATTGTTTAACCCCAAAAGAGCGGTGTTATATAGGGGTCCATCCAGTGTTTCCATAAGTTCGCATTTGGTATAAAACATACATACATACATACTATCACGTCTTTATCCCTAATGGGGCAGACAGAGCATTTTGGGTCTTGCGGCTCTATGTACAGCCCAGGGCCGCAAGACTCAAAAGCCACTTTTAGCGTCATGGTGGGCGAGAAGATGGAAAAGCAATCAATACAGTTGCTAGCCGTATCGCCTGTTAAAATGATTCGCATTTTTGCCCATTCCTTCGATCGGCTTTTATGATCTGCGCGGGAAGAGAAGCAGCTGGTACATTGGTATAAAACTTTTAGTAAATTACTGTTTTTGCTGTCAGTACAATCTTGGAGGCGCGGCTTGCCCGTCCCGTGTCATTACAGCAAGGAATCTGAATGTCTGATTGTTTTCAGACATAACCAGCTCTGCTGACTTATGAAATTGTATATAATTGCTTATAAACAATGCTAATACATGGTCTCCATATTCTTTATACACGTAGTGAATCATGAGTGTAATTCTGACACTGTTTTTCCTAAAAATATTCTAATTTTCTTAATTTCGTCACTGACTCAGTCACTCATACATACTATCACGTCTTTATCCCTAATGGGGCAGACAGAGCATTTTGGGTCTTGCGGTTCTATGCAGAGCCCAGGGCCGCAAGACCCAAAAGCCCCTTTTAGCGTCATGGTGGGCGAGAAGATGAAAAAGCAATCAATACAGTGATGGGTTGCTAGCCGCATCGCCTGTTAACATGATTTGCAATTTTGCCCATTCCCTCGATCGGCTTTTACGATCTGCGTGGGAAGAGAAGCAGCTGGTACATTTTAAGTTTTTTTTATTTCTCCCAGACCAGCAGGGGAGGTCACTCATAGTGATCATAAAAATTCTAATTAAATATTCTTATAACAGACATCATCATCATCATTTCAGCCGCATAACGTCCACTGCTGGACATGGCCACTTCCAAAGATTTCCAAATTGACCGATCAAGAGCGGCCTGCATCCAGCACTTTCCTGTGACCCTGGTCAGGTCGTCTGACCACGCGATCGACATTTTAGAACCTTTTTGTCCCATCGGCCATAGGTTCGTCACGCTATGTGTATCCCCCACTGCAACTTCAAGAAGCTAATCCACTGGGCAATCAGACCTCAGCTTATAATGGGAAGTTCCTTAGCAACAAGTATTGTTTTTGAAAGGATTAACAACTGCCTCCGTGGTGTAGTAATTAGAGCGTTCTTACCCGGAGGTCGCGGTTCGATTCCCGGCGGGGGCAACGACTATGTGTTGTTGTCCTAGTTTGGTTAGGACATTGTAGGCTGATCACCTAATTGTCTGAAAAAGTAAGATGATCCGTGCTAGAGGGTACGTTAAGCCGTCGGTCCCGGTCTCTGTCTTTGACATTGGTCGTTACCTAAAACCATGTCAGAAGCCTTTAAGGCGGTATAAAAACTCTGACACTAGTGTTAGTCACTAACACACACGATAAGTAGAAGAGGATTAAGTTTACGAAAAGTCCTATTGTTTTTTTTTAATGCAATACTATTTTGTTGATTTAAGAGTTGTGCTTTTATAAACAAGTACCTAAGTAATTATTCTAATACTTCTCAAAAGCAGGATAGTTTGACAAATGACATTGTGGCTACGACCGCGATATACATCCTTCTTTCGCGGACCATTGCCCACAGGCTGCATTACGACGAGAGTCGGGTCTCCGAAAATAAATAGCTCTAGAAAAACGGAAGGAAAATTAAACGCAATCCACTTAACTGCTATATTCATGAAAAGTCTGCACTTCTTAAATCGGTTGTATTGTAAAACACTAAAGATTTAAGGAGTTCTGTATTTTCTGTGAATTCAATAAAAATGTCAGCACTCCTTAAATTGGAAGCAAACAATTTAAGATAACTGATCTTGATTATGAGGGACCTTTTCGGATTATTTACAACAGTTTGCACAGAGTAAAATACAGTTGTTTGTATGCTTGTCTAAGTAGAAAGTAAACTGTACACTATACTAACTGCTTCTCTTCCCTCACAGATCGTAAAAGCCGGTCAAGAGACTGGGCACGATTCTGAATCATTTCAATAGCCATCACATAATTATTCTTATTCCCTTTTTCCATCATCACGTTAACTAAACTTCACTATTGGTTTAAACGACCCTAGATCCAGATTCTGTCGACCGCTTTAGGGATGAAGTTGTGATATTATGTCAAATAAAGCTTTACTTCACCTAAAGTGTAGAATGTTCCTAACCTTCTCAATATTTTTGCTGTCAAACGGCACAGTTTGTCTAAACATAAGCACAGGTAATCCTAAGGCTCAGTTCAGACAAAAGAGTGCAGTGGAAAGGATTTTCATGTCATTCCTAAATAAACTTAAAACTATTGGCTTATAGTGCAAGACGCGAGCGAGCTCGCGCGGTCTTGAGACTGCGCGAGCATTTGTCGTGTTCCAACGTTTATATACTTTAGACTATGTTAATACTATGTTAATACGATCTTAATTTCAATTGGTTTAATACATTTCTCGGACATTTTTCCTGTCTGCCTGAACTGATCCAAAGTAGTAGTACTAATATAACTCATTTTGTTGCAGGTATGTCGACAAATCCTCGTCAACTAAGCCATTACAACAGGAGGTAAGTAATTACTTGGTTAGATTACTGATACAAACCATGTCATTACGTATAATTGAGTTGTAAGATAAGTTAGATTGAAAAATACCGATTTTTATCTTTATTCGCAGGTGCGCCAAGGAATTAGCAATTTTCCTGATGTAAACTACACTTTGACGTTTTAACGCTCTACGCGGTAGTCAGAGCCTAAGGTCGCAAGACCATAGGCAAGTCGGCATCTGTGTATTTACAAGTTTATTTGCCAGGCAAATTAAAAAATACTCCGACGTCGCCATCTAGTGATGTGCGGCGGAACTACATATTCCTGTTAACTGCCTCCTGTGGTGTAATGTTTGGAGCGTTTGGCTCATACCCGGAGGTCGCGGGTTCGATTCCCAGCGGGGGCAACGACTTTGTGTTGTTGTCCTAGTTTGGTTAGGACATTGCAGGCTGATCACCTGATTGTCTGATAAGTAAGATGATCCGTGCTTCGGAGGGCACGTTAAGCCGTCGGTCCCGGTCACTGTCTTTGACATTGGTCGTTACCTAAAACCATGTCAGAGGCCTTTAAGGCGGTTTAAAAACTCTGACACTAGTGTTAGTCACTAACACACACGATAAGAAGAATACATATTCCTGTATTCGTAGCCCCATACAATAAATTGATGCAGGAGTTCGGGATTTTTTTTTATGTCACTTGTGATCACCCCAACCAAGTGCGGACTATGCTTGGCGAAATGCGTTCTACCATCGGGCCACAGAGATGTCAAAGTAGGTAAGCAAAAGTACAGATTACTAATATTTACTAAGCAATATTTTTTCTAAACTAAAACCAACTTCCCCCCACAAACATAATTACAACAATCAAAGCCCATAAAGAAACCCCAAAAAAATTCCAGCTCTATAAGTTCATTACGGAAAAATCTTACACTTTTTTCGCCTATCCGCCTTGTCCGTACCATCCGAAAAGAAACTGCGTTCAAAAAACAAAATGAACCTCATTCATTATAGGAAGTCAGAAAAAAAAATGAGAATTAATCATTGAAGTAGAAATAGACCACGCATTATTTCACTAAGCGCTTACATACGGCGGATCGTACCCAACCTCTGTAAAGCCAAAACTACGGGACTAACTGACAGTGAGAGAGTTTAGTTAAACCACTGTCCCGCGCGATAAGGGCTATAAAGCCGATTGCACACATTTGTTACCGAATCCAGTAGATTTTCTGAAATTGGGAGGTTAGTGCGTACTATTTTACAATATACAGATACAGATACATTTTCACGTCTTTATCCCTAACGGGGCAGACAGAGCCCATGGTCGTAAGACCTAAAGGACACGCCTAGCGTGATGGTGGGCGTTAAGATGGAAAAGGTATCAAAATAGTGATGGGTTGCTAGCCGCATCGCCTATTAACATGATTCAAGTCTCGCCCATTCCCTCGATCGGCTTTTACGATCTTCGCGGGAAGAGAAGCAGCTGGTACATTCTATGTTTTTTATATTTATAAATTATAAACATACATACTTGGATGTATGTTTGTTTAGGTCAAATCTTGCAACTCAATTTTCAACTAGTTATCCTCAACCTCAACTGATTGAGCTAAAATTGTGCATTCTTTTGTGAATCGAATGACAATACAATATTAAGGCATCAGTGAACTGTTCTGATGATGGAGCAGGGAGATATTGGACAGAAGTCAATTATAAAACAACATAACTTTATTGAGTAGGACTCGTTTGATTTGTCTTGACGAGCACTTTATGGTAGACGATGTCTAGACACGGAATATGGTCGGTTGAATTGAGTATTAAAACCAAGAAACTTTATCGAGATTAAGTTTATTTAATTTGTCTTAATAAGTACTTCGGCCTCTTATAAAAGCTTAATAAAACTATTTTGTCCCAGATCAGCATGGAAGAGTGAAGTAAGTGGGGCCTAATTTGCTAGTAAAATTTGTGCGATTATCAGTTATACGACGTCCAATGTTGCTGCAGCCGCAGCGGATGCAGCAGCATGGGAGCATGTATCGGCTGTTGGTGGCGGGTGCACACGGGCTGCTGGTGGCAGGTATGCTGGGACTAACAGTGTGGGTGGGCGCCGGCTGGCAATACTTTGCATGAACTAACTAGTGGCGGAATCACATAAAGTAATTCAGATCACATACTTCTGCAAAGAAACACCTGAATCTATTAATTATCATGATCTCTTCTTGCCGACTGTAACCCTTCAAATAACGAAAGCAGAGTCCATAGTATATTTTCTTTGGCCAAACATGTCAACGCATTTAGCTTGTGAATGCACAGTCGATAGCACATCGAGGTATCCAAATTTCGTTACTTTTGCCACTGAATAAATATGTGTGAAGAGAATCTTAGGGTCAGTTCAGACAGAGAGGAGCGCAGCCGGTTTTTTTATGACACTCAAAAATAAACTTTATAAACTACAGAACGCAAGCATTTTTCATGTTTAATCGTTTACACATTTTAGGCTTTGGTTACAGAATGAATATAAGTATTACATACAGAACGGAATCTCCTAAGCGCCCGCGCAATATGCCTCCCCGTTCCCCGTCCCCGCACCTCTCCCCGTTCTCGCCCTGTGGAGGGTGTTGAGCGGTATAATAAAATAAGGTATTCTCTTCCCGTGACAGCTGATGACGTAGGTGGAACTTGACTACGTCATCAGTTTGATATGTTGCCACTGTGTGAAATTGAATTACCCGAGCGTAATGCATTTTTGAACTTTATATACCAATTTAGAATTAATAAATCCAATAAATCAATTTATAAAGTACTGAATTGATGAATCACGCTAGAATCGCGAGATAAGTTACTTTATATTTTATTTAATATTCATGAACTAATTGAGAAAGTCCTTAAATTTACTGAAAAGAACAATCAGTGGCAACACTTTGTGACGTAGTCAAGTTCCATCTCGGGAAGAGAATACCTGTTTTATCATACCAAGGAGCGGGCGCTGCGGGCGCCTGGCCGCCTCGACAAGGCGAGAACAGGTTTGGGGACGAATCATGCTCGAGACCTTAGGAGATTCCGTTCTGTATGTAATACTTATAATAATAGGGCTGACGACAGGGTCCGAAAAGTATGATTGTAATTAGTCCATCTTTTAGATTATCCAAAAATAATGGACCCGTATTTTTCAGTTTACCAAATAAGTAAAAATTCACAAAGATACGGAGCGTTAAAGTTCTGGAGTGGGGGCTTGCGACGTCACACTTAAGTAAAAATCGTGCTTAAGTGTGACGTCACGCGAAATTTCAATGCGCTGTATCTTTGTCATTTTTGGTTTCTCGGAGAAAAGAAAAAATACGTGTACAATATTTTTTAATAATCTAACCGATGGAGTAAAAATGTTTTTCCATCCGTCATGCCTATTCTGTGCTATGGTAATGCGGTCTTATTTTCGACTAGCCGAAGCCCGTGACTTCGTTCGCATGGACTTTAAAAATGCTCATCAAGCTGAACAACTTTTGCTTATAGTTAAGCTACACCTTATAGTTTTCTTATCTAGAATTTCTTATAGTTAGTAAATTCCTCGGGAATTGTTCCTCTCTGTCTGAACGGACCCCTCTGCTGTTGAAAGTACACTGTGAGGCCACTAAATCTGTCGTCGGATACGTCTAGCGTTCCCTTTTCTCTGCGTGTGGCACGTCGTGGCCCGACAGCGTAATTTACATAAATATTTTAGGGATTATCGGATATTTGTTATTGGAATTTAATATGGCGATGATAGTTTGGTGTTGTTGTTATGTAACTTTAACGATACGGGATATTTTTTATTCCAATGTGTATTTATATCTTTATGATTTTTATTTTTATTTTTATTGCTCATCAAATACAAATTGTACAAACCAAATAGGCGAACTTAACGCTGAAAGCAAGATAGCGTAATGGAAATTTACTGTTGCAAGAATAAGACTTCATTAGACGTCAAAAGTAACCTGTTTGCCAAATTATAAAAGATATTGTCTCTAATTGACTTATGTTTAGGACTTAGGTGACTTTCTCTATTTAGTAAAGTCATACCCATCCTGGCGTATTTCGTACAAAAATACGCCACTACAATTCAAAACAGATTATATTTTTGAGACTTTAACGCGGAATCTGTATACATCTAATACCTGTTTCGTGTTTATCATTTCATAATATGTCGTTTAAAAGTCAACATTTCGGTTTTTTGTACGCAAATGATGTGGCAAAATTAAACTTTTTAACTTCAAACTTATACGCAGGCGACCACATAAAGTGACACCGAATACGCCGGCCGTCAGATTTACAATCAATTAACTAATTTCTTTGATATAAAATTTCACGGTTATACAGGCCGACCTTTTTATCAGCTTTCGAAACATACACATAAGACCAGCGACACATTACTTACGACTTTTGTGTCGCGTGTTGTCGCGCGACTGTAGCCGACGGTCGCTCGGCAGTTTGTGATATTGTGTTTGTGTCGGTAACCACGCGTCTCAGGTCGATGACAGCCGCTGATAATTGGCGACGGTCACTGAGTTTGAGTTTATGAGGTTACTTCTAGCTTTAAGATACGTTAGTTCCAAGAGCCTGACACGCTTTGATAGAGCGAGATAGTCTTATTGTAATTGTAACTTCTAAAAGAAGAAAAAAAAGTGCCGCGTTTTGTCCTTATCACCTACCGAAAATTTGTTCATGTTCGGGTTATAGGGACACTTAAAATTTTGTTTACTTGAACTGTACCTATATAAAATATACGTAGTTCTATTACCCCCCCGTCGCTCAGTGGCAAATCTACACTACTTGTATATTTTAAATCTTTGGTTATATAGTTCGGTTGGCCATCGAAAACTTCTTTTCATTTTCATTCGATATTTTAATTCCTATTTAATTCTTTTTGAAAACAAAAAGTCAGCCTGTATTTTCGCGTTAATCCGCTCGGTAACTGGCATAAAACCTGATTGCATTACACGCGACCGAGAAATTAAAAAGAAGTCGCGCCAGGATTTCGCGCTCTTTTTCTTTTTTTTTTGTAGCTTCATTTTTAATCTGTGATTGATGATGCGCGCCCGGGGAGAGTGCACCAAAAAAGTCGCTGCATTAAATATCAATTTTTCACTTTGATAAATATGGATGCAGCTTATGTTGTGTACTTACTTTGTCTGGCTTTTGGATTGAGTTTAATCCTTTTGCACTCTACTTTTCGATTTCCAAATGTGGCCGTGACCAGTGGTCGAAATGAGCTCACCAGTTTATCCGAATTATTCTTGTCCGGTAAATTGTTAAAATAAAACCGTTTCTCATTGGTCGGTTCAATAAAATGTACCTCGACAATTAACGTTTGGCCAAAAAAAATTGGTTGTTTGTAAAGTAGGTTTACGATCGAGATGTTTACGTGATAACGTCGTTTCACGGAATGACTGGCAGCGCTCGAGATGAGACGGGAGATCGGTCCGTCTCTCTCTCGTTATACCTGCGATCGCGCTCGTGAGGTTTTGGTGTGACACAAGTTTCTGAACATGTCACCCGACTAAAACGATTTTAAAGACGTTATCACGTCAAAAAACACAGTTAAACTTCTAAATTTAGCTCAATCTGTGTGATTTGTCCAAATACAACGTGGAAGGGACATACCCGTAATAAATCGAACCACGGGCTATATTATATCACTATAGTATAATGAAATTAAAATAACAGTCAACAATTTTTAAAAATATTATTTCCATACGAAAGTGCAGCCGCCCGGGCAATTTGAATGGGAATTTCGATTATGTTTTGTTTTTTGACTGTTCTTTTGTTATCAATATACTAAACTGATCTATTATAACCCGTCGTGGGAGGGTTTTTTGGCGGGAAGTCAAGGGGTCCAGTTGGAGTTTGCTTTAAATTGTTTTGCAAATTGATTGTAGTGGACTTTATAATATGAAATTGGTGTAGTTTGGTGTTATAAATGCTCATTCTCATGGACAATATGTGAAATGTTTAAAGTGGACAGTCATAGTGCGGTTGTAGTGATATTTATTTGCG
The DNA here is from genome assembly GCA_963555685.1 of Acrobasis consociella. Lineage (NCBI taxonomy): Eukaryota > Metazoa > Arthropoda > Insecta > Lepidoptera > Pyralidae > Acrobasis > Acrobasis consociella. The sequence continues at coordinate 1,551,532 of OY743114.1, forward strand.
GACTGCGGTGGGCGTCTTTGGCCGCCGTCCGCCACTCAATCGGCTATGAAAACCAGTGGACTCGTATAGATTTGTCGCCAGAAGCTCCCGTGAAGCAATCAAAGGACCTATACCAACCTTTGATTGTATAGTTAAGGGTTTATGATTAGGAATAAAGAATAGATATTACTGGCAAAATAAGCTTCAACGAAGTTTGACCGCCATAATCAAGAAAAGAAAAAAAAAACCCGTCGTGGTTTGTTTTAATATAGGTATGTCCTTTCCACGTCGTACATTTAATATATTTTTGTATATTATTAATGATAAATTCGACAGTCAAAGTGATGGTAATATTATATACCTACCTAATATACCTAATGTGTCTAAATTAGTTGATTTACTCCCACAATATCTTTGAAAGTAAAGTCCATCATACATAACAAAGACGTTCTTCATAATATTTCATTCCCTATCTACCGAGGGGCTACATTACATACTTACATGTCCCGTGGGATTTGAAGTGAAAGCCGACTATGGTCACGTACGTTTCCATTAAATATGAACTTATTTTTGTTCTTTATTTTTCTCAATACAGGAAAACTTATAATAAAAACATAATTTGACATTCCATATTTTAACGCATGATCGACTGCTTGCGTATTCTTTCGTATTTCCCCATTTGTTTTTCGGAAATGTCAGCAATAAATAATAAATAAATAGAATAAATTTATTTCAGGTTACAAAGACCCATATTTACAAATACACCATGTCAGTCGCTCTTACAATCTATTATTACAATTAAAAATTCGTTAAATACAATTAATTACAATAAATGTCAAAATGTGAATTATCATTATATTAAATTAATTATTAAAATTTAATCAATATATGATTTTAGAGTTTCACGGTCACAATTACTGTTATTAGTATTACGGGGAGCATCTTTCACAAGCTGGAGTCAATCACTGGATTGAGCTACATCAACCCAAAATACTTGCGACTGAACGCCATTACATACCACGCTTAGTTAGAGAGGCGATTGAAATTAAGAAGCATCCCAATTTTAATCGAGAAGATGGCTTCAAGTTGTCAGGCACGTGGAATCCAGTGATTGAGCTTTGTAAAAAGAGTGCGCGAATAACTAAAACCAATTCCCGAACGGACACCGTCAGTGTACACAACACTGACGGTGTCCGGTAAGGACTTATGCAACAAACGACGAAGAAAGAGGGTAGACCGATATGGTTACCCTTGACAGCCGGACATCCATCGCAGTTCCTCAGTCGGCCAGCGACCATGATGGCAGAAGGGCCGTCGAAATATCTGGCAAAAAACGATATTAATCGCGGTAAGTCCCGTAATACTAATAACAAAATTTAATCACTAAAATAAAACTAAAATTAAAACTTCCTCTCGAACTGGCGACATGGAACGTGCCTGTCACAGCAGTGACGCATGTATGGGCAATCCAGTCTTCCAGCGATCATCGCTAAGACGGCATTGGAGCTGGACAGTATTGAAGACTGAATCTGCTATTCAATTCATATAAAAATAATAAGCGGCCAAGTGCGAGTCGGACTCGCCCATGAAGGGTTCCGTAATAGCAAATAACATAATATAAAAGTCTTGTAGTATGTTTTTTTTAATTTTTATATTTGAGTTGATTGAATGAAAGGAAAATTGCCGTTTATGATTTATGACGAATTAAAAAAAAACTACTTACTAGATCTCGTTCAAACCAATTTTCGCTGGTAGTTTTCATGGTAATGAACATCATATATTTTTTTTACTTTTATCATTCTCTTATTTTAGAAGTTACGGGGGGGGGGGGGGGACACACACTTTTTTCCACTTTGGAAGTGTCTCTCGCGCAAAGTATTCGGTTTAGAAAAAAATACTATTAGAAACCTTAATATCATTTTTGAAGACCTATCCATAGATACCCCACACGTATGGGTTTGATGAAAAATAAATTTTTGAGTTTTAGTTCTAAGTATGGGGAACCCCAAAATTTACTGTTTTTTTTTCTATTTTTGTGTCAAAACCTTAATGCGGTTCACACAATACATTTACTTACCAAGTTTCAACAGTATAGGGCTTATAGTTTCGGAAAAAAGTGGCTGTGACATACGGACGGACAGACAGACAGACAGACATGACGAATCTATAAGGGTTCCGTTTTTGCCATTTGGCTACGGAACCCTAAAAAATATGTTTATTTATACATACATACATACTATCACGTCTTTATCCCTAATGGGGCAGACAGAGCATTTTGGGTCTTGCGGCTCTATGCAGAACCCAGGGCCGCAAGACCCAAAAGCCACTTTAGCGTCATGGGGGGCGAGAAGATGGGAAAGCAATCAATACAGTGATGGGTTGCTAGCCGCATCGCCTATTAACATGATTCGCATTTTTGCCCATTCCCTCGATCGGCTTTTACGATCTGCGCGGGAAGAGAAGCAGCTGGTACATTCTAAGTTTTTTCATTTCTCCCAGACCAGCATCGGATATGTTTATCAATGCGTGTTTATACTGTTCTCTCATCTCAGCGCATCCTCTGCTGTTATGTTGAGAAGCCTGGGTCCGCTTTGGCCGTTTAGGGTTCCGTACTTAAAGGGTTAAAACGGGACCCTATACTAAGGCTCCACTGTCCATCCATCCTTTCGTCTGTCTGTGACCAGGCTGTATCTCAACCGATGATAGCTAGACAGTTGAAATTTTCACAGATTATATATTTCTGTTGCCGCTTTAACTAATAAGTACCTGGGTGACCGAGCTTTGCTCGGTTATTAACTACCATTTTTTCAAACTTGTTTTAAAAACAATAAAAATTAAAATAATTATAAAAAAAAAACACAAAAGTAAGTCATCGTAACACTTGTTTCTTGCCGTCCGCATTTTAACTCTCTGGGCCAGACGGATAGTGGCCGGTAGGACGAAATTAGCGACCATATTCTGCATGGAAAGAAAAACGCATGAAAACTCGAAAACACGCGTTTTCCCAAACATAAGACTAATCTAGATCGATTGTTTACCCCCAAAAACGCTCATATACCGATTTTCAGAGAAATCGTTAGAGCCGTTTCCGAGATCACAGAAATTTATAAATATATAAATATACATATACAAGAATTGCTCGTTTAAAGGTATAAGATAAAAACAGAATAAAATAAATATTTAAGTGTGGTTTCCATACAATTAATGTGATTTTTTTTATACGGAACTCTTCGTGCAAGAGTCCGGCTAGCACTTGGCTGATTATTTATTTTTCTACACTTCGCATGGTCTTGAACATCCTTGGTTGTAAGACCATTGGCACGCATGTCATCTCTGACGCTGGCTGTCAAGCTTTTATCTACTTGCTTGCTTTTCTTGTGTGTAAGTGGCCAACACTAGTTTTTCAGGCTGCCTATAGGCATCTGACATAACTCGATTGCAGCCGGGCCCACGGCTTATTCGTGCCTTCCGAAGCATAGAGGAGCTTAAGAAATGTGTATACCACTTGTGGTCACCCATCCAAGTGCGGACCACGCCCGGTGCCGCTTTACTTGCGAGAGCGCTAGTAATGCGCACTCCCACTAAGCCATCGAGTTCCTCTGCCTACTATACTCTAGTTTATCGTTTATTTTAGCCATTCTCAGAAAATACTATACACGTACCCCAGAAGCTGAACAAAACCAAGTGAGTTGTAAAAATAAGCAAATGTCTCAATTATTAACACCTCAAGATATTCCACACGCTTCCCGTGAACGTGGAAACTGTGCGCCGTGGAATCGATCAATCGCTTTAAAAATAGATCCCTTTGATCTTACCGCTGATCAAAGCTGCGCGCGCGCATGCCATATAACAGCGGAGCTTTCTCCTGTATCGATTTTGTATCGATTACCGGTAGCGACGATTCGATTTTATGACAAAACTGCGTTTTTATTTTTATAGATTTTAGTATCGATTTTATATCGATTTACCGGTAGTGAATGTATCGATAAATGTAGCAAATATTTACAGGAAATTACACTTTTTATAGTGTACGTTCTGTTCATGTGCATTTTATGTTTTTTTTTTTACATAAGGTTCAACAAAATATATTGAAACTATTTTAAGGGGGAAATTGGTCCATGATACTGAAAATACTTCCTTTTTTTATTTACGTACACATTGTTTATTTATCTGTATAGGTACATGACTGTTTCTTATTATTATTTAAATTAAAAAAAAGCCGTGCGAGTCGGACTTGCGCACCGGGTTCCGTACCTATAAATATCACGTTTATAATCTCCACTTAAATATTTATTTTATTTGTTTTTAAGTAGGTATTTGTTGTTATAGCAGCAAAAGAAATACATCATCTGTGAAAATTTAAACTGTGTAGCTATCACGGTTCATGAGATACAGCCTGGTGACAGACAGACTGACAGACGTACAGTGGGGTCTTAGTAATAGAGTCCCCCTTTTACCGTTTTTGTACGGAACCTTAATAAAAATCTTTCCTTATTTAAACAAATTATCTTTATCAAAAGATATTTTTGCCTTTGCATGACAGGGCTAAATCAGCTTAAAATAAAAAAGCCTTTATTGTACCGTTTTCATGGTTTTCTTCTGCTTAAATAATAGTTTCAGTTGTTAGTACTAAGAATATAATTAATCTTATTTATTTTATAGTTGGTTTCAATGCATGATAGGATTAAGGCGATTAACACACTGCACCGCGCCCCGTTGCGAAGTGCGGGGCCGCCATTCAAAAACGACGCGCGGAGACGCGGTGTTAGTGTGTTGTACTATGCGTGTTTTCTATACAAATGAAGTTACTTGCATACAGTGCGGCCCCGCACCACGCAGCGGGACGCGTTGCAGTGTGTTAATCGCCTTAATCAGCTTAATTTATTACAGAACCAGTGGCACAGATCGTCATATTAATGTCCAGTATTAAGTGTGGTAACTGTTGACATTTCGCCGGTTATTTCGATCGGCATTTATGTCAAATTATTCACACACGAAACATAATGCAGTGCTTTGTAGCATGCGTGAGGACTTATTTTTCGTAATAACCTTTTTTGAAAACTGGTTACTAATTACATTATATGTTATAAGTAGAAGTTATTTTAACAAATTAAACTTAATTGTACGGTAAGTACCGTAGACCAGATAAAAGTACAGTAGAAAAAAATATCACCCATTCAGGTTTTTTTTTTTTTAATAAAAACATTGTTTTTTTTTTCTACTGTCATTTAAATAGTCACAAACACTTGTTTAAGAACACAGATTATATGACTTCAGGAAAGTCTAAACTCTATTCCCCAAAAACGCTCTTGTATCGTAATATGGCCCAAAAGATACACCTAGCTGTCACTGTTTTACACTAAAAAGTTTTTATCCGATTAATACTAATTTCACTACGAAAAGCACACCGCCACAAGCACCAATTTAAGACGAAGATCACTAGAAAGTAAACGCCATTAAAAAAAACAAACTTCCAACATTTAAAAAAAATTATTTGTTCATTTTTAGGGTTTCGTACCCAAAGGGTAAAAACGGGACCCTATTACTAAGACTTCGCCGTCTGTCCGTCTGTCCACCTGTCTGTCACCAGGCTGTATCTCAAGAACCGCGATAGCTAGACTGTTGAAGTTTTTACAAATTATGTATTTCTGTTGCCGCTATAATAACAAATACTAAAAACAAAATAAAATAAATATTTAAGGGGGCTCCCATACAGCAAACGCGATTTTTTTGCCCTTTTTTGCTCGATATCAATAATGGCAACAGGTAGGCACTTGAAATATTCACAAAATACTCAGATGTATTTTTATTTTAATAATTAACAAACATTAAAAAAAAATTAAGGGGTGCTCCCATACAAAAAACTTAATTTTTATAGATAATGGTACGGAACCCTTCGTGCGCGAGTCCAAGTCGCACTTGGCCGATTATTGTATTTTACTTAGCAATTAATAAATATAGTCGTAGAAAAGTTTTATTGTATGCAACGTTGTATAAGTACGTCAAAAATGTTTGATGGAAGGCTCGCATCGCATTGCATAGCCTACGCATCTCACATTTTTTGATACATCTTATAAAACGGTTGTATAAAATACAATTATTATTTTTAAAAGTAAAGCCTTAGAATAAATTTTACTTATTCCATTTCCTTAAACTGACACTCCAATATAAATATCTATTGATATTTATTTATTTGAATTTAAATACTGACTTTGTTATACAAACTGACATTACCTACTCGTATCATAAAACTACCAAACAAATCAATCTTTATTTAAATAATTACTAACTAATTTTATATTAGATAAATACTAACGAAAAATAAAACCGCATGCCGTTCCATTTTTTTTTCTTTTGCAATGCCCTATCAGGGCTCATGTTGTACCTACTAATTTAAGAAGTGACTATGTAGTAAAGTGTTTCATATTATGTACAATACATATGAAAAGCAATAAATGAATTGATATTAAATCAATAACTCTTGATTGGAAATGACAAAGCGATATCAAATAATATTAATGGATCGTAATATTGCGCCTTTGAATCACTTATTCAATGTTAATATTGAACAGGAAATATAAATTAATTTATTGAGGTAGAAGCATGAAATAATTGTTTAGTAATGTTTAGATACTTAATTGAAAACGTCGATCTAGCAAAGGACGTGGCCCGCAGACGTGGTATAATAAATAATAATAAAATATAGGGACAAATTACACTGATTGAGCTAGCCCTAAAGTAAGCTTAAACTTGTCTATATCATATATACTATATTTTATTTTCAGACCCAGGACAAAGGCCATTTTCCAACTTGCCTAATAGCTTTAGTTTTGAATTTAGTTAAACTCATTGGAGTTATTTTAAGTAAGTGCTTCTATTACATATCTTTTTAGGGTTCCTTAGTAAACAAGGAACCCTTATAGTTTCGCCATGTCTGTCTGTCTGTCTGTCTGTCTGTCCGCGGTCCTACTCAGACACTACAAGTACTAGAAAGCTGTAATTTGGCATGGATATGTATATTAATCATGGCGAAAAAGTCGTAAAATAAAATCTGGAAAAATATTTTTTTTAGGTTAGCTGCCATACAAGTACAGAGGCAGTATTTTTTTTTTCTTGACAAACACATTGTGTGGGGTGTCGTTGAATAGGTCTTTCAAAAACATTGTGAGCTTGTTAACACCATTTTTGGATCTAGGGATCCGTTTCTGAAATATTTGGGTTTAAAATGAAAATTTTTGTTGAAGGCAAGTGTCTCCCCCCTCTATCTGCTAAACGGTTATCCACGGCCACGTGAAAAAATTGTAGTTTAAAGGAAAACTATCAGAGCTAAGTAGGGTATACAAATTAAAAAGTTATAGGCGATCAACTTATAAAATGTACTCGGAAAAAGAAATTTCATACAAATTCAATAGATAATTAGTTTTTAAACGTTTTAGTAGCATAAACTCAAAGTTGGCATTCGGAACTAAGGAACCCAACACTGCGCGTGGCCCGACACGCACTTGGCCAATTATTTATTAAGTATTTGAAAAGTTATTCAAAAAACTTAGTAGAGAAAAAAAATTAAGTTTTTATTTTATAACTTTTTTGCCATAATTAATATACATATCCATACCAAATTACAGCTTTCTAGTACTTATCTCTAGGTAAAACCGGGGCCGGACGGTTTCTTGTTTACTATGGAAAATTAAAAATGAATTATCGTCATCTCATCATCTGGTCTGTTTGTCTCCAACCTCTCTGTACTACCAGAGCCTTACTTGACCAGAGCAGAAGATTTGGCCTATACTCTCCCCGCTGGCCAGACGGGCTGGAGAGGTCTCATTCATGTTTATAAGCTTTGTTTAGCTTGTATTTCCTTAAAGTCTTATCTTAAGTCGCCTTCTCCGACATCCACGGGAGGACTTTGAGTGGCCCTATTCTACTCTGCCAGAAACTACAAAGAATGAATAAACGTACTTATTATTCCAATTTCATTTCCTAATGTACTTAGGTACCTACTTAATACCTAAATATATGTAAAACCCTACTTACACAACATTTATGTCATTGGATGGAGGCACATAGACATTTTGTAATATTCTAATAGGTACTTCCAGTTTGTTATATCATTTAGAGCCTAGATCATTCTTGGTTTAGTATTATAATAACTTTCGTAAGTAAGTCAATATCATTTGAATCAAATTAAATGTCTGATTTATTGTAAAATTATATGCAATAGGTAATAAAATGACGAATAATTTAAAAACAACTTTAACATTTATATTTTATGACATGTTTTATTCTATTGCTTCGAATCATTGTGTTTCGAATCTAATAATGTAATCAAATAAATAAATATATAGGGACAAATAACACTGATTGAGCTAGCCCCAAAGTAAGTTCGAGACTTTTGTTATGGGATACTAACTCAACGATACTATATTTTATGACAAATACATATATAGATAAACATCCAACACCCAGGACAATTTAAAAAAGGCCATTTTCCAACTTGCCCTGACCGGAAAACGAACCCGGGGCCTCTGGGTGGCGGACTGGCATGGTGACCACTACGCCACGGAGGTCGTCAATCAAACCTGAAACCTTAGACAGAAAGAGGTAAAGCAACTTGTTTAAGTGGGAACAAAATCATCAATTTCTATTTTCTAATTATACTGCTCAGCTACAGGGTAAAACTGGGCATAGATACGTGTCCATTCACCAGTCCAGGGTAAAATCGGGTCCATGAAAATCTGCTAACATCCTTCTATAAGCCTCGTAAATATAATATCACACCCAACAAACTTTAAAATTTCTGTATTTTCGTGTTTAAGTGGCTAAAAAACCGTGCCTTCCAAAGCACGTTGGAGCTCAAGAAATTATTTTTGCCACTTATGGTTTCCCATCCAAGTGCAACCCACGCCCGGGGTCGCCAGACCGGAGACCGAACTCCCTTAAACCAGTAAATATCCTACTATATCCTACTTCCTACTAATATTATAAATGCGAAAATGAGTTTGTATATTTGTTTGTTTGTTACCGCTTCACGCTTCAACTACTGAACCTATATAGATGAAATTTTATATGGATATAGTTTGAGACTCGGGGAAGGACATAGGGTACTCTTAATCCCGAAATTCCCATGGGGAGCGAAGCCCGCGGGTACAGCTAGTTCACTATATTTACAGAGATACATTATCACGTCTCTTTTCCTAACGGGGTAGGTAGAGCCCAGGGTCACAAGACCCAAAAGCCTCGTGACACTATATCGGAAAATTAAAAAGCTACTGACTCCAACAAAAACTACCAACAAATACCAAAAACGTAAAGCCTTTTACACACGTTTACGAAAGTGTCAGGTAACGCGGCAAATGAAATCATAAAGTTAGTTGGGTCAAACAGATCCGAGCGGCGATAGGGGAGATTAATTGCCGAGATTGCTCGTGTGTCCTGGCCTTTATTCTGTACGAAACAAAATGCGCTTTTAGGGCCTTGGCATAGTAAAGGGGACAAGCGATAAACATTTTTCGCGATTGTGGATTAAAACTAACGAGAAACATTAGTAACCGCTTTTAACGTCAGTGTGTCGCAAGGCGATTTCGTGTGTAAGTCCTCTAGTCCGGCTCTTAACTGGCTCCGTGGTGTATTGGTTGGAGCGTTTGGCTCATACCCGGAGGTCGCGGGTTCGATTCCCAGCGGGGGCAACGACTTTGTGTTGTTGTCCTAGTTTGGTTAGGACATTGCAGGCTGATCACCTGATTGTCTGATAAGTAAGATGATCCGTGCTTCGGAGGGCACGTTAAGCCGTCGGTCCCGGTCACTGTCTTTGACATTGGTCGTTACCTAAAACCATGTCAGAGGCCTTAAATGCGGTTTAAAAACTCTGACACTAGTGTTAGTCACTAACACACACGATAAGAAGAAGAAGAAGTCCGGCTCTAAACCTAGTTTTACATACCTACTAATTTACTCACATGCTATAAATATTTAGTAATACTTTTTTTTCTTGAATTTTATTGCCATTCGCAATATCTTGTACCTAGACCAATAAGAGAGAAGTAATTTAAATGTGCAAAGAAACAGAATGTATCGCTATCGCTCATCAGTGTAGCACTACCCTTTAATATTTGTCATTCAAGATTCGTCGTGGTTATGGAATGTGTCACTTTTTTGTGGCTTTCTGTCGGACCATTTCAATTTTGTGTGATCTCTCTATCAAAATATGCAACTTAAATATTTTTTAAGAAAAAGTTGAGATATTTGGTAAAAATATACAATTTGGCAGGGAAATATCCTTAATAAATGGAACCTTGGGCTATTTTAGATAACTATAGTCTTATGATAGTAAAATAACAGTCAAAAAGCAAAAAACTAAATTTCGACATTCCCATACAAATTGCCCGTAAGATGGCGCCCGGGCGGGTGAACATTTTGGTATGTTTTTTTTTTTAATTTTTGACTTTTATTTTAATTTTATTATACCAAAGTAATCTAGTATAGTAATCTAGTACAGCAGTAAGATTTATTTATTTAAACCCACGTCTTCGTGCATTGCCTCCGATGATAAAATAGTTCAAAAATTAAAGTATATTACGAGTATACAGGTACAAGGCTTGGTTTAATTAAGCCATAAATATATCAATTTAATATTAATTTGTAAGCTCTGATTCGTCAGTTTTGTATAGTATTAATCCGCTTATCACTATAAGCTTTGCGTATTAAATTAATATCTGATTTGCAGTTTCAATCTGCGGTTTATTTATTATTAAAGTTTGCAATGCATGCATTATAAAATTCATGTTCTTTTTTCAATATAACCCGAAAGCCACTCAAAATATAGGTTTTTGATTCAAAGGAATGGATTTAATAAAAGGTTTACAAAAAAAAAAACAAAAAAAAATTTGACTACTTTTTGCAACATTCGACTTAGTACCTATTTAAAAAAAGGCAAGAACATCTCGTAACTTTAAAAAATATATAGAACATTTACTTCCAGTCGAATTCTTCCGCGTTTGCAAACTTCATTCCAAAAATTGGCCGAAGAACCAACACTGGCCACTTATACACGAAAAACAAACAATGCCATTTCTCTATTTAAATCTCTCAAATCCCACATTTTGCAGTAAGTAATTTGCCGCAGACTCTCAAAACAAAAGTGAAACAAGATTAGCATTCTGCATAAAACGCCACATTTAATCCCGCTACGATATTAACATAAAGGAATTATTTATGTCCGTCTGTTTGCTCTCTGTTGGGACGTAAATTGTGCACAAGTTGGTTGACAGTGCTTATCAGGAGCATAATCAAATGTTGCGTGTTAGGACGAGCTTTCAATGCATGAATAATGTAGGATGCGTAGGTGAATAAATAATTAATAATTGGTCTTAAGATCTTACCTCGTATTATGTTTATATGAAAAATAAATAATTTATTAAAAACTACTTCAATCAAAATTGAATTTTAAAATTTAAATGAAAACTACAAGATATTTGAAGGAATAGATGTTAAAATTAGCCTTTTAATAATATTTTAGTTTAGTATACCTACTTATGTTTTAGGTACTTTTCAATTTCAATATACGTCTTTAACATTCTGAAATATTTGTTATTATTTAATGAATAATAGAACAAATCAAGCAAGCAGCTGGATAATTATTAATTTAATATCTAATAAGCAGTAATCATTATAGGTCATACACCTAATGCGATGGTGCTGATATTAAGAAAATGACATGCATATTATGAAGAAGAAAAACAAGAAACTAGATTAAAATTAAGACTATCCTGGAGGCTTATTTATGCTAAAAGGAAAACTGAAGTTAGACTAAATTAGCAATTTATATTCTAATTACTAATTAATACGGTATATTTTTCAATTGTTTTTATTACTTATATCAATAATTAACCATTTTTGATTTAAAATAATCTTTTCGGTGGAATGTTTTGTTTTATATAAATCTTTGGGAGTCGCCTATGTCCAGCAGTGGACGTTATGCGGCTGAAATGATGATGATGATGATATAAAATATAAACGGAAAAAACACACACAAAAATAGGGATTTCTTAAAAATAAGCATCTCTGTACTATGTTTACTTTTACAAATGTTTTATTTGTAAACTTACAAATGTAAACAAATTAAATTAAAGTACATAAGAAAATCTTACCTAATGATTTTTTGGATTATTCTCCTATGAATATTCTATCTGGTATCTAGACTAGTACCTATCTAACTAGTGTCAAGTTCCATAAGTATATCGCAGTCGAGGATATTAAATTAATAGACGCCTATAAAATACCTGTGTACAGTGTCAATATACGAGCAACAGTCGAGATTACTCTATATGTAACGCTACAAAATTAATAATAGTACTTATTACATAGTAACGCAGTTCTTGAGATAGCATACTTTATAGACTTCAGATAAGCTGTCAAGTAGGTAGTTTAAAAAGCAGCGAAGATTTTATGGACTTTTTGATTAAAGAGTGCGATGGCACTGCGGGATTACGGATGTTAGTGGCTGTTAGTACTTAGTACTAGTGTTAGTACTTACTTAGATCCGATGGAAGTACTTTACTTATCTTTCAAAATTACATATTTTGCACCTCCTTCTAAAGACTTATTCTCGGCATCACCAGTGGGTTGACAGGTAGATAAAGCCTATGGCTAGTACGCCTTTTACATTTGTGATAACGTTAAATAAATCTTATACCTCTAAACGAGCAATTCTTGTATATTTATATATTTATAAATTTCTGTGATCTCGAAAACGGCTCTAACGATTTCGCTGAAAATTGGTATATGGAGGTTTTTGGGGGTAAACAATCGATCTAGATTAGTCTTATGTTTGGGAAAACGCGTGTTTTCGAGTTTTCATGCGTTTTTCTTTCCACGCAGAACATGGTCGCTAATTTCGTCACACCGGCCGCTATCTGTTTTGGCTCAGCAGTTTAGGATGCGGACCGTTAGAAAATGTGTTACGGGTTCGAACCCACTCGGTGACTTACTTTTGTTTTTTTTATGTTCAAGTTTATATATGATTTTTTATTTTGTGTTGTTTTTAGACAAGTTTTAAAAAAATTCATTAATGTTTGAGATGTGACCGAGCAAAGCTCGGTCGCCCAGGTACTAAATAAAATAAGTACGCATCGCTTTTTAACCGGCATTAAAAACCGGAGTAGGTTACCAATTCGAATGTATAAAGGTATGTTTTTTATGTATGCTCCCTGATTACTCGAAAATGCCTGGACCAATTTGAAATTATTATTTTTTGTTTGAAAGGGCATACTTTTCAGGTGGTCCCATAGAAATTTTATCAAAATCGGTCATGTAGTTTGGGGTCGGTTTTTTAGTTTTGACAAATTATTATTAGGTATGTTAAATCGACGATAACTCTATTCTATTGGAGCTTTATAAATTTGGAATGCGTGAAGATATAGCCAATAGAATTTTTAACTTTGAACATAAGCCAAATAAGTCTATTTACTACTAGTCTACTTTAGTTAGTTATCAATGTCAATACATATAGACTTATCAGTTGTGTGAAATGCTGCGTCCGATTTACAACACACAGATATATCTCCGATTCTCTGGTTTGCAATTTATGAACACTGTTCGTTGTGTGATCATTGTGTGGTCCATTCGTTTCCTTATCTCTGCAGCAGATAAATGTTTCGTAAGGAATTTGGTCAGTACTAAAATGGTTTGGAACTTTCGACGATAAAATATGTACCTAACCTCTTTATACATCATCATCAAACCTATCATCATCAGGTCTTTTAGTCTCCACCGCAGGAGCACGACCCTCTCTGTACTACCAGAGCCATACTTGGTCAGAGCAGTGAGTGGACTTGGCCTGCACTCTCCACGCTGGCCAGAGGCGTTCGAGAGATGTCTCTAATATTTGACGACCTCCGTGGCGTAGTGGTCACCATGCTAGTCCGCCACCCAGAGGTCCCGGGTTCGATTCCCGGTCAGGGCAAGTTGGAAAATGGCCTTTTTCAAATTGTCCTTGGTCTTGGATGTTTATCTATATATGTATTTGTTATAAAATATAGTATCGTTGAGTTAGTATCCCATAACACAAGTCTCGAACTTACTTTGGGGCTAGTTCAATCAGTGTAATTTGTCCCTATATATTTATTTATTTATTTACTTATTTATTTCATAAGCTTACGTTACGTTAAATCATGCAAGTTATCTACTGCTTTAATAAAATAGTTTGCAAAAGACAAGAAACATGCATCGTCTAAATGGGCCTTTACGAAGTACTTATCTTTTTTTGTCTAATCTTCACCTAAATATTTAGCTTCCATATATTCTTCTGTCTTCACTATGTACTATCACGGTCTTTTTTGCATGGATACCATAAAGTCGATTTTTCTGTGAGGGTTTGCACCTGGACTCACAGAATTTAAACTAGATGGCGTATTCACAAATTAAAAATAACAAAAGCTCAGCAACGTGCATCTGCAAAATATGATTTTTAATTGGCTTAAGATAATTTGTGATGACATGAAATAAAATAGTAACTATAGCAAAAAATAAAATATATTTTCGATAAAACATAGCTTATTGTTTTTTTTTTAAGAAATACTAGCGCCATCTTAAGATATAATCCACTCAGTTGGCGTTGAAACCCTGCTCAAACGATTTTGCTGCTATGGAAAATTTTCTTCTGATCAGTTCTGCATGGAAAGCATAAGGTTTAATTTTCTGTGAGGTTTTGCATTAGGAGCCTCAGAATAAAACTAGATGGCACTGTTCACAAAAAAAAATGACAAGTTATCCTTTCATTTACTAGTAGATCTTATTTTCACTAAAGTTGAAAACAGATAGATGAGCTAGTGGCGCATTGATGACGTATGAGCCGATTGGCAGCGGTTCGAATCCCAAGTAAGGCTTAATTAAAAAAAAAAGAAATAATATAATAATATAATAATTAATTGTTTTTTATTTTATATAATTTTTTATAATATAAAAAAAATATGATAATATTTTTTTATTTGGTAAAATGGAAACATCAACAAATATTTTTCTTACTGATTAACGTTTACAATTGCAACTTTCGTGTAGGTAGATAAGAAATAAAACAACATTAGTAATATTATAGTCTTATAATGAATACAATTTAACTTATAACCTTTCGCTAAATACACAACATAAGTTTTATAAATGTTTTGCCTACTTATATTTAGAGTAGTATAGTTTATTACAAAAATTCGTTTTGCAGATATATATATTGACTAAATGATTTGATATAATATGATTTTAAGGTTTATAGCTTAAGTATTCGTTCCCAATCGAGGAAGAGATTGAAGCTAAACCTCAAATCAATAACAATTTTGAGACCGGGTTGTAGCTACCATAAAGAATAAAAGACAATATAAACATTTGTAAAAATGCAGAAAATAATAAAAATCTCTTAGTATAATAACATTTTGCTATTACAAAAAAAAAAATATCCTACTTACGCTCATTTTAAACACAATATATAGCTATCCCGGTCTCAGCTAATAACCTGTATAACCGCCATTTTGATCGATTCTTTCAGCACGTCTAAATAATTTACACTATTTGCTCGACTGGGTACTAAAGTTAGTTCTCCTGGGCCTGTGGCACTCATCCATACCCCCCATATCCCTCACATGTTTACTGTTATACGACCAGATTCACAGTTAAGCACAACGTGATCACTATTATAACGCGTATTATTCCTATGCTACAGCGTAACTCGCCCGTGTTGGCTAGATTTAAGTCTTCTCATCACTGAATATGACGTTACTCCAGTCGAAATTTCTATATTCCAAAGCGAACTCTAATCGCGCTCTTTTATGGGTTTCGGTTAGCAATGGCTTAATAGCATGTCGCCGATAATGCAGACCTTCACTATGGAGAGCACGACGCACCGTTCGTAAAGATGTGTCAAACAATCCTGGGTAATATCTGGTTGGGATAAAGCCATTTTCCTCATAACCTTGCACCATAAGTTCACGCTGGTCTGAGCTAATATGGGGTCTTCTGCCGGATCTACTGCGGTGTTCCAACGAACCCTCCTCTTGAAACCGTTTTATCCATAAAGTGACAGTCTTTATCTAAAAAAGGAATATATGTTTTATTTTTATGTTTCAATGGCCATGCGTAGTAAAGTAAATAACAGAAAGTGAATTCAATAATTTTTTTATACTTACGTTTAAGCCAGTTTCTCTAGAAATTTCAGAATAATTAAGGCCTTGCTTAGGCAAAGCTATTATTTGGGCCCTCGTAGCCATATCAATATTCAAACACGAACTCATATTAAAATAAATAATGAAAACTCGTTTAAC
Source organism: Acrobasis consociella (assembly GCA_963555685.1). Classification (NCBI taxonomy): domain Eukaryota; kingdom Metazoa; phylum Arthropoda; class Insecta; order Lepidoptera; family Pyralidae; genus Acrobasis; species Acrobasis consociella. Next base: position 1,567,815 of record OY743114.1, read on the forward strand.
GCAATCGTAACTGAACTTACTCAAAGAAAGTATAGAACGTTATGATTTAACAAAGATATCATTTTTATAAATCAATGGTAAACTACCTTCAATTCTTTTGAGTTTTTATTTTAGTCGCTTACAATATCAACCTTCATAAATAACTACAACAGGATAAACAGTAGGGTAATTTTAATCCTCTGCATAGATACGCATTGGTCTAATGGTTAGTGGTATTGAAACATAAGACAAATTTTATGCTACCGAGTTCGAATCCTAGCTAGCTGTCGTTTCTCTGCAATAAGGTTTTTAATTGTAATAGGAGAATTTGTGATAATATAATAACTAGCAAAGAACGAGACTTGAATGAGCCATGTAAATTATTTATTTTCTTATTTCCAATTCAACTAGCGCCATCTATGGTATCTAAACCAAACCAATACATAAGTTTTTAAAGAGGGCGTGGCGCAAATCGGCGCAATCGATTTTGTTAAGGAAATATCCATGCAGAACTGACCGCAGGTGTACTTTACTTAATTAAAGTCCGTCTTGCACTTCATTTTTCTCCCATGTCTGAGTTTTTTTTTCAAATTTGTATTAACATATTTGTTAAGTCTATTATTCTGAAAAACCCATTCTCTGTATCTCTCTTTCCCTACTGAATATATTCCATAGAAAATGTAGCATTCACGTGATCTAGTTACATCCGAGAAAAAGAGATTTTTTAAAATATTAATTACAGTACCTATATAAACAGAACACTTTATAAAGGTCGTTTTACCCAAATTAAGCATTCAATTTCCATCCTTTCCAAAATAAATACAGAAATTAAAATAAACAAAGAAATGAATACACGTATAATAGCAGTAACAAGATGTTGATAATAAGTCTGCCTCGTCACAAAGTAAAGGAAGTATAGGTAAATGGAGAGCTGTTGCATTTTGTCTTAAGAGTCCTTTACCCTACCCTACCCTTACCCTAGACCAAAATACAATTTTTCCATACAAACGTAGTCTACGTTTTATTTCGAAACGAAATGCCCGATTTCATCAACATTTTGTAATTTCAAAGATATTGCAATTATCTAGAGTAATAACTGGTTTTGGACGGTAAAAATATGAACTTGAAATAGAATATAGTGTATTTATATCGTTTTTGACCATCAGTATGGGAAACTTCTAAATTGTTATATTTTCTTTCCAGTTCATAATTTTACTGTAGGAAACCAGTTATTACCCTAGATAATTGCAATTTCTTTAAAATTACCAATTTTACCGAAATCTGACATGTGGTTTCAAAATTAAACGTAGACTACGTTTGTATGGAGAAGTCTAGGGTAAGGGGATTCTTAAGGCTTGAAAGAAAATCATTAATTTTAATATTTTCTACTTGAAAATATTTTTCTAGAGAATTTATAAATATTACTGCAACATTAACTTCAATTATTTAGATGTAGATTAGTCTTTAGAAATTTTTAATATTTTTATTTTATTTTTTATTACACCATAGAATGACACTCACGTTAGAGAGTGTCATCCTATTTTAATCTTATACTAAATTAGACTAAATCATCATTATGTAGCGCTTAATGTTGCTTGACACTGCAACGCGGGCACTTCGCTCCAGGTCTGGTGGTGCTTACATTGTCGTCATTTAAAATTCTACTTATCTCAATAAGTTATCTCTTCAAATTATTTTATATGAACAACTATTGAAGTCATAGTCCAAGTCATAGTCATAGTCCAAGTCCGAATTTTAGATGTTAGCTATTTACAGTTAATTTAAATTCACAGCTGTGTTTGCGCATATTGTAGAAATAAAGTTCAAAGTAATACCTACCTCTGTAGCCTCCACATTTTGTGGTGTCATGTTCAATTGCTTGGAAACGACTAATGAGATTGTAATTGCTTTGAACTCGTTCCTTTTCTTTTTGTCAAACGTCTGTATCTTTTTCTTTTTTGGAACTAAGTAGGCGTGGACGGCCAGTATTATGAGTTGCTTTTGTTTTTCTCTTTAGTCTGTAATTTATGTCTTTTTGATGGCTTCGCAAACCAGTCGCAAACCAAATTGCGTAATGTGATGGTTTACATAATCTTTTCTTTTTTTATTTTGTTGGTACATGGAGTTCGAACAGATCCTTTAAAAATAATAGTTAAAAAATTATTCGTTTATATAACTTATATTATACATTTATCTATACATATAATAAAACAGTAAAAAAAGTGTGTCTGTACATTAAATAGGCGATGGAGATATAGTAATAGGTAAGAATTAAAAAAAAATATTTGTCTGTCTGTTTGTACCGCTAATTTCCGGAAATACTAGACGGATTCGAATTTAACTTTTTTTGTTATATAGCTGTAAAGCCTAGGCGACATAAAGGGTATAAATGATTTTGGAAAATGGAACACCTGATGCAGAACTATATGGTCCAGCTAAACTATAATATATATATATAAAATGACGCCTAAGCAAAAGTTGTTCAGCCTGATGAGCATTTTCCAGAGACATAAAGTCCACGCGAACGAAGTCACGGGCTTCGAATAGTAGTTAATAAGACTGTAGGCACAACTTGTCTAGGCTTAGAAAGTCTAATCAATAAATTACGTTGTTGAAATGCATGCAGATTTTACGAACAACAAGCCCCTATAAATCACTCTTGTATAGGACAAATGTAGAAATAGGAAATCGCAAAGCCATTATATGAAAATTGTCGCGACGTATTTTACTGCAGCTTATTTATAAACGGAGATGGATGATAAGCCATATGAATTAGTTCTGTCGTATTGTAAATTTAACTGTTTATCCAAAGTAATACAAGTATGGAATCTAAATCATTAACTCTTTATCCGATGGCGTACAAGTAAGGAATCGAAATCATGTTTATAGCCGATGCGGCTAGAAATCCATCACTGTTCTGATTTTTTTCTGTCTTTACGCTATCGTCACGCTTAATGTGACCTTTGGGTCTTAAGATCATAGCCTCGTGTCCACCCCGCTAGGGATAAAGATATGGTAGTTTTTGTCGGTGTCTTTAATTGAAGACTTGACATCAAAAATCTGCGAATTTGTTTTTTTTTTATTTAACTTGTGTAACTGACGATTAAGGCGATTAACACACTGCACCGCGCCCCGCTGTGTAGTGCGGGGCCGCCATACAAAAAACGACTTTTAGTCGAATCTAATGACACCTCTCAACTCAAGCCAAAGTTTATTTTTTCTATTTATTTAATTTATTGCAACAATCTTAAGATCATAATACAAAAGTAACAACTTAATGCTACGCATTGTCTACCAATTCACCTTTGGGACGTAGAAGAAAAGATGGTAGATGGGGTGCAAATTTAATTAGATAATTAGGTATATTGAAATAAACAAATTAGGGTGTATTTAATTACATGAAGTATTCCATCAAACCCAGACTGCAGAGCGAGCCAAAGAAATATACTAACATACATACATTCGGAAAACATAACCCTCCATCCGGCGCACTAAGTTAATCGATCTGAATCTGACCCAAAAAGCATTTTACATCAATCGTATGAACTCATACGATAATAATATGGCAGTTGCCCAAACGTGAGCAATCAACGTCAATGCCTCATCAATCCATCAATAAAGGCGCCGCAAATCATATTTCCGTCGAAATGAGTTGTCATCGCGGTGCAGGGCAGTGCAGCGGCTGTCATCAGTCATTACCGGGGTTCGGTTCCGGAGGGAATTGTTACAGGCGGCACAAGTGTTGAGAGGTAGACCTGAAAATAAATTAAATACATATTATGCGTCTTTATCCTTGCGGTCTAGATAGAGTCCAGCGTTATAAAACCCAAGTAAGTTGGAAAAAGGAAATAGATACATATATGAATGGTAGACAGAGCTATAGATGTCACGATTAATAAATAATATTGACGACCTCTTTGGCTTACATAGTGGTCATCACAGACCTATTATGTGGTGGTCATCTTGCCGGACTGTCACATCGGAGGTACGGGGTTCGATCCCCGGTCAGGTCAAGATAGAAAATGATATTTTTCAGATTGACGTCGTCTTTGATGTTTATCTATCCTACTTCCTACTTCCTACTAATCCTACTTCCTACTAATATTATAAATGCGAAAGTGAGTTTGTATATTTGTTTGTTTGTTTGTTTGTTTGTTAACTCTTCACGCTTCAACTACTGAACCGATTTGAATGAAATTTGGTATGGATATAGTTTGAGACTCGGGGAAGGACATAGGGTACTATTTATCCCGAAATTCCTACGGGGATCGAAGCCCGCGGGCACAGCTAGTATGTTATAAAATAGAGTATCGTTGAGTATCGAACTTACTTTGGGGCTAACTCAATCTCTGTTATTATTCCGTACATATTCATTTATTTCCCTTGGGTTAAAAAAATAATATTTTGGTCGTTCGCTCGTCAGTGGAGCACACGCGCGTAGCGTTGACAGCATGACGTATTAGTAATACTCGGACACGCATTAGTCCATGTCGGACTGTTTGACTCGGATTATAAAACCACAGGCAAGTTTCGGACATTTTGTAAGGCTCGGCGCAAACGGGTCACTACAAAACGCGGCCACCGATCACTTCTCTACTAATTTAGTGGCCGCCACCGGCGTCACCGTGTGCGGCGAGTCCATATATATGTAATAAAACCACCTTTTTCGTATAAATTATATGTATGTATATTCACTTAATTTTCAATACAACACTCCATTAAACAATTAGAACACTTGAGATATTAACATTAACATAGAGTAGAGAACGTGCTAACGCTACCGAGGATAGCCAAAGAATGAATCTCATCAGTCGGGCGAGCCCGGTATTTTCTGTCTGTCCCCACCACTTATCGTTACGTCAGTGAGAAAGCAAATATCAGTGTTGCCATTTTATTAAAATAAAAGTTACGGATTGTATAATATTGGTAATGTTGCCATTATTTATTTTAAAAATATACGAAATCGTTACAATACAAAATGTATGAAAACTACACGAAAGTGGTCGGTGGTCGGCGGCCGCGTTTTGTGGTGGCCCGTCTGCGTCGAGCCTTAGTCTCGGATTATAAAACAAATCAGAACAAAAAGCAAACCATCATTGGATCGCTAAATTTTCAGAACTAGTTGATTTTAACCAAATAATTGCAGCGGTTTAGGATTCATGAACCATTGTAGTACAAAAAGCTTTCGGATCGCTAAATATAAACTATTTTAATTCCTTAAAAAAGTGTAAAAATAGTTTTAAATGTATTATTACTTATTTGTTTCAGGTACTTACAGTCACTGATTGATACAATAATCAACTGAATGCAACTAATACGCGTAAAGGTAAACATACTTATAATTATTAATATTGTTATCATCGGAGTGAACGAACTGCAAAACAGAGCCAATTATCACCCTTAAAACATTATACTGTTCCTATCCTAGAACTTTGCACTGCATTATTTTCATTCATCATGTGTACTTGCTTTCAAGAACAACTTAAATATTCATTTCTTTAATTATCGTATCTAATAGTAGAATATGCTTTATCATACTCTAAGGGCTCCTACAGACGAGTGACAGTATGCCCGCGATACCTGTCAGCGAAGTGCGTCGCGCGATGGTCGGCAACTATCGCAAACGGTCGCATGACACAAGTCAATGGGTCAAAATCTGTCGCGAGACCGTCGGCAATAGTCGCCGATAGTTGCCATTAGCCAACGACAGTCGCCGACGGTCGCGCTAAAGCTTTTGACAGTTTGTGACAGATTGACATGTGCCACGGAACAAAATGACGGAAGACGGAATTCGCCGACAGGTGTCGTGGACTTATGTACTGTCGCTCGTTTTATACTTGATATATCGAATCATAGTAATTGATTGCTTCTACAACAACTGTTCACATTAAATCGTTTACTTCAATGTCAGTACCGGTGGTTCGACGTTAGAGTAGAAGTGATAACAAAACGGTACTGCAACATCTCCAATTTACTTACACCGAGCTATCGATGCACCATCACAGCAAAACCGACACCGTAAACCATCGAACTCGGTCAGTGCAAGCGGTTAAAACAAATATTCGGCGGGAACACAAACAATAATATTGGTCTATCCGCCGGTCCGTCCGTCACTGATACGAGAAATGGAATTTATTGCGTTCAACCGCGGCCATTGTTTTTTTTTTTATGGTCGGTGGTTTCGATGCAAATTGGCTGGGTCTGCTCTGTTCCGAAAATCGTTTGCAACGAAAACGTCGATTCAATGTCAATTTGGACCAAAGAACTATCAAACTTGATTTCGTGATTTGAATTTCGGAATGAAAAGAGCTATTGGAATAATGTTTAGTAGCTTCAGTCAGTAGCATAATAATGTTTAAATCACTGCTTGATTTCCTCCCTTTGATTTTTCCTGGAAATTTAATGGCATGGAAGTTTATGAGTGAGTATGTATTTGTTTGAGATAAAAATAGTTAAAGTATCAATTTTACAGCGGACTTTTATAATCTAAACTTTGTGGTGTAGGAATGTAAATAATTTTTTAAACAAGTACTTTTAAGAGAATACTTATTCTAAAACCAAATTAGCAAAATCGGTCAAGCCTCTTTCGAGTTTTAGCGGGACTACGAACAGCAATTAATTTTTATTACATAGATTACACATTAAACGAAACGATATTTCAATTTTCGAGAAAATAATTTAAGCACACGGGCTTAAAGCTACCCTTCTCATGCCTTCAAATATGTACTCGCAAAATTAAATTTAAACAAAATAGCCAATTAACAAAGTTCTACGCCAACAAAACTCCACCATGAGGGCAGTTTGAAATTACCCTTTGGAATTAATAGCATAGCCTTTATAAGTGATATTAATGTACTGATCTCACATAGGGTTATTTACGCGTGCTTCGAGATATAAATAAGGGGGTGGGGAGGGCCTAATTCAATAACATTCAATTAAAAGACCTTCTGCTAGTAGAAACCGGCCCTGAGGTGAGGACCAAGGATATTATAAAACTAGAAGTGCCCTTCTATGGCAAGAAGTCTCACTAAACTCACGTCTAGATTTGACTCAAAGCACTTAGGAGTATATTGTGCACTGTGGTGCAGTAATTTGCTCTTTTTTTCTCTTCTGAGTTAGATTTCATTTTATTTTAAGTTAAAAATATATGTAGCTTGTACTTTTATTAATTTCTGTTCTTCGAAATTTGATAAAGGATTTATTTATAATAAAGAAATTACAATTGAACTAAAAAGAACGTAAGGGTCGTGGGTTCAAATCCCACTCGGGGCGAAATTTTTTATCACATGTTTTAATTTGGTTTACCATTTGACGACAACAATAGTGACGATTATTAAGAGATATTATAAATATCCTATGATAATAAAGATATCATCATCATCATGAGGTCTTTTTTTCTCCACTCCAGGAGCACGACCCTCTCTGTACCATACCAGAGCCATACTTAGCCAGAGAAGCCAGAGGTTTTGGCCTACACCCTCCTTGCTGTCCAGATGGATTGGACGGATCTCATTGATGTTTATAAGCTTTGTTTAGCTTGTATTTCCTAAGTCGCCTTCTACGACATCCACGGGAGGACTTGGAGTGGCCCTATTCTACTCTGCCAGAAACCACACGGCAACCATCGAAATAAAGATATATTTATATTGAATTGAATTGCCTGCTTACCTGTAAGGCTTATCCAGGGAACAATATATCTTGTACTCCCGCAGGACGTATAACAAATTGTGATGTCATGTTTTCTGTAATTTACTCTTATCTGAGGCGGCGGAGATCTCGGCCCGATACCACCTTAGTCATACCGCCGTCACCGATACCAGGACGGTACCTACCTTCTTATGTTTAAAATGTTTGAGAGACGAGATATACAGGGTAAAAAAAATGAGGTGTGTTTTTTTAAAACGTACATTTATGGGCGTATCGAGGTTCGGCCAAAGATTTTTAAACTTGTATTATGAAATACTAAATTAACGATACAATACTATTTTTTTTTGTAAATACTAAGATTTACATCTTTTTAACTCCTGTCAAAAAAGGGGGTGTCATAAGTTTGACGATAAGGTCTGTCGGTATGTCTGTTTGTCCGTCTTTCTGTCTAGACAGACTGTGACATCGCACTCGAACATGTGGACGTTGCGGTTTATTCACGTTATAGCAAGTGCCCTCGTGGTTGTTTTATATATGTTTCATGAAAATTAGTTCAGCTGTTGAAAATGTATTGGGAGTTCAGACAAGGCTTTCCCTAGCAAAAAAAAAGATGACAGCATGAACATACATAGTAAAAAGATCGAACAACGACAACCTCCTCCTTTGGAAGTCGGTAAAAAATACGTGAACATTACGGTCCTTTATTTTTCCTGCGGGGCCGTGCGGCGGCCAAAGATCAGCGATACGTTAATGGTCAAATTGTGGCTTCACGCCAATTTGTGCTGGTTATTGAGGGCGGCCGTTTTTACAGTGACAATTTGCTTCAGATTGTTAACGAGCGAGCAAAGCGATCGGAGTGTTTTTATACGCTCTTAAAGACGACTCGCGTGACATAATGCCCGCGACCGTTGCTGTCTGTTGCAAATGGTCTCGTGACACATGACAGTCTGTTACAGACTGTCGAAAATATGCTATTTTCCAACAAGTCAAATCAGCAACTTTTTTCTAAACGTCAAAACAAACAGTTTCTATGGGATTTTGAATGAAATACAGGCAGGTGACGTCATAGATTTTTGGAGTCAAATAGCGCTCTTATTATTAGTTTTTCTACAATAATAAATTTAAAGTAACGTTAAATTGGATATGTTCAAAGACAAGTGACATTATTTTGCGACGCTTTATTTTTCTATTAGTACAAAATAATTTAATTTGGACTTAGGAAAGTACCCAATTGCCGCGCGACCGTCGGCGATAATCCCCGATAGTCCCCGAAAGTCGTCGACGGTAGGGCGGCAGTTTTTGACAGATTGTAATCTGTCACACGACGGTAGGTCGCCGACGCCGACAGGAGACGCGGGCATACTGTGTAAGAGCGCTAGTACACATTTAAGTATAATATGTGCTAAACGATAACTCGAGTAACTATAGTCGGAACGTCATAGAATCAAGAATCATTTATTTGCCATATACAATAGATGTCAGAGATGTGTAAATGTTAGTATGTACATTTTATAAACCTGCAGGTGATGTAGGACATTTGGCAGGCGAAAAGATGAGCCTAAGCACCTAAAGCCAAGATATTTTTAAGTTGGAATACGAGCAAAGTTGTTTTAGAGGTGGCGAGCTATGACCTGCAAAAGGCGATCTACATTTTCAAAACAATCGGGGCCAAAGATCGCCGGGATCAATTTAGTGGTCAAATTGCGACTTCACGCCAATTTGAGTGGCTTATTGGGGACGGCGACCATTTTCAGTGACAACATTCGTTCCAGATTGTTGTAAAAATTGATTTTTAAAAAAAATCTTTGGATATATTAGCATCGCCCTGTTTTCGTTTTTTTTTTTTCATATTTTATGACAAAAAGAGATAAGATCCTCAACGAAAAATTGGTAAGATTTTCCACATAACATCTAGCAAACATAGAAGAAATTATAGTTACAAAACGGAATTTATGTACAAGTTGATTTTCGGTGTGATCATATTTTTCAATTCTATCAACCTTAGTGTTTTTTCCTAAGAGAGTTGCGATATAATTTTCTTTCTAAGGAAAACTAAGGTAATGCGTGCATATATGTAATTGGGTACGTTCCTAAGTCAAAAATAAATTATTTTGTACTAATAAAAAAATAAAGCGTCGCAAAATAATGTCACTTGTCTTTGAACATATCCATTTAAACGTTATGTTAAATTTATTATTGTAGAAAAACTGATAATAAGAGCGCTATTTGACTCCAAAAATCTATGACGTCATCTGCCTGTATTTCATACAAAATCCCATAGAAACCGTTTGTTTTGACCCATGGTTTTGACGTTTGGAAAAAAGTTGCTGATTTGACTTGTTGGAAAATAGCGTATTAATCCTGTCGAACATGATTAAGTTTATATTGTAAATGTTAAAACATCCATGTTAGTAATCTTAAAATTAATTTGACTCATTACAAACTTTTAAACGAATCAAAACTTATTCAATCTTATACGGCAATTTTTCATACCTTTTTTTTACGTTTTAAATTTTGAGCATAAGAAGAAATGACCTTTTTTGTGCCATGTTGGAAACTTGACAATCGATTCAAGAAGACCATTTGAGTCTCAAACAATGCCGTTCGGGTCCGCCAGAATATTTACAACGACTCGATTCGTGTCCGATTGTCTCGATTGTTTTATTCGATACTCGATCGCCAAGCGTAATGATAAAGTAAATAATGTATAGAACTGATACTTCGTGTGATTCAATATACTATCTATCACGTCTCATATAGTTACTTAACGATTACGTCCTTATGATGTGGTAATAAGTTTTCAAAACGACTTCACCCCCAAACTACACAACCAATTTTGATAAAATTTCTATGGGACCACCTGACAAGTGCCCTTTCATAAAACTTTTCAAATCGGTCCAGGCATCTTTGAATAATCGGTAAACATACACAAAAACGTTTCCGAAGAATTGAACCTTCTCGTTTGAACCCTCTCTTGGAAGTCGGTTAAAATATAGTATCACTAGCTGTACCCGCGGGCTTCGCTCCCCGTGGGAATTTCGGGATAAAGAGTACTCTATGTCCTTCCCCAAGTCTCAAACTATATCTATACCAAATTTCATCCAAATCGGTTCAGTAGTTTTAAGCGTGAAGAGGTAACAAACAAACAAACAAATATACAAACTCACTTTCGCATTTATAATATCAGTAGGATTGTCGCGTATCACAAGATAAAACTTAGTTTGGGACTGTCTCAGTCAGTGTAATTTTTCCAATATTTTTATTTATTATTTTATTTTAAAACTAAATAATTATTAAGGTTGTCCTTCCATACTCCTTGTATTTTGCAGGTGTGCCGAGAGCGGAATGTGTGAAGTACGAGTGCATTGAGAGATGCGCTTTATTTAGCGCCAAACAAAGCAATCTGATCGGGCGTGAAATATTGTTGTCTTGGTTACATCACCACCAAGGCGCTCAACAGCTGGAGTATAGTGTTATTTCGAAAGTGAAATATTATTGACGCCTGTGTTGACAAATAAGCGTAATTTAATTAATATACTTCCAGGCCGGTCTGGAAGTGTTGAACTCAAGCACCATCTATATGGCTTGCATTGCATTGTTTACCTATAACTATCATACTTGATGTTATAAGCATTAAGTGATTCAATTAGGCGCTACTAGATGTCATATTGGACGCACACTATTTAAACAAGTTTTTGGAATTTCCGTGCTCTGTTTCAACGCGCTGTAGCTATAAGCAGTCACTTTGAAATAAATTGAAAGATACCAAACCCTCTTTCTCTCGGGCATCAATGTTATAGGGAGAAAAGGATCAGAACTACTAGTACTAAGACTTCATGCGCAGATCGTAAAACCCGTTCGAGCGGATGGTGAAAATGTCTCTTTATTCGTTAGTTTTCAATTCGTGCACCTCAGCGGCGTGCTACGATCAAGTACTAGGGATCTTAATTTTTTGTATGGTGGAATGCTGTAGGACCCCTATTTTACGTGCGGGCAATGCGGGTTCTAGATTTTCAAGCGGCCTCAAGACATCTGACGTAGCTAGACGACTACCTTATAGTGACGAAAGCCGAGACCAACGTCTAACACGGCACGTTCAAAGCAGAGCTCAAGAATTTGTTTCGACATTTGTGGTAACTCAAGTGCCTACCACGCAGTGTCTCTTAACTTGCGAAAATAGAAATGCGTGCTCTCTACCGGCCATCAAGCTAGATAACACTAGTGACAGACAATACCTATGTTATCCGTCATCTTCACAAGAGCAAAAGAGATAGCAATCAATTTGACAGTAAGTTTTCATACAAAACATGTCACCCTGACTCGAACATCGTTATAAAAAAATTGGATATTTCAAATTTTAAACTGTGTTAATTTGTATGTTATCTTACCTTGGAAAGATGGTACCGTACTGCTTTATTGATAGTTCGTGTGGTAGTAGTACTCCTTTAAAAATCACAAAAAATATTTAGTTTCTGGTCACATCTGCTACCATCTCTGTGTGCCTACTCGCAACTTCCAGTGCTGCCTACGGGCCCTCCAATATTTTCTATGGCATTGGGTATCTGTAACGTTAGTAATTATATTATCTTGTGCTATAGGTATCCATCTTATACCTTGTAAATCTATGGGAACGGCTCCTTTATCTTTGTAACAAGCTAGGTAAAGTTTACTACTGGTAATTTCTTCCAAAAAGCTTGCCTTTAAAACTAATAAGTTTCTAGCATTGAAAGTTCCCGCAACCTTCAGTACATAAACATTTGAATTTATACCGGCTTTCTATAATGTTCCATTGTTGCGGGAACACAAAATAGCGCAAGTACAGAGTAAAGGTCTCACAGATGCTCAAACAAAAAACAAAAAAAAATTACGTGAGATACAGACATATAATATAACATTTGAGACTTGCAACTTAGACGAGTTGCTGTTTATACGAGTTCCGATTTGCGTTTTAGACGAATTCCGACCTCATCTTCTTGAGTCTTTATCGGGGCGAATGTGACTAGAAGACGCGCGTATACGATGCGGTCTCGAGACAAGGTTGGCACGTACAGAGAAACTGACTCTCTACGTGAACCTGTACAATCCTATATTTAAAGTTGCCTACACACGACACAATTTAGGAATTAATCTGCAATCTGCTGCTGTACTAGATTGCAAATCATGGCAATAACGCGAAGCGACAAGAACGGGAGAGAGATGAGAGGATAGGGAACAAGGACACATATTGTGCGGAACCTTAGAAGATTCTGTTCTGTATGTAATACTCATGTTAATTCTGTGACAATAGGTTGTGGTCAGAGGAATTGTTTGATATAAAGCTAATGAACATTTTCTATCATTGCACCATAGGCACATTCTTCTTCTTTGCGCGTCGATTGGATTTTTTCTTTTATATGATTTGATCAGCCCAGTACTAGGCCACTTCGACGGCTTCATCGTTAACCTCAAGTAAATCATCCAAGGTGCAGGTTGTAGGGCACCCGGGACAGGCATATCTATTAAGCCATTCACAGGGAATTCTCACATCTTGGAAACAAAAGCAGAAACTACGGACCTCCACTGTGCCTACCCCTCTGCCCCTCTGGGAAACAGGCGTGATAATTAAGCGTCACGTACGTATCAGTTTTAGAGAAATCGCTCTGAAACTGCATGTGAACGACAAGCAATTGCTTGTTTTCTGTCACTGCGGTGTTCTGTGTCGGGATTCCGAGATTATTGTAAACCCGAACAAAGGCCGAGAATGTATGTAAATTAACTTTTCTAATTGGAAACGCCGTTGCATCGGCTTTGCACTGGACATTATCCGATTTTACGACCGCCTTAAAACGTTAATAGAAACGGAGGTATATCAATTAGCATTGTTTATAGGATTCGACCGTGGCTTTAAAATAATATAAGAGTGCGTAGTTTATTTTATAGGTAGATGGTAAACGGTCAAGCCGTACGATCTAAAAGTCTTCTGTTTCAATTCGTTTGATTCTACATACATAACCAAACCTTTTCATTAATATAACCTTTTATGTACGACCAACCTTGGAGGTTAGATTCGTGCATTTTTCGTTTTTTTTTCTGTTATGTCTGGCCAGCACAGAATCAAAGAAAAGACCAAATACATACCATGGAATCAAATACTTATCTAAAAAATCATAAACAACTCGTACCTAACTTTTTGCAAACAAGTTCCTGGCTGTTTTTAAAAAGTTACATCTTAATCTTGAATGTACAAGGAGGTTGTACCTCGTAACTAACTTTTAACAAAGCGAACTCCCGTGGGATAACTTTTTAACTTAACGGAAAACTCCGGCCAAGGAAAATGAACTCGGCCGTTGCAAATATTTGTACCGGCTTGTTTGATTTGCTTTTACTGTTTAATTCGACATTTTGAAGTACGAATATAACGGGGTTAACTCAAAAATGGGAGCTTTTTCGAGATACTTTAATTAATATAAAATGGTCAAGAAATGGAAAAATGTTCAAATCCTTTTAAAAATTTAGACAATTATTCTGATTCACGTAATTATTTCACTAATTGTGGAATGCAATTGTTAATTTAAATACATTTAGACTAACAATAAGGAAGTTTCTAACGACTCAAATCTGATACTTTTTCTAAACGTCAAATTTTCTTTGGGATTTGAATGAAAGAAAGACTAATGACGTCATAGTTTCTTGAAGTCAAATAGCGCTATTGATATCAGTTTCCGGAACGATTTATCTAAAATCTTGTTGAAAATGGATATTATTATGATCAATAATTTATTAAAGACCCAGGACTTCCTTGTTGCTATAATATAAATTTTGAAAATTGTCATGTAGACATCTTCCATGCTGATAAGGGAGAAAAGAAAACACTTATAATGTACAGCTGTATCATCTCTTTCCGCGATCTTAAGAACTGAAACGAACAAGAAAACCCAACACTATTTTGATTCCTTCCCCCACCTTCTCGCCCACCATCATGCTAAAACTGACCTTTGGGTCTTGCGGCCCAACTCCCATAGCATGCCACCGTAGATAAAACCATATAAATTTTATATCGCGCTACGGACTACTGCCTTCCCGCTGCGAGATGAAAACGCTCGATAAAATGTGTCGCCGGTGCTATAATTCTTCTAGAGTCGAAAAGCTATAAGTGTACCTTTAATTATAATAAATATGAACAGTGTCTGGCCAAGGCGACTCCCCACTCCCCAGTCATTTTCCTCAGTAAGGTCCTGCAATATGCTGGAAGTGGGTGCCATACTATAGAGATGTGGTGGTTATGGTCTGTTTAGAATCGCAAGACTCTAAAGACGCGATATAGTGTATGTTGTATATAAGGTTACCAACAATTTTTAAAATATAAAACGCAGTACAATGCCCTCTAGACCGTACCATTAAAATGAATGTTGAAAATAGTGCTAAAGCAGATATAAAGGATTCGTAGCAAATCTCCCCGCGGCGACCGGCTTACGAGGGATAGGGGAGATGGAACATCCCATTATATTAATGCACTTGCCGTCTTGTTAGCTAATCACTTATGTTGGGGCAACTATGGAAATGTTATTGCTGTTCTTTGCTCTCTGTTTTGTTCAGTTTGTGTGGTCTTTTGAGTAATGAGATCGGTTTTTGGAAATGCAACATCTTGTATTTTTTTTAGTATTCTTCTTATCATTATCATCATCGTTTCAGCCGCATAACGTCTACTGCTGGACATAGGCCTCACCCAGATTTCTAAAATTCATCTTATGTTAGTGTTTTTGCTTGCATCAATTACTAAGCTAAAGTCGAAGCAAAAGTTATGCTTTATTTGATTCATATTAGTCATGTTTATCATTGTACATAGATTATTTTTTTGTCTTGCGTGGAGATCATTTCGATACTTAGTACTTCAAGTAAAAAACTACCTTAAAACATGAGATGTTTTTATTTATTTATTTGAAGTCACGGTAGCACAATTGCTAGTGCACTCACTGCGTTAACGTGAGGGTCGTTGGTTCGTATTCCACTCGTGGCGAAATTTTTCATTACATGTTATTTTTGAGTTGGATAATATAATCCGAGCATTGTAGTGCGTTTAAAATCAAAAATTATCTGTCTATTTATGATGTGTACTTTGTTGTAAAATCACAATATTTAGTCAGAAAGTTATCAGGAATACAAAGGAGTCAAGATTTTTACATCAAAAACATCTTGTACTACAATTGTCTGGCACACTAAACGCATTCTATGTTTACTTGTAAAAAGTCTTATAAATTATTAAAATTAATGCGCCCATATTCTAAACCAAACGGCATCTAAAAATTCAACACAACATTATCTAATCTAGCAACAAAGCATCTATTATTACCAAATAAGTAGTTTTCAGAGCTTCAAGCTTCAAATCCTGGCTGTAATTCGTCCTCTGCCTGCGGCTGAGCAAACAAGACAGGCTGTGATGGTGCGCACGATACGATGGCCTGAGTTACAGCGGCGATCGTAGGCTGCCCTCGAAGAGTGGGCCTAGGATGGAGCCCTGCGGCACGCGCGTGCTTGTACTTAATTCCTGAGTTTAAGCGATACGGGTATGCGTGTACTGATTTTATGCGCTTTGTTTATGATTTAAATCAATAAATAAATATGTAGGGACAAATTACACTGATTGAGCTAGCCCCAAAGTAAGTCCGAGACTTGTGTTATGAGATACCAACTCAACGATACAATAGATAAACATCCAAGACCCAGGCCAGTCAGCAGAAGATCATTTTTCATCTTGACCTGACCGGGGATGAATCGAACCTCCTAAGTAGCGGACAGACGTACTGATTTTATGGCTGGCTTTGTTTGTGGTTTAATAGTATTTTGCTGCTATTTCCTTAATAACAAGAAACCAGATACGTAATCTAAAACAAAATAATCTGATGGATGGCCTAAGTTACAGCGATTGCAAATAGGTCGCTCTCGAAGAGTGGACCTAGGATCGAGCCCTGCGGAACGCGGGTGCTAGTACGTTATTCCGGAGTTAATGTGATTTGAGAAATGCATATAATGATCACGTCTTTTTGTCTCCATTGCAGGAGCTCGACCCTCTCTGTACTACTAGAGCCATTCTTGGCCAGAGCAGCCAGAGGACTTGGCCTACACTCTCTTCGCTGGCCAAAGGGGTTAGATAGGTCTCATGATATTTATAAGCTTTGTTTAGCTTGTATTTCCTAAGTCGCCTTCTACGAAATGCACGGGAGGACTTGGAAATACGTATGAATACTGATTTTTAAACCCGCGAAAAAAAGACGGGTGTTATAAATTTGACACTAGTGTTTCTCTGTGTGTCTATCTGTGACATCGTAGTGTCCGAACGGATGGAGCAATTTCAATGCGGTTTGTTTTTACGTGAAAGCAACTTCTCCTGCGGTATTTTTTACCCATGTTTGATGATCATCGGTTCAGTCGTTAAAAAGTTATTGGGTTTTGTAATTTAGTTTAGTTCCGGCACTTATCACTTCATGTCATTAACTTCTATACTTTTGCGTATGATTTTAAGTACACTATTAATTTTTACTGTAATAAATACGCTTTCATTGCTAATTGCAAAGGCAGGATCGAGTCGTTAGTAATATGTTTTTTTGGAATTAATAAAGCTTGTTTTAAAAATAAAAGTATTTTTTTTATTTTCTTATCTTGCTTGTGTATAAATATTTTTATTATTGTTGTGTTTCTTTAAATAATGTTTCTATGATAAGGCACAAAAACTACAAAACAAAATAATCCTGCCTAGGATCGAGCCCTGCGGCACTCCTGCGCTTGAAGTTAATTCCTGAGTTAAAGTTGCAAGACTGATACGCGTATACTGATTTAATGCTGGGCTTGGTCTAAAATACTATCTTAGCCATCCGAACTCAATTATATGTTTATGAATGGTTTTTTTATTATGCTCAGTGACAAATAATTGTTTTGCTATTTATTAAAAAGTCAGATTTTTTTTATTCAATGTACGATTTTATCTCTTATTGAAGGTATTTTTTTTTAAATATTAATTTAATGCAAAAGCTAAAAACTAGTAGCGTTTCGGAACGATTACTGCTGGAAAGATAATTACACTTGTTAGGTAAAATTTTATTTATTTATTTATCATTAAAATATTTAACGGATCAAGTCTGTGTTTAAATGTGTTTGGCCTAGGATCATAGGCATATACCTACTTAATGCACAGGCCTTTGTAGAAAACTATGTAGATATGGCCTGGTAGTAGTTAAGTCTAAGATTCAATCATAGTAAGACTATTAAAAACTTGTCTATCTGGTTGGCCCCTACGTTTTATCAGTGACTGTCACAATAATAATTTTACAATTATCGAAATGTATATTGCTTTCAGAAACAAATACTAAAAGTACATCGCACTCCAAAATTAAACCCTTAATTACTTCAGTAACAATCTCGAAGCGAACTCCAGAAAATAATGAAATACAGCCTTAACAAGCTTACACAGGATGATGTCTTAAACATCGAGAAACTTTGTAGACTTGAAATTATCTTCCTACCAAGCGCAGAAACACAAGTACTGTATTATAATAAAAAAACCGGCCCAGCGTTCCGCAGGGCACTATTCTGGGCTCCTTATAAGCATTGCCCTTTTTTTCTTTTCTGACGTTAGCTACGTTATTGTTACTCGTATTATAGCACACTTTAAAAACTGGAACAAAAGAATAACCAGTACATTTATCATTTTACAATATTCATTAATTTTTTTATGTGATTAAACTCGTATTATGATTATCAATTTAGTTACCTATTTATTTTAAATAAAATTACAATACGTGCACAAGGTAGAAATTAAATAATAAATAATGAAACTAAAAATGTTAACCCATTTTATACTTAAATATTCCCTCTTTTTCAACTAAGTAGGTATAATAAAATGAGATAGCGTGTCAGTTTCTCTTAATACTCCATTTAAATACATTTTAATTTCTGAGTTAAAATAACTTTTAAATGAAGGGGAAATGATCTTACTAGAAGGCGATTTAGAAAATAAAAGCTTAACAAAGCTAAACATCAATGAGACCCCTGCAACCCGTCTGGCCAGCGCAGAAAGTGTAGGCCAAATTCTCTGGCTGCTCTGGCCAAGTATTACTCGAGTAGTACAGAAAGGGTCGTGCTCCTGTACACTAAAAGACCTGATGATGAGATGATGAGGCCACATTAATAATTGCGGATTTTTTTATGAATATGGTTAAATGAACATGGTTTAACGTGCGTAAGTAGTGCTCATAAAATACGCTATTTTCCAACAAGTCAAATCAGCAACTTTTTTCTGAACGTCAAAACAAACAGTTTCTATGGGATTTTGTATGAAATACAGGCAGGTGACGTCATAGATTTTGTGAGTCAAATAGCGCTCTTATTATCAGTTTTTCTACAATAATAAATTTAAAATAACGTTAAAATGGATATGTTCAAAGACAAGTGACATTATTTTGCGACGTTTTATTTTTCTATTAGTACAAAATAATTTATTTTGGACTTAGGAAAGTACCCAATTCGCTACTTTCCAACAACTCAAATCAGATACTTTTTTGACTTTGACTTTTTAAATGTCTAAACAAATATTTACTATAGGATTTTAAAATGCAAGCTAATGTCGTCATAGTTTCTTGAAGTCAAATAGTGCTAATAACAGGTTTTTTGATAAAATCTCTTTGAAAATGGATATGATCGATGACAAGTGACATTATTTTGTTACTTTTTTCTTAACAGTACAGAATAATTTAATTTTTGACTCCGGAAAATACCTAATATTGCGTTATTTCTCTGTGATTTTCACAATTTTGCGAGTGGAGTAAAATGCACGAAAAATGTGTTTGCTTCCGCGTATGAAACGAAAATCCTCGAGAATCACTGTTTACTCGGTTCGCGGTGAAAAATCCTTATTTTTCACGACGTGAGCTCACGTGAGCTCGCACACGACGCAAGTCTTTGAGATTTTGGTTGAATTTATTATGTTATTTGAGTTATCTGTGGATGGAAACGAAAATAAAAAGAAAAAAAATTGGTTGTTTGTAAAGTGGTTTACGATCGAGATGTTTACGTGATAACGTCGTTTCACGGAATGACTGGCAGCGCTCGAGATGAGACGGGAGATCGGTCCGTCTCTCTCTCGTTATACCTGCGATCGCGCTCGTGAGGTTTTGGTGTGACACAAGTTTCTGAACATGTCACCCGACTAAAACGATTTTAAAGACGTTATCACGTCAATAACAATCTAAAGCAACGTTCAGGGGTTTAATTATAGAATATACATATAAACTAATTTATATATGTATATTTTTGAGTAGGTTCACTATAATTGATATCCAAATGTATACATATATATCATCATCATTTCAGCCGCATAACGTCCACTGCTGGATGCAAGCCGCTCTAGATCGGTCATTTTGGAAATCTTTGAGAGAGGCCTGTACATATATTTATGTGTACATGTATGACGACCTCCGTGGCGTAGTGGTCACCATGCTGGTCCGCCAGCTAGAGGTCCCGGGTTCGATCCCCGGTCAGGGCAAGTTGGAACATGGCCTTTTTCAAATTTTCCTGGGTCTTGGATGTTTATCTATATATGTATGTTATAAAATATAGTATCGTTGAGTTAGTATCCCATAACACAAGTCTCGAACTTACTTTGGGGCTAGCTCAATCAGTGTTATTTGTCCCCTATATATATTTATATTTATTTATATTTATTTACATTTGGATATAACAATATATTTTCTTCTTTTTTTTTTGCTGTACTCACTACCAAAATATTGCTTTCTCAGCATCATCTCCTGTCGGTTGACTGGTAGAAAAGGCCTCAGGCCTTAAGGCCATACCCAAATTTTCCGGGGTCCAGTGGCGCCGCCATTTGAAATAAATCATTTAAAAGGAAATGGAGATATCATTCAAAATTGTGTCTTGGTCAAACCCTAGATAACCCTTAAAACTATTTTATGAACTACTGTTTATAATTTAAAGTGCGAACGTGAAGCTTTTCTACGCACATTAGCTAAAAGTGGTCGTTTTTCGCAAATGTGCGTAGAAAAGCTTTACGTTCTCACTTTAAACTACAAAAAGTAGTTTAAAAAATACTTTGAATGGGTATCTAGAACTTGACCAAGACACAATTTTAAATGATATCTCCGTTTCCTTTTAAATGATTTATTTTAAATGGCGGCGCCACTGGACCCCGGAAAATTTGGGTATGGCCTTAAGTCCGCCATTTACATGTATTGTAATAAAGTTGAATAAATAAATAAAAATAAAAAACGACGCATTTCCAAAAAAAAATAAAAAAAAAACATAAAAGTCCAATTGATAACCTCCTTCTTTTTTAAAGTCGGTTAAATACTTAATTATGATTCTAAATAAAACAAAATATTTTTTTTCAATTCGTTTTATTTTTTGCAGTAAGGTGATTAAAAACTGATAATTACTCTTACTGACAATTTACGGACACATGGAAAATTAATCGTGAACTGAAAAGTAATGCTTTTAAGCGTTGATTAAATATTAATTAATTCACTACGTGCAGTACTTTTAATTCGCCTCCCCACACGGTGAACACACCCGCGGGCACAAAATATAGACTAAAAGAAGTATAACTCGTCACGTATAAATAAATTATTCACCCAAATCTTTTAACTTATATTTCAACTATACTCCATTTGGTTAGGTATTTAAATAAATGTACTCGTAAACAATCTTGACATGTATTTTTATTGAAATTTACACTTTATAAATCAATAATTTTGCTAATTACAAAGTAATTATGTTATAAATTATAAATTACATAATTACTTTGTAATTTGCAAAGGTATTGATTCATAGTGTTTATTTTCAATAAAAAGACATGTCAAGATTGTTTACATTTATTTAAATACCTAACCAAATGGAGAATAGCTGCACTTCGTGGTGTTACAAGCGGTTGAAGTAGCCTATGTTATTAATCCAAAGTGTCAGCTTCCTGCATACCAAATTTTATCAAAATTGGTCAAACCAGAAGTAACAAACATACACACACACACACACACACACACACTTATAAATTGATGATTTTTGGAAAGATGAAGGATTAATAGCTCTAGTATTTATATATTAACAAAAAAAAATTAAATAATGTGATTTAGTAAAAACAATAAAAAAAAATTATAGACTACGTGGAAAGGATACATAGCCGTAAAAATCAAACCACGGACTATACTACATCACAATGCTATAATGATTTTAAAAGAACAGTCAAAAAATAGCAAGAAATATTAAAACCAAAATAGGTAAAAAAAAAAAAACATTTATTTTTATTAAAATAACATTTTTAAGTGAATCTCCATACAAAAAACGTTATTTTTTTATAGATAATAGCGCGGAACCCTTCCTAACACTACGCACATAGCCCGATTCGCACTTGGCCGGTTATTTTTTAAAGAATTTCATATAGTCTCAAAAAGAGCCACGAAAAAGTTGTCAAGAAAGTTGAGCCGCCACTGAACAGGAATGATACTCCATCAAATTACATGACAGCCGTCTGATATTATCGGCCTATTGCAATGATAAAACAAGTGTCACTATGTCATCATTTTGTAGTGCTCCGTGCTGCTTCAACGCATGCACGTAACTACGTAGGTATATCATATAGCTTTCGAATAAAGGTCAAGAACCCAAGTAAGGAAAAAAGGAGTAAAATAATTGAATTTCGACCTTATCAAAAATCTCCCTTAAATATAGACTATACTTATGACAATAAAAAGCTTGAAGTGTTGAAACATTTCAACTACTTGGAATAATATTGGACACAAGCGTTAACTGGAAAGCCCACATTGACAAAGTTGCAACTAAATTAAAATCATTTACTTACGCACTAAGAGAACTAAAAAAAACTACGGACATAAAAACTGCGATAACCGCTTATTATGCGTATGCATACTCGTGGCTTACGTACGGAGTAATTCTCTGGGGAAATAGTACCGATGCAGAAAGACTATTAATCCTACAGAAAAAATGCATACGGATAATTAAAAATATAAAAGGGACAGAAACTTGCCAACCATATTTTAAAGACCTAGAAATATTAACTTTGCCCTGTATCTATATTTTAGAAGCATGCAAATTTGTACGCCAATATCCCAAATTTTACACAAAAAAAGAAGACTTACCAAGACGATACCCCACTCGGCAAAAAAATAAACTAGTTACACCCGCTTCCAGGCTAGAACTTTTTAAGTCTGGCCCGCTAGCTATGACGATAAAAATTTATAATGCCCTACCCGACAACCTAAGGAATGAAGAAAAAAATTCTCAATTTATAAAGAAGTTGAAATTAATTTTAATAAATAAAACGTATTACAGATTGGACGAGTTTTTTAACGATAAAAAATTTAATTTAAATTGGCATTATATATTACCCAATAAACATTGACACTACTTTTATATTTATAAGTTGACAATAATTTACTAATAATAAATAACTAACAATCTGCTGACAACTACAAACAAAAATACTTTTTAATTATATTTTATCATTTAAATTTATAAATTAACTGCATGTCATAAAACTCGCTTGCCGTTCCACTTTTTGGTTGCGATACCCGACAGGGTTCATAGTGTACCTATTTAAGACAGTGACTTTTAGTAGTTAGAACTGATGTACATTATGAAATGCAATAAATAATTTGAATTGAATTGAAGGAAACGGCGGTCAAATCGCCTATTTATCAAAGAAACGTCATACGCCCATGCATATGCTTGACACCCCACAAACGTCAAAGTGACATTTGTCGACAAAGAAAAAACGGGGCACAAGAACAAAATCTATACTGCCAAACCACACAACCAATCCTGGGTGTGTTCTGTAAAATGAAAAAGAAATCACAACGTGACAAGGGTAATGTAATGTACACATCTAGATCTACCTTTAATTTATACCCGAGGGCTCATTAACAATATTTGAGTAGTGTTTATCGCTTTGTGCATCCTTGCTAATTAATGTTTTCAATTAATTATTTTCATCATTGATTTAATACTTATCAGTGAATATACATTCTTTTTAGTAAGGTATTTGTTAACTATTATTATCTAATTAGTTTCTCATACTACATTTTAGATCACTGACAAAGCCAAGCGGATAAGCTCATTGAAGTGGGCGGGGCACATAGCATGTTTTCCATGTCACTTAGTGACATGAAAAACAGTGTCTTATTTTTTTAACTTTCTTTTACTTACATATAAAATTTGTTTGTTTGTACGGACTTTAATGGTCTGAGAATAAATGATTTTAATTATTTATTTATTCAAGCGCGAAAAACTGATGGCCGGTGGGTCAGAATGGTTATCGAATGGCGGCAACGTACCGGCAAGCGCATCGTAGGACACCTACCTGCTAGATGGTCAGACGACCTGTGCAAGGTTGCAGGAAGGCGCTGGAATCGGCATATATATCGGTAGTATTGGAAATCGTTGGGGGAGGCCTATGTCCAGCAGTGGACTTCCTGTGGTTGATATGATGACGATGAATTACGTAATAATCATCTTTATCACCGGGTCTTTTTGTCTCCACTGCACGACCCTCTCTCTGTACTACCAGAGTCATACTTGGTCAGAGCAGCCAGAGGATTTTGCCTAAACTCTCCACGCTGGCCAGACGTAATGAAGAGGCCTCATTGATGTTTATTTTGCTTTGTTTAGCTTGTATTTCCTAAGTCGCCTTCTACGACATCCACACTAAGACTTTGAGTAGTCCTATTTTGCCGGATACTACACGGCAATGTGAATTACGTAATAATAAGTTTTAAATTTACACGATTTGTTTTAAACATTCCGTGTATTTTATATTTCTCTGCCATTACATTATCCCACCATTTATTTACTATCGAAGCGAAAAACCTGCATATTCGTCTATAAATTATGTCCATCCGTAGTACCTACTCGTAATGTATGTGTAAAATCATTCAAAGTCCTATCCTGGGATACGCTCATCCGTCAGAAAGCAATCTTTAATCTATTTGCTGGAAGCCTTATATCTTAGGCTTTAAGCCTACGCAATTTTAAAATAGATACTTTACGACTTGTACTTACGCGGTTTTAAAGATTCGATAAGGTAGTTTATGTGTGAGCCAGTTAGTCTATTTTTTATAGCTTGTTTATCGTCTAAATGCGTAAGTATTTATTTATTAGAAAAATAATTGTACCACCTGTTTTTCTTCTGGCGCAGATAATGAAAAACCAATCTTTTTGCTTTATTCTATCCTACTAATATAATAAATGCGAAAGTGAGTTTGTATATTTGTTTGTGACCTCTTCATGCTTAAACTACTGAACCGATGTGGATGAAATTTGGTATGGATATAGTTTGAGATGCGGAGAAAGACATAGGGTAATCTTTATCCCGAAATTCCCATGGGGAGGGAATCCTGCGGGTACAGCTAGTAAAGTATAAAATTATTTCTTCTTGACCGAGGATACTACCTACACATATGAAGAATCATCTTAGAAAACGTGAAAAATTAACCATGCATGTCGCAATCGGTACAATTTACTTTGAACTAACCCATAGACAATATCGCCCACGTTTAATTTTACAACCGTAAAACGCAGCGGTCACTGGCTGGAAAAGAATCAGTGACGCCATTTGTCACTATTTAAAATTTCAAAATGAGAACACGCGACCTCAGCGCCACTTAAAGATGACAGCTCAAATTATGACTCGCGCCTCTCCTTATTAATGATCTCATTTCGCGCCTTTTATTTATCACTTTCTTATTAGGAAGGGCTAAAAAGAAGAGTGCGTCGTTTAATAATTTGTACTGGAATATTTATCGCTTGCTTGCCAGCCGAGTTACATGTTTATTTCCTCATTCATGAGGACTTCTTAGAATATGTCGGACTTTCAGTTTAATTATTACAAAAACAAAGTTCTAATTTTCGCTTCATTATGATTTTTATTCTTAGATGAAAGATATGCTTAGTCAATGTATCATCGTGAATTTTCATAAAAGTTTAGTAAAAAAAAACTTCTTTAATATGGTCCCGAACACTTATTTATGAACATTAATACTATGATTTCAAAAAATAATTGGCCAAGTGCGTGTCGGGCCACACGCTGTAGGGTTCCGTAGTTGTAAATGCCAACTTTGAGTTCATGCCACTAAAACGTCTAAGTATTTATTAAATTTGTATGAAATTTTTATTTAGAGTACATTTTATAAGTTGATCGCCTATAACTTTTTAATTTGTTAATCCTACTTAGCTCTGATAATTTTCCTTTAAACTACATTATACATACTATAGCTGTGATTTTTTTCACGTGTCCATATATAACCGTTTAGCAGATAGAAGGGGGGACACGTGACTATAACAAAAAAATTCACTTTAAACCTATATATTTCAGACACGGATCCATAAATCGAAAAATGGTGTTGCCAAGCTCACAATATTTTTGAAAGACCTATTCAACGATACCCCACACAATTTGTTTGTAAAGAAAAAAAATATTGACTTCCTCTTTACTTGTATGGCAGCTACGCTAAAAAAAATATTTCCATATTTTATTTTACTACTTTTTTGCCATGATTGATATACATATTCATGCCAAATTACAGCTTTCTAGTACTTATCGTTTCTGAGTAGGACCGCGGACGGACAGACCGACAGACAGACATGGCGAAAGTATAAGGGTTCCTTGTTTACTACGGAACCCTAAAAAGACTCCGCTTAATAATAGCACAATTCCTAAAAGACGTTTACTTTTTATTTTTATTTTACGACGAGAAACGTTTTTTATAATCACTACATAATTTAAAAAAATAAATTTTACCAAAGGTACCATATCTAGTATCTACCAAACATACGTCATTTTCATATTTTTCTTTTTTTGATTTTCTATCATAATTAGTGAATATAGTCATAGAAAAGTATGATATGCTCGATGGCGTCTTCTTACGATGCACGCCAAGGCCCGCATTGTAAACTGCGCCACTCGCATTTTTTGACCGTTCTTATACAAATGTTGCATAAAATACTATTTTATTATCATCATACATAAAAGATTTCGCATTGGTTTTTACAATTGGCTCGCCAACCGCCAACCAGACATCAACCGTCCCACTTTTTAAATCTAGGCTGAGGTACCAGGCTCGTTATGTACATAGGTTATATTGTTTTCCACCGAATAGAACTCTTTGAAGTCTATCTAGCTCATAGCGCATAGCCCAGCAATAGCGTTTTTTTCCTTTGTTTATTTCCACTTTACATACACTTAAATATGAAGTTATAACTTACGTAAATACAAACGATACATTATCTATAATCTACTCATCTCTTTAATGCGTACAAGAACTCGTCTTGCTACTCGTTAATTCTCAAGCAAATCAGTTTGTCTGTCCATTATTTTTGGAGTTTCACAAATAGAACTCTGTTACGAGACGGTGGCGTTTATTTTTGAATACGGATTTATTTTTGAATTTGCGTATGAAAATGCGAAACGAATGGCCGAGAACGAAACGAATGAGAAAACAATGACTCTTAGTACTGCCCTTGAAGGAAGTAAGTACAATGAACTAGAATTTCGCTACCTTTCACACAGAATTTCAAGCAAACTTGTCTTAATATCTTAAGGCAACTTTAAAATAATACTTCCTTACATACGTGACATAGAAACTAAATTATACTATACTTTATCTTATACCTTTAAACGAGCAATTCTTGTATGTATATATATATATATATTTATTTATAAATTTCTGTGATCTCGAAAACGGCTCTAACGATTTCGCTGAAAATTTGTATATGGGGGTTTTCGGGGGTAAACAATCGATCTAGATTAGTTTTATGTTTGGGAAAACGCGTGTTTTCGAGTTTTCATGCGTTTTTCTTTCCACGCAGAATATGGTCGCTAATTTCGTCGCGCCGCGACCGCCTTGATTTAGCTCAGCGGTTAAGGATAGCGACCGCTAGAAAGAGTGTTACGGGTTCGAATCCCACTCGGTGACTTACTTTTGTTTTTTTTTATGTTTAAGTTTATATTTTTTTATTATTTTGCATTGTTTTTAGACAAGTTAAAAAAAAAATTGTTAATATTTGAGATGTAACCGAGCAAAGCTCGGTCGCCCAGGTACTATAAACTAAAACAATATAAAAAAAATTAAATCAATAAGGAATATGTATAATAAATTTAAAATCACTTTCAAAAAATAATCAATGACAAGTGACATAATTTAACATTTAGGTATTTTCTTTTTGACCCAGAAAATACGCAATAGAATCTGTACCGCTATTTTTCATCTGTGCTCAAGAGCTGTGGCTGTGACACCCAGTGACGCGTTTCGTTTTAATTTTGAGTTTAGAACGTTTTCCCGCCGTGAAAGCAAAATCTCGTCATTAAATCAAAGATAAAAGCGGCCATGTCGGTGTTGCAAACATGGCGGCATTTTGGCGGGTTTTTATCCTTATTGCTGTGAGATATTTATCTCCATATCTTGAACTCGGGCGGGAAAGCAAATGGGAATATTATGAGAAGTGATTGCTACATTAAGTACTGTATGTAATTTCGAGGTATTTCGCTATATTTAGCGGTGACTTTTATGTATCTCAGTAGGTAAGCACCTGATTATCCCATATCCTGAAACCTATTCAAGGATTGGTTCTGGTCTACTTTTTGGGTTGCGGAGGACATATGACAGAAGCTCTGTGTAAAAATCACCTAGGTTGGGTAGCCGACCCCGGGCTCTGAAGCGTTACCGCTGAGGATGCCGAGAATACGCTATAATGATGATGAGTAGGTAAGCAGGTCTTTAAGCACTTAGTCTGATATAGGGTCTAACAAAATATACTGAAACTTTTTAGTCTATACTACCAAACCTACCAAAGTTCCCCAAGAAACACGCATTAAAAATATAAAAAATATTTTTGCCCTTCTAAAAATACTTATGACTAGAAATGTTCACCTAACTTTATTAAAGACAAAAATAACCGCTCATGGCGGCAAAGACCTCCCATTTTTCGATAAATAAGCTGCCAACGTACTTCCCGCCATATGTAATTACAGTAGCCACCGGCGCAGGGGTCCAAATAAGTACATCTACAAGTACTTACCTACCTACACGCCAGTATGAAACAGAAATCGTGTACGCCCCGCGGGCGCTGCAACTTTTTTTTTATAAAGGGCGCTACGCACGGTTCCATTTATTGTACGATTTTTGGAGCCAATGTACATATTCGATAAGTAAATGTATATTAGAAATAACAGTTTAATCTTCCTCAATTAACAACTAAATTAAAAACTAAATTATACTCTAAATTAAACTAAACAAATAATGTATATTTAATATTAATAGTAATAGGTTAATGATATATATTGACTTAACTAAAGATGCATCAAATGATTCTGTATGAAAAAAGATGAATAAAGTTTGAGGTTTGTTTAATTTGATATTTTCTCATGTTATACAATGTGTAATAAAATGGGATATTTATTAGAAAGGGAGTAAATGTACCAACAAATCACTGAAATCGCAAAAACATCTGCAGCTCCATACATTATGGCACGGTACCTAGTTATTTAATTTTGTAAAATTAAATAAAAATTGTTCACATTGATAAGTACTTCTACTCCCTTTCGGGTCGATACCCCCTTTCCATACACATTGTATAGGTAATCAAATAACGAACATCTTTATTTTCATTAACTTATTTCGTCCAAACTTTTAAATAAAATTCAAGTGAGCCTTGGACTAAACATAACGATGCGATAAGTTGGGGCGTGTATGTGTACCCTTAAAGTACCTACAGCCCTATTTATTGAACCTCATTAGTATGAAAAATGATGTATTGAAGACCGTTTTCCAGGAACCGGGAGCTGATTGAGGCGATACATTTGGTGTCATTAATTTTGTGTTTTCGAAGGATAAAGAACAGAGATTAATGTTCAGGAATCAATTGAAAGACTAATTAGTTAATTATTTTTAAACTCTTGCAGTCTTTTTAGTCTGGACATTCGGTCATTATAAAAATACAATACAATACCTCACTAATTTACTGTATGATTAATTATATATTTTATATGCGAATGTTTGGTCATATTTGTACAAAAAAAAACTACAATATTTAAATGATACAAAAGACATTAAAATGTACAATGGGTGGTCTTATCACTAAAAGCGATAAGACCGCCCATTTCTTCCAGACATCCGATGGATTGAGAAAATATAGTGAAATCTTAGCAGACGACATATATACAAGACTTACACGACTAAAATACAATAGTACATGACTGGTATTGTGTTTTACAATACTTTAATAACAAAATAGCATCTAAATTGTCAATTGTTGAGTAGTACAAATAGTCGGTTAGTTAGAAAATAAACTGTAAGTATCAGACTCATATCAGACTTTAGATAATTATTATCATACATATGTAGGTACTTACTAGTCAAACATTTGATTTCATAATGAAACATTTCATGATGAAATCTCCTTTATCAATTTAGTACTGGCAACAAAAAAAAATACATTTCAAAAATCGAATCATGGATTACCGCGTAGACATGGCGTTCCGTGGATTGTGAAAGATCGTGAGAGAAGGCATTCTTTTTACTTTTCTTTATCAAGATGCTGTCTCCGTGAATAATCCTCGATGATACTTGGACGACGTTGATCAATCGATTTTTACCGGAGAATCGATTCCAGGGCTACCAATTATGGGGATACTTGAATTTTTCGTGGTTCAGTGCTGCCCCCATTTAAAATAAATTTTTTGAAAGGAAAAGGAAATATTATTTAAATTTTTTTCTAGGTCAAACCCTAGATATCCCTTCACACGATTTTAAGATTTTCTCCCCGAAAATACTATAAGATTTTTTTAAAGTGACAAGGAGAAACTGCGTAACGAACTACGTAGGTACGCACGTAGGTAGTTGGGGTATTATCGTGCCGGTCGCCGTCAAGCCAGCTTGACGACAATATCCGAACTTCCTAAACTATGAAAGATTCCTGACGGAGAAAGAAGTATACCTAAAACCCAAAAAATTAGTCTAGTATGGTCTTTTTCTTTGCCATTTATTTGTAACAGTTGGCAACCCTGATGGGTTTGTCTTTGGATTTCGAGTCACCGGTTTATCTGAATGCGAATCTCTCGTTTTGTGGTATTTTATGCCGTGTAGGAACACGTACAACACTCCAAATAAGTTTGCACGGCTGAATTGGGTGACAGGAATAGTGACTCGAATGTACATTATTCGTGATTTAAAATAACAGACATTGGAATATAACAAATCCTCGTGTGGATTCTTTATTATATTCGTCTCTTTTTAAGTCCTGGCGCAAAAAGAGGGGGTTATAAGTTCTGAGGCGTTCTATCTCAAATCGTCATCATCATCATTCTCATCAGCGGCAGCCTTCCATATCCCACTGCTGGGATAGGCCTCTCTCAATGTATAAACACATCGGTCCTCCGCGTTACAAAACTATCCTCCTGTATCTCAAATACTTTTGACTAGTAATGTTCATTTTATTTGATGGTGATATAGGAAGTTTTAGCTATAGATGCTATTTACGTATTCCAGCAGTATCTACAAAAGAAATACTATATTCCAAACCGTTTGGGAGATCTAGCAAAAGGCCAAACATTTCCCCAGCGGAATTTTGAATAACTTCGAAGGCGTATGACATATAAAGTCCATTTGTACATAAACATTTGCCTCTTATGATACATTAATTGCTCTACAACGAGAAACATTTCTCTGGCGGAATATGTTTTTGACGAATTTCTCAAAAAATACTGAATACACAAATTTCATTTATCGATAAACATTTGAAGGCAGCTATAAACTAAAGATCCAGTATACTCAACAATTATTATTCGATACTTTTCCGCGGGGGACAC
Organism: Acrobasis consociella; assembly: GCA_963555685.1. Taxonomy (NCBI): domain Eukaryota; kingdom Metazoa; phylum Arthropoda; class Insecta; order Lepidoptera; family Pyralidae; genus Acrobasis; species Acrobasis consociella. The sequence goes on from OY743114.1 coordinate 1,599,298, forward strand.
ACCATTTTCACGTCTATATCCCTGAAGGGAAAGGCAGAACCCAGGACCGTAAGACCCAAAGGCCACGCTTAGCGTAATGGTGGGCGTTAAGATGACAAAATAAATCGTAATAGTGATGGGTTGCTAGCCACATCGCCTATTAACATGATTCAAATCTCGCCCTTTCCCTCGATCGGCTTTTACGATCTGCACGAGAAGGAAAGCAGCTGGTACATTCTAAGTTTTTTCTTTCACCCAGACCAGCATGGAAGAAAATTTACCTATCCATATACTTACCGTTACAAAGCAGAAGTTATTATATATTTTGGTTAGGTTTCTTTGTTCTGTGTCTGTTAGAAATGTTTTAATTTTTATTCCGCATCGTTACTCACTGGAATAAAATTACGGTGTCGGTACGAAATTGCAGTATGTCAAGATTATCTTAAGCTCACGGGCGACAGACTTGACTCGGTAAATGTTCGTTATTTTTATTTATTTTTACTTTTACGTATTTGTTTAATTCTTTGCGGGAAGTTGCAAGTATCTGTGGGACTTATGATACCTATTTTTTATTGGAATTATAATAAGGTTATTAAACTATAATATAAATAAATAAACAAGGACAAAAGAAATAAGGTCAAACCGCACTTATTGAGCTAACCCCAAACTAGGACGTACAACGTGGTAGGGACATATTCGTAATAAATCGAACCAAGGCTATTCTAGACCACTATAGTATCATAGAATTAAAATAATAGTATAGTAGTTTATGATACAAGTGTGGTAAACTGTTCATTACATTACAGTCGAGGCGGGTTGACAAACTAGCGGGCGAAGCCCGCGCGTTTGTCTATGGAGCCGAGACTTGTATTGTAATGGACACTACCACACGTGTGCCATACTACGTTTTTCAACACATTGGTGAGGAAACAATAACTTCAATAATAAAACAATTTTAAATCTCGCTAAAGAAAATTTGAAATATGGCGCGCTTATTTTTTACTTTTCCAGGCGCATTTCGCGCATGCGCGAATCTGTAGTGTTATGAGAGACACAGAAATCAATCCACCAACAGCCAAACGATTACTAAAAAAAAATGTTTTTTTTTTTCAAACAGGGCAGAATTATAAATTCATTTTACTGTTGTTACAAGAATTTTACTCACCTACTAGGATATAAAATGGAATAATTTGAGTAAAATAAGGTTTCGGTTCGAGTTTAGGCTGGCTGCATGCAGAGATTTTATGTTTCAAAAATAATATTCGATAGGTATTTTAGATTTATAGAATCTTATTCCTAAACATTTAAAAAAACACTTTACCGCACTAGTGCGGTAAGTGATTTACCGCACGATTTCGAATGTATGCGTAATGAATGACATTACATAAGTGAAATCAGTGTGGTAAATAGCACTTTCCGAGCGAATGTGTTGAAAAAAAACAAAAATCATTGTCATTTCTATTGTAAACTGTGCAGCCGCCCGGGCAATTTGTATGGGAATGGCTTTTATTTGCTTTTACTGTTATTTTAATTTTATTATGATATAGTGATCTATTAATGCTCGTGGCTTTATTTATTACATAAGTAAGGATTTTTAAAAGGATGACAAAAACCACTGCTTGTATTGCTAAGTTATTCTTGTCGTTCTAACAATAAATGGACTTTTTTTTGTCTGAATAAAGAATTTTTTAAAGTGAAAACTTCTTTAGCGGCGTTGGCAACTTTTTTTGGAATGGGTAAAAAATGTTAAACTCGCGTCAGGACACGTGACCTGATCGAAAATTCGTAAGACGGATGGAGAGTAGACAGCTAGCGCGGCGTAGGAGAGGGAGTATCCCCCTCTCTTTCTACGGCGCGGCGAAAATGTATGCCTGCGCCTGCTGTTTCGTATATCAAAAATGCACAACGTTAATATTCAAGTTTTCACTTCTGCCGGCACTCCCAGAGTGCAAACCGTCGTTTTTTTTATTTTTTTTATTTTTATTTATTTATTTTATTTATTGCACATAACTTAAGTATCCACATCTCTTTTGGTGTAGGTATTTATTTTCGATTTACTATGCCTCGATCTTGGGGCACGACAACTGATACGAAGTCTCGTCGTGGAAGGGTTAAAATGAATTTATATTATATTTTTGTGGCAGTGGGCGGGGCACGTAGCGTGAAGAACCGATGGCCGATGGGGCAGAAAGGTTCCCGAATGGCGGCCACGTACCGGCAAGCGCAATGTAGGACACCCACCTGCTAGATGGTCAGACGACCTGCGCAATGTTGCAGGAAGGCGCTGGATGCAGGCCACTTCCGATCGGTCGTTTTGGAAATCCTTGGGGGAGGCCTATGTCGAGCAGTGGACTTCCTGTGGCTGATATGATGATGATGATGATTATATTTTTAGTAGTTGAGATATATTTCATGAGGCCGTTGTAACCGAACGAAGGGTAACTACCCTACACTTATGCATCTTTAAATACGCATGACGAATGGAAAAATATTTTTGGTCCATCGGTTAGATTATGAGAAAATATTGTACATGTAGGTATTTTTTATTTTCTCTGAGAAACCAAAAATGCCAAAGATACAGCGCATTGAAATTTCGCGTGACGTCACACTTAAGCACGCTTTTTACTTAAGTGTGACGTCGCAAGCCCCCACTCCAGAACTTTGACGCTCCGTACCTTTGTTTTTTTTTACATTCGTACGGTACATTATTTTTGGACAATCTAAAAGACGGACTAATTACGATCATACTTTTCAGACCCTGTCGTCATCCCTATTTTACAGAGCTCAAAAATATCCGAAACGAAATAAGTAGGTACTTAAATCAGAAGTTCATTGCCCCGTAATGTGGGTAACCGGAAGAAATTGAAAGCTTTTCCAAAGCATTATTTAATGAGGCAATCAGCCGGAAATCTGCTTTAAATAATAATGGCGACCCCAGTCAAATAAATATTTCAATAAAAAGGATCCTATAGCAATCGCACAATTTTCGAGTGGAGTTCGTCTTACATCGTAAAGGTGGCTTTATACATACCAGTGAGTGAACTAGAAGCTAAAAATACGATGGATGAGTTAAATTTTGAATTGTATAACAGTCGATGTGCACCCAAGGTCATTTAGCTTCCGAAACCTTCTGATCCGTAAAGAAATAACACACTTACATAAAAACTAAGAACTACATTCATTACCGCCAGTGGTAACATTTTTCAAAAGCGAATAAACAAACGGCTTTTTGTATGAAAAGTAGCACTTCAGATTTCCTTCTTTCTTTTCACAATATAGGTACCTATATCGATGCGGTTTTTTCACGTGAAAGCAAGTTTCCTTGCGATGGTTCTTATCAATTAGCGTTTCAAAAGTAATGAGTGGTGAACGCTTTACAGTCGGGGCTTTTTTAATTTGCCTGGAAAATCAACTTATTCTAGGTGTTTTCATCGCCCAGTTACAGGTAGCAGCACAAAACTCTAGCTCTGACCGTTAATGCGCAGAATTCAAAAATTAGTACTGTACCCGTGCGCAGTATCCCCTCTACACTTCACTCAACGCTAAACCACAGAATTAATAATACTATTACATACAGAACGGAAACTCGCACCGTCCCCCGCAATTTGGCATCCCCGCAACACCTCCCCCGCTTTTGAGCCTTATTAGCCAGTCCTGTCGCCTATAAAACAGGGTTGTTACTAGTCGCACGTTAACGTTACGCTAGTCACTTAGGATTATTGAATCATAATGGTGAGAAACTGCGCATATTATCATTGTTTATCCACGGAAAACAATAAAGAACGAACATTTTATAGATTTCCGAGTGATAAAAACAGGTAAGCAAAGCAACAAATTCTGTGGTGGCGACTCTAATTGTTTAACTCACACATTTGACGTGTGCACAGACATATTGTTTCGTTTGTAGTAGTACTAGGTATATTAGTTGCTCCGTTTGTATGAAGTGCCATACCTGTGGCTAAACTTACGTGCCACTACTTGTACCATTGTTTATGTACAGCAACCCTTGCAAAATCGCATAAGCCTCGCCTCAACTCCTTCAGCGGAAACTCAGGAACGTGATTCGTCTTCAACCCATTGGCGGCGGATTACCGGCTTCCAATCATTCTGACGTTTAAAGGCTCACATTCGGAGAATTGGATTTTGGTTTACGGAAGTGTCAGCGCTTTTCTTCAAGTAATTCAAGTCGTGAAAAATAGAGGTGCTTTAGGCCCAACGCAGACGACAGACTAGACCCCGCCGCACTTTTTAGCCTGAGAAAATAGAACCCATGCAGTAACGCACACGACGCGCAAAAAGTCCGGCGCGCGTCGTGTGCGTCGTGTGCGTAGACTATAAAAAACGGATAGTCTGTCGTCTGCGTTGGGCCTTATGTTTACAAAAAATTGTAGGAGCTTGCCTGCTATGCATTGTCACAGAATAGGTACTAGTAGTCACGTACAGAACTGTTACGAAGAAATAACTACCTACTCAATATCGTTAGCGATATGGTTTAATTTAGCTCGGGTGTCTATTAGAATACAGAATTTTTTGACATCGAATTTCATTTCCCAGAAAACTATTCCACGATTTTTAATAGATTTTTTTCTTAATAAAACGAAAAGTTTATCATCGCAGTTTCATATTATAATAACAACATTTTAAAAAATATATATTTTAAAATGGTTTTCTTTAATAGAAATACGGTATATCGAACTAACATTTCATATAAAATATTAAGTTATCGATAAAACTGTTCATAAAAACATGTTTCAATATGTAACGGTATACATAATAACTCGCTTCGCTCGCTCGGCTCGTGCGTGTCTTGGTCGCAGTTCTAAGGTAACCTAACCTATAGGATTGCCCTAACCTAGGAAAATGGATAGAAGTGTCTTAGCACTCGCCGGCCACTGCCGCGGCACGCTCGCTTCGCTCGCTCGGCTTGTGCGTGTGTTGGTCGCAGTTCTAATATAACCTAACCTATAGGATTGCCCTAACCTATGAATATGGATAGAAGTGTTTTAGCACTCGCCGGCCGCTGCCGCGGCACGCTCACTGCGCTCGCTGGGCTCGTGCATGTGTTGGTCGCAGTTCTAACATAAACTAACCCTTAGGATTGCCCTAACCTAGGAAAATGGATAGAAGTGTCTTAGCACTCGCCGGCCGCTACCGCGGCACGCTCGCTTTGCTTGCTCGGCTCGTGCGTGTGTTGGTCGCAGTTCTAACATAACCTAACCTATAGGATTGCCCTAACCTAGGAAAATGGATAGAAGTGTCTTAGCACTCGCCGGCCGCTGCCGCGGCACGCTCGCTTCGCTCGCTCGGCTCGTGCGTGTGTTGGTCGCAGTTCTAACATAACCTAACCTAGGAAAATGGATAGAAGTTTATCAATAACGAATATTCGAGTAAATGAAATTTCGATGTCAACAGATTTTAGGATTTGTTCAATATTGTATTAAAAGATTTGCGAATAGTTTTATGGGGAACAAAAATCGTTGAAGTTAATTGCGAGAAAGTGATGGGTTCCCATTTAGCTCGCGTCAGAACTCGGCACCTCTTCGTTTAGATACCTAGAAGTGCATTGCAAGCCAATTTCATTCTTATTACTCTAGAAAAACGATTAATGTCGCATAGTAATAATATAGGTATATTTTCGATATACACGGTGATTTTTTATTGGGTTTGGAGCTGAAGGCCACTTAATAAGAATCGTTAGTAAGACCTAATTAGCTGGTCAAAATAAAAATTCAGAACCAAAATTTTTTGACTAAAACTTGAAAGTAAAATCGTGAGATCAATAAGTAGTGCCCCTGCCGGCCGGCCGCCGGGGTCACACGAGTTCACGCGACAGTTTTGGATGAGTGAACTACGTGGTCACGATCGAAAATCATTTTTGTAACTTTTTCATAAAAGATAGTATCGTTAACAAATTTGGATTACGTATATGGATAGAGTAATTTATTTACTATACGACATTTTCTTTTCCAAAACCAATAAAAAGTCAGCGTGTATACTTACCTAAACGGGGAGTAACACAGGCCTGGTAAAGTGTAGATCCCTACTTACTATACTACGATGGCCAGACATTACCTATCTACTTTTTGAAAGAAATCCGACTGGATAACACTTTTTACTCTAATCTATTTTTTTTGGGGTTCCGTACCTAAGGGGACCCTATTACTAAGACTCCCCGCTGTCCGTCTGACTATCCAGGCTGTTTCGCATGAACTGTGATGATGAAATTTTCACATATGGTGTATTTCTGTTGCCGCAACAAATACTAAACACAGAAGAAAATAGATATTATTTTAAGATCTAGTCCCGTACAACAAACGTGTTTCTTTGCCATTTTTAGCTCATTAGCCGAATATTTAGTTAAACTTTAAAAATAAATAATACAATGGCTCCTATATAACAAACCTGATTTTTTATAGATAATGATACTACCATCAATTTCTCCAAATGGCTTTCATTTAACCTACACATTATAAACACGTGTATCATCATACATAACTCATATCACACTATAACTTCGCTAAAAGCAATTTCGCAGAAAATCTAATGCGTCTAATTCCTGAATAAACGATTATTAATTAGCCATTACATAATGAATGTTACCCCTCTCGTGTGGGATTACTGCTGGCTTAACCCTTCGGGTGTCGATAGATATTTCATTAACTTGGTGAATTAGAACACGCGTCTCTAATGTTTACGCCTAAAATTATTACTTGCAAATAACTACTCTGACGACCTCCGTGGCGTAATGGTCACCATGCTATTCCGCCACCCAGAGGTCCCGGGTTCGATTCCTGGTCAGGGCAAGTTGGAAAATGGCTATTTTCAAGTTGTCCTGGGTCTTGGATGTTTATCTATATATGTATTTGTTATAAAATATAGTATTGTTGAGTTAGTATCCCATAACACAAGTCTCGAACTTACTTTGGGGCTAGCTCAATCAGTGTAATTTGTCCCTATATATATATTTATTTTTAACTAAGTTTCTACCTACCTATCATCATCATCATCATTTCAGCCGCACAACGTCCACTGTTGGACATAGGCCTCTCCCAAAGATTTCCAAAATGACCGATCTAGAGCGACCTACATCCAGCGTTTTCCAGCGACCCTGGTCAGGTCATCTGACCATCTTATAGATAGATAGATAACTCTTTATTGTCCACCAAAAGAATAACAATACCTACCTATCTGCCGTGTGGTTTCCGGCAGAGTAGAATAGGGCCACTCCAAGTCCTCCCGTGGACGTCGTAGAAAGTAACTTAGGTAATACAAGCTAAACGAAGCTTATAAAAAATCGATGAGAGCTCTCTAACCCGTCTGGTCAGCGAGGAAAGTGAAGGCCAAGTCCTCTGGCTGCTCTGGCCAAGTATGGCTCTGGTAGTATAAAGAGGGTCGTGCTCCTGCAATGGAAACAAAAAAAGACCTGATGATGTATGTTTTACATCATCAGGTCTTTTTTTATTACAGTGTATATTACGCACAAAACTTAACAGTCTTTCGTACATATATACACTAGACGGGAAATCAAATCTCAGGGGTCATCAAAGTAGCATTTATTCAAAACTACAACTTACGCAACCGTCCGAAACAGGGTTACGAACTAGTTACGTACAACCGACAGACGGCAAGGGGCCACTTAGAAACTCAATTGTCAAAACTAGAGAAGTTGTAAAAACATTGGGAAAACATTCGATTGCCTTTGAGACGTTTGGTAACTATCGCAACGAATAGTTATTAGGGTTCCGTACCCAAAGGGTAAAAATGGAACCCTATTACTAAGACTCCGCTGTCCATCCATCTGTCTGTCTGTCTGTCTGTCACCAGGCTGTATCTCATAAACCGTAATAGCTAGACAGTTGTTTTCACAGATGATGTATTTCTGTTGCCGCTATAACAATAAATTCTGAAAACAGAATAAAATAAATATTTAAGTGACACTCCCATACAACAAACGGGATTTTTTAGAGATAATGGACTCGCACTTGGCCTGTTATTCCACATAGCTAAAGGGCCCAAGCTTGGCCCTATGGGAAAGGATGTCATACTTACATAATACAATTAACTTTCATATAAATCTTCAAACCAACTTATGTCTCACCTCGATTTAGCTTTGTGGAAAAAATACACCAACCTAGGACATAGGGACTTTCTTGGTTAAGTATGTGTTTTCTTTGGGAACAAAATGACGACAGTAATGATTTTTCAAAACTAAAAATTGATTTCAGCCCTAAGCTCCCAATCGATTTTGATATAATTTCTATAGGGCTACTAAAGTAAGAAAATTCTTTTTGTTTGAGAGGGTTTTCAAACAAAAAGAATTTTCCAAATCGGCGGTCTAGGCGTCTTCGAATAGTCGGTGGACATACATAAAAAAGATCGCGCTTAATTAATAACTTTTCGAAAGTATTTTATAGATTACAAGATATCTTTGAAGCGTCTTATAAGAGTAGGTACCTTTTCCTTTAAGTATGGAAAAGTCTACGTACTTTGAATGAATTCGCCCTTAATACCTACACGCCCCCTATTAATTAATAACGGAACTTAATTTCCCTATCTCTCGAGACACCCCACCGCAGGCAAGTGCAGCGATTGCCTGCCTCGGCAGGGCTGCCACGTAGGTAGGATGAGGACGGATACTATATATACTATACTAGCTGATGTCCGCGACTTCGTTAGCGTGGACTTTGTGACTCCGGAGTATCTGCATCAGCCCAGTGCAATAAAATAATATTGCGACTATAAATTGAGATGTAAGCTATCCTATCTCTCAAGTTGGATCAAATTGCACACGGTGTGTAAATCAAATTTAGTATTGGTTCAGTAGTTTAGGAATCCATTGCAGATAAACAACGTGACACGTGATTTTTATATAAAGATGTTAAAAATAACCTGTCCGATCCGTTAAGGTAATGTTGGGTAGCTTGTGTATGTTTTATTTATCGGTTTCTCCCAACCCTGAAATTGCATAAAAATTCTGCGTCTCCATACAAAATTAAATACTTACCGTTCCAAAATAAAACAAAAACCTGCAGATTTTTTTGCGAAACTTAGCTGGGAGTTAATGGTCAGACGTCAGAAAATATTTTGAAATTGAAAGAAAAATATCATCAAGTGATACAAATATCCAAAGTTAAATAATTTTTGTCCTTTTTATCTTTTTTATTAAAATAAATCATTTTTTATTGCTCTGTTAAGATGAAAGTACCGTGTGTAGTTAGCCTTTTGGTTTCCAGCAGAAGAAAAGGGCCACTCCAAGTCCTCCCGTGGATGTCGTAGAAGGCGACTTAGGAAATACAAGCTAAACAAAGCTATATTAATATTAATGATACTTATATTATATATTAATGATACTTTCCTCTCCAAGCCGTCTGGCCAGCGTGGAGAGTGTAGGCCAAGTCCTCTGGTAGTACGTAGTGAGTCGTGCTCCTGCAGTGAAGACAAAAAGACGAGAAGAGATGAAGATGAAAGTATAAAATTACAAGACGACAACCCTATACCGCCTTTGAGTTCTCACCTCGCTGCGCCGATTACGATTCTGTAATTCGGCGGTGTTCGGAAATTACCGCGGACGGTAATGAGGGCGCGATCAGTTCGCGCGGATGGTAATGATTTTGGCGCGAATTCGTGTGATTACTTCATTTGGGAATTGAAACCGCACTAGGCTTTGAAGGAGCATGTCTATCCTGAACCGGGATTAGAAGGAAATATACATAACTTCTTACTAGTATTTTTATGAGCCATCTATGTCCAACTTGATAATGTAAATATTTAGATGGTTCTATACAGTTGCGAATCACGAAAAATGCGAAAGAAGTATACAGCTAGACTAGAAGCATTTAAGATGTGGTGCTGAAGGCAAACGGGAGGTATTATCTAGGCAGAAAAGAAAACTAATGAGAAGAAGAAGAATTAATAAGCGGCCAAGTGCGAGTCGGACTCGCCCATGAAGGGTTCCGTAGTAGCAAATAACAATATAAAAGTCTTGCAGTATGTTTTTTTAATTTTTATATTTGAGTTGATTGAATGAAAGGTAAATTGCCGTTTACGATTTATGACGTATTAAAAAAACGACTTACTAGATCTCGTTCAAACCAATTTTCGCTGGTAGTTTTCATGGTAATGAACAACATATATTTTATTTAGTTTTATCATTCTCTTATTTTAGAAGTTACGGGGGGGGGACACTCTTTTTTACACTTTGGAAGTGTCTCTCGCGCAAAGTATTCGGTTTAGAAAAAAATGCTATTAGAAACCTCAATATCATTTTTGAAGACCTATCCATAGATACCCCACACGTATGGGTTTGATGAAAAATAAATTTTTGAGTTTCAGTTCTAAGTATGGGGAACCCCCAAAATTTACTGTTTTTTTCTATTTTTGTGTCAAAACCTTAATGCGGTTCAAATAATACATCTACTTACCAAGTTTCAACAGTATAGGTCTTATAGTTTCGGAAAAAAGTGGCTGTGACATACGGACGGACAGACAGACAGTCAGACATGACGAATCTATAAGGGTTCCGTTTTTGCCATTTGGCTACGGAACCCTAAAAAACGCAAACTACTGCAATCTAGGAGAGGGAGAAAAGGGTTTAAAAAGAATATTGGAGAGAAAATAGAAAGAAGGAGCGGCAAATTGAGACCTAGAGAAAGTCTTATAAACAATAAATGATCAAATCAATGTTTTAACCTAAAAAAATGTAAGTCATTTGGATTTGGACAAAGAGAGAGAGATGCAAGTGGCTGCTCCGCAGACGAGCTTAGTTCTTTAATAAGATGAGATCTATGTGCAACGGCTTCTCCTCCCTTATATCTGTACTTAGTCCTGCAGTTAAGTGCCCTATCGTGTACGCACCATGTAAGATACAAACATAAATAATTCAGCTCTGCACATAATTGCCGAATTTATCGACGTCACACGCATAACAAGAATCGAGTTAATGAATTGGGTCCACCTCCACCTCCAACCCCCTTTATTGCGTCACCTGTCATCATTCACAGATGACACCTCATTCCGCGACGTGGTTTTGCGCCTAATTTATTTGGACGCTTCAAGGGTGACCATTTCATGAATTTATCGGGATATATTGTCTCACTTTTTTAACTTCTTTATATATTTTTTTTGTTGTGTATTTTTCATAATAACTAGCCACAATCAATGAAGTATGTAAGTACCTATCTATATATAATTTGAAAAGTTTTAAAGCTTTCCTGCTATCTCCATTTATTATCAGAGTGACTATTTATGCATTTTACCTACGGTTATATGATTTCATTACCTTATTTGAAAATATATTATCCCTATCTTATTTCATTCATTATGTCAACTATGTGATACATAGTTTTTCTGTTTCTTAAACCGTTAAAATGCCTTTGCCTTGAATTTTTTAAAGAAGTTGAATGAGAATTTTTTGTAAAGAAGTTCCTTTTTACACAGCACGGACTTGGCGGATGAAGGCTAGGCGAAAAAGTGTAAGATTTTTCCGTTCTTTTTTTTTAGGGGTCAAAATTTTTGTAACTTCGTTTCAACCGAGTTTTTCAAGACACTCGGTTTTTTATTCTAGATATAGGCGTCAAAATTTTTATAAAAATTCGAGATACCGTTTTTCCTACATCGATGGTCGCCCTACCACTCTCCCCTCGACCTTTTTGCAATGGCGGCATTACGACATGCACGAATAGAGACATGAAATTTTCATGTTATGCCGTGTTATGACGGTGGTTTATTTTATTTGCATTTTTGTGCTGTTTGTTGCGCTCTTTGGTGGACTTCGTATTTTATGAGGATACTGAAGTTATCCTTCTCACGTACACAAAGCAAATTATAATTTCCTTTGTTATAGAAACTTTAGTAACTTTGAAATTGAATACCCTAAAGTAAACTCACTTTCCACAATAATTTAAATAGGCTTTGCTTAGCATAACTGACGGTAGAGAAGCTTTGGAATTTTTCTAGAGATTTTTCCCAAGTTTTAATTACTAATTACGAAATATGGGATTCTGCAGTTTGCGAGATTGAAAGTATACGACTACGATGCACTTACGTCATTTCGCAAGTACACAGTCACAAAGGTACCTTCCTAAGTATTAAATAAGTTGATATACTACTTATGTGAATGATGATAAAATCAATTGTGAGTGTGATCTGTTACAAGTTACAAGTGCCTGCGGTAAGAGATCGTGCGAGATGTAACACCCACGTCGTGTGACGGATGGCTTCCGACGTACGCGACATGTCGAAGGCGCCGCGTGATTTGTATTCGTAACGCAAAATGTTGATAGCACAGAAATATAGTCCATAAAATAACAGTCATGATTTGGTACCCCATTTCTTTAGGTCTTTAAATAAAGGTAAACAAACTTGACACGTCTTTGTTATTGAAAAATTATAAATTCATTATTTTTTATAATATATTTTTGCAAATCACAAATTCATTATTTTATATTTTTATTTGTTTTCAATGGGATCCAACAGCTAATACAATAATCAATATAATTTGAATAGATATCTGAAAACCATTAAAAGGTTCTTACGGATATCACTAGTTTACATAAAACTTTTACAAATTACATAATTAATTTGTCGTGTGTAAAGATATTAATTGGTAAAGTGTTAATTTCAATTAATAGCCTGTCTTCTGTACGGTGTTCCGAGCAGTACTGAACAAACTTTGACATTCTCTTGCAAATTATCGCAAGGGAATGTCAAAGTTTGTTTCAGTATTATCTCTGGGCTAAAGAAAAAACTAAGTGTAGTGGAACCTCTAAAAAATCTTCAAAAATTCCAGCCAGTCCGTAAAGGAACTTCATTCCAAACATTTATTTACATTGTCGGCTTAAGTATCCTTCAGGTATGAGCCGGTCGTAGATTTACACCTGTCTTCACATCTATACCCTCATTAAGTTTTTCCGGTAATGACGCGACTTTCATACGGAAATGACGTCTTGTAGTGGTTATTATCAGATTTATTACACTTTTTACACTTTCTTGAGTAATTGGATAAATAAATGAAAGTATTTTGATTAATAATTATCTTGTACTTTTTAAAAATAAATTATAATACTGTATTTTATTAAACAGACATACTAATATTACAAAAATGATTTTAAAACTATAATTAAACCAGTAACTAAACTAAATATAAGTACTAGGTAAACTAAAAATTTTAATATCGGTGTTTTACTACAGACGAAGTTTCCTTGGATTTGTAACTAACTACCCAATTTCACTCTACCCATCACTAGTTAGGTTACGAGTAATAAACAAAGATTGACTCTCACTAGGATATGATTACACGATGTTACAGCTTATTGCCGGCCATAAAGAAGCAAGGGTGCTAATCAACGTCTTATGATGGAAAATTGATCCGTAGGAAATTGTCTGTGAGTATAATTTTGCTTGTGTTTTATTGCACAGAATTTTGTACTTATAACTAAATGTGTATCAACCTTATGCTATGTAGTTTGCTTATATTTTCCTATACGCTTTTATTAAGTATTACTTAGAAAAAAAGAAGAAAGAAAGAAAAGCTTTATTCGGCAATCAAAACCATAACAACTTACGGAATGGAAGCTTGATTTCAAAATATTTGTAAATAATTACTTGTTTAGTACCTATAAGCTCCAACTCCCAAAAAGTAACATATAGGACGCTGTTTTCTAGGTTAGGCATCCTTAAAAAGGAAGCTTTATCCTTTGACTATAAGCTCGTCTCAAAGCTTCTAATCACTTTCGTTTCGGCACCTTTCTAAACGAAACTGGAGCTTCTTGTAAAGACTTTTTCATTCCATATATGAAAAAAGAACTGCGAAAGTTTGTTAAGCTTATGAAAAAATGGAATATACGTGTTGTGAGAAAATCATTGGATTCATGAAGCTGGTCCGTACATGTAATGCGCAGATCTGATGACGTATCATGTAAAAAGTGCCTCTTCATGGCAACAAAGAAATAAAGAAGAGAGGGAGAGGTGGACCCCCTACTCGAATGACAAATGTCCGAAGATCATGCAAAAGCTTAGCCTTATCACACAATACATAATAGTTGGCCTTACCGCCAACGAAGCTTATCAGCCATTATGGTCGCTGGCTGAGGAACTGCTATGGATGTTTGGCTGTTCAGGCTCAGCGACGATGACGGCAGAAGGGTCGTCAAAAAAATCTAGCAAAAACGGTAAGTCCCGATAGACTAATAAAATAACAGTCATTGTGACCGCGAAACTCTAAAATCATATACCGTATTATAAGAGGCAGACTAACTTTGTAACTATGTTTAAACCATTATCCGACCATATTAAGTTGACATTTTCAGACAAGTCAATCGCATATTACCAGATGTTAACTTGATTTGGTCGGATAATGGTTTAAACCTTAGCTTACCTTGGTTTGTTGTAAATGTTGTGTGCACCTGAACAACTTTTACTAAATATTTTAATACAATGCTTTTTCCCAATAAATAAACAAACCTAGCAACAAAGTAAGTCTGCGTTTTATAATAAGCTGGATAAAGTTCGTCAACATACCCGACTTGTGATGTCCGCCAGTTTTTGGAGAGAAAGTAGCGGCGCTATTGAAGATACCATCGCACAAAACTACGGGTACAATCAGTTAAATCAAACATACTTAGTTCTTTTTAACTTTACTTCTGTTGCACGACTTTAGTACCTATGTTTTGCAATGATACGGCAGTACGAGTAAACTTAAATAACCGGGCAAGTGCGAGTCGGACTCGCGCGCGAATATCTATAAAAAATCACGTTTTTTGTATGGGAGCCCCACTTATACAACGTGGAAGGGATATACACGTAATAAATCGAACCACGGACTATTAGATCAGAATAGTATAATGTAATTCAAATAACAGTAAATAAAAAAAAAATTGACCTCTCCATACTAAACTGTGCAGCCGGGCAATTTCTATGGGAATGTTGATTTTTGACCGTTATTTTAATTTTATTACGCTGTAGCGATTTAGTATAGCCCGTAGTTACATTTATTACGGTTATCCCTTCTACATTTTATATTTATTTTAATCTTATTTTAATATTTATAGTTATAGCGGGAACTGAAATACATCATCTGTGAAAATTTCTACTCTCTAGCTGTCAGCATGCTGACAGACAGACAGACAAACAGACAGACAGACAGACAGACGGACGGACGAACAGTGGAGTCTTAGTAATGGGGTTCCGTTTTTTTAGGAACGGAACCCCAAAAAGCCCAAAGCAGTACAGCTGAGGACGCAACCGAAAACGCGCTCAAATATAAATGTCAAATTAGCGAAGAAAACATACTTTTATTTTCTTTTCATTATACGACCATTTGCTCTGGAAATACACTCGCACATAAAGCGCTGCAAAGCGCTGTATAAACAGTCGCACATTCAGAGACACTGCTATCAAACAGATTGTAAACACGTTTATGACATCTTTATGCCACATTTACACATTCGCGCGAATCGCGAGGCGAATAAATATAAACTAGACAGTGCATACACGAATGTTTCGTGGAATGTTTTCTACGAATGACGAGGTGAACAGCGAACACGAATGTGTAAATGCGGTAAAAACAGTTGTTCGCGTCGGCATTCGTATACGAATGTTTCGTCGAATGACGAGGCGAATAGCGAACACGCGAGTGTATGTAAATGCGGTATTAGGATCATGTCAGACAGAGAGGAGTGCAGCGGAGAGGTTATGTTACGTAAGATTTATGACACTTGAAAATAAACTATAAATATTAGCATTAACTGCAAAGCACGAGTATTGCTCACTCTCGGGATGTTGTTCAGTCGAAATAAACGTTGCAATCTAGTCTTCTGTCGGTCTACAGCATGGGGGGATAAGATTCAATCGATCTATAGTTTATCGATTTAATACTGACAGTCGGGAAAGACTTCTGTCGGGATTAACTATTTCGATTTCGTCTTCTGTCGGTCTCATGCACGCAAAGTAAATAAACTGTCGGGCTAGCGTTCATCGAGATTTTGTCTGTCGGTATTGAGAGGTAGACTCCTCGTCTCGAGCTTGCGCGATCATTTTGTCATGTTTAAACGTTTATTTACACTTTAGGCTATTTTTATTGGTTTTTTTTTTGGATTAAAAGTACCGTGAGAAGCAGACATTATTAAAATAAGTTAAGGGGTTACTCACGTAGAGTCAGCTACTGCCGACATGTTTCGACCTCATCCGGAGGTCTTCATCAGGGCGAATGTGACTACAGGCCCCTGGCCCGTACACCGCACCGGCTCGCGACGGACTCGCCACACACTCATGTCAGCAATTGCTGACTCTATACGTGAGTAACCCGTTCACCAAATATATTAAATATTTTCAATGGAGTTAGTAAATTGCTCGGGCATTTTCCCTCTCTGTCTGAACTGACCCTTATCGTATCTCGGACAGGAGTGGCTCAAATTAAGGAGTTCGCGGAAAAGTGTAACAAAATACACTTGCTGTGTGGCATAACAAAATATACTTCAATTAATTTAGGCTAAAATTATTCAGTTCATGATACTGAACAACTTTCCTCAAAGAAAATATAAACGAAAAATCGAAAAATAATTTTTGTCGTTCCATACAAGTTGACCCGCGATTTTATTATACTTCCTTCTTCTCCCGGTTGCAGCCTTAACAATGCTGCTTTAGATCTGAGGTGCACTTTCTGGCTTTTGTTAAAGATTATGCAAAGTTGGAAAGTCGAAAATTCATTTTTTCTACTCCTGTTATCTGTCTTTTAAATGGTCCTGAACACTAATATAAGAACATTGATAATATGATTGCAGAAAAAAGTCTATACTCTATGCCTCATAATAGCACATGTGTCGTTATTTCACTAAAACGATACCTACGATAAAAAGACGTCAATTAAAAAAAAAGTTTACCATAGATACCATATAGATCAGTACTTGTATATTCTAAATCTGATTTACCAACCATACGTCAAACATTTTCATATTTTCTTTGTTTGTTTTTGTATTTTATTTAGTAAATATAGTCGTAGAAAAAGTATTGTATGCAACGTTGTATAAGTACGTCAAAAAATGCGCGATGGCGTCTAATTACGATAACCTGCGCCACTCGCATTTTTTGACCGTTCTTATACAACTGTTGCATATAATACTATAAAAGAGGCAGTATACAAAATTGTTTTTTTTTTGGCGATTCTGTTATATCATATAACTGTTAGTATAACTCGATGGACAAACCCGTTTTTCCTCCCTTACCTGTAAGTATTTTGCGACTGGCTTACCTGACGTCAACCCTTGTAAATTCATTTCTGTGAATTTTTTTTACAAAGTGTTCTTTCATTATTATGTAGTGTCAAAACCCATGACGTCACCTCATCACTTTACGATCAAACTCAATTTAGCGTTTACGATAAAGTTTATTTTTGACGACCACACAGCGCGGCCTGTGTGTGCTGGGCTTTATTGTGGTTTAAATTGTGCGTCCAAATTAAATAAATGCCTTAAAACAATATTGTTTTTTATTTAAGTTTTTATTAGTTAAATCATGCTCGCTAAAATCCATCTGTTTTCATTTTTCGTATTAAAGATGGTATTGTATAAGCCTTGCATTTTATTTTCAAAATTGAAGGATGTCTGCTGAATAACTAATCTATATTCATAACAGGATCATTTTCGTAGTTTTGTTGTTGTTTGTTTGTAGTAGGTAATGTTTATTTCTTCGTATAATAAAAACTGTTTACTCTGAAAATAGATTCACCTTAAATTCGAAATACTTCTTGTAAGTAATGGTATTTTTGTATTACATTCCATTATGGGATATGTTTTCCGTAGTCAATTTACTTTATGCCAATATTATGTAACTATTGAGGGTTTTAATCATAAAGGTGGTTTTAAAGCCTTTTTCCCATACAAATTACCCGGGCTAATATAATAAAAATCAGCATTTCCATACGAAAGTGTGCGTATGGAAATGCCGATTTTCATTTTTTATTTTTGACTGTTATTTTAATTTCATTATACTATAGTGATCTAGTATAGCCCGTGGTTCGATTTATTACGGGTATGTTCCTTCCACGTTGTGTAATTTTTATTAAACTTAACGACCTCCGTGGCGTAGTGGTCACCATGCTAGTCCGCTACCCAGAGGTCCCAGGTTCGATCCCCGGTCAGGGCAAGTTGGAAAATGGCCTTTTTCAAATTGTCCTGGGTCTTGGATGTTTATCTATATATGTATTTGTTATAAAATATAGTATCGTTGATTTAGTATCCCATAACACAAGTCTCGAACTTACTTTGGGGGTAGCTCAATCAGTGTAATTTAACCCAATATATTTATTTATTTATTTATATTTAGTATAGCCCGTGGTTGATGTCGTAGAAGGCGACTTAAGGAATACAAGCTGAACAAAGCTTATAAACATCAATGAGACCTCTCCAACCCATCTGGCCAGCGTGGAGAGTGTAGGCCAAGACATCTGGTAGTTCTGGCCAAGTATGGCTCTGGTAGTACAGAGAGGGTCGTGCTCCTACAGTGGAGACAAAAAGACCTGATGGTGATAGCTCGTGGTTTGATTTATAACGGGTTTGTCCCTTTCACATTGCTTTTTTTTACTTCGTAATACTGGAATAGTCAAAAATTCACAGTATAAAACGCCGATTCCCACCGAGATACATCTGCGATAAGCCTGTGTGCGCTGTCAGCCAAGATTGATGTGCGCTGAAATAACAGGTTTTTACCGATATAGGTACGTTTACCAATGAAAATGGGCTATTGGAATTATAAATGACCGGGGAAATCGATTTAGGGTTCCGTGCCAAAGGGTAAAAACGGGTCTCCCCGTCCGTCTGTCATTTCGTCTCTTTGTTTATCATTAGGGTGTATCTTATAAACCGTAATAGCTAGAGAATTGAATTTATTACAGATGATGTATTTCTGTTGCTGCTGAGTATATCAAGAAATTCTTAAAACAGAATAAAATAAATATTTAAGTGGGGGCTCCCATACCAAAAGTGATATTTTATAGATAAAGGTACGGAACCCTTCGTTCGCAAGTCCGACTTGCACTTGGCCGGTAATTATATAAACTTTAGGTACCTTAGTTTATTCTGCTACTAGTTTAACGAATTCTTTTGAAATAGAGTTAAAATTTAAATAAAAGCAAAATAATAGTTAAACAAGTTAGTTTATAGTAGTTTCTAGACGCTTTTGTTAAGAATCTTTTATTAGTTATTTACAAGAGAATATCTGCAAATTATTACAAACAATTTAAATTTTTGTTTCAGGTACATGCAATTGGAAATTCCTGCCGACTACAATTACTATAAGTTTCAAAATAAATGTATGTATTAAATTCCATTAATTTATAGGAAATTATACGAAAGCAAAGGACTTCTCTCATCTATATCTATCTATCTATATCTATACATATAATAAAATAGTAAAAAAAGTGTGTTTGTACATTAAATATATTTCCAAAAAAAATATTGGGCGCGATGGAGACGTAGTAATAGAGAAAGAATTTTAAAAAAATGTCTGTCTGTTTGTCTGTTTGTCTGTATGACTGTTTTTCTGTTTGTCTGTTTGTACACGCTAATCTCCGAAAATACTGGACGGATTCGAATGAAACTTTTTTTGTTATATAGCTATCAAGCCTGGGCAACATATAGGGCATAAATCATTTTGGAAAATGGAACGCCTGATGCAGAACCATAATGGTCCAGCTAAACTATAAGAGATATAAAAATGCCGCCTTAGTAAAAGTTGTTCAGCCTGATGAGCATTTTCCAGAGACATAAAGTTCACGCGAACGAAGTCGCGGGCTTCGGCTAGTTTAAAATAAAGTATTTTCTCGAAATCAAAGGTAAAGATCAATTTTTTTTAGCGATTATTCGATTTTTTATTGCCTCACACTACACCACTACGGGTATGTCCCTTCCACATTGTATTAATACAATAGGCGTTATTATCGCTTAGGGCGATCTAATGTTGTTTTATATATTATATTTCTCATTCTAATAAACTCCAAAACAACAAACCTTCTGCGTTATCAAGGCACATGTAAGCTATTGTCTGCCAGCTTATCTGGCAACACAAAGGCTCTTCTGGCACTGCACACGTTATAATATAACTTCGTAATGGAGGCCTGCCTTTGTATCTGAGAATGTAATTCTAGTTTGTTTCGAGTATATGCTATATAGGATAGAACAGATATAATAAGAAAGTTTCCAACCACTCAAGTTAGGTACACCCATACATTCTATCACGTCTTTATCCCTAATGGGGCAAATAGAGCATTTTGGGTCTTGCGGCTCTAAGCAGATAGAGCCCAGGGCTGCAAGACTCAAAGGCCACTTTTAGCTTGATGTGGGCAAGAAGGTGTATGAAGAAATCAAAATAGTGATGGGTTGCTAGCCTCATCGCCTATTAACACGATTCAAATTTTCGCCCATTCCCTCGATCGGCTCTTACGATCTGCGCGGGAAGAGAAGCAGCTGGTACATTCTAAGTTTTTCCTTTTCTCCCAGACCAGCATGGAAGTTAGGTACTTTTTTCTAAAAATCTAAACAAACGTTTTCTACGGGATTTGTATAAAATAAAGACTAATGACGTCATAGTTTCTTGCTCTTAATATCAGTTTTCCGCAATAATAAGTATAAAATGGACATGATCTATCACAAGTGACATTATTTTGTGACGTTTTATTCTCCCATGCTGGTCTGGGAGAAATAAAAAAACTTGGAATGTACCAGCTGCTTCTCTTCCCACGCAGATCGTAAAAGCCGATCGAGGGAATGGGCAAAAATGCAAATCATGTTAACAGGCGATGCGGCTAGCAACCCATCACTGTATTGATTGCTTTTCCATCTTCTCGCCCTGCACCATGACGCTAAAAGTGGCTTTTGGGTCTTGCGGCCCTGGGCTCTGCATAGAAGCGCAAGACCCAAAATGCTCTGTCTGCCCCATTAGGGATAAAGACGTGATAGTATGTATTTATGT
Organism: Acrobasis consociella; assembly: GCA_963555685.1. Lineage (NCBI taxonomy): Eukaryota > Metazoa > Arthropoda > Insecta > Lepidoptera > Pyralidae > Acrobasis > Acrobasis consociella. The sequence goes on from OY743114.1 coordinate 1,620,238, forward strand.
ATGTATGTTTTATTCTATTAACAGTTACAAACGTTTTATTCTATATTAACAGTTATTCTATCAACAGTACCAAAAATTGATTTTTGACCCAAGACCAAGAAACTTCCTAATTTGCTGTCACGCATTAATTATCTTTGTCTTGGAGTAATTTAATAAATAACCAGCCAAATGCGAGTCGAACTCGTTTATTTAGGGTTCCGTACTATTATCTATAAAAAATCACGTATTTTGTATATGTGCTCCCATATTAATTTTACTTTAATTTTTCTTTCAAAGTAAATGCTTATATACAACTAAATATTATATGAATATTTCAAGCATCTACTTGTCATAGCCGTTATTAATATAGAGCAAAAAACGGCAAAAAGTAGTACGGGAGTCCCCCTTAAATATTTATTTTATTTAGTTTTTTGTATTTGTAGTTATAGCGGCAACAGAGATACATCATCTGTGAAAATGTTAACTGTCTAGATTGACAGACAGACGGTCGGACAGATAGCGGAGTCTTAGTAAAGTATCCTTTTTACTCTTTGGGTACGGAACCCTAAAAATTGGTGTAAATTAATATTGTTGCACTTTAACAATGCATTTATCCCAAAGTACAGTGTTCATAACAATCAAAGTCAATCATTTACCATCACGGTAAGCCGTCGAAACGCATCGCCTCAATCAATCTTGATAATGATAGCCAAAATGCATTAAAGCCATCATTATGACATAGCTGGTCTGTCTATCATTTATTTTTCTCTGTCGTTGTGTTAAAATTTATATCATTGTATGATAAACGTGTATCGTCAAAGTAATAATAATAATCCGCTGTTTTCCAGCAAGTCAAATCAGATACTTTTTCCTAAACGACAAAACAATCTTTTTCTATAGGATTTGTATGAAATACAGCAATTTTCTGAAATAATAAATCTAGTCACGTTAAAATGATTATTATCATTATAAGTGACATTATAATGATAATAACCACTCTTAACTGCCTCCGTGGTGTAGTGGTTAGAGCGTTTGACTCATACCCGGAGGTCGCGGGTTCGATTCCCAGAGCGAGGGCAACGACTTTGTGTTGTTGTCCTAGTTTGGTTAGGACATTGCAGTCTGATCATCTGATTGTCTGATAAGTAAGATGATCCGTGCTTCGGAGGGCACGTTAAGCCGTCGGTCCCGGTCACTGTCTTTGACATTGGTCGTTACCTAAAACCATGTCAGAGGCCTTTACGGCGGTTTAAAAACCCTGACACTAGTGTTAGTCACTAACACACACGAAAAGAAGAAGAAGTGACATTATTTTGTGATATTTTATTTACGTAACAGTACCAAATAATTTATTTCAAACTCACGAAAATACGATATTGGTAATGCCCAAGGGCGCATTAACGTGAAAGTCGTGGGTTCGAATCCGACTCGTGGCGAAATTTTTCATTACATCTTTTAATTTGGATCCGAGCATTGTAATGTAATGCTGTTAAAAATCAATGATTTTACAATTTCCTTGGAAATACAATACAAACCAAAGTATTAGTGATTTATTTTATTTACCAATTTATATACACGGAAAATTTATACAGAGAATTCATAAAATAAAAGTTGTACAAAGGCACTACTTATCTAAAAAGAGATCTCTTCCAGTAGGCTTGTGAGAGGAGATGTTTATTGACCGAGCGAGCGAAGCGAGCGAAGCGTCTCAGTTTCGAGATTGGCCAAAAATTCTTTTGTCCGTCTGTCTGTCTGTCTGTCTGTCTGTCTGTCTGTTCTCGCCTACAGGTCGCATTTCTTAACCGATTCAAATGAAATTTTGTAAGCAGGTTCAGCAACTAAATAGAATTTTTTTGTCGAGCCAGATTTTCGAAATTTTTCAAAATGGCGGAAATATGGGGGTTTAAAATTTTAAAACTGTCATATATTCGCCATTTCAAAATATTTTCAAAAATGACATGGGACTTTTTTGTTGCCATTATAAAAACGCAACTGTTTTATTTGAACAACTTTTTTGTCTGAACAACTTTTTTATACGGTATACTTGAACGAGTTTAGGGTGACTCGCGAAGTCTAGCTGACTGAGCCGTAACGAATACTTTACAATACAAATCTTCTCACAAAATATACTGAAACTATTTAAGGGTCAATTCAGTCCGGGTTACTGAACAACTTTCTTAATAATGCATGTCTACCGTGGGAATCAAACCCGCAACTTCCGAGTTACAAGGCCAATCTCTTGACCACTATTTTTAAGAAAAGAAGAAAATTTACATACATTTGTTGCGTACATTGAATACCATATAGTTCACAATAAAAACAATAGATGTCGCAAGAAAAATTTATAAGTTTACAAGATCGACTTGATTTCTCAACCAACTTTCAAGAGGAGGTTATCAATTCGACATTTATGTTTTTTTTTGTGTATGTTACTTCAAAACTCCATTAAATACGAATCGATTTAAAAAATATGTTTTGTTTTAAAGAATGCATTGCAAGGTTGGTCCCATGTAATTTTTTTTAAGATCGGACTATACATCTTGTACTGGAGATTGAAATTCCTCAAAAGACAACTGCAACACAAATATTAACTAGTAGTTCGCCGCGAACTTAGACCTCGCGATAATTTTTCGCAATTCAGTTTCCTAAATAACCCCTAGATGGCGGTATCCAAAGTTAGAACGCGCTATGGTTTCGTTTGCTACATAATCGCGGACATTTTTATTAATATTTCAAAAACTACTGAACCGATTTTGATGCCCAACGAACTTGAAAATTCTATTGATGTTTCCTACACGCCTACCAAGTTTCATCAAAATCAAACCATCGGTTCGGCTGCTATCGCGGTACAAACATACATACATACATACATACATACATACATACATACATACATATATACAATGTGTTTTCGCCCCCAACTCGATTTAGAGACCTCACTCGCTTCGCTCGCTCGGTCAATAATACATTTGCATGCTCATATCACTTTCTAATACTAACCGATTCTAATGATTCAATGTTTGTTTAGAAGAATCGCTTATAAGATAAGTTTCTTATAATTTGAATAAAGATCTGATTAAGGGTTTTGGACCTGGGGAATAAAACTCCAGAAAGAAAGACAGCAAGTCACTTGCAAAAAGGTTTTTTTAATAACCCTAAAGTGATTTTTTTTAACCTCGCAGACCAAAGTCAATGACCGAGCCCGCTTAAATGAACTCTGCTTAAATGTCATTGTAATTAGGTAAAGGATTGCATGCGGTTATATATTCTGATAACAGTGATAACAAAAGTGTTCAAAATTCAAAACTACAATTGTAATAGGCTAAAAGCCCGGAACCGGCCTACAGCGAAAGTACCGGCGAACCACAACAATAAAGAAGCTGCACATGCCTACGCTGATCAGCAAGCCCAGGGATTGGCAAAAACCATTTACCTATGTGTCGGCAGAAGAGTCATGCTTAAGACGAATCTGAGAGTTAAAAAGGGCTTGGTGAATGGTGCATTAGGCACTGTTACTCAATTGGTTTACCCCCCGAATTGTTCCCCACCTACAGATCAACCTTTGGTGATAATGATGCAATTTGACACCTACACTGGGCCGCATTATTAACAATTCTGTGCCCATAGCGGCCGTTACTCAATCTTGGCGTTCTGGAGAGATCACTAATTCTAGAACCCAATTCCCTCTTATATTAGCATGGGCAGTGACCATCCACAAATCGAGATGTTACTACGTTGCCCTCTCTCGTTCTCGCCGACTAGCGGACATAGTCCTGGAGTCATTTAATTTAGACCGCCTCACCAGAATAGCTAAATGAAACTTCTTCTTTTAAGAATAGAGGAGGAAAAGAGATTGAATAAACTAGCAAATGTAAGGGGTGGGTAATGGGTTTAGTAAGGAGGGGTATACTTCAATGGGGCTTGTGCGTAAAGGATAGGCGGTAGGCCTGTCTACTTTCTTCCCAACAGGTTTCAAAACCCTCAAGTGGCTTTTGCTAAGCCATGAAAAAGATCAGTTATTCCATGGTTGTAAAGTTATAAAGGCTCGCGAGGTCTATTGTTCTCACAGAACTACTAGTGTAAGAGAGGCAAACAGGCATGTTCATACATAGGATTGACGAAGAAGAAAACTATAAGTAGGTTTGAATTAATAATACTCAGTAACAATATCTAGTATCAGGAAGGTATCGTGTTGTAATGTAAGTACGAGATCGGAGGTGCATGCACGGATCATGTCGGTAATGCAACACTGACACTTTCACCCGTGGCGCTTTGACCTTAGTCCGGGGGACCAGTGCAAGAAGAATTCTGGAAAAAATTTTTTTTTTTCATTTAACTTTATTACATGAATTGTTATTGGCGGACTTAAGGTTGTAGGCCTATTCTACCAGTTACCTGTTGACATGCGAACGTTTCGGAAATATGAGCAAAACCTTTAATAGTAAAACTGAAATCACTTACTTATAAATTATAACACGATGCAATCCTACAAGTTAATCAGTATAATAAGCACTTATCTAAAAAAAGATGGTTTTCTTGTATATTTTTCAAACTAAAATCATCACGCCTACTGGTACGGGCTACAGCTACGCTCACTGCCTCGAGAATAGCGAAACCGTCCGGTCACAGATCCTCCTTACACTCGCCCTGAGGATGATCGTATAAGCCGATCGAAACTAGTCGGTCTTGTCCGACTACATTACGTAGGTAAGTAAAACCGTGTTCAAATACCTAGATAGTTATATTCAATACGTGTTATTTAAAGCAAGATCAATTAGGTACATTATTTTGTATTATGCATTGCTCAGGAAATACCAACCAATAAGTAAAACTACATAGACTATTTGCGTTTACGACGAGTCGAGACTAATTCAAAATATCATGAATTTTCTGAATTGACTTTTCATCATCATCATCAGATCTTTTTGTCTCCACTGCAGGAGCACGGCCCTCTCTGTACTACCAGAGCCATACTTGGACAGAGCAGTCAGTATTAGACTTGTCATAAAAGAAAAAAATGCGAAAAATATGTCCTAATCATAAATTTTACTTACGTGCATAGTTTTTTTTTATAAGCACTTAACTGAAGTAATAAAGCGTCTGCCTCTTCGTCTATATTTCTACTTACAATTACAAAGTAGATTTGATGTCTCAATCACGAGTTTACGAGCCCTTTGTGGTCGATTCGATTGTACCTAAATATGTTATTGTAAGTACTTGCCGATCATCTTTTGCCCATGCACAATGTTATGAATTTATGATGTTTCTCCAGGCCGCAATAAGGGTGTTTTCCCTCCCATCAAATTTTAAAAGCATAATAATTAATAACTTACTTATATTTGGGCAGATTGAAAAACAATACATTTTGTTTTCGGTTACGGATTTTGTTACATATTGATGTGAATAATAAAATAATTGATTAAAATAGTGTATAATCGACATTTCCATATGAAAGTGAGCAGCCACCCATGCAATTTGTATGGGAATGTCAACATGTTGTTTTTTGTTTTTTGACTGTTATTAAATTATCATTATACTATAGTGATCTAGTATAGCCTGTGGTTCAATTTATTACGGGTATGTCCCTTCCACCTTGTATATATCTTATTCTTGTGACCTTATAGGTAGGTTCAAAATAATTTCATAAATTTTGAAAAGGTAAAACGTAAAATATCTCTTGAAGTGTACAGGTCACAGAGCCATATTGAGTTACAAGTTTATTTGTCAAACTAATTTAAAAATGCCCGACTTTTAAATAGTTTCATTTGTGAAATAAAAGACTTCAATCTATTTTAATTAGTATATATTTTTGTAAATTGAAACTTAATTCATTAAAATATGAAATATCTTTATAATAAATAATAACTTTGTTTATATCAATTTTTTTTAATGACATAATTTAAAATTCAGTAAAATACGACAAATAATAAAAATAAAAACCACTTACAATTGTAGGTCTTAACTGCACCGATGCTCGAGACGAACTGACCGAGGAAATGGCGGCATCCCCGTTTTATACAAAAAGGGTGGGATGGCGCCATGCCTGCGACTTAAACAATTCGAAAGAAACTAACTTATAAATATGTTATTTTACTTTTATAAATTATAATTGTATTTTAAACTACATTTGCAACCAAGTACGAGTTTTATTAACGTATTCCACGTTAGACTGTTCCAACCAATACAATATTGTTGTCACATTATGTAAACGCCATCCAGTAATGGGTGGAAGAACTAAATAGTAGAATTAATCCGCATCACCAACGTAACGTATCCGTAGCGCCATCTATTATTTGACAGGCAGACTACCCCGACTTTCAAGCGATAACTTAATAACTGTTGAACGGCCGACCTGATTTTCATTAAACAGCTAAGAATCACCGCAAGGGAATTTACTTTTACGTTATAATGCCGCATCGAAATTGGTCAATCCGTTCAAGCACTACGATGGCACAGACAGACACACAGACAGACATATCATCAAACTTTTAACGCCCTTTTTGTCGGGGGTTAAACAACCGTAAACCGTATTTGTACCCCGGTTAACTGACATTTTAACTCAGAACTGGAACCAAAGTAATTTTGGCGCGGATCGGTTTGCACAAAGCACAATCAGCGGGTATTGGAAAGCATTTTCAAATTGAATGGCATTAGTCAAATACAACTCGTTTGCAACACTACTCTAATGCAAAATAGAGATGTTACAGAAAGAAAATACAGCAGACATAATAATTATGCTGATACTTTACGTCATCTTACTTTTACGTATAAGCCGTTGGCCCCGCAGTTGTCAAGCTATGTAAAAATATGACACTAGTGTTGGCCATTTACACACGATAAAAAACCACCTTCAATGCATTTGTACAAACAGTCTTACACCGGCCGCCATACGACGTCGACCTTCCTTGGCAATGCAGTTGTAGCATGAGGACGCCACTTCAACTCCGAAAATACGCTATTTTCCAACAAGTTAAATCAGCAACTTTTTTCTAAACGTCAAAACAAACAGTTTCTATGGGACTTTGTATAAAATACAGGCAGATGACGTCATAGATTTTTGGAGTCAAATAGCGCTCTTATTATCAGTTTTTCTACAATAATAAATTTAAGATAACGTTAAAATGGATATGTTCAAAGACAAGTGACATTATTTTGCGACGCTTTATTTTTTTATTAGTACAAAATAATTTATTTTTGACTTAGGAAAGTACCCAATTGTAGCATCACATCTATTACGCTTCTAATTTGTATCAAATCGAATTATACATTTACACCAAGTACTCTAATGACAGACTATTTCAGCGTAAATCCTAGGACGCTTTACACGGCGGACGACGGGATGGAAACGGGATCGCGATGAACTCTTAATTGATTTTGTGAATGATTCATTACTTTGTATGTGATTTGGTTGCTTTGCGCTTCGGAATTTTCGAATTTTCTATAATTTTTAACCGACTTTCAAAAAGAGGGAGGTATATATAGGTATGTAAATTTGGACGTCAACTTAACAGAACTATTGTACGTTTATCTGGGCAGGGAACACTGATACTCATCAAATACTGTACATCTTTTACATACCTGTGGTTCCACAAAAAGGATATTTGGTATTTGTAATTGTATTTGTATTTGTATCAATTCGTAGGAATCTTTTTTTTATGTATGTTTACCGATTATTCAAAGGCGCCCGGACCTATTTGGAAAATTCTTTTTTATTTGAAACATACTTATTACGTACTAATTAGAATGTGAAAACATAAAATGAGGTTAAGAACTTAGCGGAAGGAAGAGAGATATGGAAAGCACTCCACCGACCAGAGCCCAGCTCTTAAATATAAGAAGAAGACTAATAAGAATTACGTACGTATATCAATAAAATCCCGGCAGATGTAGAGCGCCGCTTTTCACGGAAAAGCCACCGAAGTGAAAACTGCAATCACAGCTGCGTGTTAATTCACTATTGTTTAATTTAATCTAGAACCAGTGGTTCGTTTTATGGCATGCAGATACTGCATAGTGTTTCAATCATATACAATGTGGAAGGGACATACTCGTAATAAATCGAACCACAGGCTATACTAGACCACTATAGTATAATGAAATTAAAATGACAGTCAAAGACTAAAAAAAACGCATTTCTCACGTTTACACACATACAAAAGTTTGTAGCCCGGGTAATTTGTGTGGGAATGTCGATTTTTGTTTGTTTTTTAACTCAGGTCAGGGCAAGTTGGAAAATGGCCTTTTTCAAACTGTCCTGAGTCTTGGATGTTTATCTATTTATGTATTTGTTATAAAATATAGTATCGTTAAGTTAGTATCCCATAACACAAGTCTCGAACTTACTGTTGGGCTAGCTCAATCAGTGTAATTTGTCCCTATATATTTATTTATTTTACCTGTTATTTTAATTATCATTATGCTATACTGGTATGTTCTTTCCATGTTGTATACTATCATCATATCGTATCAGTATAAGCCACACTAAGTCCGCCAACCCGGAGGTCCTGGGTTCGATCCTCAGCCAGGGCAAGTTGGAAAATGGCCTTTTTTAATTTTTCCTGGGTCTTGGATGTTTATCTATATATGTATTTGTTATAAAATATAGTATCGTTGAGTAAGTATCCTATAACACAAGTCTCGAACTTACCTTAGGGCTAGCTCAATCAGTGTAATTTGTCCCTATATATTTATTTATATTTGTATATAAAAAAAGTCCACTGCTGGATATAAGCCGCTCAGATCGGTCATTTTGTCCAAAATCCCTGGGCCTATGTCTAGCAGTGAACGGTCATTATCATCAGGACTTTTTGTCTCCAATGCAGGAGCACGACCCTCTCTATACTACTAGAGCCATAGTCGGCCAGAGCAGCCAGAGGAATTGGCCTACACTCTCCACGCTGGCCAGAGGGCTGGAGAGGTCTCATCGATGTTTTATAAGCTTTGTTTAGCTTGTATTTCCTAAGTCGCCTTCTATGACATCCACGGGAGGAATTGGAGTGGTCCTATTCTACTCTGCTGAAAACCACACGGCATTGGCCGTTCTGCGGCTGAAATGATGGTGATGATGATGATTGAGGAATGGGCCGAAAATTTATATCGTACTAGCTGTATCCGCGGGATCGCTTTCCGTGGGAATTCCGGGATAAAGAGTACCCTATGTTCTTCCCCGAGTCTCAAACTATATATTATCCATACCAAATTTTATGCAAGCAGCAAGTAGTTGAAGAGTGAAGAGGTAACAAAGAAACAAATATAGCAACTAGGATTAGTAGGATAGGATAGGATTTATCTATAGGCGACTAGCTGTGCCCGTGGGCTTTGCTCCCCGTAAGAATTTCGGGATAAAAACTATCCTATGTCCTTCCCTGGGTATCAAACTATATCCATATCAAATTTCATCCAAATCGGCTCAATAGTTTAAGCATGAAGAGATAACAAACAAACAAATATACAAACTAGGATTAGTAGGATATGATAGGATCTTTAGGCGATGGACATGACTATTTTGATTCCACGTGTATTGCATTTACACCTCGTATTTCTATATCTGTTGCCACAATGCACAGGCCTGCTGCAGTGGACTGTACTATTTTGAGCCCGGCGTCAGTTTACGAGCTCGTAAACCCGGCTCCACCTGCGCTAGCAAACTAGTACTTAATTTATGTGATCCCAGTACTGAGTGTTCGCGAGTTAGTTCTAGGTATCTTATATGAGGTCTAACAAAATATACTGAAACTATTTTAAGAGTGAATTCAGTTCGTGATACTGAATTTTCCTTATGGAACACGTATCGAAATATGGAAATTAATTCTTGGCCTTCTATGTAAGTTGACCGATCAGCTGATCCGAGTTTGTTATTACTGTTATTAGTATTATGGGACTTACCGCGATTAAAATCGTTTTTTGCCAGATATTTCGATGGCCCTTCTTAATCGCGGTAAGTCCCGTAATTCTAATAACAATAATTGTGACCGTGAAACTCTAGAATCATATATTGATCCGGGTTTGTATGGAAAGCCAAAATGTTTTTTTAAAATTTTTGGTTTACGTTTCTTGGGGGAAGTTGTTCACTATAACGGACTGAATTCAGTCTTAAAATAGTTTCAGTGTATTTTGTTAGACCTTATAATATTGTGTTTTATCCGACTAAGTCGGAAGGTAGTTTGTGTTTTTCGAGTGAATGTTTTTAGTATTTCTTTGGTACGCTCTTCGGCTTAATGTATCTTAGCTTGAGATAAGTCTTTGGATCATATGTCTTGTCAGAATGACACTGGGTAGGTACAGTTTAGTTTCTGGATTTTTATAATGGGATCCATAGAGGTTTTTACGTACACAAGGCGTGAATATTTTTTTGACTAGCTACACATACAACAATATTACTTTGTAACGACCACTAACGTATTTGTCCTAGTTGATTACTAGTTTTTTTTTAGCTTTTGCCTACTTGTTTGCCCAACAAAAGGCTAACTAATTTGGGAATTACGCTTTTGAAATTGAGCGGCAAGCGGCAAGGGGTAGCAGCAGCGGCAATAACCCACCGCTCAACTTCAAAGTGTAACCTTTAGATGACATAACCTAGCTAATAGGTATGTACTTAACACAAACAAGGTTTCGCAGTAACGAAAACTGGCATCACAGTTTACAAAAGAAGAAATCATTCGAAAATCAAATCCAAACTTCGAAAAAGGAGCGCCGATTCAAAAACGAAATCGTAACGGGATTAGGGCGGTGCTCACTCGGGAAACGAGTCACGACTCGCCTCGTTAGGCCGGGTACACACTGGCGTATCGCTGAACAAACAAAACTTCAGTCTTGTAGGTATTTGTTTTCAATCAGTACTTCTTTTGCATTTTAAAAGGTTTAATGGTAATTTATAGTGGCATACCTTGCAGCGGCAAGTTTAGAGGCACGTTGTATGATAAAATCGACGACATACTGCTAAAATATAATCATTTTATTTTATATCGTTTGTTCATTTATAAAAACAGTACAAGATCATTATACAAACAAACTGCACAGCAATTTGTCGGCAGTTGTTCTCGTGGATGACTTACTCAGTTATATGTAAGTACTTCTATTTTTTATCTTATTCTCAGGGCCGGATTTAGAGGTCGAGAGGCTTCGGGGCAACAAAGGAGTGGAGGCCCCCTGGCCCCAAATTATTTTCCAAATAAAGTGGACAATTTTTTTCAGTTGAGTTTTTCAATAAATAATTTATTGTGGAACCAAGTATAGATTATTTTATTATTTAACAAACATATAAATATAATCGAAAAATTTTTTACGAGTGTTTACTAGTTGGAATTTGATTTTTGTTTTTCTTTTGATGTCTCCATTGTGGGGCCCCACTTTCGTGGAGGCCCCGGGGCTGTAGCCCCGGTTGCCCCCCCCCTAAATCCGGCCCTGCTATTCTAAGTAGTTTTTTATTTATTTACTATAGTTGACAGCATCTCACATTTTCACATTTTATTTTATTATATAAATATTTAAGAACCATACCCTAATACTGATATTTATTTTGTAAGCCGACGCTTATTCAATAAATAATGTTATGCTTTGTAATAAAATGATCAAATTATTTTTGTAGTGGCTCAAAATACCTAAAAGCAACATGTTGCCATCTTGCACTATAGGCAGTCCTCCTTTGCTTAATATGAAAATACGAAAATATCTAAAATTTATATTTTTTAATAAAGTTCGTTAAGATTATGTAGGTAAATTATGTTTTCTTTTTTCAATGTCAACTATTGAAAAATTAAAAATGCGACAGGCACAAAAAACCATTTTAGCTTAAATAGGTATATATTTATAGCAAACGTTTGGTATTTGTTATGTATCCGAATGCAGGCTTTAATGTGTTATAAAACAAATCATCAACATCATTGTCAGCTCTTAAAGACCCACTGCTGGGCATAAGCCTCCCTTTGTCTACGCCATTGAATCATATCCCTAGACGTAGCTATCCAATTTTTTCCACTAATCTGCTTGATATCATCGACCCACCTAGCTACCGCTAAAACAAATTACCTACACAAAAAAAAAACAAAACAAATTTTGTTTGACAAAGGTAATAACATTAAAAAGTAAAACGCCAAGGAAATTAAGAGGATAAACATGAAAGCGGTTTTTCGGAAGCAATGGCGTTCATGCTCTTACTTTTAATTTCTGTGGAAACTCGCAGAAAACGTAAAAGTACACTTAATGTAACAACAAAAAAATCTAATTAGAAATTTCGCGGAAAATTGGCATGGATATGAATGAAATGATATTTGCTGGGTTTGGACGCTGGTGCAAGTTATAATCTTGTGCGAGAATTAGAGCGTTCAAAATATGCTTTTTTTCTCTAGTCGTAGTAGTTTAATTTAAACCATAATCCGCCCAAATCAAGTTGAAACTGAAAGATGAGTTATGTAGTCATTTTACTAGATGTCAATGCCTATCTTGTAACGGTAATAACAGATAAAAAAAATATTGCAACAATATAACAATACATTAATATATTAATTTAGATTTTACATTTAGTTTTAAGTTCAATAATTACTTTTTTTTCTATTAGTATGGATATTTTTCAATAATAAATAAAACAATACATGCATATCAAACACAATATCACACTAAGCTCTTTCTAAAACGTTAGCGTTTATATATTAAAGATAATATTCCAGTTGGATAGTTTACTTACAGTTTAGTTTAGTATATATTAATTTGTAAAATCGACTGTATATATATTTTTTAATTTCTAACATGAATAAAATACTTATAGTTTACTTACCTATATCAGTTTTGTTGCTTGTTTCTTAATGGTACAGACATTTTACAGTCCGCTAGTTACAACTTTATACGCTGTCAGCTTATAAATCGAGTCGCGTCGTATATTTAATTTGTGTTTCAGCGTGTTTTGCTTTGAAGTGCGGACGCTGCATATTAAATTCTGCTCGTCTCCGATCAAAGCAGCCATTAAATCAATGCAAATACGTTCCTCAATTCACGGGTTATTACTTAGACACCCCGCAGAATTATAAAGGCTGTTACAGAACGAAATAATCCGCTTAAAAGCTTGCCCAGAATGTTAAAGTCGATCGAGGCATTGAGCAACAAACTAAATGACGTATAATAATTCTTCTTCTTATCGTGTGTGTTAGTGACTAACACTAGTGTCAGAGTTTTTAAACCGCCTTAAAGGCCTCTGACATGGTTTTAGGTAACGACCAATGTCAAAGACAGTGACCGGGACCGACGGCTTAACGTGCCCTCCGAAGCACGGATCATCTTACTTATCGGACAATCAGGTGATCAGCCTACAATGTCCTAACCAAACTAGGACAACAACACAAAGTCGTTGCCCCCGCCGGGAATCGAACCCGCGACCTCCGGGTATGAGCCGAACGCTCTAACCACTACACCATGGAGGCAGTTACGTATAATAATATATCACGGCAAGCTACTTTTGATATAGACAGATTCTCTTTTGCAAACTCCACGCCTACCATCTCACTAAAAGTGGACTTGTGATCACGGCCGTAGGCTCTGTCTACCTTGTTAAGAATAAAGACGTGATTGATTGTGTATCTGTACCACATAATTAGCAGCCCTTGGAAGCAGTTCAAAACAGTTAGAAAAGTTAAAAGAAGCAATTAACAATATTTTTAAAGAACATAAATTGAGTATAAACATGTATAAAACAAAGTCCTTAATTGTCTCAAAGTCAGGTCCAGTAATTAAAAATATCCAACATAATAATAAAACAATAGACCAAGTTCAAAGTTTTAAATATTTAGGAACTGTTATCAACGAAAAGGCAAGATGCTCCGAAGATATTAAGAAGAGGATTGCTATTGCAAAAAGTACATTAAAGAGTAAAAAATATATATTTTGTTCTGGTATTAAAAAAAGTTTGCGTAAAAGATTTATTAAAACATTTATATGGAGCACTGCTTTGTATGGATGTGAAACGTGAAGGATAAAGGTAGATTAAAAGCATTTGAAATGAGGTGCTGGAGGAGAATGAAAAAAAGGATAAAGGTAGATTAAAAGCATTTGAAATGTGGTGCTGGAGGAGAATGAAAAAAATAAGTTGGACAGAAAAAATCACAAATGAGGAGGTACTAGAGGATGTGAAAGAGAAAAGACAAATAATACAAATTATAGAAAATAGAAGAAGGAAAATGTTCGGTCATCTACTACGCCACGATTCGTTCTTCAAAACAATAATGGAAGGAAAAATAGAAGGAAAGAGAGGAGTAGGAAAACCCAGAAGAAAATTTATAGACCAAATAAAATAAAAATTAAACGTGAAAACATATAAAGAGGTAAGAACTTAGTGGAAGGAAGAGAGACATGGAAAGCACTCCACCGACAAGAGCCCAGCTCTTAAATATAAGAAGAAGACCACAGAATTAATATAAGTATTACATCTTACATGGATGGTAATTTACGTTTTGAGAATTATGTAACCGAAATAGTTCGAAATTGCTTTTACAGATTAAAGGTTCTTTACAGGATTCGTGACAACATCAATGTAGATCTACGTATTGCACTTTGTGACTCGTTAGTATTGTCAAAGCTAAACTACTGTATAACCGTGTATGGGCCGTGTCTTCTGGCTAGGTCCCAAAAACTTATCCAGCGCGTACAAAATGCCTGTGCAAAATACTGCTTTAAAATTCCACCACGGACTAGTATTACTCCATATTTATACTCATCTAAACTTTTGAAAATGCGTGATAGACTAAAATTATACATAGCTACTCTTCTGTTTGGTGTGATCAATTCTAAAACTCCTTCCTATCTTTACAATAAGTTGAAATGGAGGAATCCTAGAGGAAGTAGTAGACTACGAGCTTGCGTGCCTCCCCTTGACGTGCCTAGACATAGAACAGCTGCATTTCGTAGCAGCTTTAAGTATAATGCTACCAAAATTTGGAACAACATTCCACCTCCAATACGGAACCTCAAATCAATCTATTCATTTAAATGTAAATTTAAAGAATATCTTTATTCCAATGCAGTTTTGGTAGCAAACATCTGACCCTAAGTTGAACTATTTATTGACTTATATATTATTCTATTATATGTATTTCACTCGTAATTTTATGTATTATAATTCTTATATTTAATTTATGATTGAGAAGAGATATCAAATTATATTAAATTGAAATATTGATATATGTTTCAATAATACACACTGTACTGTAATATTATTAGCCCACCTTCGCATCGCTTTACCGGCCCCACCCTTGGTTCTGGCAGAATTATCAGCGTCGCAGTTCGACCAGCTCGTCTGTGACATCATGCTGAGTCAGGACCTTTTCACTATATAGGTCACATCTCACAGTACAACCGCACTGCACTATCACAATTAATTAAGTTTTCGTTTAGTTACCATGTGCTTTACTTACAATACTTACAATGTATATATTGTGTCCTTTTTTGGTGAATAAAGATTTTATCTATCTATCTATCTATCTATCTATCTATCTTCTTCTTATCGTGTGTGTTAGTGACTAACACTAGTGTCAGAGTTTTTAAACCGCCTTAAAGGCCTCTGACGTGGTTTTAGGTAACAACCAATGTCAAAGACAGTGACCGGAACCGACGGCTTAACGTGCCCTCCGAAGCACGGATCGTCTTACTTATCAGACAATCAGGTGATCAGCCTGCAATGTCCTAACCAAACTAGGACAACAATACAAAGTCGTTGCCCCCGCCGGGAATCGAACCCGTGACCTCCGGGTGTGAGCCGAACGCTCTAACCACTACGCCACGGAGGCAGTTAAAGTATTACATACTGAACGGGGACTCCTAGTCCTGCATACTTTAGTATGGAAATGGCAATACCATTTCCATACTAAAGTGTGCAGTCGTCCGGGCAATTTGTATGGGAATGTCTTTTTAGGGTTCCGTAGTAAACAAGGAACCCTTATAGTTTCGCCATGTCTGTCTGTCTGTCTGTCCGTCCGCGGTTCTACTCAGAAACTATTAGTACTAGAAAACTGTAATTTGGCATGGATATGTATATCAATTATGGCAAAAAAGTCGTAAAATAAAATATGGAAATAAGAGTTAATTAGAGGAAGTCAATTTTTTTTTATCTACAAACACATTGTGTGGGGTATCGTTAAATAGGTCTTTTAAAAATATTGTGAGCTTGGAAACACCGTTTTTCGATTTAGGGATCCATGTCTGAAATATTCAGGTTTAAAGTGATTTTTTTTGTTAAAGTCACGTGTCCCCCCCATCTATCTACTAAACGGTTATATATAGATACGTAAAAAAAAACAGCCATAGTATATATGATCTAGTTTAAAGGAAAACTATCAGAGCTAAGTAGGGTTAACAAATTAGTTATAGGCGATCAACTTATAAAATGTACTCGAAAAAGAAAATTTCATACAAATTCAATAGATACTTAGACGTTTAAGACGTTTTTAGTGGCATGAACTCAAAGTTGGCATTAACAACTACGGAACCCTACACTGCGCGTGGCCCGACACGCACTTGGCCAATTATTTTTGTTTGTTTTTTGACTGTAATTTTAATTTTACTATGCTAGTGATCTAGCGTTCACCGGGATTTCGTCTGTCGGCATTGAGTGGTAGACTCATCTACAGCCCGTGGTTTGATTAGTTACGAGTATATCTCTTCTACGTTATATTAATTCTGTATTTTTACCATAAACGCACACCGCACCTCCAAGCTCGGTTTGGCTAAAGTTTTGACGTGACAACGTCTTAAATTAGGTTGCGGCTGGGAGTCACTTATGAAAAAGTGTAACGCTCGGTAACGTTACGATGAGTCACCGAACGAGAGAGAGGCCCGCCGAATGCCTTGCGTCTCTCTCCCACTCAACTATGTTATCTACGTTGTCACGTAAAATCTTCGCCCGTAAAACCGACTTTACAGGCAACCATTTTTTTAAGGTGTTACGTTACATTCGGTAGGCGTTAACAGCCTCATTATCGTCATCTCACACTTTCCAAAGCTGTAATCTCATATTACCCGGTTAATGTCATCAAATCGATGTGTAATGGCCAGAGGTACAGGTGATAAGTAAATTTAATAACATATTTTTACATTACTCCCATGCTGGTCTGGGAGAAACGAAAAAACTTAGAATGTACCAGCTGCTTCTCTTCCCGCGCAGATCGTAAAAGCCGATCGAGGGAATGGGCAAAAATGCGAATCATTTTAACAGGCGATGCGGCTAGCAACCCGTCACTGTATTGATTACTTTTCCAGCTTTTCGCCCACCGTGACGCTAAAAGTGGCTTTTGAGTCTTGCGGCCCTAGGCTCTGCATAGAGCCGCAAGACCCAAAATGCTCTGTCTGCCCCATTAGGGATAAAGACGTGATAGTATGTATGTATGTATTTTTACAGTCTGGTAAATAATTATGGGTGCCAATATTTGTGGCAAAATTAACAATATTTTATTTTTTATTTTTTAACATATACCTACATAGGCATGTATACAGGTTGACACCTAAAGCGATAGTACATTACCATAACAAATTATCTCTAATGATAATTATAGTTCTTATAAGTACTAATTTGCTAGAATTGTATTGGTTTTCTCATAAAGAAGGGAAATGCGATAATTGCAACTATAATTAGAATTTGGTTTTGTCATTACTATTTTTTGATACGGTTCTAGAGTGGAGAGTAAGTAAATATAGAGCAAATCATCTAGCGGCTCTGACCAAGTATGGCTTCAGTAGTACAGAGAGGGACGTGCTCCTGCAGTAGAAACTAAAAGACCTGATGATGATGACGGTGACGTTCCTAGACATTTTTGCCAGACTTTTATTCCAAGATAATAATTTTTCAAAACTAAAAACCGACTCAACTCCAAACTACACAACCGAATTTGATAAAAATTCTATCGGACCATCTGACAAGTATGCCTCTTTAAACAAAAAAGAATTTTGCTAATTGGTTCACGCGTCTTCCAATAATCGGGGAACATACATAAAAAAAATTAAAACATTCCGAAGAATTGATAACCTCCTCTTTTTTTGAAGTCGGTCAAAACCGATCAAAAATAGACTGAAGTAAGTAAAATAGAAGTAATATTATTAAAGCAGCTCTTTCCACCAATTCCAAGTTAGAGTAGTCTGAGGTAGCCTGCTTTTTAAAACTCAACGTTTTATACAATTTCTCACTTAGGATTTATTCAAATCCTTGCCATTTCTGAATCAATTCGCCTTGAAAGATGAGAAGTCGTACAGTAGCTCTATAAAGTGTGCTCCAGACTGTTATAAAGTCGTCCATTGAAATTGAACCTAATAGCAACTCGTACAAGTTAGCCCTAAAAGCCGAGAAAGAATATCATTATTTTTAAGTTTCTTTTACTTCATTGTTGATGATAAATAAATATATATATTGTATAAGGACAAATTACACAGATTGAGCTAGCCCCAAAGTACGAGGCTTTTGTTATGGGATACTAAATCAACGATACTATATTTTATAACAAATACATATATATATAAACATTCAAGACCCAGGACAATTCGAAAAAGGGCATTTTCTATCTTGCCCAGACCGGGGATCGATCCCGGGACCTCTGGGTGACACACTAGCATGGTGACCACTACGCCACGAGAGTCGTCTATAATTGAGATAGCATTGTTTCTTTTACCTTATACAAAAAAGAGGGGTGTTATAAGTTTGACGCTAACGTCTGTCAGTCTGTCTGTCTGTGGCATCGTACGTAACGTTTAAACGGAGTGACAGATTTCGATGCGGTTTTTTTCATGTGAAAGCAAGTTCCCTTACGGTGCATTAAGCTATGTTTTATATACGGTTCAGCTGTTTAAAAGTTATTGATGGTTTATGCTTGAAAATCTGGGCTTTCCCTGACATAAAATAGATGGAGCTACGGATATTATGTCGTATTATTAGTTTCGCTACTGATCACTAGATGGAGTTTTTGAGAGTATTAAATAAAAATTGTAAATAGGGTCCCTGGGAACATGAAAGAAGTTGGTAGGACTACTGGGATTTTTGTCACATCAGACCTACCAGTAGGACAGCTGGGAATTAAATTCCCAGTATTACTACTGGTAGGTCTATTGGCACAAAAATTCCCATCTGTCCTACTGGTAGAACAAACTTGGTAGGACTACTGGACAAGTGTAAAATTTTATAAACATAAGATGTTGATGAAACATGAAAATATGATCATAACCGCATAATAGTATGCTCATTTTCAAAGGAATAATCACAGTATATTTATTTTTAAACAATAACAAAATAGAAAGCCTAGGTTTTTACTAAAAACATAAAGTTATGAATGTTATGATACTTATAAGTATTAAACTGGTAATAAATAAAGCATTGTAATTAGCAATGAAACTTAATACATTAACCGGCTAAGTGGGAATGGAACTCGCGCAGGGTTCCGTATCGTTATCTATAAACATTACGTATGTTGTATGGGAGCCCCACTTAAATATTTATTTTTTCTGTTTTTAGTATTTGTTGTTATTGCGGCAATAGAAATACATCATCTGTGAAAATTTCTACTGTCTAACTATCAATGTTCATGAGATACAGCCTGATGACAAGATGTACAGCAGAGTCTTTGTAATAGGGTCCCGTTTTTACCCTTTGGGTACGGAACCCTAATTAACTAAATAAAATATAAACTATTGAGAATAATACACTATAAATTTTGAGTAATTTCAAATTGAGAAAACTTGATTTTTAAGAAGATTTAATTTTTTCAAAAAAGAATTTCCTTCTACCTCCATTTATAAGTCGTAGAATAAGTATCTCGTACAAGCAACAATAATAAATTACAATTAAACTAAAAACTAAATCAAAAACTAAATTAAACCATAGAAATAAAAGAAGAAAACATAAAGATCTTTGTTTTTGATTCATCACTACATTGATTGCTTATTCAGCAATCAATATAGTAATGAATCTTAATACAATTTACATGGTTCGCATTTTCGCCCAGTCCCTCGATCGGCTTTTACGATCTGCGCGAGAAGGGAAGCAGTTGGTACGTTCTAAGTTTTATTTTCTCCCAGACCAGCATTGAAGAAAGTACATATATACATTTTCACGTCTTTATCCCTGACGGGGCAGACAGAGCCCAGGGCCGTAAGACCCAAAGGCCACGCCTAGCGTGATGGTGGGCGTTAAGATGGAAAAAGAATCAAAATAGTGACGGGTTGCTAGCCGCATCGCCTATTAACATGATTCAAGTCTCGCCCATTCCCTCGAAATCTAATTCTATTGATGGAATAAAGATCTAAGTTTATAATAACACTTGTGAGCGAGCCTGTACTCTGAGAAATTAACATTAACGATGTGCTCGCGGACTGCTCAGTGCTCACCGTTTTACTTTTACGGCAAAATTTAACATATTATGTAGATACAATTGTACGCACGTTATTGTTTTTATGAGAGAAATGTTAATTTAATTTCGGAGATAACGATTTTTATTTGCTAATAATTAAATACCTATATTTATTAACCCCCAATA
Source organism: Acrobasis consociella (assembly GCA_963555685.1). NCBI lineage: Eukaryota > Metazoa > Arthropoda > Insecta > Lepidoptera > Pyralidae > Acrobasis > Acrobasis consociella. Next base: position 1,640,712 of record OY743114.1, read on the forward strand.
CAAAAAGAGGAGTATTGTAAGTTGGACATGTCTGTCTGTGTCAGAGCTCTTAAACGAATGGAAAACTATAGTACACGTTTTTTTTTTCTCTGAGAAACAAAAATTGACAAAGATACAGCGCTTTTAAATTTCGCATGACGTCACGGCTAGGTAGTCGCAAGTCCCCTACTCCGAAACTTCGATGCTCCGTATCTTTGTGAATATTTACTTATTGTTAAACTAAAAAATATGGGTCCATTATTTTTTGGGTAATCTAAAAGACGGACTTATAATTATAATTTATCCTGCAGTTTATTATTCGTCAAATACAAATAATTATAAAAAGGAACAAATTGCTAGTATCCGCAACACGCTTCGTCAAAATATTCACAGTTAGTAATCCGCAACACGCTTCGTCAATATTTTCACAGTTAGTAATCCGCAACACGCTTCGTCAAATATAATTAGAATAATACTTTTCTGATTCCTATTGCTTTGCAAAAACAAAAGTGACTTTGATACTTACTTTAATAATTTTCAAAATAATTACGTATTTTCTTTGGCAATTTTCCAAATTGATTTCCTCAATCAAAAACGCATCCAAAGCTGAGTAAGGGCTAAAATTAACTGCCGATTGACTAACTGCATGTCTCTCGCGTTAATCATGAACAAGCTCAAACAAATGGTAGCTAATTATGCAAATAGTGCATGTAACTGCATTCAACTGCATTCAGGAGCTGGCAGCTCTCCAGAGGAAGATGGATGGGCTAGGAGCGATTGACAAAAAGTTCCTACGTGAAGACAGGGAGTTAATATCGAATAGACTTGAACGCATAGTCTTTGTAGATGGTCAGATTGAAATGCAAAAAATAATAAGCGTGACAAAAAATATTTGCGACATTTTAGAAAAAAAATCTAAATGATATTTTTTAAATTTTTATTCTGAAATATTTCAAAAAATTGTCGTCTAAAAAATCTATATCTTTTTCAAACCTGCGTATAAAACTCATAAGAATCGGTTGAGAAATGCGACCTATACAACCAGACAAACTGACAGCCGGACAAAAGATTTTGAGCTATCTCGAACTAAGCCGCTTCGCTCGCTCAGTCAGTCTACCTGATGAGCCAAAAATATTTTACTGTGTAAGTACGAACTTCTATAGCCTTCTTGTAAGTAATTGTCCTATCTTCTTATTCGCCGGTTGACTGGAAGAGACTCCATGATGGGATAAGTCCACCATTGTCAATTTATTCTATTGTTTTTGTATGTAATTGTGTTTTTTCATAGGCGCTGGATGCAAGTCGCTCTAGATCGGTCATTTTGGAAATCTTTGGGAGATGCCTATGTCCAACAGTGGACGTTGTGCGGCTGAAATGATGATGATAATGATGATAGTACAATAAAGTTATTACAAACAAACAATATTCAAAAGTCCACATGAGAAAAGAACTCTGTATAGTGAATCTATGTGACTTTTGACGTCGAGTATCCCATCTCGTGGTTCAGTTGTTAGTCATGCTGAATTACTGACAATTTATGCGTGGATTAGCCAGTGATAGGCTTGTTTGCCGATATTTAGTATGACGGAGTGCTCTGTTGGTTTGATTTATAGTGATCTGGGGGATTGTGTTGCTAGCTATAATAACGATTGAACGAGAGAGCGAAGAGCGTATTGTTCTCCGAGGCTATATAGATCATCATCATCAGGTCTTCTTGTCTCCACTGCAGGAGCACGACCCTCTGTACTATCAGAGCCACACTTGGCCAGAGCAGCCACAGGACTTAGCTTTCACTCTCCTCGCTGGCCAGACGGGTTGGAGAGGTCTCATTGAGATTTATAAGCTTTGTTTAGCTTGTATTTCCTAAGTCGCCTTCTACGACATCCACGGGAAGACTTGGAGTGGTCCTATTCTACTTTGACGGAAACCACCACTGCTCTGGCCAAGTACGGCTCTGGTAGTATAGAGACGGTCGAGCTCCTGCAGTGGAGACTATAAAGACCTGATAAGGAGGAGGAGATAGAGCAAATAACTAGATTCGTTTGTATTCTTACAGATATCTATACTTATACTACGAATAGGTACCTAGGTGTTTGTTTGCCAGCTGTGGAACCCAGCACGTTTCGCCGACAGGTCATTACGTCGATATGATTGACGAACGACCTACGAAAACATTTCACACCGACCCCGACCGATTAATTTTTCAATTGACACCTCTAATTTCGTATTTTCGATGTTCGGCTCATTGCTGTGGATTTCGCGTGATTGATTGCTTTGCTTTTGTTATTAAAATTAATTTAGGGCTCTAACAGACGAGTAAGATGTTATTAAAATTTCTTTAGAGCTCTTACAGACAAGTGAAAAGCTCGCAACACTTATTATGACATCAACCTTGGCAACCGACGCCGTCTGTAACTGCTGCCACGAACTGTCGCACGAGTATCGCTGACGATCGCGCAATGGTCGCCGAGAGGTGTCGCGAACTATCACGGACGTGTGTAGCTCGTATGCAAGAGCTCTTCTGTCTTAATATAATATCCAGACTACTTTATTACTAAATTTAAACCATTATTCTTCCCAAATCAAATTAACATTTACTAAAGTGAAACTAACTCATCTGTCAATGTCAACTTGATTTGGGTGGATAATGGTTTAAACCTAGTAACAAAGATTAGTAAGTATCTACAGGATCCGAAAGGTTTTTACCACATTGTTGTCAGTTTACATATAAACAAAAAATATTTTAACAATATCATATTGTTCTCCTGACTCTTCCCGTACTTCTTCTCGTGTAGAAAGCTCATAATAAAATTAGATTTTTTCCCTCCAGTAGGTCCCCACTTTCACAGCCTTGTCGGAGGCCTCATATAGGTCACGCTTAGTGCAGCTGGTAGGGCTCGATGGGCAGGAGAGGAGGATGTCATATTATAGTCTGGTCGTTATGACCCCATAGACACTGTGTTGCAGTTGGGTCAATATACCGCCACCGGCCCAAATACGCTATTTTCCAACAAGTCAAATCATATACTTTTTTCTTAACGTCAAAACAAACAGTTTCTATGGGATTTTGTATGAAATACAGGCAGATGACGTCATCGTTTTTAGAATCAAATAGCGCTCTTATTATCAGTTTTAACTGCAATAATAAGTTTAAAATCACTTAAAAATGGATATGTTCAAAGACAAGTGACATTATTTTGCAACGTTTTATTTTGACATCAGTACAAAATAATTTATTTTTGGCTCAGGAAAATACCTTATTATGCTCACACCGGCCTTCCTCAGTTCGGAGTCGGTTTAAGCTTTTCCAATTATTTCACTGAAGAGTACTTATCTTAAGTTTTAACATAGCCAGGAGCGCTCAACAGTTTAATTTCACAAGTAACATTTGTTCCTCCTCACATTAACCAAACAAAATTCACATTACTCACAATATTAATTACGTTTTAAGCCAGGGGTGCTCAACCTTCTCCGTAATTAACTTGATACGTCGTATTAATTTAATTAATAAACTCGTTAGCCGGGATTGTCGTGCCGTGCCGTGCCTTAATGCTGTTAGTATCGAACTTTTAAGTGATGGGCTAATGTAATTGTGTTTGAGACATTTTCAGTACGGTTGAGTTGAGACTTTAACTTGTTGAGTGGCTTAGTGCATCTGATATTACTGGAGTAATTGGAAGAGACTGTGTTAACATCGGCGTGCAGTGTTTGCAACGAAATTGTTTTAGAACAAAACATTTTCATTTTGGTAATATATAGTTACATATCGATGTACGAAAAAAAACGATTTATTTTTAGACATTACGTGATATTATACAACGTTGTGTTCGAACAAAGTTAAAATCGATTTTCTCGAAAACGAAGACGAAGCCTTATTTTGCTATAGTTTGATCGCAACATTATATTTTCATGGGCTATGTTAGTACTCAGTACATGACAAAAATGTTTTGGCCTTTACGGCAAATACTTACACATATCATAACAAATTACTAACACAAGGTTAAAAATACACAGTACGGTACTCTCAAAAGAGTCAAATACTAATTCTTACTGTAAGTCTGTAAGTGTGTCCGTGACTTTTTATTCCCGGACACGCGCGTCCGTACCAAAGCGGCGTCGGAAGCGTTCCCTCACGTACGCGGCTCATTTTGAGCACACGTGTCTTGTGGAAAGTGAGAGCCAATTATGGGATCATGCTCCTTTACTAGGTTCTGTGCTGGATGATTTAATGCGAGTTTACGATTTTTAAAGTGTTACTTCGTTGTTGCCAATTTAAGATGTCCTTATACCAATTAGCTTTTCAAAAACTATAAAAAAACTACCTCTATAAACAATTTTTTTCTATATAAGTGTTTTAAAAACATTTTGATATAAATAATGTTAACTTTCGTCTATTTAACGTATTTGACTGAATTATAACAAACTAGCTGTACCCGCGGGCTTCGCTCACCGTGGAAAATTCGGGATAAAGAGTACCATCGGTTCAGTAGTTTAAGCGTGAAGAGGTAACAAACAAACAAACAAACAAATATACAAACTCACTTTCACATTTATAATATTAGTAGGATTATATGATATCCTAAACAACATACAAGTCTTTTAAGTTGTTAAGTATGCATTCACGGTGAAGCCATCTTCGCAAATGCTCTTGGAAGATCTCTTCTCATAAACGTATACCTATGACGACATGAAATTAAAAAGCGAAAAGACTGCCGGCTTTTTGCGTCCCTCACGATTGAAAATACGAACAAAGAGTTTTTAAGTAAGTATTTTAATAAATATTTTTTCATTTTCTTTTCGTTCGCATCATTTGCACCTAAATTTATCCCGAAAATCCAATTGACAATCAAAAGAAGACTCTACGAGGCCGCCGACATCTTACAAAAATTCACTTAACATTTTTAAAAGCCAGTCTTCTAAAGCTGAATCAGAACACTCGAAAATATCGTTTTTTATTAGGGTTCCGTAGTAAACAAGGAACCCTTATAGTTTCGCCATGTCTGTCTGTCTGTCTGTCCGTCCGCGGTCCTACTCAGAAACTTAAGTACTAGAAAGCTGTAATTTGGCATGAGTATATCAGTCATGGCGAAAAAGTCGTAAAATAAAACATGGAAACAACATTTTTTTTAGGGTAGCTGCCATACAAGTAAAGAGGAAGTCAATATTTTTAGGGTTCCGTAGCCAAATGGCAAAAACGGAACCCTTATAGATTCGTCATGTCTGTCTGTCTGTCTGTCCGTCCGTATGTCACAGCCACTTTTTTCCGAAACTATAAGACCTATACTGTTGAAACTTGGTAAGTAAATGTATTGTGTAAACCGCATTAAGGTTTTGACACAAAAATAGAAAAAAAAACCGTAAAATTTGGGGGTTCCCCATACTTAGAACTAAAACTCAAAAATTTATTTTTCATCAAACCCATACGTGTGGGGTATCTATGGATAGGTCTTCAAAAATGATATTGAGGTTTCTAATAGCATTTTTTTCTAAACCGAATACTTTGCGCGAGAGACACTTCCAAAGTGGAAAAAAGTGTGTTCCCCCCCCCCCCCCCGTAACTTCTAAAGTGAGAGAATGATAAAACTAAAAAAAATATATGATGTTCATTACCGTGAAATCTACCAACGAAAATTGATTTGAACGAGATCTGGTAAGTAGTTTTTTTTAAATACGTCATCATCATAAACGGCAATTTACCTTTCATTCAATCAACTCAAATATAAAAATTAAAAAAAAACATACTACAAGACTTTTATATTATGTTATTTGCTACTACGGAACCCTTCATGGGCGAGTCCGACTCGCACTTGGCCGCTTTTTTTTCTCTACAAACACATTGTGTGGGGTATCGTTAAATAGGTCTTTCAAAAATATTGTGAGCTTGGGAATACCATTTTTCGATTTAGGGATCCGTGTCTGAAATATTTAGGTTTAAAGTGAAATTTTTTGTTAAAGTCACGTCCCCCCCCATCTATCTGCTAAACGGTTATATATGGACACGTGAAAAAAATCACAGGTATAGTATATATAATGTAGTTTATAGGAAAACTATCAGAGCTAAGTAGGGTTTACAAATTAAAAAGTTATAGGCGATCAACTTATAAAATGTACTCGAAAAGGAAAATTTCGTACAAATTCAATAGATATTTAGACGTTTTAGTGGCATGAACTCAAAGTTGGCATTTGCAACTACGGAACCCTACACTGCGCGTAGCCCGACACGCACTTGGCCAATTATTTCTTGTAAAGGTGTATTTTAAAATTAGCGCACGTGTCTTATGAAAAGTGAAAGCTAATTAGAAGATTGTCCTCGTTATTAACCATTTTTAATGTTGGATATTTTCAGTGCAATTTTATCATTATATCCAGTAAATACGGTTCACTGACGTAATAGTTGAAAGGCCGATCGAAAGTAAATGTGTATCCCCTACATTACATAGGTATTTTAATACTAAAAATTCGTATGAACGTCAGTATAAACAGTAGTTCTTAGGTAAGGCTGGTGCTTAAATTATATCTTATACGAATATAATATGGTTCCGTAGCAGCTGTTCATCAAAAAGAAAATTACATTGTATCTTACTTCCTCTCAATAAACAATACACATACGTCAGACAAAGTGATTGATATGCAACACGTAATAAGAATGAAGATATGAAGACAACATCTTGTTAGGAAGGATATGATTGAGTGGGCGGACGGAAGAAATACGTAGGTACTTCTTTATTAGAAAAATTCTAAATATATATTTATTTTAACGGCTTGACGTGCTTTTGGGAACTTTAGGTATTCTATGCTCATCGTAGTGTGAACCGTGATTAGTTTAGAAAACTGTAGGTCCCGAACGCCATCTAGTGTTTGCACAATTATATCGAAGCATTAGTTCTGATCTACCCTTTGGGTTGCGGAGGTCAGACGGCAATCGCTCTGTGTAAAAACAAGTAATCTAGTCAGATCACCTAGGTGTAAAAACAAGTAACCTAGTCAGGCACCTCGGGCTCTGAAGCGTTACCGCTAAGGATGCAACCTAATACGCTAGGATGATGATGAGAAATGTGAACCGTAACTGATTTTGCTTACCATGCACCGTGCTAAAGCGTATCTCCGCTGGGCTTTCGAGCTCCTTACTACTTAAACTTCATTGACTTTATTTCCCCTCTATACTAGTAGCGTGCATTTGCAGACACGTAGAGTTTGTCTACCCTGTGCCACCCTAATGTAAATGTATTGCTTTCGTAATTTAGGTATGATTAGTGTGTACTGTCTACCTTGTCATATATAGGTACGCACGCCACTGCTCTATACGCAAAATAATAGTCCGAAGAGTCGAATATTGTGTCGAAGCAATGACTAGTCGAACTATTGTTTTTAGAAAATTGGGCCATGGTAAAATAATCGAAATTCAGTATTACACAAAGAGCATACAACAAGAATATAGGCGACCTTTCATGTTAGATACTTCTGTAATTGAACATGTCTCGTTCGTGTTTGTGCTCCCCCTTCTTAATGAACTGTCTGCCGCCAGCGCCACCTGCTACAAATCGCAGTTCCAACTTGTAGGGATTGTCTAGTAATAGGCGCCATAGTATCCCTCATCCTCACAAAAAAGTAAGTTTTTACTCCAACCTTAGACAGCAGAAATCGAGGTTGAAAGTATAAAAAAAATCTTTGATTAAAATGTTTATCTTCCCTGATACTGATACGACATTTTTAGTGGTTTTTTTTTAGTATTGTCATCGATCAATGATACTATGTATACCCAGATGGCATGTCGATACTACGTATAGAGAGATTGATACCGGTAGCGACATCTAGTTAGCCAAGGAAAAGGATCCTTTTTGGTACACTTTGACATATGGAGGATGAACATCTATACGTAGTAATCATTGATCGATGGTATTGTCAATAAATAATTTCAATTTGAGGATCTAATGCAAGTCAAGCAACCGATGACTAAGGCAAAAATAAATTATTCGGTATGGTTCATAAAATAAATCGTTCAAAATAGTGTCACTTTTCATCGGTCATATCCATTTTCAACATGATTTTAGATCTGAAAAACTAAAATTAAGGGCGGCCAACCCGTCTTACTTTTCATACAAACGCTCTTTCGTTATTACGGCGTTGTAACAGATCTTTCTTGGAAAGTTTTGAACTATCAGGAATCTTGTGCGCTATTTCTAGGTTTCTATCGAAATTAAAAATTAAAATTTGGAGAAACAAATTCAGTATAAGCCTCCAAAAATCTGTTTTTTGTACAAATTTTACCTGAACTTCGGCCGTTCATATAGTACTCATAAATTGTAAAAGTAAAGAAAATATTTTCATATAAACCTTGCAAATGTAACATTTATTTCACACACTCGTAAGGTTTACTGAAAAACACGTATTAGCTGGAACAAGTTTTATGAAATTTCCGCACCCAGTGAATAGTTAATATTCGTTCAATGAATAATTAATAATAATATTCAATGGAATGCAAACTGAGCGCTCAGGCACTATCTCTCTCTTTTCGCTTTGATTTTTTTTCTAGCATTGCACTAAATGAAACAACAAGCATTTCAAACCATGTTCTCGTTGACGATAGATGGGCTGGGAAGGGCCCTCGAGCGCTATTTGAATTTAAAAAAGTATGACGTCGACGTCACGCTTTCGTATTTCATACAAATCCCAAAAAAAATGATTATTTTGACGTTTAGAAAAAGGTGTCTGCTGATTATCTCGATCTTCTCCATTCTTCGAAATGCATGTAAAACACAATCACCTTTTGCAAACAACAAAAACAGGCAAGACCATTTTGATTTCCGTCTTTTTAAAAAAATATTTTTACCGCTCTAGACACAAGTCTTTTGAGTCTATTTTTTGGTCAGCACGCGTATGTCACGCGTTTGTTCTATGCGTTATTAGATGGCCCGTAACTTTTACCCTCTAACTTTATTGTAAACCACACGACAATTTTTTTAAAGAGCGATAAAAGGCGAGATTGGATTTTTTTAAACTTATTTTTAATATCCCTCTCGTCTATCCACACATCATAAAGTCATAACTATAGAACCCAGATACGTCTTCGTAACAACAACAAAGGCGTAAGGCAGTATAAAACTGTCATCATCAAGCTCTGTTGATCGCAACAGATGCCTGATCTACGTCTCTTTGTACGCGCGGTGTGCCGTATATTATTCAATGTTTTCAACAATGAAAGTTATGACAGGCCTGTGTTTTGTATTAGTCTGACGTGAAATACTTTTTTAAATACCTATCTGTAGCGTTTTGTTAAAAACACATATTAGTAGAATTTTAACAAGTGACAGATGCATAAGAATTGGCATAAAATATACCACGCAAAATATTATTTTTTTATGTATCAGTAGCCAGATTTCAAAGCTACCTAAAGGCATTTGTAAATGATCAGTTTGGATCAACGGCTTACTTTATGTACCTTTCGAGTTTAACGTCCACTGCTGGACATAGAACTCTCCCAAAGTTTTCCAAAATGGCCGATCAAGAGCGGCCTGCATTGGTTGTTGGTGCATGACGCGGTCGCCATTCGAGATACTTTTTACCCTTTAGACCATTGGTTCGTCGCGCTGTATGTGTCCTGCCCATTGCCACTTCAACTTCTTCTTCTTCTTATCGAGTCGAAATGGTTTCAGTGTAGCTTCAATTTCAAATTGTCTTTGACCAGTATGTGGCCACGGTGATCCCTCTGTCATTAGCCTCGTTAAGGTCCTCTCTGGTACATGTCGTAGGGCAGCTCGGACACGACAGAAGTAGTCCGTCGTCCCAACCTCGATTTTCGTACCGATCGTACTTTCTTGGGAGACTATAATATTAATGTGCGCACTTATTAGGGGTCCCTAAATATCGGCGTCTGCCGAGCGAGACAGGAAGCTTTTGGGAGTTATGGCACCTTGAATGGTACTCCCGTAGCCGAAAAATTACCGATCTTACTTTTGAAAAATTCTTTCTTAGAATCCTTCCTTGTATCATTATGAACAGCTTATACTAAATTCCAGACGATTTACAGGAAGCACTTGCAGAATCAGACGGTTTTTATAGGTGGGATTTTCACCCAAAAAATACCTATCTTACTTTTTGACGAAACTACATTCAGGTGATAGGGCAGCTCTCACACGATCATAAAATCCAAGTCTGCCTCAGATTTTAGGAAGCGTTTGCAAAACCAGACGTTTTGAATGCGTCACTGATCGACGACTCGTACGTATAAAACGTATCAATAATTACGTTGGTACTTACTTTATATTCTAATGCCTTCTATTTACGAGTGTAACTAACCAGACTCTTCCAGCAGAAAAGTAGTAGGTACCTGCCTACTTCACTTATTTACTTTTTTTTATATGAAATCAACACCAAATTTTTAAACAAGAAACCAAAATTAGGTTAATTTAATTTAAAAAACACCTACCTATACAATCTTTCACCGTAATTAACTAACGAACGTTCACTGCTGGACAAAAGCCTTCTCCAAGAAAAGCATTGTGGTTAATGTCTAAATGAACTTACCCGCTCTACGTGACGGTGAGTAAATACCCCTTCTAGCCATTTGATGCCAAACGCTATAATATGCTTGAAATGCAAGTAGATGTCAAACATTAAAGTATATGAAAACAGCATACTTATCATACATTAAACGTAGACTTCTTTGACTTATTATCATTTTGTTGCTGGGAGGTGTGCGAAGTCATATTTATATGTTAAAATAAGTAAAAAGGCATTAAATACGATAACAACATACTCGTATCAGTACCTTCATACATACTAAGGAGAAGCATTTTCGACTGCCCATTCAAGAGCTAAAACTGCTGATTTCAGGGCTGGTCGTAGAACAAAAGTTATTTGTATTGTCAATTTCTTTAATCCCCCATCAACTTGTTAAAATATTTCCCACAAAATAGTATGCCGGGTATTTATCCGAATCTACGCGTTGTATGGGGACATACGAATTGACTGGTCTAAGTTCACATTTTTAGCTGACAACTTTTGTAGACCTGATTATATGTTAAAATAAGCAAATATACATCTAATGGGATGTCAATATATGAGCACGCTCATACAAATAGGAAGAGTAGATTTTTTTTACCGCTCATTAAATAGCCAAATCTGCTGATTTCGGGGTTGGCCTCCCATCAACTTGTTATAACATTTTCCACAAAATAATAAACCGATTATTTATCCGAATCTACTTGTTATATCGGAAAATACAAATTGATAAGTCTGAGTTTTCATTTTTTGCTGGCAAATATTTGTAGTCCGAATTATATATTAAATATATGTTTTTCAGGGTTCAAGAAACCTCCATACAAAATTTCATTCAAATCGGTCCGACGGCCGTGAAAGCGTAACAAACAAACCACATTAGTATTTATAATATTAGTAGGGATTTTAGTAGGCTTTTGGTAGGTTAAAATCTAACCAGTAGGTCGATGATAATAATAATGAACTACATATTATAATACTCATCATTTTTGGTAGTACGGGTCATCGATCACTAAGTCTTTTAAAACTACTGATATCTAAAAGGCTTCCTCAAATCTGAGGCAGACTTGGCTTTTATGATTATGTGAGAGCTGCCCCAACAACCGAATGTAGTTTCATCAAAAAGTAAAATAGGTATTTTTGGGAACCTATAAAAACCGTTTGATTCTGCAAGTGCTTCCTGTAAATTCTCGAATTTAGTATATGATGTGAATAATAATACAAAGAAGAAATAAAAAAAAATTAGAAAGTAAAATACGTAATTTTTGGTTATTTATACCCATCGTGCTTTCTTGAGAGATTATCCCAGGTAAACATACTAGTCTGCAACTATGAGGTTGGAGCTCCCAACAGAAACAGGTAAAGCGGTGTAACGTGGATATTCGAAATGACCTTCGTCTTGCCAATATTCATTTTTGGGCCGACCTGTTTGGAAACTCTATGTAGATCTTCAAGCATCGCACTCAAGTCCTCCATCAATTCTGCCAAAACAACGATATCGTAGGCAAATCGAAGGTGAGTCACATTCTTGGCATCGATGTTAATGCCCAGTCTTTTCCCATTCCAGGAGCTTGAAGGCATCTTCCAGAACAGCGGTAAACAGTTTTGGAGATATGACTTCTCCTTGTCTCACGCCTCTTTGCAGTAAAATATCTTTCGTACTGAGTTTCTGAACCCGGACTAACATAGTGGCTTTGCTGTACAAGCACTTCAACACCTCGATATACCTATAGTTAATATGGCTTCGCCGGAGAGACTGGAACACAGCCATTGTTTCGATCAAATCGAAGGCTTTTTCATAGTCCACGAACCCCAAACATAACCGCCAGTTATACTGCTTGCTTCGTCTTCTCTATAAACTGCCGCAGCGTGTGGATATAGTCCATGATACTGTAGCATTGGAATCTTATATCGGCTTATTCGGGAGGTTAGAAGGCATCAAATCTGTTAGCGAGACAGTTCGTGAAGACTCTCGAAAACAACTTATAGACATGACACAAAAGCGTAATGCGTCTATTAGTTCTTCAATAAGTTTTGCCACCCATTTTGAACTACCACACCTCTGTTCTACATGTCACTCCCTCGAGTAGGGCGGAATTAAAGAGCTTTTGAAGGACTTTCAGTACCGGCGTTCCAACCGCTTTCAAAAGCTCTACTGTGATTCCGTCCTTACCCAGGGCCTTGTTATTTTTGAGCTGTTTGAGTGCTAGCTTAATCTCGTACAGACTGATGTCCGGGATATCTTCGGTATGGTGCCGGGTTAGCTTGGCATTTGGATCTATAGCCGTATTTACGCTAGGTTTTGCAACGAATGTATGTAAATGCCCATAAAACCTATCTATCCCTATCCTTTCCCTACATATTAAATCCCTACTAATACTGAAAAACACATATTTAATATATAATTAGGTCTACAAACATTTGCCAGCAAAAAATGAAAACTCAGACCTATCAATTTGTATTTTCCGATACAACGGGTAGGTTCGGATAAATAACCGGCATACTATTTTGTGGGAAATGTTATAACAAGTTGATGGGAGGCCAACCAACGACATCAGCAGATTTGATGAGTGGTCAAAAAAATCTACTCTTCCTATTTGTATGAGCGTGTTCATATATTGACATCCCATAAGATGTATATTTGCTTATTTTAACATATAATCAGGTCTATAAAAATTGCCACCAAAAATGTGAATTTTGTGGTAAATATTTTAACAAGTTGATGGGGGATTGCATAAATTGTCAATACAAATAACTTTTGTTCTAAGCTGCAAAATGACTGCAAATCTCAACAGCCGAGCACTCCAGAATTAAATCATGGAAAGACGTAACCGGTAACAATCTCCGATACCACTTTCCCGCCTGCACCAAACTATGCACCAAACCATGTATTATAATAATACATAGTTTGGTGATTTTTATAATAATAAACATCAATATAGAGTGAAATTTAGAGCTCCGCGTATATGCGGGGCTGGCACAGGGATGAAAATTTAATCCCTCCTATATGTGCGGGTTTTTATTTATTTATTAATTTTAATGATTTTATTATATCTGACAAAATAGCAAACGAAATAATAATAAAAAATGTTGCCCATACTCGTGGCACCATGAATTCAGCCGGCAGCGAAGTTGTTAATACCTTTTTAATTAATTTAACATATAAATATGAATTCGCAAGAAGCCTATTTTTAATGTATGATAAGCACAGCATACTTATACTTTATTTCATATACTTTAATGTTTGACATCTACTTTCATTTTAAGCATATTATAGCGTTTGGCACCAAATGGCTAGAAGGGGTATTTACTCACCGTCACATGGAGCGGGTAAGTTCATTTAGAGAGGATATTAACCACAATGCTTTTCTTGGAGAAGGCTTTTGTCCAGCAGTGAACGTTCGTTAGTTAATTACGGTGAAAGCATGTATAGGTAGGTGTTTTTTTAAATTAAATTAACCTAATTTTGGTTTCTTGTTTAAAAATTTGGTGTTGATTTCATATAAAAAAAAAAGTAAATAAGTGAAGTAGGCAGGTACCTACTACTTTTCTGCTGGAAGAGTCTGGTTAGTTACACTCGTAAATAGAAGGCATTAGAATATAAAGTAAGTACCAACGTAATTATTGATACGTTTTATACGTACGAGTCGTCGATCAGTGACGCATTCAAAACGTCTGGTTTTGCAAACGCTTCCTAAAATCTGAGGCAGACTTGGATTTTATAATCGTGTGAGAGCTGCCCTATGACCTGCAGTGCAATTCTGGTATTTTACATTTTAACTGTCAAATTCACGATACAAAGTACGCTTCGAACACGCCTCGATTCGAACCAAAACCAGTTAAACTTTCTTCTGACATTTCAAATCGAAGGTGAGCGGAGTAGGGATTGAAAAACTACGATTTTTATCGGTTTTGTAGTAATTCTAGCTTTGTCTGTGGATGTAGACATGCAAATTGAAGATATCGATAAAAGGAATAGATCTTTATAAACAGGCCATGGGTTTACCTGTGATTATTTCCGTCATATATGCAACGCAAAGTTTAGCTTTGAAACGTTTACAATTTTTAATATGTTGAGCACCAATATGATAATCAAAATAAAGATTCATAAAAGAAACCCCAACCTCCTAAGTCACAATAACTATGAAACGCGAGGTAGGTCGTGCTCCGGAAATTGTTGGCACTGCCATACTCCAGAAATAATGCATTTTTCATTTGACGACCGCCGTAGCGTAGTGGTCACCATGCTAGTCCGCCACCCAGAGGTCCCGGGTTCGATTCCCGGTCAGGGCAAGTTGGAAAATGGCCTTTTTCAAATTGTCCTGGGTCTTAGATGTTTATCTATAAATGTATTTGTACTAAAATATAGTAAGTATCGTTGAGTTAGTATCCCATAACACAAGTCTCAAACTTACTTTGGGGCTAGCTCAATCAGAGTAGTTTACATACATACATACATACTATCACGTCTTTATCCCTAATGGGGCAGACAGAGCATTTTGGGTCTTGCGGTTCTATGCAGAGCCCAGGGCCGCAAGACCCAAAAGCCACTTTTAGTGTCATGGTGGGCGAAAAGATGGAAAAGCAATCAATATAGTGATGGGTTGCTAGCCGCATCGCCTGATAACATGATTTGCATTTTTGCCCATTCCCTCGATCGGCTTTTACGATCTGAAATGGGAAGATCTTCGAACAATCCTACATTTGCTTTGCTCGTTCAACTTAAATATCGATTCGATAAATCTTTTCTTCTAGCAGTTTGCACATCCCTATTATAATCAAGTAAGTATTACATTTATTTAAACCAAATAACTTACAAATCTGTCAAGAATAGTAAAACTTCATAGACACACAAATGTCAAAAACTGTTTACCAGATTGAAAATATGTATAGTCCAAAATCTGTTATATATTTATGTAATAGCTTTACTACTATACCATCTACAGTGATCGTCCTGTCCGTTCCGTTTGCCCATCGTAATTACTGATTATGCAGGGAAGAGGCAATTCGTCCAGCAGTGGAATTTTATAAAAAATAAATAAATAGACAAGAATGTGAGAATAATATACGATATATATACACAAGCAATATTTATTTTTCTTATAATAAAACATTTCAAGATGAAAATATCTTGAAATAATCAATAATTTCCAGTATTCCAGTAGTTGTCCTTGAGCTTTAGTCAATAATTTTAATCCAATCTGTTTTTTCGAAACTCCTTTGAATCCTCTAACACTTAACACTTGTATTGTATATTATGGCACAAAGAGTTCCATTCATAACATCCAAAATAGTGTGTTTTGTGAAAATAATGTATATTTAATTCATAATATGAGTCCTGTAAAAATCAACATTATTAAAAATTTACAATATGTCATTTCAGAGCACTATACATGAGTTGACATGCTCCAGAATGATTAGAAAAACATATTGGTTTTGAAAAGAGTATATTCTACAGATTCATACTCTCTTATATGAAATCTTCTAGTTTCTTCGCTGGATAGCAAAAGATAGCAAAAATAATCATTTCTCTTATCACCAGGGGCGGCTTTCAATCGCGGAGCAATGTCGTTAAAAAGTCTAAATCTAAGTCTTCTCACGCCAGGGTCCTACGGTCGAGAGAGACGAGCCGCTTTGCAGAGTAGCAACCTACTCGATTCATCTATCAAGTTTGTCGAGCGCGCTCGTTTTCTTGCTAACGCCTAGAATGAGAGTCTTGTTGTAGTAACATCCACCATACCATCTTTTAATTTACTTTTATGGAGCCGAGAACTCAGTTATAAAACAACATAATCCCATTGCGTTGAACTGTCAGACTCGTTTGATTAGTCTTAGTCTTGACAAGCACTGGTAGACAACATTAAACATTTTTTTTGGTCTTTGAATAGGTTGCCAGGTCAGGTTTTGACTGTACCCGAGGTTTGTTTTCATTTTACTCTAGATAGAATATTTTTAATCGACTTAAAAAAAAGGAGGATGTTATTAATTCGACTGTACCTGTTTTTTTTTTGTATGTATGATTCTTTCATTACCCACGTAGGTATGTAGGTATATTTATTGGAACGCTGTCTAGCTGGAGGCCAGTCTTACTGGATTTTAACTTGTATCTAGTTTCGACGACCTCTGCTGTCTTGGGTTCGTCATACTAGGTTGTCACAGCAGAGGTCCCGGGTTCGATCTCCAGTCAGGTCAAGATGGAAAATGACCTTTTTCATATTGACGTGGGTTTGGATTTTTATCTATATATTTATTTGTTATAAAATATAGTATCTACACAAGTCGTGAACTTACTTCGGGGCTAGCTCAATCTGTGGGATTTGTCTATACACATTTATTTATTTTGAAAAATCTAGTAATGTGAGGGTGACCGCTCGTGCTTTCACAAGTTAAGGAACCAGCCGAGGTCGAAACCTGGATTGGTGAGTGAGCGTCGCTTGGTAGACGTTGGCTCATATTGGTTCGTTGCGACCAATATGTGAGCGATGTGCTCACATATTGGTCGCCACGAACGATGCGGGCGCTGTGACGGCGGCGCTTGGTAGACTATTTACCGTGGCTACAGCTTGACAGGCCTTACTCATTGGGATGAGTCCAGGGTCCACACGTTTTCCCGGGTTAAAAAGTACCTTCGCTAGTTAGGCATAAATCTTGATAATAAGTTAGGTACCTGTATTCTTTTTTAGGGTTCCGTACCCAAAGGGTAAAAACGGGACCCTATTACTAAGACTTCGCTGTCTGTCCCTCTGTCCGTGTGTCTGTCTGTCACCAGGCTGTATCTCAAGAACCACCATAGTATATATATATGTATAGTATATATAGTTGAAATTTTCACAAATTATGTATTTCTGTTGCTACTATAACTATAAATACTTAAAACAAAATAAAATAAATATCTAAGGGGGCTGCTAGCGCGCAGATGACGCCCGAGCAACGCTCGTTCAAACGAAAAAATGTAAACGCGCGCTTGACACGCGCTTGACCAGCAGCGCGCGCTTGCATGTGTGCATTTCTATTGAATTAGGGGTTCTCAAAAAGCGCGTTTTAAAACGCGCAATGTGTACCAATGTGCTCTTATTATATATATAAAAAAAATATAGAATCGTTGAGTAGATCCCATAAGACAAGTCGCGAACTTACTTTGGGATTAGCTCAAACTGTGTGATTTGTCCGTATATATTTGTTTATCAAAACAAATTGTATTTATTTTATAAATTATAAGACCTAAACCGGCAATTTTCCGAAGACGAAAGCGCGAATATTCGTAGCATAGCATAAGCAAACGCACACGCACACGCATACGCGCACGCGTGCGCTCTAGCTCGTGCACATGCCTGTATTAGTGACTGCCAAGGTGAGATTAAATTTGAATCGGTAAGTTTCCTGGCCCCAAACTTGCTCACTCGGCTTCGATCGAACTTAGTAAATTACCAGAATACCAATCTAATGACATCTTACTTTCTATCGGGTTTGTTTCGAAGCGGGGCGAGGTCGGCTTTGTATGGGTTTTGGTTCGTACTTTCTTTCGAGTTGCTATCGTGTGCACAATAGGGATATTGACTAAAAATATTTTTTGGCTCAGAGTAGGTAGATTATTATTTTTTCTATTACTAACAAATAATGACAAAGATAATACGCATTTAAATTTCACATGACCCCAATATCACCTACGATTTTTAACTAAAGGTGTCTTAAATCATCCCCACTTCGACACTTGGAAGCGTATCTGTATCTTTGTAAATTTATATTACTTTGCTAACCGAAAAAATATGGGTCCTTTATTTTTGGATAATCTAGTTGACGGACCTTCCCAGAATCCCGGGTCCCTTTTCAGAAATACAAATTCCTTTATGAGCTTTTAAATAATTTATAACTTGAACTTTGTAATTATTTTCTACGGATTATGAATTTTGTTAATGAATATTCAGTAATCATTGATTCTAGCCGCATCGCCTATGAACATAATTTAGATCTCACCATTACGCTAAGCCTGTCCTTTCGGTCTTACAGCCCTGGGCTCTGTGTATACCGTAAGGAATGAAAATGTGATAATGTATCTATTACGTGATATGCAAGCCGTTAGTCTTGGAAATCACCACGGTATAGCTGTCGTCAAGCTATGTCAGATACCTATAGACCAGTACCAGTGTTGGCCAGTTACACAAACGAAAAACAAATACATATGTTAAAACCGAGATCTTATCAGTACTGCAGGTGAAGACAATACACACGTAGGGGTTCCTGTCACCTTACCAGTTTTCCGCCAGCCCAACCAAAGAAGGCAAGACGGAGGTTAGGTTAATTCTAAAGTTCATTTTACGCGTATAAAGGCCTGGACTTCAGATAGTTTACTATAAAAGCAATGCATTTAGGCCTTTTAGCTCCACTGCTTAACTTAATTACATTAGATTATTTGTTTGTCAGGATCGTAGCAAGTGGAGGTCCATAGTCTCTGCCTACCCCTGTGGGAAACAGGCGTGATGTTATGTATGTATGTATTACATTATCTGTATCTTCTCGCCACAAACGTGTGTGTAAGTGGCCAACACTGGTTGCTTAACGACTACCATACAATGATGACAGCCGGGGCCAACGGCTTTACGTGCCTTCCAAAGCCCGGAGTAGCTCGGGAAAATTTTATGCCACTTGTGGTCCCACCCAAATGCGGACCACGCCTGGTGTTGCTTAACTTGCTAGATTCCTATTTTAACATGTCTTTTTTAAGATGGTGACCCCTTGCCGTACTCCTCTGTCGATAGATATGGGATTGATGTTGTCCTACCCCTAGAAAGTACTTTGTTAGACTTCGACATATATTTTAACATCTTCAATTTGGAATTTGGTATATGTTTAAAACATTTCTACAACATAAATTTATGTAAAAAGGTGAAATAAAAATATTTGTCCCAGTCCGCTCATATCACGAAAGAAAACACGCGTTCGAGGTTCGTTCGTAGTTTTGACAGCGGTTTCGATACAAAATCAGCGCTCAAACTATCCAAAGTACGATCATTGTAATTGCCGGAATACCAATTGCCTTCTGACAGCGTCAAAAACACGAAAGATGTCGAATCGTAGAATACCGATTCGGGGTTGACAGTTCAAATCGTAAGCAAACCCGCGGAAAACTGCTAACATGTTGTCATATATGACAGTAAGTCAAGTCGATTCAAGTTAATTCAACCAGATTCAAGTCGTTTTGTGTGACCAAAAAACGTCTCAGAATACCAATTCGAAACTGACAAGATGCTTTTGTGTCAAAGTTTATAAAACTAATAGCTCAGAATCGCACTGCTGAATGTAGTTTAGTCAAAAAGTAAGATAGGTATTTTTTGGGTGAAAATCCCACCTATAAAAACCGTCTGATTCTGCAAGTGCTTCCTGTAAATCGTCTGGAATTTAGTATAAGCTGTTCATAATGATACAAGGAAGGATTCTAAGAAAGAATTTTTCAAAAGTAAGATCGGTAATTTTTCGGCTACGGGAGTACCATTTAAGGTGCCATAACTCCCAAAAGCTTCCTGTCTCGCTCGGCAGACGCCGATATTTAGGGACCCCTAATAAGTGCGCACATTAATATTATAGTCTCCCAAGAAAGTACGATCGGTACGAAAATCGAGGTTGGGACGACGGACTAAAGGTAGTCCGTTGATTGGATGGCGCCGCAATCGCAAAGGTCGTTATCAGCGTGACGCCATCTAACTCGGTTTTCTCTACTTCAACTTATTAATTTTAGTATGCGATCTTTAATAAATACGATCAACGTAGCTGTTTCTCATCCATTTCAATAATTCTAATTGATCGCCCAGGTTGCGGTCGTCATTTATTGCAGGTTATGGTCGTTTCATTTATTACTATTGGCCACAATCCTACAAATCGCGCGTGTCCACTGCTGGCCTCCTGTATTATTGATATGGCCACATTATGGTTGTTAGGGTTGTAATCTACACTTAATATTATAAAGAGGAAAGATTTGTTTGTTTGTTTGTTTGATTGTATTGAATAGGCTCCGAAACTACTGGATCGATTTTAAAAATTCTTTCACTTTTGGATAGGTATGTTATCCCTGAGTGACATAGGCTATGTATGTACCACGGGCGAAGCCGGGATGGACTGCTAGTGATTTATATATTGCAATTTTTTTATTTAAAAAATCTAGATGTTTGTTTTTTACAGTCAAATGTATAATGATTTCTTTGGAAAAGTTTATTTATTACAAAAATACTAACTAGGTAAGAGCAGATACCTGTATTTTTCATTTCTTTGCTTTATTTTTATAATTGAGTATTTTCCTGGCTCAAAAATAAATTATTTGGAACTGTCAAGAAAATAAAAGTGTCAAAATAATATAATTTGTCATAATCGTATCCATTTTTAACGTGATTTTGGATTTATTATTGCAAAAAACGAGGTCATTAGCCTGTATTTCATACAAATCCCGTATAAAATATTTATTTTGATCTTTAGAAAAAAGTATCTGATTTGAGTTGTTGAAAAGAAGCGAATAGTGTGGAAGTAAAGAAAAAACAAAAAACAAGCTGTTTTTTTTTCTATATGCATGTATAAACTTAAAAACATATTTTGTCCCTTTCTCTGTTTTCAATATTCAACATAGTAAGATCGAGACAAAACATATTTTAACTAAATGGGGTCTAGCAAACATTTGCAAATTTTTATAAATAGGTGGTAATAATCTTCTTCGCTGGTCTGGGAGCGAAAGAAAAACATAGAATGTGCCAGCTGCTTATCTTCCCGGGCAGATCGTAAAAGTCGATCAGGGGATATAGCACCGACTATCCGGTGCCGGTTTTCCCTATCCTAGGGTTGGTTCTGGTCTACCCTTTGGGTTGCGGAGGTCAGACGACAGCCGCTCTATGTAAAAACCTGTAACCTCGTCAAATCACCTAGGTTAGGTAGCGGACCCCGGGCTCTGAAGCGCTATCGCAGACGATGATATTTTTAATTTATGGCACAATCTGGGACCCGTTATGAGTGATTAAACTTCGCGGAAAAGTGAAAAGCTAATGCGCTAATATTTCCAACGCGCGGCAGCCCTGTCGTGTGTCTAATGACGTCATAAGTCTCGTGGCAATGCCGACCTGATGGTTGCTCAGTTGCTCAAGCTTTCTAATGCGCACTTTATTTTATTTGGCGGGGAATTTATCTTCAGACCTGTTACAAATTATTTTGACTTTTGACTTGCTTTTACATCGAGCTTGCATCGGGTCTTGTCCATTGAGTTGGTTGATTTATTTGTAAATGGTAAACAGCAAATTTCTCAATGGTTCGCCCGACGGTTTTTGTTTATATATAAAAGTTTTATAATTCCATTTTTTGCTTTTTTGGAAATAAAAATCAATTTTTACGAACTAAAATCCAAGTTTAACCCCAAGGAACCTGTTTGCAAGTAAGATGTCCTTTCAAACATATTTCGCAATACTAGTCCAATCTTTTCTTAGCTCTGTCTACTCCCAAATTTTTCCCTAATGTTTATTTATTAAAAGATTACTAAATAATACAAATATATTACACTGAGATTAAACGAAACAACTAAAAACTAAATATAACTAAGAATTAATAAAAACTAAACTAGATATAAATACAATAAAAAAACATCAAATTATTGACCGAGCGAGCGAAGCGAGCAAGGTCTTTAGATCGAGTTGGGGCGAAACGCATTGTATGTATGTATGTTTGTACCGCGATAAATGCCGATAAGAAACTGAATTGCGAATAACTAGTAGTTCGCCGCGAACATAGACCTCGCGATTATTTTTCGCAATTCAGTTTCCTAAATAACCCCTAGATGGCGGTATCCAAAGTTAGAACGCGCTTTGGTTTCCTTTGCTACATAATCGCGGACATTTTTATTAATATTTCAAAAACTACTAAATTGATTTTGATGCCCAACGAACTTGAAAATTCTATTGATATTTCCTACATGCCTACCAAGTTTCATCAAAGTCAAACCATCGGTTCGGCTGCTATCGCGGTACAAACATACATATATACATACATACATACATACATACAATGTGTTTTCGCCCCCAACTCGATTTAGAGACCTCACTCGCTTCGCTCGCTCGGTCAATAATCGCGAGGTCTAAGTTCACGGCGAACTACTAGTATAAAAAATGAGAGTAAATCGCTGCGCTCGCAGGGTAGAATGACCAAGAGGCTGGCAGCATTTCTGCGTTGAATGGCCAAGCTGAGCCTTTTGCCAAAATGTGCACCAGCCCTTGTGTCCCCTGGGCGTCAAAGCGTGCGAAAATCTCTTTATACAACTGACTTTATTGACCGGGCGAGCGAAGCGAGCAAGGTCTCTAAATCGAGTTGGGGGCGAAAACACATTGTATGTATGTGTCGCAGTTGGATTGTATAATCCGCTGTTATTCAAAAACTCTAGCTGTTTGGCATTACATCTCCGTTTTGTAATATAGCTGAAAATCATTCAGCTATAGATCGTCCAATGTGTTACGTTAAACAAACCAGCTAACGTAAGATTGTAGAAGTATTAGTTCGGAATTATGCTAATTTCTATTGATAGTTTCAATATATATAATGTAGAAAATATCAATATAATTTTCAAGTTCGTTGGACATCAAAATCGGTTCAGTAGTTTTTGAAATACTAATAAAAAAAAGCGCGATTATGTAGCAAACGAAACCATAGCGCGTTCTAACTTTGGACAGCACCATCTAGGTGTTACTTAGGGAACTGAATTGTGAAATGCGAACAATAATTGCGAGGTCTAAGTTCACGGTGAACTACTAGTATGATATCTAACACTTCCTCTCTCTTTTCCAGAATGCAACTGCAACGGGCATGCGCGTCGCTGCCGGTTCAACATGGAGCTGTACAAGTTGTCAGGACGAGCCAGTGGGGGGGTCTGCCTGAAGTGTAGACACTATACAGCCGGCAGGCACTGCCACTACTGCAGGGAAGGGTACTACAGGGATCCTACTAAACCCATCACACACAAGAAGGCTTGCAAACGTAAGTAAAAACAAACATCATTAAATCTTTTTAAATTATTTTTTTCCCCTGGAGCTACACAATTGGCATGACGATGGAAATTCTTGCACATCGGTTAGATTATTTAAAAAAAATTGTACACAATTTTTTTCTCTGAGATACGAAAAATGACTGAGATACAGTGCATTTAAATTTAGCTTGACATCACGCGGCTATAGGTACGATTTCTACTTAGCGGATTTCGGAACTTAGATGCTCCGTATCTTTGTAAATTTGAACTTTTTTGGTAAAATGAAAAATTAGGGTCCATAATTTTTAGATATCTAAAAGACAGATTAATTACCATCACACTTTTCTGACCTTGTCGTCACCTCTAGTCTGCCTAAAATGTAGGCTAGCTTGCAGGCACTGCTGCAGTGAAAGAGTAATTTTTGATATTATTCTTCGTTTCCAAAATATCGAGCGCCAAGATCAAAAATTCTGAAAATAATGTTTTTTCCACTATTTCGGCCATAATCGTTTTTTGACATTTACGAATAATTCTTTTTGCAGCTTATTACCGAGAGTTGTACTCTCGGTAATATGCGTCTTTTGAGGCCTTTTTAAATATCTGTCTCAACAACTTTCCGAGATATAAGAAGATCGCACTTTTTCGTGAAATCGGAGCCTACACTGCCGCGAACGAAAAGACATTTCCAATATCAAAACGTGGTTGTGTATCTGTCTGTATCAAGAAGTTTTCTCGGTTCGATCGCGCTAAAAATAACATCGTCCTGCGAGTATCGTTAAACATCCAGTAAACAAGGACTAACTCAACTGTATCCTGTTTATTTGATCTCGCTCAGGTGTTAACTTTTTACGGCCGACTGTATTTATTTTATCTGTGCACGGCGCCTCTATTTATAACTTTAAACTTCGAACTCGCGTTTATAATAGACTAAATCCTTACCGGCCTGAAAGTAACAAAAAAAATATACATACATACATACATACTATCACGTATTTATCCCTAATGGGGCAGACAGAGCATTTTGGGTCTTGCGGTTCTATGCAGAGCCCAGGGCCGCAAGACCCAAAAAGCCACTTTTAGCGTCATGGTGGGCGAGAAGATGGAAAAGCAATCAATACAGTGATGGGTTGCTAGCCGCATCGCCTGTTAACATGATTTGCATTTTTGCACATTCCCTCGATCGGCTTTTACGATCTGCGTGGGAAGAGAAGCAGCTGGTACATTCTAAGTTTTTTTATTTCTCGCAGACCAGCATGGGAGAAAAAAAGTATAATTTTTCGAAACTAAAAACAGATTTCTCCCCCAAACTACACAACCGATTTGATAAAATTCCTATGGGACCACCCGACAATACGCCTTTTCGGACAAAGGAAACAATTTTCCAAATCGGTCAAGGCGTCTTTAAATAATCGGTGAATACACATAAAAAAGATCGAGACTAATTGATAACCTCCGCCTTTTTGGAAGTAGGTTAAAAGGGAAACAAAGTTGTGATGAATTCGAGATTTCTCGAGATAAAAAAAATAATTTTCCAGATCGGTCCACCTTTTCGGAAGTCAGTTTATAATAAAAAATTAGGCTTAAACAGATTAAAAAATCATTTTGCTTTCGGCTTCGGATTATGTTACTTAATGACGTGAATAATAAAAATAATTACTTAAACTCCCATGCTGGTCTGGGAGAAATAAAAAAAAACTTAGAATGTACCAGCTGCTTCTCTTCCCACGCAGATCGTAAAAGCCGATCGAGGGAATAGGCAAAATTGCAAATCATGTTAACAGGCGATGCGGCTAGCAACCCATCACTGTATTGATTGCTTTTCCATCTTCTCGCCCACCATGACGCTAAAAGTGGCTTTTGGGTCTTGCGGCCCTGGGCTCTGCATAGAACCGCAAGACCCAAAACGCTCTGTCTGCCCCATTAGGGATAAAGACGTGATAGTATGTATGTATGTATGTATGTATTACTTAAAATACTATTGTAAGTAAAGGTATGAAATGGTATATATGATGTGTGATTTTGTACCCTTGCCAAATCGCCTAGACATAATTAGTGCATTATCCGCTGGTCGGAATTACCCGTTGTTTATTGCAGCTGATTGGTTGGCATTAGTTAGCCATTAACCCCGACGCAAGCGCATCACTGAATGCAATTATAGTTATACGTACAACGTGGAAGGGACATACCCGCAATAAATCGAACCACGGGCTATGCTATGCTAGATCACTATAGTATAACTACAATATTATATACGCGAAAGTTTGTAAGTATGGATAGATGGATGTTTGTTACTCTTTGACGTAAAAACTACTGAATGGATTTTAATGAAACTTTACAATAATATAGCTTATACATCAGATTAACACATAGGCTACAATTTATAAAAATTATTACAACAATTTAAATAAAATATTATAATTGGTGTGATAATAATAAACCTGCGCAGACGAAGTAGCGGGCACCAGCTAGTGATAAATGAAATAAAAGTCAAAAAACAAAAAACATTGACTGAAGACCTGACCAATGTAGCTGGAAGGCAAGTCAATGAAATGAAATGCAAGCCGCTCTAGATCGGTCATCTTTGAAACCTTGGGAATCCTCCAAAGTGAAATGGTGATGAATGATTCTCGTTTACATCATTTAGTAGTGTTTTTTTGGAACGAAGTTCCTTATCGCGCGTTGCAAAAGGGGGCTAGACGGAATAAATTAAGACCAAAAGTTGTAACGACACTTTTCGCTATAGTTGTAAGCCGTGCGGCGTGCGCGTGTTTCTCTGTCTGTCTCTCTCTCTCTCTCTGTCGAACTTCGTTCCACCCGAGTGTCCCTTGACACCTCTCAAGTTTTTTTTCTTACCAAAAAGAAGAATCTAGAGAAATTGTACAACATGGAAGGGACATAATTGTAATAAATCGAACCATAGGGCCACACTAGATCAGTATTAGTATAATCATAATAAAATAAAAGTCGAAAAACAAAAAAACGACGTGCCCATACAATAAGCCCGGGCGGCTGCACACTTTTGTATGGAAATGCATTTTTTTTGTTCTTTGGCTGTTTTGATTCCATTATACTATACTTATCTAACATGCCTGTGGTTTTATTTATTACTAGAGGCATCGCGCGGCTTCGCCCGCGTTAACCACTCGAGTGAAGTCGCGGGCGTGATGCAATATAGCTTATAGCCTTCCTCGTTATACGATCTATCTAATACCGAAAGAATTTTTCAAATCGGACCAGTGGTTCCTGAGATTAGCACGTTCAAACAAACAAAGAAACAAACTCTTCAGCTTTATATATAAGTATGGATGGGTATGTCCCTTCCAAGCTTACATATACACATATGATAGGTAACAAAGAACGCTACATATTTATTTGCCAAGCAAATCAAAAACACTGCGACTTTCAAGCGTTCAACCCCAAAAATTTTAAACGGCTAAACCGATTATCGTTAAACATAGCTTTTTATTAGCATTAGCTAAGAAACACCGCAAGGAAACTTGCTTTCACGTAGAAGAAAATCTAAAAAAGACAAACAGACGGACAGACATTGGCGTGAAACTTATAACATTTCTCTTAAATTGTCAAGAGTTAAAAATAAACTTCACAATATCAGATTTTTGCTTCTGTATTCCAAATAAAATATTTAAAAAATGCAAAGCTTGAAAATAAAACCGAATTTCATTTTATATTTTCGTGAAATTTAATTAACGTTGTTTCATAAAAAAATATTATTTTGGCCGGAAACACGATTCCTCTCAAAAAATATGCATGGAAGTATGCGAAAAATGCGAGCCAACATTATATCTACATGAATTTTCACTTTGTAAAAGTTGCGTTTATCGATGCCACGTTGTTTAGAGTAGGGTCACTCCAAGTTCTTCCGTGGACGTCGTAGAAGGCAACTTAGGAAATAAAAGCTAAACAAAGCTTATAATCATCAATGAGACCTGTCCAACCCGTCTGGCCAGCGAGAAGAGATTAGGCCAAGTCCTCTGGGTGCTCTGGCCCCTAAAGTATGGCTCTGGTAGTACTGAGAGGGTCGTGCTCCAGCAGTGGAGATAAAAAGACCTGATGATGATGATGAAAAGTTGCGTTTACGTTATACCTATGTCCGTCTTTATTAATTTGCTTATCTTGAAAATTTAAAATCTCATAATGTGTGATGTCAAATATACGAGCTATTGTTTAATTCATACAGCATTTCAACTCAATTCCGACAAGAGCTTAGCTCTTAAATAATAAGGTAGATAGCTCAATTCATAATAATCTTTTCCAGTTCATGGACCGAGATCTAGGAAGTAAAGAAACCTTATTTTCACATTCGTCAGGGTGTGATGAGACTTCATGTGACCACAATTATAATTTAGTCTATAATAAAAAAAATATACAAAAGTTGTATAGAATATCCTATTTTTCTTAACCCTGTACTGCCAGAGATTTCAGACAAAATAATAAAATAATCAAGGTAAATTAAGAACAATAACCGGCCTAGTCCGAGTCGGACTCGCGGACGAATGGTTCCGTACCACTATTTGTAAAAAAATCACGTTCGTTGTATTGCCCCACTAAAATATTTATGTTATTCTATTTATAGTATTTGTTGGTATAATGGCAACAGAAATACATACTCTGTGAAAATTTAATTGGATCATGAGATACAGCCTGATGACAGACAGATGGACAGCGGAGTCTTAGTAATAAGATCCCGCTTTTACCCTTTGGGTACGGAACCCTAACAATGATACAATTGGCGCTGCACATGTAAACAAACATCGAATAATCTAAAATCAAATTCAACCCAAAACAAAAGCTGAACGAAACACATAACGTGAGTGGCCGAAGTGTATTTCGTGACCGCCATTCCATAAAAATCGTCCGATAGGGCCCGCTGTATGGGTCCCATGGGGGATGATCTATTTATACTGTTGCTGACGCGAAAACGTTTTTCGGTTGAACTACATTGAAAGTGGGATTATGCCTTAGGGAGGTCTGTCTTTTTGTCGGGTCATTGTTTCTTTTTTTCTTTTCTTGATTATGGCGGTCAAACTTCGTAGAAGCTTATTTTGCCAGTATCTAGTAATATCTCTTTTATATTCCTAATCCTAAATCCTTAACTATACAATCAAAGGTTGGTATAGGTCCTTTGATTGCTTCACGGAAGCTTCTGACGACAAATCTATACGAGTCCACTGGTTTTCATAGCCGATTGAGTGGCGGACGGCGCCTAAAGACGCCCACCGCAGTCCGCAAATAAATGTCACTACAACCGCACTATGACTGTCCACTTTAAACATTTCACATATTGTCCATGAGAATGAGCATTTATAACACCAAACTACACCAATTTCATATTATAAAGTCCACTAGAATCAATTTGCAAAACAATTTAAAGCAAATTCCTACTGAACCCCTTGACTTCCCGCCAAAAACCTCCGGGTCATTGTTGGTCCGAGGGTCACTGTTTATTGTTTTTTTTTTGGTTCACTTTCAGCCAGTGTGCTTTGCGAAGACCAAGGAATATGTAACATTGTTCTGTTGATTATGTTTTTTTCGCTTTAAACGTCAGAACAGCTGAATAGGTACGAGTATATTGGAATGAATGGACAGCATATGACCTGGACGCAGGTATAGCATTTCATAGAAGCGGAGTATCATTTGTGCCTACTACTACTACAAACGAAACTGTACATCCGTGCACTCGGCAATGTGTGTGTTCGCCCACTCAACACCCTCGACAAGGCGAGAACGCGGGAGAGGTGATATTTATATATCTCTACATTTAGACCTTTTTAATACAATTGACTTGGACTGACTAACACTGCACATATAATGATTGCAAATAAAGTAGCTTTACAACAAAACGATTCCAACCCGCGTCCACAGTTCCACACCCCAATAAAGTGGAGAGACTGGCATTCTAGCAGACATTCCAATAATTGGGTTTCTACGAGCAGCCAAACAAAGAATTTAAAACAAAACTAGATATGTCCTTTTATTACTTCTACTTACCTTCTAAATTTGTTTAATTTGAACATAATCAAAACCTTATTGTGTATTTTGTTCGATCTTATTCTTTTTTTCCTTTTTAATCGACTAAATAAAAGGAGGATTATGTTTTTTATGAGAGTTACTTAAAGATGGACCAATTTGGAAAATAATTTTTTAATTTGGTATTTATGAGGTGATCCCATATTTTTTAAATAAAATCCATTGTATATTTTGTTGCTAAATTTCTTTTTTAGATTTGAAAAGATATTCTATTAGGGGTGGGTTCTATATGTAAACTCCATCCACAATTGGGGACTTTCCTCGGACACAAATAAATTATTTGGTACCTACTGTTAAGAAAATAAAACGTCACAAAATATCGTCACTTGCCATGACCATATCCATTTTCAATGTGATTTCAGATTTATTATTGTTGTCCATTCCATGTCTTTCTTGATGATGTCAGCAGTGGTCGTTGCAAAACACTGGTATATAGCTGGCTGGATATCTTTTCTTAAAAAATAAATTAAATTTTAATTTGTAGTGTATATTAATAATGTAAATTATACTTATTGACGTGTTAAAGTGCCTGTAAAGGTCTAATTACTGAATAAACATTTGGTTTTTTTTTGAGTTCCTATCTCTCTATACGTCTATTTTCAAGTCAACCTTTTTTTAGTTATATATTTTATTTGTTATTATTAATGACTGTAATCCTCCGTGCATCGGAAGGCACGTATAAGTATGTCACACGAAAACAACTAATAAACAATGGTATATCTAGTGTGCGTAGGGCCAATAACATCTATGCTAATTAATAGGTAGGTCACTCGTCGCCTCTCGTCCCGAACTCGTGTAGTCGGGTAAACGCGACATTTTACGACGCTTTAAATCACTACGGCCGTCGATAGTAGCCAATGGTCGGTTTTTCACGCACGGAACCCAGTGGAACGATTGATGGAATGTGCCTGTTGTAGTTTGATAAGTTTTAGAACCTCTGGACGGTCATAAAAGATATTGATTGATATTTCGTTTTGACCCCATAAGTCAATAAGTTTTAGAACCTCTGGACCCCATAAGTTATAGTTTGCCATGCAAAAGGTAATTTAATGTACCATCCGCTTCTTTTCCTGCGCAGATCGTTGAAGCTGATCGAGGAAATGCGCAAAATTTGAATCATTTCGTCGCTATATTGATTCTTCTTTTCTAAGCTCTTTGTTAAGGGGAGCCTAGGTCATACCGGCCCTGGGTTTGTTTGTCTGTGATAATCTAACCGTTAGGCCAAAAATATATTTCCATTCGTCAAGTTTCGTGATATTTGAAATTCATAACAATACTTACCGTTTAACATACTCCTGACTGACTCCTGTGCTATTTCGGAGTCCGGCGCCTATTTAATATATAACCTATTTCAGAACTTTACTTGTTTTTCGTGTGTGTAAGTGGCCGACACTGGTGTCGGATTAACAAGCTGCCGAATCTGACATAGCTTGTCGACAGCTATTTAAATGATGACAGCCATAGCTATCGGTTTCACTTAACTTCCGAAGAAAGTCTATGCCACTTGTTTGTGGTCACCCATCCAATTGTGAATTACGCCCGGGGCTGCTTAACTTGCTGAAGTGCTGGCAATGCTAACTTTCCTCTCCAAATCTAAGATATACAAACCTGAACGTTATAGACCTTTTTTAGCTATATATCTATCTCTTTCCCGCAGCCTGCGACTGCCACCCCGTGGGAGCGAGTGGGAAGACCTGCAACCAGACGAGCGGTCAGTGCCCCTGCAAGGACGGCGTCACGGGCACCACCTGCAACCGCTGCGCCAAGGGCTTCCAGCAGTCCAGGAGTCACATCGCCCCTTGTATACGTAAGTGTGACATAATCTATTTGTTCTGCTTCCTTTGCCTTATCTCTACACCTGCAACAGCTGCGCCAAGGGCTCCCAGAAGTCCAGGGGTCATATTGCGCCTTGTAAGTTCACATAATTGGAGCTTTTGGATGCAGTCCCGAAACAAAAAATTCTGACTGCGTGATATCACAGCAAGTATATAAATGTCGGATTATTACCCTAGATAATTGCAATATCTTTTTAATTACAAAATTTTGCCGAAATCGGGCATGTTGTTTCGAAATAAAACGTAGACTACGTTTGTATGACAAATTGTATCTTGGTCTAGGGTAAGGGGACTCTTAAGTCCTTGTTTCATATTTGTTTTTAGATTTTCTTGTTTATGGTGCATTAGAGAGTAATTTTATCGTATTGTATTGTGTTATATATTTAAACTACAAAAGGAAATTGTGCGTGACGTAGTAACTCTGGCTTCTACTTAATTATTTTATTGTTTGATTGACTTCACCTGCTAATTGATTGATTAACTCTTAAAGAATGTTTCTCTTCACCAGGAATCCCTCGCGTGGTGACCGCTGTGCAGGCGATGGAGGCGGTGGACGGCGAGCCGGCCCGCGGTAAGTAGTAAGTGGACCTTCATTGCACTCTCGCCTCATCTCACCGCATGCGCACGGGGATCAACCAAGATATCAACCAACAAACATTTTTAAAATAGCAATGTCTGCATTGCTATTTTAAAAATGTTTGTTATAATGGTTGTTAATCCAACTGCAACCCCATCACAGAATTTCTGGAAAGAAGAATGATTTATTTTTGAGCTTTCAACACTAAAATAAGTTGTTACAAAATTTGTTTCAGCAAAATCTTTCATCGTGCATTTACGATGAAATGACTCGATGGAGAGACTATTCCAAAATAAAGTTAGGTAATAGTTTTTTAGTTTAATAGTAAAAAAAGACTTATGTATAAAGTATTTCTAAATGCCCTTAGCATTCTCAGATTGAAATGACTAAGAAACATACTTAGATTCTATGTCATAACAATTTCATGTTGTAGTAAGCTTAGACCTTGAATACAGTAAAAGCGATCTTATATCTTGGTTGAACCTTCGTGATCAATGTCTGTGAGTACAGAGTACTTTTAAGTTCACAAAGTACTGACAGTCATTACGTTATACTATTAATTTGCACATAAACTATTGAAATTTTCAACTTATTTCACAATAGCCGAAAAATTTACCAGTACGTATTTTCTAAAAAAAACTCATTCAAATACCTACATAGACTTATACTTATAACTTTGATATTTTAAATTGCCTATATGGGCCAAAGCCAAGGCGATGGGGCCAAACCAATAAATAAAATTGGTTTTGCCCCATCGTGTAGGTTTTACAAAACAACATACAACGTTATAATACGTTTTTAACATAATGTCACATTCATTTAGCTTTTTATCGCCTATTGTGGAATATTAGAACATGGAATTTGACCAAATGTAAGAAGAGGCTAAAAACTTTATATGTAATTTGTTTTCTACGTAAAAAACAATTTACTTGTAAATGTTACAATAAAATAACATAAAAAGCCTTGTCGAAGGATATATTCTATATGCTCGGATTGTTACTTTGGTCAAACTTTGTTGTTAGAAATATAAAAATATCGATGTTTTCAGTTGAAATGAGGGATTTCAAAGGTGATTCTGACGGGCATTTTGAAATCCTGTCTTCATTTAATTTCAGCTTATTCAGACCATGTTCATTGTTAATTCATACTCTTTGTTTTTTATTTCTTCAGTGCCGAAAAAGAGGTAATTCAGTTTCGTTAATACCTAATTTTCATTTTTAACATCACCTTTACCCTTTTTAGTGACCATAATAATATCTGTAGATTAAATTACCATTACAGTATAATATTCTATAAGTACATGTTCTGTGTTTCTGATATTTTACCTGTGATCCGTAGTTGATCCTTTAGAAAATTATTTTACACTAGTCCCATTTAAAAAAAATCACTTACGTATTTTTTACTTTGAGTTTTTATTTTAATATTTTTATAATGTCAGTGTAATATTATTTATTATCAGCAATCAATATTTTACATGTAATATTTAAGTAATTTACTTATACTTCTTGGATTTTAAGTAACTAGCTTATAAATCAACATATAAACTTATTTTTTACATTTTGGTAAGTACTTTATGTAAGTGCTTATATTTTATAAATCCAAAATTCACTTATTTTTGTATTAAATCAATACCTAATTGTTTTGTTCTTTTTTGTTTATGTTTTGTGCGTTTATGTGTAACATTTATGTGTCAGCAGCGGATCAGTGCGGACGGTGCCGCGCCGGCGCACGCACTCTAAATCTCAACAAGTTCTGCAGCCGAGACTACGGTGAGTTCATTGTCATTATCTTCTCTTTCATCACCTGTATCTTCAGCATTATTGGACCACCCACCATTTATTTTGTCATTATTACCTATATTAAACTAGATAATGATGTGTACCCGTAACCGAAGGGCATGTATGAAGAGATTGATGAGTTTAGATAAAGCAAAGGAGGTTTGTCAGGATCGTAGCAAGTGGAGGTCCATAGTCTCTGCCTACCCCTGCGGGAAACAGGCGTGATATTATGTATGTATGTATGTATGGTGTGTTGCGGTTTTCCTTCACTTTTCAACACGACCTCTGGATCTCTACATTTCTAATTCATGGAGATTTTCCTTCATTTCTGAACAAGAATACTATGA
Organism: Acrobasis consociella; assembly: GCA_963555685.1. Classification (NCBI taxonomy): domain Eukaryota; kingdom Metazoa; phylum Arthropoda; class Insecta; order Lepidoptera; family Pyralidae; genus Acrobasis; species Acrobasis consociella. Next base: position 1,674,755 of record OY743114.1, read on the forward strand.
AAATGAGTTTCTTTTGGCGTTTTTTCTTAGCAGTGGTCGTTGCAAAGCGATGGTATTGGTAGCTTTTCTTTAAATTATAAATTTAATTTTAATATATACATGCACATGTAGTGTAAATTATACTTATTGACGTGTAAAAGTAATTACTGAATAAACATTTTAATCTTTGAATCTTCAAAATCTTTGATCAAGGCCAAAGTTCAAATTTCCAGTAAAGGCTTTATTTTTCTAACGTTAAATTATTTTGTCTATAGTCATAATGGGCAAGCTAGTGGGGCGCGAAGCGAGCGCCGGCGCAGCGAGCGGCTGGGTGCGGCTGTCGCTGAGCGTGCAGGCGGTGTACAAGCGCGCTCCCCGGAGCCGGCTGCGGCGCGGCGGCACCGCCCTCTACGTGCGCGCCGCGGACCTCGCCTGCAAGTGCCCTAAGCTCAAGATCAACAAGTGAGTTAGAACATACAATTTGCATCTACTTTAGCACAGATGATTTTGTGTTAAGACTACAAACGGTCACATTTTGATTAACAACTTCAACAAGTGAGTTAGAACATACAATTAACATCTACTTTAGCATTGATGAGATTGTGTAAAGACTACATACGCTCACATTTTCATGATTTACTTTACGTTCAGTCAGAAGTTTGCCGTGTGGTTTGCGGCAGAGTTGAATAGGGCCTCTTTAAGTCCTCTCGTGGATGTTGTATAAGGGCACATAGAGAATACAAGCTAAACAAATACAGAAAAAAAGAGACTTATAAACATCAATGATACCTCTCCAACCCGTCTGGCCAGCGGGGAGAGTGTAGGCCAAAGTTCTCTGGCTGGTAATACAGAGGGTCGTGCTCCTGTAGTGGAAACAAAAAGACCTGATAATAATGATGATGATGATCATCATTTCAGCCGCACAACGTCCACTGCTGGACATAGGCCTCTCCCAAAGATTTCCAAAATGACCGATCTAGAGCGGCTTGCATCCAGCGCCTTCCAGCGACCTTGGTAAAACCCCCCCCCCCCCAATGATGATGATGATGAGTCAGAATGACATCAGCGTCGAGTTAGTGTTAATACCTTAACAAAGCAAACTGAATGAATTAAAACTGATTTTGTTCCCAGGTCATACCTAATCCTAGGAGTGGAAAAGGAGGGATCCTCATCGGGCTTGCCGGGACTCACGGTGGGCGACCGGACCCTCATGCTAGAGTGGCGCGACGACTGGCACCGCCGCATCCGACGTCTGCAGCGACGCGCCATCAACTGTCATTAGAACGCTAACGCCCGCGCTTTTATACGCTCGCGATAAAATCCGCCAGGCAAAGATATTGCGCGCATGCAGCCACGGCCGCGGTCTCGTCGTGTTCTTGTTGTTCGGTCAGATTCCGTCTTTGTTCCGTGCAGAATGTGAATTGAATGTAGTTGAGTTACTGTTACTGCCAATATACGTGCTGTCTATAATAAATCTCATTAATAGTCAGATAGATGAAGTAATGTTACAATTATAGTATATCCAATTCGATTTACGATTTTTCGACGACTTTTTATGCCAAAAATTCGAGAGAACCTTTCTCTTCCTAGGATTTCGTTACAATTGTATGTATATTAATAAGATTATTTATTTGAATAGATTAATTGTATAAGACTAATGATATTTCGTTCCATTTCATGCATTTTTGTATAATTGTTATTTTATATTGAAATTGCGCATGTTAATATTGTTTTAAGTACAATTTTGAAGGTCTTGTGATGTCATCCATAAAGATGATGAGTTTGTTTCTGTGGATGATGATGGTGTTGATGATTAATGATGATGATGTTAGATGTAGCGTATCGTAGATATTCATCACCACAAAACATAGTCACAACGGTTTTTCGTACCTCATTTAATGTAAACTTGTTAAGGATTATTATTTATAATTAGCGAATAGATTTTCTAAGCCGAAATTGAGATGACTGTTACTGGTGAGTTAACTAAATCTGAGAGTAAGCCGAAGTCAAACGGATTTTTAACAACGACTAGAGATTTCAATGAATCGGAAATGAAATCTTGTCAGTTGTTTAACATCTGTTAAACTTCACTGGATCCTCACGCTTAATTTCTAATACATGCTTGTATGCATTTTACAAGTATCAGAGATGTACTGTTTCATGAACACTTACAAGTTCATCCGATTTACGAATTCTTGTCATTCTTGTCAATTAATTTAACTGCCAACGAACAAAACGCAAGGGTTTAAATATACAACAAATTGAATTAAGGATACAGACTTGTTCATATGTGTATTTGTTTGACAACGTTTATAATTATAACGCTTTCGTGTCGTTTTATGAAATAATAATACCAGATGTTATAATTTATCGCGCATACATTTTGTCGACGACTTATCTACAACGTCATGCTGAGTTCGCAGGACCCAGTATTAACGAATTACGCAGCTTTAGTTAACTAATCTAAGTTTGTTTTACTCTTTCTCAATTTCGATCGTATCTTGCCAAAGTACCGCTTCACGTGTCATAACTTTTATAATCTGTACAGATCAGGTTTTTTTTTCACACCATCAATTCAATAGATATGTTGCTACTGAAAGTATGTACAGTATTACTAGCTTTACTAAGTTATAATAATTAACAATAAGTTCTTATTTGTTTTAAAAAATGTATTTTAACTTAATGTCATTTAAATAGTAATACACAAATAATTCCCAAATATATATTAACATAATTTTTAAGCAATTTTTGACAACAGGAAAAAGTAGTGCCAACATAACAAAGTAATACTTATTTATCACTGTGTTTTTTTTTTATCAGCATCACTTAACGCATTGCTGGACACTCAGCCAGACACACAAGAAATAACAATTGATGTACGTGTATAGACGTAGTGTGTTCAACAATGTGTAAAGGGAAAGAGACAGACTCACAAAAAATGTCCGCTCTTGGCTGTAACCAAAACTTGCATAAAAATTTTGACCAAAAACGAGCATGAACAAAATACCCTTTTGCTGATATTTAAAAAAAATCCACACGAAAAAATCACGCCACAGCAATTTTACAATCTATAAATGAACATACCTCAAAAGTGCATCGTAATCACACGCAATTGAACTGTCAAAAGTATTTATAGCTCAGCAGCGTACAGTTACGGAACTTACGGACAATGAAATAAATCAAACCGGCTCAATTTACAGCATTCGAGGCATCGGACGTAAACAAGTCTGCCTAGATTTATAGGCAAATGCTACGTTTGATAACTAAACAGAATCAACATTGACTGATGGATCAATATATGCCTTTCTTTAAAGAATAGTTTAATATCAAATTCTGAATCGTTAATTTAACGAGTAACAAAATGTACTCAAACTATTGATATGCCATGCCGTGCCATGATGCCCATGATTCTGAACAACTTTCGTACCGTATTTTCCTTTAACACTTTTACTGTCGCAGATTTAATAACATACAAATTCAATTGTTTCATGATTTCATGTGGCAATAAATGTGTGCGTGTGTCAAGAGGAAATAACTAAAAACATAACAATTCTTACTAATATTGTCTTAATAATTTACACAAAATAAAAAAATACATTTTTTAAAACAAAAGCATATCGTTTAGATAAATACTAAAATACCTATTTAAAACGACTAGTTTCGCTTGATTGTAATACGGATTGTAAAAAGTGTATTTAGTTGTAGATGGATCTATTAACCTGTTTCTAGTTATGCATATCTTTAGATTTGGTAATGCGTAGACGTTTTGATATGTTTTTGTGGACGGCACACCATTAAGATCATGTACTTACTGTTTTAAAAACATGGGATTTTTTTTTCTACGATTTTTTCGCAAAGTAATACGTATCTAGCTGGAACTAGTTCATGATGTATATTCGGTTGATGTTAAAAAACAATAATTAGAAAATTTTCATCTTCCTTGCCTTCTTCTTCATTAATTAACCTTAGTACAGATATGTAGTTCTATTAACCTAATGGAATCAACTGATAATATAATTTATTTACAAGTTTTCGTTTATTTCTTTCGATATTAAATTTCTAATATAAACCTACTTTCCGCAGATTTTAAAGCAATGTAAAATTGTTCTTCGCATGACGGTATGAAGCGATGTGGCACTGAAAGTGTTTAAATTTTAGAGATTACTTATCTATATTTTTTGATGAGGTATCTCCAATAGAAGCGTAACATACTTTCTTATCGTGTGTGTTAGTGACTAACACTAGTGTCAGAGTAACATACATCTATAGTGAACAAAATGATCATTTACTGCCAAAATCCGTCCACAAAAACATTTCTAAGCAAATATATCTGATTGTAATTGTACCTATAGTCATAGTCCATTTGTATTTAATGATAACATTGTGAATATTTAGTTTATTAATTTTAATTTATACAGAATACAATTTAGTTCGTATGTTTATGAGATAAATTCAAGAATTAATGACATCAAAATACCGAAATTTAAACTTTTTCAAAAAAACTAGATTAAATCTTAAGCAAAAGCCGATCTTATTAATTGATCTTCAGCACAAAAAAAAACACTGGGAACGGCGAAAATCCCAAATTTTTTTTAAAGATTCAAAATCTAATTTTGTAATAAACCAAATGTCTTAAAATCAACAACAAATCTTATAATGGCCTATATAAAGCTTTAATTTAAACTTGCATGTTCAAACGCACAAAATAGGCCTAAACGCTTTTGCCCGGTAAACTCGATATTTCGTTTACACTTTTATAATAATTTTATTAATTATATTTTAGTAGTACACCTATTTATATTGTAAGGAATGTCAATTGAATTTAAGGCAAATGCGCACTGAGTGTGGTCAGGAAATAAGAAATATGGTTGGACAAAGTATCTTTTTCTATCCAACAGACAAATTATTGTAAAAGTTTAGGAAATGCTCGTAACAACAATCTCACATAAGGGCTTTTAAGACCACCATATTAGACATAAAAATAAGGATAAAAATACATAATGTGTAATAAATTAATAGGGATTAAGGCCTATTTAGACGATGAAAGTTTCTTACCTGTGGCATACCATTTTATTGAAGCATGAAATGATTTGCATGGCTGACGTTTCGTTTAGACCATGCAAATCATCTACTTGCTTCAATAAATTGTTAAGCAACAGGCACTTGCACCATCTAAATGGGCCTTTATCCTTATCCCATAAAAGTTCTATTTATTACACGTCATGTATTTTTTTTCCTTATTTTTACGTCAATTATGGTACTAGCTGTTACTCGATCATTACAGCATTCAGAGATAAAATATAGCCTATGTTACTCGCTAATAATGTTTTTATAGATTAAAGATTTTTTTTTAATCAGATCAGTAGTTTTTGAGCTTATAAACAAATACACAAACAATAAAATCTTTTCTTTTTCATCATATATAGTAGAAAATATAGATTATAGCTTAGTTTCTAATTCATGAAATTTAATAACCATTCTTATTTCTATTTTCCTAGCCACTCTAAACATGGTAAGTGCTATTTACGCGCACCACTCTAAATATGGCCACAAAATTCATTAAAGATATTGAAAATAAGATTTCCATATCTTCGTTAAATTGAGTACTTCGTAATAAAGTCTTGTATGGCAAAATAGGATTCCCCATACAAAGTTCCACTCCCCTTTTCATACCTTTGAAGAATAATTTTTAGGATGATTTTAAAATCTATGCTATGTAAGTACATAGGATTGATTTTACCTTCGGATACCTAACTATATCCATACCAAATTTCATCTAAATCGGTTTAGTAGTTGAAGCTTGAAGTAAAGACATACAGACAGAGTTACTTTCATATTTATATATCAGTAAGTAAGTAAGGATTTAATTATAAAATGATGCCAACTAGTTTCAGTATTCTTTACAGAGATTAACCAGTTATTTTCCAAAATAAAACGAAAATGCATTTGTGTGGAGAGCGTAGGGTTGTCATCTGTTAAAAAGCCGAACTCTGTGCCGAATAAGGTGGGATATATAGCAACCCTACCAGTGCGTTCATAGTAATTATCTAAGGCGCAGGACACATAAAAAAGACATGACGTGCGTCGCGGACGGGGCGCAGACATATGTCTGTTCCGCGACGGCAAGCGACGGATTCATACAAAACGTCGCGCAGCAGAACACACAGAAAGGACGGGGCAAGGACGGGGCGCGCGTCTTTTCTGTGTGTTCTGCTTCGCGACGTTTTGTATAAAACCGTCGCTTGCCGTCGCGGAACAGACATATTATGTCTGCGCCCCGTCCGCGACGCACGTCTTTTCTGTGTCCAGCGCTTAAGGTTGCTGCGGACACGGACGCTGCAATTACCGTTTTTACATTAGTCTGTCCGCGAGTCCCCTTACCCTAGACCAAACTACGCTTTTCCATAAGAACGTAGTCTACATTTTATTTCGAAACGACATGCCCGATTTCGACAAAATTTTGTAATTTCAAAGACATTGCAATTATCTAGGGTTATAATTGTTTTCTGATGGTAAAAATATGAAATTGATATAGAATATAGTGTGTTCTATGATTTTTGACCACCAGTATGAGAAACTTCTACATCCGTATATTTTCTTTCTAGTTCATAATTTTACTGAAGGAAACCAATTATAACCCAAGATAATTGCAATTTGTTTCATTTTAGGGATCCGTACCTCAAAAGGAAAAAACGGAACCCTTATAGGATCACTTTGTTGTCCGTCTGTCCGTCCGTCCGTCCGTCTGTCAAGACCCTTTTTCTCAGGAACGCGTGGAGGTATGAAGCTGAAATTTATATCAATTACTCAGGTCTACTGTCCCTTGAAGCTGTGAAAAAATCAAACTTCTAAGCCAACGCAATCAAAAGATACAGCCGTTTATGCCTCAAATTTTCGACACTTGCAAGGGAATCAAAACCTACAGGGTGCTTCCCGTGAACTCAGAATCTTGAAATTTGGTACGAAGCAACGTCTTATAGCATAGATAAAGGAAAAATTACGAAAACCATAAATTTTTAGTTACATCACATAATATTTTTTTTTTAAATAATTTTAAACTTACTACCCATTTCCTCATAAACGCGTAGAGGTATTAAATTGAAATTCATACCAAATACTCAGGTCTATAATACCTTTAAGCTGTAACAAAATCAAACTTCTATGTCAACGCAATCAAAAGAAACAGCAATTTAAGCTGCATATTTTGAAACTCGCAAGTACTCGCAAGGGAATCAAAACCTAAAGGGTACTTCCAGTCGACCTAGAATCTTGAAATTTGGCATGAAGCAACGTTTTATAGCACACATAAAGGAAAAATTCCGAAAACCTTAAATTTTTAGTTACATTACAAAATATATATATAATGGTACGGAACCCTTAGTGCGCGAGTCCGACTCGCACTTGGCCGGTTATTTTTACCGATATCTGACATGTGGTTTCAAAATAAAACGTAGAGTACGTTTGTATGAAAAAGTCTAGGGTAAGGGGATTTTTAACAGTGCGTCATTTGCAAGGAACTTAAATTGTGTTTTATGATACCCTACTCCTGTGATGTAATAAATGTTATTGGTTATATTTATTTAAAATAAAACTACATTAATATACGCATTTTGTATTTTAATTCTACAATCCTTGGTCCCCCAACATTGAGGTTTGAGGTCAATTATTTCTTTTATTTTATTGTTTATGTGCACTTGAAAATTTAAAAATAAAACCTTATAAAAGTAAATGGCGTACATAGGGGCTCCTTATTTCTACAGAAATTCTTCCGGCAGACCCGCGAGAGGAAATGGGAAGAAAGAGAAAATGTTTACAATACAAAATACATAAAGATATATTGAAAATAAAACACACCCACAAAAACGTACGTAAAATCAATTATAATAAATGTCTGTTTATTCTGATAATTAAATACTTATGATAATATTTCTATATACTTATGATGAATATTTCTCAGAAGGACACCCCTATTAAATATAGGAACTACTTAAAAATTTTTTTTTACTAAGTTATGTCCACCCGCCATTGGTAATATAATACAATATGGAGTTTCTTTTGTTATTAAAATATTCCCATACAGTAAATATGCAATATTGTGTGAGAACCCAATCAGTTGGATTGCAGACGCCGTGATTACAGTAATTTTGAAGAATGGTAATTGGCCTGCCCGGGTTCGGCCATCTTGCACGATGTTAGCATTTACCAATGGTTTGATCGTAAGTCGGGCGGGAATATAATAATTGAGTAATGTAGACGGTTTTTATTATACGATTGATAGAAGTCTAGTATAATATAATAAACTAGATGTGCCCGTGGGCTTCGCTCCCCGTTGGAAATTCGGGAAAGAAACTATCCTATGTTCTTGCCTGGGTATCAATCTATATCCATATATAATTTCATCTAAATAGGTTCAGTGGTTGAGGCGTGAAGTGGTAACAAACAAACAAATATACAAACTCACTTTAGCATTTTTAGAATTAGTAAGACAGTTCGTTTGGTAATAAGTTTTTTTTAATGTTCATACAAGTGATAGTAATTTTTATGAACCCTGAAGAGATTAAATCTAAATTTTTTTCTATCGTTTTGTATTTAAATATTAAGGTTATAAATCAACAAAAAATGACAAGATGAAACTTATTGATGAAAAGAACATTTGGGAAACTACCTACCCAAACAAAGTAGATTACACGTACAGACATTTGATTTACTCCAACTATAAGTTGCTACGTGTGTTCCCACCCTTGTAACACAAAATAAATAGAAGCCAGATGTGGAATTTTATTTAATGTTAGTTTGATGCCCTACTGTGCGTAGGTATGGTATGCATTGTTAGTTCTACTACCACGGGGAATTGAATTTAAGATACGTTATCTGCCATAGACATTGTTAAATAGATTTCAGTTAATTGAGCAAAGTTTCAGGCAAAGTAACATATAAACTTTTTTACTGTGTGATAGCCTATCTAAATCATCTTTTTCAGGGTGATTCAGTCCATTATTTTAAACAACTTTTCCCAAACGTACTTCTACGAATTACAAAAAAAATAAAAAATAAAACTAATCACGTGACGTTTGATTTGTATGATGTTATTTTTTTCGTATTTTAATTTACATTCGTTGCGATAAGTTGGGGGAAATGATGAATTAAATCACCACTTAAAATATTTGTAAATGGCACCTTGGTTTTCGCTGGAAGGCGCTGGATGCAGGCCGCTTTAGATCGGCCTTTTTGGAAAACCTTGCGAGAGGCCTTTGTCCAGCAGTGGATGTTATACTGCTGAAATGATGAGGATGATGATGACATTACATACATACATACTATCGCGTCTTTATAACTTACGGGGCAGAAAGAGTATTTTGGGTCTTGCGGCTCTATGTAGAGCCCAGGGCTGCAAGATCCAAAAGCCACTTTTAGCGTCATAGCGGGAGAGAAGGTGGAAAAGCAATCAATACAGTGATGGGTTGCTAGCATCGCCTTTTAACATGATTCGCATTTTCTCCCTTGATGACCTTGTTTTTTGTGTTACATTTCTGCAGCCTCGCTGTTGTTTGACCTGCGAGGCGATAAGTACCCGCAAAGAAATGCCCTCACGAGCTCCTCAGGGAAATCAGCGGCGCGGCCGCACATTTGTTTTATTGGGCCTACTTTATTTCTTTACGTGCTAACTGCCCTTTGCGATAGTTATCTGGAAAGGTGCGTGCAGCTTTTAAGGGAATACTTAAATTTTTCAGGGTCCAGAGCTCCCCTTTTTTCCTTTAAAATTATTTTAAAGGAAACGGAGATATAATCCATCCAGCAGCCAGAGGATTTGGCCTACACTCTCCACGCTGGCCAGACGGGTTGGAGAGGTCTCATTGATGTTTATGAGCTTTTTTTCCTAAGTCGCCTTTTACGACATCCACGGAAAGGTTTGGAGTGGTCCTATTCTACTCTGCCGGAAATCACAAGGCAATTTGAAATAAATTATTTAAACGGGAACGGAGATAAGTATAATTTAAAATGTTGTTTTGATCAAGTTAGATAATCCTTCAAACTCAATTGTTTACAATTTTGGCTACTGTTAGAAAAAAAGCTTTACGTTCTCAGTCCTTTGTAGTTTCAAATAATTTATTTCAAATAGGGGCAGCGCTGGACCCTGAAAAAGTCCCTTATTGAAAGTAGTGTTTCTACCTTTCTACTCTGACTTAGGGCTCTTACAGAGGAGCGATAGTATAATAAATAAATACATAGGGACAAATTACACTGATTGAGCTAGCCCCAAAGTAAGTTCGAGACTTGTGTTATGGGATACTAACTCAACGATACTATATTTTATAGCAAATACATATATAGATAACCATCCAAGACCCAGGACAATTTGAAAAAGGCCATTTTCCAACTTGCCCTGGCTGGGGATCGAACCCAGGACCTCCGGATTGGCGGTCTAGCGTGTTGACCATTTCGCCACGGAGGTCGTCAGACTGCCTTTCGTCGGAGTATGCCCGAGATGTGTCTCGGGCATACTCCGATATAGTCGGCGACGGTCGCCAACTGTCGCAAACGGTCGCCGATAATCGGCGACGGTCGTCAGCAGGTGTCACGGGCCTACTGTCCCTTGTCTGTAAGAGTATCATCTGAATATACACTATGACGTCTTTATCGATATCGGGGCAGACAGAGCATTTACGGCCTTGTGGCTCATAATGGACTTAGCTCAGGGATATTAGCCCCAATTGTCTCTTTCAGCGTCTTTTGTGGCCTATCTTTTTCAGATTGACTTGTGTGACAACTGACAAATGCGTTTATCAAAGCTTATATGATTGGTACTTATACAAAAGAAAAAAAATGCTTGAAGTTGACATGTTGAGAGATGCTTAAATCACAAATTAGATAAGTAAAATGAGTCTTAATTTCTTTTTTAATTTTAAAATTCAAACGAGAAATTAAAAAAAAAATATGTATAATAAAAAAAAATATAAAAAATATTTATAATTTCAAGAAAAGCTTCATTTTTAACTGATATTATTAAGTTTTAAAATAAAGCCTCTTTATCGCTTTTTGTGATTCAAAATAAACAAAATACGCTGAGCATAAAAATAGCTGCGAAAAATATATTCAAGAAGAGCATCCTTTTAACTGAATGTATCTCAGGAGATCTGCCTGAGGGTTTCAGACTCTGAATGGCATTTATACCCTTTGATATTTCTCTAAAAGGCAAAAAATACTAGTATCTGATCCTGTCAGTGGAACTTCAAAAGGTGCCTTCTAAAGAAATGAAAAAATGTTTTACATTTTTTATTTATTTGTGCAAGATTTTTGTTAGAAGTCATTATTTTTAATAATTATAGCCATGAAGGGTATATAATTAATTTTTTCTACTCCTGTACTGTTATCTGTCTTTTATATGGTCCCGAACACTAATATAAGAATATTGATAATATGATTTCAGAAAAAAAGTCTCTATTCCTCTCTATTCCTCATAAAAGCACATGTGTCGTTAGATCGCCAAAAAGATACGCAGAGATATGGGCCATATCTCTGAAGATACGCAGGATACGCTTAACCATAGACCTAGAACTTTTTTTTCTATAGATTTACCATACTGCCAAAATAAAAAAAACTTTTTTTGACATAGACACCAAAAAGACGTCAATTAAAAAATGTTTTTACCATAGATACTATATAGATATAGATATCTACCAAACATACATCAAACATTTTCATATTTTTCTTTGTTTGTTTTTGTATTTTATTTAGTAATTATAGTCGTAGAAAAAGTATTGTATGCAACGTTGTATAAGTACGTCAAAAAATGCTTGATGGGGTCACCTTATACAACTGTTGCATAAAATACTATACGAGCAATACTATTTTTTTTTAAAGTTTTAATGAAAAAGAAAAACATGTATTGGAATTAATTTCTACTGTATAGAATTTTTTAAGATTTTCATATACTCGCCCAACAATTACTGATACCAAACTAAAAGGGGTGTAGCATATAGCATATACAACGTGGAAGGGATATACCCGTAATAAATCAAACCACGTGTTAACGAGATCACTATAGTAGGAATAGTGTAATGAAATTAAAATAACATTCAAAATTAAAAAAGAAATCGGCATTTTCATACGAAAGTGTTCAGCCACCACGGCAATTTACATTGAAATGTCGTTTTTTGTTTTTACTGTTATTTTATTATCATTATATTATAGTGATCTAGTACCTATAGTATAGCTTTATAACGGGTTTGTCCCTTCCAAATTTATTACTGTTAAAACAGGATGATATGATTGACTTATGTCTCTGAAATGTGGTCCCTTAATATGGGTCTCAACAGAAGGATGAAGGTCGCTCAACGCGCTATGAAGAGGGCTAAATACATATAGTGTGTATTAAAATATACTAAAACTATTTTAAGGGTGAATACAATCCATAATACTGAACAAATTTCACTAAGGAATATATACCGAAATAAAAAAAAATTTTTTGGCCTCCTATACGTACATAAATAAGTAGACCGATTAGCTGATCCGAGTTTGTATAGAAAGCAATATGGATTATATTTATTTATATTTCAATATATGTTCCTTGGGAAAAGTGGTTCAGTATCATAGACTGAATTCACCCTTAAAATAGTTTCAGTATATTTTGTTACACGTTAGTTACCTATACTCGAGATGTTTCACTGCGTGATCGAATCAGAAATGAGGAAACTCACAGCCCATCGGATTAGCTAACCCTCTCTTTCTCTTATCGTGTGTGTTAGTGACTAACACTAGTGTCAGAATCCAATGTTAAAGACAGTGACCGAAACCGACGGCTTAACGTGCCCTCCGAAGCACGGATCATCTTACTTATCAGACAATTAGGTGATCAGCCTACAATGTCCTAGCCAAAATAGAACAACAACACAAAATCGTTGCCCCCGCCGGGATTCAAACCCGCGACCTCCGGGTATGAGCCGAACGCTCTAACCACTACACCACGGAGGCAGTTGACCCTAAAGGTAGGTACTTAGGTACGAACAACATACTCAAGCATGCGGTCATGTTTACCAAATGGAAAAATCACGCGCACGCAGGCGCCCAACAATGGCCTATAATAACTTTCTTTGTGCACTCTCTACGCGCATTTAATCAAGCATTGTGCCGACTCTAGCGATGCAAGGTAAACATTTGATTCTGAGTCTGAATGCTGCAACAAAATAAAAGGTGTACAGAAATCTCTCTCTCTCTCTCTCTCTCTCTCTCTATCTATCTCTTTCTATCTCTCTTTCTCTCTGTCTCTCTTTTTTAATTATTTTACTGCTCTTATCTTAATTTCTTCTAATCCTAACCCTGATTAGTTTCAAAAGTTGGTGTAGTGTAGGTCCTTTGATTGTTTCAAGGGAGCTTCTGGCGACAAATCTATACGAATCTACTGATTTTTGTAGACTATTGAGTGGCGGACGGCGCCTAAAGGTAAACAAATATTACTTTAGTCAGCTCCACTACGGCTGTCCATCATAAACAATTTACGTATTGTCCATGAGCATGAGCATTTATAATACCAATCTACACAGATTTCATATTATAAAGTCCACTAAAATCAATTTGAAATACAATTTTAAGCAAACCCCAACTGAACTCTGTCTCTCTATTGACTCCACTGAAAGTAAGTTCGAGACTTATGTTATGGGATACTAACTCAACGATACTATATTTTATACTAAATACATTGTGTAGATAAACATCCAAGTGCCAGGTCAATCTGAAAAAGATCATTTTCCATCTTGACCTGACCGGGGTTCGAACCCGAAACCTCCTATGTGACAGCCTGGCATAACTACTAAACCATAGACAAATCGTCGTCAAATCGAGCTAGTCTCAGTAGTCTTACCAAGTTTGTTCTACCAGTAGACACTTACTGGAGATATTTTTGGCATGATCATGTTGTGACAACATTCACACACAATACACTAGTAAACTAGTGTAAAGATTAGCTAACGAGTTCGCGATGCGAATGGAAGGTTATTTCTGTACTATCTATAATTTGTGTCGGTTTGCCGTTACTGCGCGGGCGTTCGCCGATTCAAATTGATCCATTGTTTGAAATGTGCTGGAATTTGGGACGATCATGAGAGCCCAAGAAAATATTAGTATTTTAAGTACTAACCTACGTTACTTACATCTAAGATATTTGAAAGTGCTTTGTTCTTTTTTTTCAGATATCTTTTGTATATTACATAAAAACGCTAGACTATTGCACAATCGTACTTACTCTAGCTTTTCTTTTGAAACGAAATGATTTGATAGATTTTATCTGAAAACAAATATACGTAGTCTTAGTGCGAAGAAGTTTTTGATTTGTCCAAAAAAATTATAACACCTTGCATTTTCTTCAGTTCATGATTTTTTATTTTATTTTGTTATTCGGTCGAAAACTAAATGTTGCTCCAAAATAAGCTCCAAAAGAGTACGTTTGTATGAAAAAGTATGAAAAAATTAAAAACCTTCGACGCGACTTTTTATTTATGTTAATGATTACTCGAAGTCCCCTTTACCGATTCAGAAAATTCTTTATTTGTTTGAAAGGTTATTTATACCTATGAGTTGGTCCCATAATTTTTTTTATCAAAATCGGGTGTAATTTGGGGGTGAAATCGGTTTTTAATTTTGAAAAATTATTATTTTTATCCGCTGTTTGGGCGCTTATAAAATTACCGTGAAAATAGGGCAGTTGTGTAATGCGGTCTCTAAAAACTAAATGGGAAGAGAAGTACAAACATTTGCTGTAAGTAGCTATCTCATGCAGCTACACGGACAACGCTGCTCCATAAATATTTTCCTGGGATCCTGCCGGCCGTGCCGGATCGTTGACTGCGCTAGGGTCACCAAAACTTTGTATCATTAGAAAAAGTAGGCAAGCTTCTTTCTAAATGTCAAAACAAACATTTTCTGTGGGATTGTATGAAGCATAAAGTTAGAGGGTAAAAGTGGAGGCCAATTTCTCTACTTCGTGTTGAAGGTATCTAAATAAATTAAAAAGTTTCAACTATAATTAATAACATTGTGAAAAATAGCTTGTTATTATGCATAATACCTGGGCTTTTTGGAAATGCCCCAGTTTATCACTTGGTTGCTCTGGCCAAGTATGGCTCTGCAGTGGAGACAAAAAGACCTGACGATGATTATTCACTTGGCTCAAAACATATACACGAAGAGAAAGAAACAGCTTAGCCTAAATCATTATCCTTACTAATCTTTACTAACACTTTCGCATTTATTTCCTACTAATATTATAAATGCGAAAGTGAGTTTGTATACTTGTTTGTTTGTTATCACTTCACGCTTCAACCACTGAACCTATTTTAGATGAAATTTGATATGTGATATGGATATTTTTAAAGTAAAAAGTAGTTTATTTCCTCCATACAATCATACAAAAAAGAAAGAAAGAAAAAAAATACATTTTTGGGGTGGCTACATGCAGATTGGAGGAGGCTGGAGCCTGTTGAAGGTAGAAACCTGTGTTACAGAGCTACAGTGCTCTCCCATATAGTCTGATACTCAGGGAAGGGCACAGCTTGTATAAATATAAAAAAATAGCAATCTCATTGGTACAACCCTACGGCTGCGCGCACGCCATCCCGCCGCGTCACGGTGTTTTCGCGCTGCACTCACAAAAATACCACGTCTAATGGACAAAGCCTTTACCAGGCAGTGTCAGTGCCAGTCATGCTGCTTTCATGCGTTCCGTTTGTTGATGTTATAAGTAAAGCATAATAAACATACAAATTACATAAACCATTTAATAAATACCATTATTTTGCATATGTCGCAGTTGAATTGTATAATCTGTTGTTATTCAAAACTAACACAGTTTTATTCGATAATGGTAGCCCTGTATGTCATCTCAAGGCTAGCTGTTTTGTTAAAAGTAATTACGTAACTCATTGACAATCGAGCTGAACTATTTTCAGCTGTTTTACAAAACCGAGCTGTAATGCCAAACAGCTAGAGTTTTTGAATAACAGCGGATTATACAATTCAACTGCGACACATATATGATAAAAATAAATAAAAATAATAACCGGCCAAGTGCGAGTCGGTGCAAAATCACGTTTCTTACATGGGAGCCTCCCTTAATTATTAATTTTAGTACCTGGGCGACCGAGCTTTGCTCGGTGACATCTCAAACATTAACTAAATTTTTTTAAACTTGTCTAAAAACAATGCAAAATAAAAAATTATATATAAACTCGGCGCGACGAAAGAGCGACCATATTCTGCGTGGAAAGAAAAACGCATGAAAACTCTAAAACACGCGTTTTCCCAAACATAAAACTAATCTAGATCGATTGTTTTCCCCCGAAAACCCCCATATACAAATTTTCAGCGAAATCGTTAGAGCCGTTTTCGAGATCACAGAAATTTATAAATAAATATATATACTTATATACAAGAATTGCTCGTTTAAAGGTATAAGATTCTGTTGTTAGTATTTATATCGGTCACAGCGGCAGCAGAAATACATCATCTGTGAAAATTTCCACGGTTCATGATACAGAGCCTGGTGACAGACTAAACGAACAGCGAACGGACACACGGACAGACGGACAATGGAGCCTAGTAATAGGGTCCCATTTTTGCCCTTTGGGTACGGAACCCTATTAAGACTTTTCGCGTTACTTCCCGTACCTAGTTGTACTATACATTTTGAAATGACTAAATTATTTTCTTAAAATGGTCCAAGACAACTCAAATACACAATAAATAAAACTGAAATAATTTACATTTTTGTTTGTTTTTGGTGTGTGTCAGTGGCCAACACTGATGTAAGATTTTTCAGGCTGATAGCTTGACGACTGCTGTACAATGATTTCAGCCGGTATACTTATATAAATTCTGTGAATTTACTTACAAAAGTGCCCATTCACTTAAAAATACTTATATTTCCCACAACTGGCATTACTTATACTTACCACTTGTTTATGATTATGATATTGCTGTTTGGTGGGAAACGCGTATTTTTGCAGAAATGGCTTTCGGGAGTAACGACCCGCGTCCCTGAGGATCTTGACACAATTTATAGACTTACAGATATATAGCTCTACTTCAATCGGTTCCATGCTGGTCTAAGAGAAAAGAGAGTACTTTCAATTTACCTTATATTCATAAATGTCACCACCACCACCATCAGGTCTTTTTGTCTCCATTGCAGGAGCACGATCCTTTCTGTACTACCAGAGCCATACTTGGCCTACACTCTCCACGCTGGCCAGACGGGTTGGAGAGGTCTCATACATACATACATACATAATATCACACCTGTTGCCCACATGGGTAGGCAGAGACTATGGACCTCCACTTGCTACGATCCTACAAACCTCTCTTGCTTCATCTAAACTCATCAATCTCTTCATACATGCCCTTCGGTTACGGGTACTTTTTACCTCTCCTTTTTTTAGAACGCCTGCAATTTGGTCGCAAAATGTTATAAGTAGGTAAAGCATAATAAACAAAAAAAAAACGACGGGTTGCACTCCGGGAGTGCCGGCAGAAGTGAAAACTTGAATATTAACGTTGTGCATTTTTGATATTTTGGAATGGTTAGGGAATAATTTTGCACGAATTGCTTTAATTATCAGTATAAAATATTTCAAATCTTTTCTGAACCACAGTCTGTCACAAATGTCATAAGCATGACCAAATTCATTTTCAACAAAATCATTTTCAAATACACAGCAGTATGGCCACTACACAGACGGTCGAGCCATCAGCTGTCACCATCCATGGACGCGTAGCACGCTGTAACATAAACACACACGAACATTCGCGCAAGCGCCCTGCGCCGTCTTACGAATTTTCGATCAGGTCACGTGTCCTGACGCGAGTTTAACATTTTTTACCCATTCCAAAAAAAGTGTACAACGCCGCTAAAGAAGTTTTCACTTCAAAAATTAAAAATGCTTGACATGTTGAGAGTACTTAATGCAAAGCCCCTACGCTCCGCTTATGAGGCGTGCAAACAACATTATTTTGCATGTACGATAAAAATAATAACCGACCAAGTGCGAGACGGACTCGCGGAGGGATCCGTACCATTACCTATAAGAATCACGTTTGTTATATGGGAGTCTCCCTTATTTATTTAATTTATTCTGTTGTTAGTATTTGGTGTTGTAGCGGCAACAGAAATAATAGAGTTTGTAATACTTGTAAATAATACAAGTACTTATTACAAACACAACGGAATTTCCACAAAGCGAAAACTGGGCACAAGTGCGAGGACGGGGAACGAGTACACATATTGCGCGAGACCCTAGAAGATTCCGTTCTGTATCTTATATCTTTAAACGAGCAATTCTTGTATATTTATATGTATGTATATTTCCGTGATCTCGGAAACGGCTCTAACGATTTCGCTGAAATTTGGTATATGAGGGTATTTTCGGGGGGTAAACAATCGATCTAGATTAGTCTCATGTTTAGTATGATTACCTTTTAGGTTACAATAAGTTTATTTTTGTGAAGGAAAATAAATATACATTTATTATTATTATTATTTTTCTTGTTTTTATTTTTCTCAGCTAATGCTGGTGTTTTTAAATGAAAGACACGGGCCATGGTCAAGTGGCTAACATTGTGAAGGATTGTTTGTCAGTCCGTAGGTTTCATTGCTGTTATAGTTTTCACTATCGGTGGTATCCATGAACATTATTATGGTACGCTTTTCAACCACGGGTCCATGGGGACCCGGTCCTTTGAGGCGTTCATGGGGCCAAAGCCAACATGAAGAGGCCTTTTAGTACCTTATTATCTAAAGTGTGAGATGGCTGCATCTACGGAGGTCTTTGAACATTATTATTATTATTAAGTTTGGGAAAACGTGTGTTTTCGAGTTTTCATGCGTTTTTCTTTCCACGCAGAATATGATATAACCGAGCAAAGCTCGGTCGCCCAGGTACTGTAATACTTATATCAGTTCTGTGGCTTAATGGCTTTACTTACGAAAGCGCCTACTTACTTACTAATAACCAAATACTTTTAACTCACAACTGGCATTACTTATACTTACCACTTGTTTATGATTATGACGTTGCCGTTTGGTGGGAAACGCGTATTTTTGCAGAAATGGCTTTCAGGAGCAACGACCCGCGTCCCTGAGGGTTTTGTTACAAATTATAGACACACACATGCTCAACTTCAATCTTCCATGATGGTCTTGGAGATAAAAAAGTACTTAGGAGTTACCTAAAGAAGTATCATAAATATATCATCTAACTCATTATGTGTCTTTAATCATCTAACTCAATATAATCTAACTCAATATGTGTCTTTTGTCCGTATATATTTTATTTTTATTTACCCCTGCTTTTGTTCCCGCGCAGGTCGAAGGAATGGGCGAGAATCTGGTTGCGGCTAGCAAGCTATCACTTTTTTGATTCCGTTTTTTTTTTCATCTTTATGTACGCCCTTTGCCCTACGCCTCAAAGTGACCTTCTGGTGTTGCGTCCCTGGTTCCTTAGAGACGCAAGACTCAATATATTCGTTCTGTTCCATTAGGGATAATAAACGCTATAGTTTTTGTCATTAGTAAGTTTTTAAAGTGAAAACTTCTTTAGCGGCGTTGTGCACTTTTTTTGGAATGGGTAAAAAATGTTAAACTCGCGTCAGGACACGTGACCTGATCGAAAATTCGTAAGACGGATGGAGAGTAGACAGCTGGCGCGGCGTAGGAGAGGGAGTATCCCCCTCTCTTTCTACGGCGCGGCGAAAATGTATGCCTGCGCCTGCTGTTTCGTATATCAAAAATGCACAACGTTAATATTCAAGTTTTCACTTCTGCCGGCACTCCCAGAGTGCAACTTGTCGTTTTTTTTTGTTTGAAAGTCGTCCCATAGAAATTTTATCAAAATCGGTTGTGTGTTTTAGCGTTGAAGTCGGATTTTAGTTTTAAAAATTACTGTTTTTTTTAATTTTTTTCATTTTCAGAGCTACACATCTGTAGATCTCTAAATTTGTGTTCCCACAGGAGTCGTACAGGATATTTGTCGTCGTATTAGATTCGAACGCAATACTCCGCGGATGTCGCGGAAAATATGTGGCGCTATGACTTATGATATACATTACACGGGGCAGGGTTTGTTAACCTCCAACAAAAAAAGGGTTGTTATAAGTTTTACGTATTTTAAGTTGTGTCGTCTATTTTAAGTCGTGTCGTACTTAAAGGGAGGTCAGAAGTGCTATTTTTGAAACGCGGAGTCACCTAAACGAATGGTTTTTCCATACAAAAAATCGTTCGTTTAGTGACTCCGCGTTTGAAAAATCGCACCACAGGCATTTAGCGGAAAATGGCATGGAAAATACTGCTTAAATTTATTGATGTTTATAAATTTCACGCCAATATCTGCTTGTCTGTCTGTCTGTATATCTGTCTTTCTGTGGCATCCTAGCTCTCGAACGGATGGACCGATTAAAATGCAGTTATTTTATGTGAAAACAAATTTCCTATTTTAATTTGGAAAATACAGGTACATATACATTTGCACGTGTTTATCATTATCATAAAGGAATCAAAATGGTGATGAGTTGCTAACATGATTCAAATCTCGCCCATACCTTCTATCGGTTTTAACGATCAGCGCAGGAAGAGAAGCAGCTACTTAATTCTAAGTTTTTTCTTCACAAATATCATAAAGTCTCAGACCAAAAAAAATACACGGCAAATAGTTCAACATACACCAAAAATTAAAAGTCAAGTTAGATTTTATCCGTTATGTTACAAAACTTTCCCCATTGGAACATTACATAGGTACTTGTTAACCACATATGGTAGATGCTGTACCGATTGTTTCCAATGGAATCCACAATGGTGTTTGCAATCTTGTGAAATACAACTTCATAACATAACGTTCTCATTGCGTACACGGAAGTGTTGAAATAAGTAATTATAATTGAAATAAAATGATGCGAGTTCAAAATGAAGAAGGTATAGAAAATAGACTATTTGTCAAATTGAAAACTGAATGAAGTAATGACAAAAGGAATATCTTTATTAAATGCTTTTATTACAGAATTAATATAAGTGTGTGACGACGGGCTGAACGGCGGGCGGACGCCCCGCACTCCGCACCGCACCCCGCGCTGCCCATATATAAACGCTAGCGAGCTGGACCTCGTTATCTTTTGACTACTCATAGAAGCCGGGCTGCTGTAACATCAAGTCTGAGTACTTCCTATCTCTCTGGATCAACGAATCTCGTGGCTGCTAACCCACGACCCCTCTCTGTTACTCTTTTCAGTGTTAGTTAGCTAAATTGTTAAAAATTTTATTAAGAAGTTTGTTATCCTTAATATTGTTTTTTCAAATAAATTTCATCGTCACAAGCATTACATACAGAACGGACACTTTTAGCTATAAAAATATGTGAAAAAACATTGCACGTGCCTTTGAAATTTGAGGGTTTCCCTCAATTTCCTTGGATTCTACCATCAGATTCTGACTACGTTCCAATGGTATCACCTCCAAAGTGCACTCTTTCGAATATAACAGATTTTTTATCGTTTCACACTTGACGGAGGTATCGGTGAACATACATAAAAAACATATACAGTCGAACATAGAATTTCCCATTTTGAAGTAGGTTTGCGGCCGTTTTTCGCAAATGTGCGTAGAAAAGCTTCACGTTCTCACTTTAAACTGTAAGCAGTAGTTCATAAAATAGTTTGAAGGATTATCTAGGTCTTAGTCTAGATAAAATTTTAAATGATGTCTCCGTTTCCTTTCGAAGGGCATCACTGGACCCGGAAAATTCAGGTGGTCCCTTAAAGATCTCTATCGTTTGCTTCGATAAGATTCTCCAAAATGCAGGTGTTTGTGGACTACATTTGGTATCATCATCATCACATCATGATCATCATCATCATGTTTATCTATATATGTATTTGTTATAAAATATAGTATCGTTGAGTTAGTATCCCATAACACAAGTCTCGAACTTACTTTGGGGCTAGCTTAATCAGTGTAATTTGTCCCTATATATTTATTATTTATTTATCATCATGATCATGATGATGATTAAGATTTGGTATTTTTCTGTTTAATCTTTATTTGGCGACACGTGTTGCGAACAATGCTTGTTTACGGTAGGAAGTGGGGCGGTAATAGGATTTATAGGGTTTCAATTAAAATAATGAAACCTTGTTAAACTGCAAGCTCGGGGTACAAATCGCCTTTTGTTACAAAGTTAAGCTTGAGTTTTTGAATGTACATTGAGGGTTCCGTTTTATAATTGTCTGGAGTTTTTTAATTAGGCAACATTTCTAACCCTAACTTGAAAAAATAGTAGGTAAATATAAGGTCTTGCAAAAATATTGTGAGCTTGTGAATACTCGTGAAACGTGAATTCAAAGTTATTCATATAACTACGGAACTCTACTCTGCACGTGGCTCGACACGCACTTGGCTGGTTCTGCCAAAAGCTAGGTAATTACAAATAATTACCTAACTACTGCCAGATTTCTTAATAAAAATTTACTTGCTGATTTGGGAAAAACAGCTGTTTTTCTTCTCGCACACATCATAAAAGCCAATTGAGGGTAAATATAGATAAAAATCTTTTAAAATTTAAGTCCGCCTTTTAAACCATCATCATCATCATTTCAGCCGCACAACGTCCACTGCTGGACATAGGCCTCTTCCAAAGATTTCCAAAATTACTCTTATAAACCATATTGTTCGGTAAATAAAGTTTAACATAAATAATTAAAATCTTAACCCTGTTAATAGGCGATGCCGCTAACAACTGAGTTTTTTTTTCATCTTCACTCGAAACGTGGCCTTTGCTTCTTATGGCCATGAAGTGCTATTTTTGAAACGCGGAGTCACCTAAACGAATGGTTTTTCCATACAAAAAATCGTTCGTTCAGTGACTCCGCATTTGAAAAATAGCACCTCTGGAGACGTATTTTTGAAATCACTTGTCACATTACGAAGGGTTTGCGCGAGCGTTTCCAAACAGGCGCATTTTTGAATCGGTAGTTTGCGAAGGATTTGCAACGAGTGGTCTTGACCACTCGTAATTTTGACATTTGACATTTAGATATGTCATCGAAACCAATCATGCGTGGGAAATCCATTCCATTTCACGTTACTTTTTTATTCATGTTCGAATTTTTAGAAAAGCATAGGCAAATTATCGATGTTTTCTGCTTAAAACAATATTATTTTTCGCTGACACGACGGTTTCAAAAATATGATCAATTTGTATTTTACGCGAGCGGTGAGTTGGAAAACTACACGTTTTGTGTTTCGCTGAGTCACTCAATGAAAAATAGCACTCCTTGGGTCTGTTTATCTTTTTATGGATAAGGAAAGAAAGACGGAAATAGGCGAATAGAGAGCTTCAAAGGTTCACGAAATAATAGATAGAAAATATAAAAACATCTTATTCAAATTGGCTTCGATGAAAGTAAATCAAAGACTGACATGATTTGACCTTTCATATCTTTACACAAAGAGCTATTATGTACTAAAGTACTAGACGAGACGCAACAATAAACAGCCTCCGTGGTGTAGTGGTAAGAGCGTTCGGCTCATACCCGGAGGTCGCGGGTTCGATTCCCGGCGGGGGCAACGACTTTGTGTTGTTGTCCTGGTTTGGTTAGGACATTGCAGGCTGATCACCTAATTGTCTGATAAGTAAGATGATCCGTGCTTCGGAGGGCACGTTAAGCCGTCGGTCCCGGTCACTGTCTTTGACATTGGTCGTTACCTAAAACCATGTCAGAGGCTTTAAGGCGGTTTAAAAAAAAAAAACTCTGACACTAGTGTTAGTCACTAACACACTCGATAAGAAGAAGAGACGCAACTTATATCATTGTCTTTAACAGACCTCTAAAAAGAAGGAGGTTATCAATTTGTCGCTATCTATTTTTATGTATGTTCACCGATGATTCGAAGACCGATTTGGAAAATTCTTTTGAGAGAGTATACTTGTCTGGTTTTCCCATTGAAATTTGATCAAAATCTGTTGTGTAGTTTGGGGTTAAAGTCGGTTTTTAGTTTTTAATTGTAGCTGTCTCTATATACTTCACTCAGTTGCTTGCTAACACTTTTTACGTTTATATATTTGACAGTTTATTAGCGAAAATCATACGAAAATATGGTAAACATAATTAAAAGTTTGGTGCGTGTTCAAATACTGTAAGGATAATTCAAGGAATACGGCAAAGTAAACAGAAATAACTTTCCATCGGTAAATAGTCAGATTTCATTGTGTGTAAATTTTATCATACGTATTTAATTTTGAAAATTAAATACGTACCTATGAAAAAATTTCACTGCCATATACATATTCTATATTAAAACAGGTGGGTAACTCCATTTAAGACGATACCTCCGCAAAAAAGGTTGTGTTGAGTCTAATTTATCTCGCAAAGTATTTGAAATATAAATTTGAAATTTAAGGATATGATTTTTTACTCTTTTCTTAGTTTATTGATAAGATGAAAACATGATTGAAAAGAAAAATCTCGATAGAAATATTTTTCGAAATATGGTCTTACTTAGCAAACTTGTCAATATTATCGCTCGAATAGGACGACTTAAAAGAAACCGTTTGAACTATAAGTAAGATTTTCAGACATTTTTAATAATAACAAGATGACATTTTGATTGATCATTTAATTTTGCTGTAAATTATTAATAAAGGTTTTGGCGGTTACGACCTATTCGTTCATGTGGATTGGAACCCCAATTGACCACACCCACCGTATACCTCTCTCGGCCCCACGCGGGTTAACTCGCCGAGCGCTATCTCTTGCTCAGTCTGCGTATGGATTCCTTGGACGTAAGACCTGTGCCAGTCGTCCGCACATCCCAACGTTTCGAATGATCGATCTTTTATTTGTAAAAATTAAGTTTTAGGCCCAACGCAGACGACAGACTAATCCGAGCCGCACTTTTGGGTCTGTGAAAATAGAACCCTATTTTCACTTACTGTTTTACATTGTGATTGTGTACATAAGTATAATAATAATAGGTAAAATAGAAAACGGGAACATTCCTGATTTCTCAAGGAAAAAGCAAGCCTGATGAGACAAAAATTTAATAGATGGTAAGTACTTACCTACCTCAATGTTTCTAAATAAGTGGCTTATATTGATAAAATATGTAAAGTTTGTAAGAAAGGGAGTAGGTATGTCAATAAGTGCCTACCAATCTTACTGACTAGTCAAAATATAGGTACCTACTAGGTATAAGTTGTATCATACTGAGATGGCACCGCACTGTCCTACTTTCAAACCATAATTACCTACGAGTACTTATATTATTTTCATACGTATCTACCTTTTTGTCTTATTCTACTGTTACAAGTTACAACTTATTCTACCCAACTAACATTTTGGATAATATGCACCTACCGAATAACTTCGAAGTAAATCCGCCAATATAAAAGTACTACTGTTTTCAGGCCAAAAAAAATCCTCTTTTATCAGAGTTTGATGACTCTTTGTCCGCGTCGATCGAACAAGGAGGTGTAATTGATATGGAGTCGGATTTACAAATTATGGATCTGGACAATCAAAATATTTCGTCAGGATCACAACAGGTGGAATGGAAAGGTGTGTATTTTAAATAGAACTTAATAGAATACATACTTTCAAATTTGACAATATTTTAAGTTATTTTTTAATCTCGTAAACGGGCATTTCGCCTGGTCGCAGATAGACGGACGGACGGACAGACAGACAGTAAGAGGGGTGTTATAAGTTTGATGCCGATGTCTGTTTGTCTGTGACATCGAAGTTCTTTCAGTATTGCGGTCTGAAATTACCTTTATCTATATAGTTTTGCATATGTATACCTAATAGCATGAAATAAAAATTACAATATGGTATTTGTTTCAGGATGAATTTAATGAAAATATTTCTGGACATCGTATAGTGAACATCAAGTACTTCTTTAAAGAATTAAAGAAAATAGCCACCAGTCGCTTTGTGATTGTGGGTTAAATACCATCAATATTGTATCAGAAAAATGTACGGGAATAACATCAAATTGCTTTTTATCATGCTCCATTTGCAACGAACAATTTACAATAAAGAATACATTGGAGGATGTTAATAAAGATGGAGTAGCAGGAGCTATGGTAGCAGGTTGTGGTCACCCCCAACTCAAACAAATTAGTGCCTGCCTCCTTAGATATACCAATTATGTCTGAGCGCATTTACAACCGTGCACATGACAAAATATGCGAAAACTGGGGGACCACAGCTTAGGACGAAATGAAAAAAGCTGGACAAAGAGAAAAAGCTGCTGCGATTGAAGAGGGTAAAATAGATAAAAATGGCAATGCCATAATTGATGTTATACTGGATGGTTGCTAGTGAAAGAGACTCTTGAGAGAAATTACTCCGCTCTGTCTGGTGCTGCAACTATGATAGGGAGGCGATTTACACAAGTGCTCTTTATGTGTGTGAAAAATAAATACTGCTGTATTAGGCAATAAATATTTTTCTGATTCTTTGAACATAATGTAATCTTATTAGCAGTTGATTGTCCAGTTCAAACTTTATCAAGATTATTATATTACTTAGGATGCTTTTTATTTTTATGTTTAATACATCAGTCTCATCGTATAATCAAAAGATATCAATTATTATTGTTATTATGCTATTTTTATTGTAAATGTTTAGCAATAAATCTATGAAAAATTGTTTTATATTTTTATTTTGTACACCTATATATATAAATACATTGAAACTATACTGAATATTTTTCTTTTACATATGTCATACCTATGTTTTAATGTGTGTAATTTTCCCCAAAGACCGTATTATTGTATCGAAATATAAGGTGTAACAAAATATACTGAAACTATTTTAAAGGTAGGTCCAGTCCGTGATTCTGAACAACTTTCCCCAAGGAACACATAGCGAAATATAAAAAATATATTTTTCATATATCACCCACCTTTGACTGCTATGTGCCTCGCCGCTCTACCCGACACATCAGCTGTTTGCAGCAAAGGACGTCTACACATGCTACGATTACACTTATTCACAAACAATCACATGTTGTCCTAGTAGTCATTAGGTAGTCATATGTAATTTAATCAATTCACAACACACTTTGAATTAAGTACCTAAGAAATTAAGATTATTTTTATTATTTCGACAAGTATCTTTACAATGTGCAAAAAATTAATAACGACATTATTCACAACAGTAAAACACATTCCAAATTAATATTTTGATACAGTCAAAAATATTCAAACATCTCATGCGATAGGTTATTAATAAGAAAAATCTAATTTACACTAAACTCGCATATTTTGGAGACTGAACTACCTATTCACTAGAGCAACAAAAGTCAACTGATGTTATTAGTCGGTTTTGTTTCTTGCTATAATAAGTAAAAACATGTTATTCACATGAGGCGGTATTTCTTTGAATATGACAACAAAGGATTTTGTAGTAAAAATTCACCGGTTCAATTTTTGCCGGCTTTTATGATGTTTTGTTTGTTTCTTTTGTCGGCATTTTACTTACAAAAATACTGTTCACAACAAGCAAAAAATGTGCAATAAAATTTAAGTTAGCTCGTGCCTGCGGCGAGAACAAAAGGGGCCATAAATGTTAACCGTGGGAACGCTAACTGAAAACAAATAAACAACAAAAAAACTTTCCAAGGTCTGGTCAGTTTTGAGTTGGATTGGAACTGATGCAAATAGCATCGTGCGTACGTTTTCTCTATGCCAAATTATGGGCAGTTATTCAAAAATACCTAGTCATATTGTGTGTAATTAAAACGCCAGCCTAGATACTTTTACATCAAACTTAGGTGACTTGCGCCATTTTATTTATTTTCTTATTGTTTTAATAACTTCATGCATCATGTAATAGACGCGGGTCTACTTGAGGTTTAATAGGGTACAGAATAAATACTACACGTAGTTGCCTTAGGCAAGTGATATCAAAAACAATAAATCACTCGACTAATTTGATGAATTTGTTTTGTGACTGTGATTGTGTTGTGAAGTCGTGCCATAAAGTTCGAGTGATGTCGCGGCCTCGCGCCATTTAGCTACGTTTGTGGCTGCCTTTAGGTATTGCGGCGATGAGCGGACGGCGCGGCATGTGCTGTCGAAGGTCAGTGTATGTAAAAAATAAACTTCATATTTCACTATATGTTTCTTGGGGAAAGTTGTTCAGTATCACGGACTGAGCCTACTGTTAAAATAGTTTCAGTATATTTTGTTAGACCTTATATATAAAGAACAATATTTTCTGATCAGCCGACCGGTCAATTTGTAACTATATTTATATATTTTGTCTTTTGATTTCTTGGCGAAAGCAACATAAAAGTTGTTAACTTTATTGTATGAATAAAATACCATACATAAAGACCATAGTAACTAGATGACGTGACTACTTCGATTTGTTTGAGAACGTTATTTTTTTTTCGTATTTCAATATACATGTACTGCTATAAGTTGTTCAAATTGATGGACCGAATCACCTGTTTTAACATATTTGTATCTACTGAATTAAAAATATTATTGTAAACATATCTGTCTGCTATCTCCATACGTTCTAAGCTCCCGAGTTCATGAACATGTTCTCGGGAGTGCGCGTAAAAATAATATCAAGGAAAGCGCCCCCTCGCGCCATCGACACGATACGTCTAGCTCCGCCCACAAATGAGGTACATAATTTTTGTGGTATCGTCTTAATACGATAGTCTTCTGATAGTGACGTCCTATTTCTTTGTTAAACCAAATTAGACTTTATCACCATATATTAATGGTCAATGTTGCTTATCACTGAAACGCGGATTTGCAGTAACGTCCGACTTGCATACCGCTTTTGGAGTGACCCCCCAGGGGTCAATAATTGAGATAGCTGGTCTATACAACGTGGAAGGGACACACCCGTAAAAATTGAACCACAGGCTATAGGTACTAGATCTCTGACGTATAATGGAATTAAAATAACTGAAAAAGCACAACAAAAAATGATTTTTCATACTAAAATGTGCAGCCCGGGTAATTTGTATAGTATAGATTTTTTCGTTGTTTTAGACTGTTATTTTATTATCATTATAATATAGCCTGTGGTTCAATTTATTACGGGTATTTCTATGAAGTTAGAGTATGTCCCTTCCACGTTATTTAATCTATATCAATGTCTTGACATAACTCTTTATCAAAGACCCAAAATTAAACGACAATACTACGAAATAAAAAAAATATTCTTTTGTTTCTTAAAATGGCAAACCTTGGAAAAATATTTTGCGACATAAAAAGTGTTTCGATAAAAGGGTAGGTTCACGTCACGACCCCTAGTACGGCCGTAAAGCTGCCAGAAATCCTCTCATAGGGCAGTCGTGTCATATCTTATTATATTTTACGATTGTCCTGCGAAGATGTTAGATAAGAGCGTGTTATAAAAGCCTTTTCAGTATTCGATACATTGTGGATACGATTTCTATTATATAGTATGATAATAAAAACCAAACTAAAACAAATAATTGGGCAAGTACGTGTCGGGCCACGCGCAGTGTAGGGTTCCGTAGTTGCGAATGCCAACTTTGAGTTCTTGCCACTAAAAACGTCTAAAAACTAATATCTATTAAATTTGTATGAAAATGTCTTTTTTCAAGTACAGTTGATCGCCTATAACTTTTTAATTTGTATACCCTACTTGGCTATGATAGTTTTCCTTCAAACTACATTATATATACTATAATTGTGATTTTTTTCACGTGGCCATATATAACCGTTTAGCAGATAGAGGGGGGGACACTTGACTCGAACAAAAATTTGAACTTTAAACCCAAATATTTAAGAAACGGATCCCTAAATCGAAAAATGGTGTTCACAAGCTAACAATATTTTTGAAAGATCTATTCAACGATACCCCACTTAATGTGTTTGTCGAGAAAAAAAAAATTGACTACGTCTTTACTTGTATGGCAGCTAAACTGAAATTTTTTTTTTTTCCATATTTTATTTTACGACTTTTTCGCCATAATTAATATACATATCCATGCCAAATTACAGCTTTCTAGTACTTATAGTTTCTCTGTAGGACCGTGGACAGACAGACAGACAGACAGACATGGCGAAACTATAAGGGTTCCTTGTTTACTACGGAACCCTAAAAACTCTATTTATCGGTTTCTTCCATCCCTCAAATCGCCAAAAAAAGTCTATAGCTTCATACATTTTGGAACGTATTTACTTTTGTATGGAGCCACGAATTTTATTGCGATTACAGGGATGGGAGAAACCGATAAATAGACCCTACATATTTTTGCTTTTATCTAAAAAAAACAATAATTGTATTATTTATTTTATTTAGTCCGTCAATTAGATTATCCAAAAAATAAAAGACCCATTCAATTTTTTCGTTTCGCAGTGTACGTACATACATACATATTATCACGCCTGTTTCCCACAACGGTAGGCAGAGACTACGAACCTCCACTTACTACGATCCTGACAGACCTCTTTCGCTTCATCTACATCATCAATCACTTCATGCATGCCCGTCTCACAATTTCGACTGAAGCGGAGCAGAGCGGAGAGGAGAGAAATTGACCAATCACAATGCTCGAAATCTCCGCTCCGCTGTTTGAATTGAAGCGAAGCGGAGATTTCGAGCATTGTAATTGGTCAATTTCTCTCCTCTCCTCAGTGGAAACGTAGCCTAATGCGCTGTATCTTCATCATTATTTTCGAATCAAAGAAAAGACAAGTTTGTTGGCAAAATTGCATTTTTTGTACAAGCTTTTATTGTGTGGTCAAAGTACTTATATATATAAATGATATAAGCCCAAAATCGATGGAGTTTCGTCGTTTTATTACTAAGTTCCATCGACCTTCCGTCTCCGTGATCAGACCATCAGAGCATCGTCTCGTGCTCTTCAAAACAAATGAAACGAGTCCTAACCAATGAGGTTATGTTTTATTCAATTCTGAGTTCCGTCGAATATCTCCCGGCTCCATCATCAGAAAATCTTATTGACTTTATAATATTACATTGTCATCCGACTTACACAAGTATGCAACATTTAAGCTAAATCAGTGGAGTGTTACTGGTGGAAAAGTGAATTTCAAGATTTGACCTAAACAAACATGAATTGAATTGAACATTCATTCATACATACTCGTTCATTGCAAGTTAAATAAAAGCATGTAAATAAAAATAAAAAAACAATAGAATAAAATAGAATAGAATTTACTTTATTGCCTAAAAAAAATAATACCACACACACAATAGAAAATTTGTTAAAAGTATATTTGTACTTTGGAACAATAAAGTTTGATAAAATAAAATAAAAAGTACATCTGTTCAATACACAATTAGACTCCGCGTTTTCTTTTTGGACAGATTTTTACGATCGTAAAGTGTAAATCAGTTTTAACCGTGCAGCGACCCGCGGTCTCGGAGACCCCAACCCTGAAGATTCAATTTGCTGCAGAGATTCGGCTGAAAATAAAACAGTTTACGGCTGTCCGAGTTTTCAGGGCGTGAGGAAAGTATTTTATAGTAAGTACCTAGTTTTATGAGAAGTCCCGACGAGGTTGTTTCTTTTTATTTCGTAATAAATAGTTATGGACACAAAGTGGAACATATATGATGAGGGTTTAGTTTAAAACATTTAACAATCTGAAGAAAGCAGAAAATAATTTAATTTTTAGAAATTACTTGTGGGAATATCTTGAATTTTTAGGGGTCAAGTGTCTTTGAATAAATTGTTTGAAAGAAAACGTAGATATCATTTAAAATTTTGTCTTGACCTAGCCATAGATAACCCTTCAAACTATTTTAACCGACCTCCAAAAAAAGGACGAGGTTGTCAATTCGTCACAATCTTTTTCTTGTATGTTCACCGATTATGCGAAAACGCCTAAACCGATTTGGATTTTTTTTTTTTAAGGGCATACTAATTTTTTCGTCCCATAGAAATTTCAGTCACCTAAACGCGACTTAAAAAATGGAACCACAGCACACAATGCAACCTGAAGGTGTTGTATGTATAAGGAGTTAAGCCTGTGAATATATAAACCTACAATACCACTGACTCACTCACTGATTGACATAGTTGTTTTACATCTATATCTGTGGTTGTTTGCCCTGTTGCGGGGTTGGTGGGGTTTAGGTTGATGTGTGGTCGTATAGAGGGTGCTCCAGTGAGTACCAGAAAAATGACATTATAGGATCTGCGGAAACCTGATGTGGAAGGGGTATGGCCTGTGAAGAACGTTGGGGTTGGGGGCGTGATTTTTTTTCCAAAATGTAGGGGGTTGTGAGCGATTTGACAAGCGTCATTTGTTTTTTGTTTTTTTTTTTTCAAAATTCAAGGTGGCAGCCATACAAGGACAATTGTCCTCCATACAACCATTTTCTCAATTGGAAACATATTTTAGCCTACCTCAACAGCCGCACGAAAGACCAAAAAGCTAGTAAGGAGTAACAGTTAAGCCTATGATCAAAGTTCACAAGCCTGATTAATGTAGCTGATCAGGGATTAGGTAAACAGCGCTAACGAATGGTACATGACAGCGATGTTTGTGTGTAGTGTTGAGGTTACTTGATTAACCTCAAGACGAAAACAAACAGGACATTGCGAATCCTACGAGTGAACAATCTTCAATTTGGTACAAAAGGTATTATGCAGGGTCCAAAGTCCTGTTGTACTGGTAAGAGAATAAAACATCACAAAATAATATCACTGGTCACTTAAAAATATCCATTTTCATCTTGATTTTATATTTATTGTTTTTGAATATATGGTGGCGGCATTTTATTGTGGCGACATCTGCGCCACAACGAGGAACTAAACACCACAAACAACAATGAACGCAGCAATACCTAGTTCACAAGAATCATACGAGATGGCGCCAGCAGATTCTACATCTCGATCTCAGAGTTCTGGTTGCAACTGACTATATATACAACCTCCGACAAAACACCGTCGGGGCCGCGGTTCCCCAGGCGCAACACCATGCCTGGCGGGAAGATCTTCCCTTTGTGGCGGTCGAGCATAACACCTCGCTCCCGCTACAGTGGTGACCCCGACGTGATTGGAAGCAACCTTCTCCATCATCAGCAGTCAAGCAGCCTTCTTCATCATCGAACTCTGTCATCATCGTTCCTCTCTCTCACTCAATGTTGGTCAGCAGCAGCATCAGCAGTCTCACAGCAAGCCAGCAACAACGGGTCAATCATCAGGTCCATCGCAGCCGACTCACCGAGCTTCCTGGTCCTGATCCCAAGCACCCACAACTCACTCGACGACTTCAGCGACCGGCGCATCCCCCGCAGCATCGTACCCTGGATCCGAGGCATCTACTCTCCAGCGTAGCACTCCGGTAGGACATCATTCCGGCGCCAACAAGTCGACAACGCTCAAGACAGTCTCGACTCACCGCAGACTACGAGCAAGCAATCCACTTCCGACTCACTGGAAGGCTCCCGACTCACTGGGACAAGAATCATCTGGCACATGCAAGCTAGTATATAAAGCACAGACTGCACTTGGAAAAAACTATCAGACCTCCGGTCTTGGGAGGGAGTCCTGTGGCGACATCTGCGCCACAACGAGGAACTAAACACCACAAACAACAATGAACGCAGCAATACCTAGTTCACAAGAATCATACGAGATGGCGCCAGCAGATTCTACATCTCGATCTCAGAGTTCTGGTTGCAACTGACTATATATACAACCTCCGACAAAACACCGTCGGAGCCGCGGTTCCCCAGGCGCAACACCATGCCTGGCGGGAAGATCTTCCCTTTGTGGCGGTCGAGCATAACACCTCGCTCCCGCTACATTATCATAAAATGTATTATTTTCAAATAATGAAATCTGCTTATTTACTTACTTAGAAAGTTATTTATTTACACTTTGCTGTGTTCCTTAAATAATTCATACATTATTTTAACACACACCAAGCACACACCAAGGCATTTTTGATTATGTTTACGGTCATTTTTTTTAATCAACTATGGAGTGTGTACATAGCGCGTGAATGCTAGCAAAGCGATTAATTTGAGTGAACAGGGGATGAACAGATCAAAACTGTGATATGTGGGGTCTACTCTGATACGTAAAAACATAATAGATCGTTGATATCAGCCAATAAAGTTGTAATGTTTGTGTATTGGTAATCCTATTAAAATTAAAACACTTTTAAAGAAATTAAAAGCAAACTGACGCTACACTTTTTAACTTTTATTTTTCTTTTTTATTGTTTCTCTTTCAGTGAGTAAAATTTTACAAAATGGCGGGATAATGCAATCGACTGACAGCTAAATAATGGCGATCCTCTACAAAAAGGCGCGAAAGCGATATACCATTAACAGAGGCGATAATACCGCGTTTTTGCTAAATGCTACTGTACTCGATTACGAATTGGCGCCAGGGCTGCGCGTCTGTAGATTCCAGATTGTGAGATTTACTTTTCAAGTTGCAGATAGTTCTACTTAAAGGTAGTTAGTAGTAAAATTTACATTTTTCAATCAACTTAAAATAAAATTTTAGTTGAAATACGTAATTTTTATGTTGTAAATAAATTATAAAAATAAAATTTTAATAATATATGTTAATATAAACCCGCATTTTAACAAAAATGCCAAAGCACTGACTGCATTACCTCGCTGTATTAAAATGGCCATCCTTTGCACCAGCAATAATCCAGCGGCAGTCACCTGTTTTTTCCACCATAGGTAGAATGTTCTATTAGCTTCCAAAAGCCCAACTGCCCGTTGTTTAAACGTATAATATACAAAATAATATTGAGACTACTGCTGACGTCGCCCTTTTGAGTTAGCATCTGTTCTGTGCTAAGGGTTTTACAGAGCGTAAAAAAATGTGTCACAATCCAGTATACTGATATAACTTCTATGCAACGTGGAAGGGACATACTCAAAAAAATGAAACCACGGGCTATACCAGATCACTATAGTATAATGGTACTAAAATAACAGAAAAGAGCAAAAAAAATTTTGGCATTTCGATACTAAAGTATCAAGCTGATTTTTTTTTATACTATAGTGATCTAGTATAGCCTGTGGTTTGATTTATTACGGGTATGTCTCTTCCACATTATATACTACCTACATTTTAACCATCACGGTTTTGCCCGCTATCATATTGGTATCTCGCTCTTTGTATCTTATTTGAAGTAAGTAGGATCAAACTACCAGGTGGCAACCCTGATCATTCCCATGGGATCTCACTAATTCTGGCGTGATTTATTCTCGAGCTAAGATTAGTCGCAAAGGGATCGGCAGATTGGGCTTCGATAATGCCGATTAAAGGAAACGCTGATGACCTACCCTCGAGAGTTTCTGGTGATTGATTGCCTGGGAATCGTGGATTTAGTTGTTTGTTTTCAACTCTAATACTTAGATAGGTCTATTTCATTTTCCATGAAACACAGTTAATCTTAACATTTTGCTTCTCGAAATGTTTTAACCTCCGACATAAAAGAGGGAAGTTTGACGCTAACAACTGTGTTGGTGTGTGGTGTTGTGCGCTAATTAATGTGTCCTACACTCCATTTGTATAGGTATTTAAATAAATGTAAACAATCTTGACATGTCTCTTTAATGAAGTATACATTTTATAAATCAATAATTTTGATAATTACAAAGTAATAATGTTATGAATTATAAATTACATAATTATACTAAACAAATGGAGTATAGAAGCATACTATTACGTAATCTGTGCCAAAAGTAAACAAGTTTATTTGCGAAGTTAATTTAAAAATATCAAGAACCCCGATCACAAACACCATCTAGTGACGAGCAGCAGAACTACTGCAGTCGTATCGGTAGTTCCGCTATTTGTCATCACTAGATGGACAGCCATAACGCCATCTATTATTTGCTAGAGAAAGCCCTGAATTTCAAGCTTTAATCCCCAATAAATTTTAAACGGCTAAACCGATTTTCATCAAACATAGCTAAAAACCACCGCTAATGAAATTTATTTTACGTCCAAAAATCGCATCAAAATTGATTCCTCTGTTCGAGCGCTACGATGCCACAGACTGACAACATTAGCGTCAAACTTAGAACACATCTCTTTTATCGGGGGTTAAAAAAATCGCCTGATGAATAAATAATCGTGTATAGAATTATAGATATATACAGCGTAGAAGGAACATACCCGTAATAAATCGAACCACGGGCTATACTAGAACACTTTAGTCTAATGAAATTGAAATAATAGTCAAAATTTTAAAAAAATCGCCCCTTTCATACTAAAGTATGCAGCCGCCCGGGCAATTCGTATGGTAAAGGTGTTTTTTTTTTACTTTTATTTCATTATCATTATACTATAACCCATGGTTCGATTTATTACGAGTTATGTCCCTTCCAACGTGGAAGGGACATAACTCGTAATAAATCGAACGTAAACATTTTAACTTTCATCATTGACTCTAAAAAAATACAATGACTTTAGTCAATGGTTTGTTATCGTGTATGTTGTTGTTTTTCGTGTATTTGTGTAAGTGGCCAACACTGGTGTCAGATTTTTAAGCTGCCCAAAGTATGTAAGTGGCCAACACGTTCGCCACTAGACCTACATGACTTCGGAAATAAACAGCAGTGATTCCTCACCGCCCACAACAATGCGTAACAATTTATCTGCAATTAAAGTTATAAATGCCCACCTGTGGCCTTAATGTCCCGCGGTGGGAGATTAATCGGAGCCGTGGGGTTATATTTAGGCCAGTATCGGGTTACACGAAGCCAGGGTTTAAATTAAACCAAAAAATTGAGCGCTTTATTTTTGTAACATTGTTTTTAATT
This sequence comes from Acrobasis consociella, assembly GCA_963555685.1. Lineage (NCBI taxonomy): Eukaryota > Metazoa > Arthropoda > Insecta > Lepidoptera > Pyralidae > Acrobasis > Acrobasis consociella. Next base: position 1,711,541 of record OY743114.1, read on the forward strand.
GACTTCCAAAAAGAAGGTTTTTTTTGGGGTCGAAAACACACTGTATGTATGTGTATATTTGTACCGCGATAACTGCCGAACCGATGGTCTGATTTTGATGAAACTTGGTAGGCATGTGGGAAATATCAATAGAATTTTCAAGTTCGTTGGGCATCAAAATCGGTTTAGTCATTTTTGAAATATTAATAAAATTACCGCGATTATGTAGCAAACGAAACCATAGCGTGTTCTAACTTTGGATAGCGCCACCTAGGTGTTACTTAGCGAATGATTCTATTCGATCCACGCGTACGAAGTCGCGGGCTTCGACTAGTATCCAAGTATATATAATAATACACTTTGATTACCAACATTGGAGACACAAAATATTTTTTCAATCGTTTGTCGGACACCTGGTGACCGTCATCGCATTTAAAGACTTTATGCACATTTTACAATGTTATACAATGTATACTAGTAGTTCGCCGCGAACTTAGACCTCGCGATTATATTTTTAGCAATTCAGTTTCCTAAATAACCCCTAGATGGCGTTATCCAAAGTTAGAACGCGCTATGGTTTCGTTTGCTACATAATCGCAAACATTTTTATTGATATTTCGAAAACTACTGAACCGATTTTGATGCCCAACGAACTTGAAAATTTTATTGATGTTTCCTACATGCCTACCAAGTTTCATCAAAATCAATCCATCGGTTCGGCTGCTATCGCGGTACAAACATACATACATACATACATACAATGTGTTTTCGCCCCCAACTCGATTTAGAGACCTCACTCGCTTCGCTCGCTCGGTCAATAAGCACTAATATATCTCTGGAAAGCATTCTGAACATCCAAGGAAATGTTCCCACGGGCACAGAGCATACAGCCCAGAACAAACCGGTCACCCGCAATTATAATTACGGACAATTACATGAATTACGCGTGTAATTATTATTTATTACAAACCATTACGAGAGGAGCGCATGCGCAATGCCTGTGATACAGTAATTTGTCATTGTATGGACTGGTAACAATGTTGTCGTATCTAGAGAATTACAATAATGTCTTCAAATGAGAGTTGAGAATTCAATTCAATTCAAATATATCTTTATTATCATAGGATATTTATAATATCTCTTAATAATCGTCATTATTTTGTTGCACAATTGTTGACGTCAAATGGTTACTTCATCGTCATATCATAAATTTAATTTAATTTTTTTAATGTCAAAATTTTAAAATAATGTCAAGTTGTAGATTCAGTTTGTAAAAAATGTACCAAATTATGACATTTTCGAGTACCAATATTACAAACTTTTCGAGGGACCCGCGTCAAGCTCAAGCCAGACTTTTTTGTCTTTAAGGTAGTCATCGGTCCTATAATAAGCCTTCTCACAAAGTACTTTCTTTACATAAGTTTTGAATTTTTTGTCTGGCATATCAAGGATTGATTTTGGCAATTTATTGCAAGAGACCAAAATGTTGGACATTTGAGGAACTAGAGTAAAATATGTATATCTAATTATATTCTCTAGTTCCTCATTACTGTGAAAATAAGTTCCTTTCGGCGTTTCTTCTCAGCAGTGGTCGTTGCGAAAAGCTGGTATCGGTAGTTTTTCTTTTAAAAATAAATTAAACTCTAATATTCACTATTTTATTTATTTATTATTCAAATATATTAATTATAATTATTAACGTATAAAAGTGCCTGTAAAGGTTTAATTATAATAACTGAAGAAACAATTTTAAACTTTAATTTTTGAAACTTTTTTTGTAGCTGAGACTCAATGACTGGCGTATAGACCTCATTGGATCAGCATATCCTGAGGTGAAGTATCATGTATACTAAACAACTTTCTCCAAGGAACATATATCGAAATATGAAAAATAATTTTTAGCTTTCCATACAAACTCGGATCGGTCAACAACTATGGAAGGCCAAAAATTACTTTTCGTATTTCGATACCTGTGCCTTGGGGAAAGTTGTTCAGTATCATGGACTGATTTCACCGTTAAAATAGTTTCAGTATATTTTGTTAGACCTTATATATTTGTACCAAATAAACTCCATTCAAACAACATTCAAACTCCCTTCCAGACCAGCGTCTGGGAGAAATAAAATAAACTTAGAATGTACCAGCTGCTTCTCTTCCCATGCAGATCGTAAAAGCCGATCGAGGGAATGGGCAAAAATGCAAATCATGTTAACAGGCGATGCGGCTAGCAACCCATCACTTTATTGATTGCTTTTCCATCTTCTCGCCCACCATGACGCTAAAAGTGGCTTTTGGGTCTTGCGGTCCTGGGCTCTGCATAGAACCGCAAGACCCAAAATGCTCTGTCTGCCCCATTAGGGATAAAGACGTGATAGTATGTATGTACAAATTGGCGGGTAGACTACTAAACTGAACTTAAATTTTCTCATGTATTTTGTTGTAGAAGCCTAGACAATAAATGTTAAGGTAGCGGGGGAACAATGAAAGCCAACGGTCGACCCTAACATTAGGGTTGGTATTATGGACATACGGAATTAACAACTGTGAAATCAGAGTTGGAGCGGGGAACGACCACATGGGAAAAATTCGTCAGAGTCAACGTGCGGGAAACGACCAGTTGGGAAAAATTACAAACAAAGTTGTTAATACCTCCATAGTTAGAAGTTTTATTATTAGTTTCTTACTGTCTGACGTGAATTTTATAGTTTATGAATGTTTTGAATTTTATTTATTTATTTAACCTTTATTGTACAAAAAAACTTGTACGGCACAATACGAATTTTATATTACGTACATTCAAAATACAGTTTATTGTTGTCTTTGTGTTGTCATAGTGCAAAAATTCATCAAAAATTGATTTTAAACAGCTTTACCATGCCCGAATAATTAAATCGGATAATTGAATTGGATTCATCAAATAATTACCGAGACAGAATATTCATTATAAATTAAAGTTTTTATATGTTTACATTGTTTTATTATGTATATTTAGTTTAATATGTGTATTCAATGAGAGTTCAAGAGCCATCTTTGTTGTCAATGTAGAATAACATTTTCCCAAGCCTTTCGGTGTTATGTCCCACAGCTGGGCAAAGAAGTTCCCCTTCTTCTTCTTATCGTGTGTGTTAGTGACTAACACTAGTGTCAGAGTTTTGAAACCGTCCTTAAGGCCTCTGACATGGTTTTAGGTAACGTCCAATGTCAAAGACAGTGACCGGGACCGACGGCTTAACGTGCCCTCCGAAGCACGGATCATCTTACTTATCAGACAATCAGTGATCGGTGATCAGCCTACAATGTCCTAACCAAACTAGGACAACAACACAAAGTCGTTGCCCCCGACGGGAATCGAACCCGCGACCTCCGGGTATGAGCCGAACGCTCTAACCACTACACCACGGAGGCAGTTGGAGTTCCCCTTATTCTTCTATACTTAATAATTTATCAAAACTAAAAACCGACTTCACCCCCAAACTACACAAACGATTTCGATAAAATTTCAATGGGACAACATGACAAATACCTTAAAACAAAAAAACGACGGGTTGCACTCTGGGAGTGCCGGCAGAAGTGAAAACTTGAATATTAACGTTGTGCATTTTTGATATACGAAACAGCAGGCGCAGGCATACATTTTTCGCCGTAGAAAGAGAGGGGGATACTCCCTCTCCTACGCCGCGCCAGCTGTCTACTCTCCATCCGTCTTACGAATTTTCGATCAGGTCACGTGTCCTGACGCGAGTTTAACATTTTTTACCCATTCCAAAAAAAGTGCACAACGCCGCTAAAGAAGTTTTCACTTCAAAAATAATTTTACAAATCGGTCCAGGCGTCTCGTTGAAAGATTCCGAGAAATCGGTAACCTTCTCCTTTTTGAAATTCGGTTAAATGCATACGTCTGAAATCAACGACCAAGTAAATAGACTGAGTACAATTGTAAAAACATGACACGTTAAAACATAATCTTACAATTACATACATACATACATACTATCACGTCTTTATACCTAATGGGGCAGACAGAGCATTTTGGGTCTTGAAGTTCTGCAGATGCAGAGCCCAGGGCCGCAAGACCCAAAAGCCACTTTTAGCGTCATGGTGGGCGAGAAGGTTGCTAGCCGCATCGCCTGTTAACATGATTTGCATTTTTGCCCATTCCCTCGATCGGCTTTTACGATCTGCGTGGGAAGAGAAGCAGCTGGTACATTCTAAGTTTTTTTATTTTTCCCAGACCAGCATGGGAGCAGCAGCTTACAATTACCGCCGTAAAACCCAAGATTAAAAAAGTAGGTAAGTACATAGAGCGGCGTAAAAGCTAAATGAAATTGCGAAAATGCTTATTAAAGTCCCCGAGGCCCGTTAAGGCCCATCAAATATTTTTCATTCGGAGTCTTTTAAAGAATGTCGTTCTGTAATGTTTATTTGATAAAATCTTGTGATTGCGGTCCGCTGGATATAACGCGATTATTTTTCGGTATTGAGGGAACTTTTCCATTGGGATTTACGGGAATCATTTTCGTGCGTTGACGGAGTGTTTTGTGTTTGTTTCGATGTGAATTCACAATCCATATCAATGAATGGTGCAAATGCAATTTTTGGAAAGTCTGTGCATCACGGTATACAATATGTAGTATATAGGCATGTAGCAAAACCTATAATCAAATAAATATTTGTTCATCTATTCTATTTATTTTATGTTACTAAGTTTATTAGATTGCTTGTTTTATAGAATTATAGAGTGAAAATATGTGAAATAGAGACTAAAATTCTTGCGGTACAAGAGAACCATTAAAACTTGTTGGTAATAATTTCAACGAATCCTTAGTCCTACATTTCCCTCCATCAGCCATCAGGCGCACCGTCGTCAGGTCGTCACGTGAGCTAACTACCTAATCTTTTCGTTGGATTACGATCATAAATAAATAAACTCTACTTAGTAAATAATAATAGTGTTAATTTCTATCCATAACAACTACATAAAATTAACTTAATAACTATATTAGTGTAAATTTGTGCAAAAAGGTAACAGTATATGTACCATCCACTGTACTTACATGAAATGCAAATAAATTGATTTGATTTGATTTGATTTGTATAAGCATGAACATTAGTAGGTAGATTATAGTGAGGGTGTACAGAGTTATTGTAAACTGGTGTCTGAACTAGTGTCTACTATATCCTAAGAACCTGTCTTACAGGTCACCAGACACCCAGTATACTCACCAGACACCCAGTATAGCTTAAATAAACATCGACGTGCACGTGTGAAATACGTCGCCGTACGTTTTCAGCGGGGGCTCTCAGGCGCACCGGGGGGTGGTGAAAATGTGTTGCTTGTTATTTCCACCGTGTACCGATGTTCCCGAAAAATAACTCGTCTTTCACGATTCGATTACTGTAATATTGTTCAGGAATTAGGAGGAAAGAAAAAGCTTTTTGGGGAAATGTTGGGATGCACTGTAATTTTGAAGTTCTATAAAATTGGAGGGTTTGAAGTTTCTGAATTGCTGAGATATTTTGATGTGACTAATGTCTATATTGGTCTACGTGATGTAGAACTCCATAAATATTATACATGTAAGTTTAAAAAATATATATTTGTACATGATTATAAATATTGAGAGGCCAAAGTACTTAATAAGACAAATAAAGTAAGTCCAATGTCCATAAAGTTGCGTCGTTGTATTACTGAGTACCATCGACCACCTTTCATCTCCGTGATCAGACCCTAGGCATCTTCTACTATAAAGTACTCGTAAAGACAAATCAAACACTCAACAAGATTAAATTGTTCTATAACTGAGATCCCTCGATTATCTCCCAGCTCCATCATCAGATCAGTTCATTAACTTTATAATATTGCATTGTGATCCGACTTACACAAGTACGCAAATATTCGGCCAAATCGGTTGAGGATAACTGGTGGAAAATTGAGTTGCAAGATTTGACCTAAACAAACATTTATATACTTAAAAAATACATAAAAGCTTGTAAAATCATAGGGACAAATCACACTGATTGAACTTGCCCCTAAGTTAGCGTACATAAACTTGTAAACATTACTTAGTAAGAATGCATTTTTTTTACGTTTTGTTTTAGGCCCAGAAACTTTACAAGACAATGTCAAATTCCTACATTTAAAAAATTTTAAACTTAAGTCTATCGCTGAATTATCGCCCGAAGTACCATAGGACCTAAAAGGTTGAAATTAGGTCAGTCAGAAATGATGCCCAAGATAATAAGGAAATGCCTTGATTTTAAGAAACATCTTAACTAAGGCATTTCTTCATAAGAAACTTTTGAAAAGAGTTCTGAAAATGCCAAACAAGGCTACATAGTCAATGAAAGAAAATTGAAAATATTGTAAACCTCTCGTTTTAATAGAACAGCCAATTCTCTGATACGTCGATACAATAAATGTTCACCAAAGTCCACGGCCAAATATTGACAAGCACATACATATAGAAGGCCGCTGGTCTGTCTGCGGTGTGGAACAAACAGGGGGCTCAGTTTGCTTAACTCGCAATAAGGCAATAAACTAGTGGCAGCATAGAGATAAAGCTTTATAGTGCTGGCTGTGATTACAACGATACAACGTGGAAGGGACTTATTCGTAACAAATCGAACCACGGGCTATACTAGATCACTATAGTAGGTATAATGAAATCAAAATAAGAGTTAAAAAAAACGACGGGTTGCACTCTGGGAGTGCCGGCAGAAGTGAAAACTTGAATATTAACGTTGTGCATTTTTGATATTTTGGAATGGTTAGGGAATAATTTTGCACGAATTGCTTTAATTATCAGTATAAAATATTTCAAATCTTTTCTGAACCACAGTCTGTCACAAATGTCACAAGCATACCAAATTCATTTTCAAATACACAGCAGTATGGCCACTACACAGACGGTCGAGCCATCAGCTGTCACCATCCATGGATGCGCGTAGCACGCTGTAACATAAACACACACGAACATTCGCGCAAGCGCCCTGCGCCGTCTTACGAATTTTCGATCAGGTCACGTGTCCTGACGCGAGTTTATAATTTTTAACCCATTCTAAAAAAAGTGCACAGCGCCGCTAAAGAAGTTTTCACTTCAAAAACATCGGCCTTTCCCATAATGCAGTGTGCAGCGGTCTAGGTATCGATATTATCGTATATCGTAGCGATGCTATAGTTAATATCGGTTTTATTTTGTATTTAAGTATTAACCATACTATCGATAGTATCGGTTTTATTTAAAATATCGATAGTTTATCGACAGGCTATTGGTAGAGGAATATCGAGCGGCAACACTAACTGGGGCCGCGCAAAAATGAGAAATTAACTAGTTTGAAGCTCTGGAGATATAATGTTCGTAATTTCTTACGCGTCCCTGTATGAGATAAACACATGAAGTTAGGATAAACATAGAGTTACCATAGATTACCACATGTTGCTAAACTGTCGTATGCTGTCTGTCATTATTGTTGTCTGATTCATTGCGATAAACTATATTTTATATCTCTCAATATTATATTGATTGTTTTTTGCAAATTCTAAAATCGTATAATACTAGCTGTGCCAGCGAGCTTCGCTTCCGGATAAAAACTATCCTGTCCTTCCCTGGTTATCAAACTATATCCATCCCAACATACATACATACATACTATCACGTCTTTATCCCTAATGGGGCAGACAGAGCATTTTGGGTCTTGCGGTTCTATCATCTGTAAGTATCCATCAATAACAAGTAGTCTGATAAGTTAGGTCAAGATCTTAGTAGTATGATTTATAATAACCTGAACAGTGAATGTTCAGTATTCAATGTATGCACACCCGGGGTCACATTTTTAAACCTAATAAATAACATAAATTATAATGACATAGACCAACATACCACAATTTTAATAATGTGTGGTGACAGTTCCTCTATTACAGGAAGGAACTTAAAAAAAGGTATAGACAAAATCAAAGATTTAAAACAAAAAAAGGATTGTAGATTTATCATAAGTGCCTTTCCATATTCAGACAATTTAGACAGTAAAAGTAACAGGCACATATATGATTTAAATGTACATCTGTACAATATGACTTATTGTCACGGTGACTTTATTTTTTATTTAGATATAAATAAATTTATTTGTAATTTTAAGTTGACTCTAGATACTATGTATCTGCCACCTAGATATAAGCGACTCTTAGCTACATTAGTAGCTTATAATATACAAAGTAGTGTTGTAAATAGTACAACTAGTAACTCTAAATTAAACACAGTACATTGTAGTGCTGAATGTACCATAGCTGGAGATACTCAGTCTGATTTAAACTAATGAAAAAGACAACAGTCAAGGCCAAAGACTTAAATATTATTCACCAAAATATTCAGGGCCTGACTAGCAAATTATTGCAATTAGAATTATATGCAAACGATAGGGATTTACATGTAGTATGTTTAACTGAACACTTTTTGCAGTCACATCAAGTACAATTTAATATTGATAATTATTTAGTCTCTAGTTTATTTATTAGAAAGATTAATGAAAAAGGAGGCAGTTTAATTTTAACACGTAATGATGTAAAATGTAAAGAACGCAAGGATATTGTGAGCCTGTCGGTTAAAAGTATTGTTGAATTATCCTGTGTTGAACTAGAAAATTGTATTATAGTATGCGCGTACAGACCCCCAAAAGCTGACTTTAATACTTTAGAAACTGTAATTGAAGATGTTTTGAGAAAATTAAGTTCATGTAGCAAAAACATAATATTGTGTGGCGACTTTAACGTAGATTTATTAGCGTCTGATAGCACCGAATGTATTAGATTTTTGAATCTATTTAAGTCATTCAATTTGTTCAATTTATTTTTAGAACCAACTAGAATACAAGGCGACTCTAAAACATGTATAGATAATGTTTTCTGTGATTGCACTGCTGTTGATAAAGCTATAATTAAAAATATAACATCTGATCATTTTGGTCAGTTCATGAAATTTGCCAACAACGCAGCTGAAGTAGAATTACCTGAAATAACCTACAGAGCTATAACTAAAGATAAAATTAAAAAATTTAGGGATACAGTTTCGAAAAAATTACCGTTAATTGAAGAAACTCGGGATGATCCGGATATTTTGTATAATAAAATGTTCGGTGTGATTGAATCAGAATTTAATAATAATTTTCCACTTAAAAAGGGAAAGAAACGTAATCGGAAAAAGTTTAGCGAATGGGCTACCACAGGGATTCATATTAGTAGGAATAGGCTATATGAATTATTAGCTATGAAAGCTTATAACCAAACACCTAATTTCATGAATTACGTTAGAACTTACTCAAAGCTTTTTAAAAAAGTATGTTTATGCGCGAAATCATTATACACCAGGAAAGCTATTCTAGATTCTAAAGATAAAATAAAGACAACCTGGAATATTATTAACACTGAAACCGGGAAAAACAAGCAACGAGTAAATAAAATTGAGTTAAACATTAACAATAAGGTTCTAGGCACTAGTGAATATGTCGCACAATACTTTGAGAACTTTTTCACAAACATTCCCCTAAATACAACTGCCCCACTAATGTCCTCATCTAGGAAATCAAAAAAGCTATTAACCAATTGCGTACCTAAATGTAAAGATAGGCTAATATTCAAATACGTCACACCTAAAAATATCATTGATACTTTTAAAAGCTTGAATAATAAAAATACTGGTGATTTGTGGGACATTTCTGTCTCCGTTATTAGTAATATTATAGATGTAATTGCGCCTTACTTAGCTTCCATATTTAATAAATGTGTAGACGCGGGATCTTTCCCTGACATGATGAAGTTAAGTAAAGTTATCCCTCTATTTAAGACTGGTGACAGAAATGATCCAACAAATTACCGTCCCATTTCTATTCTGCCAGCATTGAGCAAAATATTCGAAAAGATAATTTTTGACCAATTATTAGATTTTTTCAACAAAAATAGTCTGTTCCATGGTGATCAGTATGGATTTACTAAGGGTCGATCAACAACGGATGCAGGTGTTGCACTTTTACAAAACATCTATGATGCTTGGGAGTGTTGTCAGAATGCAATTGGTGTCTTTTGTGACCTCTCCAAAGCCTTTGATTGTGTAGACCACAAAACCCTTCTATCCAAACTTGAGCACTACGGAATAAAAGGGAAGGCTCTTGAATTGATTAAATCTTATTTGAGTAGCCGAATTCAAAAAGTTAGTGTAAATCAAGTAAAATCTGAAGGATCAACCGTAGTGATGGGTGTGCCCCAGGGTTCTATCTTGGGTCCTTTGTTGTTCCTGATCTATATTAATGATTTACCATATTATGTAAAAGATTGTAAGGCTGTACTTTTTGCTGATGACACTTCCCTTGTTTTCAGCGTAGATAGGAAAACTGACACCTCTGATGAGATGAATAATATATTGTCGCAAGTGTTGGATTGGTTTAAAGCAAATAATTTAGTATTAAATGCAAAAAAAACGAAATGTGTAAAGTTCTGCTTACCGAATGTTACAAAAGTTCCAACACGATTATTTATTGATAAGGAAGCAGTAGATATGGTTGATAACACAACATTTTTGGGAATAACGCTTGATTCAGGGTTGCAATGGGGTGCCCATATTAAAAAAGCTGGAAAACTTAGCTCTGCGGCCTATGCGGTTAGAAGAATTAGGCAAATGACTGACGTTGATACAGCGCGTTTGGTATATTTTGGGTACTTCCACAGTGTTATGTCCTATGGAATATTGCTATGGGGTAACGCTGCAGATATAAATACCATATTTGTTTTACAAAAACGCGCTATCAGATTTATATATAAATTAGGTGCTAGAGAGTCTTTGAGGGAACTATTTAAAGACATAAATATTTTGACCCTCCCTTCGCAATTCATCTATGCGAACATTATGTACGTGCGTCAGAATATACACTCATTTAAGAGAAATTGTGACATTCATAGTATAACACGAGAAATAAAAATAAATTAGCCATCACAGCTTTGCGGTTAGAGAAAACAAAAAAATCTTTTGTGGGTCTCGGCTTGCGCCTCTATAATAAAATTCCAGATGATATAGTAGCATTACCATTAACTAAGTTTAAGACAACCGTTAAAAATCATTTATTACAAAATGCGTATTATCATGTAAATGACTACTTATCATCATCTGAGAAAAATTCTTGGAAATAGTTGTCTGCAAATTGTAATTGTATAATTTAAATGTATAGCTTAAGTGTAAATCTGTATTGTAATTGTAACATAGCCCATCAGGCTGGGTAGGGACCAATACTGAACTGGGTTTCTTTCGGCGTAATCTTCCCAGCAGTGGTCGTTCCGAAACGCTAGTAGTTTTTAGCTTTTGCACTAAAATAATATTTAAAAAAAATGACCTTCAATAAGAGATAAATTTATCCTACATTGAATAAAATTTTTTGACTTTGACTTTGAGTATCCATCCCAAATAACATCTAAATAGGTTAGTGGTTGAAGCGTGAAGCGGTACCTAACAAACAAACAAATATATACAAACTTACTTTCGCATTACGGGTGACGACAGGGTCCAAAAAAGTTTGATTGTAATTAGTCCGTCTTTTAGATTGTCCAAAAATAATGGACCCGTATTTTTCATTTTACCAAAAAAGTTAAAATTCGCAAAGATACGGAGCGTCACGCGAATATGCGCTGTATCTTTGTCATTTTTGGTTTCTCAGAGAAAAGAAAAAATACATGTACAATATTTTTTAGTAATCTAACCGACGAAAAAAAATATTTTTTCACTCGTCATGCTTTTTATAACATAAGTTGGATTGGATTATACCGATTTGCAAAAAACACTGAGGAATTAATCCGCGGGTAACATACACTATTAATTCCGTCTCTCTGTCCTCTTAACATTTTATGCATACAAAGCAATGTTGCCTGTCCGTTTGTTTGTGTTTCGTACCCTGTAAACAGCTTCGGGAGACGAACTTCGGGTTTTTGGTTTGGGAGACATGAAATATGTAGAAAATGAAGAAACTCCATAGTGTTTCTTACACCCTTAAGGACATTTATGACGCATGGATGACCAATTGATGATAATTATTTTTTTGAAGTGAAAACTTCTTTAGCGGCGTTGTGCACTTTTTTGGAATGGGTAAAAAATGTTAAACTCGCGTCAGGACACGTTCGCGTCAGGACACGTGACCTGATCGAAAATTCGTAAGACGGATGGAGAGTAGACAGCTGGCGCGGCGTAGGAGAGGGAGTTTCCCCCTCTCTTTCTACGGCGCGGCGAAAATGTATGCCTGCGCCTGCTGTTTCGTATATCAAAAATGCACAACGTTAATATTCAAGTTTTCACTTCTGCCGGCACTCCCAGAGTGCAACCCGTCGTTTTTTTTAAATAGGAATAGAGCCTGAATTAAATCCTTTTTGTAGGAGAATATTTTTTTTTAAACTTTCCATACAACGATGATTTTTACGATTTTTCTTCCTGCCGGACCAAACACAAAATAAATGAGTTAAAAATAGGGTATTTCTCTCAACTCACCTTAAACCTATACATTATCGCAAAGAAACGTCAAGGTTTCTTCCATGAAGATAGAAAAAAAGAACAAGTCTGGGAGAACTTAGAATGTTCTAACTACTCTTCCCGCGCAGATCGTAAGAGCCGATCGAGGGAATGGGCAAAAATTCGAATTATGTTTATAGGCGATGGAGCTAGTAACCAACTTTTTGAATTCTTTATCCACCTTCTAACCCTCATCAAGCTAAATATTAAAGCCTTTGAGACCTCTCCCCGTCTTATTATAAAACGCAGACTAACTTTGTTACTAGGTTTAGACCATTATCCGACCAAATCTAGTTAACGTCTAATGATATGCCAATGTCTTATCTGACAATGTCAACTTGATTTGGTTGGATAATGGTTTAAACCTAGTTAACCTAGTAACAAAGTTAGTCTGCGTTTTATAATAAATCGGTATCTGTTTAGAGCCGCAAGACCCAAATGCTCTGTCTCTCCATTGGGTATAAAGACGTGATAGTAGTACCTATGTATGTAAACGTCAAGAAGCCCAAATCGTTTGCCAAAGAAGCTGCCGCGTACTACGACAGTGGAATGTTAAATAGATGTTCAATCAACTGTTCACGTAAACTATTTGGGCGCAAATGTCCCTTGGAGGATATTAAAAGAGTTTGGACGTTTGTGTAGGACAGGGTTGAGTTAAGAGATAGTTCAATCTGAATAATAAATCTCTATCGACGTTTTAGTCCCATTTTAGGTCGACTGGCTAATTTAAAATTGTTGTTTTTGTAATCATATTGTATCCACTGCCTACCCTGTTTCGTAAAAACCTATTCCCGTTTAATCAAAGGTTGACTGGAAGAGATGTGGGATAAGTTCGCCTTTGTACTTTGTTTTCAAATTAATTATCTTAAATACAAATTTATATGTGTATAATAAAGTTTTACAAACAAACAAACAGCAGCTGTACAGTTGCAAACTATTGTATGGAAATGTCAAATTTTGTATTGTTTTTGACTGGTATTTTAATTTCATTTTAAAGTCAAAAAATTATTCAAACAATTCAAGTAGGATACTTTTTATCATTATGAAGGTCAATTTTTTAAATATTATTTTAGTTCTAAAGCTTAAAACAACTAGCGTTTCCGAACGACCACTACTGGGAAGATTACGCCGAAAGAAACCCAGTTCAGTATTGGTCCCTTAACCCCTTTACCCAGCCTGATGTGTTATGTTATAATTACAATTACTTTATACTATAGTGATCTAGCGTACCTCGTAGCACTGTAGTTCGATTTATTACGCACATGTCCCTTACACGTTGCATGACGAAGACTTATATCTATCTTTTTTTTTTTTTTTTTTGATAATAATATTTTATATAATTTATTAACAGAAAATTAACAACTAAATTAAAAACTAAATTACCTAAAATCTAAATTATACTCTAAATTAAACTAAACAAATAATAATAATAAAAAAGAAAAACCTTACAAATAGAAAACGTCTTCCAGATCATTGCCCTGCGGTAGAGTGCCCAAAAGGCTAGCAGCATTGCCACGTTGGATGGCAATGCTTATTCGTTGGGCGAAATAATTGCCAGCCCTTGGGTCACCCGACACCTCGACTAATTTTTTGTTAAAAAATTTAAAAAGTTTGTGAGTTGATGGTCCCCACGGACCTAAAGTCTCAACCCCAAACGGCTCAAATATGAAGCCATTCCCTAAGCATTCATATTTGCGCCGTTTTAGGGTTTCCGCAGCGGCTGCAGCTGCGCCAGCCTTAGAGCTTGTGCCGTGAAGATGGGAGGCCGCCAGAGTGTCGACACACGTAGCGTCCCACACCAACGGCTTTCCCAACCTCCACGGCACAAGCGTCATACCATCCGGTCTCTTGCCATCATCGCGGGCCAAACCATTTGGTTCTAAAATTGCTGGCAACCCGATGGTGACAAGAGCGCGGTGTACTATATTATTTAAATTAGCATGACGTGCCATTCGGCCGGCGCTCTTCGTGCACGAGAGTCCGTGGTGACCGAACTGGTCGACAGTGTCACCGCAAGGGCAAAGATGTGGAACGTTTGTCTTTGCTCCTAAACGTAAGCATGTCGCCAAACGAAAGGTGTGGTCATCCAGGAAAGTCCCAATGTTCCAGGAAGGCAGAACCTGCAACCACAAGCCAGACTCCCACTCAGCAGTTGCAATGAGACGAGCGCGCTCTACAGAGTTGTTGTCAGAAGATTGTAAGAGATTACTCTGTACAAGTCTGCAAAGCGGCTCGTCCCACTGTCTCTGCGAGGAAGGGTGTTCGGGAAATTTTGAATTTTGGGATGCCTCTGACCAAGCGGTTTTGGCCTCCGTCGCATAGGATATTTCCAAAGTACAATTTTTTATTATTTTGTTAAAAAGTATTTGAACACTATGGACGGAAGACAAAAAGGCAGGCAAAGCGACACTGGAAATTTTGCGGATTCCTAGTCCTCCTAACCTGACTGGCAAGGAGGCTTGAATCCAAACAGACTGTTGATTTAAATCAGTATTCAGAATAGTGGATAATGAATTTTGGATTATGCCGTCTAATTTTGAAAGTAGGTCCGGATATTTCCACAGATGGCTGCACCGTAGGTTGTAAGTAAAATTGGGAACAAAAAGGCAGTGTTTTAGTATGGTAAAAGCAAAATGAGAATGTAAATTCGAAAGTCGTTTGACAGCCAATTCGAAATTTTGAATTTTTGAGTCGATAAAATTTGGAAAAGACTCATCGAAAATTGGGGATCCTAGGAGATGAAGAGTAGATTTATCAATAATTTTGATATTAGGAGCGAGTGCGTTGAATTGAGAAATTATTTTTAATTTAGATAGAAGTGGCATTTCATCATCTAGAAATAACTCACATTTAGAAAAATTTAAATTTAGTCCGATTGACTCAAGATCAATCTTTATAGTGCTTAAATCTGCCAAAACTGTAGGGGCATCTCCTCCTAGGGTTCCGTCATCTAAATAAAAGACGTTAAATTTGGAATTCAGTTTTTCAATTATTGGGTGAATTGCAAGGCTGAAAATGACCGGACCTAAGGGGTCGCCTTGCTGACAACCTATTTCTGAGGACAGATGGTTATTTTGGTACATTAATTTAGAATTTTGGCTGTAACATTGCCAGAGAAAATTGTAAACAGAAGGGATTTTATTTTTTACCTGTGTCAGCATGGGGCCCCTAAATACCGAATTAAAAGCATTTTTAATGTCCACCTTCAGCAGGACCCCTCCTTTCTGTGTAGTTAGAAATGTACGCAGAGAATGGACGGCGGCTTCGCAACCACCTTTAGACCCGAACCCTAGCTGTACTGGCTGAAAATAATCTCCAAGGTTTGCTGCCACTGCTCTACAGCATATTTTGGCCGTAAGTCTACGAAAGGTAGTGCCTACAGCAATAGGTCTGATGCCGCCGTCCTTTTTTTTGAGAGCTATAAGGTTTGCACCATATAATATACATGTGATCGAAGTATTGACCCTACCCAACAACATGAAGTTTACCAAAGCTGTCAAGTCTTGCAGAAGTGACCCGCCAGTGTGGTTAATGTCACCGTTTAATAGGTCTTTTAGGTGTTGTGGGGTTAAACCATCTAGTCCACCAGCTGAGCCACCTCTGAAAGACATAACAGCTCTATAAACATCATCTTCAGAAGCCTGAAGAGTAATCTCATTGCCACTGGGTGGGTCAGGTAAGCTTGAGTCAACCGCTGAAGGTGGGTGCTTTTCCTGCAGAGCGGCAAGGGTGTCTGGGTTGTTAGGTGCGATCGCGTCGTTCGAAAACAGCATTCTGGCAGCTCCTTTGATGTCACCTTCACTAATTTTAGATTCTACAAAATGTAAAAGGCTCTTATTTTTGGATTTAGAAGTTGAATTAGGCCTAAAAGTTTCTAATGACGGATTGTTACAATTCTATCTATCTATATCTATACATATAATAAAACAGCAAAAAAAGTGTGTCTGTACATTAAATATATTTCCAAAAAAAATATTGGGGGCGATTGAGACGTAGTAATAGAGTAAGAATTTAAAAAAAAATGTCTGTCTGTTTGTCTGTTTGTCTGTATGTTTGTCTGTTTGTACACGCTAATCTCCGGAAATAATAGACGGATTAGAATGAAACTTTTTTTGTTATATAGCTATTAAGCCTGGGCAACATATAGGGTTTAACTGATTTTGAAAAATGGAACGCCTCATGCAGAACCATAATGGCCAGCTAAACTATAAGAGATATAAAAATGCCGTCTTAGTAAAAGTTGTTCAGCCTGATGAGCATTTTCCAGAGACATAAAGTCCACGCGAACGAAGTCGCGGGCTTCGGCTAGTAAAACAATAAATGAAGATATGGAATGAAACTACAACACAAGAATAAGACCTACGGCGTAGCAGCATCTACAACTATTACTGCTACGCCGTAGACACCTTGTCTTTTTTTTTAATTTATTTGGGTAAGCGAACAATGATAATGACAAATATTTTTTCATGAGAGATGCCTTTTGATACCATTATTTTCAGTGATATACTCGTAGTGAAATCTACAGACTTATTCGACCTCATTTAGTTCTTCGTAATAAAAACTCCGCCGGGTTAACACAGGTCACAAACAACTAACCTGTAAACGCTGTGTAAAAATCATAAATTTTCAAAAAGGGAACTATCTCTTTATGGCGTACGGCCATTGTTTTCCCGCGTCTTTTGTCATTGTTTAAACCAGCCAAGCTTGGCCCCCGACACTTGATTCCTCTGCCGCTTTGAGCCATTCTTTTTTTAAATTTGGAAGGGACGGATTGTGTCCATGTATACTGGTTTTACGTACGGCGGTTGGAGCGCCCTCTACGTAGAGTGTTCTAAAGAGCGCGTTTGTGAGGATCACTATGGAAAAAGTTGAGATATTTCCGATAAATTCCTAGTCTTTGTTATTTAAATGTTTTTAAGGATCAAATAGTTTGCGAAAGGAAAATCTCAATGGTGAATTCATTGAGATTTTGCAAGAATAATCAATTATTGAAACCAATCAATTTATTTATTTATTTAATAATAAGTACACAATGCGATTGTATAATAGCGGCCTTAAAACCGGCTTTATTTACCAGTCAACCATCCAGGTTATGTAAACTAAAAGTTTTCCTATACTCCTGTATTGGAAAACTCGAATGGAGCTATGGTAATGAAACACATACATTATCACGTCTCTATCCCTAAAGAGGTAGACAGAGCCGTAAAACCGAGGGTCGTAAGAGGGGAGCCACGTTTATAAAAAAAGATTCAAAAAAGTGAGGGTGAAAAAAAGATCTATAATGTATTGTAGATACTAAACATGCAAGAAGAGGGAGCCTCAAATTATTAAGCTTCTCTAATGGTACAGGAGTTTACAGGACACGCCAAGGGCCGTATCAAAACACTTTTTCGATTCTCCCATTCATTCAAGTATTTATTTTAAAACGCACTTAAACAAAGTATTTTTACAATTAATTCGAATTTTCACTTCCTCTAAACTGGATTAAGTGTAAGTAATAGAATTGTCGCGAAGACGCTCCGAAGCTCAATGGTGGGGATAAAGAGCTTTAAAGAGTAGTAACAACTACAGAACTGCAGTTAATTCAGCCATGATTGCAATAAACTTGGAGTTGTTTTATTGTTGTTTTTGTTGTTTATTCTTCTTAGTAAGTATTTAACTTATTTTCGATTCCTTTCGGTACTGTAAACTGTTTTCTTAAAAAGGGGAGGTTCATACTTACCGAACTAGGCTGTGTTTAGAACTTAAAACCTTTGTGTTCATGTATGAAGAGATTGATGAGTTTAGATCAAGCAAAGGGGTTTGTCAGGATCGTAGCAAGTGGAGGTCCATAGTCTCTGCCTACCTCCATGGGAAACAAGCGTGATATTATGTATGTGTCAGTTAATACTAAAATCATTTAAGCTTGTGGAATGTTCCAGAGTCTTGACTATCGCGGCACGGGGAACAACTTCAGACTTTTTCCAAGGACAACTATCATTTCGTTAGGTGACTTTCCGACTCCCTGAATCCTTTTTACATTTTATCTTGCGTCTCTAACAACTCTAGTACACACACTTTTATTATTAAGGTTGAATTAATAATAAAAGTGCGTGTAATATAACTATTTTGCACCTAGTCACTACTGCACTCGTATAGGTAAATATTATTATTATAAATAAAAAATAAAATAAAAAATGATTTATTAGAGATACAAACACAAAAAATATATGACACAAAAAATATAAAACACAAAAAGAAAATTAAAAATAAACCCATTGTGTTGTACCTCAAAGAGGATCCAACTCAGCATGTGCTGGGCATTATTGGAAGCAGAAAAGGTGGGCGGGCCCATAAATTAATTAGAGAACTACGTACGCGATAAGACCGCGGGGCATGCAGTGGGACAATGTGACAAACAAACAAGCTAAGCTAAAAAAATACTGCCAGCCTTTCAAAAAAAACGTAATGTAATAAAGCACAGCACAAAGAGCGTTTGTTTGGTTGGCTGCATGCGAGCGATGCCGATGCCTCGCATTTTACATGAAAAAGTTTAGAACATCGCCCGCCCTTGATTTCGCGGGTTTAATGCGTTTTGTTTTAACGCTTTTTTATGAGGGAGATAAAAGCGATTCGTTTTATTATTTTGAGATTTGGAATAGGAGAGAACCTTTGAGTCTTAGGACCAAAGGGACATTTTGTAGAATTGATTCTAATGATGCGATTGGAAGCAGATCAGAAATCTAGCTAGCCAGGTAAGCCAGATATTTACTCATTAGTGGGAAACGTACGCACTATCACGTCTTTATCCATAACATGACAGACAGAGCCCAGGGCCGCAAGGTAGTGTGCATTTTTGATAGTGGGAATGAAGATGTAATAATTTTTTAAAACTATAAACCGACTTTACCCCAAACTACTCTACCGATTTTGATAAAATTCCTATGAGACTAACTGACAAGCATGCCCTTTCAAAAAAAACAGTTCAGGCGTCTTCGTATAATCGATGAACATAGGAACATTTTAAAAATAATCTCGACGAATTGATAATCTCCTCGTTTTTGGAAGTCGGTTAAAGAAGGCCTCAAAAATAGTGACAGGTTTTGCCCCACATCGCCTTGTGTCATGATTCATTAATGATTGAGATGTAAGTAACAATAGCCATAAAAAAAAACGAAAATCGCAAAGCAGTCATTTATTTTGTTTCTCTCTTGATACTGAAAGAAATCCGGCCGCAGAAAGTTTCGAGTGTTGTGGCACAACTTGCCGGCTCTAGACAGAACTGCAGACAGCGAATATCCGCAGCGGACACCGTCTCTGTGGAGCCACAGCTTCTCAGCTTGCTTTTCTTTATTTCATCAGATTCATATCTTCACACCTGAGAAGTGAAAGCTTACTAAGGAAGCACACAGAAGCGTAGGAAGACCAGCGTTGAGATGGGCCGATGACATAACCCACGTAATAAGAAAGACCTGGATAAAAAAGGTCAAGACCGAAAAGACTGGCATGCATGTGAAGAGACCTACACTCAACAGTGGGTGGAGGAAAGTTGGAAGAGAGAAAGCGAATATGGAAGTATTTTGGAGTCAAGCATTAAATTCGTGTAAACTGGGAAACGTCGTCTGTTTGCTTCAGTAATAGCTTCATGTCGTAGTAGGGATGATTTAGAGCGTTAAGTCAGCATAGATTAGGTATATGTATAGTAGGTGTACCATGAAGCTAAAGGGTTTCCTCAGTAGGTAGGTTTTCACTTTATGTGATATTTGAAAAGCAGTTTGACGAGTTGGCATCGAATGGTCGCAAACTCAAATAGTATTACTATGATTAAAACTAACGTGAGACACAGACATTATTAAAATGAGTTAACGGGTCACATTCGCCCTGAGGTGCTATTTTTCAAACGCGGAGTCACTAAAACGAATTTTTGTATGGAAAAACCATTCCTTTAGGTGACGCCGCGTTTTGAAAAATAGCACTTCTGATAAAGACCTCCGGATGAGGTAGAAATATGTCGGCAGTAGCTGACTCTATACGTGAGTAACCCGTTAGCTCATTTTAATAGTATTATACTCATTGACTAAATCGCATGTCGGCATCGTTTGGTTAGAGAATGATAGATTATGGCAATAAAAAAGTATATTCATATCACTGCGATGCACTGAAAACAATAAATTAAGTCTATAAGGTTAGAAATTCACTATGATAAAATATGATACTGATTTTGTATGTGTACTTAACTTACATTACCTATTTAATTGTGCAAAAATAACATATTTAATTGAACATAATTTTTCATTATAAAACCAGCCAGTATTAAAATCTTAATTTTCAGCAAATACTCTTTAGACCTAGGTTGGCTACATGCCTTTGCTTCATCTCTTGCTACTTAAAGTAGAATTTCTGAATTCCTAAACTTAGTCTACCTACTTATGGGATTATAGATATGAAATTACAGTCAGTTGCAAACCTGCCGCGGGGTCGATGCAATCTGTGCAAATAAATCTTTAAAAAGCGGTGCCTGTTCACCTTTTTGGTCATGTTCGGTCAGCCGCGGGGAGATTGTGTTGGAAACGAAGCAGGGGTTTTGAACTATCGTACATCTGAAAGTGTTTAAATATGCGGTTTAAATGTTTCGTTGTGAACTTTCCATTCGCAATTACTCTTACTTTACAATACAGATCAAACCGATGAACGTTTGAAATAGAACATTCCTACGTCAAAGTTAGTAGGTACTACTCGTATTGTCCAGACAGTCTCGATTGTCCAATTGGCTGCACATTTTTGTTAGCCCTTTTTATGATCCCAACAGGAAAAGTTGTTCATTTTAAGGGGCTATTATAAGCCAATGTGTCGATGGTACATATAAAGTGTAACTTGGACCTTTACTTCAATAACACGACACTCGTCCGATACTGTCGTCCTATTTTTTTATACATACATACATACAGAGCATTTTGGATCTTGCGGTTCTATGCAGAGCCCAGGGCCGCAAGACCCAAAAGCCACTTTTAGCGTCATGGTGGGCGAGAAGATGGAAAAGCAATCAATACAGTGATGGGTTGCTAGCCGCATCGCCTGTTAACATGATTTGCATTTTGCCCATTCCCTCGATCGGCTTTTACGATCTGCGTGGGAAAAGAAGCAGCTAGTACATTCTAAGTTTTTTTTCCTTCCCCCAGACCAGCATGGGAGTCCCAGACCAGCATGGGAGATTTTTTTATATCAAATCAAATATCTTTATCATGATTCCATAGAGCTCAATGTTCATTGACTGTGCAATGCGGTCAGTAGCTAAGTATTTTTTACCCTTTTTTTCGTAAACGTTCAGGATTTGTCGTAACCAGAAGTTGGGAGGGAGTGTTGCAGATGATTGACACTTGTGTCGAAAGAAGCTAATTTATCCGTTTCGCCGTTCAATTCAGGCTATCATAACTATGTCCGTAGATGACTGATTCTCTGAAAAAAAATCCTGATATATAGACTTATTCAAATTAAAAAGTAAAAACTTTTCAATTTTAACTCTTATCGCTCGTCTCGTGGCTGTCGGAGCTATTCATTGCAACGACGAATCGCTTCGCAGTTATTTCGCCGGCGGAAATAAGGCGCTGCCGATTCGAGAATTTGTTTCACTTTAGCGAAATCTAGATTTATATGTTTTCGCGATAAATCTTCCGCTGTTTTGCTCACTGTGTGCTAAGTCAGTTTTAAAGAGGAAATAGTTTGGTAGTACACAGTAATAAAAAACTTAAATAGTTACAAATAGGTTAGTAGGTCTCGCCATAATATTGTTGACCTTTACCTTCTTTTTATGCTTTGTTCTACCGTGTAGTTCTTTTTAAAATTCTAGCTTATAATAGTTCACTCCATGTCTTAATATGGATATTGTAATAGTCGAAAGAAAGTCTAAAAACAAATCACATTTGCGAGCGACTGCCCGTCGAGCGGGCGCGGCTGCAGCTTCGGCGGATGGCGGAGGCGTAAATATTCAGCTCTAGGTGAGCCGGATATATTTGCGCCTTTCGTCGTGAAAACTTTAAGGCCTTGGCGAGTAGAGGCGCATCAAATTTTTAAAGAAATGTCCAAACGCCTTATCGACGTTTCTAGGGACCTAAGAGCCTTGCGACCGTAGCTATCTGGGGAACATTTTTTATTTAATACAATGTTTTTTTATATCGATTATTTAAGTTTACAGTTTTGTTTTGATTTAGGTAGATTACTTTGTTTTTTTTTTTTAATTAATTATTATACGTATTTTTTGACCGAGCGAGCGAAGTGAGCGAAGCGTCTCAGTTTCGAGATTAGCCAAAAATTCTTTTGTCCGTCTGTCTGACTGTCTGTCTGTCTGTCTGTCTGTTCTCGCCTACAGGTCACATTTCTTAACCGATTCTCATGAAATTTTGTAAGCAGATTCAGCAACTAAATAGAATTTTTTTGTCGAGCCAGTTTTTCGTCATTTTTCAAAATGGCGGATATATGGGGGTTTAAAATTTTAAAAGTGTCATGTACCCGCCATTTCCAAATATTTTCAAAAATGTCATTAGACTTTTTTGTTGCCATTATAGAAACGCATTTTTTTTATTTGAACAACTTTTTTGTCTGAACAACTTTTTATACGTTATACTTGAACGGGTTTAGGATGACTCGCGAAGTCTAGCTGACTGAGCCGTGACGGATAAACAATACAAATCTTCTTATAAAATATACTGAAACTATTTAAGGGTTGGGTGAATTCAGTCCGGGTTACTGAACAACTTTCTTAAAAATGAATATCTTACTACAGACACAGATCGTGTTATACCGGCGCCGGCAGCCAATTCGGCAACCAGCGCCGGCAGCGGAGGCACTCTATTTGGAATAATATACGCGAGGTCTAAGTTCGTGGCGAACTACTAGTGTATATTTAGTTTTAAAATATGAATTTAATAAATTTAAGAAAAAAATAGCGTTACTTATATTTTTTACAACATTTTTACCTCGCAAAAAAATATTCATAAGTATCATTACTTTCAATAATAATATCATCCCTCTGCCATAAAATTCGTCCATAAAATATATATCACAAGGAAAATCTTCTCTTGCAATAAAATATAATATCCTTTGACAGTTTATCACGCCTCTTGACATATTACCTTACATTACGGGTTCCCGCCATAATACGATTTTCCGTCCGCTTCCTTTTTTAAAGTTTCGGCATGAGCGTCGAGTACATTCAGGCAAGTGATCCTTCGAAATTCACTGGGAACTATTATCCGAGTCAGTGATTCGTGAATTCGCATTCTTATGTAAAACGGTTTAGGAACGACCGGCAATGCATAGTGTGCGTATTCGAGGCACGCGCTTCAATCTCGCAGGCGTTGATTTGCCACCGTTTCTGAACGCACCAGCTCATCAAGATGGCGGATTGGTGGGAAAACTGTTTTGCATTTTATTCAAATGAGTTTTTTTTTTCTATTGTGAAAATGATGAACAGGTTTTAAGGGGAATAAAATATGAACTTAACTTCCATTCATCCATCCATTTCAGCCGCACAACGTCCACTGCTGGACATAGGCCTCTCCCAAAGATTTCCAAAATTACCGATCTAGATGAACTTAATAAAACATAATTAGTTGCGTGCATTAATCTGACCTCTGGACAACTAGAATATAACTTTAGACCACCTCAAAATCTGGTTGTGTAGTTTGGAGTTGAAGTCGGTTTTTAGTTTTAAAAAGTTATCAATCCCAACTAAACGAACACTGCAAATCAAGGATACCAGTTTTAATGAAAGCTCAAAGAAACGCAATTATTTTAACGGGGTGCTGGGCAAACAACGGGCGCACACTCGGTGGGATGATCCGATTAATACCGACTCCTACCAATGGAGTGTACGAGTTTTGAGCGAGATTCTCCTAATTCTTCAATGCTGGAGCAATTAAAAAATCTTAGAATGTACCAGCTGCTTCTCGTTTCGCGTTAAATCCGATCGAGGGAATGATGGACTTGAAGAAAATGCAAATGTCAAGTCGACGCGGCTAGCAACCCGTTACTAATTTGATTCCCTGTTCCATCTTCTCTCAAATAAATCTTCTTTGGTAAACACGGTACCCTATTAGGTACTAAGACTCCGCTGTTCTTCTCTTTGTCTGTCTGTCCGTCCGACCGTTTCATACTTTTTATTTTTCTTTACATTAATTTCCACCATCGCTCTAAGAGTAGTCTTTGGGCCTTGCGGGCCCAAATTCTGACTACCATCAGAGATAAAAACGTAATAATTATGTATTCGCTAAGTAGAATAGGGCCATTCCAAGTCCTCCTGTGAATGTTGTAGAAGGCAACTTAAGAAATACAAGCTAAACAAAGCTTATAGACATTAATGAGACCTTTCCAACCCGTCTGGCCAGCGAGGAGAGTGTAGGCCAAGTCCTCTGGCTGCTCTGGCCAAGTATGGCTGTAGTAGTACAGAGAGGGTCGTGCTCCTGCAGTGGAGACTAAAAAACCTGACGATGATGAATGTATTCGAATAGTTTCGATGCCGAATATTCGAGTTCCCTCGGACCGATGGTAACAACAAGCGAGTTGGCCACGTATAGCCTGCGTTGCAGTACGTGAGCCAAATTACAGGATCCTCTGGCTAAGATTGGCCCCCGACCAACCGATACCTTCAGTAAAGGTAATTGGTGATACTAGCAATGCTAAAACCTGATCATGGGATGAAACAAACAAATAACTAATCACACTAATATTATAGTTCTTGGGCGACCGAGCTTTGCTCGGTTACATCTCAAACATTATCTAAATTTTTTTAAACTTGTCTAAAAACAATACAAAATAAAAAATTATATACAAACTTGAACATAAAAAAAAACAAAGGTAAGTCACTGAGTGGAATTCGTAACACTCTTTCTAGCGGTATACGCATCTTAAACCGCTGAGCCAAACGGATAGCGGCCGGCGCGACGAAATTAGCGACCATATTGTGCGTGGAAAGAATAACGCATGAAAACTCTAAAACACGCGTTTTCCCAAACATAAGACTAATCTAGATCGATGGTTTTCCCCCGAAAACCCCCATATACCAATTTTCTGCGAAATCGTTAGAGCCGTTTTCGAAATCACAGAAATTTATATACATTTAAATAAATAAATATACAAGAATTGCTCGTTTAAAGGTATAAGATAAGATAGGCGAAAGTTTGTAAGTGGGTGAGTGTATGTTTGGTTATTAAAAAAACAGTAAAAAAAAATATGTCTGTACATTGATTACATGTATTTTTGGTGCGATAGAGTACACACTAATCTTCGAAAATCCTGGACGGATTCGAAAGAACGTTGATTACTCCTCTCGCCTGGTAAACGGATAAGGTATAATTGATGTTAAAATATAGAACAACTGATTTAGAACCATTATCATCCAGCTGAACTACTTGTAAGAAATATAAAAATGACGCCTTAGCAAAAGTTGTTCTGATGAGTGCCTGATGAGCATTTTTATAAAGTCTACGCGAACGAAGTCGCGGGCTTCGGTTAGTAAACAATAAACAAATATTTTTTGTCTGTCAAACTTTCAAACTTCTAAAATAATACCTAACAATTTACAAATATACAGATACAGATACATTTACAAATGTATTTGCTAAACAAATTAAAAACTCCCCGAACGTCAAACGCGACATCAAGGTGATGAGTAGCGAATCTACTTAGTACGCTATTTTCCAACAATCAGATACTTTTTTCTAAACGTCAAAACAAAGAGTTTCTATGGGATTTTGTATGAAATACAGGCAGTGACGTCACAGTTATTTAGAGTCCAATAGCGCTCTTATTATCAGTTTTTCTGCAATAATAAATTTAAAATCACGTTATAATAGATATTTTCTAAGACGAGTGACATTATTTTGCGACGTTTTATTTTGTTATAAGTTCAAAATAATTTATTTTTGGCATAGGAAAATACCCAATTGATTGAATTGAATTGATATCCGTAGCGCCACCTATTTTTTTGCTAGGTAAAAGGAAAACCCTGACTTTTAAGTGTTATAACTCCCAATAACTTTTATACGGCTGAACCAATTTCAATCACTCGCCGTGTTAAACGCCCAACAACCCAATATATTCAGATGCACCTGCATACTCAGCCACACTCTATAATGTAGCAGAGTGTACGTACTATGCAGGGTATAAGTCCTTAATGGCTGGCTTACAGAAAATCACGTCTCGATAGGAAATGAGATTTAGATTTCACATCACCAGACGTGCTCTGTATGTTATTTCCCGCATAATTGGAACTACTAGGCAACCTACCTATAAACTACAAATAAACCTACGAGGCGTTAAAAAATCGCATTATAATTGTCCGAACATTTTCATAGTTAATAAATTTTACGAACGCAGCACCTAGCTGCGACCTACATCTTGTACATTGACTTTGTGTGTGACAAATTCTAGTAGCATTTAATTTTAATGTAATAAAAGCACTCGGCAGATTCGATCGTTTTTGATTTCATACATATTCTTAGCGACCGGGTTTTTATGACATCCTTAACATTACATTTAATGTACGGAGCCTGTGCTGGGAATCGAACAATAATATTCCGTTACCACATAGCTGATGATGGCAGCAGACAACCTAATAATGCATGTAGGTACCTACATATATTTGTGTTATAAAAAAGTTTCTCTTAAGATTTTTTTATAAAACTTGCTAAGAAAAGAGGCGCTTATCCAAATCTCAGCGATTAAGTCGATAAATTAACTAAATCGATCGATTAGCATACTCGACGCAGCATTATCGGAATGGCGATTTTATTCTGTAATCTGCAATATATTTAGTTTAATACCACAATTAACGGGATTCGTCGGATTTGAATCGAGAAAACCGTGCCTCGATTAGAAATTGAAGTGGAAATGTTAGCAATACAATAACTTTTTATAAGCAATCAATGCCCGTATTGCGCATTACCTAATACTCTTTTATTCGCTAGCTGTTAAATTTCATCACATGACAATCTAGTTGTCACTAATATAAATTGGTTAGGTAGGTCTAATACGGTAAATATGAAAATGACAGAGTATTGGACTAAAAACCTTGTGGTTCAAAGGCGTAAGGGTGACCATTGCGTGGAGAATCTAAGAATAAAATTGATGTTTGTTCAAAAAGACAATTAAGATTAAAATTAAACTAGCTACTAGACCTAAAATTTATTACTTTTATTCATTAAATATACAATTAAAACCAATTACTATTCATGCTCAAAAATATATAAATAAAAAATACGAAATAAAATTATAACCCGCCCCTTAGCGGTGCAAAGGCCCAGAACACCGCGCTGGATATCTATGGGCATACTTTACATCAGAAACGAGCCAGAGCAGGAGTCCCCAGTCTTTTCTGCAATTCGTTGACCTACCATGGATTAATTAAATAAGTTCAGAACAAGCCGGATTCCGAAAAGGCTATAGTACCATGGACCACATCCATACATTGCGGCAGGTTATAGAGAAGACGAGGGAGTATAATCGGCCGTTGTGTTTAGGGTTCGTGGACTACGAAAAAGCCTTCGATTCGATCGAAACGTGGGCCGTGCTTCAGTCTCTCCAGCGGTGCCGAATTACTGTAAGTATATCGAGGTGTTGAAGTGCTTATACAACAAAGCCACTATGTCGGTCCGAGTACAGGAGCACAGTACGAAGGATATTCCATGCAAAGAGGCGTAAGACAGGGAGATGTCATATCTCCAAAACTGTTTACCGCCGCTCTGGAAGATGCCTTTAAGCTCCTGGAATGGGAAGGACTGGGCATTAACATTAATGGCGAGTATATCACTCACCTTCGATTTGCCGACGATATCGTTGTCAAGACAGAATCGATGGAGGACTTAAGTACGATGCTTGAAGACCTAAATCGAGTTTCCCAACAGGTAGGCCTAAAAATGAATATTGACAAGACGAAGGTCATGTCAAATAGGCACGTTACGCCTTCACTTGTTTCTGTTGGAAGCTCCACCCTAGAAGTTGTAGACCTGTATATCTACCTGGGTCAATTGATCCAGGCAGGAAGTTCCAGCTTCGAGGAAGAGGTCTTTCGACGAATTCGACTAGGCTGGGCAGCGTTCGGAAAATTGCGCAGTGTTTTATCGTCTAGAATACCTCAGTGCCTCAAGACGAAAGTGTTTAATCAATGTGTGTTACCAGTGATGACTTATGGCTCTGAAACGTGGTCCCTTACTAAGGGTCTCATAAGAAGGCTCAAGGTCGCTCAACGGGCTATGGAGAGGACTATGCTTGGTGTTTCTCTACGTGATCGAATCAGAAATGAGGAGATTCGTAGAAGAACGAAGGTCACTGACATAGCTAAGCGGATTAGCTCATTAAAGTGGCAGTGGGCGGGGCACATAGCGCGAAGATCCGATGGCCGATGGGGCAGAAAGGTTCTCGAATGGTGGCCACGTACCGGCAAGCGCAGTGTAGGACACCCACCTGCTAAATGGTCAGACGACCTACACAATGTTGCACGAAGGCGCTGGATGCAGGCCGCTTCCGATCGGTCGTTTTGGAAATCCTTGGGGGAGGCCTGTGTCCAGTAGTGGACTTCCTGTGGCTAAACAAAACATCAATGAGACCTCTCCAACCCGTCTGGCCAGCGAGGAGAGTGCACTCTCCGTAGACTAAATCCTCTGGCTCCTCTGGCCAAGTATGGCTCTGGTAGTACAAAGAGGGATGTGTCGTGCTCCTGCAGTGGAGAGAAGAAGACCTCAGTTATAATTTTTTTTTAGATAAGGAGGTACTATCATGATTCTATTAACCTCCTTACTTATGAAGGTTTAGTGTTCTTGGGAAAAAGTAACCTTACCGCACCTACCTATCTGTACCAATAAATACTATCGTGTAATTAATAGCAAGTTTGGCGTAATACCATACAAAATCTGTGATATCAGCCTGGTTTAATTAACTGCGCTCGTCCGGCAGTGGCATATTTACCCTACAGCAGATACGGGCTGTGGCAAGAAGCAGAATTTTAGGGGTGGCAGAAAAATATTGGCTATACGACGTATTAAAATAACGAAGACAGTCATGGAAAGATCATGATAGAATACTATTTTGAATAGCACTCAATTTATTTCTCTCTATCAAAATGAATATGAATTTCTGAAAATTACAAGCGAACAAGGCCGATGACGAGAAAGTTAAATGTATAAATAAGAACGGAATTTATGCTACTAAGTATTTTAATTATTTCACAAACTCTTGTTTGTGAAAATACCAGCTTATATTCCAGGTTTTCCCTAGAGTATTCGTTTTCCTAACCTTCCACATCCATACGTATGTGGAAGGTGAGAATTACCAACAAAAGATTTGATAATTTTAAAAAAATGTAGCCACGCGATTTTTACTGTTTCATTATACATATGATACTATTTTATTTTGTTGTATATTTTTTATTACTTTTGTTGCCCGAAAAATGGGCCCACACAACAACACACGGGTTCCAACCAACGTAGTGAGGTCCAGGAACGAGTTTTCCGCTTTTGACAAATAATGGAGTGAAACAGCTATAGATAGAAGTAATTGGAAACAAAAAGGGGAGGCTTTCGCCCAACTATGGGACCTAACTGGCAAAAAAAAAATATGATGACATGTAAAATGATTATAAGTACAAGGGCGGCAAATTTTAAAATACGCCGCCACCGCCGGGGCAGTCACACGACAGTCTTGCAGGCAATTAGCCAAACTTTGCCGATTTGCATGTTATGGGGAAACTTTGCCAGCCGGCAACCCCGGCCTCTTAAGAATTCCAAATTTGAATTGAAATGCTTTTTTAATTTCGAGCTGTCGCCGGATACTTGTGTCAAGTTTTGCGACTGCTTGCATGGCTGGCTGACTTGCATTTTTAAATAAAATTTTAACAAATATCTTGATATTTTTAAAAATACTACTTCTTGCTAATATTGTAAATGCGAAAGTGAGTTTGTATATTTGTTTGTTTGTTACCTCTTCACGCTTAAACTACTGAACCGATTTGGATGAAATTTGGTATGGATATAATTTGAGACTCGAGGAAGGAAATAGGGTACTCTTTAGCCTGAAATTCCCACGGGGAAGTCGGAAAATCAAATCAGATACAGATCTACTTTCAAATCTTTATTCTCTTTTGGGGTAGACAGAGCTAGGACATAGGACGCAAAGATTAGGTCGTTCCGTTTAGCAAGATGGTTAGTTCGAAAACTAAATATTAAATGGTATTTAATGCTAACTTTTTTTGTTTCCGTTTAGACGGAAAGAGGGAAACCTCTTTCACGAATTTCGATACTTTCTTCGAGTAACTTATTAAATATATAAATATATACGGACGTATATCACACAAATTGCGCTAGGCCTAAGGTAAGTTCGAGACTTGTGTTATGGGATACTAACTCAACAATACTATATTTTATAACAAGTAGATAGATAAACATCCATACTAAAATTGGAACTTACATAATAATATAATATCTACAAATACACTGTCACGTTTTTTTTTCTACTAGGGTAGAAGAGCCTAGGGCTGCACTCACAAGCCACATTTAGCGCGTGAAAGCTGAAAAATTTAAATCTCGCCCATTCCTTGTATGCTTTTACAATCTGCGAGGTAACAGAAGCTTTTCAGTACTACGAGTAAGTCTACTAAGTTTAGTTATTTTGTATTATTTTATGATATTGGCATAATTTATGCCAATGTCATAAAACAAAATATACTGAAAATATTTTAAGAGTGAATTACTCTTAAAATAGTTTCAGTATATTTTGTTAGACCTGATAAAACAAGACCAATGTTGACTATTTAAAGAGAAAAAAACCAAAATTAATTTCAACACAGTACCATCTAAGTACTTAAGTTCAAGACCTAAGAACGGGAAATAGAGTAGTGTTGCCATCAATTGAAAATAAATCCCGCGAGCGCCTCCAGCGACCGAAAGCAATATTGTCAAAGTTTCCACACTTGTTCCGACATCTTTTTCAATTGAACTCTGTAGTTTTCAAATAGTGCTTTGTTGTTAGAATATAAGAAATGTCGTCTAACTAGAATTATGCTTACAACCATGCTTTCGACCTATTTTAATAGGACTACTCATACCTACACCATGTATTTGCTCTGTGACCATATTGTGTGCCGTTTGGTTTAGAGTAGAATTAGGGCCACTCCAAGTCCTCCCTCGACCATGTCGTAGAAAGCGACTTAGGAAATACTTACAAGCTAAACAAAGCTTATACACGGTGATTTTTCATTGGTTTTGGAGCCAAAGGCCACTTTATAAGAATAGTTAGTAAGACCTATTTAGCTAGTCAAAATAAAAATTCTGAACCAAAAAATTTTGACTAAAACTCGAAAGTAAAATCGTGAGATCAATTAGCAGTTCCGCTGCCAGGCGCCGCCGGCTGGCCGCCCGTAGTTCATGAGGTCGCGCGAGTTCACGCGGCAGTTTTGGACTAGTGTTACTATGTGGTCTCGATCGAAAATCATTTTCGCAACTTTTTTGTCTTATGTCATACACAAATTTGGGTTACGTATATAGATAGAGTAATTTATTGACTATATGACATTTTCTTTTCCAAAACCAATGAAAAGTCAGCGTGTATACATCAATGAGACCTCTCCAACCCATCTGGCCAGCGAGGAGAGTGTATGCCAATCTTCTGGCTGTTGGCCAAGTATGGCTCTGGTAGTACAGAGAGGGTCGTAAACCAAAAGACTTGATGATGATGATCAAGTCTTTTTGTCTCTAATGATGTCGTACCAAACATCTCGTACTACAACCACATTCCTAAGAGGCTGCCCTCGGTTGACGGCGGTTTGCCGTAAAACTATTTACTTACTCCGCTAGCTCAGTGACACGAAGTAGATGCTTGGCCTCCGAGACGAAAGAGCGCCACAATTTTCTGTTCTGAGCGATATCTTGCCAGCTGACAACTTCCATCTCCCGCAGATCAGCCTGCACCGATATCTGGGTCGACCCACTGGTCTTCGGCCTGATACCTTTCCCATATATGCTGCCTTGACGCCACGATCCTCCTTCATACTTTCCAGATGCCCAAACTATTGTTGTGGTCATAAAACTTTTATCATTATCATTTCAGCCTCCTAACGTCCAGTGCTGGACATAGGCCTTTCCCAAAGTGGCCTGCATCCAGCGCCTTCCAGCGACCTTGGTCAGGTCGTCAGACCACCTTGTTAGTACGTGGTCGCCGTTCGAGAATCTTTTTGCCCCATCGGCCATCGGTTCGTCGCGCTATGTGTCCACCCACTGCCATTTCAACGAGCTAATCCGCTGGGCTATATCCGAGACTTAAGTTCTCCCAAGAATTTCCTCATTTCTGATTAGCATAGCGCATAAAACTGTAGCTTAGCCAAATTATTTTATTTGTCAAATAGTTTCGACTATATTTCTTTTCCATTTTGCTGGCATCCTTGTGTGACCCAAGATTTTATATTTGGAGAAGAAGAAGCGAGTTAGCGCACCCCGGGCTCTGAAGCAGCACAGCTGATAATGCAACCGGGTCCTAGTCGATGAAAAAAAAGGATTACAAAATTTACAACCGACCATCTGCCAGACTTCAACCCTCTTTGGTGGGCAGCAATACTAGTACTTGGCAGAAGTAAGTTGTTGCATGAGATTTTTTTACTCAACTTTTTATTTAGTCGCTTGAATACGGAAAGAGATAGTTTATAGATTACTAGAGGCAGCGCGCGGCTTCGCCCGCGTTTACCACGCGAGTGAAGTCGCGGGCGTGATGCAAAATAGCCTATAGCCTTCCTCGATAAACGACCTATCTAATACCGAAAGAATTTTTCAAATCGGACCAGTGGTTCCTGAGATTAGCGCGTTCAAACAAACAAACAAACAAACAAACAAACAAACAAACAAACAAACAAACAAACAAACAAACAAACAAACAAACAAAAAACAAACAAACAAACAAACAAACAAACAAACAAACAAACAAACAAACAAACAAACAAACAAACAAACAAACAAACTCTTCAGCTTTATATATAAGTATGGATTTAGAGTATAATTTATCTCTAAGCGAAAAATTACGTGCCACTTTATCTTGATTATCTACCTACTGCTATAAAAGAAACTTTAGACTTAAGGTCTCAGCACACTTATCAACTCGGAAAGGGATCGACACCGTATCGCCTTTCGCCGCGCGGTCAACCAGGCGTCAACCTGACGTAGGCACGTAATCAAACCGGCTTAGCTTCGGTACGTCGACTCGACTACGGCTGGGCGACGCCGCGCTTACTGCTCGCCGGCCGCTTTCGTCTGGCTGGCACTAGATAATTTAAAACGTAAAGTGTAGCGCACGGTTATGTCTCGGTTCACAATACGCGAGTTGGCAATCATAGCCATCAATTTTTGTTTATCTACAAATAAATAAAACGCGGGTGTGAGGAAACGGAGAGACGTCAGCTCGCATACGGAGAGGCGTAAGCGCGCGGACGACGAGCCGCAAGCGCGGGGACCGCTAGTTGACCGATCAGCAAAGCGGTTTGTGAGCTGGTCCCGAGGCGAGGCGTTTACGTTACGAATCCGAATAGTGTGCGTTGCAGTGCAGGAATACTGAGCTGCTCGAGTTGATACGTTTACGTTCCGTTTACGAGTTGATAAGTGTGCTGTGACCTTTAAACTTCGCCTGATTAAATAAAATAGCAAAATAACGAAACTACGTCTTTATCAGAAGCAAAAGCGAAAAGAAAGACTAGGCCGGCACCTACATACAGTTTAGGAAAAATGAGATGTCTTGACAATAATAAAGGCCGTATAGGTAGGCACTAACTACCTATTTTATGTTCGACTGTACCTATATAGTTAGCAGTACTCTACGAGGTCGGGGATAAATAAAGTACCTAGGTGGACCACGCTACGGCGTGGTCCACCTAGTAATCCGCAATACGTTGCGGCAAAAATCGGAACTAAAAACAGTCGGTGGCGCGGGTGGCGAGCGTCATATTTTTAGTTAGAATTTTTTGTTTTATCATTACATTAACATACATATTAATTACTTTCTTTTCCATACAAAAAACCATTCGTTTAGTGACTCAGCATTTTAAAATTAAATAATTAAAGCAATTTCCGAACGTACGTCTGAACGTCATCAATGTCTAACCGGACAAAAGAAACGTCAAATAATATATGTATACGTCAAATCAATAAAACGTCAAACGAACCTACTTGCGTGTGCATACAACAGTCGTGAATTTTACAAAATTAACTTTATTTTGTAACATAAAATTGTGTAGTGACCAGTGATGGCTGGGAAGCTGAACAAATTCGAAACACCTAGTTCTGCCAGCTCCGATAGGTAACACTCCCTGTGCTAACCTTTCTCATTGTTTGTTTGCCCAGCTGGCTAGTGTCATATAAAATTGCGCTGCAAAACTCCACTTTCAGTGTAGGCTTAGTCCTTATCGCGTCCAAGAGGTGTTTTTACGTGCGCAGCTTTGGTGTTGAAGACATTTTAGCGTGAAATTGTTAAAAACACTAATCGCAGTATAACCTCATTTATGCACGCATTTCGGTTTATTTTTAGACATTCTATGTAGTACATTGGCAGATTGCTTCACGTTGAATGTTCGCGGTGTGAGTGAAAGCACGTGGCTGCAAGCGGCCGTGTTTTGAAACGCGTCGTCACTTGATTAAAGGCAAATATTGGACAGGATGGAGCCTGGAGCCCTAGTCTTCAAAAGCCCGTAAGATTTTTGGATTAAGACTGTGTACGTGACTAGTAGAAGGCTTCTCTGGGCTTCTTACATATTTATTTGCACTGTTACATGTTTTTTTTTGCTTATTCGTTGTTGTGAGTCATTGTGAATGATCGGCACAATGTAAACATTTCGGTTCACCTTCAAAGCAAGGAAATATCTAAATAATGTTAGATTTTTATCTAATGCTATTCTATCTAAGGGGTTTATGTGATAAAGTAATGTTGTGATATGATGGTTATGATAATAAGTTTCCTGTTGTATACAATATCAGCTGTGCTGTGTAAAAAGGTTTGTAATAACATAGTAGACATTCAGGGTGTGGGCTGGTCATGTTCCATTGAACAAGGTTCTCTTATCCTGGGTCCCCAGATTCAAGTCCTGCTCATGAGTATTTTTTTTCACCATTTACGATTCATTATTTAGTTTAAGTGCCTACTGGAGTACTGCATCTCAAATGCCTACAAACCTATAAAAATAGTTTAGCAATTTGTTTTTCTCTGTTACGTTGGATGATCAGATATTTTGAAAATTGTGATGCTAGTGTTTGCCACATACATAAATTAAATACAAATCAAATGATTTTATTAAGCAAACTGGTCTTTTATCACAGAATGAATATAAATATTACATACAGAACGAAAATTCCTAAGGGTCCGCGTAACATGCGGCCCTGTTCCCTATCTCCGCACCTCTATACTAGTTGTAGAGGCGGCTGCAGCCGCCTGCAGCTGCCTGCTCAACACCCTCCACAAGGCGAAAAAGGGGGAGAGGTGCAGGGATAAGGAACGAAGACTCATATTGCACAGGACATTAGGAGTTTCCGTTCTGCATGCAATACTTATATTCTTTCTGGGCCTATACCCAAACACCTGCTCTTGGCTATTTTACACTACATAGACAAAAATCTTTGACACAAAAAGAACAATAAAACAACAAAAGAATATGCAATGTACAGATGTAGAACAAGTGTGAGGAAAGACAAGCATCAGGTACATTCTATGTTTTTCGTTTATTTTCTCCCAGATCAACTTTTCTATAGCGATTTTAGAGCTATATATACATATAACCTGCTGCAACACAATGCTAATTTCTGCATTGCTGCATTGCTACATTGCGAGCTTAACCCTTAGTCATACCTTCTTAAATAAAGCATTATATGATTGGAATCATTTTTAACCGACTTCTATAAGGTTATCAATTCGTCGCTATCTTTTTTTTTAAGTATGTTTGGTTCACCTTAATTCAAATAGTCCGGGATCGATTTGGAAAATTCTTTGTTTTTTGAAAAGTTATATTTGTCAGGTGATCACACAGAATTTTTTA
The DNA here is from genome assembly GCA_963555685.1 of Acrobasis consociella. Taxonomy (NCBI): domain Eukaryota; kingdom Metazoa; phylum Arthropoda; class Insecta; order Lepidoptera; family Pyralidae; genus Acrobasis; species Acrobasis consociella. Next base: position 1,748,084 of record OY743114.1, read on the forward strand.
AAAGTTATGAATATGATACTAACCTAACCATACACAATAGTATTTGCATTATCCTTAGATCATGTGAGCTTCCAAAAATAGATGTGTTTACAAAGTATACATAGTGGGTTAGATTATTAATGTATAAACTAACATTGTTAACTTTGTATCACACTTTAGCAATATTATGCAATACGCACCAGGTTTGAGAGTTGCACAAAATAGCATGTTATGAAAATAGACACATCTGCATATTAACACTGGCACTCAGGAGTTTCTTCGAATTATTATGCTCTCTGCAGTCTCGTATTTACTTGCTAATCCTCTCGCCACAGAATTAATATAAGTATTACATACAAACAATGATATCGCTGGATGCAGGCCGCTTACGATTGGTCGTTTTGGAAATCCTTGAAGGAGGCCTTCTTCTTCTTATCGTGTGTTAGTGACTAACACTAGTGTCAGAGTTTTTAAACCGTCTTAAAGGCCTCATGACTAGGGGGGAGGCCTATGTCCAGCTGTGGACTTCCTGAGGCTGATAAGATGATGATGATGATGATGATGAATGGAATCTCCTAAGATCCCGCGCAATATGCGTCCCCGTTCCCCGTCCCCGCACCTCTCCCCCGTTCTCGCCTTGTCGAGGGTGTTGAGCGGGCAAACACACACATTGCCGTGTGCATGGATGTATAGTTTCGTTTGTAGTAGTAGGCAATAATGATACTCCGCTTCTATGAAGTGCCATACCTGTCCTCTTGCACAGTTTATAGAAGTCTAATCTGGGTATGGACATCAACCACAATCAACTAAGGCCCAACAAAGACTAAACCGTGCCGCACTTTTTAGTCTATGAAAATAGAACCCATGGAATCACATGCAGTAACGCACACGACGCGCAAAAAGTCCGGCGCGCTAAGTGTGCGTTACTGCGTATGATTCCATAGGTTCTATTTTCACAGACTAAAAAGTGCGTCTGTCGTCTGCGTTGGGCCTAAATAGTAATATTTATATAATTTTTATATAGTAGTTAAGCATGTAAGACATTTTGCTACGCGTGGCCATTGCCTCTTGTGATTCTTGTATAACTACCCAATAAAAGTTGTTAACTCTAGTTTTATGTTCTTCAACACAATTAAGATATACCATTGATTGCTTATAGAGGTGGTGGAAATTAACGCAAGCCCCAGGCAACAAGTAGAAGAGGCGTGTTTTTGAGAAAATTATTATGTCGTATTTTAGCAACCACATTTTTTTAAATTAAACTAAAAACAATCATTAAAAAAGAACATTTTGTGATTAATAAAAAATAATCAATAGCAAAATACAAATTTAACAATATGTACCTTTCTCTTTCCTAAAAAATATTATATTTGGAGAAGAAAAAGTGGGAAAGCGCGTCCCGAAAAGCATCACAACTGAGGATGCAACTAGGAGCGCAACGTGGAAAAAAGAGTGAGCGAAGTGTTACAATTCCGCCAAACGGCATAAGCTAGCTAACTTCAGAATCTCGATAGATGAGCAGGCATGTAATTGATTTACACTTGCCTCTTGATGATAAGCCATTCTGTTTTTGTTTTAAAAAATATCATCTATGAGTTTAATCGTTTTCGAATGATACTCGAATAAACTGGCCAGTAACTTATACACACAGTGGGCCAACGAGATACCTGGGCTAGCACTCTACCAATATATTGAAATTTCTCTGGAACTCAAAAAATATTTTTAACCTGTTTTGTCCCATTGTTGGGCAAAGGTCTCTCCCTTCCTTCCTTTCCACTTATCTCTTTAATATTATTTACTTGAAAATGTTTTTTAGAAAGACTTAAAAATTCAAGATATAGGTTGAGGGCCCTCTATATCTTGATTTTTAGGGTTCCGTAGCCAAATGGCAAAAACGGAACCCTTATAGATTCGTCATGTCTGTCTGTCTGTCCGTCCCTATGTCACAGCCACTTTTTTCCGAAACTATAAGACCTATACTGTTGAAACTTGGTAAGTAGATGTATTATGTGAACCGCATTAAGGTTTTGACACAAAAATAGAAAAAAGACAGTAAATTTTGGGGGTTCCCCATACTTAGAACTGAAACTCATAAAAATATTTTTCATCATACCCATACGTGTGGGGTATCTATGGATAGGTCTTCAAAAATTATATTGAGGTTTCTAATATCATTTTTTTCTAAACCGAATACTTTGCGCGAGAGACACTTCCAAAGTGGAAAAAAGTGTGTCCCCCCCCCCCGTAACTTCTAAAATAAAAGAATGATAAAACTAAAAAAAATATATTATGTTCATTACCATGAAAACTACCAGCGAAAATAGGTTTGAACGAGATCTAGTAAGAAGTTTTTTTTAATATGTCATAAACTGCAATTTACCTTTCATTCAATCAACTCAAATAGAAAAATTAAAAAAAAATACTACTACGGAACCCTTCATGGGCGAGTCTGACTCGCACTTGGCCGCTTATTTTAGTCTTAGGCCCAGGTATCTCGTTGGCCGATTGTAAAACAGAAATGCAATGTAATACCTAATTGTAAGCAATTATTTAGATGGCATTGCGGCGCCGCCCGCCGCGTCATCGCTCACTCGTCGATTCAAGCCCGTGTAACAAATGTGCAGTGCACATGTCGTGCTATTAGTTCGCTGGGTCACTGGCATGAACGTGTAGTGTAGTAGGTAGTAGCAAAAATATAATTACTAACCTAACAGTTACCCAACGCCATATGTAAGTAGGCAAAATTGGGAATTGCGAGTAGGCACACAGAGATGGCAGCACACACGACTAACTATACTACAAAGTAATTATGTAATTTTTTATAATTTATAACATTATTACTTTGTAATTAGCAAAATTATTGATTTATAAAGTGTATATTTCAATAAAAAGACATGTCAAGATTGTTTACATTTATTTAAATACCTAACCAAACGGAGTGTAGGACGTGCAGGTGACAAAGAAAGTGTTGAATATGCTTTAAAAATATCTATTGCTTTTCATATAAGGTATATTTGCTTAATTAGAATACTAGTTTATTTAAATAATAGTGTTAAAAGCTTTCAACCGACTACAAAAAGGAGGAAGTTATCAATTCGTCGAGTGTGTTTGTGTTTACCGATTATTTGAAGACGCCTGGCCGATTTAGAAATATATTTTTGTTTGAAAGGGCATACTTGTCAAATGGTCCAATTGAAATTTTATCTAAATCGGATGTGGGTGTAATCGGTTTTTAGTTTTGAAAAATTATATACGTTTAACATTTATTTTTATTTCATTGAAATAATTTATGTTCTGAATGAATGAATCATTGTTATGTTAATGTTACGGTTGTGTTTATCAACTATACAATCTGTCCATAATCGTTGTGTATTTTTAAACAATGGTTGGAACGTAATCGTTTCTTTGTAGTATCACGTAATGTTTTAACTTTAGCACACGATGTCGATAGCATATGTGCCTATTTGGTTTATTTAATGCACACCTTAACATACAATTATACAAAATTGTATGTAGCTAAGTATTAGTAAACATTTAACATAGTGGATATACTTATTCATTTTTGAAAACTCTTTTTCAACCCTTTATTTATTGGCAAACTAAAAAAATATAAATAAATGTAAGCTTTGCTTTTCCCTACTTTAAAAAAATAAATAAATGTTCATTCCCTACACGTGAGATCAAATTTAAAAAAATATCCTTACCTTTTAAAAGTTTTTATTTAATTTCACCTGTACCGTTGTCTGCCGTTCTGTAATCAAATTTTCAAGTTTTTGACCCACGTCCCGGTTACGAGCTAAAATTTAACACTCATACGTACATCCCGTGAAAAATAATGATGACAAGGAGCTGATCTGTTGAATGGAGCCGGAAGGTGGCCATAGGAACTCAGTAATGAACGACGCAACGCAACCCCATCAAGTTTGGGTTCGTTTGATTCCTCTCAAGTGCACTTTAGATAAAAGCTTGTTTTAAATAATTACTAAGTATAAAAAGATGCATTAACGCAAAAAAATGAAATTTTCAACACCATCGCACTTGAACTTGGCAAATTAATGCCTGACCGAGTTAAAGAGAGATAACAGCTGTCCCAATTTACGACCGATTGAGCGACACACCTACTATCATTATCGTGGTTGCTAACTTGATAATGCTTAAACATTGTAACGATGTTGCAATGAAACTCCTTTCTGCATGTTTGTATGTGCGGAATGAAATGCTGGAGAAATGAGATGAGCTCATTTCTCCAGCATTTTATTCCGCACATTTCAAATTTAATTTATAAATCAATTTTTAAATTCTTTACTTATTATTACTCATCTCACTGCTCCATCATTTCATTTCGTCTACGTTTCAAATTTATAATTCAATTTTTAAATTCTTCACATAAATAATAATATTTATTACTTATTTCTCCATCATTACATTCCGCAGATTTCAAATTTCATCTATAATTTAATTTTTAAATTCTTTACTTATTCGTTGTTGTAACAGGCGATTAAACGTTGTAACAATGTTGCAATAAAACTCCTTTTTTATTACTCATCTCATTTCTCCATCACATAAATAATAATATTTATTACTTATCTCATTTCTCCATCATTTCATTCCGCACATTTCAAATTTCATTTATATGTATTTCAATTTTTAAATTCTTTACTTATAAGTAACGAAGTTACAATAAAACTCCTTCCTCCATGTTATTAGGTTTATTGATAATGGATATTGCCAATATCTATATGATACACCTCATTTCTCTTGTGTTCATTGCACAAATTTTGCATGCTTCGAATAGGCACGATTGTAAATTTTATGAACGCAATGAATGTTAGTAATGTTTTGTTTCTATACATCATGGAAATTAGAGTAAAATGCACAGTGAAATGAAAGCGCTAGGTACTCAAAAGTATTAAGGGGATACATGCATTTTCCAGTGCTGCCCCCATATGAAATAAATTATTTGAAATGAAGCTTTTCCTGTCGCATTTGCTAAAAGTGGCCATTTATTGCAAATGTGCGTAGAAAAGCTTTACATTCTCTTTGAGAAGTTCATAAAATTAGTTTGAAGGGTTATTTAGTACATGATCAGACAAAAATTTTAAATGATCTCTTTTCTATAGAGATTGCAGTTGCGATAAGGCCGCCTTTTGACATCTGTTACTTAGTAACATTATGTTTTAGTGCAATAAAGCTTTTAACTTAGGTAATAACTAAGATGACTCTACCAGGACCCTTCAACTTTCTAATTTTTAACCGATTCCAAAAACGAGGTTATCTATTCGTCAGTTTTTTTATTTTATTTTCTTTCTGTGGCTTCCAAGTCTTCCCTTGGATGTTGTAGAAGGCGACTTAGGAAATACGCAAAACAAAGCTTATTATTTAAACATCATGCGACCCTTCCACCCGTCTGGCCAGCGTGGAAAGTGTAGGCCAAATCCTCTGACTGCTCTGACCTAATATGGCTCTAGTAGTGCAGAGAGGGTCATGCTCCTGCAGTGGAGACTAAAAAGACCTGACGATGATGATGTTAATATGTTTCTAACAAATACCACTTTGCGCAGTGACACAGAATTGGCGTTGGAGCTGAGCGAGCAAGTATTTCTGGACGATGAGGACTTTTCCACCCGTGCGCCGGCCTCCCCTACAACCGTGCCCAATGTCAGGACCTACAGACCTCCTTCCACAGGTAAATATTTTCCTTCTCTTTTTGGTTGTCCGTAAGAGATTACTATGATGCCGACTTCGAGAGCTATAACTATACAAACAGATAGACAGGCACACAGACAGATATTGGTGTCAAACTTATAACACACCTCTTTTTTGTCGGTGGTTAAAAAATACAATTTCGCGAAGGTTTCAGAATATGAATCAGGAGCAACAATCAAATCGGAACCTCTGTTTATATACAACGGACTGCCGAGTGATCTGAAATTCATAGCTAAACCATTTATCACAATTTAGTTTGCAAATAGTCTGCAATACCTGCCATTGAGAAATACACTTTACGCACCATTAAATAAGGTATGTTATGTCTTGCTCGACTCGCTTGAGTAATAAGAGCCAGTGTGTCACCGTGCATTTAGACCACCCGTGCGGCTATGGCAGATATCATACGCTCAATTCAGTTTGTTTGTTTGTTTGTGTACAGCGATCTCAAAGAATGGCCGACTTCGTGTTTGAAATTCCTTTGCATTAAAAGCTGAAAATGTCGTATCACAATTTCACAAACGATCCATGGAGCTAAAATACTATAGTGTTTTAACAAACTTTACAACCGATTTTGATAAATTGATATTAGAAGAAAAAAGATTTCTATGGGACCACCTGACAAATACTACCCTTTCAAACAAAAAAAGGATTTTTCAAATCGTTGAACAATAAAAATTTAGTTTTTGTTAAGCGGCAAGATGAGATCTTCTTCTTGTCGTGTGTGTTAGTGACTAACACTAGTGTCAAAGTTTTTAAACCGCCTTAAAGGCCTCTGACGTGGTTTTAGGTAACGACCAATGTCAAAGACAGTGACCGGGACCGACGGCTTATCGTGCCCTCCGAAGCACGGATCATCTTACTTATCAGACAATCAGGTGATCGGCCTACAATGTCCTAACCAAACTAGGACAACAATTCAAAGTCGTTGCCCCCGCTGGGAATCGAACCCGCGACCTCCGGGTGTGAGTCGAACGCTCTAACCACTACACCACGGAGGCAGTTATGTTATGTTATGTTCATGAGATACAGCCTGGTGACAGACAGACGGACAGTGGAATGTCAGTAATAAGGTCCCGTTTTAAGGGCTCTGAAGTCTAAAAAGTAGGTATCTGATTTAAGTTGTTGCAAAGAAGCGAATTCACCACATTCTTCGACCATCATCAATACTCGTATTCACCAAAACATGTCTTATATTACGTCAATCCTAAGTGACTCGACCTTTGCCTAAACCGTCTCTAATGAAAAGGTCAATTCCTTCTGACTGATAGTACGACATCCGCGGTTTATAGGGTTCCGTACCAAAAGGGTAAAAACGGGACTTTTACTAAGACTTCGCTGTCTGTCCCTCTGTGTATCACCAGGCTGTATCTCACAAACCGCGATAGCTAGACAGTTGAAATTTTCACAAATTATGTGTTTCTATTGCCGCTATAACAACAAATACTTAAAACAAAATAAAATAAATATTTAAGGGGGCCGCCATACAATAAACGCGATTTTGACGTGATAACGTCTTTAAAATCGTTTTAGTCGGGTGACATGTTCAGAAACTTGTGTCACACCAAAACCTCACGAGCGCGATCGCAGGTATAACGAGAGAGAGACGGACCGATCTCCCGTCTCATCTCGAGCGCTGCCAGAAGACGTTATCACGTAAACATCTCGATCGTAAACCTACTTTACAAACAACCAATTGTTTTGCCCTGTTTTGCTCGATATCAATAATGGCAACAGGTAGGCACTTGAAATATTCAGTAGTATTTTTACTTTAGTAATAAATAATAAAATTAAAATAAAATAAATATTTAAGGGAGCCTCCCATACAAAATACGCCATTTTTATTTTGTGTACCCATCTACTGTTGTTTACCTAGTTAATGGTACTGAACCCTTCGTGCGCGAGTCCGACTCGCACTTGGCCGGTTTTTTTGTTTTAATTACCGCGCCATTGGCCTCTAACCAGCGTCCTTGCTAAGCTGTACTCCTTAACTCAGTCGAGTAATAGCACTGAAGAGAGACACTGTTTATGGTCGTATTATAATTTATAGTGTATTGTAATTTAAAAAGATTACGGCTTTACGGTTTTTTTTCTGACGCTTAGTTTTTTGTGACGCAGTTCTAGTGAACGTGTTGTATACTTAGATTGTATGTTCATTTAACGAAATTGTTTGATTTATTAATAAAAATTAAATTCAGTGAAGTGTTTTCCTGTGAACTGAGTGGATGAGTGGAGTAACCTAAGTATCAACTTGGGTACTATACTAATTATTGAGGTATGTATTTTCATATCAGTTAGTGTCGGTCTCTCGGTGTCTATTTGACCGTCTCGTCGTTTTATTGCCGAACCTACAACGTATCAAATCTCTGTTTATCCTTACGGTTGACTGGGAGAGAACGCTTTCAGCGTTAAGTCCGCCAATTGTAAAGAATACACTTTTCCAAGTCAAATCAGATACTCTTTAGGGTTCCGTACCCGAAGTATAAAAACGGGACCCTATTACTAAGACTTCGCTGTCTGTCCGTCTGTCCGTCTGTCTGTCACCAGGCTGTATCTCGAGAACTAGCTAGACAGTTGAAATTTTCATAAATTATGTATTTCTATTGCCGCTATAACAACAAATACTAAAAACTTACTACAGGGGGGCTCCCATACAACAAACGCGATTTTTTATAGATAATGGTATGGAATGGTGCTCCCATGCTGGTCTGGGAGAAAAGAAAAAACTTAGAATGTACCAGCTGCTTCTCTTCCCGCGCAGATCGTAAAAGCCGATCGAGGGAATGGGCAAAAATGCGAATCATTTTAACAGGCGATGCGGCTAGCAACCCGTCACTGTATTGATTGCTTTTCCATCTTCTCGCCCACCATGACGCTAAAAGTGGCTTTTGAGTCTTGCGGCCCTAGGCTCTGCATAGAGCCGCAAGACTCAAAATGCTCTGTCTGCCCCATTAGGGATAAAGACGTGATAGTATGTATGTATGTATGTAATGGTACGGAACCCTTAGTGCGCGAATTCGATTCTCACGTGGCCGGTTATTTCTAAACGTCAAAACAAACAGTTTCTATGGAATTTTGTATGAAATACAGGCAGATGACGTCATTGTTTTTTGGAGTCAAATACCGCTCTTATTATCATATCAGTTCTTTTTTCAATAATAAATTTAAAATCACGTTAAAATGGTGTTTAAATGCAAGTGACATTATTTTGCGACATTTTATTTTGTTATCAGTACAAAATAATTATTTTTTGGCTTAGGAAAATACCCAATAGGGGTATTTTGCGACATTTTATTTTGTTATCAGTACAAAATAATTATTTTTTGGCTTAGGAAAATACCCAATAGGGGTATTTTGCGACATTTTATTTTGTTATCAGTACAAAATAATTATTTTTTGGCTTAGGAAAATACCCAATAGGGGTATTTTGCGACATTTTATTTTGTTATCAGTACAAAATAATTATTTTTTGGCTTAGGAAAATACCCAATAGGGGTATTTTGCGACATTTTATTTTGTTATCAGTACAAAATAATTATTTTTTGGCTTAGGAAAATACCCAATAGGGGTATTTTGCGACATTTTATTTTGTTATCAGTACAAAATAATTATTTTTTGGCTTAGGAAAATACCCAATAGGGGTGACGACAACGACAGGGTCCGACAAGTATGATTAATTTGTCTGTCTTTTAGATTATCCAAAAATAGGACCCGTATTTTTCAGTTTACCAAAAAAGAAAAAAATTACAAAGATACGGAGCGTCAAAGTTCCGGTGTGGGGGCTTGCGACGTCACACTTAAGTAAAACTCGTGCTTAAGTGTGACGTCACGCGAAATATCAATGCGCTGTATCTTTGTCATTTTTTGTCAGAGAAAATAAAAAATACGTGTACAATATTTTTTAATAATCTAACCGATGGACCGTAAATATTTTTCCATTCGTCATGCCTATTGTATATTGTAGATTAATTAAGTTTTTATAAATAAATAAAATAGACATACCTACATAAAAACGTCGGATATTCGATCGGAGAATTCGCGTCGCTCGCTAGTGCAATCATATAAACATGAAACTTATTTGACTACATCAACGGTTCACATGACAACAATCCAACGTGCTTTAGTGATACAGATACATTTCACGTCTATATCCCTGACGGGGTAGACAGAGCCCAGGGCCGTAAGTCCCAAAGGCCGCGCTTAGCGTGATGTGATGGTGGGCGTTAAGATTGAATAACCGCCCGGTAAAGTCCGAGTCGTACTCGCGCACGAAGGGTTCCGTTATCTATAAAAAATCACGTTTGTTGTATGGGAGCCCCTCTTAAATATTTTTTTAATGTTTTTAGTATTTGTTGTTACAGCCGCCACAGGAATACATCATCTGTAAAAATTTGTCACGGTTTATGAGATACAGGTGCAGCCTGGTGACAGACAGACAGACAGACAGACGGACGGACAGCGCAGTCTTAGTAATAGAGTCCCCTTTTTAACCTTCGGGTACGGACCTCTAAAAGGGAATCAATAATAATGGTTTGCTACCTGCATCGCCTATTATCATGATTTAAATCTCGCCTATTATCATGATTTAAATCTCGCCCATTCCCTCAATCGGCTTTTACGATCTGCGCGAGAAGAGAACCAGCTGGTAATTAAATAACATTCTAAGTATTTTGTTTTTCTCCCGGACCAGCATCAAAGATAGTAAACAATGTGATAGTGATATACATATTTACGCACCTGACCAAGGTCAATGCTCTTAAATAGAATAAAGTCAACGACCGGTAATACCTACTTTGTTTTTTCTATACGCGTCCAACTATTTTTTATAATTATTGCCAGTTTAGAGCCACAACAACTAAATGCTTTTCTATAAATACAGGACTATATCATTTCCATAGTTCCGTATCTAACGGATCCTATTACTAAGACTTCGCTGTCTATCTGTCTGTCACAGGCTACATCTAAAGATCCGTGATAGATAAACAGTTGAAACTTTTACAGATTTCTGTTGCTGCTATAACAAGAAATACTAAAACAGAAATAAATATTCAAGTGGGACTCTCTCCTATACAACAAACGTGATTTTTTTGCCATTTTTTTTGCTCGATTTTAATAACGACGCTTAAAATATTCACAAAATATTTAGCTCTATATTCACATTAAAAAAACATATTTAAAGGGGCTCCTTTACAACAAACTATACCTATAACTACACAATAATAAATCTAAAATCACATTGAAAATGGATGTGGTCAATGACAAGTGAGATTATTTTGTGGCATTTTATACTATTGATAGTACCAAACTATTTGGATGTTTATCTATATATGTATTTGTTATAAAATATAGTATCGTTGAGTTAGTATCCCATAACACAAGTCTCGAACTTACTTTGGGGCTAGCTCAATCAGTGTAATTTGTCCCTATATATTTATTTATATATTTATTTATTATTTATTTATTTATATCGAGGGCCGCGAATCTCTCGCGTCGTTTAGGATTCTAACACTTGAATCATAAATCACTCCCTGCGGTCGTGATTCAATCGTTAGAATCCTTCGCTTGTTCGTGATTCATCTATAGCCCTCGATTTAAGGCCATACCCAAATTTTCCGGGTCCAGTGGCGCCGCCATTTAAAATAAATCATTTAAAAGGAAACGGAGATATCATTTAAAATTGTGTCTTGGTCAAGTTCTAGATACCCATTCAAAGTATTTTTTAAACTACTTTTTGTAGTTTAAAGTGAGAACGTAAAGCTTTTCTACGCACATTTGCGAAAAACGGCCACTTTTAGCTAATGTGCGTAGAAAAGCTTCACGTTCGCACTTTAAATTATAAAAAGTAGTTCATAAAATAGTTTTAAGGGTTATCTAGGGCTTGACCCCGGAAAATTTGGGTATGGCCTTAAATCCGTCTTTCATTCACTAATTGCATAATATACTATTTTGACCCAAGAAACTGCCTTATTAAATCTGTACTTTACCTACTTTTCCAGGATCAAACATACTAAAGTCGCCGCGAGCGCGGCGCGTGCGCACCACCTCCATGTCTCAGTCAAACAAGCGCACCACAGCAGAAAGCATCCTCCATGCGGACAGAAGAACCATTTACACAGCCGGCAGACCGCCCTGGTACAATTGTACGGGCGGGCAGGAGGTGGAGCCGTTCCTTATTGGTAAATTCTTTTTCTCTCTCACTCTCTCTCTCTCTGTCATCTTGAAAACCATGTCTCAATCAAACAAGCACACCACAGCAGAAAGCATCCTCCATGCGGACAGAAGAACCATTTACACAGCCGGCAGACCGCCCTGGTACAATTGTACGGGCGGGCAGGAGGTGGAGCCGTTCCTTATTGGTAAATTCTTTTTCTCTCTCACTCTCTCTCTCTCTGTCATCTTGAAAACCATGTCTCAATCAAACAAGCACACCACAGCAGAAAGCATCCTCCATGCGGACAGAAGAACCATTTACACAGCCGGCAGACCGCCCTGGTACAATTGTACGGGCGGGCAGGAGGTGGAGCCGTTCCTTATTGGTAAATACTCTTTCTCTCTCACTCTCTCTGTCATCTTGAAGACCATGCCTCAGTCAAAAAAGCGCACCACAGCAGAAATCATACTCTATGCGGACAGAAGAACCATTTACACAGCCGGCAGACCGCCCTGGTACAATTGTACGGGCGGGCAGGAGGTGGTGCCGTTACTCATTGGTAAATACTCTTTTTCTCTCACTTTCTCTGTCATCTTGAAGACCATGCCTCAGTCAAAAAAGCGCACCACAGCAGAAATCATACTCTATGCGGACAGAAGAACCATTTACACAGCCGGCAGACCGCCCTGGTACAATTGTACGGGCGGACAGAAGGTGGAGCCGTTCCTTATTGGTAAATACTCTTTCTCTCAGTTACATCTTCAACTGCGCTGCTTCGGAGCCCAGTGTCTACTAATACTATATCTGTACCTTTGAATCGATTGGCCAAATAAAGACTAGGCACTGTCGCGCTTTGAACACATGACTTATGTGTGTAAACGGGATTTAGCATGACCCTTTTTTCTATGGGTTTAACTTTTCGAATATGAATTACACCCTTCGTGGTCGCAGAATGAATCGTTAGATCCATCAAAAAAGGTTCGTACTGAGTCCCTTTTGAGTAAATCAAGACTACAATTGTTATTTCTTCTCCCATTGCCATCCTTTTTTTTCTACATGGTAAAGACCATAGCAGTAGAACACAAAATAAAGCACCGAATTGATTTTCTGTTCGAAGGTATATGCGGCGGCAGCGCGTCCGGCAAGACCACCGTGGCGACCAAAATCATTGAATCTCTCAACATACCCTGGGTCACCATCGTCAGTATGGACTCCTTCTATAAGGTAAAGTACCTGGGCGACCGAGCTTTGCTCGGTTACATCAATTTTTTTTTTTTAAACTTGTCTAAAAACAATGCAAAATAATAAAAAAATATAAACTTAAAAAAAAAAAAAAAAAAAGTAAGTCACCGAGTGGGATTCGAACCCGTAACACTCTTTCTAGCGGTCGCTATCCTTAACCGCTGAGCTAAATCAAGGCGGTCGCGGCGCGACGAAATTAGCCACCATATTCTGCGTGGAAAGAAAAACGCATGAAAACTCGAAAACACGCGTTTTCCCAAACATAAAACTAATCTAGATCGATTGTTTACCCCCGAAAACCCCTATATACAAATTTTCAGCGAAATCGTTAGAGCCGTTTTCGAGATCACAGAAAGGGCATTGTGTACAAGTGGCATGATTTTCAAAAGTTGCGGCCACCGATGAAAGGTATTTAGTTCGATAGAACATATTTAGACATTAATTTTTTTGTTTTACCGTTTCAGTCCAAAATGTATCGGAGCTGAGATATTTGAAGAAAAAAAATCTGTAATATTACGCTTTTTTAAACATTTCTATCGATGCAAAGCCTGCATGATTGCATTTAGGTAATAAAAAATAGTAAATGTAGGCTTTCAGTGAACTTCGCACACGTATAAAATGCACTTAAGATAAAGGGTAGGGCGAAAGTGGCGCCACCTTAAAAATAAAACTCAATTTAAAACATGTATGATAGCGATTATTATTTTTACTAAATAGCTTATATTAGTGGTTAGGTTAGATTCTCATTGAATTAAGCACAAAAATACAATGTACTTAAGATGAAAGGTAGGGCTAAAGTGGCGCCACCTTAAAATTATTATAAAAACAACGCAAATAAAAGTATGTATTGTCTTTGTTTGTAAAATAAATATTATAAAGTGGCCCTTGTTCCTACTTCCTAGTTATGTACATACATGAGTCATGCAGAAGCAGCAGAAAAGGTCCAATCAGCTGTTAATAAAGTTCATAACTGGACAAAGAAGTGGCGAATTAAGCTAAACCAGTCGAAGTCTGTCCACGTCAACTTCACCAATAAATATGATGACTACTGTCCCGTCTACATAAATGAACAGCAGGTGCCATATGAAAACACTGCTAAGTACCTAGGTATAACACTCGACGCTAAGCTTCACTGGAAAGCCCACGTCAAAAAGAAAAGAGAGGAACTTGATATAAGATTTCAAAAGATGTACTGGCTGCTTGGAAGGAACTCTGCGTTGTCAGTAAATAACAAAATACTACTTTATAAACAAAAGTAATCGACTAAGTGAATATGTGTTAGAAAATAACCTCAATCGTAGATGGGCTCGCTTTCAGTCCATAGATGCGGCTTTGCTAGGCTTCAGTGACTTTCCAGTCTTAAGTATGGATGACCTTATTTTGTATGCGTTGGGAACTTATCAAATCCTCCAAGCTCGTAGTTATTACGGAGAGCACATTAAAAATGGGTCTTATTTGATTGAAATATATAAGGAGCCCCATTTGGAAGACTTTAGACAGCAGAATCCTGATTGTAATGACCCATGGCCACTGAGAGGTAGGATTCAATCACGGCATGTATTAAATAGAACTTATTATGTATATATTTTAGTAGAAAGGGGATAAGAGGGAATAAACGCCATATTAGGGCACTATTGCTCATGTGTCGTTGGAAAACGAACCCTAGGCTGTTGTTCCCATATAATGTCTATTATATGGTTTGTGGGATGGGGAAGATACCAAGAACATCTGTTTCCCCCAGCTTAGTTTTTAATAATACAATAATACGACGCGACCAAGAAAATGAGGCTTATGATGAACCCGAAAATGTATAACTATTACTATTGCTTTTGGTATCAATACATATAATAAAACAGTAGGAACCGCGTGTCTGTACATTTGATAAAATTAACAAAAAATGGGTGTGGGCAATAAAAAAAGAGTAACAGAACACGAAAATTTTATTTTTTTATTTTTTTGTCTCTCTGTATGTACTCGCTAATCTCCGGAAATACTGGACGGATTCGAATGAAACTTTTTTGTTATATAGCTGTTAAGCCTGAGTGTTGCTCAGGCTTAACAGCTATATAACAAAAAATCAATTATAGGCTATAATTGATTTTGGAAAATGGAACACCTGATGCAGAACCTTAATAGTCCAGCTAAACTATAAGAAATATAAAAATGACGCCTTAGCAAAAGTAGTTAAGCCTGATGAACATTTTTTGTTGAGATATAAAAATCGAAGATCTAGAACACCTGATGCGAAAACTTAATGGTCCAGCTTATCTACAAGAAATATAAAAATGACGCCTTAGCAAAAGTTGTTTTGTTTAGCCTACTGAGCATTTTTTATTGAGTTATAAAAATCGAAGTTCTGGAACACCTGATGCAGAACCATAATGGTCCAGCTAAACTATAAGAAATATAAAAATGACACCTTAGCAAAAGTAGTTCAGCCTGATGAACATTTTCACACGCACGTTTCAAAGTCCACGCGAACGAAGTCGCGGGAATCAGCTAATTTTTAATAAATGAATGATTTTATTTGTTTTTTTTTTTTGTTTAATTTTTATTTCCTTTCTATAATAACATAATAGATCCCTCTAACGATATAAATAAAACTTATTACATATACATGGACGATATTTTTTATTATTTATTATTTAATTTTGAAAACCGATATATCGGCTTCGATATTATTTACATCAAAATTTTTTATTGAGCAGTCATTCTTAATTATAGGACTATTCATAAATAATAATCACGTCGGTGGCCGCTAGAAAAAAAATCATGCCAAGGCTCATACAAAATTACCCAAACCCCTTTATAAATAAACATATATATATATACATACATACATATATACAAGAATTGCTCGTTTAAAGGTATAAGATATAGCGAACTAAGGTGCTAATGAAACAAAGTGGATCTGTTTGATCCATCACCGTCTATAGACAAGGAGTATTTCAAAAATAAATAAGAAACAAATGGTGACTTTTTGGCGCTAAATTATATGTCACATGGACTCCTACAAGGTAAATATAAAATGTTAATGAAACCAAGTGGATCTGTTCGATCAATCGCTGTCTATAGACCAGAAGTATTTGAAACATAAATAAAATACAAAATAGCGAGTTTTTGGTATGGTAACTTTTTTTATTCAAAACCTATTGAATGTGTATCAAAATGAATGAAACAACTTAGGTACGTTTAAATATAATATGGAAGACTAAGACGCGCTAAAAAACTAAATAAAACTTCGTCCATCCGTATTCCCGGTTTGTATGTACTTAGTTCAAGTTAGAAGAAATTTCACGCAATTTTCTATGGGTTCACGCAAGTTTGATGAAAATCTATTTAGCCCAGTCTTTCCCAAAGTGGGCGATAACGCCCCCTTGTGGGCGCTGCAGGTCTCAAGGGCGGGGTAAGAGACCCAGAAAGAAAATGTTTTTTTTTTGCTAGGAGCTTTATTTAGCTAAGAGGCCTCTTAAACAACGACTGCAAGAGCTCTCGACTCTCAACAACAACCACATAAATATCATCCTCCACTTTGAGAATAAATATTTACATAATATACATATATAGGTCACAATAATTAATTAATTTAATTTGAAGTTATAGTAGTTTTTAAATAGGTAAAAAAATGGGGCTGCTAAAAAAATATTTATTCTCAAAGTGGGCAGTAGACAAAATAAGTTTGGGAACCACTGATTTAGCCGTTTAAAGGTTATTAGGGGCGCTTGAAAGACAGGGTTTTCAAGTCTTCATAGTAAATAACAGATGGCGCTACAGATATCAAGTCGTATCGGTACTTCCGCTACTCACTAGATGGCATTGTAGACAGTCCCCACTCCCCGTTTAAGTATCGAAAAGCACCTGGGCGAACGAGCTTTGCTCGGTTACATCTCAAACATTTACTATTTTTTTTTAACTTGTCTAAAAATAATAAAGATTTAAAAATTATACATAAATTTAAACATAAAAAAAAAAACAAAAGTCACCGAGTGGGATTCGAACCCGTAACACTCTTTTTAGCAGTCTGCGTCTTTAACCGCTGAGTCAGAGGGATAGCGCCCAGCGGGACAAAATTAGCGACCATATTCTCCGTGGAAAGAAATGCATGAAAACTCGAAAGCACGCGTTTTCCCAAACAAGACTTATCTAGATCGATTGTTAACCCCCGAAAACCTCCATATACAAATTTTCACCGAAATCGTTAGAGCCGTTTCCGAGATCACAGAAATATACATATAAATAAATATACAAGAATTGCTCGTTTAAAGGTATAAGATATACGTACATTGTCACTATGCGCGCGGCAACCACTTCGGCAACGGAGTGGTAAATTCAGTGACATGAATCGTATGTCTAGAGTAATAAGATTTAAATTGGCTTGCAATGCTCCTCTCGCTATCTAAACGAAAAGGTGTCGTATTCTGACGCGAGCAAAATTAAACCGTATCGCTGACCACATTGAGTAGATATTTGTTTGAATTCCTTTGCTTAGTAAGACTTCTTCCAACTGCCTCCGTGGTGTAATGGTTAGAGCGTTCGGCTCATACCCGGAGGTCGCGGGTTCGATTTCCGGCGGGGGCAACGACTTTGTGTTGTTGTTCTAATTTGGTTAGGACATTGCAGGCTGATCACCTGATTGTCTGATAAGTAAGGTGATCCGTGCTTCGGAGGGCACGTTAAGCCGTCGGTCCCGGTCACTGTCTTTGACATTGGTCGTTACCTAAAACCATGTCAGAGGCCTTTAAGGCGGTATAAAAACTCTGACACTAGTGTTAGTCACTAACACACACGATAAGAAGAAGAAGAAAGACTTCTGTACATGAGTACTACTAGTATTTGCTCTGTGGTCGAGGATTTTTTTAATTTGCATAGAAAATAAACTTGTTTACATTTTTATTTTCAGGTACTTAACGAGAAACAGCACCAGTTGGCGACCCGCAACGAATACAACTTCGACCACCCGGATGCGTTCGACATGGAGCTTCTATACGCCGTGCTGCAGAGGCTCAAGGAGGGCAAGAAGGTCGAGGTCCCTATCTACAACTACGTCACGCACTCCCGGGAGAATCGGACTGTGAGTACTTGCATCGCTTTCGCATGGTAAGCAACGTGCCCAAGCATGGTCCGCCCTTGGATTGGTGGCCAAAGATTTTATTACAGCTTCGCTTTTGTATCAGAAATGCGTGTTTTTGTATATTAATTATATAATACCAAATTGTATATTTTTTTGTTAATAATAGAAAAGAAAAGACATGTGCACAATATTTTTAATAATTTATGTGAAGAACCAATCAGACATTTTCAGGTATCATGGTGGCAGTACAGTGACGTCAGGCCCAATCGACTGTTGTCATTGGACCATCAGTTGACAGGTTCTTTTGCTCCGTCAAATGTATCCAATAACAGTAGTTTAAATTGGACCTGGTGTCTTTTTTTTTTCTTTTCTTGATTATGGCGGTCATACTTCGTTGAAGCTTATTTTGCCCGTGTCTAGTAATATCTCTTCTTTATTCCTAATCCTAAACCCTTAACTATACAATCAAAGGTTGGTATAGGTCCTTTGATTGCTTCACGGGAGCTTCTGGCGACAAATCTATACGAGTCCACTGGTTTTCATAGCCGATTGAGTGGTGGACGGCGCCCAAAGACGCTTACCGCAGTCCGCAAATAAATATCACTACAACCGCACTATGATTGTCCACTTTAAACATTTCACATATTGTCCATGAGAATGAGCATTTATAACACTAAACTACACCAATTTCATATTATAAAGTCCACTAGAATCAATTTGCAAAACAATTTGAAGCAAAACTCCAACTGGACCCCTTGACTTCCCGCCAAAAACTCCGGACCTGGTGTCACATATTTTTGAAAACGGGCCATCGACCACTTCCTACATTATGTATGGACTCGCCGCACACGGTGAAGATGGTGGCGGCCACTAATTTAGTAGAAAAGTGGTCGGTGGACGCGTTTTGCGGTGACCCGTTAATGAACATTAACATCATGATTGTATTTTTTCTATGGGTGTTGCCAGAAAACGATGTACGGCGCAAACGTGATCATCTTCGAGGGTATCCTCGCGTTCTACAACGCCGACGTTCTGAAGCTGTTGGACATGAAGGTGTTTGTTGACACTGATGCGGACATTCGGCTCGGCAGACGACTGAGGAGGTAAAACTCAATTTTGAATTGAAAAATATTTATATAATTTTGTTTTCTTTTTTTGGTTATTTATTTTTTGACAGTTATTTTAATATCTGGCAGTACATAGAGGGTCGTGCTCCTGCAGTGGAGACAAAAAGACCTGATGATGATGATGATATTTTAATATCATTATATTATTGTAATCTAGTATGGTCCTTCCACGTTGTATAATCAGGTCCTGAGAAAAAAATAATGTTTTACGCGCGTGAGTTAAGGCCATGCCCAAATTTTCCGGGGTCCAGTGGCGCCGCCATTTGAAAGGAAACGGAGATATCATTCAAAATTGTGTCTTGGCTTGTCTCAAGCCCTAGATAACCCTTAAAACTATTTTATGAACTACTGTTTATAGTTTAAAGTGAGAACGTGAAGCTTTTCTACGCACATTAGCCAAAAGTGGCCGTTTTTCGCAAATGTGCGTCGAAAAGCTTCACGTTATCACTTTAAACTACAAAAAGTAGTTTAAAAAATACTTTGAATGGGTATCTAGAACTTGACCAAGACACAATTTTAAATGATATCTCTGTTTCCTTTTAAATGATTTATTTTAAATGGCGGCGCCACTGGACCCCGGAAAATTTGGGTATGGCCTTAAGCTACTTCCTATACAAAATACCTTTTCCGTAAAATGAGAAGTTTAATTTTCTACCGCTCTAAGGGACCATAGACCTCCACGCATTCCCGTGACAAATGGCCTTGACAGACAGACGGATAACGAAGTGATCCGTAGCTTCCGTTTTTTCCTAACCTAAAAATGATGACTTACTTATTTTTCCTTCTCAACCCTAAAAATGACGACTTCACATTATTCTTCCTCAAGGGACATAGTACAACGCGGGCGCGAGCTGGAAGGCGTTCTAAAGCAGTACATGAGCCACGTGAAGCCGGCCTACCAGAGCTACATCGCGCCGCTCATGGCGCACGCAGACATCATCGTGCCGCGGGGCGGTGACAACAAGGTGGCCATACACCTCATCGTGCAGCACGTGCACAAGCAGCTGCAGCTGGTGAGTTGCTTTTGTTTGAAAGTGCCGCGACCGACCGGTAGATGGCGCTGACAAATTTTGCCTGCGACCGAACGGTAGATGGCGTTGACGTACAATAGCTCGTGAGTTGCTTTTGTGTAATTTTTTGCGGCAACTGCCAATAGATGGCGCTGACATACAATAAAAATTGAATGACACCAAGGTCACAAAAGCGCACCCCATGCTAGAATGTGTGCCGGGGACAACAAGGTGGCCATACACCTCATCATGCAGCACGTGCAGCTGCAGCTGGTGAGTTGCTTTTGTTTAAAAGTGCCACGACCGGCCGGCGCTGACAAGTGTTTTTTTCGCGCAAATATGACGGGGCTGTATGGACTATGTTTCCTTTGCACTAAAAACGCAGGTAAGCAGATAGTAAACCACGTAGCAATTATACAATGTCCTTTTTTATTAAGTACAAATATTTTAAGGGGTGATTCAGTCCATCATATGGAACAACTTTTCCCAATAAATGTATATCGAAATACGAAAAGAAAATTTTCATTTTTCATAGTAATGATATCACGTGACTACTTCGATTTGTATGAAAACCGAAAAAATATTTTTCGTATTTCGATATACATTTATTGGGAAAAGTTGTTCAAAATGATGGACTGAATCACCCCTTAAAATATTTGTACTTAATAAAAAAGGATATTGTATATATTTTGCTTTCGGTAAATATTTGCATAGTTGGTTTTTTCTTTAATTTTTTCCTTACAATTGAGAAAAGCACTATATATGCTTTGGCGGGAATGTTATTGCCGGACGGATTGTAATAAAAGTTTATTTATACGCATGTGTAGAACACTAAACAATAAACTCGTAATTATTGTAAAAGCATCACTAACGCTGCCTTGACAACTTCTCGTCCGGCAATGCCTTACTTCCCGCCCTCTGCAGTTATGTACACATATAAATTGAATAACACACTGGACATATGCCTCCCCCAAGGATTTCCAAAACGACCGATCGGAAGCGCCTTCCTGCAACCTTGCGCAGGTCGTCTGACCATCTAGCAGGTGGGAGGCCTACCGGCAAGCGCAGCCCTCGCTTTAAATCAGTCCTTTATTCTCTAATTGCATAATATACTATTTCGTATACTAGAACGTATTTAAGAACTGTCGTCTATTGTTTCAGCGTGGGTTCAAAGTGCGAGAGAAGCTGGCGGTGGCTCACGTCGGGCAGCCCGTGCCTGACTCGCTCTACGTACTTAAGGACACGCCACAGGTGAGGGTAGTACTTTAACAGAGGTCTTGATTATGCCTACCTATCATCATCATCATCATCAGGTCTTTGTCTCCACTGCAGGAGCACGACCCTCTCTGTACTACCAAAGCCATACTTGGCCAGTGCCTACACTCTCCTCGCTGGCCAGTCGGGTTGGAGAGGTCTCGTCGATGTTTTAAGCCTTGTTTAGCTTGAACAAGCTAAAACAAGGATTATCTACAAGACAAAATTTTAAATGATATCTCCATTTCCTCTCAAATAATTTCTTTCAAATGACAGCACTCGACCCCGGAAAATTCATGTATATATATTAATGTTTATGCATTTTTTCCTTAACGTGTCCCCTAAGACCTGTTTCGAAACCAGGGTTGCCAGCTTAAAATGAAGAGCCTCATAAAATATTTATTAAAGCTCATATGTATTTTCCACAGGTACAAGGTCTCCACACGTTCATACGAAACAAGGACACGCCGCGAGACGAGTTCATTTTCTACTCGAAGCGACTCATGCGATTGGTCATAGAGTTTGCTTTGTCCCTCCTGCCGTACTCTGAACACAGTGTGGACACCCCACAAGGATTCCAGTATAGAGGTGAGATTGGCAAACGTACATCCTCACTATCCTTTAAATTTATAAAAAAATCTACACTACATATATCAGTTAAATTCATCTTTAATAGGGGTGACGACAGGGTCAGAGAAGTATTATTGTTATTAGTCCATCTTTTAGGTTATCCAAAAATAAAGGAACCATATTTTCCAGTTTATCAAAAAATTCACAAAATACGAAGCATCAAAGTCCCGGACTGGGGGCTTGCGACGTCACCGCTAAGTAAAAATCGTATCTAGCCGTCACGTCATGCGAAATTTCAACACGGTGTATCATTGTAATACAATATTTTTTTAATAATCTGACTGATGGATCAATTTCTATTCGTCATGCCTATTCTGTCTTCGATGCATTGCTTGTGGACACGCGGTGCCACTATTTCGGAGAGGGGAGGGGGGGAACGATCCCCCAGATCCCCCCTCGATACGCCTATGACTACTTCTATCTATATATTATAATTTTTCTCATTTCCTCAGGTCGTAAATGCGACGTGGAGAAGATATGCGGCGTGTCCATCCTGCGAGCGGGCGAGACCATGGAGCAGGCGGTATGCGACGTTTGTAAAGACATCCGCATCGGCAAGATCCTCATACAGACCAACCAGCAGACTGACGAGCCCGAGGTACGTGTTATATCATCACCAGAAAAAAAACAGATTCCATTTTTCCATCTTCACGCCCATTATCTCGCTAAGTAACCAGGTGTTATGGGCTCTGACTCTGTCTGTCTCGTTAGGAATATAGACGTGATAATGTGAAACAAAAAAGAGGGGTTTTGTAAGTTTGATGCTAGTGTCTGTCTGTGTGTATATCTAGCATCGTAGTGCTCGAATGGATGTACCAATGTCGATACGGTTTTTACGTGAAAAGCAACTTTCTTTGCGGTACTTACCAATGTTTGATGAAAGTCGGTTTTGTAATATACCGCAAGACCCAAAATGCTCTGTCTGCCTCATTAGGGATAAAGACGTGATAGTATGTATGTATGTATGTAATATACCTGACAAATAATAAATGGCGCTACGATGCTCAGAACGGCAAAACACTTTTTTATGCTGCTATTTTCTGTCGGTCAGAACCGTCATACCCTAGAGCGAGAGAGAGAGCAACGGAACGCTTCAGCACCGGCCGTGTGGCAAAGAATAGCAGTATGCGAAAGCTGTGTGGTTTCCGGCAGAGTAGAATAGGACCACTCCAAGTCCTCCCGTGGATGTCGTAGAAGGCGACTTAGGAAATACAAGCTAAACAAAGCTTTTAAACATCATTAAGACCTCTCCAACCCATCTGGCCAGCGAGGAGAGTGTAGGCCAAGTCCTCTGGCTGGTCTGGCCAAGTATGGCTCTGTTAGTATAGAGAGGGTCGTGCTCCTGCAGTGGAGACAAAAAGACCTGATAATGATGAATGATGATGCGAAAGTGCATATGCTGACAGATGCAACCCAGCCCTTAAACTTTTAAGTTCATTGTTTTAAATAAAAGCTTCTTAATCAGGTCTTTTTAAGTCTCCACTGCAGGAGCACGACCCTCTATACTATCAGAATCATATTTTGCCAGAGCAACTAGAGGACTTGGCCTACACTCTCTTCGCTGGCCAGAAGAGTTAAAGAGGTTTCATTGATGTTTATAAGCTTTGTTCAGCTTGTATTTCCTAAATCGCCTTCTACGACATCCACGGGAAGATTGGTATGGTCCTTATTCTACTCTGTCGGATACTACACCGCATAAATTGTATTGCTTTTTGTGCCGCATAATTTTCTCTGTTTATCTCTATGGTTGACTGGTAGAAAATGCTCTTAGCATTAAGTCCGCCATTTGTTAAAAGTATATTTGTACATTGGAACCATAAAGTAAGCTACTATATATAACTAAAAGCTTATTTAAAAATAAACTATTTGTTTTTAGTTGTACTACTTACGGCTGCCCAAAGACATCAAAGACTACCGCGTTATACTTATGGATGCCACCGTAGCGACTGGCGCGGCCGCCATTATGGCCATACGAGTGCTGCTCGACCACGACGTGCCAGAGGAAAATATCAGCTTGGTTTCTCTACTTATGGCTGAGATTGGCGTGCACTCTATCGCATACGCGTTCCCTAAGGTAAGAGACAGAACGAGTGCTTCTAGGCTACAACGTGCTAGAGGAAAATATCAGCTTGGTCTCACTGCTTATGGCAGAGATTGGCGTGCACTCTATTGCGTACGCGTTCCCTAAGGTAAGAGACAGATCAAAGCCGGCGATAAGAGACTTTAAGAGAGAAAGAGATAGATGGATTGCCGCCATTATGGCCATACAAGTGTTACTCGACCACAACGTGCCAGAGGAAATCATCAGCTTGGTCGAAGTACTTAGGGCTGAAATTGGCGTGCACTCTATTCTGTCTGCCATTCGAACAAAGACATGATAATGTATCTGTTACTGATATATCTCACTCTTGTCCAGGTAAAAATCGTGACATCAGCACTGGACCCAGAGATCAACGAGAAATTCTACGTTCTGCCTGGGATCGGCAACTTCGGCGACCGCTACTTCGGCACCGAGCCGAATGACGACGAGTGAGAG
This sequence comes from Acrobasis consociella, assembly GCA_963555685.1. Classification (NCBI taxonomy): domain Eukaryota; kingdom Metazoa; phylum Arthropoda; class Insecta; order Lepidoptera; family Pyralidae; genus Acrobasis; species Acrobasis consociella. The sequence goes on from OY743114.1 coordinate 1,772,790, forward strand.
CCGAAGATGGCCGAATGATTAAATGTGTGGTGGAAAAGGTATGTGGTAGATCTATTTTTATGTTACTTTGTGGACTAGTGTGATGAATTTTTTACCTTTTTTTTTATGAACATATATTTTACACAAGTAAATAAATAAAAAATTATTGGTCGTTTTGGAAACTTCTGGTGGAGGGCCTATATCCAGCTGCTGTGGATCTCCAGTTGCTGATATGATGAATACATACAAACATACATTATCACGCCTGTTTCCCATAGAGGTAGGCAGAGATTATGGACCTCCGCTTGCTACGATCAAACAAATGATGAATTAAACTTTGACAAAAAAAAACTAACTAAAATCGAAGTACCGTAGTCCAACCGAAAAATTAAAGGTGTTTTTTAAATGAACGAACATAAAGATGAGAAAATGTCACACAAGAGTCCACGTATGTATGAAATAGATCTATTGGCTGTATGTATAGCGCTAAAATTGTTGAAACAAAGTAGGTAATATAACTTATATGTTGTATATTTAGGGGCAAGTTGTATGTGGAAGTCAGACGCGCAGTTTTCAAACCATCCATGGTAGTTTTTTTTTTTTAAATCGTGTACTTACGTGACAGTATTTGTCAACAATTTTTACTTTTATTTAAAATGAATTGCTACGCATAATAAAATGTACTTAAGTATTATGTTTTATTTTTGTTAAAAAAATATATTAAGTTTTTTTTTACTTTTTTTTCAGTGAATATTTTTTACAAAAGCAAAAATTGATTTTGTCAAAAGATGAAAAGTTTTTTTTCTACCAGGTACGAGGTTTGATAATGCGCTGCGTCTTAACTCTAGTTGTAAGATTCTAGTCTCCACTAATACTAACTAACAACGACTAATCGCTTCCAACAGCGAAATTCTAGGTCCACGAAACAAGTACAAATGCATAAAAAAACTAAAAAAAAACAGTTTTATCCAAAAAAAACAGGAAATACTTTTGAAAAATGTAGTATGTACCACTCGGCCTGATAAATTGTATAAATCAATCGGATATTAAAAAAAAAAACTTGCATATAAGTATGTACTATATGAACGATTTTTTCAATAAATATGAAGTAACATATTTTACTGTGAATTTATGATAATTTATTTCAGTTTTTAACACATTTTTACATTGGATTCTTTGCCAAGCAGTGGAAAAACAGAGGTTTTTTGAAAAAAAAAACATATTTTTAAATAAAAAATGGCAGTGTACTTAGTGTTAAACGTCACAAAACTGTAGCTGAGCCAAAGAAGACGTTCCTAAGAGAATAACAACTAGATAAGTAATTTATTCCGGCTTGCCCAGCGTTGGGACATGACGCGTGGACTGACACAGCAACTTGTCCAGACGATTGTATAGTATTGTGTAGTGTAAACAGCACAGATGTATTGTCAAAGAGAAACAAATAGTAGGTCTTTTAACCAAGATTTTACTTTTTTTTATTAAATATTTATTATATTTTTTATTATAATATTTATTTCAGGTACTTAATATGTTTATAGTTTAATTTAAATTGTATATATTTATTTTATTCTCAATAATAAATACCTATAATATTTGACATGAAATAAAATATACATTTATGAAGGCCTAACAAAAGATAAAACTATTTTAAAGGCAAATTCTGAGCGCCTCTTGAGGCGTCCAATACAAAACAGATACTCGAAGTCACTTAGGAAAAAAATAAAAAATTGCAAAAATAATTGTTTTATTAATAATTTCTGGATCTATTCCAAAATACTTTACATTTTTAACTTTAATGAAATATTTTTGACAATATTCCTGTGCAATGTCTTTAAATTAAATGTTGTGTAAAACGCTTCTCTAATAAGAGATTCTGCATACAATTGTATTGTATAGTGCTGAAGTATATGCATTTGACATAATCCAATAAATGTATGCTATTCGATCAAAAGCGGACTCATTTGCCTCCATTTATATACATGTATAAATAAGCTAATGAAACATCGAAATATAATTTAACTTTCAAATCGCTGGGAAAAAAACATTTTTAAATAAAATAAAAAAAGTATAATTTGGGAGTTATTTAGGTACAGTCGGCTAACGGGATATCTGGGCCTTGCCTCTATATTTTGAATTTTCTCTTAAACAAAAATGTATATTAACATGAAAATATCATCTACCTTACCTTTTCCCATTTTATTTGGGGTCGGCGCAGTATGTCTTATTCCTCCATAATCCCAACATGAAAATAATCTGAAAGATTTTAATGAAGTCTCTCTAAATGTTTACTTTTATGTTAATATTATTTTGAGTTACGGAGAAAATTAAATATACAATGTCCTTTTTAATTAAGTACAAATATTTTAAGGGGTGATTCAGTCCATCATTTTGAACAACTATTCCCAATAAATGTATATCGAAATACGAAAAAAAAAAATTCATTTTCGATAGTAATGATATCACGTGACTACTTCGATTTGTATGAAAACCTTAAATTTTTTTTTCGTATTTCGATATACATTCATTGGGAAAAGTTGTTCAAAATGATGGACTGAACCACCCCTTAAAATATTTGTACTTAATTAAAAAGGTCATTGTATAGGTAGAGAGCCGGCCAATGTATCTCGTTAGTAGACTGTACATAGGCATCAGAGATACCTGACCCCTCCTCTATCTATATCTTGAATTATCTCTTAAACTGAAAATTATATTTACATGAAAATGTATATTCAAAAAGACTTCATTAAAATCTCTCTGAATACACATTTTCATTTTAATATTATTTTCAGTTTAAGACAAAATTCAAGATGTAGGTGGAGGGGGGGGGGGGGGGGGTCAGGTATCTCTGATGCTGACTGTACATAGGCAAATGAAGTCCAATCAAATATCTGACATAATATGGTGCTTACAAGTCAACTGCGTGTTCCGAATATTTAGATATACTATATTAAAATTAAATGTACTATTCCATTCCTGAGTAGCGCTGCCACTATTATGTATTTATATATATATCGAAGAGATCTTCTCAATTTGTCCCAATAAAAGCACTGAAATTATATGTACAATAAGATGTGTGTTTTGTATAAATATATCATGTATATTTGTATTTACTGTCGATTTAATGGAGAAAACAGCAATAATTTGTATGAAAGCACTATTATTCTAATTATATATTTTCAGAATTTATTTGATCTTACTGTTCATAAATATTCGGCATTCGTATATTTTTTATTTTGGGTAGTTATTAATTTGTATACCTACATCACATTTTTATATTTTATTTTTAAGTTATATATATTTGCATGATTCCTCAAACATATTATTGTTTTTTTCTCCTTTAAATGAACTATATATTTGCACGAATCTTAAACTAAGTCGAATTCTTATGGCTTCGAATGTGAACTGTAGAAATATTTATTAGACGTATGTAGAAGTTGGAATTTTATATAATTTTACTGCTTTCGTTCAGTATTAGTCGTAAATGCAAAGTGCTTAATTTGGACCTTTGACTTAATTATGAAAATTGTATATATCGTCTCACAAAATACATATAATGAAACTATTTTAAGCGTAGATTTAGTGAATGATACTAACAACGTTCCCCTATTTGTGAATATATTCATTTCTCTGAAAAATAACGATTGATTTGCATAGAAACTTAGCCGATAAAAAGAAAAATATATATTTTTTCATTTTAATAATTTTATTATCATTGAGCTGGTTTATAGATAAATTTTATGTTATTTTAATTTTATTGGTTCTTGTACACTTGAAATTCACAAACAAAACATTTATGAAAGTAAACACTGAATAATACGTGGATAACTTAGTATCATGTACTGATACTAAGTTATATGTACTATAAGTATCATAAGTAAGTAGTAAGGGTAAGTATCATGTACTAAATCTGCACTTAAAATAGTGTCAATAAAATGTGTTAGATATATAAGAATCGGCATTTAATTGTAGTATATATCTCACCTCGCCGTTTCCGAAATCCAAAAAATATGATATTAATTTAGGTTTAACTTGCAGGATTCGAGTATTGTATTTTTATTTATAAGATTCTTGAGCTGTGTTCTCGATCTCCGTTGCCTCGTGCCTCGCGCTTCGCTTGGAGACATTATAAGTTATATTGCACTTAAGGCAGCTTAATAAATTTGATGTAAGTGCAGTTAGTAACATAAATACAACGTGGAAGAGACATACCCTTAATAAAAAGAACCACGGGGTATACTATATAACTATATAGTCTAAGGAAATTAAAATAAAAGTCAAAAATTTTAAAAAATCTACTAAAATTTGCAATTTGTATGAGAATGTAATTTTTTTTGTTGTTTTTGACTGTTATTTTGATATCATTGTACTATTAAGCCCGTGATTTATGTATAGCCCGTGGTTCGATTTTTTTTTTAAATTGAAATTAATCTGTCTTGACTCGAAACGAGGCACGGTTGTCAGCGAGGCTGTCTCGAGTTGCGAGAACACTGTTCACACATAAAAGGTCGACAACTCAGTTAGTAGACGTGAAATAAAAGCATATGTGTTATGATCTATAACATACATTATACCTACAACATTTAATATCAGATAAATTGTAAGCTGACGTGTTCGGAGAAAATTCTGCAGTGTAGTTTGTTGCCGCTTCTTCTGTACTAGCGCTTAAGAATCCCTTTACCCTAAATATTCCTATACAAACGTAGTCTACGTTTTTTTTCTAAACCACATGTCAGACTTCGGTAAAAATTGTAATTTTACAATTTTTCTAGGGTTATAATTGGTTTCCGACACTAAAATTATAAATAGGAAAGAAAATATAAGGATGAAGGAGTTTCCCATACTGTGAAAACCAGTTATATGCCTAGATATGTGCAATATCTTAGTAGTCTACGTTTTATATCATTTCGAAATAAAACGTTGACTACGTTCGTATGGAAAAGTATAGTTAGGTAGGGTATCGGGACTCTTAAGAAGCGGCAGTTAACTTAGCTGTAAATAAATGATCTGACGTCAACAACTATTATGAAATCGAAAGAAATTCACAATTATAAAGTGATACAAATGTCTAAAGATAAATAAAGAATTTTTAACTTTTTTTATGCAATCGAAAGCAATATTGACAATTATCAAGTAACACAATTATCCAAAGATAAGTAATGATTTTCACTTTAACTTTAAAGACATTATATGTAGTTAAACTCTATTGACTTGGCTGTCGATCTGCAAATATATATGTGCTAATTTTGTTCTATTCGCCGACTGAACAATGCGCACGCATATTATAAAAAAATACATGTATTTAAGGTTGAATAGTGAATTGCTTTTAGTGAATTTTGATGCACGAATTTTGTACAATAAGGTTTGAATACGGAATAATTTATTTTTGTCTCGATCAGAGGATTGTAGAAAAAATTGGTAGAAGTGACGTTTAGTAGTGATAGTAAAATACGCGTGGTTAAGATACAAATGTTATATAAAAAGTGAAACTGATCTTGTGGCATTCAAAGCATGCTTATATTACTAGTGATTTGTTTTTATTTATTTAACTTTATTACAAAAATTGTAACAGGCGGTTTTTAAGGCCGTTTTTTTTTTGAGATTGTATGGGAGTCTGCTTTCGTATTTCTAAATGTACAGATTACTTAAGAGGTTTATGAGTCTTGCGGCCCTGAGTTCTGCTTGCTTAGCCACAAGATACAAAAAGTTATGTCTGCCCCATTAGGGATAAAGACGTGGTAGTATGTATATCATATTTATAACACATTGGACGATCTAGCTAGCTTTCAGCTGTTTTAAAAAACCGACATACGACATTATATGTGTATGTACATCTTTATCCTTAATGGGGTAGACAGAACATTTTTGGTCTTGCGGCTCTAAGCAGATAGAGCCCATGGCCTCAAAACCCAAAGGCCACTATTAGCGAAATGGTGGGCGAGAAAGTAGAAAAAGAAATCAAAATAGTGATGAGTTGCTAACCGCTTTGCCTTTCACGTGATTAGCATTTCGCCCCTTCTCTTTGTCGGCTTTTACGATCTGCGCGGAAAGAGTAGCAGCTGGTACATTTAACGATTTTTCTTTCTCCCAGACCAGCCTGGTCTTTGTATGTCACTGCACTTAACTGAATTTACTATAAAACATAGCGCACTGGAATACAAATAACCAAGCTTACTTTAACGATTTTCTTTTAATGAAAATAAAAGAAATCTATATACACGAACATATAAATAGGTTACTTTTAATATAAATAAAACAAATCATGCGGTTTGAAAAGTTTGTATTCTGATTTTTAGAAGACTGGCAACCCCAGACGAAATAAATACATATGTATATGCTATTGCTAAATATGTACAACAAAATGTATTAAATATCATGATATACATGCCTACAATCAATGCTATTTGTCATATATTTATTATATGTAACACGATCGAGTCGTAATTTTATATAGAAATTAGGAATAATGTACAAAATATCTCATGCTGTCTACATATGTATGTATAATTGTATATGAACTGTATTAACAATGGACATACAAGGTTAACAAATACCTTATAATACAGAAAATATTTTTGCCGTGTGATTTAAAAAAAAATGGTAAGAAAATATTAGTATTTCTCCCGAGTGATTTAAAAAAATGTATGGTAATAAAATATTAGTAAACTACTTTTTGTTTATTAATAAATACAAACATTGTCGTGCCCGTTTCGCGAGTGTCGGATATTTCCGACAAAAAGCTCCTGCTCGTATGCACATAACTTAGTATTCACATCCCTTTTTGGTTGTAGGTATTTATTTTAGATTTACTTATTCTCGCGCTGGGGCACGACAACTGATACAAAGTCTCGCGGTGAAAGGGTTAATTTACAAGAACCATTTTTCAATATGGCGTCTACAAAAATTACGACTCGAAATGATTTTATTTGAGCCCTTTATAAGCACAAGTTGGTGTATAAATGTCTATTAAATAAGATATAGGTATAAGTCGCTGTGAATACGAAAAATACAAAAACAGTCTGAACGTATAAAAAGAAATAAATTATTGAGATACTTCAATATGCATTTTAATTCTACTGTATTTTAAAATACTTCTCTTCTAATATAACATCAATGTAAATGTATATATAAAACTTATATCACATACAATAATTATTCTGGTTTAACATATTTTGATACTGTTATGTTATGAGAGTAAATAAGACGAAAAAAAATAATGACAATTCATTGATCATATTCATTTTCAACGTGGCTTTAGATTTATTAATGAAACTGATATTAAGCGCGCCAATTTAACTGCAATAAACTCAAGGGCCTGACACGCTGTGATAGTGCAAGATAGTCTTGTTTGTTTGTTTGTAATAACTTTATTGTACCAAAACAAAATAGTCTTATTGCATCTTCGAATAGAAGAAAAAGAAAAAAGCCATGTTTTTTCCTTATCACCGACCGAACTTTTGTTCATGGTAGGGTTATGTGCACACTTCAAATTGCATATACTTGAACTGGACTTATAGCTCGACCATGAATAAAATATACTTGGTATCATTAATATGACTCTCTTACAAATCTAAACTACTTTATATTCTAAATCTTTCAATAAACTGACGTCTCTGTTTGGTATTTCATACAAAAAATGATTGTTTTGACGTTAAAAAAGTATCTGATTTGACTTTTTGGAAAGTTAGCAGACTCATTATTTCAATAATAAAACTAGTAATCAACAGTTCTACAAAACTAGTTAACCTGTAATTGTTTTCCTTGCAATACTTGGAAGGAACTTACCGCAGACCACGGCGGACTATCAGATATGGTCGCAGGTGTCGATGTACCGCTGGAAGGCCACGTCTAGGTGTTCCAGGCGGGAGCAGGACTCGCTGTGGGCTAGCTGGTTCTTCCTGGAACGGTTTAGAAAAACATAAAAATCTTCATACCTCTTTTTTTCTCTTGTAGTTTTTAGCTTTCGCACTAATATAATATTTTAAAAAATGACCTTCAATAAGAGAAGAATCCTACATTGGGTAAAAAAAATTGTCTTTGACTTTGACTTTTCAAACCAAGCTTAGCCTAAAACATTTATCCCATCAAAAACAATACTTGTCAAAAAAAACAAGTCTCGCAACTCAGTTGTTCTGCAGTAAAAAGTTGTGAGATCCATGTAATACCAAGTTGGTTATTAATTTATTCAGTCTCTACTTAAGCGACTTTCTGTCTTAATACGTCCAGTCTCTAAGACCACGATCGTGGTCCATAACAATTGAAAATCAATTGTGTCTGGAATCTCCGTACTCGAAGCATTAAGTTGTTACGTAATAATTAACAGCATTTTATAGTGACGCATATCAATATTAAAATTCTTTAGTGTTTTATATAAATATATCGAGACTTGGCCATCGCACTAAATAATTGAATTTACATGTGTTTTCAGGCGATTGAATTTACACGTGTTTTCAGGCGATGGCCAAGTCTCAATATATTTATATAAAACATTAAAGAATTTTAATATTGATATGCGTCACTATAAGATGCTGTTAATTATTACGTAACAACTTAATGCTTCGAGTACGGAGATTCCAGACACAATTGATTTTCAATTGTTATGGACCACGATCGTGGTCTTAGAGACTGGACGTATTAAGACAGAAAGTCGCTTAAGTAGAGACTGAATAAATTAATAACAGACTTGTGCCTTAGAATTTTGATGATCGCTGAGTCAGTGAGTGACAAAATTAAGAAATTTGACCCGTTATAATTCTTAAAATACTGGTTCAAATTGAATGAAATTTGAAATATACCGTGTCTTTACAATGCCTGCATGGTTACTGAAAATTTCAGTCTTCTAGTTTTATCCACAACGAAGTTACAGGGGGTCGAAAATGGTCTGAATTGCTTTGAGAAAAGGATGGTACGGCCGTGACGCTTTTTTGCTCGACTTGGTGGGGGCACTGCTGTGCCCCCAGATTTTTTTACCGACATAATTTGTCAAAACCCCAACAACTAGAAGAATTTTTGTCGATCGACTTTAAAAAAAAGGGCGAGTTATCAGTTTGAGGTTTTCGTTTGAATGTACATACAAACGAAAGACCGTTTCGGAGTGTTATTTAAAAAAAAAAATCTTTTTACCTTCTATACCTATTTGAGCAGGTCGTGGATGTACAGATCTAATATATAGGATTTCCACATTATTTTAACAAAAATATAATATTTTAATTACCTGCAAGAACATTTAACACACTTTTTGCGTTAAGTTTACCTATTGTTTTGAACAATCTGTATTTGTTAAACATTAAACAAAAACATAAGTTATAGGATCTGTGAACCTGTATTATATCGATGTTTTCCGTCTGACTACTTCGCACTTTAGCCTCATCATTGTATAGCAGTCGTCAATGCCAGTACGCAGCTTAAAAATCTGACACCATACTTGCCCACACACACGATGAACAAAGAAAAAAACACTTCAGCTCCTTCCACTTTTTACATCGGCAACTATTTATTTATTTATTTGTAATAATAACTTAAATCTATCTATCTATATTAACTCACTTGTAGAAATCCTCACACTCTTCCATAGACACGTCGCTGCCGGCCAGCCGAGAGCCGAACCCACTGTAGTACGACGAGTAGCGTTGCTGGAAATTTGAACAACATACATGTATCATACATAAACGTACGTACGTACGTACGTACATACATATAATGCTTTTATGGAGGGGTGACTCAAACATCTTCGCTCAAAATGGTCCCACGAAATTTATACAATGTGGAAGAGAATCCGTAATAAATCGAACTACGGGCTATAATAGATTACTATAATATAATGATAATGAAATAACAGTCAAGAAATAAAAATAACATAATCTCCATAGTCACCTCACATACCATAACTCATAGAGCAGCCACTGATTGTTTTAGCAATTGGCATGAATAACGTCAGTAACAGTATTGTGAAACAAGGTGTAATTTTTAACCCCGGACAAAAAAGAGGGTTATTATAAGTTTGACGCTAATGTCTGTCGGTCTGTCTGTCTGTATAGACCAATTTCTAAGCTGTTCTTTTCACGTGAAAGCTAGTCCCTTGCAATGGTTCTTAGCTATGTTTATAAAAATAAGTTCAGCCGTTTAAAAGTTATTGGGGGTTAACGCTTGAAAATCAGGGTTTTACAGGTATGTAGCTCCGCTACTCATTGACAGTCGGAGGATTTTTTATTTTGCCTTGAATGTACTTTTAATGGGATTAATGTTTGAGTTAGACTATGCTTCCTTATTAAAATAATGCATACGGAAATAAACGCAAAACAGACCTTTTTAACAAGCTTTTATTTAGCTGCCTTCTTTGTTATATAGAGTCAGCTACTGCCGACATGTTTCGACCTCATGAGGTCGAAACATGTCGGCAGTAGCTGACTCTATACGTGAGTAACCCGTTCTCTAAATAAAACAATGAGTGTACCTCACGTTAGTTTTAATCAAAAGCCTTCTTTGTTGTTTGTTCATTTATTATATATGAAAGAATAGCTATATTTTAGTTGCATTAATTTAGTAATGACGTAACGTTATAATTTAAAAGTAGATATACTTCCATAGTATCATAGTTCGCTGATTGCTTGACATAAACAGGAAGTGCCAAGCAGCGAATGTCAACAGTTCCGCGAACAGCCGGGGAATACCCGTTGAATAGGGTCGTTAGCAACATAAGCACTGCCGCTGTTGTAAAATGAACTCTACTCCAACTCAATAGAAGCGAGAATAAATATTTTCTGTTGTGTACACATTGTTATAAAACCCAGTAGGTAAGCGAAATAAGAATTACGGTGTGCCAAGTGCGAGTTGGACTCGTGCACGAAGAGTGCCATTCCTTTATAAAAAATCACGTTTGTTATATGACAGCCCCACTTGAATATTTATGTTATTCTGTTTTTAGTTATAGCGGCAACAGAAATACATCTTCTGTTAAAATTTTCAACTGTCTAGCTACCACGGTTGATTACACATGTAACATTCAAACCTAAAACGGAACTGGGCAGGACACCTGGCTAAAAGGAGTGATGGAAAGTGAAGTAAGGCTATCACCGAGTGGTACCCCAGGAATGGGAAACGTTGGGCGTCCGGCAGCTAGGTGGGTCGATGATATCAAGCGGATTGGTAGAAAAAAATGGATAGCTAAGGCTAGGGATAGAATACAATCGCGCATGGGTGGTTGAGAGCTGACGATGATGATAATGATGTTGCTGACATCGTTTCTCAGCGTTTCTCACATCTTTTCTCGGCGTTTCTCGCACCGTTTCTCGGTCTCTGTGGTAATATACCTGTAAATGCTTGGAGAAGAACTGCTCTGCAGCCATCGTGGCAGCCAGTCGTAAGGCCCGAGCACAGCCATCCATGTACTTGAGGTACGTCGCGAGTTGGTCGCGGGAGTCGCTGTCGAAGCGAGGACGCAGTTTGAGGTGGATGCCGCCAGGGGGCGCGGTACCCTGGTAAAAGTTTTAAAATTAAAAAGTTCAAGAATAGAAACATGTATGATTGACTAGATGCGCCCCGTGGTGTTACCTGCAGTTAAAGATAAAGTAGCCTATGTGTTAATCCAGGGTGTCAGCTTCCTGCATACCAAATTTTATCAAAATTGGTCCAACCGTTTGCGCGTGAAGAAGAAACAAACAAACACACACACAAACTTTTGCCTTTATCAATTTTCAACTTTCCAGTTAACTATAAGGCGTATTGGTAACCACGGCAGTCCACTACTCTGAGTTCTGGTTTCGATCCTCGGGCTTGAATTTGGCTTTTTTGCAATTGTCCTGGGTCTTAGATGTTTATCTATAGAGGTATATGTATTTATCGTAAAATATAGTATTCGATTTTAAGTTTTCAAACATTATTAAATAACATATAGCTTTTTATTATAAGTTTTTTTTTTAATTTTATTTAGTTTTACCTGTTCCGTTGTCTCTGTCTGTAATCAAATCTTGCAAGTTAAATTTGACCCACTTCCCGGTTTCCGATTGAGCTGAAATTTTGCACGCAACGTATATCGTGTGACAATGCAATATTATGATATGGAGCTGATCTGAAGGTAGAGCTGGAAGGTGATCATGGCATCTCTATGATAAAACAACAACCTCACCGGCTTTGGATTCGATTGATTCGTCTTAATGAGCACTTTAACCTTTTTAGGGCTTTGTTATAGATAAAAGCTTGTTTTAAAAGAATACTTGTTTTCTCCCACATTACAATTTAGTATTTTTTAAAATTGCAACAAAAATTTGGTGTACCTGATCTACGATGCACTTCATCATAAGCGTGAGGTTTTTGCTGTCGCAGTGGTCGAAGTGGTTGGTGATGAACACTCCACCCAGCATGTTGTATCTGGAAATAAACAAATGTTGTACAGCTTTATCAAGTTACGACCTTAACTTTTTGGAACGAAGTACCTTTTTACTCGTACGGACTTGGCTAATGGGGGCTAGGCGAAAAAACTGTAAGATGTTTCTGTCACTTTTTTCGGTCACGAAGAACGAAGTAAAAGCTAATTTCACTAATTTGACTGTTCCCAATCAATTTATGTAAGTACTTATTAAAAAAAAGATTATAATGAAACGAAAGAAAAATATGTACATATAGACGGTGAAATCGAAAAATAAAAAGTTATTAATTATAAGAATAATTCTTAAATATTCCAAAAGGAAATTTCGACGACTGCGCCAAACGTTTTTTGGCAAAAAAAAATAAGACAAAATGGCGGGCTTTTTAACGGACTTCAAAAAAGGAGAAGGTTCTATCTTCGATTTATTTTTTAATGTACGTTCACCGATTTCTCCGTGAATTGTAGAATTTTTAAAATCTTTTTTTATTCGAAAGAATGCACTTCCGATGTGGTCCCGTAGAAATTTTATCAAAATCGGTTGTGCAGTTTGAGGGAGAAGTCGATTATTAGTTTAAAAAAATATTTAAAAAATTACTTGTAGCCTTGTTGTTACTTACATGTTAGCCATATACATATGATGGCCGGGTGGCGTACACACTTTATAGTAACGCTCCAAATTGTAGTTCTTCAGGAAATACAAACAGCTGGTCACATCCCACATGTACATATTCACCATCTCTTTCTCCCACCAGTGTTGCCATCCGCCAGTCTTCCCAAAAGTGTAGTAGGGCATTAACAGTAACTGACATCTGTAATTCAGCCTGTAACAACATACAATTAAAGAATTATGGCACTAAATCTTCAAACAACTTATAAACAACTTACAATATAAGTAAGTACATCGGTAGGCTTATCATTATAACTAAAACGATTTATATCAGTAAAAAAAATAGGGGAATTGTCGCAAGTTATAACTCTTCTTTTTCCTCACTTAATCCCATTTTACGTGGGGTCGATTCAGCATGTGAGTCTTTTCCATTATCCTCCCTTTACGTACCTACGTTATTATAATACACAAATACTTATACAAAAATAAAGATACTTTATAATAAAAAATAATACTTACCTATCTTTATATTCGGCGGTTATTTTCAGTAGTTTTGAGAATAATTTGATTTCTTTGGCGATGTCTGTTTGGAAAACCGTGTCGTAACCTTCCCGACACGGCCAGAGGAGGAAGCACTCTGCACTAAGTCGCTGCGACACCTCTAGACATTTCTTGATCTGTGCCGCGGCCTGGGCGAAGACTGCAGCGTCGCTGGCGGTAAAGGCACCTTGTGAGTACCTAGAATAAAAAAGTCCTGTATCGTCAAAGTTAATGATAAAAATCAAAATTAATTCATATGAGGTATTTTTCTGGGTCAAAAGTAAATTATTTTGTACTGTTAAGAAAATAAAAAGTCACAAAATAATTTGTCATTGATCATTTGTGATTTTTGGCTTTTTTGATTAAAAGTAACGTGAGACACATACATTATTAGAATTAGAAAATGTCGGCCAGTAGCTGACTCTATACGTGAGTAACCCGTTAACTCATTTTAATAATGATTTTAGATTATTTGATAGGAATCTATGACGTCATTAGCTGTATTTTATTCAAAACTATAGTGTTTGTTTTGTCATTAAGAAAAAAATATCTGATTCGAGTTGTTGGAAAGAAGCGAATTGGAAGACGCCTTTATTCCAGCAGGAGAACGAGTAAGTTATTCCTACCACAGAGCTAAACCTACAAAACTAGTTTATTTGCCAAGAAACTATAAAAACCCTTTCAAACTCTCACCCTCAATTACTATGACTTTAAGATAAACGCCTATTACATTTGTAAGAAAGTTAAATAAATAATTTTGAACCGCAGAACCGATTTCCATCAAACATAGCTAAGAAATAGTTCTTAACTATGAAAATATAAAAGCTTACTTCATCGATATAGATCGATCAAGTCAGCTTTCTATCAAAAAAACCGCATCAACATCGATCCATTCCTTTATATCTACGATACCATATCATAGACAAAGACATTTCAAACTTCTTCTTTTTTTAATGCTTACCGAGGATGAGAGTGCAAGTCAGGAGCCAGCCAAAGCAACTTCATATGATTCTTCTGTGTCAACTCTTGGATGTACTCTACCATCTCGTCCCAATGCGCCCGCGTCTCTTCCCAGTTGTCCATGAAGGGAATCAGATCAGAGTCGTAGGCGGTCCAGTACTTAACGCCCAGTTTGCTGCAGAGGTCGAAGAGAGCCTTGAGGCAGCGCTTATAGTTGTCTATGGTGTGGGTGCCGTCGTCCCATTGGCGGTGGTGGGAGGGTTTGTGGTGGTGGTCGTAGCCTGAGGGTAGATATAGATAGATCCATAGAGCTGCTGTAAAAGTAGAGTTTTTGCACTTTTGTTTTGGAATGGCTTTGCAGCGGGAGAATGCTGCCAATATTTTGGCACGTTGCCTGGATGTGGCGTTTTATATAAAATATTTTGAGTTAGTTTATTTGATTGCAAAATGTTTTGTTTTATTTTCATGTAACTGTTTAAGTATTATTTAAAAAAAAATCGGTAAAAAGCAAACACTAATTTAATTATTATTAATTAATATAGTGCAAATGAAACCTACTTATTATAAAACTATGTGAGATTAAGACACAAAGGTGCCTACAAATAACTCGATTTTTTGATTAAAAATAACGTGCGATACACTCATTATTATATTCAGTGAACGGGTTACTCACGTATAGAGTCAGCTACTGCCGACATGTTTCGACCTCATCCGGAGGTCTTCATCTAATCAGGGTGAATGTGACACCGCACCGGCTCGTGACATACCGTGTATTTCGCGAGCCGGTGCGGTGTACGCGGGCCTGTAGTCACATTCGCCCTGATGAAGACTCTATACGTGATTAACCCGTTTGCTAAATATAATAATAAGTAGATTACATATTTTTTCTAGGACATTATTTTACCATAAAGTCTGAATTCAGTCAGAGACACGCTGAACTTCAGCCAGTCGTCCATGGAGCGCGTTGTCAGCCGCTCAGCGCCGCAGTAGTAGCGGAAGTGGCCGGCCTCGCTCGGGGAAGACATGTTGTTGTACTCTAGCTTGTCTATGCCTGAAAAGGGAAGTTTTTGGCGGGAAGTCAAGGGGTCCAGTTGGAGGTTGCTTTAAATTGTTTTGAAAATTGATTATTGGTGTAGTTTGGTGTTATAAATGCTCATTCTCATGGACAATATGTGAAATGTTTAAAGTGGACAGTCATAGTGCGGTTGTAGTGATATTTATTTGCGGACTGCGGTGGGCGTCTTTGGGCGCCGTCCGCTACTCAATCGGCTATGAAAACCAGTGGACTCGTATAGATTTGTCGCCAGAAGCTCCCGTGAAGCAATCAAAGATTGTATAGTTAAGGATTTAGGATTAGGAATAAAGAAAAGATATTACTAGACACTGGCAAAATAAGCTTCAACTAAGTTTGACCGCCCCATAATCAAGAAAAGAAAAAAAAAACTCACACCAGAAAAGCGGCGGGAAGCGCACTTACATTGTCAAACCATATTTATCTTTATTTCTATTTGGCTGGGTCAGTAATAATATCATTCTTCTTCATTACCATTTATATGGGCTCAAGGGGGGTAAGAGACCCAGAAAGAAAATGTTTTTTTTTTTTTGCAACGAGCTTTATTTAGCTAGGAGGCCTCTTAAACAACGACTGCAAGAGCTCTCGACTCTCAACAACAACCACATAAATATCATCCTCCACTTTGAAAATAAATATTTACATAATATACATATATAGGTCACAATAATTAATTAATTTAATTTGAAGTTATAGTGGTTTTTAAAAAGGTGAAAAAATGGGGGCGCAAAAATATATTTATTCTCAAAGTGGGCAGTAGACAAAATAAGTTTGGGAACCACTGCGTTACCTTAATCATGTTACCTTTTGCAACATTGCAACATTTTGGTCGTGTTACCTTGGAAGTAGTCCACATCAGGCCTCTCCCTCTTCTGCCGCTTGCCCCCGGGCTGGTTGTACGTCGACATGGCGAGACTCCTTCAACGGGCTGGATTATCTGCCGCCATACACCTGTCAACTAGACCAAAATTTGCAAGGTCCCTCTTAGCAAATGTATCTGTCGCAGTTGTATTGTATAATCTGCTGTTTGACAAAAACTCTAGCTGTTTCGCAATACAGGTCGCCCGGTCGGTTTTGTAAAACAGCTGAAAATCGTATAAATATATATATAATTGCATAGAGTACCTAGGTTTAATTAAGTTGACATACATATTGTTCATATTTGCACGCCTGCATGCGGATTGGTAGCATAAGTCATGCAAATAAATTATGCTATAATGTTCTATCTAACCTAGGTTAGCAAATAAGTTAAAGGAGCAGCGATTTGCCTTTTTTATTTATATGTATATAAGTAATTATAGTTGTAAGTTTAGTTTTGGATAGTATTCTGGTTTATTTTATTTAATGTAGTTATTAAAAACTTTTTTAGATTTTCAAATTTAAAATAAAACTCCTAGTCGGGTGTGTAGGTATATTAAAAAAATATTAACTCACCCATAAAATAGTTTCAGTATATTTAATTAGACCTTATAGGTATACCCGTAATAAATCGAACCACGTGCTTTACTAGATCACTATAGTATAATGATAATAATATAACAGTAAAAAAACAACAAATACTTCATTTAAAAAAAAAATTGCCCGGACGGCTGCACACTTTAGTATTGAAATACCGATTTTTTTTTAATTTTTGTCTGTCTAGTAGTGATCTAGTATAGTCCGTGGTTCGTTTATTACGCGTTTCTCCCTTCCCCAAGTTTTATCTACATACCTCCTTTCTCCCAGTAGCTACTCCAGGACACACTCAATATCCTTCAGGCTAGAAGGCTTGCAGGGAACAAACCCAGACACCGGCTACACCAGTTATATAACGTCGCGTGAATAGACCCACCCGACCGGAATCGGGTCGCGCATTGTTTACTCGCTGTACTGTCAACTAATTAATGTAAAAACATATATATGTTGGCCACTTTCACGATTGTTTTGGCATGTGTCGATTGGTAAGGTAATTCACGTGTAGATACATATGTAAATGCTTGTTGGAAAGGCTGACTATTAATTTTTTGTTTAATAATTTTATTAATAACGAATCTCTTTAGTTTAAATAAATGTATTCATATGTCATGTTTCATACAAATCCCATACAACATTTTTGTTTTGACGTTTAGAAAAAAGTATCCGATTTGAATTGTTGGAGATAGATCATTTCTTCTAAATGTCAAAACAAACATTTTGTATGGGATGTGTATGAAATATGACTAACGACTTCATAGGTTCTTGGAGTCAAATAGCGCTCTTAGTATCAGTTTTTCTGTACATTTACAAACTATCATGAGGTTCATTATTAATAAATATTATTAAACATAAGATGGGACTTTGATGGGTGACCACAAGTGGCATAAAAAAATTCTCGATCTAGTCCGTGCTTCGGCAGGCACGTATAAGCCGTTGGTCCCGGCTGCCATCATTGTATAGAAGTCGTCAAGCTATGTCGGATGCCTTCAGTCAGCCTAAAAAATCTGACACCAGTGTTGGCCACTTACACACACGAAACAACAACAACTGTCCACTTCGGGACGAGGAAGTAAAGATGCTAATTTAAAACATACATGTTCTTTTAAAGTAGGTAATTACTACTTAACTGTCTGACTGTACTGTTTTTACTGTCTAACATTTACATGTCACAAAAAGGTATCTTGTCAAAATATATCTGTACAGTATAAAAATTATGCCACTTTTGAAATATAACGCGGCCGTGAAGGACGGCTCCCTGTTAAACGGTTCCTTTGTTTTAAGAGAATAGAGAGAATAAACTAGGCCACACTTGGAGTGCAATTTTTGAACCTCTGAGTCACTAAACTAAATTTTTTGGATGAAAAACCGGTTGTTTAGTGCCCAGCGTTCAAAAATCGCACCAGTGTTAGCCGAAAATACACGAATTTTCAAACTTTCATAAAACTAAGATCAGTGGTCAATTTTCGAAGAAAAGCCAACCATTATAATTTTAATGTATGAATTATAAAAGTAAGTATGTGCAATTTATTTTATGTAAATTTTACCATTTTAAGATATGAAATAAGTATATATTTAAAAAAATATATGAATTTTGGTTCTATAGTTCGTAGAAAAAATAGAAATTATCTAATAAACAATTAAATTATTTCATCATAAAAGTACCAAAAGGATATTATAATGCAGTAATAAACTTGAATAAAAATCAAAAACTAATTAATTAAATAAAAATAAGCACAGGATTAACTTCTATGTTATGTTTTTACCAAAAAGAGTATAGAATCTACATCTACCTCTAGAAATCACTTATTAATCTGAATGTAGGCTCCCAACTAGCACATTAGTGGAAATAGCAGCCTATTTTGCAACTTTCAGCTGCACAGTAGCGCTTTAGGGGTTCAGAAAGTGGTTTTAAGTTCTATTACTGTTTTTGTAACTGCTCATAGCTGCAAATATCACTAGGGGTAGCAGAAACTGAACCGAATGCCACTCGAGCCTTTACAAGAGTAAATTTTACAAACCATTTGGCGTCTATAGCTTTAAAAGAGAGTTAAAACATGTATGTTAAAGATTAAAGCTCCTGAAAAGCTTATATTGCCGCTGCTGTACGCTTCAGAACTGCATAAAGATTTTAATTGCAGACTTTTTAACGGAACTGTATAAAAGATATATTTATCACTGTTCTGCCACTGAAAGTTTCATTGCAGAAGTGATTTGTACTTTTGCGCAGACTTAAGTAGCAATTTGATCGACTGTTTTACTAACAGCGCCATTAAGGCTTCACAATAGAAGCAGGAGCGTAATGGACATTGTCTACTCATTTGCATACATTCTGCTATTTCATTGGAAAAATCACATTTTATAAAATATTTGAGCAAATTTAAAAGAAATATGGATGTGAAAACATGGAAGTTAAAACAAAGAACTGGTGGATATCGCAGGAAAGTACGGAGAGTATATCAGAATATGCAGAAATTAAAACACACAACTGTGTGTGAGAATTCTGTAGTTCAAATATTAAATAAGACGTAAGTTTTTTTTTTAACTCAATTACGTGAGAGTAATTTATCTTTTATTTAATAAATTCTAATCATTTAAACTATCTTTTAAGGGATTCATTGGAAACAAACAAAAATAATGCGCCAAGTTCAAGTTCAACAAACACAAGCGAGGGTCCCGTAGATTTTGTTTTATCACCTAGTGACAATGGATCAGTTACAGAAGAAAAGTATAGTTATAGCTTGGTGTGGCATATTATAAAAATAAAGTAAAATAACCTTCTTATTGTATTTTTTTTAATTTTTTTTAGATGCTATCATGTGGACTCGGACAGCGATACTGAATGTAAACTAGAGTATGTCGAATGTGAAAGAAAAGTGAGCTATCGCGAGCAAATACGAATTTGGGCGCTAAAACACAAATGTAGTCATGTAGCTTTAAAAGATTTATTTCAAATTTTAAACCAAATTACTCCTAACGCTATGCCTAAAGATCCACGCTCACTACTTGGTACACCAAGAGAAATTACAATAAACTTCGTCGATCCAGGAGAATACTGGCACAATAATTTAAAAAATAGTATTTAAAAAAGTTTAGAAAATTCTAAAATTATACTAGAAAATATATCGATTTTAGTAAACATAGACGGAGTACCTATCTACAAAAGCTCTAAACAACAATTTTGGCCAATATTGTGCAGTATTTTTGAAATGCCTCACTTAAGTCCTATTATTTGTGGAATTTATCTAGGTTCAGCTAAACCAAAAGATTTGCATGAATTTCTGAAAGGTTTTATTGAAGAAATGGGCAGTATGCTTCAGGATGGCATTAACATACGAAATGGAAAAATTTCAGTGTCGTTAAGATGCTTTGTATGCGATTCTCCTGCCAGAGCTATGATAAAAGGTGGGTATACACCTGCATCTACTTGATATCTGCCATAATGTGTTATTAGCAAGTAGGAAGAAGATTTCGTTATTCTTTCCCAACTGTCTCAAATTAAGTCTAATGATTATGGGGTTTTATTGTAACCGACGTGTTTATTCAAGATTGTCATTATTTACTAGTATGTACAGTTTTTCAGACCAAGTCTCATTGTATGTTTTTTTTTTTCAGGTGTTTGTAATTATAATGGAAAACATGGTTGCCTTAAGTGTACAGTTGTGGGAGAATATTCGCATGTTTCGCACACTGTGATATTTCCTGGCACCAACTGTCCATTAAGGAATGACAAGGATTTTAGAGAGAAGAAGTATGGAAACCATCACAAATTTGACTCACCTTTATTAAAATTGCCGATTGACGTGATAGAAGCATTTCCTGTTTCCGATTCCCTGCATTTGATTGATTTGGGTATAGTAAAAAGATTGCTCGTTGGATGGCGAGATGGCAATTTCGGTAAAAAGGTTACTAAATGGTGTGCGAGTGATATCCACGTAGTCAATATTTTCTTAAACTCCTGCAAAACTCCAACTGAGATCCATAGAGCTGTTCGAGGTTTGGACAGTTTAAGTCATTGGAAAGGTTCAGAGTTTAGAACCTTCTTTCATTATTTAAGTGTAGCGATATTACAAAAAGTGTTAAAGAAAGATGTTATGCAACATTTTCTCACATTATTTTGTGCAATAACAATATGTTCTAGTGAGGAATACTTTCCATTGCTACCTTTGGCAGAAGAACTTTTGGAATACTTTACGAAACATTATAAGGATTTTTACGGCATTGACTATATAACTAGCAACGTTCACAACTTAACTCATGTTGTTGCTGAAGTTCGACGTTTTGGAACTTTACAAACATATAATGCTTATAAATTTGAAAATAAATTATACTTAATAAAAAATTTGTTAAGACAAGGTAATAAACCACTATCCCAAATTGCTAAAAGACTAAAAGAGTACGAAATTTTTGATCATGAACAATTTATTGACCAGACACATACTAATTACCCATATGTAAAAAAAAGTACAAAGAATTTAGTTTTACATTTCAATGATTTTATTTTATCTAATCAAAAGGCAGATAAATATTTTTTAACTGTTAAAAAAGAAGTAATGGAGGTGATATGTATCAAAGTTAAAGAAAATCAAATATACATTTATTGTAAAAAATTTGATAATTTAGTTAATGCTTTTGACCTTCCAATATTCTCCTCATATCTAAATATTTTCAAAAGCAACTATAAATCAGTTTTAAGTTCAGAGTACGTGTGTTCGCCGTGTGATGTTAAATGTAAACTTGTGGTCACTCAATATGAATCTGATTTATACTTTGTTCCTTTATTACACACATTGTAACTAGTACAATCGAAGCGCCTCTTGTATAATGGTATTGGTGAATGGAAATAAAAAAAAAATATTTGTGGTAAAATCAACTTGTTTTATTGGTAAATTGACCCATAATTGTTATAATTTAACAAGGTTAACTCTAAAATAACAACAGTATTAACAATATTTGCACAACATTGTGTCTTTTCATGTGTCGGACATGGTAAATTTAAATAGACCAAATATTTGAACAAAATCAACAATTTCTTTGGAAAATTGGCTCTTACTTATTGACATAATCGACACGTGTAATAATAAAAATCGAGACATTTCACTCATACACAGACGCATTACCACTTACGCCGACAGGCCTGTCAAACTAGGATAAGTCCGTATGGCAATAAGATTCAGTCTTATTAGTTGTACCACCTCAATACAATCAGTGTGTTAGTCTGCATGAAGTCTCATTAAATTATTCTACAGTAAACTATACTTTCTAAATTGAACCTTCTAAGTTACCTAAAACTATGCATTTACGAAAATAAATATAAAGTCGTAAGAGACCCGAATCGGTAGTGCCAGTTGCTAAAACGCCAAAACAATGCTTACTTGTGATTTTGCTAAGTTATGTGATAATACTCCTAATGCTATAACTTGATTTCCTATCCTTCTTTCCTACATATTTATTTTGACCAGCCGATAAGTTAGAATAAAATGAACTTTAATATAATAAAAAAAAAAATTACTTTACAAACAAAACATAGATTAGCCCGTCTCAAGGCTGTCAATATTTAGTGCAACACTAGTACTTCTACACAAAACATTGATCAAAATCGCAGCTTGTGTCAGTTGTAAAATGTGAGTTTGGGTAAAAGCATTGTTTGTGTTTGTTTTGTGTGTGTGTCGAATATCGAGTCATTGAGTAAACGCATCTTAAATAACTAAAAATATAAAAGTAATAGAAGTCTCTTAAAAAGAATGAAATCACTCACAAATGTCAATAACCATACAAATGTAAACATAATTTGTTTTTTTTTATGTTAGCATAATTAACAAAGTAATACAGACGATTACTCTCTGTATTCTAAACCTGTGTACTTAATTAAAACTTAATAGTAACAATCAAAATACAAACCCTTGATGATTATTAAACTGTGTCTTTAAAGTCTATTTCTTGTTTGGAAACGATCTACTGTTCTGGATGTTCTGGGACATGTTTGCCCTTGTTATCTTCAATAACAAAACTGTCCAAAATTTGCGCATTTTCTTCTTGGGAAGTTTTTTCTTCTTGAGGAATATTCTCTTGGATTTCTTCATAGTCTTTATTTACAAGATTTTGAGCCTGGTTGGAAGTTCCTTCTTCTGACGATTCATTATTAATTACAGAATTTTCACTCAGTTTCTGTCTTTTGTGACTATTTCTGCAAGTCGAAGATCTTTGTAATTTAGAATTTTTACGCTTTGTAGCATTTTTTAGAACCGCTTTAAAAAACTTCTCATTACTAGCAATAGTGTATGTATGGTCACATTCGTAAATCAGTTCAAAAAACAGTTGTAAAACATTTTTATACTGTTTTAAACATACTTTTGTGCCTTCACCTCTCGCGCTACCAGACCAAGAGCATTTGGTTAGAAATTCTCTGGTAAAAAACACATCAACTAGTTGATATGCGCAGTTTTCAGCTTTTCCTGGTTGGCACACGATACTATATTTAATTTTATAGTCCTCTTTCATCTTGCTGTCGTTTAATATTGCCTCTAAATTAGATAATTCTTCGATATTTCGTATAGGTTTTAAACAGAATCGGTTATTATCAGGTGTTTTCTTTATAGAATCATTTAATTCAGTAACATGCAGTTCATTTTTTCCAGTTATAAAAGTATCCAATTTCACCGAAATATGAGATATGGCCATCAATATGCTTTGCTGATTTTCCATTACTTTTTTATAATTATCTTTTAGTAATGTCAGATCATTTAGAATTATTTCCTGATTTTTGTAGATCTCAACTTGGTTGCTTGTAATTTTCTCCAAATCTGAAGGGTCAATAGATACTACGGGAACAGAAGTAGTTTCATGGTTAAGAGTAACTACAGATGAAGGTTCATTTACAGCAACAGCATACAAGGGTTCCTGAATCTGGATTTGTTCTGGCGGATTAGACACTGTAGCAGCAACATCATTTAAGGCCTGAAAAAAAGAAAAACATTCTCTATGTAGTCAAAAGAAAAAAAAAATAAAGAAGAAAAAAAAGTAAGCCTTAACTTAAAAAATTTCAAAAACGTACCATTGCTATTTGTAATTCAACTATTTGAAAGTTTAAATATAATAAGACAGAGAACATAAGGACTTAGCAAGAGACATGTCAAAAGGACAAAATGTGTACACATACTGACTAGAATAACATAAAATATAACGTTACATTTGCAGCAACAGTTTTGTTGAAGTTTTATTAATCGTAACGTGATCTGTGACTTTAAACAAACTATCAGTTACAAGCGCGGCGTTTGTTCTTGTCTCGGGCACATGTAATAAGTAATTGAGACAAGGCAGCAAGCGCTAATAAAGCTGAATGGTGTCTAAAGTTAATACAAATAATACCCAACTGCGTTAAAAGGAGGGTATGTTATGTTTTTATCTAGATTATTGACTTGAAGTGATTTAAATTTATTTCAAGTTTGTACCTGTTGGGCTATAATGTTGAAATTTTCAAGTTGGTTGGTTGATCCGATTGGGTGTGGCGAGAGCGCTGGTAAGGGTTCTATGGCTTCTTGTTCTGTTGTCGAACCATCTAACATTTCTGTCAATTGCTTGTCGGCAAATTCGTAGGACATAATATTCTTCCTTTTAACAATGCAGTTTATTTAAGTCCAGTTTGGTTGTGGAATTGAATCCTCTATTTTACATAATTTTTAACTTTTTTTGTTCGGCCAGTGTAAAAATCCATTTTTCTCCCACGAAGATGGACAGATGCAAAGTTCTTGTCTATTTTGTTGTTCATTATAAGTCTGAATTATTTTGAAAGGCATTCTGAAAACATGGTAAGTAATAGTAAGTGTTAAACAATTGAAAGAGCGAAAAATATGCAAGCAGCTACAAACGATCCTTATATTTTAGGGTTTTCAACGAGTTCGACGGATCTCTAAACAAGTGACCGTTAGTATGATTTGATATCTGCAATTAGCACGAAATAAAAGTGGTTGTAAAGACTTGAACTGCATTGGCGGTACAGGTATTACTTGGACCTTCAGAAGAGTGAAACATGACGTTTTGAGGCGCAGAGAAGAAGTATTAAGGTTGAAGTTGCAAGTTAAAGCTGCTTCTCATAGACGCCATGTTTACAAGACAATTATTTACTAGTACTTGACAAATTTATGGGGTTTTATCACATTTTGTTGTAAAATATAACTAAAGATAGAACCAGCCACTTGCTAAATACATATGTATTCAAGTATGTAATTTCAATATCGTGTAGTTATGTGTAATGTGATATAATTATTATTTATTTAATAATATTTTACAATATTCTTAGATAATTATTGAGGCGCGTTAAAAATACTCCAATAATATCAACTATATGCACGATAAACTGATCTGCGTTTTTAGTCACTTGCATATAATACAAAATATAGCTCAAAAACACTTACCTTCACTTCACTGATTTTATTTGTATTCAGTAATGTCTGACTCACGAACAACAGATGTATTTAATAAATGAGAGACAAGGTGAATGATCAGTGATCCTTTACTCATTCAGTTAAACCAGTCATTCATTCAATAAGCGCCATAAGAGTTTTAGTGTGGTGTTAATTATTAGTTGCAGCTCGTGTAGCACTTTTATGCCACTATTATGAAGTTCTAATGGAACTGTAGGTTGCAAAAAGTTGTGCCCATTTAGTTGCAAAGCGGCTGCATAAGGTCTGCAGTGCACGCTCTGGCGCTTTAGCTTGGCGCCTTTGGCAACAATCGGATTGGCTCCAAAGCCCTTAAGCAACTAGTTTGTGCTAGTTGGGCTAGATATTGTAGGCTGTATTAGCGTACATATTTATCTTTAATTTAGCAGGTACATTAAGAAAGGGTAAAAAAGTAACTAACACAGTAGTATACTTCAAGATATAGGAGTAACAAACATAAAACAACATAAATATCCTTAACAATTTATTAAAACTATAAAAACATCCAAACTATCCTTAGCAGTACAGCGAACATCACTACAAAAACGGGTATCGGCACTTTGATTTTGGTTTCGACGCTGATTCTGGTCTCGACACCGGATACCTCTCCCTTCTTTAATGGCGCCGTGATTCCCGCCATTTTCGGCTTGTCTATGGGCTCGCCCATCATAGAGAATTTGGTGGCGCTCGTTATTTTTACTGTGACCATTTTGCCCATGTATCTTTCTTCTTTTGGTACTAGGACCTAAAATAAAGATAAAGTTTTTTTTTTTAATTTTCGTAGTTTAAAAACAAACATTTTAAATTTACAGTATATGATATTATTTTTTCGCTAAAAAACGATAATTTGCCATTTAAAAAAAAATGCTACTTCGTAAAAAATATACTTGCGTTACAAAAACAACTAACCTTCATATTAACAAAAATTCACCAAATATTTGCTAAACCTATTTTACTATATACTTTTGCAACACAAAAAGGAACGCTTTTGGAGCAAGTTCAGTCCGTGACACTAAATAACTTTCGATAAAGATCCCTTAAGAAAAGGCTTCCCATACTACTTAGCGTTCAGCCAAATGGAAATTCCAAGGGAACACGAATGTTTTTTATCGATTTTTAATTTTTTTTTTATAGAAAGTAGTTTAATACTATGGACTTCAAACAATGTTGCTGGTGTTTGGTAAGTAACCCTGTATATGGTTCATAATATTGTTGTTTAGTCACGTTCTACCAATGTAAAATTTTGTAGTGATCCGAAGTTTACTAATTTTTATGCATATAATATAATACAGAAGTTATCTAAAAATGTTACGAAAAAATGATTCGAAGCTTCACGCATTCCACCCGGCGCCCATAAAGCAAGTATTTTATTTTATTGTAAACTAGCAGTCCATCCCGGCTTCGCCCGTGGTACATACATAGCCTATGTCACTCAGGGATAACATACCTATCCAACAGTGAAAGAATTTTTAAAATCGATCCAGTAGTTGCGGAGCCTATTCAATACAATCAAACAAACAAACAAAGAAATCTTTCCTCTTTATAATATTAGTGTAGACTAGAGACAGCGCGGCTTCGCCCGCGTTACCACACTGGTGAAGTCGCGGGCGTGATGCAATATAGCCTATAGCCTTCCTCGATAAACGAACTATCTAATAGCGAAAGAATTTTCCAAATCGGACCAGTGGTTCCTGAGATTATCGCGTTCAAACAAACAAACTCTTCAGCTTTATATATAAGTACTAGAGGCAGCGCGCGGCTTCGCCCGCGTTAACCACACGTGTGAAGTCGCGGGCGTGATGCAATATAGCCTATAGCCTTCCTCAATAAACGACCTATCTAATACCGAAAGAATTTTTTAAATCGGACCAGTGGTTCCTGAGATTAGCGCGTTCAAACAAACAAACTCTTCAGCTTTATATATAAGTATGGATGGATTGTATATCATACATAAAAATCCACAATTGAAATCATCATCAGGTTTTTTAGTCTTCACTGCAGGAGCACGACCCTCTCTACAAGAGCCATACTTGGCCAGAGCAGCCAGAAGACTTTGGCCTACACTCTCCACGCTGGTCGGATGGGTTCGAGAGGTTTCATTGATCTAAGACACCCACGGGAGGAATTGAAATACAGATGAAACACTACAGTACAAAGGCGGACATATCCCTGTCAGGGATCTTTTCCAGTCCACCCTACAAGGTGAGGGATAATGACCAAAGGTTGACTGTTTACCCACCTGTTCATAATACTCGTTGTGCGCGACAAAGTAGTTCTTATCGTGCGATATGTCGGTGACCAGCACTTCCTGGACCTCGCCCACTTTGTGTCCGTACGGCTCATACGAGCGGAACAGCTCGGAGAGGACTTTGGTGCGCTTCTTTACTTCTTGACCTGGCACCTAAAATAAACATTCTTTTACTTCTTTGTCGAGTCGGAATGTTTGAAAGTGAAACTCTTTCACCGCGAGACTTTATATCAGTTGTCGTGCGCACAGCGCGAGGCCTAGGGAATCTTAAATATATAAGTACCTACAATTAAAAAGAGATGTAGATAAAAATAAATACTTACAACCTAAAAGATATGTGAATTCTCAAGTTATGTACAATACAAGTGATTTTTCGTCGGAAATATCCAACGCTCGCAAAATGGGCACGACAATGTTTGACGGATAAATCTGACTAAGGAAGAGCTACGGGAAGCGATGCTTGTCGCACAGCTGCAGCGTCCCTTTGAAGATGTCTATCTATCTCTGTCACTCTTCTCTTAGTGTCATTCTATCTCTGTCACTCTCCTTTCAAATTTATATATCTTTTCCGTTCTCATTAGAAACGTAAAATATATTTTGTAATATACACTCGTTCTTGAAATTTTAGCAGCCGGCGTGCCCGGTCTAGGGAAGAACTGGTTGATGAAGAGCGACGGGAAGCGATGCTTGTCGCACAGCTGCAGCGTCCCTCTGAAGATTTCTATCTCTGTCACTCTCCTTTCTTTATAAACCTATCCCATTCTCTTTTAATACATTTGATAAGATAATACACTCACTCTTGGCATTTTGGCCGCCGGCGTGCCCGGTCTAGGGAAGAACTGGTTGATGAAGAGCGACGGGAAGCGATGCTTGTCGCACAGCTCTAGCGTCCCTATAAAGTCGTCGTCCGTCTCGGTGGGGAAACCGCAGATTATGTCCGTAGCTATCGTCATGCCGGGAACGCTGGGAATTTAATTAAATAATTATTTTTTATCGAAAGCAGAGTGTGTTGTGTCAAATTTGTCGAGTACAGGTGATGACAGGATCAGAAAAGTATTAGATGTGTCAAAAATAAAAGACCAATACATTTTCGTCCAGCAAAGTAGTAAAACATCATAAAGATACAGCGCTTTGAAAACTGCCTCCGTGGTGTAGTGGTTAGAGCGTTCGGCTCATACCCGGAGGTCGCGGGTTCAATTCCCGGCGGGGGCAACGACTTTATTTTGTTGTCCTAGTTTGGTTAAGACATTGTAGGCTGATCACCTAATTGTCTGATTAGTAAGATGATCCGTGCTACGGAGGGCACGTTAAGCCGTCGGTCCCGGTCACTGTCTTTGACATTGGTCGTTACCTAAAACCATGTCAGAGGCCTTTAAGGCGGTTTAAAAACTCTGACACTAGTGTTAGTCACTAACACACACGATAAGAAGAAGAAGAGACCGACGTCTGTCTGTCTTTGTGTCTGTCTTAATTTAAATATAAGTTGCCTGCAGCTTATATAAGGTCTAACAAAATATACTGAAACTATTTTAAGGCTAAATTCAGAATTTACATATTTCGCAATATTTCCCTAAGGAACATATTGCGAAATATGTAAGGTAATTTTTGGCATACAAGTTGACCGAACAGCTGATACAAGTTTATATGGAAAACCAAAAAATTTTTTTTCATATTTCGACATATGTTCCTTGGGGAAAGTTGTTCATTATCACGGAATGAATTCAATCTTAAAATAGTTTCATCATGTTTTGTTACACCTTATACACGGTGATTTTCTTTTGGTTTTGGAGCCGAAGGCCACTTAATAAGAATCGTTAGTAAGACCTAATTAACAAGTCAAAATAAAAATTCAGAACCAAAATTTTTTGACTAAAACTCGAAAGTAAAATCGTGAGATCAATAAGTAATGCCGCCGCCGGCCGGCCGCCGGGGTCACGCGAGTTCAGGCGACAGTTTTGGACGAGTGTACTACGTGGTCTCGATCGAAAATCATTTTTGTAACTTTTTTATCTTATGTCATACACAAATTTGGATTACGTATATGGATAGAGTAATTCATTTACTATACGACATTTTCTTTTCCAAAACTAATGAAAAGTCAGCGTGTATATGCACCTGCATCTCGACACTCTCGAAACAAGGGAAGAGGTGCGGGGACGGGGAACGAGGACGCATATTGCGCTGGACTCTAGAAGTTTTCGTTCTGTATGTAATACTAATAATTCAAGTACTTTATAGTACTGCATCTCCTAAAAATTCTATAAAAATATAGTGACCTATACACGGTGATTTTTTATTGGTTTTGAAGCCGAAGGCCACTTCATAGACATCGTTAGTAAGACCTAATTAGCTAGTCAAAATAAAAATTCAGAAACAAAAAAAATGTTGTCTAAAACTCGAAAGTTAAATTGTGAGATCAATTAGTAGTACCGCCGTCATACATCGCCCGCCGGCCGGCCGGGGTCATCGACATTACGCAGCCGGCGGCCGGCGTATAACTACGTGGTCTCGATCGAAAATCATTTACGCAACTTTTTTATCTTATGACATACAGAAATTTGGATTACGTACATGGATAGAGAAATTTATTTACTATATGACATTTTTTTTTCCAAAACCAATGAAAAGTCAGCCTGTATAAAAAAAAATCCATGAAAATATAGTAAGTAAAAAAGTATTGTTATCTCATATGTATTTAGCATTCCTTCTATTTTTGGTTGCCTGTAAGAGATTGCTTTGGCTATAAGGTCGCCTCTTGTTCATTACATGATGTTATTTCATAAGTGTAAAAGAATTGTAAACGTCTTTTGGTGCAATAAAGTTTTTTGTATTCTTTTTTTTTCTGAACCTATTTAAGGTTGGAGTTTTACTGAAGTCCCGCCCTGAGACCTTCAGGGAGAGGGATTTTCAGTTGAGTCTCCCATAACTTTAGCTAATATGCTGGTAGTGTGCATTGCTGCTTGTTTTTTTTTTGTATTGTATTGTAACCCTTACTGTTCTCGGAGGTAGTCGACGACCCTCTCGAAGTCGGCCACGGTGTACTCTCTCTTCATGTCGGCCAGCACCTGGTCGCTGCCCGACTGCACCGGCACGTGCAGGAATCTGCGACAGAGGCTTTTGACAGTTTCCCCTTCCCTCAGATTTTAAAAGCTTATAATTTTTTATTTTGGGCAGTTCAAAAAATATTTTGTATTCGGTTTTAGGTTATGTTACTCATTGATATAAATAATAAAAATACAGTAAATAGATTCAGGTGTTATTTTGCGGAAGTCAAAGTCACATACTAAATAAGTAATTCAAATCACATAGTGAATAAAAATACATATATAATAACACGCCTGCTTCCCACAGGGGTAGGCAGAGACTATGGACCTCCACTTGCTACGATCCTGACAAACCTCTTTTGCTTCATCTACACTCTTCATACATGCCCTTTGGTTACATAATAAAAATAATCAATTAAAATACCGTAGGTGGGGGATTTGCCAATAAGCTTAACACATTTTGGGGCCCGGCTAATGTTAGGCCAATTGCACTCCCTCCCCCCCCCCCCCCCCTACGTTTTTCGTGCATTGCAATCGAGAAAGCAGAATGGCGGTTTTGTAATTATTGGCCTTCTAACGGCAAATTTGTAAATCCGGCACTGACTGGTATGCTTACTTGTACACCCTCGGATGCCTCATAATCCTAGCCACGTCCGCCAAATGCTCCAGGATGTAGGGCGGGTTGGTCATGCCGAGCCTGAGCCGGCAGCCGGCCGGGATCACTTCCACCAGTTGGTCAAGGAGTGAGGGCAGGGAGCTGCCAATGTCTCGTCCATACGTGCCTAGGGCAAAATACCACCTCAATCCTCCCGCCGAACAGGCTTATAGTTTTTGTATTCGCCACTTTGCAACAACTCAAATCGTCTTTCTCTTATTTTGAAACGTCAGAACAATTTTCTTAACGAGATTTGTGTAAAATACAGGCTAATGACATCATAGTTTCTTTGAGTATTATATATATGAAATAGCGGTGCTACAGGTCTAGCACCTAACTGTGGCAGTTCCTGAGGTATGGGAGCGGTACGGGAGGGGTGTGTTTACGAAACGTCAAACGACGCGTAACTTCAGTCTTACTTCAGTCGGGCGTCAGGCTTGCTGTCGTCAATACGTGTTGTTGGGACAGGTCGCTTCAAGTAAAACGCACACGGTATTTACAACCAAAGATGAGTCCTCCAATAAGAACTCAAACGAAACAAGTCGTTTATAAAGTGTAAGAATATTTTAAAACAAGAATATTAAATCCCAATTCTGCAGAGTTTAATATACAAAAAACCATTGCCATGGCTGCAGGATTTCCAGAAAGAAGCGTAATCCGCAGTAAGAAAGTAAATTCCCACGACCAATAAATTAAGAAAAGTTTTAGAGGAAGCTGGATTTATTAAATGTGGTTATACATAAGTACTTTAGACTTTTATTACGTGAATTAGGATTCCGATACAGAAAATGCCAATCAGAGAGGAAAATGTTGATAGAACGCCATTCAATACAGCTATGGGGAGCCAAATACATTACGGCAATAAGAAAATATATATCACAAGATATTTATAATATTTACCTACAAATTTTTAACCTTGGTAGGCGAGCCCGACTCGCACTTGTTCGGTTTTGTTATTGTCACACGCCTCAATATTAATCTATTTGACTTAGGTACACGCTCGTAAATATCATAAGGATATCGTAAGAGATATCTGCATTAAAATGTATCACGTGTATAGCAAGACAGTTAGGACACGTCATGTCACGTCATTTGTCACCCCTCCCGTACCGGCCTCATACCTCAGGAACTGACTGAGTTAGACGCTAGACCTGTAATATCAGTTTTTCTGTGACAGTAAATCTTGTTGAAATGCTTAAGATCATGACAGATGACACAATTTTGTGACATTTTATACAGTATCAAATAATTTATTTTTGACCAAGGAAAATACCCAATTGTTGTTGTGTTGAATAGGGGCTTCCACTAGGTGACGCGGGCGCAAGCTACGGGTTCAGTCTATCTCAGTCACAAACGATAGGTGCGACAGAGACAGGTGACCCGCAACGGATTCTGCTCTTCTCTGTTGATTTCTTTCGCACTTAAGAGTTTGTGCCCGAAATAGACTGAAAACCACTGCGTCACTTAGCGGACCACCTAAAGCAAGAGAAAACCTTCTATTTTTGTATGCCCACCAACACACACAACCCAACACAAGAGTGCCGATAGACTATTAAACAGTATACAACAAACACAATAGTACTAGGCGTGAACTTGAAAGTGCTGAAGTTCTTTATATTTAGGGTTCCGTACCTAAAAGGTAAAAACGGGACCTTATTACTAAGACTTCGCTGTCTGTCTGTCTGTCACCAGGCTGTATCTCAAGAACCGCGATAGCTAGACAGTTGAAATTATCACAAATGATGTATATCTGTTGCCGCTATAACAACAAATACTAAAAACAAAATAAAATAAGTATTTTAAGGGGGGCTCCCATACAACAAACGCGATTTTTTATAGATAATGGTACGGTACCCTTAGTGCGCGATTGGCCGGTTTTATTTGTTAGTTAAAGAATTGAAAAGTCAAGTGCGAGTCAAACTCACGCACGAAGAATTCCGTACCATTAGCAAAAAATCTAGTTTAATGTATGGGATTTTTTCTGTTTTCATAATTTCTTGATAAGGTGGTAACAAATATTCGTTTTAAAAATTCTGTCTAGCTTTTACGGTTCATGAGATACAACCTTGTGACAGACGGACAAACACGCAGATGGACTGAAGCAGAATCTTAGTAATAGGGTCCCGTTTTTACCCTTTGGATAAGAAATCCAAAAATGCCTTGGTTGTAAACTTATGTATCTTATGATAGATAATAAATTTGTCATAGAGATCGAAAATGCTGTTAGTTCATTATATTTTGTTAGTCAGAGAATTTGAAAATGGATTTAAAAAATAAATCACCTGTGTCTTCACTAGTAAGCCAGATCTCCACGACTCCCTCTTTGAAAGACTGCCTTGCCCTCTCGACTATCTCTTCCGGAGGGTAACTGCCCAGTTCTCCTCTGGCATGCTTCGTCTTACAATAAGTACATTGGTTGAGGCAGCCCGTGTTAATAGGGATGATCTCAATGAGGGGGTTCTTGCGGACCTTTGGTAGAAGAAGCGAGGCGCCGCCCGCCTTTCTACCTCCGTCAGTCTTCTTTTGGCCGAAGAGACGGACAGTATGGCCTGAAAATAAAGTTGAATTAAATTAAAAGGAATTTTTATAAATCAAATATTACTGAAAACTTCGAATATGGCAATAAAAATAGAAAGTTAAAAATATATGAAGTGAAAACTTCTTATGGCATGCACGGAAAGCATTTATTGAGATAGAAAAAAATATTGATCTCGCGACACTGTTACCGACACTAAGTTTTCACTTCTGTGAACTGTCACTAAAAAAAACTGGCACTCCCAGATTTTTTTTTAATTAATTTTATAGTTAAATGGCGGAAATTGTGTCGACGCGCCACAAATACCATCTTCGAAAGAGTCAGTGTCGCCTTTGTCAGCTTGAGGACAAAATCATTTAAAGGAATGAACTGTACATTCATTTAGAATTGGAAACGTAAAGCGCCGTATTCATGATCCAGCGTGCTGTACAGCCGTTCAAGGTCGCTTTGCTGGATGTAGCCTATTCACGCATCCAGCACGTCCAGCAAGCAAATTCACGTCGGTTATTATTATTAATTGCTTGCTGGACCTGCTGGATCCATTTTGCATCCAGCAAGCATCCCCACCACCGCGAACGTCCGGCAGATGGATCGTAAATACGCTTGCTGTACAGCAGACGTTTTTTTAAATATGTTTTTTACGGCTCTGAATACGCAAATAAACTTGAATATTTTGCGGCTCTGGATACTAGTCTTTTTAAGCCTATTTTTATTTCTTCGTTTCTCTATTACTGATCCTCTAGTTTCAACCAAAGTTGGTGTAGACATCCTTTGATTGCTAGGAGATTCCGGTGGCAAATCTATCTAAGCGAGTCCACTGGTTTTCATAGCCGACTAATGCATTAGGTTAAAACTGTCAACAGACAAGGGCAACACTGGCTCGCAAAATGTGTGAGTGACGGCAACACTGGCTTGCTGGATGCCTTGCTGGATGCGTGAATAGGCTACATCCAGCAAAGCGACCTTGAACGGCTGTACAGCACGCTGGATCATAAATACGGCGCTTAAGAATAAAAATTTAAGGATTGGATTAGGTAGGAACAGCACTTTCCCGTGCTGCATGCATTCATGCATGGGAAAGTGCTGTCCCATGTTGTGCTGACAGAAGTAGCCCAACCCTAAGTATATCTAACTGTTCTGCTTGCAAAAAGCAAAGCTAGACAACAACAATTTAGAGGCTGCGAGTTCTCCCTCATTCCTACAGCCTCACCGTTTTTTCCTTTCTTAACATTCCTAATTAACTAAAATAATCAAGTACGCTTGTAATATTACAATCTAGCCTAAACTCAGGCTAATAAGTAATTTAACATTGACCTAATTTTATACAATGACGTATAAAATAATGTATAAAGCCTCACCTTTGAGAGTTTCCTCAACGATTTCCACAATCCTGTCAATCTGCTGTACGCCGACCACGCTCAGCCCTTGAAGGTAGCCACTGCGCGGGGCGCCCTGTGGCACGCAACCTGCTACCACGACATGGATGCCACGGCTTTGGCCCAGTTCTATCTCATTTCTGCAAAAAGAAAACATCATAATAAATTTAAAAAATTGTTAAATCTTTATCTCCCATGCTGGTCTGGGAGAAATGAAAAAACTTAGAATGTACCAGCTGCGTCTCTTCCCGCGCAGATCGTAAAAGCCGATCGAGGGAATGGGCAAAAATGCGAATCATGTTAACAGGCGATGCAGCTAGCAACCCATCACTGTATTGATTGCTTTTCCATCTTCTCGCCCACCATGACGCTAAAAGTGGCTTTTGGGTCTTGCGGCCCTGGGCTCTGCATAGAACCGCAAGACCCAAAATGCTCTGTCTGCCCCATTAGGGATAAAGACGTGATAGTATGTATGTATGTTAAATCTTTAGCGTGATCTAAATGCATCGAAAGTCATTGGAACCAACAAACACTTTAAAAAATCTTGAAACTTCCCATAGTGAAGCTATTTTGAACTAACTTTTACCTATGAATTAGTTACGTAAATTAAGTACTTTGTAATAAAGTCTATGCATAGTTCCACTCCCCTTTTCATTCCACTCATGGATCATTCTTGGGATAAAATCTATCCTTCGTCCTTCCCTGGGTCTCAAACTTTCTCCATAAAAATTTAATCTAAATCAGTTCAGTGGTTGACACGTGAAGAGGAACAAAGAGACAGACAGATTTACTTTTAAGATATGTATAATAGCTGCGCCCCAGTGTTACCTGTAGAAAATGTAACCTTTGTGTTAATCCAGGTTTGTGCATAAAGAAGTAACAAATAAACACACACCCACACAAACTTTCGCCATTATAATATTTGTGTGATTAGTAAAGAAGTACGAATTGGACTTACTTAAAATGGTCTTCAGCAGGGCTTTTTACAGTGCATGAATTGAGCAGCCACAGTTGTGCATCGAACTTGTCCTCTGTCAGCCGATAGCCGTGCGCCGCCAGCAGCCCTGCCATGTACTCTGAGTCGGAGTTGTTGTGCGCACAGCCCCATGTCTTCACGTAGATAGTTTGAGTTCCTGGAAGATTGGAATTCAAGTTTTTAAAGAACTTTTATCAAGGAGGCCTTCGCAGGAGCATGTCATTTTTTATTTCTGCCCAGAGTGCATAACATGTCTGCATTATGTGAGTTAAAGTGCTACATAGAACTGGAAAAAAATATTCTAAGGGTAACATAACATACCTCATCATCAGGTATTTTTGTTTCCACTGCAGGAGCACGACCCTCTCTGTACTGAGTCCCGTACTGGTTTCAGTCGGCAGTTAACCTCCAATTAAATTTCGATATCCAGTACGGGAGTCCTTTGTACTACAAGAGCCATACTTGGCCAGAGTAGCCAGAGGACTTGGCCTACACAATCCTTGCTGGCCAGATGGGTTGGAGAGGTCATAATATACCTCGAACATGATTTTTCACTTCAAATCTTAATAGGTATGAAACATTAATGAAGTCTAGTATTAAAACTATGAAAAGGTGTATAAATTCAAAGGTAGTTCACGGAGAAAACTGATTAAATATTATTAGAGGTTAGGATCCTACCTGGCACTACGCTCTCGAGAATCACTTTCTCGAGAGGTTCCGCGGTTGTCTCTCGTTTCTTAGACCGTACACTCACATTCTTCCGGCTGGCGTATCTCTCCTTGGGAGTGATATCCTGTGAAGATATTAAATCTTCAATATCGTCTATGATTTCTGTACACACGCCTGACATTTTAATTAGAATTGTTTTGAAATATTTGAGTTGACATTTGAGAATGAACTTTTGTTTGACACTGACAGCTTACTGACGGTGAGACTGAGACAGCTGCATGGTGTTATTTTACGGAGATGACATTGACAGTATTGTTTAGTATTGCCAGATAAGTAGTTCAGAGTTCAGTAAATAAACTTTTTTTAACCACCGTAAAAAATAGGGGTGTTATAAGTTTGGTTTGACGCTAGTGTCCATCTGTTTGTCTGTGGCATCGTAGTGCTCAAACAGTTGGTTGGACCTATTTCGATGTGTTTTTTTTACATGAAAGCAACTTCCCTTGCGGACCCTGCGGTGGTTCTTATCCATGCCCATGTTTGATGAAAATCGGTTCAGAATTTTAAAAGATATTGGGTGATAACGCTTCATATCAATGGCGCTACGATAACAATATATTATGTAGTTAAAAGGATACCCACCTGCCACTTATCACTAGATGGTGTCGTCGGCAAGGTTTTCTTTAATTTGCTTATCAAAAAAACTTGTTACCTTGTTTTAAGTTTCACTTCACCTGACTGTAAAAGGAGGGTTGTCTTGCATGCGCATGTATTTTTAGATTTGTACTTTTAAATGGTGTCTTGTATTTGCCCTGCCCGTGCCCTAAAGGCCCTAAAAGATTTGTGGCGACCTCTACGCCACTACGAGGATCTAAACACCACAAGCAACACATGAACGCAGCAATACCTAGTTCACAAGAATCATACGAGATGGCGCCAGCAGATTCTACAACTCGATCTCAGAGTTCTGGTTGCAACTGACTATATATACAACCTCCGACTAGACACCGTCGGAGCCGCGGTTCCCCAGGCGCAAAACCATGCCTGGCGGGAAGATCTTCCCTTTGTGGCGGTCGAGCATATCACCTTACTCCCGCTACAAATTCATAAAGGCTAGAACTGCTAAAAGCTGAAACATAAAATCTTCTTCTTCTTCCTCGCCTTTTCCCTATTAGGGGTCGGCTCTGTATGTCAACTCCCTCCATAACCTTCTATCCTTTGTCATCTCTGTACTGACCCCCAGTTCCCCCATATCCGATTTTACTCATTTTTCCCACGTCTTTCTCGGCCTTCCTTTTCCTCTATACCCGTCTACTTTCAAGTCGATCTTTTTTTTTGCCAGGTGTTCGGCATTATAATAAACAGTGCTTTTTTGCATATTAAACGATTTTGGATTTTTTTAGGTTTAAAGAATTAAACCTGTTGTTGCACTGCAGGCTTCCATGGACTACAATTCAAAAATTCAAAATTCAAATTTCTTTATTTTTCTCCACAATCTAACATTTTATATTATCGTCTCATATTATTATCGTCGACATAGGTATAGGTACATATGATTAGCAGAAGATTGTGAGAGACTGGTGTCTGAACTAAGCAAAGTTTGTATCTCAGAGCACCAGACTACAATAACTAAACTACTACCATCAGCGGTGGGCCGTATGTCTGTTTGTATAGTAAGCTATAACGTAAGAATTTACACCTGGCAGCATGGCGAGACGGAGCGCTTTAACACGGCCGGTTCTGAAGCGCTCCGTCTTCTTCTCTCTCTAGCAAATGACGGTTCTGAGCGTCAGAAAAGAATAGAAGCATAGAAAAGTGCGTAGCGTACGCTGCGCTGCCGAATGTAGCACAACCCTAATATACCTAGCTATTCTGCTTGCACTCTTCGTCTGTGGCTTGCACAAAGCTAAATGGAACAATTAATTATTTTTTCTAATCGCTTTAGTAACCAGGTGACACGAAACCAGATTATCAATGGACCCCAATAAAATCGTGATAATAATAACACAACACAAAATATCATAGATATGAACCAGGACGATTTGATTATTAAAATAAACCTTATTGTTAAACAGTTGTGGTTCAAAATTGATGTATTGTTTGGTTTGCGGCTTAACATAGAGTTAACAATAACAATAGAGGTGCATACAGCTGCCGAAATACTGGACTCAACTCTACAACCCCGTTAAAAGGTGTTATTTGTAGAATAACCAGCCAAGAGCGAGTCGCTCACGAAGGGAACAGTTTTACATTATCTATAAAAAATCACGCTTGTTGTATTATGGGAGCCCCACTTAAATATTTATTTTATTCTGTTTTTAGTATTTGTTGTTACAGCGGCAATAGAAATACCTACAATACATCTGTAAAAATACAACAGGCTAGCTATCACGGTTCATGAGATACAGCCTGGTGACAGACAGACAGACAGGCGAACGGACAGGTATAGTCTTAGTAATAGGGTCCCGTTTTCACCCTTGGTACCCTAAAAAAACGTAATTACTATGAATCTACCACATATTTTATACCTTATCTACCTAAGTTCCTAGGTACTTAGTTACCTACTTAAGGTGAGTTTGAAGAAAAAGTGATAACATGTAAACGATTTTAATTTTTGTTAAATAAAATATCAAGCTTTGAAATTTTAATATCGGTACATAGGTAGGTACTATATCCCGTAGTATTTCTTGATGCTTCACAATACTTGCTAGTTTCTGTTTACCGCTACTTACGTGTCCTCACTTGCACACCGCAACTAACAACACCGACAACAACTAATAACTCTAGATTTCTCTGCGTTCTTTGAATTGACGGACAATTTAATTTCAATTCAATGCAACGCAATGCTCAGGGGAGCGCATCGAAGCACGCGACAGCCATCCGGCCGGCGCGGCGTCCCGGGCTCCGGGTGCTCCGACGGCGGCCTGGTAAGTTACCGGCCGGCAGTGGCGCGAGAAACCCCGCGCGACACAGCTGTCTTTGCCGGCTGCTCGTATTATTATTTCGTAGAGATCGTGAAGTGAAAAAAGTTTTTGTTTTTATTTGGAACTCTTTGAATTGTGGTGAGTTTTTTCTTAAATTTAGAATCATTTTTGTGTTCTCCTTTGTTTTGTCACTTTACAAAGTCAGCTAATTTTCGAGTTTGATTGTTGTTCGTCTTTTGACCTGGCGTTTGTTTTGTTTACAATAAGTACTTACCCACAGCAACCTATTTCTTTATTTTAACTGACATACTCCTGTTAGGTACTTATTTAAAGTTACAATAACAATTACCTTGTTTTCATGAATAAGTTGTAGATAAGCAGGTACTTACTATATAATTAAGCTACTTTGTAATTATTCTAGTATTGTTGGTAGGCACGTATTTGAATAGAAATAGAGACTAGATAGAAATCCGTGTGAGAAACTTGGTATCTGTACGGTCTGTACCTAAGTAGATACTTACTGTAGTTAGTTCTGCTAAAAACAAAACACTCACTTCCCCTAATTTGCTCTATCGGCTCGTAACCACTTCTGATCTAAACTGTAATATGTTCGTAGAAAGTAGATTCACTATCCATAGAAGAATACAGTCTTCATCTGAGACATATAAATGAATGACACTTAAAAAATAGTAAAAATAGTTAAAAAGTACATCTTATACCTACCTACTTTCTTTTAATTTACACACTTGTACTTTACTCTTATAATTTAATAAGTATAAGTTATTTTTAATTAATTTTAGTTAGTTTTGATTTTAGGTTGTATTTATTTAGTTAATATTATATTGATAAATTATTATGTACCATTATTTGCAAATAAAGTCGTACGTATTATTTATTCTTTACACATTCTTATGTAAATTACACTTGACGCTATACAAATCGTATTACATAAATCTACATATTTATACTAACTTTTAACTACAATGCTACTCTACTCGTACCAAGGCCGTCACGGTTCCCTGAGCATGCTTAAGAAAGGTGCGTTGGCCTTTGGCCCTAACCTAAACTAAAGAGGAAAGGAACCGTACAAATTGACAAAAAATGGTAAAATGGGGACGTTAGAGAGAGCATAGGTGAGTTAGTTTTTTGTTTTGGGTAGGTTTGGGATTGGGTAATAAATAAGTGTCAGGGTAGGAATAAGTACAAGATTGTTTAACCCCTGATGAAAAAGAGGGGTGTTATATTATATTATAAGTTTGACGTGTCTAGCGTCCGTTGTAGCGCCTAAACGAATAGACCGATTTTGATGCGGTTTTTTTAATTTGAAAGCTGACTTAAATTGATCAAGATGGTTCGTTGCTATGTTTGATGGAAGTCGGTTCAGCGGTTTTAAAGTTATGGTGGACGGGGTGAAAGTCAGTGCTTTCTCTACGAAAATAATAAATGGCGCTACGGATATCCATTTAGTGATGATAAGCGGAAGTCGTATCGGTAGTTCTTCACTAGATGGTGTTCTTAAGAGTCCCCCGACCCTAGACTCCTCCATACAAACGTAGTCTACGTTTAATTTTGAAACCACATGTCAGATTCCGGTAAAAATTGGTAATTGTAAAGAAATTGCAATTATCTAGGGTTATAACTGGTTTCCTATGGTAAAATTATGAACTGGAAAGAAAATATAACGATTTAGAAGTTTCCCATACTAATGGTCAAAAATGATATAAAACACTAATTCTATTTCAAGTTCATATTTTTAGTGTCGGAATCTAGTTATAAACCTAGATAATTGCAATATCTTTGAAATTACCAAATTTTGCTCAAATCGGACATGTCGTTTTGAAATAAAACGTAGACTACGTTTGTATGGAAAGTTGTATTTTGGTCTAGGGCCGGGGGACCCTTAACAATTGGGTTTTTTTTATTTGCTAGCAAATAAACACGTTGTCCAACCTTTATTTTCGTTCCGTAAGTTTGTTTGTACATGATTTTGGCCTCTTGATTTATCAGCAAATGATGGCCAATATTAGGAAATTAACATAGTGGTGCGAATACGCACTTTATCGCGGTGTCAAAAGTTATCGGGTGTTAATAAAATTGGGTTCGAATTCGATAAATTATCGCAGTGGCCAAGAAAATACACACAAAATAATAAAGGCGGGTCTAAACATGCCGAAGTTCAGCGGCTGAAGTTACGCTCATTCGTATTCGGTGGGGGATTTTTCGGGTGGGCTTTCACGTAAAAAACATATTGAAATCGGTCCATCCACAGCGTTGCCCACGTAGTCGTCATTAGACAATCCCATAGACAACTCACAATTTTCCAAGATAAAAAATTAAATAAGCTATCGTCTCAATCCATTTATTCTTGGCGTGATGTTTGATTTGAAAAATCTTGACTTGTATGTTGGGTCATTTGGAATTAGCCCTCCGATCACATGTACCATTGGGTAGTACCATTGATGGTACAAGGAATGAGTAGTGACGCAAACCTTTGCAATCTTTTCATACAAATTTAATATATATTTACGCTGTCGCTGCGGTGGAGATGTCGATCCCCTGGGCTTGGCTTGTCGTCGCAGCGCAGGGCGAGTTTCACGTCACGCCGCCTTGAATGACGTCATCCGTCGTGCTCTTGCCAGTGCCGGTGTGCCAGCAATACTCGAACCGAATGGTATCGCGCGAGACGATGGCAAGAGGTCCGACGGCATGACGCTCATCCCTTGGAAGAACGGGCGGTCGCTTGTGTGGGATGCTACATGCGTAGACACTGTAACTGCATCCCATGTACGGGCGACAGCCCGAAAGGCGGGCGCGACAGCGACGACAGCAGAAGCCATCAAGAGGCGCAAATATGCGGCTCTGGGAGAGCCGTATATATTTGTGCCTTTTGCTGTGGAGACCTTAGGGCCCTGGGGTGCGGAAGCTCGTCAAATTTTTAAGGAAATTTCCGCACGCCTGATCGATGTCTCCGGGGACCCAAGGGCGGGCGCACATTTCGGACAGCGTTTAAGTATTGCTATCCAACGCGGAAATGCCGCCAGCCTCTTGGGTACTTTGCCCTGTGACGGCAGCGATTTGGCCTCAATTTTTTATATAATTTAATATAAATTATTTTAAATTAGTTTTAGTTAGTTTTAATTTTAGGTTGTATTTATTTAGTTAATATTATATTGTTATATTATGTTTAAGTTAATTTAGTAAGATTTTTTGTTTTCTATCACTGTTTGTCACATTAAGAAAGCGTGACAAAATAATATTATTTCGGTGCATATATTCTAATGTATTCAGTTTATTTCATGTTTTTATTTAATATTTCAGTTTATGTTTATTTCATATTAGGTATAAATTACAGTCCACACATAAAGATAAGTATTGTTTTGAGGAGCTCGGTGCCCACGGGCGGGAGTGCGCATTACTAGTGCTTTCACAAGTAAAGCGCCTCCGGGCGTGGTCCGCACTTGGATGGATGACCACAAGTGGCATATAAATTTCTTAAGCTCCTACGTGCTTCGGAAGGCACGTATAAGCCGTTGCTCGTGGCAGTCATCATTGATGGCAGTAGTCAAGCTACTTATGTTAGATGCCTTCAGCAGCTTGAAAATTCTAACACCAGTGTTGGTCACTTACACGAAAAACAAACAAACAACAGTCCACACATAGCCATCACTTCATTAAAAGTAGGATACTGGATTGTTTATCATATAGACAGCAATAGTTAATTAGGTTTGAGAAAAGAAACATTTCATCCACCTGCCAGTTACCTTTTTTTGAACAAGTTTTTTGGCCAATGCTTTTTCAACACTGCAACAGGTGGTCGCACCCACCCCAGAGGAACGTGCCCATGTAAATCATGTAATGGACGCGTGCGCCGAATATTTAGGTACCTATGTATGAATTAAAGTAAACAGAGAGTTTCGAACAGACGAAATAATATTTTGAGGGCATGCTCAGTCTAAGTAATAGAACTGCCTCCGTGGTGTAGTGGTTAGAGCGTTCGGCTCATACCCGGAGGTCGCGGGTTCGATTCCCAGCGGGGGCAACGACTTTGTGTTGTTGTCCTGGTTTGGTTAGGACATTGCAGGCTGATCACCTGATTGTCTGATAAGTAAGATGATCCGTGCTTCGGAGGGCACGTTAAGCCGTCGGTCCCGGTCACTGTCTTTGACATTGTGGTCGTTACCTAAAACC
This sequence comes from Acrobasis consociella, assembly GCA_963555685.1. Lineage (NCBI taxonomy): Eukaryota > Metazoa > Arthropoda > Insecta > Lepidoptera > Pyralidae > Acrobasis > Acrobasis consociella. The sequence continues at coordinate 1,816,815 of OY743114.1, forward strand.
ATGTCAGAGGCCTTTAAGGCGGTTTAAAAACTCTGACACTAGTGTTAGTCACTAACACACTCGATAAGAAGAAGATTGAACATCTTTACTCTTATAAATCTTTCAAAACTAAAAACGGTTCGGTTTTTAGTTTTGACTACACAACCGATTTTGTCAAAATTTCTATAACCTTCTCCTTTTTTTAAGCAATTTTATATTAAAAACAAAAAAAACATTTTTTATAAAAACTCGATTGATTGCTAATTAATTTGTATGAAGAATAAAAGAATCAAAAAAAAACTTCCATGTATATCATTATAATGTAGGTGTACATTATACTCACATTCTCTAGCTCTAAATCAGTGGTTCCCAAACTTATTTTGTCTACTGCCCACTTTGAGAATAAATATTTTTTTAGCGCCCCCATTTTTTCACCTATTTAAAAACCACTATAACTTCAAATTAAATTAATTAATTATTGTGATCTATATATGTATATTATGTAAATATTTATTCTCAAAGTGGAGGCACAGAATACATACTAGTACTTACGTAGTGGAGGATGATATTTATGTGGTTGTTGTTGAGAGTCGAGAGCTCTTGCAGTCGTTGTTTAAGAGGCCTCCTAGCTAAATAAAGCTCCTAGCAAAAAAAAAAAACATTTTCTTTCTGGGTCTCTTACCGCCCCCCTTGAGACCTGCAGCGCCCACAAGGGGGCGTTATCGCCCACTTTGGGAAAGACTGCTCTAAATGATGTAAAAATACACAACGTGGAAGGGACATACCCGTAATAAATAACACCACAGGCTATAACTAGATCACTATATTATAATGATAATAAAATAATCTTCAAGAAGCAAAAAAAAATTCGACATTCCCACACCATGTTGAATGTTTTTTATATCTTGACGACCTCCGTGGCGTAGCGGTCACCATGCTAGTCCGCCACCCAGAGGTCCCGGGTTCGATTCCCGGTCAGGGCAAGTTGGAAAATGGCCTTTTTCAAATTGTCCTGGGTTTTGGATGTTTATCTATATATGTATTTGTTATAAAATATAGTATCGTTGAGTTAGTATCCCATAACACAAGTCTCGAACTTACTTTGGGGCTAGCTCAATCAGTGTAATTTGTCCCTATATATTTATTTATTTATTATTTTATTTATCTTGACTGTTATTTTATAACTATTTATTATACTTTAGAGGACTACTTAGTATAGCCCGTAGTTCGATTTATTACGGGTATATCCACGCTGTATATCAAACATAATATGTTAGCTACTTAGCTGTAAGTATTAAGATGTACTTTATCAGCCCGCCGGCAGTTCGGTCGGTATGAACCGTACAAACAATCGACGATCATATCGCACAATGGCGACTCTCGCCGCAAATAGTTTTCTATGCCCCATTTGCGCCCGCGCACATTAACACGTCATTATCTTCAGATTTACGACTGATCATGAGTGTTATCATTATCACTCTACTTCACAAATCACAAATACTCAGAGGACTATACATAAACATAAATAAATAAATATAGGGATAAATTACACTGATTGAATGCACAAAAAGTTAGTGAACTGTCGGTATAGCGTTCACCGGGATTTCGTCTGTCGGCATTGAGTGGTAGACTCGATTGAGCTAGCCCCAAAGTATAAGGTCGAGACTTTTGTTATGATGACCGGGGATCGAACCCGGAACCTCTGGGTGGCAAGCTAGCATGGTGACCGTTACGCTAATTGGTACTATCACGACCCTATCCCTTACAGGGAAAACAACCAACTTAAGTGTCGCAAACCACAAAGACCACTTATTTATGTAAGGATGGTAACAGAACTGAACAGCTGTCGAACCAGAATTCAAACTGTGCAAGACAAGAGCACGTCACTAATCAAATTACAAAGATCCCATTTTCGATGTCCACCTTCCCAATTGGTAAACCATCAAATCGCAATAATGGCTTGCATTAATATGAGCCATCTAATTCGAAATGTACACATTTTTCAGCACCGTTACACAACGTGAGTCACGTCACCATATCTTTTCACAACAAGTGGAAAATTGGAAGTGAGACATTGAGACATTTCAACAGCATCATCATTTCAGCTGCATAACGTCCACTGCTGGACATAGGCCGAGGATTTCCAAATTACTAAAGTCAAACCGTCTTATTATAAAACGCAGACTAACTTTGTTACTAGGTTTAAACCATTATCCAACCAAATCAAGTTGACATTTTCAGATGAGACAGTGACGTATTACAAAATGTCAACTTAATTTGGTCGGATAATGGTTTAAACGTAGTAACAAAGTTAGTCTGCGTTTAATAAGACGGTGTGAGACATTTCAGCCGAATAACGTGTCCACTGCTGGACATATGCCTTTCTTGAGGATTTCCAAAATGACCGATCAAGAGCGGTCTGCTTTCAGTGCTTTCCAGCGACCTAGAACAGGTCGCCTGTCAGACGTCAGACCACCTTTCAACCATTTTACGAAACGAAGCGATGGAGATGGAAAAGAACAGTTATTCCCTTAAAAAATACTAAAGTCAAAGTCTTTACTAACTATGATATTCTAGCTGTACCCGCGGGCTTCGCTCCCCGTGGGAATTCCGGGATAAAGAGTACCCTACGTCCTTTCCCGAGTCTCGAACTACATCCATACCAAATTTCATCCAAATCGGTTCAGTAGTTGAAGCGTGAAGAGGCAACAAACAAACAAATATACAAACTCACTTTCGCATTTATAATATTAGAAGGATAGTAGGATAGGATTCAAAATATTTCGCGTTAGGAAACACATTCATTCTAAGATAACGTTTATGATATCACCAACATCGTATTACAAATCAAACTTTCCTTGAAATGTCTAACACTACTAGGAAGGAAAATGTTTAAAGGAAGGTTTATCAATAGTTGTGCTAGAAATATGTTCCTATTGCCGGAATAAAATTGTGGTTTTCATCTTAACTCGTTGATGTCTTTTCTTCTCTATTTTTTATTTATTTATTTACGAAATTCATGTACACAAAATACAAACACAGAAACAAACAAAGTAAGAACATTGAGGGCATAGGTACTGCTTATTTCATAAGAAATCTCTTTCAGCAGACCCAGGAGCGGGAAAGAAAACAGGTTTTTGTGGTCTTATCTTGCAGGAAAGATACCGTAGGGTTAAAAGGGTGGTACGAGTACATTTGCCACCCTTTTAAAAGTGTTTTAAAGGTATGACCTGTGAGTCTGTGGGCCTGTTGGGCTAAATCTGGTAGAGATCTAAGAGAGAGCGACGGAAAACTTCAGCACGGCGTTCCGGCGCTCTCTCTCGCTCTAATGAAGGTTCTAAGCGCCAGAAAAAGATAGCAGCATGCGAAAGTGCTGTTCTGTTCTAACAGATGTAGCCCAACCCTCATCATAAGCTTTTGTCTCTACTGCCGGAGCACGACTCTCCCTGTACTAACAGAGCCATACTTGGCCAGAGCAGCTAAAGGGCTTTGGCCTACACTCTCCTCGCTGGCCAGACGGGTTGGAGAGATCTCATTGATGTTTATAAGCTTTGTTTAGCTTGTATTTCCTAAGTCGCCTTCTACGTCATCCACGGGAGGACTTGGAGTGGTCCTATTCTACTCTGTTGGAAACTACACGGCAGGTAGCCCGACAATACCAAGCATTATAGCAACTGGACAGGGCTGGTCGAGCCGGTCACCGGGATAATCTACCGATTAGATAGTGCTGAGTGTTTATCGTGAGTATCGTGACTGACTTTAATTAAATCTAGGCACACTCTCAGCGGGAGATAAATGATAATTATTTTCAATGTTAATGACGACCTCCGTGGCGTAGCGGTAACCATGCTAGTCCGCCACCCAGAGGTCCCGGGTTGGATTCCCGGTTAGGGCAAGTTGGAAAATGGCCTTTTTCAAATTGTACTGGGTCTTGGATGTTTACTATATCTATACGTATTTGTTATAAAATATAGTATCGTTGAGTTAGTATCCCAGAACACAAATCTCGAACTTACTTTGGGGCTAGCTCAATCAGTGTAATTTGTCCCTATATATTTATTTATTTTTTTATTTAATGTAGACAACATTCGATTCCCGTGGTCCAAGACTATATGTCAACCGTTTGTTTTTCGCAAATGCAGCTTGAAAAATTTAAAACCCGTGTTAGCCACGCACCAATTGGCAAACAGAGGTGGCTGATTTCCCAACCTGCCGGAAGGCAAGCGCAGCGTAGGACGCCTAGCAACCAGATGGTCGGACGACCTTAGCAAGGTTTCAGGAAAACATGCTGCAAGCCGCTTCGAATCAATCGTTTTGGAAAACCTTAGGGGAGGCCTATGTCCAGCAATGGACTTCCTGCGCCTGATATGATGATGATAATTATGACTTACCTAACAAACCAAACCACTAATGAGCGAACCGTCGTGAAACAGCGCGTGCTATGCAAATCATTAGCTCGCACTAATTATAACGTCTACTCGAGAGTGACCTAAATCGCACAATGCTGCTCTGTATGCATCGAGATAGGTCGTTACTAGAAATGATTGTTATAACACTTCTATTAACCAGAAATAGAACAGTCATTAGTGTGAAATATGTGTAAATTTTGCACGCGACTTATGCAGCTACTGAGATTCATCATTTCAGCCGCATAACGTCCACAGCTGGACATAGGCCTCTCCCAAAGATTTCCAAAATGAACGATCTAGAGCGGCTTGCATCCAGCGCCTTCCAAAGACCTTGGTCAGGTCGTCAGACCACCTTGTGGGTGGTGTCCTACGCTTCGCTTGCCTGTACGTGGTCGCCATTCAAGAACCTTTTTGCCTTATCGGCCATCGGTGTAGATAGCTACTGAGATTGGACCATCAGAATCACTGATGGTACAAATGTCACCGATTTTTCCCACTAGTACAGTTTGTTCAAATGGGCTTTTCGAGTCTTTTCTTTAATTTCTATTTATCAATTAAGAGTTCCCTTACCCTAGATTGAATCAGATTTTACATGTAATTTTCAAATAAAAGCTAGACTATAATGAAATTGTCTATGGTAAGGGGACTCTTAAGTACAAATGATTGTCACAATATGAAATGAGATCATGCGTTAACGATAGATTGATTCGATAGCGTGACTATCGAGTAGGTGAGTAGGTATATATCGATTAACGTAAATAAACACAGCACTTCGCCAAAAGTAGGCGCGTGACGATTAATTTGATTAAACGCTGATCGACTGATGGATTTCATTAGTTAATTGTAGGTAGAGGCACGGAAAGACGTATTGCGAACAAGTAGGAATGCGAAGTATAGTACGCACAAGTCTATAAATATCCGGCCAAGTGCGAATCGGATTCGCGCACTAAGGGTTCCGTGCCATTATCTATTTGTTAAATGTTTCCTTAAACGTTAAGTTTATTTAAACGTTTGTTGTATGGGAGCCCACCTTAAATATTCTTTTTTTTTTAGTATTGTTGTTATAGCGGCAACAAAAATACATAATTTGTGAAAATTTCAAACCTAAAAAGAGAAAATGTTTTAACTACAGAAAATTTTCAAAGAAAGGAAAATCTATATACTTACCTGCTTAGGTGCCGTGTGGTTTTCGGCAGAGTAGAATAGGGCCACTCCAAGACCTCCCGTGGATGTCGTAGAAGGCGACTTAGAAATACAAGCTAAACAAAGCTTATAAACATTAATGAGACCTCTCCAACCCGTCTGGCCAGCGAAGATAGTGTAGGCCAAAGACCTCTGGCTGCTCTGGCCAATTATGGCTCTGTGGAGACAAAAAGACCTGGATGATGATGATGACATATCTCTAGTTTTTTAAATGTGAACATACAAAAAATCATTGAGATCAGATACCATAAGGAGTGGAAAACATTTTCTTTATTTGCCTTTTTGTATAGACGGAGTGCGTGCTATAGTTCCATCTTAATATCATTATCACGTCTTTATCCCTAATGGGGCAGACAGAGCATTTTGAGTTTTGCTGCTCTGAGCGACAGAGCCCGGGGCCGTGAGACCCAAAGGCCACTTTTAGCGTGATAGTGGGCTAGAAAGTAGAAATAGGAATCAAAATAGTGATGAATTACTAGCGGCATCGCCTATTGACATAAATAATATTTTCCTCAATCAGCTTTTACGATCTGCGTTGGAATAGTAGAAGCAGCTGCGGTACCTTTATTTTAGGTTTTTACTTTTTACAGCCCAGTAATAAGTACTTAAATATACATTTTAATATATACAATCATTAGACATATCTAGTAGTACTTTTTCAAGATTGAAGCTGACTTCACCCCCAAACTACGCAACTGATTTTGATAAAATTTATATGCGAACACCTCGAAAGTATACCTTTTCAACCACAATAAGAATTATCCAAATCGGTCGAGGCATCTCCGAATAATCGGTAAACATACAGTTTTATGGAAGACTCCTTTTTTGGAAGTCGGTAAATTTTTTTTATGTTCGTCTTATCGTCCCCGCTTCATTGCAATTCGCCAACACGTCCTCGTTCCCCTATAGAGGGTGTCCCATCCCCAATTTCCGTCTCCGCAGCCCCTGTATATCACTCGGACACTGAGCAAACCGGCCGGCCCAGCCTATATTTAGATGTGAGGCTACGACCTCTATGAATCATGTAATAGACTATGCAACACGTACACGAGAGCTTTGAGGACACGTTTTTATTGATTTAGCAGCTATAATACTTAGTAGTTTGAAATGCTGTGTTAATAATACTTTCGTATAACTACATAAAACATTTTATATTGTATTGTTTCAACCTACTTAGTGACATTCTCTCCTCGAGCTTTGGGTTGACTGAAAGAGATCCCTTGAAGAGGTGTTTCGTCTGGCCTTAATTCTCTATATTATTAAATTAAAGGATCTCCCCAATGGGTCTGTCTATCTCTATTTTTAACGTTGGAATGCAAAAATATTTTTAGGTTTTCTAAAGTCCTTCTGCTGGGTATAGGGTAGCACTTGGAAATATTATTTAATTATTTGTTGATTGCATTTTCCTTTGTCGACGATATGCGTTACAGTAATTCATTATATTACTTAAATTTGTATATTTTGCAATAGGGATACTGGGTCAAAAATAAATAATTCGGTACAGTAAATAAAATAAGACGTCACAAAATAGTGTCACTTTACATTGATCATATGTATTTTCAAAAAGATTTTTGATTTATTAATGCAGAAATACTGATATTACTCCAAAAAAGAATGACGTCACGGTTGGTTATTTTATACAATTCTCATAGATTTTTTTATTTTGACATTTTTAAAAACGTGTCTGACTTGTCTTGTCGTCATTTAGCGGATAATCATTATACTTACATAGTAGGTACTTTACTGAATATATCAATTTTGTGCTATCGTTATAAGCAGAACTCATCATAGCTTAGCCCCGGAGCTCAGGCTAACGATCAATAACATTAAATAAATAATAGGTAAATATAACGATACGTCCAAAGAGTACTGTAATTGGATAGGTCAAATACGAATCTAGCATCTGCAGAGCAGTTTAGGTCGTCGGTCGATGTGTGTTTGTCTATTAATACGAGGCCCGATGTCTTACCCTCTGATCGCCCGTAATGATCGGAATTGGGGCGAGTGACAAGGATAATGCTTTTATTGCCACAAGACACTTTTAATATTCACTATCACGTTTTTATCCCTAATGGGGCAGACAGAGCATTTTGGGTCTAGCTGCTCTAAGCAGACAGATCCCAGAGCACACTTAGCTGTGTAATGGTGGGCGATAAGGTGGAAAAAGGAGGCAAAATAGTGATGAGTTGCTAGCCGCATCGCCTGTTTAAATGATTCGCTTTTAAGCCCATTCCCTCGATCAGCTTTACGATCTGTGCGAGAAGAGAAGCAGCAGGTACAGTATAAGTTTTTTTTCTTTTCTCCCAGTCCGTCAGAAAAATAATAAGAGTTTTTCCCTTTTCCAAAATTCTTTAAAGTTAGGCCAGTAGAACCATTCCTTGATGACATAGTAATGGTCAATCCACGTCAGATGACTAAAGGCAGCTCGAAGAATTTATAGTCAAACGGCAAAAACCTATCTGTAATGAAAACGGTAGGTAACCGAAGCCTTTAAACAAATCTTTTTACTCCTTATTTATTTTAGTCTGTGGGGAAAATGGGGTCCCGTTTACGTCAACATGCCAATTTAAAAATAGGCCAAAGCGTTTATGTTTTAAGATTAGTAATCACTTGAATCTATGACTGCGCCCACTTGTCTTTCTGGGAATCCACTTGAGTCACCACCATCTTCGGTCTGCATCATGATCTTCAAGGTCTACCTTGTACGAGAAAGCTCCGAATGAGAAGGGTAGGTTGCTTATTTTCAAGCTACCTTATTTCAAGTACAGGTACAGAATTAATAATAGGTAGTATTACATAGTACAGGTATGTCTATGAAAAACAAGGAAGGGACTTCTTCTTCTTCTTATCCTGTGTGTTAGTGACTAACACTAGTGTCAGAGTTTTTAAACCGCCTCAAAGGCCTCTGACATGGGTTTTAGGTAACGACCAATGTCAAAGACAATAACCGGGACCGACGGCTTAACGTGCCCTCCGAAGCACGGATCATCTTACTTCTCAGACAATCAGGTGATCAGCCTACAATGTCCTAACCAAACTAGGACAATAACACAAAGTTGTTGCCCTCGCCAATCGAACCCGCGACCTCCGGGTATGAGCCGAACGCTCTAACCACTACACTCTACACCACGGAGGCAGTTGACAAGGAAGGGACATTAAATACAAGGAAGGGACATACCCATAATAAATCAGACTACGGGCTATACTAGATCACTTTAGCAGAATCAAATTAAATTGGCCCGCGCTGCACACTTTAGTATGGAAATGCAATTTTTTTTTGTTCTTTTAATGTTATTTTAATATGGCCGCAAAAGGACGAGGTCTACAAAACTAACTTATCTTACAATCCTTAAATACCATCTGTGTTTAGTACCTCTAAGTAACTTAGTAACGTTGCATCTATCAATCGATATAGATTATATTTCGTTGAATCATACTAGACAAGCCCCAAAAATAACCAACATCAATAACAGATGCAGTTGCCTGAGCTTCAGACCATCTGACACGAGTGGTCGTGTTGAAACGAATGACGCAAGAGACCAGACGGCTCGGCGGCCTCTCGAGTACCTTATTTTTGTCCAGGACGCAAACAGAACCTAGATACGGGGAATTGTATGTTTAAGACATTACTTCACTTCTTTACTTCCCTCGAGGACAATTTTCCGCAATTAGGCCCGAATATGCCGGTCCCGTTTTGCGTGGGGAGCTGACGCCGGCCTCAGTTCTCGAACAAGCCCAAGCTCTGGCGCCCTGCATTTTTTACACATATTTTCGCAATGTAACGATGACGTAAGAAGCAGTGGCGGTGTGTGGGTTTTTGGCTCGGTATAGCAGGCTATCTGACAAGTTCATTAAGTAATAAATATTTAATATGCCGTGTGGTTTTCGGCAGAATAGAATAAGGCCACTCCAAGTCCTCCCGTGGAAGTCGCGTAGAAGGTGACTTAGAAATACTAGCTAAACAAAGCTTATAAAACATCAATGAGACCTCTCTAACTCGTCTGGCCAGCGAGGAGAGTGTAGGCCAAGTTCTCTGACTGCTCTGGCCACGTATGGCTCTGGTAGTGCAGAGAGGGTCGTGCTCCTTCAGTGGAGACAAAAAGACCTGATGATGTTGAAACATATAGATATCTTAACATGTAAATTACAAGTTAGGTAAATTTAAGTAATGAAGACATCATGGTACATTGAGGATGAGAATGAATCGTAACGTTGATGTTACTGTTTATGCCGTCAAACAGCACAAACAAACTAATTGATGCATTTTGTGAGTTGAAAGACGAATGTTCCAGATCAGTGGAAACATCTCTCGTCAAATATTTGGTAGTTTTGACATGAGACTGGCAGCGTAGGCGGTGTTCCTTCCTGTGTTTCCGGACATTAGCAATATTACATTTAAACTAAATTACTATAGTATCTGATCTTCTTCTTCATCAGGTATTTTTGTCTCCACTGTAGAAGCACGACCCTCTGTGTACTACCAGAGCCATACTTCGCTAGAGCAGTCAGAGGACTTGGCCTACACTCTCCTCGCTGGCCAGTCTGTCTGTCCTTGAAAAGGTCTCATTGATGTTCATAAGCTTTGTTTAATTTGTATTTCCTAATATCTGATAATATGTAAAAACTGCAAAGTACACGATTTAAGAACTATGGACCCATAGGCTCAGTCTGTGGTGTGGGCCCCCCGTCTACACAATACAATTTGGCGAGAAATATATCATATCATACAATAACTTTTCAAAATAAAAAACCGACTTCCTCCCAAACTACACAACCGATTTTGATAAAATTTCTATGGGAAATGGCGATTACGCCCTTTCCAACAAATAAAGAATTTTTCGAATCAGTTCAGGCGTCTTCGAATTATCGGTGCAGATACATATAGCATGAACGTTTCACAAATCAAATGCAGTAAAATATAGGGCATAGGTATATCTCCGCCGATATAGACATTGGTATAGTCGACTGGTATTTAGTATCGCATAAATAAGACGATAAAGTGATACAATAGGTGAGTTCATTGTTATTAATTACAATAGATAACATTATTCAATAATATTGTTGTTTGCCTCGCACACAATGCGCCAGAAATTGCATTGGGTAATACCTACTTTGATCTACAAACAAAGATGATGGATGAGAGAATATCAATATCAATACATTTAATAAAACAGTAAAAATCGCGTGTCTGTATAATATTTATTAAATTTATGAAAAAATTAGGGAAGGCGATAAAAAAGTAACCGAACTTTTAACTCGGCAATAATCGCTTTCTAACTTTTCCGATTTATTTTGCTGATAGCCGAGTGACATCAAGATATCAGACGCACTCTACATCCCAACTATCCCAATCCCAACTAATATAATATTATAAATGCGAAAGTGAATTTGCATATTTGTTTGTTTCCTCTTTACGATGCAACCACTGAACCTATTTAGATGAAATACGGTATGGATATATTTTGAGACTCAGGGAAGGACATAGGATAATTTAATCCCAAAATTCCCACGGGCACAGCTAGTAAGTCAGTACTACAAACTTAAGACGACCTATGTACTCGTACTACAAACTTAAGACGACCTATGTACTCGTACTACAAACTTAAGACGACCACTCGTTTATAGCTACCCTACGTAGGTACTTATATTAATTCTGAGAGAGTGGATGCAAATGTTTTTGACCATGAAGAATTTTTTTTTTACTAAAAACTTATCTTCTCATTTATTTCAAAATCATTTTCTCAAGACGACCTCAAAAATATCGTAGAATTCTCATCCCACAGCATTCGTCCAAATGGCAAATTGCAGTTAGCTCCAAGTGTAAATAAATAATTCATATTAAAGCAAGCACTCGTAGTTTCCCATGCTCGCTAACAGTTAAACAAAAACCATTAATCAATGCGTATGCGCATGTCACAAGGAGCTAAAAGCCATGTGAAGTTTAAACGAGATAAGCATTGCTTGCTTCATGCTCTTTATAATGTTTAGTATGCCTATGAATTGGATCGGAAGATAATTAAAGTGCGTGAGAAAATTATAGTTTTTTCGTCAAAAGAATGTGTTGTGCATATGCGTGGTTATAGTACGTGACTTACATTGGGAAGGGCAGAAGGATAAACGTGATAATGAATAGGAAAGTAGCTGTATCTTTCAATCATAGAACAGAAAACCCAATGCAGTTAATTGACAAAATATTAAGACAGATAAAAAAAATAAGTGATTAGTGTGATCATAGAAAACTTTTATCAACGTTCGTTCTATTTATATCAGAAGACATATTATATTCTCTGAATCAAGGTATAGTCTGAAATATACAATTTATTTGTTAGAAGGTATAATAACGTGGAAGTGACATACTCGTAATAAATCGAACCACGGGCTATATTAGATCACTATAGTACACAGAGTAATAATATACTACGTACAACTATAGTATAATTAAATTTAAATGACAGTAAAAAAAAAAAAATTACATTTCCATACTAAAGTGTGCAGCCTACCGGGCGATTTGTATGGGAATGTAATTTTTTTTAAATTTCTTGACTGTTATTTTAACTTTATTATGCTATGTGATCTAGTATCGCCAATGATTTAATTTATTACGGGTATGTATGTTCCTTCCACGTTGTATATGTACCTATATGTATTTGTTGTAAAATTTAGTATCGCGTGCGTACTAATTCGGTTTTAAATTTTAAAATTCTCACCTCCTTGTAAAGATCCGAGTATTTTCTCAAGAAGGATGAGGCCATAAAGTGACGCCTGCCACTTAGGGCGCTCCGTCGTTAAAGGTTTATTATGGGCTGTTTGTATGCTGGCGACGAGGGGCGCTGGTGAGCCGTGGCTGTGCAGGCGACATGTCCTTGCCTCGGTTGGCGCCATTTTCTTTTAAAATCAGCGACTCCAACATGCCATTTTTGAAACGCGGAGTGACCTAAACGAATGGTTTTTCAATACTAAAAATGTTTGTTTAGTGACTTCGCATTTGAAAAATCGCACCTCTGTACCTGTGGTTACTCTTGTGTATTACATATCTTCAACTGTTTCAGAAGAAACAAGTAGAGGTACCTTCTTTACAAGAATCTAACACATTTTTGTCATGTTGAGTAAGTATATCGTCTCAAACACGGCTTAAATGAGCAAAGGGTGCGCAAAGGTCCATCCCGTCCAACCGAATTTATCCACAACTCTCTTCATAACTCGAATCGTCACTTCTGGTTCTGGTTTTCGCAGGCGTCCATACGATAGGTTGAATGTACTATTTGTATTCGCAATATGAATATATAATTATTTGCAAGTAATTTTATTACCTTTATGTACCGTATAATTATCATGTATATTGTGTGTACAGAAAACAAATAAATAATTTATCTGTATATTTACCACTTAAATCGTCCAACCTTGGGATACCTAAGTATTACTTTGTGACATTGTACCGTCATACATACTTGTTACATAACACTGAACACAAAAAGCTACACGTACAAGAAAACGTTTTTTAAAATGAGTTCACTCTTCAAAGTACCATTTCAAAATGTTCCCAAAAAATAAGAACTTTGCTAAATAACATATTTTTTTTCGCAACAAATCAATAAGTACCTACTTACTTAATGCAAAAAAAAGATTTACCTAACTTTATTATTTATCTGTCTTGGTGTAAAAATACCGCAAGATGATTTTTATGAATCGTAACCTTTTTATAAGCCATCTTTTTGAAATGTTTATTTTGCAATCTTAATTCAAATGTTGCTCATTTCATGCCGCCACAACGTAGTGATTATAAAATGCTCTTTGGCGCCACACCGACACCATCCATGTTACCTCGTTGACGGAAACCCGGAAAACCGGATATAGATAAATTAGTGATGTGAATGTCTACTTCCACATACATATCCGTTTGCGATTGAATCCAAACTGGGCCGTATTCATATTTTATGCAGAATTAAATCCACACACGCATGTCTTTACGCACTAGATGCGCACGCGGCTTCGGTCGCGCATTGCACATTTACATATATGCATAGTATAAATATCGGGGACACCTATATTTACCTATGCATGCAGGTATAAACGAATAGCCGTAGGTGCAAGTACGAGGGTATTTTTTTTATTTTTGTCTTGTTTGTATATAGTATGAAAACAGTTCTTCTAAAACAGACTCATAAAACTAAATCATGACCATCTGTTATCTTCGTACATCTAGTCAGGTATAGAACAAAAACAAACAGAAGACGTGCCCCTCGTACGATACCATAAACTATTCCTTCTTCTAATTTGTAACTCGACTACGTCGCGTGCTCAAGTTCATGTGTAACATAACTCCTTTTTTGTTACAGAGCGTGTCATGGACATGTGGCGATTATAAACTGGCCGAACAGATGGTGCGATTGACTATAAACAATTTTAAAAAATAAAGACAAAATGTCAAGAAAGTGTTCTAAATTCAAACTGTGTGTTTAGTGATGTGCTAAAGTGAAAATAAACATTGGCAAGAATGTTGTCAGACGTGGATGTTACGGACGCGCAAAATGCGACGTTTTACCCCCGAGAGGCCACTATTTTGGCTGCAGCGTGCGCCTGCATCTTCAGCGCGGTAGGAGTCATCGGTGAGTACATGCAATGTTTGTTATTGTTTAAGATTAATATTGTGTTTACAGTATCGATTATCTTGGACGTTGATATACTAAAGGCATGCAACTATTCGTGGAAGGCGATGAAATGTTGTGTACAGTAAGAATACCCTTATGGAAACAGTTCCATAACAAGCGTCGCATCACTTAACTATCTGTCAACATTCTGCTGAAAGTGAACCTCGTGACGGAAAAGTTAAGTTGTTTTAATTTTATTTGTGGTTTGTAGAGGAGTGGTTCCGTAAAGGACCGTTAGTTATTGAAAGTTATTCTACACTACACATCATAGATTAACACGGTCACGCAACATCCTGTAATGATAAAGAAACGTCACAAATATTTAAAGTAGATTTCACAAAAACCACATTAGAAAGCCCCGATTATCGGTCACTTAACACGAACGCTACATAAAACGAAGTGCTCGAGTCGTAATCGACATCAAACGCCATTTCCAGCGATAGGATACACGACAGCGGGACAGCTGGATAAACACGGCACATCACTAGTCGCTTGTTGAAATTCGAATTTTAAAAATAGAATAATGTCGTTATGATATTAGACGGTGAGTAAACATTTTCCGATCATAGACTTAAATCGATATTTGATTGAATTCTCGTTGTATCAGTGGCGTGGCTATTTATGTACGACTAGCAGTCCATCCCGGCTTCGCCCGTGGTACATACATAGCCTATGTCACTCAGGGATAACATACCTATCCAACAGTGAAAGAATTTTTTAAATCGATCCAGTAGTTTCGGAGCCTATTCAATACAATCAAACAAACAAACAAACAAATCTTTCCTCTTTATAATATTAGTGTAGATTAGTGTAGATATCTATTAGATATCATCTTTGGGAGAGATCTATAATATGTCCAGCAGTGGACGTTGTGCAGCTGAAATGATGATGTAGATGAATGAACTTAGAAAATTAAGTACATCTCTTAATGACCAGTTTCAAAATCGTAAAGAATAACCATAACCAATTGCCTTTTATTATTACTTACTAAGTACATACTCTTGACTCCATTTTTTATTAGTGGATTTCAGTTCTCTTTGGGCTAAAGCGAGGCGAAAAGACGTACCTATCTCTAACATCCGTGCTTTGTAAAGCACGTTTTTAAGACGTTTGTTCTGGCTGTAATCATCATTTTAGAGATTTCGTGGCTTGAAAAACCGTATACCGATGATGGAAGAAAACTTTTTTGTGTGTGTAAGTGACACACAAAAAAGTTTTCTTCGGACAAAAGTTCATCGTCTTTATGCTGTGTGTGAGTACTAGTAACTGCCTCCGTGGTGTACTGGTTAGAGCGTTCGGCTCATACCCGGAGGTCGCGGGTTCGATTCCCGGCGGGGGCAACGACTTCGTGTTGTTGTCCTAGTTTGGTTAGGACATTGCAGGCTGATCATTTGATTGTCTGATAAGTAAGATGATCCGTGCTTCGGAGGGCACGTTAGGCCGTCGGTCCCGGTCACTGTCTTTGACATTGGTTGTTACCTAAAACCATGTCAGAGGCCTTTACGGCGGTTTAAAAACTCTGACACTAGTGTTAGTCACTAACACACACGATAAGAAGAAGGAGTACTAGTAGTAGTATATTCTGTGGCTGTGCTTTCATAAAATTAGTATCGTTCGCCAGTGCAGTGAGTCATTCGTTTCAAGTCTGTGGTGTGGAGATAGCAAATAAAATAAGAATTTTATCCGGCGCGTTATTAGGCGGACATCCGCCGGCGCGCAACTTTTTAGGGCTTCAGTGCGAACAATGCTTGTTGTTTTATTCTCATAAAACAAACACCCGTATGAGTTTTAGGAAAACAAGTACAAGCTTTAATAAGAAATCTATTTAATTCAATTTTTAACTATTTCACCGACAGACAGACAGATTTATCCGACAAAAATTGTCGTGCACTTTTCGCCAGCGACGGATATTTCCAACAAAAATCACTATGTGCTATGTGCAATACATGCGTATTGCACATAGCTTAAGTACCTATCCACAGTCCACAGTATCCCTTTTTGGCTGTAGGTATTTATTTTACATTCACTATGTCTCGCGCTAGAGTACGACAACTGATGTAAAGTCTGGCGGTGAAAGGGTTAACAATAATATACGATACGATACACTAACACGTCTTTATCCCTATTGGGGCAGACAGAGCAATTTGGGTCTTGCGGCGCTAACCAGGCAGACTCCAAGGCCGCAAGATCCAAAGGCCACTTTTAGCGTAATGGTGGGCGAGAAGATGGAAAAAGGTATCAAAACAGTGGTGGGTTACTAGCTCTCAGTTCGCATATTCGCCCATTCCCTTGGTCGGCTTTTACAGAAGAGAAGCAGCTGGTACATTCTAAGTTTTTTCTTTTCTTCCAGACCAGCATAGACGCATTTTGATGATGATTTCTAAATAACTAGCCTAGAACTCGCGCACGAAGGGTTCCATTCCATTATCTTTAAAAAAAGCCCCCACTAAAATATTTATTTTATTACTGTTTTTAGTATTTGTTCTTATAGCGGCAAGAAATTCAGCATCTGTGAAATTTTTCCCCAAAAAAAAAAATGAAAATACCCTTCATATTTTCATCGCCTCGATTTGCCGAGGTCGATATGAAAAAAAAGTAGTTACTAGTATTAAGTAGATAGTAACTGTGTTAGGCCCTTAATATATTGGGACTCATACGTATTATGTGGTTTACTTAAATAAATAATTGTGGTTATTTGATATAATAACTAATTTGGCTGATAAGGATAAACATACCTAGCTGCTCATTTTTTCCTGATCGGACTACGTCACAGGTTTCGCCAGAAAAGTAATAAGTTAATACAAAACAATAATATTGTTTAAAGAAATTTTATTGTTATTGTATAACTTGACGACTGTCATAAGTAAGTAAGTAAGTAAGGAATGCTTTACAGTACACCAAAAAAAAATAACAATCATAGAAAATACTTTATAATGAACAATGGGAGGTCTTTTCGCTAAAAGCTATCTTTTTCAGGCAACCGATGGATGGAGAAAATATAGTAAAATATATATATATATATGATACAGTGATGACAGCCGGTACCAACGCTTAACGTGCCTTTAGAAGCACGGCGGATTTTGACATATTTTGTGCCAATTGTTGTCACCCTTATAGCACGATAATTCCACAACTTGCGTATTTACACATGTAGTTAGAAAAAAATCTTTATTGCTTTTTTTCTCCTTAAACTACTTAAATACTGGTATTTATTCTGTGCTTAAACAGTAGCAGCAGTACTTAGCAGTACTCCCATGCTGGTCTGGGAGAAATAAAAAAAACTTAGAATGTACCAGCTGCTTCTCTTCCCACGCAGATCGTAAAAGCCGATCGAGGGAATGGGCAAAAATGCAAATCATGTTAACAGGCGATGCGGCTAGCAACCCATCACTGTATTGATTGCTTTTCCATCTTCTCGCCCACCATGACGCTAAAAGTGGCTTTTGGGTCTTGCGGCCCTGGGCTCTGCATATAGCCGCAAGACCCAAAATGCTCTGTCTGCCCCATTAGGGATAAAGACGTGATAGTATGTATGTATGTATGTAAAACAGTAGCACTCCGGGAATGCCGACAAAAGTGAAAAATTGGTGTCGGTTTCTGTAAGGGTAAGTGTCGCGAGTTCAATGATTTTCCCTACCTCAAAAAATGCTTCCCGTGCATGCCCAACGCGCCTAAAGAAGTTTTTACTTCAAAAGTATCCAGTGTCATAGTCATAGTGCAATAAAGCAGGTTACATTACATCACTCGGTATCCATCAGATCAGATCCGTGTGAACTTCAAACAGTTTGTTTTACGACACCAAACCAAACTAATGGACGCAATGACGTATCGGCTAAATTTAAAATTGTATCATCAGAGAATAAACCGCTGTTCGGATTTTTACAAACCAATCGTCATACTCGAGTTTCGAGAAGAAGTGAGAAGTCTAATAGTAGTAGATCCAATTTACTGTTATGCTTTAAAAGTTATGCGTAAAGAACTATCCCAGTTACTAAATACCATTTTTAAACATTATTTTGTTGTTTGAAATCATAGAGTTAAATGATGACATAAAATACTTGAAATAAGTAAACACAAACTGAAAATAAGCTTATAATATTACATGATTTAAAAAAAACCAGATCACCGCTGCTGTCACATGCATGTGCAGATATTGGCGGCGTTTCTGCGCTGAATATTTTTACCGTTAGTAACACGTTAGTAATTATATTAATATCTTTAGTTTTACTAAGGTTCATATTTAGCTATAATTTTTCTAAACTAAAAACCGACTTCACCCCCAAACTACATAACAGAATTTGATAACATTTCTATGGGACATGCTCTTAAAAACAAAAACAGATTTTTCAAATTAACAAAATTTCCAAACATTTTAGCGTATCGGTGAACATATATAAAAAAATATCGCTACGAATTGATAACCTCCTCCTTTTTGCAATCATCATCATCGTTCTGATCTTTTTGTCTCCACTGCAGGAGCACGACCCTCTCTGTACTACCAGAGCCATACTTGGCCAAAGCAACCAGAGGGCTTGGCCTACACTCTCCAAGTCTCCACCCTGGCCAGTCGGGTTGGAGAGGTCTCATTGATGTTTGCTTTGTATAGCTTGTATTCCCTAAGTCGCCTTCCACAACATCCACGGGAGGAATTGGAGTGGTCTTATTCTACTCAGCCGGATACCACCCGGCTTTTTTGCACGTCCGTTAAAAAATACTCGCCAGCTCTCGGGAATTGTGAATTTGCTATACATTCTGTAGCGACACGAAGCGACGGCTCTGTTCGTCATTATCTCACGATGAAAGCATCACAACGTGTGAAAGAACCCTCACATAAAACTGCCATAAACATGATCCACAGCACTTTCCATACTTTAATGTGCATCTGGCCGCGTATCGAATCACTTCAGATCAATGGCGCTTTCATTGGAGGGCAAAGCCCTGCGCGTGCGCCTTTGGTTTGCCGAACTGTGAAGCGAAGGCTTGTTGGGAGTGTGATGGGCTTTATTTGTTTGATACTTTACATGTTTGATACCTACTCCTACTGAGGAGCTTGCTGGCAAGGTAGAGCTTTCGCAAGTTAAGCAACCCCGCGGGTGGTCCGCGTGGTGTGTGACCACAAGTGGGATGAAACATTCTCAAGTGTGGCTTTACGTAAATCTAAAGCCGTTATGATTGTATGACAGTCGTCAAGCTATGTCAGATGCCTTTCGGCAACTTGATAAATCTGACACAAGTGGCCAACACTGGCACCTACCAGAAACAAAAAGAAAACTCCTACTGTCTTATAAAACGCGGATTTACTCCGACCGAACAAATCTGGCTTTATCGTACATAATACAACGTGAAAGGGTCCCGTGGTAAATGGAACCACTACACTAGATCACTAAGCATAATAAAATTAAAATAACAGTCTCTCATATTGCCCCGGCTGCACACTTTAGTTTGGAAATGCCAAAACTTTATAGTTCTTTTACTGTTATTTACTTCCATTAAGTATACTACAGTGATCTAGTTTATACCTAGCTCGTGGTTCGATTCAAAACGGGTATGTCCCTTCCACATACATACATACATACTTAATATCACGCCTGTTTCCTACAGGGGTAGGCAGAGACTATGGACCTCCACTTGCTATGATCCTGACAAACCTCTTTTGCTTCATCTAAACTCATCAATCTCTTCATACATGCCCTTCGGTTACGGGTACTTTTTACCTCTCCTTTTTTTAGAACGTCTGCAATTTGGTCGCAGAATGTTCGCCGAGGCCGACCCTTCCACGTTGTACTATATACGATAAAGTCAGATTTCGACAAACTTTTATACGTACTACTACGTACGTACGTTTGTACGAAAAGTCTATCGTAACTAGTATTAATTCTGTGTAGTAAGGGAAGCAATAGCGTATATACTCGTACTTGTTTACGTTAAAGCATAGGGGCGCGTGTTCCGAGGGTGTGTATAGTATAGTATATTTATATGTCCTGTGTACAAGACGTCTCGCTAATTGCTGCCGATAATAATAGACGGGGTTCGTCCGACCTTCGCTGTTATTGTAGTAATCAACTAACTATAGACTGTTATCGTCTATCGCGGTATGGTATCGGCACTTACGTTGGTATTTTTACTTTAAATAATGTCTGTGGGATGGCTGGATAGTGCAATACTGAAATTACAGCTATCTTTAGAGTTCCGTACCCGGGTACCTTAAAACGAGACCCTATTACTAAGAGTCCGCTATCCGTCTATCTATCACCAGGCTGTATCTTATGAACCGTAATAGCTAAACCGTTGAAATTTTCATAAATGATGTATTTCTGTTGCCGCTATAACAACAAATACTAAAAACAGAATAAATAAAGAAATATCCCACTTTATAGCTGAACAAACGTGATTTTTAATAGAAGTTCTTGGTGTAGTACTTACTTAACTTTTTCTCAATCAGTCCATTTAAATGCTAATGCCACGATTAGCGCGATCAATCACGAAGATGGTTTCTCTGCACTTTCTCTAATAAAGTATAAAGAGTAGAAATTACTGTATCACCGCGCTAACATGAGTAAGTGCCAAGTAAAATGTTGACATCACGTGACGCTGGCCAGCTAATCTGAAATAGAAGAAATAGTATACTTGGTTATCAATAGTATTGCTCTAAAACAGCTTTCTATACAATCGATTGGCCTGTCGATAGTTTGGCATTTTGCGACTAAAATTATCGATTGTAAAACTAGGTATTGATTGTAAAACTAGGTATCGATTGTAAAACTAGGTATCGATTGTAAAACTATTGATTGTAAAACTATCGATTTTATTAATACCACAGAAGGCGCTGGATGCAAGCCGCTCTAGATCGGTCATTTTCCAAATCTTTCGGAGAGGCCTATGTCCATCAGTGGACGTTATGCGGCTAAAATGAATGAAATAATATTGCTCTAAAACAGCTGTCAATACAATCGATTGGCATAGGCCAATAGTTTGGCATTTTTCGATTGAAACTATCGATTTTTCGGCAACACTATTGTGTGGGTAAACATAGACAAACGGCCTATCAATCAATCTGTCATTGCAAGTTATCCCGTGGGACTGCGACACGACCACATGGCTATTAAAGATAGGAGCGGATACTGGAGTCTGGATATCATTATTGATATCGTGACCTTCGTTAAATAATACTGGTGGTTAAGACTGGCAGTTTCAAGCAGGAAGGCTTAAAGTAATAAATGTAACCCATAACAAATTCAAATTTATTTATTAGGTAAATTAAAAAAACCCTGACTTTCAAGCGTTGACCCCCAATAACTTCCAATTATCAACAAACATACCTAAGAACCACTGCAAGAAAACTTGCTATTACATAAAAATCCAACATCGAAATTGGTTCATCCATTTCAGAGCTACGATGCACAGACAGACAACAATCAGACAGATATACATTGGCCTCAAACTTATAACCCCCGTCTTCAAATTTGCTACTACACCTAAATCTGACTCCTTTGTCCTAAATACCGTTGAGGAACATGAAATATGCAGCATTATTGACTCTTTAAAGAATGATGCAGCCCCGGGATGGGACAATATCTCTTCCGAAATTCTTAAAATGTACAAACCACAACTATGTCCAGCCATCACCCATATTTGTAATCTATGTATTACAAAGGGCATTTTTCCAAGCGTTTTCAAAATTGCCGTCGTCCACCCGATATATAAATCTGGAGATACCGATCAGGTTAATAACTACCGCCCCATATCAATATTGCCAGCATTATCCAAAATTCTTGAACGAATTATGAGTAAAAGTCTACTCAATTATCTTGAGAAAAACTTACTTCTTTCGATAATCAATTTGGGTTTCGTCCAGGTAGATCCACCTCTCAGGCAGTTGAAGTTCTTGTCGACAATGTTGTCAAAGCTCTTGATTCTGGCACCCACTGTCTAGTAATACATCTTGACCTCAGTAAGGCATTCGATTCTGTCTTGATTTCTCTGCTTATCTCAAAGTTAGAAAATATTGCCATTCGTGGAACACAGCTAGAGTTATTCCGATACTATCTGACCGGTCGGAACAACGTGTTAAGATAGGTGCTTACACTAGCTTCGATCAAAATATATATTTTGTAATCCCGCAAGGGAGTATATTGGGTCCAAATTTGTTCCTGGTGTATGTGAATGATTTGTGTAATCTATTCCTCCAAAATTGTAAAGTAGTGTCCTTTGCTGATGAAACTGCGCTAATATTTACAGGCAAAACCTGGTCAGATACATTTAAATCAGCTCAAATAGGTTTCGATCGTGTAATACAGTGGCTGAATGATAATTTTCTAACACTGAACATCAGTAAGACTAAATATATAGCCTTCAGTATCAGAAACGTAAATCGCCCTGATCCCAATATACACAAGTTGTTTGCCCATTCTCAAGCAACTACAGATTGCTCAAATAGCTCTTGCAAATGCCCAACCCTAGAGATGATAAACACTACGACATATCTTGGAGTCTTAATTAATTACAACCTTAGCTTTGCCCCGCATACAATGCAACTCTTTCGCATGACATATTTAAGGGTCCTCCTCGCGCTAACGACCTTGAAAACACAAAAAAATTAATTTCTCTTTCTGTAAGTGAGATTATCAGAAACCCTCGTACAACTTTTTAGCTAGTATCCTTAAGTTTCATTAGAACCTCGAAAATCATTGAAATAAAATACCCTGAATTTTCCTTTGCAAAAAATACAAAACTACAGAAAGAGAAATTAATTTTTTTGTGGAGGAGCCTTAAGCCTTATGTCAATCCCTATTAACATATTGTATTGCATCATGGGGAGGAGCCGCCAAGTCCCATCTACTTCTGGTCGAAAGAGCGCAAAGAGCCGTTCTAAAAGTCTGCACTTTCAAGCCGTATAGATACCCGACATCAGACCTTTACAAATATTGTGAGGTGCTAACGGTACGACAGCTCTTTTTCCTTGCGACAATAATGCAGCAACATTTAAGACTCGCTTTCCTTCCGCAACTTCTCACTAGAGGTAACAGGATTATTAACCTTACTATTCCATCATTTAACACCGAGTTCATAAAAAAGTTCTTCTGTCTGCTTTCTTGGCCCTTTTCTCTACAAGGAAATTAACTACAAAGTGCTTAAATTTCCACTGAATAGATATGATTGCAAAAAGGTTGTGAGTGGTTACAAAAACTGACATATGAGGAAACCGAACGATTGATGGTAACAGTGTGCTGACTTACTGCACGTAGAACTAACTTTTAATAATTAATTTATTGTTATTATATTGTAATTCTTATTTTTTTGTTTACACTTTCAATATACACATTAGGTATAGGTACAAAAAAAGGTCTTTGCTAAGTATTTAATTTACAAGTATTGTTTAAAGATATATAAACATTGTTTTTTGATATTTTGTAATTATCGAATTAAATTAATTTTGTTAAAGATAGCAAGTCCTGGTGACCCGTAATTACAGGTTCTTCGGAAACCTAGCATGGGCACCAGTCCTCCAAAAACATTTAAGTACCTATGTATATATAAGTTGAATATTTTATTTCTTGTGTATTTTGTATAAAACTGTAATGTATTGGAGGAAAATAAATAAAATTTTATTATTATTTTTATATTGCATCGGAGGTTGAAAGCAACCCCAGGACAATTTGGAAATAAATTGTACTGAGGGTAAACATAAACAAATGGATGATCGATCAATCTGTCAATGCAGAAAGTCCTGTGGGACTGCGACGCGACCACATGGCTACTGATTGTAGATAGTTGTAGTTGTGGTAGTTTGTATTACCCCGAGTGCCTGTCATCCCTCACCGAGATAAGTTCCGCCCGAGAACCACTGACCACCGTTCTGTTTATCTTATACCTTTAAACGAGCAATTCTTGTATATATATATATATTTATTTATACATTTCTGTGATCTCGAAAACGGCTCTAACGATTTCGCTGAAAATTTGTATATGGGGGTTTTCGGGGGTAAAAAATCGATCTAGATTAGTTTTATGTTTGTGAAAACGCGTGTTTTCGAGTTTTCATGCGTTTTTCTTTCCACGCAGAATAAGGTCGCTAATTTTTCCGCGCCGACCGCCATGTTTTTAGCTCAGCGGTTAAGGATACCGACCGCTAGAACAGTGTTACGGGTTCGAATCCCACTCGGTGACTTACTTTTATTTTTTTTGTGTTTAAGTTTATATATAATTTTTTATTTTGCATTGTTTTTAGACAAGTTTAAAAAAATTTGTTAATGTTTGAGATGTAACCGAGCAAAGCTCGGTCGCCCAGGTACTTTATATTTATAAACGCAACATCTGTACGAGACTACCTATTTTTTCGCTGGACCCGCGTCTTTCCCTAGATTATTAGTTTTATGTGTTTATTGTTTTATGGCAGAAAGGACAATATAGTTGTTTATTTCAATTCATTTTGTTTTTACTCGTATGGTCCCTTCCTCGTAGTTTTTATTTTATTTTTTATTTTTTTATTTCCTCGGGCTTATCCCGTAGCTGTACTTTATGAGCTCCATGGATTAATCAGCAAAATATCCCTTGACTCGGATGCGACCATATGGCTTGTATTGTAGATTGAACATAGCTATTTTATCGAAATCAAAATATGTATAGGAACCTAAATATAAATTCAAAGATAAATAAACATACTGTTTTTTAACGTACCTAAATTATTCTATTGACGATGGATGGATATTTTATCACACTAATATTATAAAGCCGAAAGTTTGTGTGTGTCTGTATGTTTGTTACTTCTTCACGCGCAAACGGCTGGACCAATTTTGATAAAATTTGGTATCCAGGAAGCTGACATCCTGGATTAACAGCGGGTAACACCGCGGGGCGCAACTATTACAATCATATCCTATATGGCCCACCTATAGTAGTATTTGATGACGATGTGATGATTGATACATACATACATACTATCACGTCTTTATCCCTAATGGGGCAGACAGAGCATTTTGGGTCTTGCGGTTCTATGCAGAGCCCAGGGCCGCAAGACCCAAAAGCCACTTTTAGCGTCATAGTGGGCGAGAAGATGGAAAAGCAATCAATACAGTGATGGCTTTCTAGCCGCATCGCCTGTTAACATGATTTGCATTTTTGCCCATTCCCTCGATCGGCTTTTACGATCTGCGTGGGAAGAGAAGCAGCTGGTACATTCTAAGTTTTTTTTTTGTTTCTCCCAGACCAGCATGGGAGCATGTGATGATTGATGACAAAAGATATGTCTTATTCAAAAAACCTCCAAGTCCTTACGTGGATGTCTTAGATGGTGACTTCGGAAATGCAAGCAATGAGAGCACTCCAATCCGTCTGGCCAGCTTGGAGAGTATAGGCCAAGCGTCCTCTGGTTGCTCTGGCCAAGTATGGCTCTGGTAGTACAGAGAGGGTCGTGCTCCTGCAGTGGAGACAAAATGATTCTAAAAACAAACTTTCTTTACAACGCACGCTTCGATATTTTTTTATTGTGTGAGTGAAACCATTGACTTGCATATCATTAAATTAATATGTGCTCTCACCTATTCTGCCTGAAATTGATAAACATCATACTAATAGCGTCATTACTGCTTCCATTGCGTTAAGGTGAATGCAAAGGGCTCTTCATTAAACTTTTTCCGCTAGATGGCGTTGATTTTAAAATTTTAAGTTTTTTTTAAATTCTTGCGTAATGGATTACATTAATAGGCAAACATTTTTGATCGGCGAGCCTGTAACATACTCTTTTATTTATTTAATGGCATACTTTTATTCTTCAGTCAACGTATTCAGAAAAATGCTCCAAAATAAAATCTGTCATTTTGTCTCGTATCTCTACACTCACTCACACTACGACAGGAGCTTAAAAAAGCATGAAGATGGCGTAAAGCATTGTTATAGACTATGGTTATAGATTTGAGTATCGCCACTAGATGGCACTATTAAAAAAAACTGGATAGCGCATATTTTCAGTTATTTCAAACAGCCGAAAATCATTTTAAACACAAAAAAATGATCTCAGATTGCATATTTGTCAACCACAGCTTTGACTCTGATAGCTAATCAAGCCTTGTGTCGGGGCACTCGTTTAGAGTTTAGACCATTTGGTGGAAGGAAAAACCACCGCGCAACAAACGTCGTCATTGTACATGCATTGTATTTTTTAATAAAACCAAATCGTACACATTGTTGAATTTTCTTTTTATTGAAGTTTAATATTTATTACTGAAAAAAAAAACAATTCATACAGATAGAATGATACAAAATGATAGTGATTTCTGCCGACATAAATTGTTAAATGTTGTAGTCATTATTCTGTGCACGCGGTGACTAAAAACAACTTTATAGTTTATTGCATGTTTGTACTTGAAATGATGGATGATGGAGACGGCAAACCTCTGTTAGAGTTTATGTAATAGAAGTGAAACAAAAAAAGAAACACTTCTGCATTTTCCTGACACGTATATTCCCATGGACCTGAAATAAATTTTTAATATAAATCTATACAAAAATATATACGGACAAATCACACAGACTTTTAAATCAATCAAACCCAAAACAAGTTCGAGACTTGTGTTTCAAACGTGGCGGCAAGTTGCAACTTAGGAAAACATTTTAAAACAGATTCTAATATGAAATGTTGAATCACGTATATTATCGTACAAATAACAATATTACAAAATATCACGAGTCGTTCGACCACGCAGACAAGAAGTCCTGGCAAAAACGTCATCCGTGACATTCGTACTTTTCTTGCACCGCCGTGGATGAAGGCATTTTTGCTCGCCGCTTTATGTAATTTTAACTAAACAGCCGGTTTTATACTGCGGCGACCACTGAAATGTGTATACTTACATGTAGCGTGTCACTACTATCAGACACCCAGGCGACGTAAACGAATCTCAACTAGATACAACTTGCCTATAATAAATTATATTATATATTCAAATGATTTCAACTTATGTCAAATCGGTATATCGTTTCAAACCTGCAATCAAAAAAACCGGTCAAGTGCGAATCGGATTCGCGCACTATACTAACACTAATGCGGGTTCCGTACCATTATCAATAAAAAATCGCATTTGTTGTATGGGAGCGTCCCATATTTATTTTATTTTGTTTTGTTTTTAGTATTTGTTGTTATTATAAAATTTCAACTATCTAGCTATCGCGGTTCTTGCGATACAGCCTGGTGACAGACAGACGGACAGACGGCGAAGTCTTAGTAATAGGGACCCGTTTTTGTCCTTTGGGTACGGAACCCTAAAAAAACAGTGTGTGCACTCGATGGCGTGTACTTATGTACAATCTACACGCGTTAGATATAAGTAATACTTCTTTGGCGTGAACATAAATACAGAGAAGATAGGTACGATCGCAGATTTTTATATAATACTAGCCGAAGCCCGCGACTTCGTTCGCGTGGACTTTATGTCTCTGGAAAATTGCTTATCAGGCTGAACAACTTTTACTAAGGCGGCATTTTTATATCTCTATAGTTTAGCTGGACCATTATGGTTCTGCATCAGGTGTTCCATTTCCCAAAATCATTTATACCCTATATGTTGCCCAGGCTTAATTAATACCTATATAACAAAAAAAGTTTCGTTCGAATCCGTCCAGTATTTCCGAAGATTAGCGTGTACAAACAGACAAACAGACAAACAGACAAACAGACAAACAGACAAACAGACAAACAGACAAACAGACAAACAGACATACAGACAAACAGACAGACATTTTTTTTAAAATTCTTACTCTATTACAACGTCTCCATCGCCCCCAATATTTTTTTTGGAAATATATTTAATGTACAGACACACTTTTTTTTACTGTTTTATTATATGTATAGATATGTATAGATATCCAATGAATATTTGATATTTAATATAAATATGGGAGACCTTTGCCCAGCAGTGGGACAGTACAGGTTAAGTAAAAAAAATATATATATATAAATATCCCATAAAATAATTTAAACAACGAATTTATGAACTATGTCCAGGTCCAGGTTTTGCTAATTAGATTGTTCATGTAGTAGATTCAAAGATATGGGACTAAAGCAAGTAGATTAGATAAGTCACGTTCAGAAGTTCGTAGGTTTATTGTCAAATTCTAAATAAAAAGTAAAGAATAATTTTTCGGTATTTTAATATTATTTTCAAAACATAAATTATAAATACTTATTTTTTGTTTATTAATAGGTACATGTTTACCTACTAAGTATATACCTATAATTATTTCTTTTAATTAATATATGTTTTGTAAAAAATATTTGTTTCAGTTTCAGAACGAACTCATATCGTAGAAATTAGAAATATTGTGGAGACTTGGAGAGAAATGCATTCGGTTTCAAAAGCAAACAACGTTGCCGTCTCGTGCCGCTATGTACCTACTACATTTTGCGCGTTGCCCGCTGCTAGCGGGACGGCAACGTTCATTCTGTTTGAGCTAAGTCTTCTGACTTATCACTAGGTACATTTAGATATTTTTATTACAGCGCCATCTAGATGATGTCCAAGTATGTCGTTGCAAGCATTGAGCTGTCAAATTAGACAAATGCAGTAGTTTGTAATAAATCTGCTAGATGTCACCGCAAAATGAATTCTATTTATTACGCACACATTGTTAGAAATGTTAATTTTTGTCTTGTTTTAAATATCGTTTTTCTTGTAAAGTACTGTAAATTATTATGACAGATTTTAAAGGCGAGCACTACAACTTCATGAAAATTGGAAAATCGATTGTAATATGAGAAACACTATCCACATTAAGAGAATTGCTGTAAAACAAAATGTATGGACGGCCAAGGTTCGCAATCACCTTAATGCGACATTGTGCGATCGCGAGAACCTCTCATAAGGCATTGTGTTCTAATGGTGCAGAGAAAAGTGCAGCAAACGCATTAGCACTGCATGAGGGCTTTCAACAATGTCTTTTATTAATTGATACTTTGTGCTAAACGTTTTGTTTTTTCTATCTTTCACCTTTCTTGCCGCGTGGGTGTGTAGCACGATTAATTTAATCTCTGCGTGGGTATGTTCCACGCTCTACTGTGAGAGAAATATTTTTTGAAAACTAAAACTGACTTTACACTCAAACTACACACCGATTTTGATAAAATTTCTATGGGACCACCTTACAAGAATACCCTTTCAAATGAAAAAGAATTTTCCAAATTGGTTGCGGCGTCTTCGAATAATCGGTGAAGATCCATAAAAAAAGATCGCGATGAATTGATAACCTCCTCCTTTTTGAAAGTCGGTTAAAAAGTACAGAATTTAACCAGCTGCTTCCCTACATAGCATGGTCAGTTATCTTACATGTCAATCGGATACTTGAGAATCGGCGTAAACGAGGAATTATATCAATAGGCGATGCTTCAAGCAACCCATCACTACTTGGATATCGTCATTCGTCAACTTATATGCCACCTTCAAATTAAGTGGCATTTTAGCTCTCATGATAGGGACCTTGGCTCTGTCTAGCCCGAAAGTAGATATAAATATACTTACCTCTTCATCATCATCATTTCAGCCGCATAGGGTCCACTGCTAGACATAGGCAGAGGCCTTTGTCTAGCAATTTTTGTCAAGGATTTCCAAAATGACCAATCTAGAGCTTACACTATTCTTCTTCTTCTGCCTTACCTTTTCCCATTTTATTTGGGGTCGGCGCAGTATGTCTTATCCCTCCATATTCCCCTATTCCCCGTCATTCCTTCTTCCACCCCAACTATACTCATATCATGCTTAATGCACTCCATCCATCTTTTCTTTGGTCTTCCTCTTCCTTTACGTCCATTTACCTTCATATTTAGTGTCTTTTGCGTTACATGTTCTCTTTCTCTTCGCATAACGTGTCCAAACCAAGCCAATCTGTTACTTCTTACCTTGTCTGTTATCGGTGCAATCTTCAAGCTACCTCTTATGTACACGTTTCTCACCTTATCCTTCCGCGTCACTCCGCACATCCATCTCAACATCCTCATTTCCGCTGAATGGAGCCTTTTCTCGTCCTGCACTTTTGTGGCCCAGCATTCTGAACCATATAACATGACCGGTCGTATAACGGATTTATATATTTTCCCCTTAAGTTTTAACGGTATTTTTGGGTCACACGTTGTGCTAGTCACTTCCCGCCACTTCTGCCAACTTGCATTGACCCGACGCTTTACCTCTCTGTCTATTTCTCCGTCGTTTTGAAGTAACGAGCCCAGATACTTGAAATCGGAGCAAACTGGTACTTTATCATTATCAATGGTAAGGGCTACTTCCCCAGAAACTCCGCCGAAATCGCAGAACAGGTACTCGGTTTTGGTTCTGCTAATTTTAAGGCCCCTAGTTTCCAGGGCGTGCCGCCACATATCTAACTTACTCTGCAACACCGCACCCTCCTCCTCTATCAGTACAATGTCGTCTGCAAAAAGCATACACCAGGGTGCCTCTTCCTGTAGGTCCGATGTCAGAGCATCTATTACTAGCAGGAAGAGGTAAGGGCTCAACGCTGAACCCTGGTGCAAGCCAACTGTTACTCCAAAGCCATCTGTTATTCCGGCGACTGATTTTATTTTCGTGACAGGATTGCTGTACATAGCGTGGACCGCATTTATATATTTAGCAGGAACTCCCTTCTTTTTCATTGCCCACCACAAAACTTTTCGCGGCACCCTATCATAAGCTTTTTCAAGGTCAACGAACGTCATGTGCAGGTTCTTGTGTGCACGTCTGTACTTTTCCACTAACTGTCGCAAGGCGAATATGGCGTCCGTTGTACCTCTTCCAGGCATGAAACCGAACTGATGTTCTGTTATATCGGAGAGGAGAGCTTACACTATTAATATTAATATTTACCTTTTATATATACCTACTTAATCTTAATTTTTCTAGCACGACGAGAATTAAATCCCGTTTGAAGCACGCGAAACAGAAGTCATTTCATTATATATTTTGTTTCTCACATTTATCATACTTCCTGGAGTTTTAACTGGAAAAAACAGTGCATTACGATAAAAATGTGTCACCAGATAATTAACGACTACGATTACACGCTCCTACTCACTTAAAATACATTTTATAGTTTTTTTACACGTCATTTATTTTCATCATTCGCCCTCCCCCGAGCACTGACCTGATAGTCTGATATACCTACATTAATTACATTGCTAAAAATGAAGTGGCTTTGATTGATAAATTACGAACGAAAGTATTATTTATACACCAAAGAGTTATATATCTTTATATAAGGTCTAACAAAATATACTGAAAATAATTTAAGGGTGAATTCAGTTCATGTTCCTTGAAGCAAGTTGTTCAGCAACAACTTTCTTTAAGGAACACGTATCGAAATACGAAAAGTAATTTTGGCCTCTCATACAAGTTAACCGATCAGCTGATCCGAGTTTGTATGGAAAGCCAAAAATTATTTTTCTATTCGATATAAATTCTATACAAATTACAATTATCAAGTGATACAAATATCCAAAGATATCCACTCCATCTCTTCCTGTGGATGTCGTAAGAGGCGACTAAAGGAAACATAGCACTAAAAGCTCGTGCAACAATAGCATTCCCAAGGAGGGTTGACGTCAGGCAGGCGGCCGGTCGTAAAATAAAGCCAAATCAAAAAATGGAAAGGCAAAAAAGAGTTAAATATAGGGATAGGGCGCCACCGCAAAATGGCGCGCAGGAGCCCCGCCCGACTCCTGTGACAAGTGGGCCAGGGCTACCGTGTCAGGGGTGGACACGGCCAAAGACGCGAGCCCCAACCCAGAAACTCCGTTTTGCAACGTGGAACATTGGCACGCTAACTGGACGCGCGAGAGAGCTGGCCGACGTACTTTCCAGGCGAAAAGTGGCTGTGGCGTTCCTGCAGGAGACTCGGTGGAAAGGCAGCAGATCCCGGTCCATTGGGAATGGTTACAAGCTGATCTACACCGGTGTACCTGGTGGCGAGGATGGGGTGGCCGTAGTGCTGTCAGAGGGGCTTCAGGATAGCGTCTTGGAGGTGAAACGCTTCAGTAGCCGGCTTATGGTCGTCGTGGTGCTTATCGAAGGGGTTATGACTCATCTGATAAGTGCTTACGCGCCACAGGCTGGCTGTGGAGACGTCGAAAAGACGCAGTTTTGGGACCTACTCGGCGGGGTGCTGCGTGGCATCCCATTGTCGCAGGCAGTCGTTTTGGGTGGCGACTTGAACGGTCATGTGGGTGAGACGTGTGAGGAGTTTGAGCGTGTTCATGGCGGCTATGGATACGGAAGCCGCAACCCGGAGGGTGGAGAAATCCTCTCAACGAGTGCGGCGGCCGACCTCGCCATCGTGAACACGTTTTTCAAAAAGAAATCCGAGCACCTAATCACCTACAAGAGCGGGGGTCACGCTACCCAAATCGATTACTTTCTTACCAGAAGAGACCAAATCGGCAAAGTAACCAACTGCAAAGTCATACCCGGCGAGAGTCTCACTGCACAACATCGTCTCCTTGTCATGGATCTTCGCGTGAAGCCTGCTGGCAAGCCCACTGAGCGCTGTCGTCGTCAAATCAAGTGGTGGCGGCTCGGTGAATCCAAGTCCCATGAGTTCGCAACTGCGATCGGTAACAAATGCGCCGAAACCGATGGCGAACCAGTCCAACTTCACTGGGGCAGGATTCCGGGAGCTATCACTGGTGCAGCGAAGGCAGTGCTTGGTATGTCAAAGGGTGGACGCAAGTGTGACAAGGAAACTTGGTGGTGGAACGACACAGTCCAGAGGGAGATAAGGGTGAAGAAAGCACTCTTTAAAACGTGGCAAGCGTCCGGATCTCCTGAAGACCGCGACGCATACAGGGTTGCAAAACGGACCACTAAGAAAGCAGTTGCCCGGGCCAGGCGTAACCACGTACAACCATTGTACGATAAGCTGGAGTCGCCTGAGGGGCAGAAGCTAGTCTATAAGTTGGCACGTTCCCGGGTCAAAGCAGCACAGGATATCTCCAAGTGCCGCTGTGTTAAAGACCCTAACGGCAACCTTTTGTGCGAAGACCTCGCGGTGAAGGAGAGATGGCGCTCGTATTTTCACGAGCTGCTGAACCAGCAGCATAAAGAGGTGCAGCCACCGGACCTCCCTCCCAATCAAGGACTAGTGCCACCAATAACGCCTGAGGAAGTCCATTCAGCTCTTCGCTGCATGAAGGACCGGAAAGCTGTCGGAGCCGACGGAGTGCCCATCGAAGCCTGGAAGGCTATGGGTCCCCATGGTGTGGACATCTTAACAAACCTTTTTAACCGCATACTCTTCACCGGCAAAATCCCTGACCAATGGAGGCTGAGTATTATTACTCCAGTGTTTAAAGGAAAGGGATCGGTGCAAGAGTGCAGCAACTACCGCGGTATAAAGGTCATGTCCCATACCATGAAGCTCTTCGAGAGGATAATAGACTCCCGGATCCGACAGGAGAGTGCAGTCTCGGAGTGTCAATTTGGATTTCGCCCCTATCTTTGCCCTAAGAGTCATCATGGAGAAATACAGAGCAAAGAATACGCCTCTCCATTTCCTGTTCTTGGATATGGAGAAGGCCTTTGACTGTATTCCCCGAGAGATGATCTGGTGGGCACTGAGGTCCAAAGGGGTGCCAGAGATCTATATTGACATAATCCGCGATACGTACCGCGATTATAATTTAAACAATATGCTTACCGAAAATATGGACAAAGTAACATCGTGGTTAACTGATCATAATCTAGAAATAAATTTTAATAAAACGAAAATAATTGAATTTAGACCACATCAAAAAGAATCTTTAAATATAAAATTTAGCTATAATGGAAAAGATATCGAGACTGTCAAATCCTTTCAATTACTGGGAATGGTACTAGACACAAATATGAATTGGAAAGATCACGTTGACAAAATAGTAAACAAATTACAAACATTTACATACGCACTTCGGGAACTCAAAAAATCCACGAATAACAAAACGGCGATAACAGCTTACTATGCATATGCATATTCGTGGCTTACATATGGGGTTATACTCTGGGGAAATAGTACCGACGCGAATAGATTGCTAATTCTTCAAAAGAAATGCATACGTATCATAGAAAATATTAAAGACAGAGAAAGCTGTAGGCCATATTTTAAAAATTTAAAAATACTGACATTGCCATGAATATACATTTTAGAAACTAGTAAATTTATGAGAAAATATCCCCAATATTACACGAAAAAAGACGATTTACCGCGACGCTATCCCACAAGGAAGAAGAATATGTTAGCGAGGCCGAATAACACTCGTAATTTAGAAATATTTAATTCTGGGCCGCTTGCAATGACAATTAAAGTCTATAATGCCCTCCCAGACCTGCTTAGAGCAGAGGAGAAGAATTCGATTTTTATTAAAAGATTAAAAGCCCTGCTTATAGATAAAAATTATTATACATTGGACGAGTTTTTTAATGATAAAGATTTGACAAAATATACAATAAATGATAATGACGAATAACATAATCTGCATTGACATTTAATATAATTGACATTTAAATTAAAACAACATTTGGACGTTATTAAATATTATAGTATAGTATCGACACATTAAATAAAATAAAAAATATGACCAAAATTAAATTAAATTTTAAGACATCAATAAAAAGAAATTACATTTTTATTCATAATAATTTTAACATTGAATTTGATATATACTAAGAAATAATCCGCATGCCGTTCCGTTATTTTCTGTTGCAATGCCCTAACAGGGTTCATGTTGTACCTACTAACCTAAGAAGTGACTGTGTAGTGTAATCTAATATATGTATAATGTGAAAAGCAATAAATAAATTGAAATTGAAATAAATTGAAATTGAAATTCCGAGTCCATAGTTAGGACTGCTGTTGGTGACTCCAAACCCTTCCCCGTTACAGTCGGGGTTCATCAAGGCTCGGTTCTCAGTCCCTACCTATTTAGTGTGATATTAGACGAAGTTTCTAAAAACATCAGAGACACACACGAGCAGCCCCCGTGGCTGCTCATGTACGCAGACGATATCGCACTGGCGGATGCGGACAGAGGGAGACTGGTGCGACGCGCAAATGTGTGGAGGGAGTCGCTTGAAAACGGTGGTCTGAAGCTAAATGTGGCGAAGACTGAATACATGGCTTGCAATGCTACAGATCCCCCACCCGTACGCATAGGCGAAGACTCGGTCAAGCGTACGGACCAGCTCAAATACTTGGGATCTGTACTTCACGCATCCGGAGACATCGATGCCGACGTCAAGGCCCGTATATCTGCTGCATGGGCTAAGTGGCGAGAGGTGACTGGTGTCATTTGTGACCCTAAAATGCCGGTTAGGCTGAAGGGACAGGTCTACAAATCCATCATTAGACCTGTCCTTTTATATGGGAGTGAAGCGTGGCCTTTGCTTAAGCGGCACAAACAGGAGCTGCGTGTCACGGAAATGCAAATGTTGCGCTGGATATGCGGTGTATCACGAAGAGATCGTGTGAGAAACACCCGCATCCGTGGCAGCCTTCATGTCCGTGACATAGCAGACAAACTGCAAGAGAGCCGCCTTCGCTGGTACGGTCACGTCTTGCGGAAGCCGGCAAGTTACGTGGGAAACAAATGTATAGCCATGCCGCCTCCGCCGGGGCCCGGCAAGCGTGGTAGACCCAAGAAGTGCTGGCTTGACGTCGTCAAGGATGATATGCGTGCTAATCGTCTTACAACCAAGGATGCCCAAGACCGTGCGAAGTGGAGAAGAAAAAGTCGGAAAGCGGACCCCGGGCTTTTCAGCATTGCAACTGAGAATGCAACTGGGAAAACGCTCAGATGAGAAGAGAAGAAGACAAATATCCAAAGATAAATAAATTATTTTGACTTTGACTATTCTTTCAATGTAAAGAAGAATTTTCAAAATCGGTCCAGGCGACTTTGAATAAATCTGTGAACATACATAAAAAAAGATCGCGACGAATTGATAAACTTCTCCTTCTTTTGAAAGTCGGTCGGTCAAAAAACAAACTACCTTCTTCAAATTGTCCTGGGTCTTGGATATTTCTGTATATATGTATTTGTTATAAAATAAAGTATCGTTGAGATACTAGATCCCATAACACAATTCTCGAACTTTCTTTGGGGCTAGCTCAATCTGTGTAATTTGTCCCTATACATTTAAAATCTAACTTAAATCTGATTTTTACTGCTGCTACTTAATCTATCCCTTTCTTCCCCAGGGAACCTGATCACCACTATCGCGCTACTGATGCACCCAAAGCTGCGCACGCACGTCACCACCATGTTCGTCCTGTCTCTCTGCGTGTCTGACCTACTGTTCTGCAGCATCAACCTGCCTTTAACTGCCCACCGGTACATACACCAGGAGTGGGGGCTGGGAGACACGTTGTGTCAGATGTTCGCCTTTGTCTTCTACGGGAATGAAGCGGTGTCTTTGTTATCTATGGTTGCTATTACTATTAACAGGTGAGTTTTTTTCTGAATCTTTAGAAGTAGTCATGCCCCTATAGCTGTAGCATGGCACCGTTGATAAACCCAGATAAAGGATTTATCGCGCGAAGATAGGGATGTGGACAATTTCTTTTTATTTTTTTTCGCTTAATTCATAGACTATTCAAACCTATGGTATAGGTTTTTTTTCTCTGATTAGAAAATAATGACGAAGATACAGCGCATTTTGATGATTTGAGTTGTTGGAAAATAGCGGATTATAACTTCTTTAATTAAAAACTACCGATAACTAATTATCAAAATTCAAGGTACTTACTTATTTTTACGTAACATATTGTTTTGTTTTTACCAAGAAGTTGATAACTTTTGCCGCCTCCAATTATGATTATTTTTAACGTTTTCCTATAAGGAACATAGCTAGTCATATTGTTTATCATGCTGTTAAGTATTAAATTTTAATTAACGCTAACAAATTATCACATATTAACCAGCGACTGTTCAAAGGTATATAGTATAATTTAATTAAAATAACAGCCAAAAACTAAAAAATAGCTATTTTCTATGTCTCAGATTGTTTTAATAACTCAAAAACTTGGCCTACCAATCCTACTAGACGTTTCAATCAAACTGCACCGACAGATGTCTCAGCATGACTCATTATTATGCAACGTAATAGTTTAAAAGTACTTATTTTAATAAGTCAACAATTAGTTTTATTATTAGTTACGCACAGGCCGTTTGTAAACATCATAAAAAAAAACATTCGCTGCATTTCCACTACAGCATACTCGTATACCGTCCGGAATTATTTACATAGCCGCTCGCGCATTGAGCTGTAAAACAAAAATATTTTTACTGCCATACAGTTAATTTTTATTTTATTTGTGAATAAAAATTTTAGTGCTCATTCGGTTTATGGTACTTCTGTAAAAAATATAACTGTTATTTATTGTACGATAAAGTTCCTACTTAGGTTCCTAGTTACTTGTATGATGAAGTTACTACTATGATTATAGGAAGCACAGCTTCCTAATCATTTCCTATCTACATATACTTACTTATATTATTATATAGTTAGTAACTAGCAATCAAATGTACCATCGATTTAGGTATACATAATCAAAGCGCCGATAAACAGGTATTTTCCTTTGATTATATAGTCGTATTTTCGTGGGTCAAAAATAATAATAAAAATTTCATGATCATATCCATTTTGAACGTGATTTCAGATTTATTATTGCAGAAAAGCTTATAGGCATTAGAGCGCTATTAGACTCCGATAAAATATAACGTTATTAGACTATAGTACCTGGGCGACCGAGCTTTGCTCGGTTACATCTCAAATAATAACTACATTTATTAAAACTTGTCTAAAAACAATACAAAATAAAAAATTATATACACATTTGAACATTAAAAAAAACAAAAGTAAGTCACCGTCAGGGATTCGAACCCGTAACACTCTTTCTAGTGGTCCGCATCACGGCATCATAAATCGCTGAGCTAAAATGGATGGCGGCCGATGCGACAAAATTAGCGATCATATTCTGCGTGGAAAGAAAAACGCATGAAAACTCGAAAACACGCGTTTTCCCAAACATAAGACTAATCTAGATCGATTGTTTATCCCCGAAACCCCCCATTTACCAAATTTCAGCGAAATCGTTATAGCCGTTTCCGAGATCACAGAAATATATAAATAAATATATAAATATACAAGAATTGCTCGTTTAAAGGTAAAAATATGATTTCGTACAATTCCTATAGAAAATTATTATTTGACGTTTAAAAAAACCGTCTTAATTGAGTTGTTGGAAAGTATACCGAATTAGCCCAATTACTTACATGACTAAATATTCCTATGGAATCAAAACTGTGTGAGTAGCATTCATAATTTTTCGATATTTCTTGTGGTTTTTAAGACAATACGTACCACTTAAGATTTTAACTAACTAAATTCATATTAGTAAGTAGATTGTTATCCATACTTATATATAAAGCTGAAGAGTTTGTTTGTTTGTTTGTTTGAACGCGCTAATCTAAGGAACCACTGGTCCGATTTAAAAAATTCTTTCGGTATTAGATAGGTCGTTTATCGAGGAAGGCTATAGGCTATATTGCATCACGCCCGCGACTTCACACGTGTAGTTAACGTCGACGAAGCCGCGCGCTGCCTCTAGTCATAAATAAGTAGGTAAGATAAGAACCGCATGGGAACTTGCTCTCACGTAAAAACCGTTTTGTTTCTATCGTAATTAGTTCGTCCGTTCGACGCTAGTATGCCACAGACAGACATACAGACCAACCGACAGACGTTAGTCAAACTTACAACACCCCTTATTTTGGTCGGGGGTTAAAATTGCATTCTCCCAAGGACCTTTGCTCCTCGCCTCTCTGGAATCCAAGTTCATTGCCCTCGAAGTCAGATATTACCATAATGATTGTCATCAATATTAATGAGTCGATCTAAGTCGACACATTGTATGCTCACGATTACAAAGGGATTATAAGTGTAGTGTAGTGTACATGTTTGAATTTTGATTGAAGCGAGTGCTACATTTACATAATTAAATATAAAGTACCTGGGCGACCGAGCTTTGCTCGGTTATATCTAAAACATTACCTAATTTTTTTTTAAACTTGTCTAAAAACAATAAAAATTAATAAAAAAAACTTGCACAAAAAAAAGTAAGTCAACGAGTGGGATTCAAATCCGTAACACTCTTTCTAGCGGTCCGCGTAACTGCTGGGCCAGACGGATAGCGCCCGACAGGACAAAATTAGCGACCATATTCTGCGTGGAAAGAAAAACGCATGAAAACTCGAAAACACGCGTTTTCCCAAACATAAGACTAATCTAGATCGATTGTTTACCCCCGAAAACCCCCGTATACCAAATTTCAGCGAAATCGTTAGAGCTGTTTCCGAGATCACAGAAATTTATATATAAATAAATAAATATACAAGAATTGCTCGTTTAAAGGTATAAGATATAAATTGAATATAAATATATAGAGACAAATCACACTGATTGAGCTAGCCCCAAAGTAAGTTCAAGACTTGTGTTATGGGATACTAACTCAACGATACTATATTTTATAAAAAATACATATATAGATAAACATCCAAAACCCCGGACAATTTGAAAAAGGCCATTTTCCAACTTGCCCTGACCGGGGATCGAACCCGGGACCTCTGGGTGGCGGACCAGCATGGTGACTACGCCACGGAGGTCGTCGAATTAAATGGCCTTTTTCAAATTGTCCTGGGTTTTGGTTGTTTATTTATACTTATATGTATCTACTATAA
Source organism: Acrobasis consociella (assembly GCA_963555685.1). Classification (NCBI taxonomy): domain Eukaryota; kingdom Metazoa; phylum Arthropoda; class Insecta; order Lepidoptera; family Pyralidae; genus Acrobasis; species Acrobasis consociella. Next base: position 1,856,801 of record OY743114.1, read on the forward strand.
AATATAGTATCTTTGAGTTAGTATCCCATAATCCCATAAACTTACTTTGAGGCTAGCTCAATCAGTGTGATATGTCCGTATATATTTATATATTTAATTACGGTAAGTTTATACGGATTTGGTTCTAGAAACAAACGGGGGGGTTACTCCACAAGCGGTACGCAACACGTACGTTACTGCGTATCCGCGTTTCAGTGTCAAGCAACATTGAGCATTAATGTTTATGAAAATAAAGTCTTATTTGGTTTGACATGTAATAGGACGTTACTAACGGACGACTATCGTATATTTTATGAAGTAAGTCAGCAGTAACTCCATCTTTCAAACAATCTTTTTCCCTTTTTAACCGACTTCCAAAAAGGAGGATGCTATCAATTTGTCGAAATCTTTTTTTTATGTATATTTATCGATTATTCGAAGACGCATGGATCGATTTGAAAAATTCTTTTTTTGTTTGAAAAGGCATAGGTATACTTGTCAGTCACGTCCCATAGAAATTTTATTAAAATCGGTTGTGTTTGGGCGTGAAGTAGGTTTTTAGTTTTGAAAAATTATAAATATATGGTTTTTTTTTTTACAAAATAAGTGCCTACTACGAATTTTGATTAAATTAAAGTATTCTTTATGAAACTTGTCGCTTAAATTCAAATTTCTATGTAGACGTATTCTCCCAATTTATGTCTTTATGCATTTGGCGCTCATATTCCACTTTATATGGTGGTATTCTCCTAATTTTTACCAAAACTTACATATTACTTTTCCAAACTTCCAAATAAAAATGTCATAAATCTAAAAGCCCGTATAATGTGTGTTAGTCATCGCCTCTCATCTCATCACTCACCACCCTGACGGCTGCGTACAACATTTCAATAACTCTCAAGTGGGACCATTGTTGTCCAATTTTAGAAGTTGGTTATGAAATGCGTTTATTGTTTCACAAAAACACACTTGTGCCTTTATGGACTTTGTAGTAGCGACTAATTTTAGAAATTTCTTTGGTTTGATATTAAAATATGAATATATAGAGACAAATTACATTGATTGAGCTAGCCCCAAAGTAAGTTCGTGACTTATGTTACAGGATATTAACTCAACGATACTATATTTTATAACAAATATACACATATAGATAAACATCCAAGACCCAGACAATTTGAAATGGGTATTTTCGACCCTGGCCAAGGATCGAACACGTATCAATCCGCAGCGCCATCTATTTTTTGCTAGGAAACGACTTTTAAATATTAACTACAAATAACTTTTTTATTTTCATCAAACATAGCTAACATAGAACCACTGCAATGGAATTCGCTTCCACGTAAAAAAACCGCATCGAAATCGGTCCGTCTATTTGAGCGCTACGATACCACAAACAATAATTGGGCAAGTGCGTGTCGGGCCACGCGCAGTGTAGGGTTCCGTAGTTGCGAATGCCAACTTTGAGTTCTTGCCACTAAAAACGTCTAAAAACTAATATCTATTGAATTTGTATGAAAATGTATTTTTTCAAGTAAATTTTATAAGTTGATCGCCTATAACTTTTTAATTTGTATACCCTACTTGGCTCTGATAGTTTTCCTTCAAACTACATTATATATGCTATAATTGTGATTTTTTTCACGTGGCCATATATAACCGTTTAGCAGATAGAGGGGGGGACACTTGACTCGAACAAAAATTTGAACTTTAAACCCAAATATTTCAGAAACGGATCCCTAAATCGAAAAATGGTGTTCACAAGCTAACAATATTTTTGAAAGATCTATTCAACGATACCCCACTCAATGTGTTTGTCAAGAAAAAAAAATTGACTACCTCTTTACTTGTATGGCAGCTACCGTAAGAAAAAATATTTTTCCAAATTTTATTTTACGACTTTTTTGCCATAATTAATATATATCCATGCCAAATTACAGCTTTCTAGTACTTAAAGTTTCTCTGTAGGACCGTGGACAGACAGACAGACAGACAGACAAACATGGCGAAACTATAAGGGTTCCTTGTTTACTACGGAACCCTAAAAAAGGCATCGAAATCAATCCATCTGTTCGAGCGCTACTATACCACAAACAAAAAGACAGACAGACAGACAGACCGACAGACCTTAGCGTCAAACTTAAAACAATTTTTATTAAAAATTTAGAAACTCCACTATTGTTTTAACAGTACAAACATTGATACTATCTTAGCAAAGAACGGTAACTAACATCTAGCACTAGCAGTTAGTTGATTACTTAATTAATCTTAAAATCAACCGTTAGTTCCACTTCCCTGGTCGGTGGTGTTCAGGAATGCCGCAAAAAATGGAGTTCTTCTAAACTGTGTTTAGTGTAATGATGCGTGTATGAAAGGAATCACATTTATGGCGGGAAAAGTGGATGAGTGCTGTTTAGTTGTTGACGTGAGTAAACGAAAGTCGTTGAGAAAACGAAGGTGTCTTGCAAAGTTTTTCTTATGATAATATTACGGATCCCTTCGTGCGCGAGGCCGACTCGCACTTGGCAGTTTTTTTTAAGTAGTCCATGTCTCTTTGTACAATATATTGCAGAAGAAGATGAACTACCTAATTGGGTAGTAATTAAAGAAACTATAACATTTATTTTTGTGAGGAAATAAAAAATGAAAATGCTCAATTCTTTACATACTTCTGACTCACTTCGAATCAATTTGGATTACATTACTTATACCCATGTCAATCATATCGCATCTAAGTGGAAAATAAACGCTTGCGACCACAATGCAACCATAGCCACACTTTTTTTCCAATCTAATCCCTGCTTACCTTTCCCACCCTGATAAGCAGGCTGGGATGAGTGCTTTATTAAGTTTGGTCACCGATAAAACTTACGAAAGTGAAATCTAGAGCAGGCACAGGTAGGGTTACCAACATATTTTTTATTAGATTTTGAGCTATTACATTGTTATTCTTTTAGATCTTGCTTGCTGGAATAAAACTATGAAATGTAGCAATATCAAATGTTTGAATTACTTTTGTATTGCATTTATTCACTTTAATTTCGTTGCAAACATCGACGTACTTTTTAGTACCTACTTACATAATATCGACACGAACTCAGTGGTTACAAAATAATTTTTGTTTACATTCGTTTCGTGAGATTGATTTTATTCGCAAATTAAATTAAATGAATTCTAACAATCTAAGAAAAGACAATGTTAGTACTATACACAAATTACAAATTAACTAAGTGCCTACCTAAGTATATATTTCAACTATAGTTACTATTTAGATTTGTAATGGCTCGAGCGAGACTTAAAATATAAGGCATTCTTTGTATGAAATGTACTTCAGTGTCATTGTGAGCCTCCTGGAATAAAGAAGTCAAGAGAAAAAGTGTTTTATTGTGCACGACCTGCAGTCCACCGTGTAACCAGCTGAGCAAGGAACTAGGAGATAATACCATACTGGTTTCCGTCGGTAACAGAGCCTGTGGTACAAGGAGATGATAAAAACCATGAAATTACTTATTAGATTTATGAGTCATGACAATACTTAAGGAAACCCTACTTAAGGAAACCCTAGTGACGCCCAACTGTCTGTTGATAAAAAGCTTTTTATACTTTGAATCACTATCTGTATCGAATGACAAACATTCGATAGGAATGATTACGCTTTGAAAGGAAACTACTTCAGATATGGATTTGTCAACAAATCATGATGTAATTCGTAAGCGATGAGGAATAAAAAATTCAAGGAATAGTTGATTCATCAAATGATTATGTTTAAATAACGAAATTTCCTTAAAAATACTATCTAATCTATCATCTCTAATCTGCAATAATCAAATAAATTATCCATTACTCCATTACCACTCCTGACCTGTAGACGATGATGGATCTAACCAGATCAAATGGGTTTCATTAGTACCTTAGTGGTCGCTATAATCATACAAAACTATTTTATTTACTTTCCAGATACACCCTGATCGCGTACTACGACCTGTACGCGCAGATCTACACTACCGCCAAGATCTGGATACAGCTGCTGCTCATCTGGATCGTCTCCTTTGGGTTTATGGTGAGAACTCAATTTTTTATCATACCTTTTTCTTGGTCTGACTGAAAAATCCAATGCACTTACAGACACAGTTTCAAGGAACACTAGAAGAACAAGGGAGAATAAATTCATCTCTTTTTTTTAAGGGTAAGCAGTAGATGAGAATGGCACAGGCCCTTAGGAAATCGCGCAAAAAAGGGAGGTCCAGCAGTGGGTTAATGCGTGGGTTAATATGGCGATGATGATGTATTTTTTTAATTAATTGATGATATATTAAATATTTATTTCATTAAAGAGAAAAGCTTAACAATTTAACTAAAAATTAAATTAAAATTAAACTAAAAAAAAATAAAAAAAAATAACTTACAAATAATATTGTATTTTTTTTTAACTTACAAATAAAAACAAAATTTACTCCCAAACTTCACAACTAATTTTGATAAACTTTCTATGGGACTACCTCGCATGTATAACCTTTCAAAAAAAAAAAGAATTTTCAGGTGTCTTTGAATAATTGATTTAAATCTTTAAACTAAATATATGTACCTACCTATGCCAAAAAAAACGTACAAACAAAAAAAAGACGTGCAGATCATTGCCCTGCGATACTTTTTTAATTTTTCTAGTTTAAATGGGATTGGGTGGGTCACGTCTATAGAATGACCTAAGATGGACCAACCAAGTAACCGACAAAATGTTTTTGTTTTTCTGCGTTACCCTTACTCCCTTACTTGGTCCTATATCAATTTGGTAAAGACACAATGAAGAACATTGGAGATATGGAAGAAACTCCTGAAAAAATGAAGCCGGTTGTTTTTTTTTTTATAAAAATTTAATTATTTGAAGAATATTCTCACTACTGAATGTTGTTTTGAGCCAGCGCGCCACCGTTTCACCTCACTATTATTTATTTGGAGTGTAAGTGCGTAATCGGCGGCATGTTTAGCATTGGTCTGTTTATTATGATCTAAATTAGAGAGGTTTAGTGTAATTATCGAGCAGACACAGTAATGTAAATAGTCAGGGTTGCAGTACGGATTCTAAGCGTCACAACAACAACCATAACGTTAGACCTCTGTGGCATATCAATTCCATATTTACGAGCAATGCTCGCACATTTCGGCTGCACGCGGCCACATACTATGTATGTCGCGTGTCAGCTGTTTTTACTTTACATTTTACATTTACAATTGAGATACTATCGTATAGAGAACAGCGATCGAGAAAGGACCCGTCACACCCTCACACCCAACTACAATATGTAACATAACGACAATAAACAGTTTCCTCGTGACGTGGTCTTGTGCCTCCAAACCAACATCTAACATCCTCTACATCATCATGTATGGCGCGGGCCTAGGTGACAACCGATGCCTGCGCCGTAAATAATGGTCCTTCGAGCCGGAATTTGTATTATTGACTTCTCGTGTTTTCTTTATAAGGCCTCAACTGTAAACGTCTTTTGGTCTGGTTCTTTTGTCTAAAAGTTCTCTTCGATAAACCTTCTTGTACAGCTTGAGGCTACTTTCATAGTAAGAGCTGAAAGAATTTATGGCTCTTTTCGAGCCAGATCCTGGATACCTTTGCAATCCAATATATCCGCTAGATGACAACAAGTCAAATCAGACACTTTTTTAAGTCAAAACAAACATTTTCTATGTCTTTTGTATGAAATACGTGACGTCATGCTTAATTGAAGTCAAATAGCGGTCTTAATATCAGTTTTTCTGCATTAATAAATCTAAAATCATGTTGAAAATGGATATGACCAATACAAAGTTACACTATTTTGTGACGTTTTATTTGATAACCTGTACCAAATAATTTATTTTTGACCCATTCATCCACCCAATTGAAGACAACGCATCCATAACCAGAACACCATTACACAAATAAACGCAACGATTACGCAGGAAGCCTAAATTAGTTCGTTGCACTTCCATATTTAAATTCCTGTTTAATTGTCCCGAATTACGACTTATCCTGTGTTGCCAGTTTACGACTGGTTATGAAAATTAACTTTTTATTTCCGTACTTTGTCTATTTTTATAACGTGTATTCATTCGTTGTTTTCTTTCTGGGTGTTCCATGATGCCAGTAAATAATCTTTTTATTCAGCTACGCATTAACGTACTAGACAAGGATCTAGGAGGTACTTGAAATTAGAACATAGAGTTTGGCCTTTATTTGTCTGAAATCTGACCCTGAACTGAAATAGATAAAAGATGCACGTTGATTACCGATTGCCATTTGCCACAGATTTTATAACAATGCAAATTTAATTTCCATTAAAACGACATCGCATGTGTTGAAGCAATCTGTTTCTATGTTAAACTCTAATTTCACCCAACCGTTCATTAAACTACAACTGGTATTAATAAACTACATTTAATATTAAGTCAAATCAATGAAAAGTAAGTTAAAATATAGAATTAAATTTTTAAGACGAAATATTTTCTAAAAGACTTTAATCATACCGTACAGTTATATTCCAAAAAGAAAACCCTTGGTGCATTAATTTATCCATACAAACAAAAGAACTCTTATTGTAATATCCGTCAAAGGACCACACAGGGCCATTGCATTAAGCAGCGGCCATATCCGACGGTGGGACTTACTGTGCATTTACAGGCACAATTGGACGTAATGTCCTGCGCATCTAAAGTAGTCGTACTTAATGAGAGTAGTGATGAGTAACGGGCTAGATTAAGGTTAATCACAGTTTGATTGAAGTGAATTTGTTCGTAGTTTACGAGGTTTATTAAACTTTTCTAAGAATTAAGCAACTTTCGAAGGAGACACACGGCACGGATCCCTATAAGTGCAATAATTTTTCAAAACTAAAAACCGACTTCAACCCCAAACTACTCAACCGATTTTGATAAAATTACTATGGTACCACGTCGCAAGTGTATACTTTCAAACAAAAAAGATTTTCAAAATTGGTCCAGGCGTCTTCGAATACCGGTGAACATACATAAAAATAGATCGCGACGAATTGATAATCTTATATGAATAAACCTTCTTTTTTGGAAGTCAGTTAAAAAGATATTATACGATCCTTCTAATCCTGAATACTCGGACACATAGACCTAGAATTATTTTTTGCTAGCACACACACATAGATTGATTCTGTTTTGTTCACTGTTTACAAAAGTGTTATGTTAACTAACAACTATGTCTTATTGTCATCAGGTACCTCCATTACTAGGCGTGTGGGGTCAGCTAGGCTTCGACCCGAAGACATTTTCCTGTACAATCCTCCCCAAAGACTGCAAATCTCCAAAGAAGTACCTCTTCGTGTTCGGCTTCGCTCTGCCATGTGTCGTTATCATTGTGTCGTACTCCTGCATCTACTGGAGGGTTCGAGAGAGCAAAAAGAAACTGGAGGGCCGCAGGTGTGTATGTGGGTGAGAGTCGTCTTCATTATCTGTGCTCTTGGGGGAGGTAGCACATGCACAGTATTGCACAGTTTAGCTTAATTTTGCACCAGCACTTTACTAAAACTTAATAGTTGTCTGGAAAAGAAATCACGTTGCACTTTTTGATAATTTATAGTAGCATTGAAGGTAGACTACACATCAATGTAACACTTTGGAAAACCAGATTCGCCGTACTTACCACTAGAGTACCAGTGCGTGTGTGTTACACTTGATGTATAGTGGACTGTACGTAGTTCAAATACCATTTTAAGAAAAAAAAAAATATAAAATTTATATATATAGAGAGCTAAGGAAGCAAGCAAACTGTTAATTAGATAAAACAAGCTTAAAACGTAATCGTTTGGCACCTAATTAATATAAGCCATATTAAAAGTTTTTTAATTACTAAATATTTAGGTAAGTATAGTTACTCTTTTTTTAATTTTTAGCAAGCTCAGCGGACAAACAGCCAAAGAAAAGGAAGAAGACTCACGGCTCACGACTCTGATGCTGACGATATTCCTGTGCTTCCTGGCCTGTTTCTTACCGCTGATGATAATGAACGTCGCCGACGACAAAATCTCCTACCCATGGCTTCACATCATAGCCTCCATACTAGCGTGGGCCTCTAGCGTCATCAATCCACTAATATACGCAGCCACCAACAGACAATATCGAGCTGCGTACGGAAATCTACTAAAATTCTGCAAAAATAACCCAGTAGCCAAAAGAACAACTTGGGGAAGCAGAACTGTGGGTCAATCATCAAATTCCCCGCACTACGCGCCAGCGGAAAAGAGAAATCCTCTTCAAGCGCCCGCCAAATTATGAATCTGTCAATTTTTAAATTGTCTATGGTGAACTTATTTTTTAAGGGTGTTGATCACGAAAAACCAGTAAAATGATACAGCCAAAGAAGCCGTGTCCTCATAATTACGTATTTGTTTTAAATTATCTTAAATAATATATAACATTCCATTGCCATTTTCATTGTTTTTTCTTCAAGTTACTTTACTATTATTCTATGTAACGTAATTTTCACTGAATTGGCTCATATTGCATTTAATACCTATACTATATTCTGATGATGTTAATTAATCTAAGTTTTTTGCTGATTATCAATAACAGATGCCTAAGGGTATAAAATGATGTTTTTTTTCTGGGTCAATAAACAAAAGTTTAGCCCCTGAGTCAATTAACATAGCTGCAAATAATATAATATTATATTGCGATGCAATGCTAATAAGTAAGTCTAATTTATTTAGCCTAGGTTATTGTAATGACCAAAACATACTTACTTAATCTCGATCGCAAAGGTCTCCCTCTTAAATCGATACTCAGCAATTTTTACTTTATTGTTTAAAAACTTGTAAATATAATGTCTATAAATGTAAATAAATAAGAAGTACCTATAGTACTTAGATCCTAAGTTTGTTTGTAGTAGGTACCATATAAACTTAACCAAAGTTAGAATATAACATTAATTTATGTATGTGCACTAATGCGCAGTGTACCTATCTACTTATGATAAATATTTAAGTAGAATTTAATATCTACTTACATATAAGTAATTTATAAAGAAAGGCTTAATTAAGATTGGTATATGTATGAGGCATATTAAGGGTCCCCCGACCCTAGACCAAAATACAACTTTCCATACAAACGTAGTCTACGTTTTATTTCAAAACGACATGTCCGATTTGGGCAAAATTTTGTAATTTCAAAGATATTGCAATTATCTAGGTTTATAACTAGTTTCCGACTGTAAAAATATTAACTTGAAATAGAATATAGTGTTTTATATCATTTTTGACCATTAGTATGGGAAACTTCTAAATCGTTATATTTTCTTTCCAGTTCATAATTTTAGTATAGAAAACCAGTTATAACCCTAGATAATTGCAATTTCTTTACAATTACCAATTTTTACCGGAATCTGACATGTGGTTTCAAAATTAAACGTAGACTACGTTTGTATGGAGAAGTCTAGGGTCGGGGGACTCTTCAGTAATTTATTTTTATTGGCATTCCTCTAGTTTATAATTTTACTTTTGCGCAATATCAACAATTGTACTTAGTTTATGTACTAATAAAATACATAATTAATATGTACGGTTGAAGATCACAAAAAAAAAACAATTTTCTTTCACATTTTTTTAAATATTTTTTTCTTTACCTCTGTAAAAGGTTATGTTTTTAAGATGTGTTGTTTAGATGAACGGTATTCTATATCTGTTCCCGTCCAAACTACTTTTAAACAAATCAACGGTTAACAAGTATGAAGACTGATTTAAAAAGTCAATATAAATACTTAGTAACTTATAATTATATTCTGCAATTTATTTTTACTAAGAAACTGTGTCGTGCCTGTTTAAAACCAAGGATGATTCATTTCAAAATTCTTTTTTAGGCCACTGCTGGTCAGATTGAACAGAATTTATAATTTGTTTTAAACAATATAATACAAGACCTAAATTGTTAATTAGTTACATGTGATTTGTTTCATCTTAATTTTTTGTAATTTTTTACATATTGTAACAATTTGCCCCGTCCTTTAGGGCCGCGCTTCATTGGATTGGCATGGCATGGCATCGAAAGTGAAGCGTCTTTTAAAAACAAGCTTTATGTCAAGTGATATAAGATGCATAACCGCCCGAGGGCGTCTTTTCCGCGGGAGTGCGCGGCAGGCTGCCGGCCGGCTCTCCGCGTTCAAGCGCTTATGCATCTTATATCACTTGACATAAAGCTTGTTTAGTAATGACGCGTCGCTTCCGATGCCATGCCATGCCAATCCAGTGTAGCGAGGCCCTTATCGGTGAATCGATAAAACCTACCTAAACGGGAATTTGAATCTACTTACTCCTATAACCGAACAGCTTTATCTAGTCTAGAGCTTACAGTTGAAAATAGAACGCAATTTAAATCTAAGTTAGGGTTAATATTTACGACAATTTTGTAACTTTTGTAATGATTAACATAAGTAATTTTATTACACAGACCAAAGGTAAAATGAATAAATGTTTGGAAACAATTTTGGTATTTTTAATTCGCACGTTTTTCTAAACGTCAAAACAAACATTTTCTATGAGATATGAAATATAGAATATTGAGATCATAGTTTCTAGAACTTGGAGTCAAGTAGCGCTATTGTATCAGTTTTTTTGCCGTACCTAATACTTAAATCTAAAATCACGTTAAAAATACATATAATCATGAAAAGTGACATTATTTATTAACGTTTTATTTTTAAAACAGTACCAATTAATTTAGTTTTGTTTTGACCCAGAAAAGGTGTCAGACGACCTGACCACGGCTCTGACTGAACTCGGAGGACCACGGTCGCTGGAAAACGCTGAATGTAGGTCACTCTAGATCAGTCATTTTGAAAATCCTTGGGCGAGGCCTACATAAATCCAGCAGTAGATGTCATGCGGCTGAAATGATGATGATAAATATTTCTCCTTTTATAAACAAACCAAACAAAACATTTATAAAAGTGTGTTTTGTGAACTGCGCCTGCTCCCAGACTTATCATTATCAAAATAAAGTTAAAAAGAGTTAATAATAATAATAAAATGATTTATTTGAGATACAAACACAAAAAATATAGGTATAACACAAAAAGAAAATTAAAAATAAACCAATTGTGGTGTACCTCAAAGAGGATCCAACTCAGCATGTGCTGGAGTCCCAGCAGTGGCTCTTTTTAAAAAAAAAACCTTAGGCGTGGTGGTGAGGTGGTCCGGCAGAAGCACGCATTACTAGCGAGTATCGACACAAGCACTCTAGGATGGATAACCACAAGTGGCATAATAGGTATACCTCAAGCTTCTCCGTGCTTTGGAAGGCACGTAGAGCCACACAATGATCCCTCCCTGCTGTCAAGCAGCCACACATGATCCCCCCGCAGGGAGGGATCATTATGTGTGGCAGTCGTCAAAGTATGTCAGATAGGTACCTGAAGGCAACTTAAAAAATCTGACACCAGTTTTCACACATCATGTACGTACATACACAAAAACAAAAACTTAAGCGGGCTCTTCATTCACGCCGCGAACACCCGCGAACGCCGTGAACCGTGAATGTGGATGGCTTTCGCGGCCGTTCGCGGGCTTCGCGCTTGTTCACGCCGTGTGACGCCGTGTTCCCCGATCGGTGTCGGTATTTGCACCCGCTACAAAGGGATTTTGCGGCGCGAAACTCCCGTGAACGCGAACGTATGTACATTCGCGCGTGCCGTAAGCAAAGATAATATAATTACTAACCTCTACACTCCACTCAGCGCTAAACTTACGTGCCGCTACTTATATACTAGCATGAAAAAAAAATAGCTTAAAATCACGAAGTCAAAATAGTATATTTGGTTTGTGTGGAGAGTGGAGCCTATGTAGGTATAGTGCACAGTACACACCAGTACACACACCTCATTGAGAAAAAAATTGCTTACTTCTCATTTTATTAAGTTGGTTAAAATAAAATCTACCATCAACAAAAATAATGTAACAGCAAAATTTTTATAATGGCAACTTATCTATATTGTAAATTGTCTATGCGCATTTGACGAACTGAGTGACAGTCAGTCGCTGGTCTCGAAATAAAACTAAAAAATATTGGAAATGGCGAAAAGAATCGCTTCAAGTTCTGTAACCTGGGCCGCTTTGGCTGAAAGGGTCCCCGCCGAGCAGAGGGTCAACCTCACAGCTTTCAAAACACGTTCCGACTCCTACCTGCGAAGGTTAGTTTTGTCATGAAAATTGGTTACATAATTTTTGTTGGTGCGTTTTGGTTTATATATTTTTGATTTTTAGGGTTTTGGCCAACCCTGAACAAGCCCCGAAGATCAACTGGGAGCAGTACAAACAAATAGTGCCTATCCCTGGCATGGTCGACAGCTTCCAAAAGCAATATGAAGCGCTGAAGATCCCCTACCCGGCCGACACGCAGACCGCTCAGGTCGAGGCGCAATGGAATGAAGTCAAGAAGCAGGTTGAGGCTTTCGTGCAGGCGTCTAATGCTAACATTTCCAGGTTAGTGCAATAACGTTATCATCATTTAAATATGACCATCAATGATCTTTTTGATGTCAATATCAATTTAGTAAACTATAACTCATGATGCAGAATTAAGTTTTTCTTTTATAAACTTTTTTAACTCCTAAACCCGAAGATCACTTTTTGTACAAAACATGGAGAATTGGAGACACATACATTGCATTGCATGCATTTATTGTTTTGCTGTTGTAGATAATATGAATATTTTTTATCAACAGTTAGGTGTCTTGTAAAAAATAAAAAACTTTAGTGATGTCCCATTCCCATCAAGAACCAACAAAGCACTCAAAAATAAAGTAAATAATTATGTCTAAGCCCATCTTACAAGTTTCTCATCGAAATTTTGGCATTTTTTTATAATTATTATTTAACCGAGGGGTCAGTTCACTTGGTGTGACTATGCTAGCCTCATGGAGCACTTCTCGTTCGCAAGAGAAAGTAGATGGCTTTTGTCATGTGTGACAATGGATTGCTTAACATTAAGTTAAGCTCACCAGGTAATTCTGCTAAAAACTGGTCACATAGAGCGGTATACAGGTCACATTCCAGCAATACATGTATGAAGTTTTCTCAGTTCACTGTTGTGGTTTCCGGCAGAGTAGAATAGGGCCACTCCAAGTCCTCCCATGGACGTCATAGAAGGCGACTTAGAAAATACAAGCTCAACAAAGCTTATAAGCATGAGTACTCTCCAACCTGTCTGGCCAGTAAGGAGAGTGTAGGCCAGCTCCCCTGGCTGCTCTGACAAAGTATGGTACTATCTGAATTACCAGAACCATACTTGGCCTGCAGTATGGTTCTGGTAGATGTATGAACTCCTACCACAGTAATTGTCCTTTCCAGGTACCAAAAGGAAATTAATGCGACCAAGGCCCTCCTGCCATATGAACAGATGACAATGGAGGACTACCGCGACGCCTACCCTGATGACGCCCTGGACTCGATCAACAAGCCTACCTTCTGGCCCCACGATCCCGATGAGCAGCCAGAGAACTGGAAAGCTGACCCCAATGCGCCTGCTGCGCACTAAGCCAATTGCAGATGGATCCTTGATTGTCACACCAGCTATTTATTGTGACAGTTCATTACCAATGTCAAGGAGTAGATGAAATGTTCTGTTATTATTTAGGAGTAAAGTGAAATAAATATTTTATGATTTTTAAATCATCTCATATTGGTTTTTTTTTTTGCTTTTCAAAGTCATATTACAATATGTTTTCGCTCAAATGATCACTGTGTCTAAAGCAGGGAACAGAACCGCTTACCTTTTGAAGGGTTTTCGTTCAGGTTTTTGATTGACTGGTTTTCGTAAACCCTAACAATTTGTTAACCATATCATTTGCTTACCCTGACCCTATGATAGGCTTACCCTAGCAATATTATTTATACGGCCTCAAGCAATTTAATCTTTATTTGAATGGCATACGACACAAAACTGCTTGTGCAAACAGTTTATAGGATTAGCGAGACGACGCATCGGGCTAGAAAAAGAAGGCAGGCTTTGTGGATGTCCAAACAGCCATGTAATAATTATACTAATTGCATTCACATAAGACTTATATTACATTGTTTACAGTCGTTTCTATGAGTTTGGAAGTAGTAGACAAGACTGTAGAACAAAGAGGGGGAAAGGGTAACCAACTTAATGCTAACAGGTATAATCGGAACTCTAAGGTTACTGGTAAGTCCAGTTACTAGTAGTTAACTGATTCAAAGGAGTTACCATAACGTTAGGGTAAGTCAATCGATATGCTAACTGTAACAAAGGGTAAGCTTATGATGGAGTTACTCCATCGATAGACTTAATCAAATAAAGGGGTTTTCCGGTCCCTGGTCTAAAGATTAAAGTCTATAACCAATGTCTGTTACAAGTGATGACTTTTAATTGGCTCTGAAACATGGTTGGGCCTATGGAGAGTGCTCTCGGTGTTTCTCTATGTGATCTTAGATCTGATACGTAAAATTTCAGAAATTCGTTGAACAAGTCACTGACAAGATAGGCTCGAAGTGAAAGTGGGCGGGACACCCACCCACAAGGTGGTCTGACGACCTGACCAAGGTCGCTGGATGCAGGCCGCTCTAGGTCAGTCGCTTTTAAAAACCTTGGTAGAGACCTATTTCCAGCAGTGGACGTTATGCGGCTGAAATGATAAACGAACGATATTCGCTCAAACGGTTTGCAGGCTCTTTATTGCGCTAACACAAAGCAGCACCGGTTGCTTCATAGTTTACTCACATCAGAGGAATTTGAATTTTTCATTTTTTCTTTATTTAAGTTACCAAATGTACGTGAGTTAAAAACGAACACCTAACCCACCTAAGTAACTATTGTACCAAATTACTGTTAATTGAATTATTTCAATGACTGTAATCTAGCTAGATTTAGAATATCAAACAAATATTAGAATATTAATACTTGTACGTAGTATATTATTTATTACTCTGTGTTTATACTGATGTCGAATGCCTTTAGGCAGCTCGATAAATTTGATCTGACCTGTTTCTATAGTGTTCTATCTACAGCTTAATCCTAAAGATTTAGAATATACAAGTAGGTACTTTACACTCATTTTTATAAAAATTAATTGCATGTTTTTTCCCTTTCCCTCATTTCAATATTTGACACTAAAAGACCATAACTAAAATAGGTTTAGCAAACTGTTAATTTTTATAAATATTAAGGTACAAGCACGTAGTTTAGCGCTGAGTGAAATGCAGAGGTGGGAATACTGCGCACGGGTACAGTATAAATTTTTGACTTCTGTGCAATAACGGTCAGCGCTTGTATTTCTTGCCGCTACCTTTATGTTAATGAAAGGACATGCAAAATAAAAACAACAATTTTCATAATCACATTTTATTAATCGAATTGCACAATCTCAAGTACTTCACATTTCACAGTTTGCAGGAATGTTGGGATTGTCGGAGAAATTACCTTCAACTTGGACTGATAAACAGGATATGTATGTATGTAAGATAAAGACACTACGTGGACGTAATAGCAGAGAGAACACAAATTCGAGCTTACTATAAAAATAATTCATCCGATTTTAAAATATAAAATACCCCTAACGGCAGCTCTTCTAGCTAAAACTATTTATCTATAGAGATTTAGATAGTCAAGCGACTACTTAAGTTTAAAAAAGAGGCTGAAATGGAATTGTTTTAAGCTTCCATACCACGTGATCGCAAAATTCAAGGATGAAAAGAATGGTATATCGAGCTGAAATAGTACTCATCAATATGTACAACTTTTCGTTCCGTCTTATTATAAAACGCAGTCTAACTTTAGGACATGGTTTAAATCAATACTCACCCACATGAAGTTGACAGTTATGAAAGATAAAGTGACATTTACGAGTAGGCTTCTTGTTTTGGGGCGAATAATGGTTTAAACCAAGTTCTAAAGTTAAACCGCGTTTTGTAATAAGGCTAGAGATTAAACCATAAATCGTGAAAAAAACAACTAACCCGTGCAAATTTAAATACCTATCTATAAAATATGTGGATCAGCTAATTTTATTTTCGGGGTTGATTTCATAGTTTAATTGTGCATATTGATGATTATTTCCATTAACTTTAAGATCGTTACACAATTACACATTTCGTAGAGTTCGGGGATCTTTAAAAATCGCGTGACATCAAACAGTGATAACGTTCCTATATTTTCAGCGTCTAGCAATATTGAGCGCTATGAAACGATGACAAGCCCTTTGTTATAATTTTAACCCTTTCACTGTGAGACTATATATCAGTTGTCGTGCCCAAAGCGCGAGACATAGTGAATCAAAAATAAATACCTACAACATATGGGTTGTGTATACGAATACGAGCAGTTGTATTTGGTCGGAAACGACGTTCTTAGTAAAAGGGTTACATAAGTATATAATAAACTGACGTCACATAAATTCAATATGAATATTTTTTTCCATTTATTCATTCATTTAGCCAGATTTTTAATGAATACGAGGGTAATTATTAAAATCTAATTCGGTTCGGTCACGGAACTCGGACGACGACCGCGTTACTTTGAACCCCCCCCCCCCCCCCTACAAGTACCGCTCTACCTACAAGTACCGCACTCCCCCCCCCTCTACAGTACCGCTCCCCCCCTACTTGGCGGCGAACTTGCTGGCGGGTGGCGGCGGCGGCTGCGCGTACATGTTGTAGTAGCTGGTGGGCGGCGGCACGTTGAAGCTCGGCTGCGCGGGCGCCGCGTACGGCGCCGCCGCCGGAGTGCCGTACGACGGCTGCTGGTAGCTGCCGGACTGGCTCTGGAACCCGCCGCGGGACGCCCCGCGAGTCCCGCCCCGGCCGCCGCGGCCGCGGAAGCCTCCGCCGTTGTCCTGAAAGATGCATTTGGATGAATGTTTATCATCATCATCATCAGGTGTCCTGAAAGATGCATTTTTTTAAATATCGGAAATCCCATGGGATGCCTGTATGAATGAAACGAGTGAATTTTAATGTGTTCTTTCTACAAATGCTCTTTTTAATAATCATCATTATCATCATCATCATCAGGTCTTTTTAGTCTCCACTGCAGAAGTACGACCCTCTCTGTACTACTTGAGCTTTACTTTAAAATTTAGGACCTATGATGTATATAATTTAAGACCTGTGTTCCACAATAATAACTATTTGTATTTGTATTTACTTCGCCAGATTAGTGGAAAATGTGTGTTTTACACTCGTACCTGTCTGTTAAAGCTGTTGCTGTTGCTGTCGCGGTTGAAGCCGCCTCTGTTGCCGAAGCTGTCATTGCTGCGGGTGTTGTACCCTCCAGAGCTCTGGCTGTCGCCGTAGCTGTCCCCGGAGTTGTCCCAGCGGGATCCTGATCCTAGGAGAGAAATACATATTTTTTTATACAAGTTGTTGGATCAATAATAAATGAAAGCGATACCATAGTTCGGGTGTGACGCAAATCGTCCCATTCGCAACTCGTCCAAATCGCAACTTGTTCTATTCGCAACTCGTTCCATTCGCAGCTCGTCCCATTCGCAGCTCGTCCCGTTCGCATCTCGTCCTGCTCGCAACTCGTCCCGTTTTCAACATTTTTTCGCATCTCGTCCCATTCGCATTTTTTGTACCGTTTAAAGCTCGCATTAAGTATATAATGAAAAAAATATGTGTATCAATTATTTTTTCAAAAATTAACTTCAATCTGCATATAAAAGTATAGGCAAGTCAGGCACCGCATATAGTATACACATAGATAGATAGAGCTCTAAACATTCTTAAATATTAACTACTACGTAATTTTCATAAATAGTTACATAATAATAATAAAAAAGATACCCGTTTGATGTTATTTTATATTTTATTCTAAAAAAGAATATAAAATTCTTTTATTTAGAAAAAAATAAGCCCCTATACAAATGTCTAATCAAAGATCATGTGATTTCTCAAATTTAAAAAAAAAATGAATACTCAAATTCTCACCAAACCTTTAAGAGCCATAATCAGTCCTTAAAGTCTGTATTAATATAATCGAAATTGCTCTCATGTTTTGTCTAGGCGTGTGTACAGTTTATCAATTTAATTGCCTGTTAAAACCCCAACGAGTTGTAAAATACAATGGGACGACCTGCTTATGGGACGAGTTTGCAACGGGACGAGTTGCGAGTGGGACCAACTGCGAACGGGACGAGTTATGAATGTGTGACGAGTTGCAAATGGGACGATTTGCGTCACACCCCATAGTTCACAAGATTTATACGAGATGGCGCCAGCAGGTATCTACATCTTCATCTCAAGAGTTCTGGTTGCAACTGACTATACATACAACCTTCGGCGCGGTTCCCCAGGCGCAATACTATGCCTGGCAGATCTTCCCTTTGTGGCGGTCGAGCATACCACCTCGCTCCCGCTACAACTAGTCAGCCTGTACATGCTAAGTTGCAAACAAAACTCTGATATCGAGATGTAGGAAACTGCCAGCGCCATCTCTTAGTTTCGGTGGGAAACAGTTGGTAGCAGTAAAGAACACAAGCTGTGTTATACGTACCCCTGTCGCCGCCTCCGAACCGGGAGCCGCCCCGTCCACCGCGCGGCCCGCCGCGTCCCCGCGACCCGCGGGAGTCGTCGTCGCGGTCACGGTATCTCCCGCGACCTGCAATCGCAACATTTTAAAGTTATAATCAAACACATTAACCGGTAAAGACCCGCACGACATTAATAAATGTCCACGTTCATTGTTTTACTATTGTGTCTGGTATTGGCGGAAAAGGAACGGTTAAGTAAGAGAATTCACAAATTTTTCGGGGCCTAGTGCTGCCCCCTTTCGAAACAAATAATGTGAAAGGAAACGGAGATATCATTAAAAATGTTGTCTAGATCAAGCCTTAGAGAACCCTTCAAACTATTTAATGAACTAGGTACTGTTTATAGTTTAAAGTGAGAAGGCAAAGTTTTTCTTTAAAAAAAAAAAATGCTAAAATCAGCTTCACGTTCTAACTTTAAACTGTAAACAGAAGTTCATAAAATAGTTTGAAAGGTTATCTAGAGCCGCATGAGACAATTTTAAATCATATCTTCGTTTCCTTCCAAATAATTTTAACTGGCACTTGACCTGGAAAAATTCATGTTAAATTGTTTTTGTAAATCATTAGAGTCAGAGTTACATATATTTTTTTTACAATTATTGTTTTTAATTCACACCAACTTATAAAAAGATAATACATTATTTTTAATTTTTTTTACAGAAAAATTGGGTTACCATAGTTGAACAAATATAAACATCAATGAACCCTCTCCAACCCGTCTGGCCAGCGTGTAGGCTAAATCCTCTGGCTGCTCTGACCAACTATGGCTCTGGTAGTACAAAGAGGGTCGTGCTCATGCAGTGGAGACTAAAAAACCTGATGATGATGAAGCATTGAACAGGTACTTGTGCTCTTGTCGAGTTAAGTTCTTGTCTGCCTGCTTTCTGGTAGACATAGTCTTGTCTACAGAGAGGGTCGTGCTCCTGCAGTGGAGACCAAAAGACCTAAAGATGATGATGATGGGGCTCACCGTATTTCCCCTTGAATCCCATGCCGCACTGCGCCAGCTCCAACAACTTCGGGTTGACCACTTGATTAGCCTCCTGAAGCACCGCCATCAGATCCTTCGCCTGCAATATTAATGATAAGTGATTTTCTGTCTTTAGACGTAATTCTCTAAATGAAAACAACTCAAATCGTGTCTGATTTGAGTTGTTTCATCACTGAAATCCATCAATTCGACGAGCTATTTACCTTGGCCGAATTATTTGGAGTGAAGAGTGTATACGCCGTACCAGTTCTTTGCGAGCGTCCAGTGCGCCCAATGCGATGCACATAATCCTCAGAATTATTTGGATAATCATAGTTTATTACAAACTTCACGTCTTCCACATCTACACGAAAAATGAACATATATTAGCAAGACGTTAATTGTAATAAATCATTATATTTCATTCAGAACAAGTTACAAAGGCTGCATTAAAGTATGCTTGAGGGAAGAATCTTAGCAGTGGTCCCAATAATGACCCTTGAGGAACGCCAAAAAATAATCAAACACTTATTACTTAAATCTTGCAAAATAAGGAAGCTCCATTAAAATAATTATTAAAACACCAATTTAAAAAGACTAAACACGCGAAACAGGCAGAAATTCAAGTCAAAATCAACAAAGTCAATACATAAAACAATGTCAACAGACTCAAATGCGTAAACAAAATCCAAACCAAAAACTATTCCCTCAAGCTGTAATCTGACAGGTATTTACCTTATCTGTGTCATGTCGGCGGCTGGGTGACTGCTGGAAATAACTGTATTATGCCCGTCAGTGGCCCGGAGTGTTGTAGGCCAAGAGTCGAATGTGAGCTGACTTATACGCCTTCATGTCGTATTACTTAGATATTGTCAGGTGGCGTAGGGCAGGACCTTTTAGTTTTCAAATCTCTCATGACAATTAACCAAGCATATATTGCTCATTTGAATCAATTTTTCTGGTCTTAAACTGTAGCTTTAAGTGAATTGACCTCAAACTTTTGCTTCTTTTTTAATTTAATTAACACACAGTTAAAAACAAACAAAATGTAAACAAAAGACCACTTCTCCCCTCAAATTAATTCCCTCAATGCTATGTTTTATAGAGGCAGCATGCTCATCAAAATTCAAACAGTGTGCGCTGACGGACACAAAACGCAGTCATCAATGATTTATATCATGATTGAGTTAGTAAGTCAGCTACACACCCTAGGCTAGCCTTTATCTCTGCACGCATGCGCCTCTGAAATGAAAACAATCGAGAATAATGCCAAGTCAGTCATGGAAATTTATATTATCATCGGGCTAGGATCAAGAGAACCATACGAATGACTTTTACGACTACTTCGTACAACATAATGGTTGCCACAACATAAATTGCATAGCCCAGTAAACACAATTATAAAAAATAAAATGTTTGTCTTGCATATTGTAACGAGTATTTTGTATGTATGTTCTGTTGATATAATAAAGGTCGTAGTCATCATAAGATTCGCATCGTGGCCCGAGAATTCTAAACGGTGCTGTCTAACCATTGCCTGTTCAAAATTATTTGTTTGGTGGCCTATGTTCCAATATTCACTTATTTGCTTCTTAAACTACAACCTATGCATTTATTCGTTTATAACATTCACAAAGAAACAACAGATATTCTCCATTGGAAATAAGGAATCGAACCTTAATGATTCATGCATGGTACAAAAATAAATATGTGCAGTATGTTCAAACGTGATTATATAGAATTCGTGAATACTGGAACCAATTTTCTATCGTTATTCGCAATTTCATTTAGCAATGGCACTAAAACCTCCTCTACGCTCCTGACATCTCTTAGACCTTTGAAACACCCCGGTGAAACAGTGCGAGATATTGAACATTTGCTAAAATCCTCGCTACTGTTTTTCTCATAATCTTTTGTTTGATGCCCTGTCTTTGGCGGGAATATTCTCACCACCATTTTAACTTTACTAATAAAACGTATCAATAAGGTGGCACAAACATAAGATAAACAACGTCTGGGCAATTCAACAGTGATTTAAATCTACTTTAAGCCATGATAGGAGCCAGAATTTCGGCGTCCTAACCCTGTGGCGTTTACACCAATTTCGACACGGAATAGGTATTTCGCGGAGATGATTTTGTTGGTTTAACTTACCAAGTCCTCGAGCTGCTACGTCGGTGGCTACTAGAATACCTCCATGGCTTTGTCTGAACTGATTCAATACATAGTCCCTGTCTTGCTGGTTTTTATCGCCGTGAATGGCAAGAGCGCGATAGCCCGCTCGGTTAATAGCTTTAGTAATATCATCAACCTAAAAACATTTAATTTGAATGTGTAAAATCTGTTACTAATCTAGTAAAGCATTTTATGCCCGATTTTCACACACATACCTTTCTCTTAGTCTCAGCAAATATGATTGTTTTAGTTTCCTCTTCAGAAGAGATCTCATTGAGAAGAGTAATGAGCTTCTCATTCTTCTCCCATTCCTCACAAACGTCCACAATCTGCAGGATGTTGTGGTTTGCGGATAGCGAGAGGGAACCAATGTTGATTTGGATGTAGTCGTCCAAGAACTCCTCGGCTAAGTTTTGAACCTCTTTAGGCCAGGTGGCAGACCACATGAGAACCTGAAATTGATATTCATGTGTTCTTCCTAAATGATAGCTCAGGCGTAAATTTCACAATAGAAATGGAGGATCAACCACAGCTTTAATAAATGATAGATGGTGTGTATTATTTTCAGAAAACAAATACATGTATTCTTTTAGAGTTGCAGAAAATTCTACTTCACTTTCGCTAGTGACTTTAGCTTTAAGTACATTATTATAAACATCAACTTGGGTAAGTAACATTAGTTATACAACACTGACTGTCAAACAACTTAAACAAGCGTTTCCTCCTAAGCTCAAGTAAGAAAGGTCACAAACACTTAAAGATCTCACCTGTCTGTCTGGTCGAATCTGTTCTATGATCTTCCTGATCTGAGGCTCGAAGCCCATGTCCAACATCCGGTCAGCTTCGTCCAGCACCAAGTAGGTTGTTCGCCGCAGGTTTGTTGTGCCTAAATACCAATTACGGTTAGATCTTCTACTTCTAAAGTTGTCAGGAAGAAATTGCTATAGGCCGCCTTTTGAGCATTTTCTAGTTTTTAAGTTTGAAAGATTAAAAGGTTATTGTATTTATTTAGCTTGTTAAGGCCTTATTTAGTTAATGCTTTTGCAAATTTTGCATACTTTGAATACACCAGCTGTTAAAGATACATAACAAAACGCAAAACTAAAGAAAACAAAATGCCTTCCCTAAGCAGGCAACACCAGGAGAATTAAAATATAAACTTGAGTTATTTTGTTATCTTTAAGCAAGCTGCAAACCGCAAGCCGCTCTAGATCGATCATTTTGAAATTGGTAGAGGCAAGCCTATGTCCAGCAGTAAATGTTATGCGGCTCAAATGATGATGATAATGATCCACAACAACAGACAACTTTTGTAATCTTACATTATATAAATCCTATGCATTGCAGTTCTTTAATACAACCCAATATGTTAACATATAAATAGTAAGCAGATAAGGAAGTCCCCTTTTTATCTACCAACTGCTTCTCTACTGATGCAGATTGTAAAAGATTACTGTTGGAGTGGGCAAAAACCCGAATCATGTTAACATGTTACTATCATGCTGTAAGAGGCTTTTAGGTCTTACGGCCTAAGGTTCTGTCTACTTTGATCTACTTTAATAATGTATTCTTTGCTTTCACAATCGCTTTTGCTTTCACAGACTGAAGGACAAAATCAGACACTCAACAATAAGATGGACTACGAAAGTCACAGACATAATGAGGCGTATTGACCACCTGAAATGGAGCTGGACGGGCCACATGTTAAGATGCAGAAAAAACAAATGGTCAAAACAAGTAACACTCTGGTATCCCAGGAATGGGACCAGAAAACAGGGCCGCCCAATCACGCGTTGGAAGGACGACATCTGCATAACACTAGGGCCATACTGGACTAGAGTGGCAGAGGATAGAGCAGAGTGGAGAGAGCTGGAGGAGGCCTATGCCAAAAGGCACACCGAGCTGCGGTACATCATATGAAACACACACAAAACAGATACCAGAAATATTCAAAAAGCTCGGAAATAAAAGGCTTTATTATTATTATTGCTTTCACAATATCAGTCGACTGATGGACATGGAAAGCACTCCACCGACAAGAGCCCATTTGCTCTTAAATATAAGAAGAAGATGGACTTAAGTGCACTAATTTTGAACTAATTTTTAATGTCTTGAGGCAGCCTAAAAAATCTGACACCCGTGTTGGTCACTTACACACACGTAAAACAACAACAATTACATATTATCATCATTATCAACATCATCAAGTCTTTTTAGTCTCCACTGCAGGAGCATGTTCTCTGTACTACTAGAGCCATACTTGACCAGAGCAGCCAGAGGATTTGGCCTACACACTCCACGCTGGTCTCATTGATGTTTATAAGCTTTGTTTAGCTTGTATTTTTTAAGTCGCCTTTTACGACATCTACAAGATTTGGAGTGGTCCTATTCTATTTAATATCTAAGTATTAACTAAGTATTGTTTAAAAAACTATTATTGACTTGCATCTATAGTCAATGAGTATGGTTTTAGCAGGACCAATTAAATGACCCCAAACAATCATGATCTAAACCTGTGACTGATAATACCGATTACTTTAGTAATTAATACCCATTTCTCGTATATTTGTGGATTAAGCTAATTAGAATAGCTATATAATTAAAATACACAAATTAAAGTTAATGAAGACATTAGAACTTTAAATAACCCCAATGTATACAGTTATATAGACGTAGTATCCCACTAGTTCAGTTTGATGACCTCCGTGGCTTAGTGGTCATCAAACCACACTGTTACATCAGAGGTCCCGGGTTCAATCCCTGGTCAGGTCAAGATGGAAAATGCTCTTTTTCAGACTGACCTGGGTCTTGGATGTTTATCTATATATGTATTTATTTATTTATCTATGTAGTATCGTTGAGTTAGTATCGCATTACACAAGCCTTGAACTTACTTTGGGGCTAGCTATACATTTTCAATGTGATTTTAGATTTATTAATGTGGAAAACTGTTATCCAATAAGAGGCCGCGCCATACGAGATATTAAAAGCGTTGACTCCAAGAAACTATGACGTCATTAGCCTGTATTTCATACAAACCCCTAAAAAGGTTTATTTCAACTTTTAGAAAAAGGATCTGATTTGAGTTGTGACTTTCCCACATTTGAAATAAAAGAAGTGAGAGAGGTATGTCAGGATTACTGGATTGGATATCATAGTGTCCCTACCTCCCACCTGGGTTGATAGCAGTTATACAATGCAAAATAAAAATAATTGTTACCTTTTTCCAAAAAGTCAATGAGGCGCCCAGGAGTTGCGATCACAATCTCCACACCACGCTCCAAGCACCGGCCCTGTGGGCCTTTGGGGGCTCCTCCGAAGATGCAAGTGTTACGCACTTGCACATTCTGGCCAAAGTCCGTGGCCACCTAAAAGAGGGTACATCAAAGTAGCACATTGTATCACAATGAAGAATGACAAAAATATAAGTGTTCCAGAAGAATTTTATTGATACAATCTGTTAATCATTTTATACTAAATTTTATTTTATGAAGAGGTTTATTTCATGTACTTATTTAAATTAAAACTTCATGAAAAGATCACTAGAATAATAAAAGTGTATAAATTTTTGAAATACATGTTTATGTATCAATAAAATTTGTGATTTTGTAGTATGCAAAAGAGAAAACATAAATAATGGATAATGATTTACTATATGATTTCTTATAGTAAAATCATTTTTCTGTGTGGCACTATAGTGTAGACAAAGTTCATATAGTGTGTAAAAACAAATAAATATGTAGTGATAGTATCTAACCCTACTATAGACAGGAAAAGCAAGAGAACATTGAAATTATTC
Source organism: Acrobasis consociella (assembly GCA_963555685.1). Taxonomy (NCBI): domain Eukaryota; kingdom Metazoa; phylum Arthropoda; class Insecta; order Lepidoptera; family Pyralidae; genus Acrobasis; species Acrobasis consociella. The sequence goes on from OY743114.1 coordinate 1,882,277, forward strand.
TAATAAGAAACAGAAAAAAAATTAAAAATAATAGAAACTAAAGAGCAAAATCAACAAAAACTAAAGAAAAGGTTACGTTCAGAAACCTTACCTAACAGACAAAATTTAGAATTTGGTTATTTCAATCAACAATCATCAGAAAAATCCCAAAAATTAGGTTTTCGAACATAGCCTGCCATAATAAGCTAACGTCTACGTATTAATTGAATCAATTTACTATATCCAAGTTGGTCTGATCGCCGTCCACCATCTCCGCCGCGATCCCATTCATTGAGATCAACGCCTGATGTGGAGCGCACAAAACAAAAACTAATCTTATTATCATTAAAGTTACATCAAACATGGCAAAATGGAGGAATTATTGATTTATTATAAACCCAATGAGAGAAATGGCAGGCCACCTACACAATTTGATTGAAATTAATAATAACACAAAAATTACCTGCTGAATCTGTTGAGCTAACTCTCGGGTTGGAGCCAAAACCAAAACAATCGGACCTTCATCTCTCAATAGCCTCGGCTGATTAATAATATGAACAATTGCTGGCAGGATGTACGCCAACGTCTTCCCTGAACCTGTTTGGGCAATCCCGACCATGTCTCGTCCTGATAACGCTATAGGCCAGCCTTGGGCCTGGATTGGAGTAGGATTGGGAAAGCCTTGCTTCAAAATTTCCTTCATAGCATAGTCAGGGAATCCTCCCTCCTCAAAATACATGCTAGGCGAAGGCACCTCGCGGCCTTTCACAGTAATCTGATGCTGGCTACGATAAGCTTCTATTTCGGCCGGCGATCGCCTCTGAACGTTTGGATGCGGAACGTAGAAGTTTTTCTGGAATGGTGTAAGTGTGATGGTGTCCCAGCGGACTTTGCGGAGGTTGCCACCAGGCTGGTCATTCTTGAATTTCCCCCCACGGAAGTCATCTCGCCCGCCCCGACCACCGAAGCCGCGGCCGCCGCCGCCACCGTCTCTCCCGCCTCGGCCGCCGTCTCGTCCGCGACTGCTACCGAAGCGACTGCCACCTCGATCTTCAGACCTGTCTGCAGATCTAGACCCGCCTCTAGGTCCGCCCCGACTGCCGCCGCGGCCACCGCCGCGCCCACCACCCCGGCTTGAGCCACGTCCACCGCGTCTATCGTCATACCTACGCATAGGCCTAGATTAGAAAAGCACAAAAGGAAGCCACATCAAAACGCTAATGAATAGACACTTACATTTTACTAGCGAGGTTTTAACTATTTTCTTTCCACTTATAACCTGTTTATAAATTTACTAATTAATCTATAATACTGTATTCACTCGTATTTTGCTACTTTACTAATTTTTGGCAAAATTGGCGTTGCTTCGACTCTTGTAAAAGCTAAACCGGCGCCATATTAATTTTTTTTCTGCTGTCAAAAAATAAAACTCAAAAAAATGCTTGTTGTGTTGGCGCTTCTCCGACAATGGGGATGGCAGCTGTCAAAGTGGCGCTGTATACGTTTGTTCTGAATTAAATGTCAAAACAATGGAGATTTTATGAAAAAGTGTTATTTTTGCTATATAAGACTAATTTCAGCGCTATTTGGTGGAAAAATATTGGCATTCATAAATTGCCTTAAGATAAGGCCATAAGGAAAAAGTGGATAGCAGCTCTGAGAAAAGATAATTAAGAACTGACAAATATTTCTAGGTTATGCTAGACCATTCAATGAAAAGTATTACAATTCCATAAGTAATACAACTAGTAAGTAGTAAAATAGTTAAAAAATCACATAATTAAACTTCCAGTATAAAGTATAACACAATAGGTACTTAATTTTGCATCCATCCATGTACTATAATGATGAATGGTAATCTTGTTGTTTTCAGGTCTACCACCTGGGCTCCTGTCCATAATATACTTGAAAAAATATTAATCAAAATTAATTGGCACCTATCAAAAGCTCAGAAAGATGTGCCAGATGGAACAGAATTCGATAAAACATTTTCAATGAAGCATTGCAAGATCAGTGTATGTTTGAACAACAATCCCTTAAAATAAGTGCAAAGAAAGAATGTTCTCTAAGTAATGTAATTTACACTATGAATGTACCAGATGTTTCTATTTATGATAATGTATCAGTATTTGTATGGTATCTGTGTATATGAGTAGTGTCTGTATCAAACCCACTATCAGTTTCTTCAGATTTAAAATAAAAAAATGTTTTTATTTGACTTAATTTCTTTATTGTTTCTTTGTAATCCTACATACATATTTGTTTATTTTAAATGCACACTGCACGCAGAGTTTCACCCAGCCTCAGCCTCTATAAAGGAAATCGTTGACTTTTCAGTGGGTAGGACAGTTTGGTGAATTAATATTGGTGTCACTGGCATGGTAATATAGAACATTGACCAGAACATACTTTTCTTTGACCCCATGGTTTAGTTACCTTGCTAGTTTGCTGTTCAGAGTTTCCGGTGTTGATTCCCAGCCAGGGCAAGTTAGGAAATGGCCTTTTTAAATTGTCTTGGGTATTTATCTAAATATGTATATTATGTATATATATACATACTTATATCATAAAATAAGTAAAGTATCATTGGATTTAGGGATACTACCCATAACCATAACACAAGCTCAACCAGGCTTAATCTTATTTGGGGCTAGCTCAATGTCTGATTTGCCACTATATAACGTCCCTTTTAATTAAGTACAAATACTTTAACTGCTGCTTTATTCAAGGCGGAGCAACAGATTTGGCGCATAAAATAAAAAATCCGCAGGTTAGTTTTCGAGATAACTTCACTTACAAATTTTCCTTAAAGAGACGCATACAATATCCTGTAGACGACATTGCGTATTGCGTACTATTTGTTTACTATACTATTACGTTGTACACGCCCCTTTTACGCAAATATTCATTCATTAATTTAAAATATCACCTTCCAAAACCCATTCAATACCTACGGTCATCGAACTTTCAGCTGTCCGAAGCTACTGCCATAGAAAAGTTGAAATACAGATGGTTCGTTCCATAGCTTTGCTATTGTAGTACACACTCACAATATCATTCCGACTAGACACCGTAGTTAGTTTAGGTTAGTGCAATTAGACCTATTGTAAGATATATCGCACTCTTAGCGATTCAGCACATAAGCTAGCGAAACCGGCTGAGTAAAATTTTTAATCTTAACAAAAAATAAACTCTTGATTGAGTCACCTTTCAAACAATAAATAAATAAAAATCGGTGTATCCATTACCATACCAATTACCAATCCGTTTTATAAAAAAATTAAGTCATGAGATATTTACTATTCTTCATTATGGAAATTTAAAACTACCAAATCCCAGGTCAAAATCCTCTTCCCAATAATAGGTCCCAAAATAGGAGGTTGTAGCTTTAATGTACTGTGTAGTTCCTCACATACTTAAAGACTAATACCATGGTATAAACTAAAAAATGTACTTCAAAGGTAAGTATGCCTAAGTAGATCTTAAATCGGAAACATGTTTTACAAGTTAAAATAAAAGATAAAAATATGTATGTATTCATTACAATATTCTCATTGAGGATGTTAAAAAACAATTGTCACATCTGTACTGTAAGAACTCTTTGCTACTGCGGCACTTCTTTGTACTTTTCTAATAGCCGTTTGCGGCAATCGTAAACGAAAGCGGTATCTTTTTAATTCTTTTACCATTCGCCGACACAGTGCCGACAAACACGTGCTCGACAGTTTTATCTCGCTCTTCCCTTGTGTCGCATCTCACTCTAGCCTCGTGTCGCCAAGACGCTATGTACCTACCTAGCCTTGACTAGCCGGCTTTCCGTTTGTTTTGTTCAGTCTGTTTGAGTCCATAGGCCTATCTAGGTGGCATGTGATGTGATATATTAATTACTAACAAAAGCGTTTTAACCATTTTTAATTGGAAATTAACCGGCAATTTCCGTCATGAAAATAGGTAAAATTTCTATTCGCGGCTTTGCAGCAGTTGATCGTAGTGTCGCCGATAAGTGCTAAGTATTTACCTATTTAGGATAATAGTACCTAACTATCTAAACTGTTTCAAAAGTACTGCATTCACCAGAGTGCAAGGGATTCTAAATATTCGTAGATAATGTACGAATTTCTACCTACTACAGTGCAGTGTGTGTGTTAGTTAAATTTCGTCGTTTGAAGTATTTTTGAGTGCTTGAATGCCAACTCGTTTGGTCTTAACTTAAAGTGTCAGTGTGAATGTTTGTGTAAGCCCGGGTGGAAAGCGCAGTCGCATAAGACCTCATGGTCCATTTGGAGATTGACGGAATACTCTCCATGAGGCCATGACTCATGCACCTGCTTGAGGTTTTCTGAATTTGTAACAGGTATGTACCTTTGCTTATTTCATATTGATTTACTATTACTTACAAAGATGTATGTGTACTGTACGTAAGATTAATGATAATGACTGACATTAATGACTCTGTCTATCACACACAATCTGCTACAGTAAGAGGGAGATAGATGGCGATGGGCGGTGCCTGTAAGTGTTTAGAAGTATGAATGAATTTTAGTAGACCACATACAGGAGGATGGCAAAAATAATTTAATATTTTTGTTAGAAGAAGTGAAAAAAAAAACTAACCTGCGGATTTTTTAATTTATGCGACTAAACTGTTTTTCCACCCTAAATGAAGCAGCAGTTAAAGTATTTGTAGTTAATTAAAAGGGACGTTGTATATTTATTTATAATTGTGTCTGTTTATTGATTCTACAATATTTGGGGTTGGGGCGTTACAAATTAACATTAGTGTCGTAAAGCTCCAATCTGAAAAGTATAAGTGTAAGGTTAAAAACTCATCGATTGACGTGCAAATGAAAAGGATACTTATTTCTAGATGTCAGAATATTGGAAAACATCAGCACGTCATTGAGAATTTGGCACAAAAACATCGAAATCGCCAAATATTGCGTAAATATTAAATTTATAACCTATCACTAAATCAATTTTTTTCCCCTTGTTGGGACACCTTCCCTTCTTAATTCCGCTTTCAGGGCAGGGACTAACCATATTGAGCACTCTTTCGTGTTTATTTTACTAAAAAATTGGTAAAAACTACAAGAATTTTAATATTTTTCATTTGTTTACGTTGAGAACTACTGTCATAATTTTTCGGAAAAGAACAAACGTACACAACGCCATCTACGATTAGCTTTGAGCTGCCTTCCCCATTCATAATCGATCGAATCATCATCACGGTGGTCGTCGTTCTCGTTGTCCATATTTTATTGAAAGATCATTTTTACATCGGGTAACACTAAAATCACCATAGGAGCATTTCCGTTTCTGTTGAAGCGCGAAAATTCAAAGTTAAAGATTAAAAAAAAAGTTTACCAAATGTTAACGTAATAATAAATTGATGCATATAATCATGTATTTATTTAAAAAAATAATATATTAAACTACCCATCTAAATTCGATACCCATTAATAGGTAATTTAACCTAATGCATTTTCCTTCTCAACTGCTTAGTAGTCCGATCTTATTGATCAAATAATATCATCAGATCGCGATCTTTTTTGGAGGACATATTTATTAAAAAACGTGATGGATGCTTCAATCCCAGTATTCGAAAAGCCTCTTCCTCGCCTGACTGTGTTGGACTGGACGAGAAACATCCAGAGGCTTCAAAATGAGGCTAGATTGCGTAGATTTGAATCGTACGAGTTGAGGCAAAGGGCGAACCAACTGCGCAATGAAACTGCGGTGACAACCCGATGGGATAATTATATGAATAATGACTTGTTGAGAGATAGGTAAGTATTCCTACTATCCCAATCTCAGAGGAACGTTCCCTACTACATCCTATGTTGCTCAGTAATCCACCTCGAAACATTTCCTCTCCAAGAATAAATGCATAAGAGACAAAATCATAAAAAGATTAAGCTGTGTGTTGACGTAAATGAATACTTATGACCTTTCGCCTGCCTGATATCAATCCTAAAACGGAATGTATTTGTGCGTAAAGTTTTACAATCGCCTAGGTACTTATTTAAAAAAACAAGCTTTGATGACAGAAACATTTTGACCTATTTAGAAAAGCAAATGTGGAACGATATATTAATTTTAGTTAGACCTTAAGCGGCCTATTATTAATGATTAAACGAACTTACCTGTACGTGAAGTTCTATCATAATTACACAAAGTGTTTCGTCCGAAGAGATTAGTAACATTAGTGGTGTCACTAGGCGTTACTACATAGTGTATAAAAATACTAGAATGTTACTAATCTTGAGAACGAAACGCGAGTATAATTATTATTTTTATTTACTTCCATCAGAATCCACGAAGTCCAGTCCTGGCGTGAGAAGCAAAGGTTCACCCGCGAGTGCGTGCGCGACGAGATCAGGGCATTGAAAGAAGAAAAAAACGCCACTGAGCTCCATCTGGAGTCCCTCCAAGTTCCCCTGATGGTGTCTTCGCAGTGCCTCTCCAATAGGGATCAGAGGGTGCCGCCGGAGTTGACCAGGGATCAACTTGGCGAAGAACTTAATAAGGTAATTTTGTTCAGGAGCGACGTGGTGTGCTCGACAGCCTTAAAGGAAGATCTTCTCGCCAGGCATAGCGTTGTGCCTGAGGAATCGTGGCTCCAAACGTATGACGACCTCTGTGGCCGTCATACCACTCACACCGGAGGTCCTGGGTTCGATTCCCGATCAGGTCAAAGCGTTTATTTATTACTTACGCTCCGCAGCAGCGATTTCTGCCGCCGCCATGGCGGCATCGAACGTTTTTCTGAATAAAAAATCAAATTCGCCTTGTGACTTAGCGTTTTACAAATAACGCTCCAGAACCAGATACAAAGGATACCTACAAAATCAATGGGAAACACTGCCGCAGCGGGTAATCATGTGGAAATGCTCTTATGCTCTCTTATTTCAGGAGCTCCACATAATAGAGAACAGCAAGCGCACGCTCACGGACGTGTGCCACATGGGCTGGGAGAAGATCAAAGAACTCAACAACGTGTTCTGCAGACTGGAGCGGGAAATCCAGAACAAAGATGACGCCTTGGCCTTGGATTACCACGTCAAGGATCTAGATCGGAACAGCTCGGAGATAAGCTATAAGTTGGACCCTACAAGAATTTCTCCAGAGTAAGTAAAATCACGTTTTTTCGCTAACGAGGTAGACAGAGCCTGTGCTTGGACAAGGAGACGATCAAGGAGCTTACCAAATGTGCTGCAGCCTGAAAGGAGATCCAGAACAAGGATGACGTTTTGGACTTGGAATAGTAACCATGTCAAGGATCAGAATTTTCATATTTACAATAATTTGATTTATACATACACCGTCAGAAGTCAACTGTTAGCTTGGGAACTATGTTCATGAGTTCTTACGTACAAATTGTGTCAAAGTTGTCTTCAAGGTAGGTACCGATAATGAAATGGCATTTCAACCGTGTTCTAAACAGTAACATATATTACGTATCTCGTTTTTTTTGCCTTACAAAAGTACATCTATAATAGGTATATTTTTTAAACCATTACTCACCCAAAACAAGAAGATATCTCACAATATGTCATCTTCTTTTTGTTATTGTCAACTTCATTTGCATGAATAATGGTTTAAACCAAGTATTGGAGTGCTACAAAAATTGTTCATTTTTCGAATTCAAATAAAAATGTAATAATTTTAGCACAATGTCCGAAGAAAGCTACGTGCAATGCATAGAGAATACCATCAAAATCGCGCAGCAATTGATGTCCGAATCCAAGGCTCTTCGGGAGACCATGTTCAAGGCTCGGGAGCAGGCGCGCAACCAGATGTATGCGCAGTGTCAGACGGTGGAGATGATCATGAGGCGAAGGGTGTACGATATACAGCGGGCCAGGAATGAGATGGAGTGGCAGAAATACAAGGTTTGTTGCTAGTTTTCACTCTGGTGTCAGATCTTTTAAGTTACGTATCTGGCATTTAACACAGATTGACTGCTTTATTATCGCACATTTCTAGAAGCTAGCTGTTTACTACATCTTCTTGAATCACTTCTACGATCTATAAGAAAGGAGAGAACAAGGTTAGGTGCCCTGACAAATCCAGTGAGAACGAAGTTCCTTACTGCAAAACCGAAAGCTTTATGAACGCTTAACTTAAAATTTAATGCAGTAAAGTATGCCGTTTAACTCATGAAGTTACAGGCTGACTTCATTGTGTAGCTAGGATTTTCCTTTGTTTCTAAATGTATAGGCGACCTCTACGCCACTACGAGGAACTAAAAACCACAAAAACAACAATGAACGCAGCAATACCTACTTCACAAGCATTATACGAGATGGCGCCAGCAGATTCTACATCTCGATCTCCGAGTTCTGGTTGCAACTGACTATACAGGGTTACTGGTAACTAACGCAAAACCTCTTAACATCGAAATCAGACTCCTGAACAGATTATGGATCTGCGAGAAAAAAGACAAAAATTGCAGGAAAAAAAAATGGGCATCCCATACAAATTCACTGATCACCTGGTCGAGTATCTATGGAGAGTCCAAGTTTTTTTCTTAGATTTTTTATTTTTTCTTAGCAGATCTATAATCTGTTCAGGAGTCTGATTTCGATGTTAAGAGGTTTTGCGTTAGTTACCAGTAACCCTGTATATACAACCTCCGACAATACACCGTCGGAGCCGCGGTTCCCCAGGCGCAACACCATGCCTGGCGGGAAGATCTTCCCTTTGTGGCGGTCGAGCATATCACCTCGCTCCCGCTACAGAAGTAAAGATGTAAAGTTTATTGATATTTTCTCATCACAATTCCTCTTAATCAAAACCTATGCTATATTGCAGCTCGAGTCCGGAATGCAAAAACTGGACTCCGAAATAGAAACACTCCGCGCGGCCGTCGCGGACAAGATCAACCCCACCAAGTTGGTGGAGACCAGACTCGAGGTCCGGACTAGAAGACCCGTGTTGGAGAGAGTCAATGTAAGTAAGAGTTCTCCGAAGCTAACAAACCTATTTAATATTGTATACATATAAGACGTTCGCAAACACGGGTTCACGCATTATGTTCCGTTGAATCAACAACGCAAACTAAATTGGAGACTATGAAATCGTAAATTAAATGGTAAAAGAATCCTTCTTTCAGGATAAGCCAATGAGAGGATTGATAGAGGAATATGAAAGAGTGCATACTAGCAGCAACTTACTGGAGAAGAAATTAGAAGACGCTTTGTGAGTATTCACTTTTATGTTGTATGTGGTGAGTGTCAAACGGAACACTTAATATTTATCCGGCTCGAAGGATTATTTATATACATACGTAATAGCAAAGTACTGATGAATAACTTCGTTTACTTTTGTACGCCAGAAAATTGGTTATAGGCCCAGACACAGCTATACCAGAAACTGGATATCATCAATAAATTTAAGAATTAGTATCATGTCGGTGGTGTATTTTCCGCTTAATGCTTGACCTCCTTACGGCACGACTTTTCTGGTCTTTCTTTTTACTTGTTTACTTTTCTTTTTTTTTACTTTAAACTGGATGTAAGCAGGACTTATTAGGTAAACTATAAAAGAAAGTGTTCCATTGACACAAAAGAAGATAATGTGAACTTCGTAAAGATGTTTCATCTAAAAATATGCGCTTTTTTAGAAAAACTTACCACGGCATGTACAACCACCATCAACGCGTGACCAAAGACCTCCAATACAAGAACCAGGCTTTGGAGACCGATCGGCGACTCGCGGAGATCCGGAAACCTATTCACGGGCCTGAACAGACTGACTTCCAGAGGAGCGTCGGCTATTGTCACATGGCGGACGAACTGGTCCCCTATTAAACACCCACAATCATAGTGATTAAGTTTCAGAATTCTGAGGTAGGTAGTAGTGTAGCGGGAGCGAGGCAACGGTTTGTGACGGACAATTTGACCGTCACAAAGGGAAGATCTTCCCGCCAGGCATGGTGTTGCGCCTGGGGAACCGCAGTTCCGACGGTGTATAGTCGGAATTTGTATATATAGTCAGTTGCAACCAGAACTCTGAGATCGAGATGTAGATACTGCTGGCGCCATCTCGTATGATTCTTGTGAACTATGGTATCGCTGTGTTCATTGTTGTTTGTGGTTTTTTAGTTCCTCGTAGTGGCGTAGAGGTCGCCACAGTAGTATTTATTATATGGTAATCTTATACCTTTAAACGAGCAATTCTTGTATGTATGTATATATATATATTTATTTATAAATTTCTGTGATCTCGCAAACGGCTCTAACGATTTCGCTGAAAATTTGTATATGGGGGTTTTCGGGGGTAAACTATCGATCTAGATTAGTTTTATGTTTGGAAAAACGCGTGTTTTCGAGTTTTCATGCGTTTTTCTTTCCACGCAGAATATGGTCGCTAATTTCGGCGCGCGGGCGGCCATCAGCTTAGCTCAGTGGTTAGGGATGCTGACCGCTAGAAAGAGTGTTACGGGTTCGAATCCCACTCGGTGACTTACTTTTGTTTTTTTTTTATGTTCAAGTTTATATATAATTTTTTATTTTGTACTGTTTTTAGACAAGTTTAAAAAAAAAAGTTAATGTTTGAGATGTAACCGACCGAGCAAAGCTCGGTCACCCAGGTACTGGTAGCTAAAAGTAGCAAATAGGTAGCAATTTGAGCATAACTCCTCAATAAGTGCTATCTGACTATTAATTATACCTACTAATATAAGAACGATAAAGGCTGTATGGCGTGTAACTAAGTGATCGGCGACCAAAGAAACAACACAAATAGCCGAAGCCCGCGACTTCGTTCGCGTGGACTTTATGTCTCTGGAAAATGTTCATCAGGCTGAACAACTTTTCCTTAGCTTGACCATTACGGTTTTGCATCAAGTGTTCCATTTTCCAAAATCATTTAGACCCTATATGTTGCCCAGGCTTAACAGATATATAACAAAAAAAAAAAACGACGGGTTGCACTCTGGGAGTGCCGGCAGAAGTGAAAACTTGAATATTAACGTTGTGCATTTTTGATATACGAAACAGCAGGCGCAGGCATACATTTCCTACGCCGCGCCCGCTGTTTACTCTCCATCCGTCTTACGAATTTTCGATCAGGTCACGTGTCCTGACGCGAGCGTGTCCTGACGCGAGTTTAACATTTTTTACCCATTCCAAAAAAAGTGCACAACGCCGCTAAAGAAGTTTTCACTTCAAAAAGTTTCATTCGAATCCGACCAGTATTTCCAGAGATTAGCGTGTACAAACAGACAAGCAGACATACAGACAAACAGACAGCTAGTATTTTTTTTATTCTTACTCTTTAACTATGCCTCCATCGCCCCAATTTTTTTTCAAATATATTCAATGTACAGACCTATTTTTTACTGTTTTATTATATGTAATAGATTCTTTAAGAATTTTTCGATCTTGAATTTGGTTTAGAATGTAAATAAAACAAACGTGTTCATTAAGTTTTAAGTAAGTTTTTAAGTGCACAGTGCAATGTAGCCTTTAGTCGCATAAAGTCCACTGTGTCAAAATGTCCCCTGTATCAAAATGTTACCAGTATCAGAATGACCACTTTAAAATGTCCCATTATCAGAATGTCCACTGTATAAAATTAAATAATATACTTACCACTTGTTTAAATAAAACTACTAGTGTAAAAATAAACGAATTTATTTAATATTAGCATGATAACCAATAAACTCAAAATATATCGCAAAACTGTGTTTTAAGATGGTACATAATTTGGTAATGTATCAACAGTTTGCCCTTTCAGGCATGCAATAGTGACAAAATAAAACAATATTTGCTAAAGTAAGTATATACATAGTATAATAATATATAGGTACATAATATAATAATATAGTATAATAAGCAATCTTCAGGAAATGCATCAAAATAAGCGCTCATTGTTACAGAACATATTTCATATAGGTAATAAAAATGCATTGTTTATGAATAGTGTAGTCGGTAATGCCGACTAATTTCAGTCTATTTAGTCGAATATTATCAATGCTAGTGTTCAGGTGATAAATGACACTAATCAGCTAAGCAGACTACACTACGCGGGTAAAGCCTATAAAATATTCATATATTCATAATTAATTCTCTCATATTAGTTTAAACAATATTAAATGCAATTCTAAAAGGATTTAACAAGGACAAATAATACTTATTGTTATTGTAAGTAATGTTCATAAAATGTACTTTCATTATTCTTTTCTAGTGAAGCGGTACGGGTTTTGATATCATTTTTCAGCTATGTTAACGACGAGGCAGCTAGTTGCAAACTATTTTTGAACTGCTGCGTGCCTCTTTTTGACCTTGAGAACTGAATAGCTTGAAAATTGCCTAATAAACTGAAACTTTATGTCAATGCAATAAGGTTGAGGTTCGTCTGTTTCGATTGGACCCATGGGACCAGTTGGAGAATGTGAGGTTAAACCATAGATTAGTTCCCAAACGAATTGTGTAATAGGTCGACTTGACCAGCCGGTGATATTAAGGTGAAGTGACAGCGTAATTGGCGCCCTCATTTTTTTTTGACAATTATCTATGGTGATAACTACCAGTTTGAATAGTGTTAAACACTAGATGGACCTTTTATTTATTTTATTAATTACCTTTGAAAGTATTATTGGTAGTCCTTCTCGGTAGTACCACTTTTAAAACTAGACGGAGTAACTTAATAAAACTCAAATATTGTTAAAAAAAAACATTTAAAGGTCTATCTTTCCGCTTAAGATCCGTCGTTTCGGAAATCCTTGTGGGAGGTCTATGTCTAGCCGTAAACTTTCTGTGGCTGATATTGATATGACGATGATGCGATGATGAAGGGTCTATCTAGTTCCTAACACTATTCAAAATTGTAATTATCACCACATTAACGATTAAAAAATTGTTTCAATTGGGTATTTTCCTAAGCCAAAAACAAATTATTTTGTAATGATAACAAAATAAAACGCCGCAAAATAAAGCCACTTGCCTTTGAACATATCCATTTTAATGTGATTTTTAATTAATTATTGCAGAAAAACTGATAATAAGAGTGCTATTTGACTCCAAAAAACTATGACGATTGCCTGTATTTCATACAAAATCCCATAGAAACTGTTTGTTTTGACGTTTACAAAAAGTATCTGATTTTCATTGTTAGAAAATAGCGTATTAAGGGCGCCACTTACTTATTCAATTCACCTGAACTGGCCTACATCTTTGGCTGGCCTACAACATAGCACCTTAAAATAATTTCGGTTGAACACATTATTTATTAACTTGTGACTAATATCTATCTAGGATAATATTCTTGGTTGTCAATAATACCTAATATTCAATAAATTCTAGTTCAACATGAAACAACGAACTAGATATGTTTTTAAAAATCGTGCAATATTAATAATTTGTGTACTAATATTATTGATAGCATTAATAACTAATTAACATGCTAGATTATAAAATAAGGTTGAAAAAATAAATATTAAAAAATGGTCGCGCGGCGTGTGTCCTCAAATTATTATTAAAACATTTTGGATCATATTTCGCACACAAGTATGCATGTAATTTTCTAAGTAATTAGTTGTAATTAATTCTTGTTTAGTTTTATGATAATAAGAACATGATATGTTATTTTTTAAATGGATGAAATCAACAATCAACTTTGGCCTTCAGCTTTGGTGAAAGGATGAAAATTTTGAAAACGCTTGAATATTTTTCTACGGTTAGGTTAGGAATAACATTCTTCATTACCATAAAAAAATTCAGATTTTTCAAGTTACTTTTTATACTTCTGACGGTTTGGCAAAAAGAAATAGCGATTGTGTCTGACTTGTAGTAAAAATTGCGATCAAAAATATTTTAATTTTTTATAATTAATTGACTGGACGGAGAAATCTAATATTTTTAATGGTAATGAGTAATATTATTCCTAACCGTAGAAAAATATTCAGGTGTTTTCAAAATGTTCATCCTTTCCGATTTTAAATAAAAAAAAAAACAAAATATACAAGACACTTCCTTATTGTCTCTGGTTATTTAAGTAGTTCACCACAAGACCTATTATACTCAAGGGGTGCTGTAGTAAAGTAAACAATTTAGAAGAAAATAAGCACAATTTTCGGTACATTTGGTAGGCATTCTTAGTTCGGTACTTACAAGCAAAAGAGAAAAATTGTTTAACTTTGTAGTTAAACTATTTAGTACTTAATCAAATGAAAAACTGTTCATTTGTATAGTATGATGCTAGTTATTACTAGGTAGACTTAATTCAAAAGAAATACATTAATAGTTATTAAAGTGGAGTGTATTAAAATACTGACAATGTCAAAATACATTTATATTCCAAATACAAAATTAATAAAAAGTAAAAAATACGACGAGATTTAGAAGCAATAAAACAAAAAACTTGAAAAATAATATCTAAAAATAGGTTGAACTATTTATTTTACAATATTATTAACGTAAAAAGTACTGTACTTGTAAATGTACAAATTAATAATTAATACCGAATGTTTGCATTTCTTTGCCATAACATTATTATAAATAACGTAATTTATTATTGGTCCTTCGAGCCGTAAGCGGTATTTTACGCCTGCTACGAGGTATTGTACTTATAAATAATATTGAGGGCGAAAAACACCTCTTACTGGCCAGGCCAAGATAGGTAGGAGCTGGGCGGGAGGGGGAGGGCTACCGGGGGTACAGCGGCCCGCACAAAAGAGGGGCCCTCACAATAGACTTCGAAAAAAAGTATTTTCAATTCTGACTATTATAGACACTAGTAAACAACTTTTTCTTCGATTTTTTCGCTGTTTTACCTTAGATTTCACAATAAATAATTTATTAAAAAATCTCAACTGTAAAGAATGGAAATTTATTGTAAAACAAAATGTTTTCACCAATTACAGTATCTAGAGAATGTTGGTGATATATTAGCGATAACGTCGCCTATTGTAATAGTCCCGCTGTTACACCCCGATAAGAAAATAATTCGATACATTTATTTATCGAACGAACGAAGCCGGTTTATAAATTGTTTGAAAGAAAACCCGAACCCTCCTCCGTCCCCCATTCCCCCCCCCCTAGTAATATTAACGAGGCCCATCGAACCCAACCAAGCGCTGCATATTATTTTAAAATTTCTGGAAATCCAAGATGGCCTCCAAAAGTAGACTTGCAATAACAACATTCATAAAGAATTTATCTTACGTTAGTTTTAATAAAAGAGTTCAGGACGTTCTCACAAAGGTCTCAAGTCAGGTTTAGGTCCTACCTGTTCATACGCCTCGTCCAGCAGTGAACAAACCAAGGAAATGTTGTCATCGTTGAGCTTTCTACTCGCAGCTAGCCGGATACTGGGCTCAGGGCAGTTGACCTCAACATCCACCAAGTATGCAGCCGGGGTGACTGCCACACCCTTCTCGAGACAGTACTGGGATATGTTCCGGAGGTAGGTCTGCTTTAAGCGGTCAGTTAGGTCTTCCTTCTTGAGGTATACGTGTTTCACTGGTGAGAGTTCGTGTGCGTTGAATCTGAAGTATTTCAAGGTTGATAGGGCTCTGGAAAGAATTTGGAAAATTAAATTATTACTTTGAAAAAGTAGAATGAAACGGCTACTTCTAATTTAATTTCAACCGACTTCACAAAAAGGAGGAGGTAACTTGCTCGTAGAGATCTTTTATCATTCTTTCAAGGTTCCAAACCCAAAGGGTAAAACGGGACCCTATTCGTCCGTCCGTCTAAATAGTCCGTCTTTCTGTCTGTCAACAGGCTGTATCTCATGAACTGTCATAGCTGGACAGTTGAATTTCAAAGATGATGTATTTCTGTTGCCGCTATAGCAACAAATACTAAAAACAGAATAGAATAAATATTTAAGGGGGGCTCTCATACAACAATCGTGATTTTTTATAGATGATGGTCTGGTCCGTGCCCGAGTCCGACTCGCACTTGGCCGGTTATTTATGTCTGTTGAATGATTACTCGAAGGCGCGTGAACCGATATGAAAAAATATTATTTTTTATTAAATGGGTATATATGCTTGTCAGGTGGTTCTGTAGAAATATTATCAAAATCGGTTGTACTTCTATAGTTTGGGGGTGAAGTCGGTTTGGCCGACCCAATGGATGGGCCATTTGGGGTCGGCTCTCCTCGTTATACGGCGCGACGAGAGACAGTCTGTCCTAGTTCATGTACACTTGAAATTTACAAATAAAACATTTATAAAAGTAAACATTGTACATAGGTGCTACTTATTCGTAAACTAGCCGAAGCCCGCGACTTCGTTCGCGTAGACTTTTCGTCTCTGGAAAATACTCGTCATGCTGAACAACTTTTGCTAAGGCCTCATTTTTATATTTCTTTTAGTTTAGCTGGACCACTATAATTCTGCATCAGGTGTTCCATTTTCCAAAATCATTATGTTTCCCAGGCTTAACAGATATTTAACAAAAAAAGTTTTATTCGAATCCGTCCAGTATTTCCGGAGATTAGCCATACATACAAACAGACCAAAAATTAAAAAAATTAATGTTTGCTTCCTTTTATATTTTTTAAGTCTCCCTCTATCCATTTCAGTCAAAAATACTAAATGTACAGACAGAATATTTTTATGTTTTATAAAAACTGCCAGACTTAAGTGGGATTGGGCGGGACATGTGTGCCGTATGCAAGCAGATAGATGGGCCCATAAGGTCACCTTGTGGGTACCAGAGGGAAGAAGACGTAGAGGTAGACGAAGGAAAAGATGGCGGGATGACATCGAGAATTTCTTAAGTGGATGGCAGCAAATTGCTCGGGATAGAGATAGATGGAGAGGAAAAGGGGAGGCCTTTGCCCAGCAGTGGGACACAACATTGGGATATAAAAAAAAATAGAAGATAAATTATCCTTGCATATGGTAAAAGCCGATAAGGTAATAAAAGCGATCAAGGGAAAGGCACTTGTCATATTTTCCAAGCTACTCACTTATTGAGTTTCCTTGCGATATCCTGGAGCTCTCCAAACATGGCCGGCCGGTCCTCCATGACGTCGAGCGCTGCGATGGCGGCTTGAGTCAACATCGGAGGCAAAGAAGCGCTGAAGCAGTAACCTGTCACAAGAGTCTTCTTATAATTGCTATACGAGTAGGTGACCACTGTGTAAATTAGTTTCTTTCGGCGTTTTTTCTTAGCAGTGGTTTTCTTTAAAAAAATAATTTTATTTAAAATTTATTTAAAATTATTGACGTGTAAAAGTGCCTTTGAAATTTATGAATTTCTTTTTCAAGTACTTCATTTCGTTTTAGCTTTTATACTCCATTTGGTTAGGTATTTAAAAAAATGTAAACAATCTTGACATGTCTTTTTATTGAAATATACACTTTATAAATCAATAATTTTGCTAATTTCAAACTAATTTTTTTATAAATTATAAATTACATAATTACTTTGTAATTTGCAAAGGTATTGATTTATAAAGTGTATATTTCAATAAAAAGACATGTCAAGATGGTTTACATTTTTTAAATACCTAACCAAATGGAGTATAGTTAGTTTCTATTTCCAATTAGTTCCAAATTTCATTAACTACGGTATACCAGGCAAGACTTGCCACGTGTCAGTTTATTTGGTATCTCTTTTTTGAGAATGTACAATACTGAAATGCACACTTATATTATAGAGGCGCAAGTTTGTGAGTGTGTGTATTACTTCTTCACGCGCAAACGGCTGGTCCAGTTTTGATAAAATTTGGTATGCAGGAAGCTCACGACCTGGATTAACACATAGGCTACTTTAGGCGCGGGTAACACCGCGGGGCGCAGCTAGTTACTCATATATGACGGCCTCCGTGGCGTAGTGGTCACCATGCTAGTCCGCCACCCAGAGGTTCCGGGTTCGATCCCCGGTCAGGGCAAGTTGGAAAATGGCCTTTTTAAATTGTCCTGGGTCTTGGATGATTATCTATATATATTATTATGTATTTGTTATAAAATAATAGTATCGTTTAGTTAGTATCCCTTAACACAAGTTTCGAACTTACTTTGGGGCTAGCTCAATATATATATTTATTTATAAACCGACATACCTAAGCCAGACAGTCTTTGGTGCTCCACAATGAAATGCGATCCGGCACAAAACCCGCCGATAGTCCCGAAGGAATGCTCCAGAGAGCCCATGATCAGGTCGATCTCGTCTCTTGGGATATCCAGGTGCTCTGTCAGTCCTCTGCCATATTTGCCTAGCACCTGAAACATCGATTAAATTGTGTTGATTGTTAAAGGATATTTTAGTGTTATTTTTTTTTTGTTAATATGTTATATAAAACGAAAAATACCATTGAATAGAAATATTTTCCTGTTCTTGAAAACAGCAAGTACACATACATATTACGCATATTCCCTCGATGTGGTGCATTGAAAGAATTGTAAGTAATATTTTATTTATAAATATGTAATATACGAATTTTGTTTTGAATTAAAAGTCCTGTAATATGATGAGGACAAAATTTTTTTTTTTTGTCCTTTTAGATATATTAAAAGTATCATTTTTTATTGTTTCTGATTAGCAAATAATGGCGAAGATACAGCGCATTTAATTGTCGTGTGACGTCACGATCATCTACGATTTTTAACCAAAGGTGACGTCTTCTTCTTATCGTGTGTGTTAGTGACTAACACTAGTGTCAGAGTTTTTAAACTGCCTTGAAGGCCTCGTGACATGGTTTTAGGTAACGAAGAGTGTCAAAGACAGTGACCGGGACCGACGGCTTAACGTGCCCTCCGAAGCACGGATCATCTTAGTTATCAGACAATCAGGTGATCAGCCTGCAATGTCCTAACCAAACTAGGACAACAACACACAGTCGTTGCCCCGCTGGAAATCTAACCCGCGACCTCCGGGTATGAGCCGAACGCTCTAACCACTACACCACGGAGGCAGTACCAAAGGTGACGTAAATCACTCCCACTCCGAAACTTCGATGCGTGACGTTTTGTATAATCTAGTTGACGAACTAAAAGATATTTTTACCCAGTATACATTCCTATTACAGTATAAGTTTTTTATCACACCATTACGAACCCATGAACTGCACATAAAAAGAAATGAGTAAAACAAACAACTCATTACCTCCCAGCTCGGTGCAATTCACGAAATAGGCCAATAAAATTCGTATCAGGCTGTTAATTGAAGGCCCATGAACACTGCTATAAAAGATATTATAGGTACTTATTTTAGGTTTGAGAGAAGTTGCTCTAAATAACTACATTTTTACACTACCTACTATTAGCACAGAATTATTAAAAGGTTACATACAGAATGGAAACTCTTAGGGTTCCGCGCAATATGCATCCCTTCCTCTTCCCTGTACTGGATTTGTAGAGGCGGCAAATAGGGATGTGACAAAAATTTTTTTTGTCTCATTTGACAGATTATGTTGTGTTCACGATTGCCTAGCCTATGCTATTTTTAACCAACGAAGCGCAGTATCTTCGTGAATATTGACTACTTTGCAAAATATTTTTGAATAATCTAGTTGACGGACTAAATAGAATATTTTTGACGTAGTCGCCATCCCTAATTAAGGCTAACTTTATCACCACCAGATGTGGGCATAATGCAGTTGGTGTAGATATACTTTTGCAACTCCCCTTGGCTACTTGTGAGTAGGTGAAGACACTTTTCTTACCCCAATAGTCATGCTCTCGTCCAACATAATCCTTAGCTTGTACTGCCTGGCCAGTTCTACCAATCTCTTCAGCGGGCACATTTCCCCCGTATTAAAATACACAGCCTCTGCAATTAGAAATGCTCGTCTCTTGGGGTTCAATGCCTTCTTTTTGGCAGCCTCAGACAGTAACTGCTCGAGGTGCTCCATATCATTGTGTCTGAAGTACTGAATGGTACTCCGGGCTGCATCTAGACCTTTTTGTATTGCAAACCAGACTTTTTCATCCCTGTAAAAAAGATTCTCAGTGACTTTTAAAAACCTCACTCCAAAAGCAATACCACATAATAAAGGATCTTCAGTCAAGACTGACTTTTGGGTCTTTGATGTTTATCTAAGTATTGTTTAGTTAGTATCC
The DNA here is from genome assembly GCA_963555685.1 of Acrobasis consociella. Lineage (NCBI taxonomy): Eukaryota > Metazoa > Arthropoda > Insecta > Lepidoptera > Pyralidae > Acrobasis > Acrobasis consociella. The sequence goes on from OY743114.1 coordinate 1,902,282, forward strand.
CTTAATACAAGCCTCTGTGTTATTTTACAGAGTAACATTCCTGATCTACAGTGCCATACTGTTAAGGTAAAATACAGAAAATGTTTTCTTTTCTATATTAAAAAAATAATATGTTTTCTTTTCTTTGATTGTGGCTCCATAGTTTTTAAAACAATGAGTTTGTCAATTTCAAGGTTGAAGATGACATGAGAACAATAGATCGGTACCAATGACCATGAAGCAACCTTAAACAAACTAAAGACTGATTGCATCAAGGACACACTAAAGTTAAATGACATGTTAACTGAAGCATGGCAACTTTAACTGAGAAAATTTATACACCAATAAACATACTCGTATAGAACTAGATTTAGTAAACTGATTGTTAAATACCTCTACATGACTATGCGATAAAAAAAATAGGTATACTCACACGAAAATAATATCACCACGCTTAGCATAGGCTGGTATAGCACTAGATATGGTTGAAAAGCCATATGAGTAAACGCAAGTTTCCTCAACTTCTAAAAACTTGGCAAGGCGCTCCTCCAACTCCAAATGGACGTCTATGGTCCCGAAAAAGCCCCTAGGGCCACATGACCCTACGCCATACTTTTCTAAAGCTTTTAGAGAACTTTCTACTATGGATTCTTCTCTTTCAAGGCACAAAAAGCTGGTAGCTCCTACGTTCAACACGTTCTCATCTATTTTACCCATCATCGGAGGTTTCTCTAATACAACGTCATGCTCCACAAGTGGTTTCGGCTTCCATTCCATAGGCTTTCCATTGCATAGAGGGTCGCGAGGTTTCTTCGACTTTTTCTTGGCCCAAAAGAAATATGTCGACAAGATCACAACTTGCAAAGCTATAATGAGTGTCCACCAACTGGCCTAGAAGATAAATTAATTATAAAACGAGATACATGTGCCAGTAAAAGTTAAAACACGTTTGTCACTTACCATGTCAGAAATGTTGATTAAAATCATTTTCACGTCAGATTTAAATAAATAACTATAGTAAAAATATGTAATAGATGTTTTTGCTTTTACTATTTTTATAAATTAATTCTGGAATTCTGGACATTAAAATACAAAATAATTCTTTTTTAAAACTTGTCCCTCTCTTCCCATGTCTTTCGATCATCACATCAGCCGATATCTGTCAGTTAACTGTCAGTGTCAAAGTCAACGTGACTGTAATTATTATTAGGTTGTCGCACATTGTCTAGGAGTGCTATTTTTCATTGAGGGACTCAGCAAAACACAAAACGTGTAGTTTTTCAACTTACCGCTCGCGTAAAATACAAATTGATCGTATTTTTGAAACCGTCGTGTCAGCGAAAAAGAATATTGTTTTATGCAGAAAATATCGATAATTTGTCTATCCTTTTGTAAAAATTCGAACATGAATATAAAAGCAACGTGAAATGGAACGGATTTCCCATGATTGATTTCGAATTTTTGATGACATATCTACGCTACAAATAACAAAATTACAAGTGGTCAAGACAAGACCACTCCTTGCAAAACTTGCAAATCCTTCGCAATTTTCGCAAACTACTACCGATTAAAAAATGCGCCCGTTTGGAAACGAGATGGCGCAAACCCTGCGTAATGTGACAAATAAGTGATTTCAAAAATACGTCTCTAGCTAGATGCAAGACAATCCGAACGTTTTTAATGTCAGTTAAATGTCAATATAAAAGTAAAATGTCGCTGTCAGTTGTCATTGTCAATAACAAATTCGTCACTTGTGTTGTGTGAAGTGTATTTTGAAATCAATTAAAAATTAATTTAATTCGGCGAAAACTTTACAATGAATTTTAGTGGAACGTTAAGGATAAACAAATTTGCTTGTTTTACTTTAATATTTATACTATTTCTAATTGTCTACTGGCGGTCCGGTGGGTCAAACTATCCGGCCGACAAAACTGATTTCGTGAATTTGAAAAGTTTACTGAAAGCTGCTATTTACGCGGCTGAGAATGGCGGCAAGAAGATAATAGAGGGTAAAGATCACAAGTTAACCATAAAGAGTAAAGGGAAGACGAAGGAAGGACTAAATGACCCTGTAACAGATGTGGACTACGCATCACACTGTGTGATGTACTATGGATTGAAAAAGACGTTTCCAAAAGTGGCTGTAGTATCGGAGGAGCATAAAACTGCCGGAGACGAGGCGTGCGAGCTCCAGGAAGTACTGGACGTAGACGAAGCACCACGCGGACACTCAATTATAGAATATTTGAACGATGAACACATTTTAACTAAAGATGTAACAATTTGGATTGATCCATTAGACGCAACCATGGAATATACTGGTAAGCAAAGGAATACACATGTAAACTCTTTCATTAAGTTATAATTTTTACATAATTTAAAGTTTGATATAAAATGTTATTCATTTCAAGATTTGCCTGCAATATTACATCATTATTGATATATTATAATGGCCATCTGTTGAATCCGAGCTACCCTACATCATGGTACCTTAAGAGTACCTTAACAAGGCTAATGACAGAGGGATCACCATGGCCACATACTAGTCAAAGATAATTTGAAATTAAAGCTGCATTGAAACCATTTTGACTCTAAGAAGAAGAATGGTCTTGATTTTGGTCACTGCTGTACCTTTGGCAGATTCTCCAGAAGGTAAAATAGGTGCGGGCCTAGGCCCCTGGTGCATATTATGTGCTTGTCAGCTAGATGTAGATACATGGAATGGGGCTGCTGATACAACAAGGCATAAAACCACCAGGACTGCAAATCTGCTTCTTTTTCTGTTAATGTTACACAATGGTAGTCTGTAAAAGTACCAAATGTTGTTAAAGGTATAAAATGTTAAAATTTTCTCACCTGTTTCCCATGGGGTTAGACATAGGCAGAGACAATGGATCTTCACTTGCTAAAATCCTTGCTAGTTAAAAAAAATGTTTTTCAAATAATTTTTTGCAGAAGGACTATATCAGTATGTGACAACAATGGTGTGCATCGCAGTGAATGGGAATCCGGTGATAGGAGTGATCCACTATCCGTTCCCACCTCGGACGTACTGGGGATGGGTGACGAAGAAAACATCATCTAATATACCATCTGTAGTTCATGTGAGTATATCAAACTGTGTCAATTTACCTCTAGCTTTAGAAAATTCAACTCTCCAACTCAACAATTCAACAAGTCGCCGGTAACGGTTGCTGGCATGCCAAAACAACATTAAATTATAATATGGTTCAATTTATTTCGGGACACGCTTTTGATGTGCAATAATAATATCAACGGAAAACTTTATTTTCTTAAATTTCATTACAACAGCACTACTCACATTTATAATTATTGTATTATGTCGTACTTAGTATATTTATTTATTGTGTATTTATATGTAGTTTATTCTTATTTTTATAGTCTTTAACACGTTAATTTAACAATCTTCACAACTGATCGCACTTGCACCTATACCTAAGGTTTTAGCTGAAAATCAGCGCATTGCTCTTTGAGCAATATTGTCGCTGAGCCTACGACCTTTTTGTGGAACTGCAGCATACACATCACATCGCTAAAAACTTGTTCTTGATATACTCAAAAATAATTCGTGTATTTCTTTGTGTGTGATTGTGTTTGTGCAGTTTTCACAAATAAACGTTTTATCTATCTATCTATCTAAAATACAAGTTAAACAAAGCGTATGTATAGAGGACTTGATTAATGTATTGCTGGAATGTGACCAGTATACCGCCCTACGTGACCGGTTTTTAGCTGGACTACCAATTTACAATGGTGTGCTTAACATAATGTTAAGCAATCCACTGTCGCACATGGCAAAAGCCATCTACTTTTTTTCTGCGAGCTGTGATGGTGCACAGAAGTTAGATAATACTTAATTGAAGTCCCCCATGAGGCTGGCATGTCACACCAAGTTAACTGAAGCCTTGGTAATATAATAGATAAAAAAAAGGCATAGGTACATTTGACATCAGGGAGACCTGACGGAGGGGAAAATATCTGGCTGCTCTGGCCAAGTATGGCTCTGTTAGTAGTGTTAGTGGTCACACCGAGGAAATTTAAACATGGAAATTAATGGTTTTATCATGCAAAAAACCATCCGTTTAGTGACTCCGCATTAAAAAAATGGAACCACAGGCTTGCTCAGGTTTGTTTGAGTTAAAAACTTAGTATAAAACATAGACTTACTTTAGTACTTGGTTTAAACCATCATCAGCCCAAAACACGATAACCTCTCGCCATACGTCATCTTCTCTTATCTAACTGTCAACTTAATTAGGGTGATTAATGGTTTAAATCAAGTCGTATAGTTAGAATGAGACGAACGATGTTTGAAATCTTCATCCTCTCTCTCTCTGGACAAGTGGATTAATAAGTATGGTAAATTAAAGATGTGAACTGGGAAAAAATATAATTTTATTTAGTCCGTCAACTAGATTATTAGTTCTCGTCGACTTTGATAAAAATCATGGCATTCATGGCTGATCGTGACGTCACGCGAAATTTAAATACGCTCTATCGTCGTCATTATTTGCTTATCAGAGAAAACAAAAAATACGTATATTATACTTTTCAATAATCTATCTAAAGAGCCAAAAAAAAATTTTTTCCTCATCTGTAATTTTTTTTTCAGAAACCACAAAATAAGGACCAACCAAAAGTAGTAGTGTCCCGATCTCACCCGGGCAGAGTGGCTGAACTAGCTAAAGAGGCGTTCGGCGCCAGCACCAATGTAACGCCCGCCGCGGGCTCCGGAAACAAAGTCATGGGTGTCGTCAACGGAACCTTTGATGTCTACTTCCACGCCACAGCGATCAAGAAGTGGGATCTATGCGCAGGAGACGCGATCATACGAGCGGCTGACGGGCAAATGACCACAGCCAAAGGTGACTTAATAAAATATCATAAAAATGAGGAAGTTAAAGTGACGGATGGACTCCTGGTGACTTTGTTCGATCATGAGTATTACTTGAGTAAGATCTCGAACATACTGCCCAATATACCGTGAGTGTGCCAAGTTAGAATGTGTAGGAAGATGATTTGATAGGCCATGATTATGTGTACAGAAATATACAACGTGGAAGGGACCCGTAATCATTCGAACCACAGGCTATACTAGATCACTATAGTACAATTAAATTAAAATAACATTATTTTTGACATTTCCATACTAAAGTGTGCAGCCGCCTGGGTAATTTGTATGGAAATTGTAAGTCGATTTTTTTTTGGTTTCTTGACTGTTATTTTAATTTTATTATGCTAAATGATCTAATATAGCCCGTGGTTTGAGTTTTTACGGGTATGTCTCTTCCACGTTTTATAGGGCTAGAAGCGACCATTGACGTCCCCATTATGGGCGCTGATACATACTGATTTGGCTAGTCAGTGCAAGTTGCATGTTGCGCGCAAATGCTTGTCATCATTTTTAACCGATTTCAAAAAAGGAGTTTAATAATTCGTTTTTTTTTAAATTTTGTACAAAATCATTTATAAACTGATTTTTATACTTACTTTTTATTTGCCATTGACAGCTTTTACGACTATTTTTTGTTATAAAAATGATGAGTGGGCATGTCTGTTTTCAATATACTCATGAACATGACACATCAGTTAACTTCTAGCCCTTACAATTTCTGTGGTTGTGTGTTTGTATGGTCGCTGACAAATCCTTGAGATGCATTTGATTCGAATTTATAGTTTTATGTAAAGAATAATAACACTCAGTGATTCTTGCGTTATTCGATTTATTATATACAATACATTACTAGTCCTAACTGTCTTGAACCAGAATTAACATTTACACACTTTGAGGGCCTTCGCTAAGTAAAGCGGCCGCACGCGGCGGTTTTCGGTCTATCTCTGTCACAAACTCTAAATGTGAAAGAGATAGCAGAATCCGTCGCGGGTCACTTGTCTTTGTCGCACGTAGCGTTTGTGGCAGAGATAGACTGAACCCGCCCCGTGAGCCCGCGTAACTTAGCGAAGGCCCTAAAGACCCAGGCAAAATTAAAGTAGCAAAAAACTGTCAAAAAATAAAATAGCAAAAAAAGGACAAAAAAACTCTTTATTTGCCTGAGCCTAGTATTGTTTATAATTTATCATAATGTTTTGGTGCAATAAGAAATGATAAAAACTTTTAAATTAATTCAAAATAAATAAATGGAATTCACAACATATTCGACAGTCACAAGAATGAATGGATGAAAAGATTGTAGCGTTTGTTTATTGATGCTGTTTTAGTATCTGATAATGATAAGATACAAGTACATAATTATGATATGAAATATGACGATGAAATTTACATATGTAGGCTGTGAATTCTACACAATTTTAAATCTGTTTTAAAACTTCATAACTTTAAAAAGAGACCAAGGGACATTATCAGTCTTATTTTTAAAACCCAGACTAACTTTAGTTAGGCTTGGTATAAACTTTAAAGTTTTAAACCGTTATTTACCAAAATCAAAGAATATAATCTACCTAACTACTAACGCAACAGATACCCATCGCCACAGAAACTTGCGAGGGCCCGTTTGGTTATTACCTATGGTGCCATCTAGTGACAAGAAAGAAATAAGATGGGTAGGCATGCCAAAATAAAACAAGACCTTTTGCTCTGTCACCTATATTGTGAAAGATCTTTTGGAAATAACTTCCATGCTGGTCTGGGAGAAATAAAAAACTTAGAATGTACCAGCTGCTTCTCTTCCCACGCAGATCGTAAAAGCCGATCGAGGGAATGGGCAAAAATGCAAATCATGTTAACAGGCGATGCGGCTAGCAACCCATCACTGTATTGATTGCTTTTCCATCTTGTCGCCCACCATGACGCTAAATGTGGCTTTTGGGTCTTGCGGCCCTGGGCTCTGCATAGAACCGCAAGACCCAAAATGCTCTGTCTGCCCCATTAGGGATAAAGACGTGATAGTATGTATGTATGTACATGTATCTTTTTCTTTTGCGTAGGTAATGGTTTAAACCAATAAAGTTATTACGCGTTTTATAATATGTAGGATAAATATAGGTTAACTGTAACCTCACGCACCCCATATCTCGGCAACGCCTCGACAGATTTGGCTCATGTTCACTTAAACACCCGTTATTTGCCAACAAGTCAAATCTATTGGATTTGTATGAAATACAGGCAGATGACGTCATCATTTCGAGTCAAATAGCGCTCTTAATTTTAGTTTTTTTGCAATAATAAATCTAAAATTATATTGGAAATGGATATGATCATGACAAAGTGACATTATTTTGTGACATATTATTTCCTTAAAAATATAAAAATATACTTTAGGTTTTTTATAATAAGTTTATATTTAGTTATATGTTGTTTTTATTTATTTTACTTTTATAATTTACTTTTGAAAAAATTGTTGACACAGAAAAATGCCTAATTCTATTAGTCACTTCTACGGTCTACTAAATTTCATGACGTTACCAAAACTACTCGAGTTATCGTTAAACAAACATACATACATACATACATGCATTGCATACAAACGCCGAAATTATTTAAGTAGACTCTGAGAACTTAATAACAAAATCTTAATGAAGTATATGTAATTTCTTTAAAATTATAACAAATTGCCGATATGTGAGAGCGCATTTTTGTATGTTTTGCGTCATATGCCTGTTAAAAATATATTTACATTATGTAAAATTACTGCTAGACGTAGACATTATTTTTATTTAATTTACAATTATATTATGGTGCGGTTTAATTATAATAAAAAAGTGTGTACATAATTGTCATAACATAAAGTTTTTTTTTCTAAAATGTCTTATAATTTATTGGAATTTTATTTATATCAATAATGATGAGAATTTTAGATAATAATATAATTTTTTAAGATTAAATGTTTTGCGAAAATGTTATAGTCAATCATGATTTCTAGAGCATTCTGATTCACACCAACGCTTCATGTATACTGCAGATTATTTACCGTCTGATTTTATATGTATACATTGCTTGCTTTATAGTGATGAAATTTAAATTGTTAATAAATGGATTTGTCGCTTTTCGTCAGAAACGCAACTAGTCAAATATGCATCTCGTTATCTCTCATGATGATAGACTCCCAACTTGTCAGAAACGCAACTCAACAGCTTAAAGAACAAGATAAAATAATGATCATCGTAGTGATGTAAGGAAAAATATCTCGCTTTTAAAATCTATTTATTAATTTACAGTCGAGTCGAGATGCATGTCTGTCGAGACGCGCATCTGTTAAGTTGCGTTTTTGACGAGTTTCAAATCTGAAGAGATGTATTTTCTGGCGAAATGAGTATCTGACCAGTAGCGTTTCTGACGAAAAGCGACGAATTCTGATAAATAGGTAAATAGTGGACCTGAAATTATGGATACACCGAACGTTTTTAGTTCCAATTTTTTCCGCAATGTGGTCTTTTAAATTATTTGTCAAACTTTAAAAACAGGAAATCAATGGCTCAAATTCAGTTAAGTGTGAGCCTGTCCTAAGGCAAAAAGAAGTACACAGTCATCAAGTGCGAGTGAGAGGTAAATATGAATTAACATAGTTACTTCTCATTTGTACCCTACCACAATTCGTGGCGGTCTGTCTGAAATTGATGGCTGAACATAAGTTAAGCGCTAAGGTGCCAAGAAAGACGAGTTATGCGGAGTTTCTTCAGAAACCTAATTACGTCGCTGATCTTCAACACTTTATTGCCTTAAGTGTCAAGACATACTATGCCGAAGTTGCGCGACCGAACTTTGGCGCATATGCCGAATTAACGTCGCGTTTTTCACCAAGAAATAAATTAGCCGCGGAACGTCAGCCGCGCAATTTCGGCAAGGTACAACAACCCTACCTCTTGCGCACAGTATGTTTCAACACTTAAGTAAAACATTTTAATTGATATTGTTACAATTAGATTGTGATCGTTGGTGACTAAGTAGGTGCTGTAAATAATTAATTATTAAACTGTTTATTTATAATAATTTGTTTTAATTACTGAAACTTTCCCGCCTTGCACGAGGCTTTTCTTTTGAGCTTTCGAAAATCTCAAGATTGATAGATCAAAGCGCTTTGGAAAAGGCACCTACCACATATGTCGTGGTCGCGTATATAGAAACCTTTCCAGTACTCAGAACCAAAGCTGGGGGAGCCTTTTAGCGATTAATCGCGTAGTTTGAAAGTTTAAATGCTACCCTGCTTTTAGTTCTGTTAGGCTTTACAAACGTAATTGCAGCGATATGGATATAAATTTCTACCGCTACTTAGACTAAAATTTGGCTTATATAAAGGTTTAACAGAATACCCTCGGTCGACTTCTATGTAAACGAGCGAAGATTAAAGAAAGGATGAATATCATACTATTAGGAAATAAAAATAATTTGAATTGCATAAACTTAAGACAATAAAAAAAAAAATTAGTTCCGTTGCCCTAGTCAATTATATTATCTATCTTTGCTATAGCGTTGGGTATCTGTTACGTTAGTAATTATATTATCTTTGCCCTAGTTGTCACGAAAACAATACTTCCGCATTTTTTTCAATAGAAGATATTATTGTGACAGTTTGAGACTTATATTAATCGTTATTTATTTTATACTGTTAAATTGAAACAAAAAACAAAGCGATGCACAAATTATCGCTCTTTCTCTCTGGCACGTGCAGCTTGATCTGAGATCGGGGAGCATAGCGCAGAAATTCCTCCCGCGTGTCAGATGTGTGTATGTCCCCCGCGGAAAAGTATCGAATAATAATTGTTGAGTATACTAGATCTTTAGTTTATAGCTGCCTTCAAATGTTTATCGATAAATGAAATTTGTGTATTCAGTAATTTTTGAGGAATTCGTCAAAAACATATTCCGCCAGGGAAATGTTTCTCTGGCGGAATTTTGTCTGGAATCCAGAATTCAATTAGTAGAGGAATTAATGTATCATAAGAGGCAAATGTTTATGTACAACTGGACTTAAAATGTCATAGGCCTCCGAAGTTATTCAAAATTCCGCTGGAGAAATGTTTGGCCTTTTGCTAGATCTCCCAAACGGTTAGGAATATAGTCCTGATTTTTTTTACACATATTGTTATTAATTTGTTTATAACATTTGTAAAAACAGAATCCAAAAAAACACAACCACTTACGAATCGTAAATATAAACATAAAAAAAGTAGGTATTTTGGTTCTAGTGGCTTAACTAAAGGACATAGGGAAAAAATTTAAGTGTCGATTTATGTATTAAAACTGCCTCCAACATCTAGGAAAGTACATTTTTAATAGAGTTAGTATTATAAAAGATACAACAAAAAATAATGTTCTACTGACATCATGATTTTGTATCAGTCTATTGGACGAGTTTTATATAATGTTACAAGTTCTGACTAATTCCAATCTTTAATGTATTCATTCAACTATCCGTATTCCAATAATTAGCTTAATCCAATCATCAATAAAGAAAATATAGTAAAAAAACCAGCGACACTTAAATATTTGTTATAAACCGACCAATTTTGGATGCCACCCGAAATTGGTCGGTTTATAACAAAGTTTTAAGTATTGCTGGTTTTTTTACGATATTTCCTTTATTACTAATTCGATAGGGCTAATTATTGAAGTACGGATAGTTGAATTAATACATTAAAGATTGGAATTAGTCAGAACTTGTAACATTATATAAAACTCGTCCAATAGACTGATTCAAAATCATGATGTCAGTAGAACATTATTTTTTGTTGTATCTTTTATAATACTAACTGTATTAAAAATGTACTTTCCTAGATGTTGGAGGCAGTTTTAATACATAAATCGACACTTAAACTTTTTCCCTATGGCCTTTAGTTAAGCCACTAGAACCAGAAAACCTACTTTTATGTTTATATTTATTATTCGTAAGTGGTTATGTTTTTTTGGATTCTGTTTTTACAAATGTTATAAACAAGTTAATAACAATATGTGTAAAAAAAATCAGGACTATATTCCTAACCGTTTGGGAAATCTAGCAAAAGGCCAAACATTTCTCCAGCGGAATTTTGAATAACTTCTGAGGCCTATGACATTTAATGTCCAGTTGTACATAAACATTTGCCTCTTATGATACATTAATTCCTCTACTAATTGAATTCTGGATTCCAGACAAAATTCCGCCAGAGAAACATTTCCCTGGCGGAATATATTTTTGACGAATTTCTCAAAAATTACTGAATACACAAATTTCATTTATCGATAAACATTTGAAGGCAGCTATAAACTAAAGATCTAGTATACTCAACAATTATTATTCGATACTTTTCCGCGGGGGACATACACACGTGTCAGATCGCATCGCACCTAAGTACTTTTATACTTCGTAGGGATCTGAGTAGCGGAAGCGTTTTTATTATGAAGTCGTGAATACTACACTGGAGACAATACCCGAATCCAGATCGTTCGCGACTCTGAATAGCGGAATTTTTAGGAATTCATTTTAGAAAGCCCTCCCGCAGCTCCTGAATACTGGAAGGGTTTCCATATACGCGTCGTGGTCAATCATTTTAATCTATATGCATGTTTAAAATAGCTAAATATTTGGACTGTATATTTTTTACTTATATTAAAATGTTGGCACAGAATGAATATAAGTATTACAGATATTAAATCTCCTAAGGTCTCGTGCAATATGCGCCTCGTTCCCCGTCCCCGCACCTCTCCCCCGTTCTCGCCTTGTGGAGCGTGTTGTGGGGCAAACACACACATTGCCGTGTACACGTATGCATAGTTTCGTTGTAGTAGTGGTGTAGGGCATAAATGGGATACCCGTGGTCCCACCAATAATGTCCTACCGGTCTCATAGTCCCTCCCACCAGCCATGGGTTCATGGTTCCACTTTCAATTAAAAAATAAAAATAGCAAGACCCACTGATATCCATATAATATATAAAGCTGAAGAGTTTGTTTGTTTGTTTGAGCGCGCTAATCTCAGAAACCACTGGTCCGATTTGAAAAATTCTTTCGGTATTAGATAGGTCGTTTATCAAGGAAGGCTATAGGCTATATTGCATCACGCCCGCAACTTCACTCGCGTGGTTAACGCGGGCGAAGCCGCGCGCTGCCTCTAGTATGATATATATTGGTATTCCACTACTATGAAGCGCCATACCTAAAATACAAGGGGAAATAAAAATTGAAAGCCAAAGTCTGTTTAACTATATTTTTATTTCAATAAATTAAGCAGGTTCCGTTTCATAATACACAATAACAGAATGCATTCACGAAGTGGTTTCGGTGCGCGCCACCAACAATTTCTATTCGTATAAGGAATGTTTTTGAGGCTCTATGCAGATGTAAGCTATATTCGTTGCCTTTGTACATAAGGCAAATAAAATCTGTAGTATTAGGAATGTTACAAGAAGCGGCACGTAAGTTTAGCGCTGAGTGAAACGTAGAGGAGATACTGCGCATGGGTACAGAATTTTTAACTTCTGCGTAATTTCGGTCAGCGCTAGTTTCGTGCCGCTACCTGGATGTGAACTAAAATGGAATATTTCTTACAAATAAATGTTTATCAGTCAGGATTCCTTCAGTAATTAACCCATTCACCGCCTAGGATTTCAGATAATAGTTACCAAGGTATAATGCACTTAGCGCTGTAAGTGTTAAAGTTCAGTTTATCAAGTCAAACGTGGCATTCTTTTTACTTAATAGGTATTGACCGATGGACCCGTTCTTACGGCCCTAGGTACTGTCTACCCCGTGAAGGGGAAGGACGTGATAATGTATCTGTATATTCTTATGTCAATTTACTGTTCCCTCTTACTGACAAGTGCAAGCGACACATCGCGGTTACTACCTTTTTTTTCGTTTTGTACAACGCCACATATAAAAACTTCTTTCGATCAGGTAAAGGAATATTTAGATATCTATAAACTATAAAAACAATCGAATATAGCTTACATCTGAAAAGTACCTTATATCAATGAAAAAAGTATTTCCGAATTTCTACACATTTAGATAGCACCCAGATTGATTATATAAAAAAAGTAAAAAAAATGTGGCTTCTAAACATGTAGTATATTTATCAAATTGGGTCCAGCCATAGATATATTATAAACAATAATTATTAAATTAATGATTTGAAACAATATTTTGAAAATTTAATTGAATGGAATTTTGTTCATCAGTACATTTATTATTAGTATATATTAATTGATATCACTTACGTTGTATGTACCATAAATATTAGGCGCAATCAGTTTTCCGGATATGAAAAATAGATTTCATCATTTAAAAATAAATGGTGCAATTCGTTGAAACTGATTGCTTTTAAATGTTATTTAAATGTTTTCAACCGGGCTTTTTATTATAAGATAAAATATATAGCAAAGAGATATCAGCACACCAGGCAATATAAATAAAACTTAAGGGCGTGCGCTGCGTAACATGGATGTACGCGATTAAGTCTATCTCAGTCACAAACTACGAAAAATAAACAATGTGGAGACGTCACTCTGTATAGCAAAGTTGGTAAATCGGGAGTATTGATGTTTGTTGTCATTACTCTATCCAAAGATAATATTATACTGACTAACGTGACAAATACCCAACGCCATAGAAAATATTGGAGGGCTCTTAAATAGGCAAAATTAGTACCAGCTGCTCTCACAGAGATGGCAGCACACATGACTGGTAAAAAAGTGACAGTGTTGAATATGCTTCAAAAATATTGCATTTCATCATATTAAATTAATTAGAGTACTACTTTGTTTAAATAATAGTAATAAAAGATTTTAATGTATTAATTAATACATATAGCGCCATCTAGTGACGAGGGAAGAGAAATAATTCTGTCTCTAAGGCGGCGGGTTACTAAACAACTTAGTGGACCTCAAAACGATGGCGAAGTGTTTTATCTGTGTTATGCGCGGTCCCATGTTAAGAGTCCCCCGACCCTAGACCAAAATAAAACTTTCCATACAAACGTAGTCTACGTTTTATTTCAAAACGACATGTCCGATTTGGGCAAAATTTTGTTTTTTCAAAGATATTGCAATTATCTAGGTTTATAACTGGTTTCCGACAGTAAAAATATGAACTTGAAATAGAATATAGTGTTTTATATTATTTTGACCATTAGTATGGGAAACTTCTAAATCGTTATATTTTCTTTCCATTTCATAATTTTACCATAGGAAACCAGTTATAACCCTAGATAATTGCAATTTCTTTACAATTACCAATTTTTACCGAAATCTGACATGTGGTTTCAAAATTAAACGTAGACTACGTTTGTATGGAGAAGTCTAGGGTCGGGGGACTCTTAAGATTTAGTTCCGATTTTTTACTAACTTACTTGTAACATTTAACAAAATTAGTTCCTAACGAATGGTTTTTTGTATGGAAAAACCATTAGTGACTGAGGCAGGTTAAGTCGCTAACTATAAGTATGACGCAGCGCACGTCCTGATCCGTCACAAAATATTGAGAGTAGTAGTAAGCGACGCCGACAAAATCTCTTCGACGTCGCCTTATGGTTCTGTCACCCAATTCCTTATTGTGTTTACTCGTGAAAGCAAAGATGTATTCGTAGCTTTATTAAAATGATTTCATAAGAGAATTAACATTAAATCACAGAACCACATAAAGGCATCTTTAGATCCGTACCCAGTCAAGAAATTTATACACGATTCTAAAGTTAAGAATAAAATCTATTTTGAATTAATTAATTTTTTAATCACTTTACTCAATTTAGACCTCACCTCCCACTCCCAGATCTAGGCCTGGCATTTCTAATCAGACTATAAATTCTGCTGGGTACGAACTAAAGAGAACTTATTTCACCACAAACTATTAAATAAAACCTCTGATATAAGAACAAACCTTTTTACAAATCGGACATAAGACAAGTGATGAAACAAGTCATTACAAAACGTTGCGATTACTTCTAACGACTATTTAAATGAATTAAAAAAATATTTACAACTAAGGGATGACTGAAATCATAGAGTTTAAGCAGTACAATCTCATTTCTAGCCAACGTGGACCGCCACCGCTGTAGGGGCAAATTGGGGCGGGACATGACGGGTCGGGACGAGCGATATCGCAGTAGAAAATAGTTGACACATTAGCGTGTGCCATCACAAGTGTATCATAAATGATAAAAATAAAAAATAAAATCGTAAGGCTTAATTCCGTCTGTTACGGCAAACAGCAGCCCCTGGAGTATGGGACCGTGGATAAGCTCATGAAATTTTTATCGCGCGACGGACTAGTGCCATCTCGCTCTTTATTATTGCGTAGAGCGAGATAGCGATAGATTGCGCTCGATAAATGCTATCTACGGTGTCATGCTACGGGGGCAGGTCTAACTGTACCTCCGTTCCGCTCCATCTTTATCTGCCATACTTGTTGTTTCCCGGCCCGCCCAAATATGCTCACTCCAATACTATACTGGCCTGCGCTCGATTCTAAACAACACAGCTTTGACCATAAAAACATGCACGCACCTTTGTTCCTTACTGTGGAATTCTTAAAATACAATGCAACTACTTTTTTAAATAAAATTTTAATGAAAATTCCACCGTAAAGTATTAGACATAAACATCATTTTTCAATACTTTTTTGTGAGTCATGTCAAAGTGTTCTATCGAATTGGTGTGGTCTTAAGGGCCTCCGCTAAGTGACGCGGGCGCACGTGGCGGGTTTCCTTCTATCTCTGTCACAAACTCTAAATGCGAAAGAGATAGCAGAATTCGTCGCGGGTCACTTGTCTCTGTCGAACGTAGCGTTTGTGACAGAGATAGACTGAATCCGCAACGTGCGCCCGCTTCACTTAGCGGAGGCCCTAAGACTAGCAAAGCACGTGTTATTTCTAACCTGCGCCTAAGTACTTCTACAACAGCCCAACATTAACTTTTACAGTAACATCACAGACTACTTGACAAAGTTATCATCATTAGTAAAAATTGTGAAGAAAAATAAAGAATTTTTGAAATTAAATCATTTTCCGGCCGTTTCAGGCTATGGTTGTTTGATAATTTAAATACAACGTGGAAGGGATATACCCGTAATAAATCGAACCACGGGCTATACAAAAAAAAATCGGCACTTCCATCCATGTGCAGCCGCCCGCGCAATTTGTGTGAGAATGTCGATTGCTTTTGTTTTTTTTAATCGTTATTTTTATTCAATTATACTATAGTGATCTAGTATAGCCCGTAGTTCCATTTACAACGGGTATGTTTCTTTCGCGTTTTATAAAGAAAAAGAAAATTTAACAAAGTTATGTGAGAAAACATACCCATAATTTTGAAGAATTTTTTTGACAATCATTTTTAGAGGTTTCGAGATTACCTTTTTGAAGGTCCTATCACACAGTGAGCGATTATGCGTACGAGTGTTCATTTGCTCATAGATGGTCTACGCTTTACTAATTGTTCTGAACTGCACGAGCGAAAGCATGCTATTTTTGTATTGGTGCGTCCGCTAAGTGATACTGCCCGTATCGAATTGAGTCTACTGTGCGACAGAGACAGGAGATACTGCTATCTCTTTCGCACTAGAACCCGCCGCGCGCGCCCGCGTCACTTAGCGGACGTCCTTACATTACAAAGATTCCGCCTTTGTGCCTATATTGTTCCTTGTTGTTGTAATTTTTATGTTTATCATGGTGCAATAACTTAATTTGTATTGTATTGTATGCCCACAGTCATTCTGAGAGCTTAGGCTAGCCCCGTTAGGGATAAAGTTGTAATTGTGATTGTTTATCTATCTGTATTACATGAACATATCTACAGTGTGTAACGAAAAGGGGGTATCAACCCGAAAGGCAATAAACGTACTAATCAATGTGAACAACTTTTGCAATAGGAACATCCTTGAAATAGCAAAGAAATATATACAGTTCTATACAAAATTAAATATCTACGGTGCCAAAATATGGAGCTGCATATTTTTTTTGCGATTTCAGGATGGTCCCATAGTAAAAGTTGTTCACATTGATTAGTATGTTTACTCTCTTTCGGGTTGATACCCACTTTTCGTTACAAATTGTACATTTGCAATGTTGAATGAACATGTCTACGTTTCTGTCTGGTAGGTCCCACAAAAAATAGGGGAAACAACGAAATATTTTCCAGAGTTCTTAGTACTGTTACATTTCATCTATTCAGAAAATAGCCTAACTTTAGTTACATACCCGCTATCTAATCCGTGATCTAAATAAAATGATATCTTTCATTAGTTTATTACACACAATTTTACTTGCAAATACTTTTAAGGCTCAAACAGACGAGTAAGAGCGTGGCAACGTAAGCTCGCCGACTACTGTCGCGATTGTCGCGCGACAGTCGCTGACTGTTTACAGCTGTCACCGACTGGTGCCGTACTGTCGCGAACTGTTACAAGCAACTGTCGCTCGACTGTTAGAGCCATTAGTTGAAAAATTGTGACTGCATACCATTATCAAATGAGTGACAGGCCTTCAAAATCATTTGAATACATCAGCATCATTATTATGCCTTTACAATAAGTTTTCCAAAAGACTAAGTGACAGTACTGACACTTTTTTAAAATTTAATTTTACTAAAAAAGATCCAAAGATTCAAGTGTTTTAACAGTTAATAGATCTTTACAGGCACTTTTACACGTCAAAACATTCACTAAGACACGGCTTTATTATGTTCCATATTAAGGGGTGATAAAGTCCATCATTTTGACCAACATTTCCTAATAAATGTATATCGAAGTACGAAAAAAAAATCCTTTTCTATAACGATATCACATGACTACTTCAATTTGTGAGAACTTAATTTTTTTTCGTATTTCGGTGATGGACTAAATCACCCCTTTAAATATTTGTACTTAATAAAAAAAGGACATTGTATATTAATAAAAATAATCGTATAATCGCAAAAACCCGATGATTGCTTCAAGTGACAAATAAAATACTGAAATTTTTGACACTTTACTTTTAATTTTATCAAATAAGAGCAGTTTGCCCCAAACATCTCAGTACTGCCACCCAGTAGGAAAAATTTATACGTAAAGTAGGAACAGACGAGCTTTCTAAACAACAAATCAACACTGAAGTAATCTCAACAGCATCGCGAATTTACAAATAGGAAACTGAACAGCTTTTTAACACCGCACAATAATGTTCGTAAATCATAATTACGCGTTTAAATGTACTCAACGATAACAATTTGCACTTAAATTTTTAATTTCAGCCGTTAATTGCTCATAAACATACTCACATATCAAATCCGAACTTCGCGCCACGATTCTACAAGACTGCGTTGAGAGTCACATTCTTGGATACTAGATGGCGCTCTTAGTTTACGCTCCTGGGCACTAGATGGCGCCACACGTAGTCTCCAGCGTCAGGACACTCGCAATTTCGTCGTGCCGCAAGGCTGCCCCGCACTCGGCTCGCGGACCACTCGTTATATGTACACATATACCATGTCGATATATAACACTTATCACATACTGAGATTTTATCGTCCATGCTCGATAAAGCGCCGCGACGTTTTGTTACACGGAGTCGTCTGGAAAAAATATACAAAACATTGTGTAAATACATGCTTGCACTGCATCGGATAAAGTGACAAAATGTAAATAATAAATAAATATATAGGGACAAATACACTGATTGAGCTAGCCTCAAAGTAAGTTCGAGACTTGTGTTATGGAATACTAACTCAACGATACTATATTTTATAACAAATACATATATAGATAAACATCCAAGCCCTAGGACAATTTGAAAAAGGCCATTTTCCAACATGCCCCACTACGCCACGGAGGCCGACTAACAACAATAATATAACTATTTCACTTCAAATGCTTAAAAGTAATAAGTTTTTCCTAGAGTTAATCTTTAGGAGGAAACTGCTCTGCTTGTTTAGTACGGAGGTCAGTCGCAAGGCGAAAGTAAATGTTTATCAAGCCAGTTAACTATTTGTATAAGAAATGATATTTGTTGGATGCAAATACTTTGTCTACTATATTATTCTAGCCGAAGCCCGCGACTTCGGATGGACTTTATGTCTCTGGAAAATGCTCATCAAGCTGAACTACTTTTGCTAAGGCGTCATTTTTATATTTCATATAATTTTGCTGGACCATTATGGTTCTGCATCAGATGTTCCATTTTTCAAAATCATTTATGCCCTATTTGTTGCTCAGGCATAACAATAGTATTTGTTATATACAAAAAAAGTTTCATTCGAATCCGTCCAATCTTTCCGGAGATTAGCGTGTACAAACAGACAAACATTACTATATTGTAAATGAGAGAAAAATGTTCAGGCCCTCCTTTTTTTTAAATAGGACTATTTTTTCTGTTCACCGACTCTTTGACTTTAAGACTCACCGTGATACCACCATTTTGTTTTCTTAGGGTTTTTGTTGCATGTCTTAACATAAAAGGAATTGTCTGGTGGCCGCTTCTGAAATCACAAAAAAAAAGCAGAATAAGGCAGGTTCCTACAACTTAAATCCGATACTTAAAAAGTATCGGTAACTAAATTCGTCTATGTCGTTTCATTGTCATATATTAACCTTCTTATAACTACTCAGAATGGACACGATGGACAGACTGACGGACAGCACGGACAGGGCGGGTGACCAATCGGCAGTCAGTATCAACAGATGTGGTAGTTGGTTGCTATTGCTACATAGATTTTCCTTACAGCTACTCAGCATGGACACGATGGACAGACAGACCGACTGCACGGACAGCGCGGGCGACCAATCGTCCGTCAATAACCATAGATGTGTTGGTTGCTACATACCTTCTCCTTACAGCTACTCAGCATAAACACGATGGACAGACAGACCGACTGCACGGACAGCGCGGGCGACCAATCGTCCGTCAATAACCATAGATGTGTTGGTTGCTACATACCTTCTCCTTACAGCTACTCAGCATTGACACGATGGACAGACAGACCGACTGCACGGACAGCGCGGGCGACCAGTCGTCCATCAGTATCCACAGATGTGGTCTGGTCGTTGCTTGCTACATACCTTCTTCTTACAGCTACTCAGCATAAACACGATGGACAGACAGACCGACTGCACGGACAGCGCGGGCGACCAATCGTCCGTCAATAACCATAGATGTGTTGGTTGCTACATACCTTCTCCTTACAGCTACTCAGTATTGACACGATGGACAGACAGACCGACTGCACGGACAGCGCGGGCGACCAGTCGTCCATCAGTATCTACAGATGTGGTCTGGTCGTTGGTTGCTACATACCTTCTCCTTACAGCTACTCAGCATGGACACGATGGACAGACAGACCGACTGTACGGACAGCACGAGTGACCAATCGTCCGCTAGTATCCACGTATGTGGTCTGGTCGTTGGTTGCTATACATACCTTCTCCTTACAGCTACTCAGCATGGACACGATGGACAAACAGACCGACTGCGGTCAGACTGCATGGACAGCATAGGCGACCAGTCATCCATCAGTATCCACAGATGTGGTCTGGTCGTTGGTAGCTACTTGCTACATACCTTCTCCTTACAGCTACTCAGCATGGACACGATGGACAAACAGACCGACTGCATGGACAGTGCGGGCGACTAGTCGTCCGTCAGTATCCACAGATGTGGTCTGGTCGTTGCTTGCTACATACCTTCTCCTTACAGCTACTCAGCATGGACACGATGGACAGACAGACCGACTGCACGTACAACGCGGGCGACCAGTCGTTCGTCAGTATCTGCAGATGAGGTCTGGTTGTTGGTAGCTACATACTTTCTCCTTACAGCTATTCAGCATGGACACAATGGCCAGACTGCATGGACAGCATAGGCGACCAGTCATCCATCAGTATCCACAGATCTGGTCTGGTCGTTGGTAGCTACTTGCTACATACCTTCTCCTTACAGCTACTCAGCATGGACACGATGGACAGACAGACCGACTGCACGGACAGCGCGGGCGACCAGTCGTCCGTCAGTATCGACAGGCAGATGTGGCCATTGGAGTACACGTGGGGGTGTACCGGAATGTTGTTGCCTACGAATGTTACCTGTTGAAAAAAAGTTTTGATTGATTGCATATTTCTTGTAGCATTGTATTCGGTCTATAATATAAAAAAAAACGATGAATATGATCCGTGTGGTGATTATTGCATATTTCTTGTAGCATTGTATTCGGTCTATAATATAACAAAAAAAAAACGATGAATATGATCCGTGTGGTGATGGCAGAGTTGAATTCGATTTGTCACCACACCACATGACAATATCTGACAAACTGCACCGCCTATTTCTTAATATTTACTTCTCACTCTACCCAAAGGTTGACTGGAAGAGATTGCTACGCGATAAGTCCGCCTTTGTATCATAATTCTGCCTTATAAATTTTTTTCTGCTTTTTTTTTGTATTTTCTTTTGTTTACGGTGCAATAAAGAGTATTTGTATTGTATTGTAAGAGGCGGGTAAGAGATGTAAAGGAAACAAAGAACGGCCGGCAGTGTGCAAAAAGACTGTATACCGTCTACTATGATCATCATCAGGTCTTGTTTAGTCTCCATTGCAGCAGCACGACCCTCTACGATACGATTTGCCTTACACTCTCTACGCTAGCCAGACGGAATGAATAAGCCTCATTGATGTTTATAAGCTTTGTTTTGCTTGTATTTTCTAAGTCACTTTTTACGAAATTAAAGGGAATACTTGGTAGTGTTCCTATTCTACTCTACTGCTGATATGTCTAACTGTCTCTTGTTTCATGCGATAGTTACACAACAGATTTATATTGCATTTTTATCTCTGTAACAATGATGTGGGTATGCATCTTCTAGATACGTGACGATAAGATAACACCGCCGATAATGAAATTTGGTTGAGACAGACCTGTGTCACTTCCCGTTTAGGCCGGCCCCATACATACGGAATTCCGTTTCTAAATCCTGATTCGGAATTCCGAATCAGGATTCCGAACGCAGCAAATTCATACAAATCAATGACTGTACCACACACATACGGTAGCATTCCGTTCGGTTTTTATTTCCGTCAGGAATTTCGAATGAAGGCCTGTGCGTTCGGAATCCCGTTCGGAAAAAAACCGTTCCGAATGCACGTCTTCCATACATTTTGTTTGGGTCGCACCACACATTCGGAAATTCCGTACGGAATGCGCTCAGTGTGCGCCGCACGACCGTAGCGAGCGGACGTGTTGTAGTTTGAAACTTCATTGTACGTTTAATTTCCCGCGCAATGTCTGACATACGATATCTCATCATATCCGTATAAGCTTACACATGTTTATAGAACACTAATAATCAAGGTTACCACGACAGAGACCTTAAGGAAATGGCGTGGCAGGCCATTGCAGGCCGTGGCAGGACATATAATTAGGTATCCAAATATTTGCCATTAAAAAAATTTAACATTTAGACCTGTCAATTCATGTTTTCCCATACAATAAATACCCGGCATACTATTTTGTGGAAAATGTCATAATAGGTTGAAGGGAGTTCGAAGAACTCGTCAATACGAAGATAAAGATATATTTTTTAACAATAAATAGCAAAAATGCAATCGCTTTAATAAAATCATGGTCAAATTTCATTCAAATTTCATATTTCCGCACGCTACTAGAACGTCTGCGCTCGATAGCTGGCGGCTCTCGACTGAGACACGTCATTCCGTACGGAAAAAACCGTATGTGTGTGGTAGACGAACGGAATTCCGAGTCGATTCCGTACGGAATTCCGTATGTATGGGGCCGGCCTTATGTATCGAAAATATACCTACATTATTACTATGCGCGGGGCGACCACTCCAGAGAGGGAAATTCATGTCTTGAGTAATAAAAATGAAATTGGCTTGCAATGCACTTCTATAGGTATTTAAACAAAAAGGTGCAGAGTTCTGACGCGAGCTAAATTAAACCATATCGCTAACGACATTGAGTAGATATTCCTTTGAATTCCTTTGATGAGTACTTCTGTATGTGATTACTAATACTTATTCTGTAGTTAGTTAAAATAAATAAATAAATAAATATATAGGGACAAATTACACTGATACTCGCATACATCTATCAATACTATGAATTTAAAACGATTGAGTCGATGTTGATGCAATTTTCACTAATTATGTAGAGACAGTTAACCAAGGTTTTCATGTAAGTATATAAAATATACCCGAGGTGGGCCGCTATTCATAAGCACCAAGGAGCACTACTGTTTTGTTTACAAGTAGTATGTTAAAAACAACTGCAACATGTCATGCATATTTTTACATATTGAACACAAAAATGTATTTTTTTATACATCCATATATTTATAACTTAATGTCATTGAAAGTTTTGGGGTCATGTTTATGTGAATTTAACTTTAAGAACATGTCATTGGCATTCAGAAATGTATTTTTTTAGGGTTGAGCTACACCTGTCAGCACAGAGTAGCACTTTTGCATGCTGCTATCCTTTTCTATCGCTCAGAACCGTAATTTGCCGAAGGGGGAGGAGCGATGGAACGCATATAGTAGGGCCGGTACTATAGCGTGCCGTCGCTCTTTCTCGCCCTAGCTAAGACGGAGATGTACGATGTCCATCTCGTATTCTTTTCGTAAACATGTTCTCGCTTCGTTGTTGTGGTTGTAGTTCCTCGTAGTGGCGTAAAGGTCGCTACACCAGGCCAGGCCTGGGGTTTACTCCAAAAACGGCACATAAGACGGACATAACTAACTGCGTATCCGCGTTTCAGTGTCAAGCAAAATTTTGCATAAATGCATGAGGATAAAGTCTAATTTGGTTTGACACAGAAATAGGACGTCACTTTCGTACGATGAACGTTTAATTTTATGGAGTAATCCCCCTGTTACTTCCCGTTTAGGTATCGAAAATATACCTAAATTTTTACAAAGCGCGCAGCGTCCACTCCGGAGTGGGAAATTCAGTGCCATGAATCGTTTGTCCAGAGTAATAAGAATGAAATTGGCTTGCAATGGATTTCTAGATTTTCAAGGTATCTAAACGAAAAGGGGCCGAGTTCTGACGGGAGCTCAATTCCATTTCGCTAACCACATTGAGTATTTAGATATTTCTTCAAATTCCTTTGCTGAGTAAGACTTCTGTACCGTACTTTCCTTACCACCTTATTCTGTGGCCAAGGAAAGTTGGAATTGGAAATCTTATTAGCTCGATCAGTGTGATCTGTCCCTACATATTTATTTATTAATACATTCGACACATCGGCATCTCAAGGGAAATTCTCGTGCATGAATAAAAAAACAGACCTTGCGCAACACGTAACGTCGAAAATTAACATCAATGCGCGAAAAGTAGGAAACCGGCTTATGCAAATGTACGCTAAAAACAGCTCGCGATAAGCGTTATCGAAGATATCGCGATTTTATCATCTTCGAGTGGCGCCTGAATGAGAAAACGTATGTTGTATCATGTTTTAACCAGTGGCGGATTTACCACTAAGCTGAGTAGGCAAAAGCCATTGCTTAAAATTAATGCACCAATTTTAGTAGTTTTTGTAATCGTGATTTATTCATGTGTCATTACAATAATCATCTAATATAATAGCTGGCATAGCATCAATAGCTCAGGAAATTATATGGTGTCCATAATTCAAGTAACTAAAAATATTTTTTTCTTCATCTTCGAGCCGATATAACTCCGTCCCGACTGAGTTTACAAATATCATTCCTTTACAAATATTGCTTCTTGTATTTTTCTGTACAAGCACACAAAAAATGGTTGACCGCCGCGCTAAAAAGAAAAGGCACCATTCCTCCATACAAAATGGTCATTGTCCTTTTACGCCAATTACACCCCCCCTTCCTTCTATTATTTTCGTGCATTGCAATCGAGAAGGTAGAAAGAAAGCAATTTCACTGAACGCAGCTTAGGGGCGGCAAAATATAAATAGCCTTCTCGGCAAATGTGTAAATCTGCCACTGGTTTTAACCCCCACAAAGAGAGGGGTGTTATAAGTTTGGAGCTTATGTCTTTCTGTCTGTGGCATCGGAGCGCTCGAACGGTGAACTAATTGAGATGCGGTTTCTCTACGTAAAAGCAAGTTCCATGGCAGTGCAGTGGTTCTTAGCTATGTTTGATAAAAATCGGGGGTTTTGTAGTTTGTCTGGCAGCTACTTATATTAGTTAAATTATAGTATAGAGCCGCTTCCGATCGGTCGTTTTGGAAATCCTTTGGGGGGCTTATGTCCAGCAGTGGACTTCCTGTGGCTGATATGATGATGATAGTATAGAGCAATGTGTATTTTTAACCAAAATGCGTATAAGTACATCAAAACAGGCTGAACCTATTTTGATGCCCAACGAACTTAAAATTTCATGAATACGCTTATTCTTAATATCACCAAAATTAGATAGACGGTTCGAGAATTCACGGAACATACATAGATACAAACAAACATACATACATATAGGTATACAACAATGGTTTTCGCCCTAACATGAATAGTAGCACTCGCTCGCTTCACTAGTTCGGTCAAATTCCCATACGCAGGAGTAGGCCGTTAGTTTATAATAATTCCTATGTTTTAAATAAATAGTCTGTGCATAAACAATAATATAATGACAAAATTGCATGCTATGCTATTACGTGTGAACCTTGCGGCTGCATATTTAATACCTATGATCGGTGCTGCCTATACTGTCTATTGTTGTTGCATCAACCTGAATATTGTATACTCACTCGTAAATAAATAACTATACTAGTTCACTTGACATTTTCCACCTAACTACGATGTCATTGGATAAATTTAGATATCGACTGTGGTTGTATAGTATTGATTGATAGATAATACTGTGCCGTGGGCTTCGCTCCGTGGGAGTTTCGGGATAAAATCTAACCTATCGGTACAGCCGTCCACGCGTGATGTTGTTGTTGACCAAGGGATTCATTTATATATATAGTACCTGGGCGACCGAGCTTTGCTCGGTTATATTATATCATATAAAGTGCGCGTGAAAAGAAAAACGCATGAAAACTCGAAAACACGCGTTTTCCCAAACATAAGACTAATCTAGATCGATTGTTTAACCCCGAAAACCCCCATATACCAAATTTCAGCGAAATCGTTAGAGCCGTTTCCGAGATCACGGAAATATACATATAAATAAATATACAAGAATTGCTCGTTTAAGGTATAAGATATATATAATGAAACTTAAGTATGGTGTACGTATTATTGCTTTTCTCTGATTAGCAAATAATGACGAAAATACAGCGCATTTAAATTTTGCGTGACGTCGTTTTTAACCATCATCATCATCATCATTTTAGCCGCACAGCGTCCACTGCTGGACATAGGCCTCTCCCAAAGATTTCCAAAACGTTTCGTTTTTAACCAAAGGGAACGTAAACCCCCCCACGAAACTTCAAAGCGCTGTATTTTTGTACCTTGCTATACGAAAAAATATGGGTCAGTTATTTAAGGCTAATCTAGTTGACGGACTAAATAATATAGTTTTAACCCTGTCCACATCACTAAGGTTGTTTACACATCGCCTCTATGCATGACGAATGGTATATAATAACTTTTGTCTGAAAAAAAAAAACGACAAAGATACAGCGCGGTTAACTTTTGCATGACGTCAGGGCTAGGTACGATTTTTGCTCTGGGTGGCGGACTACGTATTGACCACTACGCCAAGGAGGTCATCATACTTATGCCAATAGCACAGATTACTAATAAGTAACTACGTAACCAATAGTTTAGTTTCTTCTCGAGTGTCTAAAATCTCCGCTGCGCTGCGCTCCACTCTGTCTGAAGTTCTGAACCGACCCTAAGACTCTGATATTGGCCTTTCTCATTAAAAACTAGATTGAGGAAACATAGAGATCCTTGATAGGTATCACAAGATCGTGATTCGTGGCAGTTATTAATTTTCCTCAATTAATTCTGACCATTGGACTCTATGATTAGATGGTTGTGTTGTGGAAATTGAAGATTTGTGCTTACAGTTACATTAACTATCGATACTATCGATAGTTTATGAAACGAAATACTATCGATAGTTTGCCTGTCGTCATCACAATGTCATCGATCGATACTATAGTTATCTTATGCCTTTAAACGAGCAATTATTGTATATTTATATGTATATAAATTTATTTCTGTGATCTCGGAAACGGCACTATCAATTTCGCTGAAATTTGGTATATGGGGGTTTTCGGGGTAAACAATCGATCTAGATTAGTCTTATGTTTGAGAAAACGCGTGTTTTCAAGTTTTCATGCGTTTTTCTTTCCATGCAGAATATGGGCGCTAATTTCGTCCTGCCGGTCTCTTTCTGTCTGGTCCAGTAGATTAAGACGCGCAGGGCAAGAAACAAGTGTTACGGGATCGAATCCCGCTCAGTGACTTAAAGTTTATTTATATATTTTTTAATTTTTATTGTTTTTAGAAAAGTTTAAAAAAATGTAGTCTATGTTTGAGATATAACCGAGCAAAGGTCTGTCGCCCAGGTACTACGATAGTAATGTTGGTTATCTTTTAATATACTAAAACAGTAAAAAAGTATGTCTGTACATTAAATATATTACCAAAAAAAAACGGGGCGGTAAAGTCATAGTAATAGAGTAAGAATAAAAAAAAAATACTCTGTCTCTTTGTACACGCTAATCTCCGGGAATACTGGACGGATTTTTTTGTTAAATAGCTGTAAAGCCTGGGCAACATATAGGGTATCATTAATTTTGGAAAATGGAACACCTGATGCAGAACCATAATGGCCCAGCTAAACTAAAAGAAATATAAAAATGACGCCTTAGAAAAACTTGTTCAGGTACATAAAGTCCACGCGAACGAAGTCGCGGGCTACAGCTATAATTAAAGCTTGAACATATCGTATCAAGTGAGAACGCAATTAATTATAAACTTGGCTAAAGTAAACGTGGTCAAAATTAATTTTATGATTTATGTATGAATTACATATTGTTTGGTAATTGTGTTTACTACGCGTAGTTTGTGTTTACATTGTGTTTCTGTGCTTTCTAATTACATTGTGGGTGTTACTTCGTAAACACTCTGTAGTCAATTAGCTTGTCAACTAAGAAATATAAAAGTGTTAAAAGTGCCTTTAATCGAAAATATAGACAATTTTAAGAAAGAGATTTAAATAAAAAAATTCTACGTGTTATCAGGATTTTTTAATACAATTTTAAACAAAACACCGGAAGTGACGACACACTGCAATCGAAGTTTAAATTTAGCGCCAAAAGAACAATGACATCTGTCAGCTGTCAATGTCTACTGTTTAAATTACCGTCATTATGTTGGTTGTTGTCAAGTTGTTGTGTTGGTAGATGACAGTGACAATGACACATAATACAGTGGTACCATTTTTAAAACGTGGAGTCACTAAACGAACGGTTTTTGTATGGAAAAACCAGTCATTTAGGTGACATCGCATTTCAAAAATGGCACTTCAGTACAGTACTGAAAGTGGAAATTGCCAACTTTACTCAAAAAATCTTCATCGTGACATCACTTCCTCAAATAAGGTTGACCTTGCTTGAAAATAAAGGTCAATGGGTTTTTTGCAAATATCTAAATAAGTAAGACCTTATTTTAAAATCTGATTTGAGAAAGCTTCTCCTAGAGGCTATTCCTCGAAACGGACTGCGAATCAGATGTTTTTGAAAATTACTTGACAAGCCAATTTAACAAGATATAGTTTAAAAAACTAAAATGCGACTATGAGATTTTTTAAACAAAAAGTACGTTTATCCCGTTACTTAAGGGTCCCCCGACCCTTTTTTTTACAACAGTTATAAAGAACTAAGCTAAACGAGCTCTTTCATTTGATAACCAACTATGATACGAATAACATTAATTTTTTTTAACCCCTGATAAATAACAGGGGTGTTCTAAGTTTGACGTTCATGTCTGTCGGTCTGTGTCATCGTAGCACTCGAACGGATAGAATAATAATTGCGGTGGTTCTTGGCTATGTTTAATGAAAATCGGTTCGGCAGATAAAAAATTAAAAACGTTATCGCTTGAAAGTCGGGGTTAGTAGTTTGCCTGTCAAATAATAGATGGAGTACGGATATTAATTTGACTGGAGTTCGTCCGCCCATCACAAGATGGCGTTTAAATATGAAACTATTAAAAGTCGGGGTTTTTTAATTTGTCTGGCAAATAAACTTGCACAATAATTCGTTTTATGACCTACTAGCTGCGCCCCGCGGAGAAAGCCTGTGTTAATCCAGGGTATCAGCTTCCTGCATACCAAATTTTATCAAAATTGGTTCAGTCGTTAGCGCGTCAAGAAGTAAAAAACATACATACACACAAACACATACAAACTTTTTTCTTTATAATATTAGTGTAATGATAGAAAAATTCCATGGAAAAAGCAGTAGTCATTATGAAAAAGTGGTCATTTTGGAAAAGTGTTCATTTTGATAAAGTAGGTATTTTGTACCTAATCGAAATTCCAAATCCTACCAGGCTTCTTCAAATAATCGGTAAACATAAAAGATCTCGACGAATTGTTAACCTCTTTTTTTAAAAGCCTTAAAAACACAGACATTATTTTCAACGACTCGTATTTATCTCGGATTGTTGTGTTGTAACTTGTAACACACGTACGATGAACCATGGAGATAAATACGAGCCGTTTACTTAGTAACTAATCTATCAAATGACGTGTGGGATAACCCAATTACTTATAATTAGTTGTAGTTATATTAGTTTTACAGTTCTTTGACACGCATATTATTTGGTATGTCATAGAATTAATATGAGTATTACGTACAGAACGGAATCTCCTAAGGTCCCGCGCAATATGCGTTCCCGCCCCCCGTCCCCGCACCTCTCCCCCGTTCTCGCCTTGTGGAGGGTGTTGAGCGGGCGACAAGGCAAGATATGATGACGGTTTCGCTTGAATTGCGAAAGCTCTAGGGCCACTGTGCTCCTCAATGAATTTGTAAACATCATTCACAAATTAATCATACAAAAAATGTACTGGAATTCAGTAAATAAACAGTGGACTAGTAAAGTTAAATAAAGATCGAATGGAGGCATCGGCGCGATACAACATTTTTCGTCATAATTGTTATCTGGCCTTTCTAATCCATCACTAATTCTGT
Source organism: Acrobasis consociella (assembly GCA_963555685.1). NCBI lineage: Eukaryota > Metazoa > Arthropoda > Insecta > Lepidoptera > Pyralidae > Acrobasis > Acrobasis consociella. The sequence continues at coordinate 1,932,320 of OY743114.1, forward strand.
CTAACAAGTCACAGTAACAATCCTTTTTACCATAAAACATAGACTAACTGAAGTTGCAATATAAGAATTAATATAAGGTCTAACAAAAAATATACTAGATTTTAATGGTGAATTCAGTCCGTAATAGTAAACAACTTTCTCCAAGGAACATAATTATGAACGATTTATGAAAAATCACTTGGAACAGCTGATCGGTCAACTTGTATTATGGGAGGTGAAATTAATTTTCATATTTTGATAAGTGCTTCTTGGAGAAAGTTATCCAGTATCATCAACTGAATTCACCCATAAAACAGTTTTATATGTATATTTTTTAGACCTGATATCACATCACACAGTAATGATGTCACTTTCATCTTAACCAGCATTCCAAGTATTCTTTGTTGCTATGATTTGATTAAGGACCATAATTACCACAGTAGACAATCATTCCGCTTGGTGATGGATAGACAGGAGTTTGGGAAGCTAATGGCCAACTTTCATTAATGGAAAGGCACTGCAAGAAGACTCCTTTTTTACATTTTGTGAAAGATGGTGGGACCCCTGAATAGACCATATAATATAAAAAATCCACGAGTTTTGATTGCTGTTAGGCCCACCATCTTAAAAGTTATATGTTTTCAAACAGGATTAAAATTGTGATTGTATCTTCTCTCCTTGCAATATCCCTATATGGGGTCAGCCTTATAAACTTTTGCACTGTTCTTGGCGGTTTTGCGTCATTTCTGGGGTATAAGACCCCACGTTTTCAAATCATTGAAGATGGTTTGACTCCAGGTGGTATAGAGGGTGTCCTTACCCTATCTTTTCCACCTGTATGTCCATTACTTTACAAATCTTGTGGTCTTCTCGGCGCAGTAGACGCCATTAACTCTTTAGGAGATTTTTCCTAAGTTTTTATACATAGTTTTTTGTGATGATATCAAAATTCCTGATTGTTGAAAAAATAAAGAATTTTTGAATTTGAATAAAGAATCAACAGATCAAATATTTGAGAAGTATTTTGATCAGTATTCCAAGGAACCATAGAGACAATATAATAAACACTTACCTCTGGGGAGTCAAATGGATACTTGTTTGTAAATTTAAATTGCAGTACAAATTTCTCTCCTTCATAAAGTGTGCCGGGGACTCCTTCCATGTGAACTGTCCACCTGTGTTAAAAGAAAACTTCTTAGAATATTCCTCAAAAATTGACTACAAAATAAATTACAATAGTAATATAGGTAGTAGTTAATAGTCAACAAATGGAAAAAAAGAAATACTTTTGATAGTTTGTTTTATTACAGTAAAAGCATTATATTAAATAATAATTACATACATACATATTATTACGCCTTTTTACCACAAGGGTAGGCAGAGACTATGGACCTCCACTTGCTACGATCCTGACAGACCTCTTTCGCTTCATCTACACTCATCACTCCAAGAATAATTAATGTATTCGCAACTAAAATCTCAAGTAAGAATAGAAAAGTGGGTATAAATTCAGTTCATATATAAATATGTAACTTACAGTGTTAGATTTTGGCTGGCCTGATCTCCGTCTACGGTGACTCCTGGAGGAGGTTCCTTCATCAAGGACATTAGTTCCTTTTGTAATCTCCGCTGCAACAACATTAGATCCTATTCAAATCACAGAATAAACAAATCTCGCAAGTATTTCGACAACACAACAATGAATTTTGTCAAAAATCCTTCGAAACAACTGTCATTTTATTTCACTATTTTGTGCAAGTAAGTCGTTATAGACACGTATTTTTATGAAAATTAATACAGTTATGCGCTTAATTTTGTAAATAACTTGCTTTTGTAAGCGCCAGAAACATGTAAAAATAATTATTTTTACTTACCTGAGACGGGGACATAGCCGCCATTGTAATCCAATTTAGACGTTTGGTGTTACTATAATTAATAAAAACATAAAAATGATGTCACGCACGAGTCGCACGACTCACGTCCTGTGATTTTTATGAGTTGATTATTTTTATTAATAAATTAGCAGCATAAAGTAATAAATCGAGTCATTAAAGTAAAGTTACTACAAAAACATATCAAAATCTAGTGCAAAAGCAATGAGCAGTTATTGTGTAATTTAATTTACTTTCTATAAGCGGCAACACTGGCAGCATAATGTCAAATATATTTTTTTACGTTCGGATACATACACAAAAATAAAAAGTGAATCGAGAATCAAAACCTTAGATAGACAACACTACTCGTAGCGTAGGCATTAGAATTTTCCACTTGACATTGACAACTTTGACATTGATTGCTTGTTTTCCTGATCAAAAGCTCTTTACAAATATCGGGTTTTCAGGATTTATGCAATTGAAAAACCCAGAAACAATTAAACAGTGCTTGTGGTTCTTATATTAAAGTTAAAAAATCCCTTTAAAATCTTTGTGTAGGTATTTAACCTCCGCAAGACAAAAATGTACTCAAGAAACTGGTTCAGATTTTACTGTTGACCGAGCTTGGATAAAAGGGCTGAAATAAGTGGTTTAATTGGCTAATTAGTGGGCAGGATGGTGTCCTATTTCAAGAAATCATCGGCGGAGTGGATCATTGACCAGCTAAATGTAGAAAACGCGAAGTTGTTGGCCTTTGTTTTGGTCATCGGATTTATTGGTTATCACGGCATACTTCATCTTAGATACGGTAAGAAGACTATGGAGTGTCGTTGTGGTACTTGCTAGATGTCTATACTCAATGGGAGAGGCCTATGTACTGCACTGCATTTTTCCATTGACTTCTCAAAGATTTTTTTACCACAAATTTTCAATTTAGATTCTTACAGAGCTACACATTTTATAGTACTTTTGATAGAGGCGGTTGCCTATAAGATATGGCTTAACATGGTGTGGTTGAAATCCCGACGAATTTAATCAATTCAATTTAGCTGTCAATCATCAGGTTAAGTAAAATATAAAAGCACTGCATCGCGCGTCACTTATAGATTTAATATTAGCGTCAGTTATAGATAATTTGTAACAACAGTAATGGTGATAACTCACATGCTGTGCTGACCCCACACAAATAGTGGGATAAGGATAAGGCAGAAAAAGTAACTATTGCAATGTATTCTCTCTGTGATAGTACATGGCGTCACAGAAACTTCTAGACGACAACAAGTCAACTCAGACACTTTTTTCTAAACCTCAAAACAAACATTTTCTAAGGGATTTGTATGAAAAATGAAAGCTTGACATCATGCTTTTTAAAAGTCAAATAGCAATCTGAATATCTGCTTTTCTATATTAACAAATCTAAAATTATGTTGAAAATGGATGTGATGAATGAAAAGTGACATTATTTTATGATGTTTTATTATATAAACTGTACCAAATAATTTATTTTTTACCCAGTCATGTACCCAATATAAAATATAATATTAATTAATGACTGCACAGAATAAAATTAATATAAGTACCTATTACATGCGGAAAGATCCCGTGCAATATCCCTGTTCCCCATTCCAGCACCTCTTCCTCATTCTTTCCTTGTGGAGGGTGTTGAGCAGGTCTAAGTTGCCTGAAAGACGTGGATGAGAAAAGGTCAAGATTAAACGAAATAGCATGCATTGTTAGAGGCCTATACTCAGCATTTGATATTAACCTTTGAGCCGCACATTGGCCGTTGCCAGCTGAAAGTACTTAGTGACATTTATTTTATTTTAACATAGCTTTAATCTATTATTACAGTGTAAGCCAATACAATAGAGAAACAATTAATTACTGTAACACATTACATACAAAGCCATTGTTCTGAATTCGCTCAGAAACAGGCAAACAGGTCTATTCTTCTGGCAATCCGGTTGAGTTTGCGCAGCGCGTGGGTCATCAGGGCTTTTCTGAGGAGCTCGGTGCGAGCTCTGGGTACAGAATTTAATGGTGGCTGGTGGCGGCGGCGCCTGACGTATCCCTTGGAACACTAAGCCTGTATTTTCCAGTGGTTGAAAGGTTAATGGGCTGAACAAGTGTAATTATTTTCACAGGTCCCGATTCTTGCACTTGGTTGCTGTCATCGGGACGGTACAAAGGTGACCATGAGTGGCAGCCCTATGGATGCATGTTGCACAGATACTCCAAAACGTGAGTAACATTAATTTTCATATTTAGAAAAGTCCCGTACTGTTGCCGTGTGGTTTCCGGCAGAGTAGAATAGGACCACTCCAAGTCTTTCCGTGGATGTCGAAGAAACCGACTTAGGAAACAAAGTTTGTGAACATCAAATATTTATATGGCCTTTTTCAAATTGTCTTGGGTCTTGGATGTTTATTTATATATGTATTTGTTATAAAAAGTCTCGAACTTACTTTGGGGCTAGCTCAATCAGTGTAATTTGTCCCTATATATTTATTATTCATCAATGAGACCTCTGCAACCCAAATGGACAGCGTGGAGAGTGTAGGCCAAATCCTGTGGCTGCTCTGGCCAAGTATGGCTCTGGTCAGAGAGGGTCGTGCTCCTGCAGTGGAGACAAAAAAACCTTAGACATAAATATTAGCTATTTTTGACCAAGACGTTTTTTCTATCAAATTTCCATAAAGTGTCAAATGAAAAGTTTAAAAATCTCTAATTGCATTAATTGCTTTATCTAGTTTTCTTTTTGTATCTCATAGTGATGCGCGGCGTTGCCTTCGGTACCTAGCTTTTTGGGGGAAGTACAACAGTTTCGCCTTTATTGGAGACTCGAGGCTGGAACAGCTCTATGAATACTTCATAGGTGAGTGCTTTTTGAAGTTATACTTCTTTTGGCGCGATTGGGAAAAATGATGAGAGTGAATTTTTAAGATGCGCGCGCACACCGACAAAAAAAAAGCAACAGTATGAACTTAGCCCACGATCTGGCTGTACTTTTTATACTTTATCTATGTGCACATCAAAGAAGTATAACTTCTAACGCGTGTACATAAGTACATATACTCTTTTTTTATTTTTTTATTTTTGTAATACTTGGCTTTGTGTACACCTCTCTCTCTTTTTGAGTGTTTTAATAGCTAAAACTGGTGACAGATTTTTCGAACTGTCTAAAGGCATCTGACGTAGCTCAATGACCCTCATATAGTGACAACTATTTGCGCACTAGTTTAAAAATGACACACACTCAGGAATATACATTTTCAACTAGTACCACTGGTGAAGCAAAACATCGTGAGAAAACCTGCACACTAGTTTACTGTGTGTGATTATTTCACACTAATGAACTAGTGTGGACAACTTGCACACTAGTTCACTTGTGTGTATAATAATGATTACACACAAATTAACTAGTGTGAACAACCTACACACTAGAGAACTAGTGTGTGTGAACAATCTGCACACAAGTGAGCTAGTGTAAATAACCTGCACACTAGTTAACTAGTGTCCTAGTTTATAGTACTCTGTGCTAGTGTATACAGCAGTGGTTCCCAAACTTATTTTGTCTACTGCCCACTTTGAGAATAAATATTTTTTTAGCGCCCCCATTTTTTCACCTATTTAAAAACCACTATAACTTCAAATTAAATTAATTAATTATTGTGACCTAAATATGTATATTAACGGAGAATTCTAAACGAAACTTTTACTATAACCCGCAACTTGAAACCTGAGCGCAGTAGGTAACATACAACGGTGCTTAGGTCTCAAGTTAACTCTTACGGGCTCCACCTGCCAATAAGAATGATTATTGAAACGCAACTTTATAGTATTAAAACAGAGTATCTTTTATTAAAAATATAACTAAAAGAAACGGAGCGACCGATTGACATGATTTTCATTTTTTCTATATTCAATAAAATAGGACAGATATATGAACTACGCGGAGAGAAATATAGAACTGAGTTTGAGCAATCTTTTAATTCATATTAGTTGATGTTCACAAGTTGTTGTTGAGAGTCGAAAGCTCTTGCAGTCGTTGTTTAAGAGGCCTCCTAGCTAAATAAAGCTCCTAGCAAAAAAAAAAACATTTTCTTTCTGGATCTCTTACCGCCCCCCTTGAGACCTGCAGCGCCCACAAGGGGGCGTTATCGCCCACTTTGGGAAAGACTGGTATACAGTATTGAGTACAGTACTTAGACATAAATAGAATAGCTTACTAGCTATTCCTCTCAATTCAAACCACAGCTATGCCGTGATATATAAAGAATACTTACTTAAAAATAACCGGCCAAGTGCGAGTCGGACTCGTGCACGAAGAGTTCCGTTATTTTCCATTATCTATAAAAAATCAAATTTGTTGTATGGGATCCCCACATAAATATTTATTTTATTGCGTTTAGTATTTGATGTTATAGCTGCAGAAAATTATTATGTTCTGTAAAAATTTCAACTCTCAAGGTATCACGGTTAATGAGATACAGCCTGGTGACAGACAGACTGACGGACGGACGGACAGACAGTGGAGTCTTAGTAATGGGATCCCGTTTTTATCCTTTGGGTATGTAACCCTAAGAATTAAAATAGTGTTGGGTTTCTAGCCGCATCGCCTAAACATGTTTTGCATTTTCGCGCATTTCCTCGATCGTACTACGATCAGCGCGGGAAGAAAAGCAGCTGGTACATTCTGGTAATCTTTTCTCCCAGACCAGCATGGAAATAAAAAAAATCTGTAAATAAACGTTTTAAAATTAAATCACAAAATTATAACACGTCCGCCATTACCATATTATATATATTTAACACTGACTCTTCTAAACCTAATGCCATAGTAGTTAAGGTTGATTTTTGAATGGCTGAGGACAGCCTGACCTTATTTGATAATCTTGACACTTCCAAGTTAAATCGTTGTAAAGGCGAGTGCAAGAAGGTTGATTTTTTTTATTCATCGACATAAGTACTCTTCCACGTTGACTAGGGAATCAAACCAGTGTAATTAATATAAAATAACCCTGGTTTGTTTCCCCAATCAATAAATTTTTTATTTATTGCGGATATTTTTATATTGCCCAGCTAGGGCAAGTTGAAAAATGGCTTTTTCAAATTGTCTTGGGTTTTGGGTGTTTATTTGTATATATGTATTTTTATAAAATATATCGTTGAGTTAGTATCCCAAAACACAAGTCTCGAACTTATTTTTACTAGCTCAATCTTTGTGATTTGTCCGTATTCTTTTTTTTTTGGAACGAAGTTCCTTATCGCGCGTTGCGAAAGGAGGCTAGACGGAAAAGATTAAGACCAAAAGTTGTAACGACACTTTTTGCTATAGTTGTAAGCTGTGCGGCGTGCGCGTGTTTCTCTGTCTGTCTCTCTCTCTCTCTCTCGAACTTCGTTCCATCCGGGTGTCCCTTGACGGCTCTCAAGTGTTTTTTAATTAATTTATTATAAACATTTATCGTGTCATAAGTTATCTGTATTATCAATTATGTAGAATGTACAAAACAAAATAAACAGAAAAATAATGAAAGACGTCAAACGTTTGCAGAAATGACTGGGACAGAAAAATATGTAAAATCTAAATCAGTCATCACCTATATTATGTGTATTATGTAGTCGTGTGTACCGATGCTAATACTCGATTAATCTTTAAAACGACTTGACCCTCGACCTTTGAGTATCCATCATTTCGCATCATATCTCAGTCAGCGAATCAAACCCGTGCCAGCATGACGTACAAAATTTTAATACTTTGTGCTCTCATCACTATAGCACACAGCAAGAGCGTTTTAGTCGGCCAAATTTACGAAAATGGCGGAGTTGTTAAAGTGCACCAACAAACAGTCGAAGCGTCAGCTTTTCCACTAATGAAGAAGGTGCAAGAAGTTAAATTCGAGTATCCGGTGCATGATAGGAAGATCAAGGGGATCGCTATTAAGGACTTGGAGAACGGACTCGCGGAACCCTCGATAACCAGAGGCGGGATTGGCTTCGATTTTGTGAACATCAAGTTGAAGAGTGAGAGGGGATCCGGTTTTCAGTTTTTGATCGAAATCTACGCGTGATTACGTATTTTTGTTTAGATTTAACGTGTAAGGTGTGATAAATTGAACCATAGCTTAATGAAACTCAAACAACACACAAAATGAAAACAATTTTTTCAATTTTTCACTTTAATTTTAATGTGTTGATCCAGGGTCAGCATGCTGCATATCAAATTTAACCAAAATTGGTCCAACCGTTACCGCGTAAAGAAGTAACAAACATACACACATACACACACTCTAATTTTTGACTTTATAATATTAGGTATGTCCCTTAGATGTTGTATATAAGGTGCACAAAAAGGCGGAATAATTCTTGAAGGGCATCAGCTCAGTCCGTGATATAGAATAGCTTGCCTGGAAATTAAATATCAAAATAAGTAGTGGAAAGGTTTGAGCGGTGATATTTTTCAAACATTGTCAGTCAGTTTTGATATCTACAAATAAGGACATGCGCCAAACGCACTCGCGTCTCACGAAATATTTCGCCTTGACTTTGATAACCTTTCGCATTTAATTAACTCGACTTCTTACGTTTAAGTAGATGCAATTAATACACAAAGGATGACACTGTAAAATGAGTGCCCAAAAGAAAGAGAGAAATTTATTTATTTAAACTTTATTGCACAAGAGAAAGTGTACAAATGGCGGACTTAACGCCATTGCGTTCTGTGTCAGTTAACCATAATTTGTTATCTATAGAGTTATTTGGTGGTTATGGTTACACAAAGCATCTAATATTTCTCTATTCGAAACAAGTTTAGTATGAATGATAAATGGTATATATAATGTGATCTACTCCTTATAAGACACGGTAAACTTTGCTTACAAACATGACCTCACGCATCGGACCTCTCTGTCTTCCTGTCCCCACTTCGACCATTCGCCTCAGTCCTCACATAATCTCTGCATCGTACACAATCAAATCAAGATGTCGCATAAAATCTTAATATTCTGCGCTCTTATAACCCTAGTTCACTGTAAAAGTGTATTAGTTGGTCAAGTGTACGAAAACGGAGGTGTTGTTAAAGTGTACCAAAACACATACGAAGCGACAGGGATCCCTTTGCTCAAAAGGGAGCAAGAAGTAGCTTTCCAGTACCCGTCGAGTGACAGAAAGATAAAGGGCATTGCGATAAAGGACTTGGAGAATGGTCTCGCTGAGCCTTCTATTACGAGAGGCGGAATTGGCTTCGACTTTGTGAACATCAAGTTGAAAAGCGAAAGAGGCTCCGGATACAAGTTTCTGGTTGAAGTTTACGCGTGATTGTTTTTGTTCAATTTTCCTGGTGATTATGTATTTTTTGTGCTGGATTGAGTAAATGTTATCGTTTTTATAATTTTTTTGTTTTAATTTATTCTATTTAAATATAGTGTCATATTTGGTTTAAAAACAAAATTATAGGAAGGTATCTGGAAAAAAATATTTTTGATTAAAATGCTTACTAAAAATATTTTACTCTGTTATCTAGTTAGTTATTACCTACCAGAACTTTTGTAGCAGAAATTTGTGAAACTGTTGTAAAATGCTATTCATACTGTAAATATGGATGTATGATGTTTGTTCCGTTTACATGTCAAAACGGCTGAACGGATGGGAATAAAATTAGGCATGAAGATTAGCTTATTACCTGCATTACTAGGATGCTTTTTATCTCAGAATAATGTTAAGTACCCGTGGGATTTTCAAAAAAATTAGATACCATGTGGACAATGCCGCAGGCATCGGCTAGAATTATATATTTTTGAGAAAATAAACTATATAAAATAAAATTTTAAAACTCTTAGAACTCGCTACCTAAGAGTTTTAAAATTTTTGTTGGACATCTAGTTATTGCTTTTTGTGAACTATTATTGAATGTACGCAACAAATATTTGTCAATTTTCTTCTTTTCTTAAAAATAGTGGTCAAGACATTGGCCTTATAACTCGGAAGTCGCGGGTTTAATTCCCACGGGAGACATGTATTTTTAAGAAAGTTGTCCAGTAACCTGGACTGAATTCAATATTTTGTTAGAAGATTTTGTATTTTATATCTGTCACGGCTCAGTCAGCTAGACTTCGCGAGTCACCCTAAACCCGTTCAAGTATAACGTATAAAAAAGTTGCCCAGACAAAAAAGTTGTTCAATTAAAAAAAAAGCGTTTTTATACCGACCTGTAGGCGAGAACAGCCGGACAGACAGATAGACAGACAGACAGACGGACAAAAGAATTTTCGGCTAATCTCGAAACTAAGACGCTTCGCTCGCTTCGCTCACTCGGTCAAAAAAAATGAAAGATCGCGGCTTGATAACCTCCTTTTGGAAGACTGTTAAAAACGGCAGGGAATATATACAGGCTATAACAAAATATACCAAAAATAGATACCTATTGTCAAACGATTTTGTTATTTAAACAACACTCACTGACGTACCGATCTGTTCGGGAGCATTCCATGGGCCAAATATTCTTTGGGTGAAAAGTTATACGGCAAAACATTCTGTTGGTTAAGCATTTACTAACGGAAAATTATGTCGGCGAAACGTTCGTGAGTGAAAAGTCCTTTCGATGAAAAGATTCTGTTGTTGATCAGTTGATCATGGACTAATCAAATGTTGGTAAACCGTTTCAGTTTCAACAATTTTCATATGATATTTTGCTAAACAAATATAGCACTGGTGATATCATCAAATTACTAACACATACATAAACAACACTCACTGACCTACCGTTCTGTTGGGGAACAGTCCATAGGCCAAATATTGTTTGGGTGAAAGTTATTGGTCAAATCATTCAGCATTTACTGACGGAAAATTATGTTGGCGAAACGTCCGTGGTGGAAAAGTCCTTTCGACGAAAAGTTTTGTTTAAAGATTCTGTTGTTGATCAGGTGATCATGGACCGATCGAGTGTTGGTAAACCGTTTCAGTTATTCAGGCCATGGTATTTTGCTAGACAAATATATCACTGATGATATCATCAAATTACTAAGAGATACATGTCAGTCATACGCTATTTGTCGGGGCGATATTGAATGATAACAAGGTCGTTTATTTATCGTTCTGTTTACTACTCGTACAATTGGGTACTTTCCTGGATCAGAAATAAATTATTTGGTACGTTTAAGAAAATAAAACGACACTAAATAATGTCACTTTTTATCGTATCCATTTTCAACGTGATTTTAGGTTGACTACCATGCTGGTCTGGGAGAAATAAAAAAACTTAGAATGTACCAGCTGCTTCTCTTCCCACGCAGATCGTAAAAGCCGATCGAGGGAATCCTTGCGGCCCTGGGCTCTGCATAGAACCGCAAGACCCAAAATGCTCTGTCTGCCCCATTAGGGATAAAGACGTGATAGTATGTATGTATGTATGTATTTAGGTTGATTATTGCAGAAAACTGATATTCAGAGCGCTATTTGACCCTAAGAAACTAAGACGTCATTAATCTGTCATCATCATCATTATAGCCGCATAACGTCTACTGCTGGCTGGACATAGGCCACACCCAAAGATTTCCAAAATGACCGATCAAGAGCGGCCTGCATCCAGCGCTTGCTCAGGTCTATTTTTCATACAAATCCGATTAGATAGAAAATGTTTGTTTTGAGATTTGGCGTTTAGTAAAAAGTATCTGATTTGAGCTGTCGGAAAGTATAGAATTTAGGTTATTTAGGGATTTTCCAACTGAGAGGCCGGCCTTAATGAGAGTGGACCACTGACCTCCATATAAACAAGTAAGCTGGACCTATGATTAGCCGGGCCATAGTGAGGCGATTTGATTTTCGCCATTTTGGCGCTGATCGTAGGCATTCGTAGCAGCGGGTGGGGACAGAACTAATATTACAGATGGGACAATGACATCGATAAGTCATTTCCGAATTAGTTACGTCAGATTTAGTTCTCTTCCCACGCATTGGGGGCGCTTCAAATAGGCACAATAAAGAGCTGTCATTTCTTAGGGTATCATAGGTCCAGCGTACATGTATTTATGGAGGTCAGTGGAGTGGACTGTTATGTATTACTCAAGGGCTGGTTTATTATGTCGCCGTTAAATACAATTTGTAGAAAGACCTTTAAATTATTTTATGAATAACCTTTCAAAGTAATTGCGTTAGTCCACTAGTTTTGAAACGAGTTTTTGAAAACCGCCTAAATATCTGTACAGTAGTTTCGTAGTAGCGTGAACGTAAATACAGACAGACAATTTTTTTTCTGTTTTTTTGTGTTCAATTAATCTTTTTTTATCGCCCACACTCCATTACTATTAATTGTATGATATATTTCAAGCTGGTCGGAAAGAAAAGAAAAATCTGAGAATGTACCAGCTGCTTCTCTTTCTGCGTAGATCGTAAAAGCCGATCGAGGAAATAGGCGAAAATGTGAATCATGTTAATAGGTGATGCGGCTAGCAATCTATTAGCTATCACTATTTTGATTAGTTATTCCATCTTATCATCCCCCGTCAGGCTAAAAGTGGCCTTTGGGTCTTGTGGCCTTTGGGTCTTGTGGCCCTGGGCTTTTGTGCTTAGAGCTGCAAGACCCAAAAATGCTCTGTCTGCCCCGCAATAACTTTTAAACTGCTGAACCGATTTTCATCAAACATAAGCTAAGGACCACCGCAAGAGAACATGCTTTCACGTAAAAACCGCATCAAAATCGGTCCATCAGACAGACCGGCAAACATTAGCGTCAAGGCGCTTAATGAAGAGTATGTATGTAAGATTATATATGTATATATTTAACCAGATGTCTTAAAAACCCGATTGGACCTGGACTCATCCTACTCCACGATAGACCACCATTCTCCGAACTACACCTACGAAGACTCGAAGCTGAAACTGTCCGTCACCTTCATTTGGAGCAACGATGTCTCCAGGACTATGGTGGAGCAGTTCAGGAAGTGGTGAGTACATTGGATTTCATCTTCACCATCATTATAACACTTAGTAAACAAGATTATATGGTAAAATAAAATAAATCGTGGGAAAAAATGTAGCAGCGTGGTTCCGTATATTTATAGTAGTTTACTTATAGACCATCATTTTAAACAACTTTTCCCAATAAATGTATATCGTTATATACAAAAAAAAATTTTTAGGTTTTCGTAGAAATCGAAGTGGTCATGTGATATCATTACTATGGAAAATGAAAATAATTTTTTCGTATTTCGATATACATTTATTGGGAAAAGTTGTTCGAAATGATGGACTGAATTACCCCTTAAAATATTTGTACTTAATAAAAAAGGACATTGTATATGTTTATATCTATACATATAATAAAACAGTAAAAAAAGTGTGTCTGTACATTAAATATATTTCCAAAAAAAAAATTGGGGGCGATGGAGACGTAGTAATAGAGTAAGAATTTAAAAAAAAATGTCTGTCTGTTTGTCTGTTTGTCTGTTTGTCTGTTTGTCTGTTTGTCTGTATGTCTGTTTGTCTGTTTGTACACGCTAATCTCCGGAAATACTGGACGGATTCGAATGAAACTTTTTTTGTTATATAGTTATTAAGCCTGGGCAACATATAGGGTATAAATGATTTTGGAAAATGGAACGCCTGATGCAGAACCATAATGGTCCAGCAAAACTATAAGAGATATAAAAATGCCGCCTTAGTAAAAGTTGTTCAGCCTGATGAGCATTTTCCAGGGACATAAAGTCCACGCGAACGAAGTCGCGGGCTTCGGCTAGTACCTTATAATCTAGTTTATAATATATTTTTTACCCAGTCCACATCCCTAGTCCGGTACTTTGCTCATAGAAAAAATACGGGACCTTATTGTTGAATAATCTATACTCCATTTGGTTAGGTATTTAAATAAATGTAAACAATCTTGACATGTCTTTTTATTGAAATATACACTTTATAAATCAATACCTAACCTACTAACTCCCGTGCTGGTCTGGGAGAAACGAAAAAACTTAGAATGTACCAGCTGCTTCTCTTCCCGCGCAGATCGTAAAAGCCCTAGGCTCTGCATAGAGCCGCAAGACCCAAAATGCTCTGTCTGCCCCATTAGGGATAAAGACGTGATAGTATGTATGCATGTGTGTATAAATCAATAATTTTGCTAATTACAAAGTAATTATGTTATAAATTATAAATTACATAATTACTTTGTAATTTGCAAAGGTATTGATTTATAAAGTGTATATTTCAATAAAAAGACATGTCAAGATTGTTTACATTATTTAAATACCTAACCAAATGGAGTATAGTTGGCAGACTAAAAATATATTCTGTATTCTGCATATTTTACAGGCAACGCTCCAAAGAGCCCCCCTCAGTAATAGTAGCGACCACAGGGCTCCAGCTCCTCAAGACACGCAACACGACCGACCTGGTCATCGAGGAATACAAAAGGAACCTTACGCACTTGGTGCAAGCCATAGATTCGCTTGCAGCCAGGAACACGCAGGTGCTGTGGAAACTGATCGAGCCAGTGGAGACCACCAAGTTGAAGAATGACTACTTGAGGATAAACAATGCGGACATTGACAATTACAACAGAGCTGCTGTTGAGGTAAAGACATTGAAATATTCTAACGCTATTCATAAATTTACATTAATTAAATCAGTGATTCGAGTTTACTACAGATGTTTTAACTCACGAGCGCTCCTAAACCATGATTGTGTTTGTTAATACATACAAACATACATATTTTAACGCCTGTTTCCCATGGGGGTAGGCAGAGACTATGGATTTCCACTTACTACGATCCTTGAAAACCTCTTTTGCTTCGTCAACACTCATAACTCATAACATTTGTTTATTTATTTATTTAATTAATCTTACACTATCCTGACAGGCTTACCCAATATAATAGCATACAACTATATTTTATCTATTATTACTCACATTACACAAAACAAATAAAACTGCGTTTTTTAATTAAATCAAACGTGAGACACATACATTATTAAAATGAGTTGACAGGTTACTCACGTATAGAGTCAGCTACTGTCAACATGTTCCGACCTCATCCGGAGCTGGCGACTCGCGACAGTCGCGACACACTCAGTGGTGTGGTGTACGGACCTTTAGTCACATCCGCCCAGATGAAGACCTCCTGATGAGGTCGAAACATGTCAGCAGTTGCTGATTTTAGTGATTCCTCTGTATCTACTTTCAGATCCTAACACACAGCGCAGCCAAAATATGGAGTTCCCCACGCTTAGTCTCAAGTGGGGCCGCCTCCGCTGACGGACTCAGTCTGAGCGATACAGCGCTCAGGCACTCTGCTCAGATTCTGCTCAACATGTTCTGCAACGACCACATGAACTTTAATGACGGCTCATGTTGCGCTGAACCAGAACCGTACACTCAGTTGCAGATCGTCACGTTCGCGCTATTCCTAGTGTGGTGAGTCTCATTACTAAGCACTTAAGAGTTTGCTCAGTTAGCAGACGGACTCAGTCTTTTTTCAGTTTTAATGATTTGTATGAAATATAAAAGCGTGACGTCAAGTGACATTACTTTGTGACGTTTTGTTATCAGTACAAAATAATTTATTTTTGACCCTGGATACTTCTTCTTCTTCTTATCGTGTGTGTTAGTGACTGTGTGTGTGTGTTAGTGAGTGTCAGAGTGTTTAGACCATCTTAAGGGCCTCGGACATGGTATCGAACCCGCGATCTCCGGGTATGAGCCGAACGCTTTAACCACTACACCACGGAGGCAGTTAACCATGGATACTACCCAATTGGGTAGATGACTGTGTCATAAATAAATTATTTGGTACAGTTTATAAAATAAAACGTCACAAACTGTCACGTTTTATTGATCATATCCATTTTCAACGTGATTTTGAATTTATTATTGCAGAAAAACTGATAACAGGAGCACTAATTGACTTCAAGAAGCTATGACGTCACGCCGTGCTTTTTATTACCAATCTTTGTATTGATGTTAAGAGTCCCCTTACCCTAGACCAAAATACAACTTTCAAATTTATTTCAAAACGACATGTCCGATTTCGACAAAATTTTGTAATTTCAAAGATATTGCAATTATCTAGGTTAATTACTGGTTTCCAACGGTAAAAATATGAACTTGAAATAGAATATAGTGTTATTTATCATTTTTGACCATCAGTATGGGAAACTTCTAAATCGTTATATTTTCTTTCCAGTTCATAATTTTACCTTAGGAAACCAGTTATGAACCTAGATAATTGCAATTTCTTTATAATTACCAATTTTTAGCGGAATCTGACATGTGGTTTCAAAATTAAACGTAGACTACGTTTGTATGGAGAAGTCTAGGGTACTCTTAAGAAAAAAGTATTTGATTTGACTTCTTTTAAACTAGCGGATTCTAAAGGGCCCTTGTTTTATCTAGCGCAGTGCTCGCTGCTATAAAGCGGGCGTGGATATGGTCGAAGACCTTCCAGCAACGGGCTATGGGGTACCGGCTCGTGTCAGGGGGCCCGGGGGCCCTGGCCGCGGGCCCCGGCGGCACCAGCTCTCCCGTCTCGGCCTTGGCGAAGCTGGGCATGATAATGACGTATTTCTACCTGTGTGACCGCACCAATTTCTTCATGAAGGAGAACAAGTACTATTCGGAGTGGAGTTTCTGGCTTCCGGTCGGATATGTCTTCGCTCTCGGTTTGTTCTTCACGGATGATTCGAGGTCTAGCAAGTGAGTACGTTTTGCTTTATTTATTTCATGAACCTATATTGTACAAATCCATACTAATATATAAAGCTGAAGAGTTTGTTTGTTTGTTTGTTTGTTTGTTTGTTTGAACGCGATAATCTCAGGAACCACTGGTCCGATTTGGAAAATTCTTTCGGTATTAGATAGGTCATTTATCGAGGAAGGCTATAGGCTATATTGCATCACGCCCGCGACTTCACACGTGTGGTAACGCGGGCGAAGCCGCGCGCTGTCTCTAGTAGAGAATATGCAGGTTATTTTTTATTTTCTTAATAAAATCCTAAATGATTACAGTAAACAAATATGAAAATAAAATCCTTAATGATTACAGAAAACAAATATGAAAGAATTTATAAAATATCTTAAACAGCGACGAATTTGTGATACTTTAAAGTTTTAAGTAGAAAGAGAAAGTCCGATATGGACGGGTTGACGTCAAAGTCCATATCTTCTATACATTTGCCTTAGAAAATAGCGCTTTTGCGAGTGAGATAGACATATTTTCGTTTTATAAACAATTTTTGTTCTGTTTTTACTGTGAGTTACCAATTTTTTTGAATATTTATGAATAAACTGGTTAGATAACACATATTTTTTGCCATGCATATTCCCTATTGTACAGAAACAATAGAGTTGGCGCAAAGTTTTAGCGTCATATTCATAAATATGACCTTTAAAATCTGTCAAACAGTAAGACATAAATATATGGAGTGTGTACTTTTAATGAACTTGACAAAAATCGAAACTTCTGAAATATGTAGCATTGTACTAACTAAATAATTGATTTAAGATTTTTTATGAATAATGGCGGTTAATTTTTAATCAGATCATCCAATGATTACTTCGTTGGTATAAACATTGTGTGTTTTTGATACGCGTAACATTTTGTAACTCGTGTTTAATACTTTGTCAATTCATTAAATAAACTATTCAAAAGTTTTTTGGACAAAAGTCCAGCCAATGCCTTTCCTCAATAATTATTAAATGAATAGAAAATCCGCATAAAATTGATGTTTTTAAAAAAAAAACCTTTCAATCAGCGGTTCCAAAATAGTTTTTTTTTTACCGCCATCGGGGAATGTCTTCATTTGACCTATTTGTTATTTCAAAGATATTCAAAAAGGATTGAAACTTTTTTGTATTCTTTTTTTTTAACAAAAATACTTTTTTTAGAGTCCTCCACCGCCAGCAAACTGACGAATGGAAAGGCTGGATGCAACTAGTAATACTTGTATACCAAGTGACCGGAGCGAGCAAAGTACTCCCCATATACATGCTAGTACGCGCTTTAGTATCCGCGTACTTATTCCTCACTGGGTACGGGCATTTCTACTACACGTGGAAGACCGGAGACACTGGATTAGTACGCTACTTCAGAGTGATCTTTAGACTGAATTTCTTGACCGTGGTGCTTTGTCTGACCATGAACAGGCCGTACCAGTTCTACAGCTTCATACCTCTAGTCTCATTCTGGTACACTTTGGTGAGTTTTTTTTTTTACATACATACTTTTTTTGTATATTTTTTTGAGATGCCAGTTTGTGACGTGGTAAGTACAATGGTTTGAATGGAGCATTGAAAAGTGCGTAAAGTCATTATTAAAAGTCAGTCGTTAATTAAAATCTTGCCAGACATTGCATCAGATATAAAAAAATAATTAATGTACGTCCATAGTATACATTACGTGTAATGTTTAGTTATTTTTAAATTATTAATTATTCTAAAGAAAAACCACTGATACTAGCGTTTCGCGACGACCAGAAGAAACGCCGAAAGAAACTCATTATGACAAGAAGTTGATCTGATAATGGTAACACCAACGAGTATTATATTTAATGTCTTGAAAAATGTAGTAAAAATAAATAAAAAAAAGAGAAAAAAGAAAAAAAAAAGTTTTTGTTCGTTTCTTTTTTTCAAATAACTTGTTTTTCAGATGTTCGTGATCTTCGCCCTCCCACCACACATCACTCAGTCCTCCACGCACACACTGGAGTCCAAACCGTATCAGTACCTCTACATAGCCCTGAAGGTCATAGGCTTGTTCGCCATCGTCACAGTCCTCTACATGAGCGAGGTGTTCTTCCAGAAGATATTCGTCACAAGGCCTTGGAAAGCACTGTTTGTCAATTCTGACGACGATATACACCAGTGGTGGCTGCAGTGGAAGCAGGACAGGTGAATATATCTATACATATAATAAAACAGTAAAAAAAGTGTGTCTGTACATTAAATAGGTATATTTCCAAAAATAATATTGGGGGCGATGGAGACGTCGTAATAGAGTAAGAATTAAAAAAAAAATCTGTCTGTTTGTCTGTTTGTCTGTTTGTCTGTTTGTACACGCTAATCTCCGGAAATACTTGACGGATTCGAATGAAACTTTTTTTGTTATATAGCTATTAAGCCTGGGCAACATATAGGGTATAAATGATTTTGGAAAATGGAACGCCTGATGCAGAACCATAATGGTCCAGCTAAACTATAAGAGATAAAAAAATGCCGCCTTAGTAAAATTGTTCAGCCTAATGAGCATTTTCCAGAGATATAAAGTCCACGCGAACGAAGTCGCGGGCTTCGGCTAGTAATAAATAAAAATCTTTTTCTTCTGTCCTTTTATCTGTCTTTTCCAAAGTCGCAGACTGATATAAAATCACAGATGATATGTCTTCAGAAAAGTTTACTTTTTTATTTCATAAAATACTATTATGCAACAGTTGTATAAGGAAGGTCAAGAAATGCGAGTGTCGTAAGAAGACGCCATCGAGCATGTTTGACGTACTTATACAACGTTGCACACAATACTTTTTCTACTACTATATTTACTAAATAATATAAAAATAACCGAAGAAAAGTATCAAAATGTTTGACATACTTAATTTAATATATGTTTGGTAGATAATAATAGGCATCAATGGTAATCTTTATTTTTTTATTTTCCTAGTGACTATTTAAAAAAATCACGTTTTTGTTATATGTATGTTTTGGTATATATGTCTAGGTCTGTGGCTAGCCGTATCTTTTTGGCGAAATAACGTCACACATGCTGATAAGGGGAATAGACTAGACTTCCCTGAAGTCATAAAATATCTTTGTTCCTATATAAGTTTTCTTGACTATTTAAAGACACATACCAACATGTTTCGATCTCGTCCGGAGATCTTCTCAGTAGTAATAAAAATATTACTCCCTTCGCAGGTACTCGATAATCTTCGGCATAATGTTCGCGGCGGCGTACCTCTTGGCGCAGCGCTACAGCCTACTAGACGACAACAACCACAGCAACCTCTTTACGCCCGGCGTGTCCCTCAGCGCCACCCTTCTCGCCTTCATCGGCATCGGCAGCTACGTCACTTTCACTTTCCTCTGCAACAACATCTTCGACTGCAATGAGATACACAGCTACGTCGCTTTTCTACCTATAGTCAGCTATATAATATTAAGGAACGTTTCTGGTGCGCTGCGCATGCGCCACTCGACGATGTTCGCGTGGTTCGGAACCATAACTTTAGAGCTGTTCGCAAGTCAGTCCCACATCTGGCTCGCGGCGGACACTCACGGCGTTCTAGTGCTGATACCTAGCGCTCCGATACTGAATTTGATACTGACGTCGTATATTTTCATTTGCGCGGCTCATGAGATAAGGAAATTGACGGGTGTCATACTTCCGTACGCGGTGCCGGACGATTGGAGGCTGGTTTTGAGGAATTTTGCGATTTTTCTGGCGGTCCTAGTGCCTATTGGTATTCATGATGGCATGTTCTAAGTTTTTGTTAGTTTTGTATGGAAATCAGGTTTTTTAAATTATAAAGCAGTCCAATATGAATGATCTGATACAGATATGGTGACTTGGTGTTGCTAGTTTTGGTGAATTTTGCTATTTTCTTGGCGCTTGTAGTGCCTATTGGTATTTATGATGGTACGTTCTTAGATTTTATCGCAATTTTAATTAGTTTTGTAAAAAAATCAAGTTTTCTAATTATAAAATAGTCCAATATTCGTGATCTGATATAGAAATGGTGACTTGGTGTTGCTAGTTTTGGTGAATTTTGCAATTTTTTTGGCGGTTCTAGTGTCTATTGGTATTCATAATTGCATTTCCTAAGTTTTTATTGCAATTTTAGTTTTGTATGATAATCAGGCTTTACAAAATTATAAAACAGTCCAATATAATTGATCTGATAACAGAAATGGTGTCTTGATATTGCTAGCTTTTCTAGCTAGAAGAATTTCGCCATTTTTGGGGCAGTTTTAGTGTTTTTTTTTGAAAATCACTTTTTTTTAAATTATAAAATGGTCCAATATTCATGATCTGATACAGAAATGGGGACTAAGTGTGGCTAGATTTGAGGAATTTCGCCATTTTTGAGGCGGTTCTAGTGTCTATTAGTATTCATGATGGCATGTTCAAAGTTTAAATCGGAATTTTAGTTACTTTTGTATAAAAATTAGGTTGTTTTTTTTAAATATAAAACAGTCCAATATTCTTCAGTGATCTGATGCAGAAATGGTGACTTCGTATTGCTAGCTTTCAGGAATTTCGCCATTTTCTTCGCGGTTTCAGTACCTATTGGTATTCATGATGGCGTGTTCTTAATTTGTATTACAACTTTTTCTTTTGAAACGTGCGACGTAACTCCTTTGTTTGTTCGACGATTATTCTAATATAAATAATTCACGTAGATGACAAATTGTATTTTTAATTTAGAACGTTCGGTTTTCGGATTATTTGTAACAGACAGTACATCACAAGTACATAGTTCGGTGCGAACTACTAATTGTAAGATAAAAATCACAATTTCTTGCAAAAAGTCGAATGTTAGTGAGACGAGAGCTGGTGTACGAAATGCCTTCTCACTTCCTCCCGAATAATATTAATTCTAAAAATATACACTAGTAAGTCTAGACAAAAAAAGTTATTTTTAATGCTAAGGACGGTATTGGTTACGGTTGTTTCGAATTTTAATTTGGCTCCATGCCTATTACTGGCCCCCGAGTTAAAAATCACTTTTATAGTCTATTAAATGTGTATTTTTTTACATTTAAAATTATTCGTTAAAAATGAGTAGACATACCGGTGTTGCCATTTTTCAAACGCGGAGTTTAGGTGACTCTGCATTTCAAAAATGGCCCTTCTGCTCCCTTTGCTAATCTGAAACAATGATGTGATGATTTCGTAGTATAAGTATTGCTTTAACTATTTTTTTTTATTATAGATCTTTTTATTGTTCGGTCAAAAAGATCATTTTATAAAACTATGTGACTATTCGGTTCTTGTTTTAATCATGGGAGATTTTTTATAATAGTTTTAAAAAGGAATTGATAGATAATACATCGTGATCTTGTTGTATTTTTGTCTGAAGAATATCGAATAGAAATGTGATTTGGATTGTGTCATTCATTATAAAATTATATTAATGATTTAATTGTTTATTTTTGCGAGGCAGTTTTTGTTTATTTTTGATTCTAATTGTTATTTACTGTGATTTTCAATAATACTTATCAACAAAATATGATTTTGTTATCGTAATATAAGTATTTAATTGTTTAGTATTATTTACGTTGATATGTTCGTTGCCAGTTAGCGTGTTAACACTGCACATTGATTCGTAATATGCTTTTATTTGACAATTTAGCTCAGAGATTACAGGACCTTATCCATATAATTTTTCAAAACTAAAAACCGACTTCACCACCAAACTACACAACCAATTCTGATAACATTTTCTTCGGGACTACCTCACAAATATGCCCAATTTAATATTTCAAACAAAAATCATTTAGCATATTGCTCTAGGCGTTTTTCAGTAATCGGTGAACATACATAAAAAATAAAACATTCTGATGAATTCATAACCTCCTTTTTAAAAGGCGGTTAAAAATGACACGACAGCTGTCCAATAGTGTCGTCCAATTTTAATTCAACCAAATAAGACTAAAAAATAAAAAAAGTAGATAAAAATGTAGTATTAAGTACTATATCATCATTTCGTAGCACTCATTTTGGCTCGACATCACAACTTTGGGACGTAGCTACGTACGTTTGTCGTGTCACTTGTGGAGTAACAGCTCAGTGCGTTGGAAGGCTCGCTAAACAGTTGCTTTTCCCAGTTTTATTCCAAGATGACAATAGGCATGATGACCGGAAAAATATTTATTACCCATCGGTTAGATTATAAAAAATATATTGTACACGTATTTTTTTTTTCTCTGAGAAACAAAAATTTACGAAGATACAGCGCATTGAAATTTCGCATGACATTACGGCTAAGACGATTTTAACATAGCCGTGACGCCGCAATATCCTACTCTGGAACTTAGATGCTCCGTATTTTTGTGAATTTCTACTTTTTGATAAACTGAAAAATATGGTCCATTATTTTTGGATAATTAAAAGGACGGACTAATTAAAATAATACTTTTTTGACCTTATTCATTAAGCTATTTAGATGCGTATGACATTTTAGTGATTGTCTATTACGACAAAAGTAAGCAATCTACAGAAAGAACACATTTATAGATCTGAGTCAATGTCCGTTATTAACAAGCTGATTGGCAACCTCTATAATGTGGTATATTTTGATAGTATTTTCAAAGGTTTGAGTATTACATTGCTGGTCAAGTAACGGTGTGGCTGTGTGTTTTGTATAAGGTTTAATTTATGGAATAATTGTAACTGGTTGGAGCATTTTATGAAAAAAAGCTATACATTTTTAATGTTTTTACTGTTGTAAAATACGTACGTGTGAAATTGTAAAAAAAAACAGATTGTCAAATAAGGTCTAACAAAATATACTGAAACTATTTTAAGGGTGAATTCAGACCGTGATAGTGAATAACTTTCCCCAAGAAACATATGTCGAAATATGAAAATTCTTTTTTGGCTTTCCATGCAAACTCGGATCAGCTGATCGCTCAACTTGAATGGGAGACCAAAAATTATTTTTTATATTTCGATACACATTCCTTGGCGAAAGTTGATGAGTGTCATAGACTGAATTTACCCTTAAATAGTTTCAAAATATTTTGTTAGACCTTATATATGAGAGTGAAATACCTATACCCTATGTAGGAATGAATGCCATAATAACGTACCGAACAGAAAATCTGTATTCTGTTAGGATTTTATGCTTAATATTGTACAAAGTTAATGCACTATTTAATATTAGTCATAGGTTTTTGTACAGTAAGCTTAGGATATGTAGTTACTGTAATAAAGTAATAGTTTGGATAATGTTACTTAAAGTGTGATCTCTTTACATACAGTCTAGCAATATTAGTTGAAAGTACTTTAACCTATTTTAGTATTTGCGGCCAGAATTTTATGCGGTAATATTGTTTGGAACGGTCAATGACCTTTCACATGTTATTTGGCAACAACTATAAAAAAACCAGGACTATAATTAAAGTAATGACGCTAAGCACAAAGAATCTCGTACATTGACCCGCCATGTCCTATCTCTATCGCACGCGCATGTTTCATGATTGAAGATTTAGTCTTCGGCCCCTTTTCATGGCAGAGGTGTATAGTAAAAGTACTTGATAGAATTTTATAAATAAATCACACAAAAATAATGGTGAACAAAGGAAAATATTATTAAAACTTTTTCGAAAGCTATTATCACAAGTAGATAAACGAGGTTTACTAACCAGTGACGTTTCTCGTAAACCCGACCAATCAGGAGCGTTTTGAGTCACGTGACAAATGTAAAAAAAATGCATTTTCATTTACGGAATTTTACATAAATAAATTATTATTTTCAACTTCCAATAATAAATAACCATTTTTATACGCATTATACAAACTGATTACAGTAATTGACACTTTATTTTTTGGGTTGTCAAATAGCGTATCGCTGTCTCGCTCGCACATTGGTGGTCCATTACACTGTGCGAGCGGGAAAGCAATATAATTATGCGCGTGCGATAGAGATAGGACATGGCCGGTCAATGTACGAAATTCTTTGTGTTAAGCGTCCTTATTCTAAAAGAAAGTAGATATATCGCTCCTTTTTTTAGAGTGAGTCATCCATGAATATTCTATATCTAAAAGATAAAATAATTTCAGCTGTAAGTTAGATCCTGTATTAATTATTGAAACTGCCATTGTTAAAGACGCAATAAGTAATGTAAATGTTAGTAAGGTGTTTGGTGTTACTTAAATAATTTTTATACCCGATTGTGTAGAAAAAGGTATGTTTTTTTTTTCCTTAAAACGTTGCTGATGTTTTAAAGTCCCAAAACTGACCTAAAATAATCCTATATATATATTTATCTGTATTATCTGAATATTGGCAAATTTTTAAGCCTAAATCAGCTGTTGATTTTGTTTTTGGGACTCGCGTTCAATGGATTTTTCCAGTGAAGCAAACAAAGTTAAGTATAGGTAATACTTATAAAGTATAATAGATCGTTTTCAAGATTACATAATTTTCATTTTATCAATATTTAATAATATGCTTGGTACATTATTATTAATCTCTTTTTCTTGCTTATTTTTATATTTAATCATGTTTTAATCAATCTACGATATGTAGGATGCTTTTACGTAAAGTACTTATGAGTAGAGTATGTAAGCAGGTGGACGGAGTAAGAAGTCCGCATAAAATACAGTTCGTTTGCTTAAATGGTTTGCAAGTGGCCGCGCAAGGCACATTAGTGCGTCGCGCTGAGTATAAATATTTTTGTAATTTTATTTTTTATTTTTTTTCTATTTATTTAGAGAAACAAACAGGCTTAAATATTACATATAGGCTTATGATTTATAAATATATACGGACAAATCACACAGACTAAGCTAGTTAGCAGCTAGGGTTGTTATCGCCATAGACCTAGATTTTTTTTACTGCGTTTATCGCTATGATGATCTCAATAGCAAAACTTTTATAACATGTTTATAACAACTGACTTTTAGGATTATACATAAGTAATTCATGGTTATTAAACCTTTTATCGCGAACGTTGGATTTAGGGCCGCGCTACACTGGATTGGCATGGGATGGCATCGGAAGCGACGCGTCATTTCAAAACAAGCTATTATAACCTTTATGAGTAGTGATTTAAGGGTCCTCCCCGCGCTAACGACCTTGAAAACACAAAAAAATTAATTTCTCTTTCTGTAAGTGAGATTATCAGAAACCCTCGTACAACTTTTTAGCTAGTATCCTTAAGTTTCATTAGAACCTCGAAAATCATTAAAATAAAATACCCTGAATTTTCCTTTGCAAAAAATACTAAAAACGGCCATTTTTGACTCTTTTTGTAAAGGTTTCTAAACCGGATAGTATTTCAATGACTTTCGAGGTTCTAATGAAACTTCAGGATACTAGCTAAAAAGTTGTTCGAGGGTTTCTAATAATCTCACTTACAGAAAGAGAAATTATTTTTTTTGTGTTTTCAAGGTCGCTAGCGCAGGGAGGAGCCTTAAGATGCATAACCGCTTGAACGTGGCGAACCGGCCGGCGACCTGCCGTTGCACTCCCACGGAAAAGAAGCCCGCGAGCGCGCGACGTCTCGAGCTAGCTCGATCGATTTTATGTCACTACTCATAAAGGTTATAATGGCTTGTATTGAAATGACGCGTCGCTTCCGATGCCATGCCATGCCAATCCAATATAGCGCGGCTCATAAACGACAAACATTGTCGTGTTCATTTCGCGAGCGATGGATATTTCCTACAAAAAATCACTGCTCGTTAACTTTAGTATCCACACCACATCCCATTTTGGTTGTAGGTATTTATAGATTTACTATGCCACTTGCCACAACTTATATAAAGTTTTGCGGTGAACGAAAAGACAAAGATTTGCTCAGAAATGTATTTTTTTATTTTTGTAGATGCCAAAACAGCGCCTGGATGTACTGCAAACTATTACAAACGAACTGTAGTTGTTTTTTTGTTCTAGCGGGCTCAAGTACCTCGTCTGTGCAACCCTGTGTGTTAAAAGTTTTAATTTTGGATTAGGTACACTATTGATCATGTTACACTGTGATTTTATTATTTTTTTACAATGTTGCGAACGTATCTTTCTCGATCGAAATAAAAGATATCACTATGAAGCATTGTTTTTATTATAGATGCCTAAACGTTGAAAAATGAGTTTTAAAAAATATTTTTGAGGTAAGTACTCTTTTGCTTGTCAGACCGCGTGATAGAATGACTATACAGAAGGTACTCTTTAAATTAGTACAACACTACAAATTTTAGGAGCACTGACATTCTCCAAATGCACTTCAAAAATAGGCTATACCTAGTAGTAGTAGATAAGTCACTATCCGTCTTATTATAAAATGACTAACATTAATACTACTTGGTTAAACAAGATCTCCATAAGTTAAGACCTCCCTCGATATGTCACCTTTTGACATTGTCATCTTCATTTGGGTGAATAATAGTTTATACCATTTATACATGGTTTATACTTACCAAGTCCCATATTTGGTTTGCGTTTTATAATAAGACTGTAAATGACTGATGTAAAGCCATCACCGCTAACCGCTAACCGCATACCGCTAACGTCGCGTCAGATTTATTCGACAATGATTTTTTTTCTGAAATGTTTGTCGGATGAATCTGATGTTCGCGATTAAAGTGTTAAGATCTTTACCGTCTTAACATACAACGCAGTCTAACTTTGTTACTAGCTTTAAACCATTATTCGACCGAATCTGGTTGCTATCTAGTAATATGCCAGTGTCTCATCTGAAAATGTCAACTTGATTTTGTCGGATAATGGTTTAAACCATGAAGTTAGAGGTTTATACATAGTAACAAACTTAGTCTACGTTTTATAATAAGACAGTTATAGCGTCTTAAGAGGGCCCTTCCTGGTCCGTCTATCGTCAACGCGAGCATGGTTGAAAATGCTTGTTGTTTCATCCAGCGCAATGATAGAAAAAAAAAGCAAAGTGAAAAGAGAGAGATAGCACCTGAGCGCTCAGTTTGCATCTATTGTACGAAATTAGTATCATTATTAACTATTCATTTAACGAATATTAACTTTTCATAGGGTGCGAAAATTTCATAAAACTTGTTCCAGGTGATACGTGTTTTTCAGAAAGCCTTACGAGTGTGTGAAATAAATGTTTTTCATTTAGAATCTTCATTACATTTGCAAGGTTTATATGCAAATATTTTCTTTACTTTTATACAATTCACGAGTACTATATGATCGACCGAAGTTCAGGTAAAATTTGTACAAAAAAGCATATTTTTGGAGGCTTATACTGAATTTGTTTTTCCAAATTTTTATTTTTATTTTCGATGGAAACCTAGAAATAGCGCACAAGATTCATGTTAGTTCAAAAGTTTCTGAGGAAGTTCTGTTACAACGCCATAATCACGTACGAGCGTTTGTATGAAAAGGGTTGGGCGCATTGCTGTTGTAAAATGAAAGATTTTCGTAACAAGCAAAATTTTATTTATTCTTTACATTGTTTGTGAATAAGATGTTTAATAATAATGAATATACACCTTAACAATATGTTTGCGTATAGTGTAAAACATATTTACATAATCGTCTATACGCCACATTGAAAGAAAAAGTAAGAAAGAAAGATTTAAAAATACTTTCATACTATAATGAGACAAAGCATACTTGCACAAAACTATTTAGTTTTTTTTTTATGGAGATTTATGCACATACCTTCATAAAACGTAATAAAAAGAATTGTAGATTGCTACTATAGAAGAATTGTACTTTTTTAGTTCTAATTCGCAAATGCTCGCAATGGTGGATTGGCTGACTATCATACTTTGGTACAGATAATATCCTTCCCGGAAATAATGGTTTTACACTGAAAAACTATCTAGATACCTGTAGAGACATCCTAATAGCATTATTTTATTTCTCAATTGGACAAACGCCTGCAGCCGTCCATA
The DNA here is from genome assembly GCA_963555685.1 of Acrobasis consociella. Classification (NCBI taxonomy): domain Eukaryota; kingdom Metazoa; phylum Arthropoda; class Insecta; order Lepidoptera; family Pyralidae; genus Acrobasis; species Acrobasis consociella. The sequence continues at coordinate 1,960,752 of OY743114.1, forward strand.
CCTTTAGTTAGTTAGGTTTTTTAAATCTTTATTGCACCAAACATAATGTTACAGAGTAATAGATTCATAAAACAGATGTCAAAAGGCGGCCATCAAGTCATGATCCACAAAAATCATTAGTTTTGTGCAAATATATGCTTTAATACGCTTTTCATAAAGTTCATTCTAACAAAAACGTACAGACAATATGTGAACATTTGAGAATCACTGAACACCATTCAAGTCAAGAGTCATAAGACATTTCTCGTTACCCTACAATAAAGGTGCGCTTACACATACGTGACATACTAGAAACTACAATGGTCCTGTGATTTCGTCTTAAACTCCATGCAATCCACCCGGAAAATCACAGCTAGTAATATTACATTGTGATTAACTTCCTCATCTGTCACATCAATATAATTCTTAGCTGGGTAATGGTTTAAACCTTAGAAACCAAATGCTAAAGTTAGTCTGATTTTCATAATAAAAGTATTTTAACCCAAATCAAAAACTATTTAACTGGTTGCTTGTACATTTTAACATTTACCTTTATGAACATGACATTTGAGACCCCATTACATTTTCTTGGTTTTGGTAAGTATAGTATATAACGTTGTCGCATATTATATCTTATTATAAAATAGGGACTAACTTAGTAAGTACTTCGTTTAAACCTTTATTCACCCGAAAAAGTTTAAACTATTATCGCAAATGTTACTTTCACAGCTGACAGCGTCAACTTGTTTAGGGAGGATAATAGTTTAAACTTAGTACTAAAGTTAAACCGCGTTTTATAATAACAGAGTACGAATTTAATGCAACGAAAGATGAGAGCAGACGTCACTCCTTTAAAGATAAACATTATAAAAAGAAAGATTCAACTATTCGGGGCAGCATATTTGTATTGCCCATATTTTTTTATTTATAGGTACATTATTTGGCTGTAAGACTATTGTATATCTTCGTTCTTTTATTGTGTTTGTGTAGTCATCATTGTTAAAAATATCAATATGCCAATTGGTTCAGAAAGACTGGCAATAATTAGTGTATTGTAGTAGGTAGGTAACCGCAAAAAAAATTGGTAGGTATTTCAAATCTGAACACAGTATGGTCTAAAGGTTCTCCTTCATCTTTCGTTGAATTTGAGATTAAAAATAAGTTTTTCTTTCGAGACTATTTTGACCGTTGATCAACACGGTGCGTCGACAACTCGTTGAGGCTGGCGCGCATTGCTCTATGACTGTGCTGTGACAATATCTCGAATTTATGAAAATTAGCTAAATGTCACAAAACTCACCACAAAGCTGTGCTGTGACAATATCTCGAATTTATGTAAATTAGCTAAATGTCACAAAGTTGAAAAATTAGCTCAGTAAATGCCGTAACAATTTAACGAAATAAAAATTGACACTTATTACGTACATACCTAAGTACATAGATACTATTTTTCGGAGTGTAGATTAGGAAACCAGAAGTGGGATCATATGAAGTTCTGTTACAAAATATTACGATTATAATAAGTAAATAATAATTTCACAAATATTGTAAGTACTTTTTCCAGATTGCATTTTTTTTAGATCCGGTAAAGACTCGGACGACATTAATAAATGTCCACGTTCATTGTCTTACTATTGTGTCTGGTATTGGTGGTAAAGGAACGGTTAAGTCCAGTAGGTACACCATAGAGAATATATTCACCAAGCATACAATAACACTCTCAAAAATTTGCCATCACATACAATGATGCTATTAAAATAGATGGTTTTTTTTTGTTTTTCGTGACATTTTTCTTTTGGACTTAGGCTTTCTTGGCTGTAGCAAAATGCGCGCTGGAAAAATTACATCTTCAGAAGTATTAACGCATCTGTAGGATATATATAGTAATAATAGGATATATACTGTCTTCACTTCATTAATACATGAAATATTGTGCATAGTATATTACAATTGAGCCGCACACGTCAATCACAGCATTATGTATCTCGATTATACCTCTATCATTACGGCTTACTTATATTGCTTATCTTATGTGTGCTCTCACGATGCTACTACACTTTACTTCTATTTTAAATAATTTTAGTACATACAGGGGTAGTATTTGTATTTATTAAAGGCATTAGACCATGTGACTTTTGTTCAGGGAGAAAAATAACGCAATTGGTACTGAATATCGAGTCTACTACTAATTAATATATGATTTATATGAATTGCAATAAATATTTTTGAAGCATATTCAACACTTTCTTTGTTACTTTTTTGGTAGTCGTGTCTGCTTCAGTGTTGGCTACTTATGAATAGTTTCTATGGCGTTAGGTGTCTGTTACGATAATTATTATATTATCTTTGCTAGCACCTAATGAATAACCCATCTAGCACAGGTGTCGACGAAAATTTTTACGGATGGTATACCTATTATTCTAGCCCTCCGAGGACAAAAGTCCTGAGTCTGTGCAAGCCTTTGTTCATTTAAATATTCTTATTTTTAATAATTCTAGTTATTAACCCCTGTAATTGAATAATATTGTCGAAATCATAAAATTTGACAAAGTTTAGGGTATCCATTGCTCATCCAGTAAATATAGGCACGCAAATAGTTCACAGTGAAGGCAAAAAAGATACATCGATCGAGCGAGAAACCAAATAGCAACGTTTTAAGAGTTAAGTTTTAGAAAATCAGTCTCAATGAACAGGCCATTATTTTTTCATTAATTTATCAAGTTACACACTATTTTAAAGCAACGCTTCGTAAGCAATGAATACGAGATAGAATGGCAGGATGGATACATTCATAACTTCAAAACAATCGTGTGTATTTGTTTGTTTACAAAGCAAGATCATCTACGAATAAAATGAGAAAAATGTTACAGTCATTGTACAAAACTGAAAATTCAGAAAGTGCCTAATATCATTATGTTTAAGTACAAAACTGACAAGTACGCACGACAACAAAACATTTAGACATCAAAACATTGACTTAATATAATTACACATAGTACGAAAGAGACACAGAAGCTAAATTGGTTCGTGCACACAAAGTTACGTCAGTCTTTGAACAGTCAATCACATAAAATTATTGCTGAAACTGTTAACATTAAGCTTCTAGCTAAGAGACTACGTATGGGACACGCTAGATAAGGCAAGTCGAAGACTAGTAATGTCAGTAATGCCTTGGTTTAGTAATACAATATGTGTATGGATAATCATTAAATTATCGTTCTAGTTATTACTTGAAATTTCTTTCTCTAAACTAAACGTATATGGTTAGGGTGGTAACTAAGTTTTATGCTTACTAACTACAAGAACTAATTTCTCTATGGGATTATATTATTGATAGCTACTATGCTTGTAAGAGTCAGGAATTTGTGGCGAAAGTGTAGAGAAGTGGAGATATGGTATATCCATGATTGGCTTATAGTGTCCAGAAAGGTAGTGAAGGCTATAATGGATAAAGTGTAATATGCGTACAAATAACCCTGATTAATATTATAAGGATTAATATAAGTATGGGTTAACTTTATTATTGCAGAAACTATTCTATTGGTGCTTCAGGTTAGATAATATTGTTAAGGTATCTATAAATATCTTAATGTATACTCGTGCTTATACTCAACATACATACGATTGTATATAAGTAGTAATTGTGCATTTGGTATACCGATTTTTTTTGGGCCTTTAATTTTGTTTTACTTTAAATCTTATATTTTAAACATTAACATATTAGTAGATAAGTATTTGACATATTCACGAAAACGAAATTTTCTCTCGTGACCCGGTATTTACAATTATTAACTAGATCTCATTTTACTTAACTATCTATTTACAAAATAGCAAAAAGTGCGCAAAAAACGGTTTCACAAAATATGCATTTGAGCAATACGTTAATTATATTTACATAAAGCATATTTACACAGTACAAAATAATCTACAGGCGAAATGGAAATAATTGGAAAAAGGGATTCAAAGAAACGTAGTAATTTTCTAAACTAAAATAAAACAGTACACTATCGTATTCTTATGACTCATAGAGTTGTGTCCTAATGTTAAACTACTAACATTTATTAGCTACAGTAAAAGATATATCTAAAAACAAGTTATTGCTATAAGATAAATATTTACACCTCGAGTATAATGACAGGAGTAACTAGTCGAGACATCAAAAGTTAAACTGAAGGAAAATAAACGTTCAATTATTTAAGTATACCATACTACGTCTAAATAACATTACATCTAATTTAAATCAACATTTTCTACGTTTTCGTGTCTTTTATTTATTTTATATCACATTAGGTTAGAATCTTGTAAAAATTTACTAATCGGCGCGGCGTCAGAGCCGCTGTCAAAATGTGGGAAATATCTGTTTTGTCGATTTTGCAAATTCAATGCCGCTTTTCGTTAATGCGATATTGTTGATCAACTAGATGCAACAGTGTAAGTCCCTTACCTAATAATAAGGACGTGTTTTTATCAAAATTGATTAGTCTAACCAAACTTTTAAGGTACTTTTATCATTTGGCAAGAGATAACCATTAAGAGTCCTTAGTCACTGGTTTATAACTCCCAGTCTTCTATGGTGTACCGTCAATCGGACACGTCATGTCCAATAGCTGTATTTAACGTCCTCGTATCTTCTCCGAAAAGGGACCTATCGTATCGCCTCTGCCTCGTGATTTTGGGCCTTATGCCTCCGAGGAGAGGGGCTGATATTGCGTGGCTTGGCACTCGTAAGTCCTTCCTGCCTTGAAGTAGCGGTGAGGTGACGCTGGAGGACTCGTCTCCTTCATCATCTGAGAGAGCTGGATAGCTTTCTTTCATTTTCAGGCTTCGTTCTAGACGACGTAAGAATCTAAAAATAATTTAAAAAAAATCTTGAGTGGTCTATAATAAACTGAAACAGTCTTAAAAATGCAAACTAATAAAGGACTTAGTTTAAACCATCATTCACCCAAATGACGTTAACAGTGACAAAAGAAAATACATATTGCGGGAGGTCTACTTGTTATGGGCAGATATTAGTTTAAACCAAGTTTTAAGATAATACGCGTTTAATAATAAAACTTATAACGCATTCAATGAAAGGGATAAAGACGTGATAAACGTGATATGTATTAATGTAATAATAAAACTGATAGAGTAAAAATAAGCTTGTGCCTGATGACATTTATAACTATCTTTTGGAACCTGTAATATTTAGTATACTTTCTACTATACTAGTTGATAGACAGGTGTTTACCTTATTTGATTACTGATAGTCCTCAGCTTGTTGACCTTTGCGGGTTTCTTCGCGTCCTCCGTGAGGTCCAAACTCGATGATACCTTGGACGACGTGTCCTGAAGCCAAAATTAGTGTGTTCAAGTTGTATGAAATTTACATTTAATTTAAATTTAAACACCAATATATTTTAATATACATAATTTGTATTTGTATATGGTGCTTACGTGCATGATTTTAATTTTGGAAAGACTTATGTAGGAACATGTATAGAACGATAACAATGAATCGATAAAATGTCCTGTTACCTAGTGGTCTCAGGATTTAGCCTAGTTATTTGATTCAAAGGATTATCCAAATCTTTGAAAATTGTTCTAACTACATGATGAAACAGAAGTCGATTTTCAATATGCGTACTTAGTTACACAGTTTACATGCTAGCTAAATACCTAGGCAGGTATATTCTAAGATACCAATCCGGGAAGAACTTTCTATCTACTCCGGGCTCTAACTAAACCATCCCTCTTCTACATTAATGCAGACTAACGTTAGTACTCGGCTTAAACTATTATCCACCCAAGACATTGACGAAGAACATCACTTGTTTTGGGTGAAAAATGGTTTAAACTAAGTAATAACCATAGTCCGTAGTAATTTTAATGGAAGATTCGAATGAAAGAACTAGATCATTTTCCAAACTGATGGACAACGTGTTACTAAAACTAAACGAACCATGTTATTATGTATGGAAGTAACTTTGTGTAACTTATTTTCTACAAATGGTACCTACAACTTATTATGGGTTACATCCAATACTGTTTATCACATATTGGTGGATCTGTTTCAATATAATAAGGATGTGGTGGACTGGGTAAAATGTATATTATTTTATTTAGTCCGTTCGTCAACTAGATTATCTAGAAGTAAAGGATCCATATATTTTTTCTTTTTTTAAATGAAAGACGTAAAAATTTACAAAGATTATATTTACGCTTCGAATTTTCTGAGTGGCTATTTGTGTCACCGTTAGTTAAAAATTGTAGCTGATGCTGACGTCACGCGAAATATAAATGCGCTGTAATCTTTGTAATTTTTTGCTAATCAGAAAAAAGAAAAAATATGTATACCATACATTTTGATAAATCTATCTAAAGAGCCAAAAGGTTTTTTAGACCACATCCCTTTTCGACACCACTTTTTAACTGCAGGTTGTTACTAGGTAGGTATTTAAATTCCTAATATTGAATGTAACCGTATTTTGCTTATTATTCAAGCTGCGGTAGCCTCGATCTTTGCTCTTTGTTTAGTTTACTAGACCGCTGCTTAAAGAATACCATGATCAACAGATTTCAACCCAGAACGCCTAAACTAGAAGGTAACACGAGCAAATGCAGAATGTCGTCGACGCGGTACAGTCACCTCAGAGCTACGGCACTTCTGTCGTCGCAGCGGCTTCCTCAGCCGACTGGGCTCAGGCTGGAAAGAAACACTTGCCGTCTTAGTAGAAAACACGCACTAACTTTATTATTTACTAGTTTTAAACCATTACCTGCCCAAATCAAGTTGACATTGACAAATGAGTTAGTGTAATTTTACTATGTGTCAACTTGTTTACGGTGAATATTGGTTTAAACCTAGTAGGTACTAATGTTAGTCTGCGTTTTATAATAAGATGGTTGCTGGCTAAGCGTGTGTACAGCGCAAGCAGTAGAGAAAGTAAGTTAATAAATTGCCTAATACCCCACTTGTAATAAATAAATGATTAATGGCAAACGACAGCTACCGCCGCGCGTATTGTAAAGTTACATATGTTAGCCTTATGTTCTATTAGTGATTTTGATTACAAAATTGCAATATATGTAGTTTAATATCAACCTGTGTTTTTCTCTAAATACCGGTAAAATACATTAAATATAACTATTGTAATGGAAGAGCGAGGTTTTCTGTCACAGGTATTGCTATACCTACTAGAAGGCCTCAACAACTTGCTTTGTAAAATATGTTTTTACTGAATAAACGATTTATTATTATTAGAAAGAAAAAAAAACCTGTATGTTTTTGAAATATAAATAAAATTGAAAACTTTACGAACTCACATAAGTGATTCGAAAGTGTTACCTACTTAATATGTAAGTAGCTTTATTTAAAAAAAAAATTAATATTAATAAGTATTATAAATTTGTAAAGCGAGCTTAAAGATAAATAAAAAGAAACATGTAATCTTAGAACATTTTTGCAAGTCAACAAAAATATATTAAATAATTGTGCTGGTTAGATTTAAAACAATAAAAATAACTTTTGAAAGCAAAGTAATAATATTATAAACTAGCCGAAGCCCGCGACTTCGTTCGCGTGGACTTTATGTCTTTGGAAAATGCTCATCAGGCTGAACAACTTTTACTAAGGCGGCATTTTTATATCTCTTATAGTTTAGCTGGACCATTATGGTTCTGCATCAGGCGTTCCATTTTCCAAAATCATTTATACCCTATATGTTGCCCAGGCTTAATAGCTATATAACAAAAAAAGTTTCATTCGAATCCGTCCAGTATTTCCGGAGATTAGCGTGTACAAACAGACAAACAGACAAACAGACAAACAGACAAACAGACAAACAGACAAACAGACAAACAGACAAACAGACATACAGACAAACAGACAAACAGACAAACAGACAGACATTTTTTTTAAATTCTTACTCTATTACTACGTCTCCATCGCCCCTAATATTTGTTTTGGAAATATATTTAATGTACAGACAGACTTTTTTTACTGTTTTATTATATGTATAGATTAAACAGTTATTGTTTCATACCTGCATCTCCAAGTCGGGCAACCTCAGCTCCCTGGCCGACGCTATCGACGCGATGGACGCGTTGGAGACAGAGTCTTCCGACGAAGACGAAGTCGCCGGCGCGGGCGCCTGCGAGCGGCTGCGCCGTCGACCTCCCTTGCGGCCGCGTGCGGTGGCGTCGCGGCAACCTGGCACCTGGGGACATTGCGAGTGCTGTAAGCTTAACTTTAAACAAACACTACCTAACTTAATAGTGTATACACTTGTATACAAGGTTTAAACCATTATCCACCAACATTAAGTTGACTAATAGCAAAGACACTTCAACTGTCAATTTCACTAAATTTAGGCAGATAATGGTTTAAACCTAGCAACAAAATTAGGTCATCCATATTTTATAATAAGATGGTAATAGTCTTATTATAAAACGTAAAGTACCTTAAGGACTTGGTTTAAACCATCATACTTATTAACCCAAATGAAGTTGACAGTTACAAAAGAGAAGGTGAGATTATTCCGGAAGGTCTTCTTGTTTTGGGCGGACAATGATTCAAACCTTATTTACCTTTTCAAATATTTCTCTTATTTATTTGACCTTTTTAAAACGTCAATATTCAGATATAATGCTTTTGCTTACCTCTAACAAGTTATGCATTGAATGCGGCATATGAGGGAGCGAAGACTTTGTAGTTCCCGTAACTTCGTGCGACGCAGTTCTCGTCGTTCTTCTGTCTCGTTTTCTCCCGGTCTTCTTCTGTGAGTTGTTCCCTGATTTACAGTTGTTCCCTTTCACACACTCCGAGCTAGGAAAGTCGTACAACCCATCAGAATCCGTAAAAGGTAGTTGCCGACCGTAAAACTGTGGAGAAAATCGCCCTAAACCAGTTTTGTCACTTAAAGGACTCTCGCTTCTTGAACTGACTGGGCTCAAAGGTCTACTGCACTCGGTAATCAATGTTGGAGGCCTAAGACTAGCCTTCTCATCCAATCCTCTTTCAACACTAATGCATTTTACTATAGAGCATTTGGTCACACCGCTAGGCGAACATAACGCTGTTTGAGGAACATCCAATGTCTCTTTCAATACCACTAATGTTTCCATTTCTTTGGCGCTAGTCGGTACATCGTCTACTCTTTCATCTGTGCCTATTCCTTCGTCATTCGATTCAAGTAATGGATCGTCTGATAACGTTTCAGAATCTGAACGTCCTCTTCTCCTTTCTTTACCATCATCATTAGAAGTAGTCGGACTGGAGTTGGTTTTCATCAACGGTCGTCTTCTGGACTGAAAACACGACGGTCCTCCTCCAGAACCTGGGTCTTCCATTTCAGATGGGCATAAAGGATTACTTGAACCACATCTCGACGGTCCAGGACTCGCCATTGAGCTATAACCTGATGAAGATAAGTTGGATTCCGAAGGTGCTCGCTCTCCTCTGGCAGACATTGAGAAAGGGCTCAAGTAACACATATTCCCACTTGGAGGTGGAGGTCTTGGTGACATCGGTTCATCAGACTCTTCGCTGGCATTGTATGTTACTGTTATTAACGGAGGTGGTTGGAACTCCAAATGAGGTGGTGTTCGTCTAGGAGGTGGCGAGCCTGGAGACGGTCTTTCTATTGTTAGAACAGGGACTCTTAAGGCTGGTGGTGCGGGAGACGGTGAAGACATTTCTCGCTCTGAATCCTGGCTGTGTGTGAAGCTAGGACTCGGTGAATCTGTCACTTGCGTCGATGATGTTGGCGTGTCTGTGTTTATGGTGGGTATAGCTGGTTGTCGTAGCTGTAAAAATAAAATAAAACGATAACTAAATAATGCCAAGTTTTTATACAAAGAATGTTTGACATTCTCTTTTTAATTCTCTGCTGCAAATCGATAATTTCTGAACTCTGAAAAATACTTACCTTCAATCTTAGTCCAGATGTGGATCTTTCGGGTTTGGTCTCAAACTTGATCTCATCTAGCTCGTCTTCGCTTGGTGAAATACATGTGACTGTAGACTCGCTTTTCGTGTCTGACTCCATATTTGCTCGTGGCATGCGAGGGGAAGGCAAGGGAGTAGGCAAAGGGGTCGGAAGGGGGGTAGGTAACGGAGTAGGGAGTTCCCGGATAGGTGACAGGCACTTATTTATTGAACTTGGAACTTCTAATAGGATTGAAGGTGGATGGAGTAAGTTACTGCCGGATTGAGAACGCTGGGCACTGAGAGGATCCAAAACCTGAAAATAGAACTTGCTACATTCAAGGAACTTTCTTATTGAATGTCCATTTACTGTGATCACCAACCCGCTTTCCAACACAGCTTATCTTCCCTTTACGGTTTTTAGGTAGCCTAGCAGTAGACCGGTAAAATTAAGTCAAAGACTATGTATTACCTGGATTTCTATAGTATTATGAGGCCTCGTGACGGGCGAATCCGGAGCTAGTGAGGGTATGTGTGACGATGCCAATGATATATCATCTGCATCAACCGTGTCGTCTTGTGGAGACGACGCCGAGGGTGTGCTTGAAGCAGACACACCGCCTGATGATGCGCGGGAAACCATAGCTGCTGACGACGATGAAAAATTGCGGAACATAGCTAGGATCGAGTCTGCACTTGAGATTTTTGGTTGCCTGCAAGGAAAAACTACCTGTGTTAATGATAATTCGACTGAGAAATAGTAGTATTTCAAGAAATAGAATAGAATCAAGACAGTTTGTAATAAATTTCAAGATTAGAATTGCAAAACTAGAAGTGAATGACAATGTTGAATTAGCAACAAAGACAAACGTTAGATCCTGAGACTTGGTATTGGGACGAACCAAAAAAAGAATGTCATCCATTAAATCGGCGAAGAACCGTATTTCTTCATTTTATATTTGGTACTTCATGCAAATACCAAATATTCGATATTCAATAATTAATCGCAGTCTTGACCGACTTATTTCGATTTTATTTCAGTCGACTAAATTGATCAGTACATGCTAAACTAAACGAATAATTAATATGAATATGAGGTTTAAAATAAACTGCTTTTTTATTACCTACCGAATTAATGTTTAATTGAAGAAGAAGAAACAGAATAGACAGAAGTAAATAAAAAAATTGTAATGAGGTACGCACCTATATGAGTCGTACCTGGAATATTTCTTCAAAGCAGCGTTCGCCAAAGTCAGATCAAGACTGGACATTGAATCACTTCCCTGATTGCTGGAAGTGCTGTGAGGCGACCTGACTTCGACTCCTGGCGACGGAGGCGTGCTTGAAGCCTTCGCCCTCATCCCTCTATCGGCTATCACTGCCATCGGGATAGCTATAGTGTTCACCATGTCAACGTCTGAACTTGAGCTCATCTCTGCTGATACTCTATTCAAAAGCCTAGCGAATGTAACCTTCTTTTCTAATTTAGGATCAGATATGTGTCTCATTGATGGAGAAGTAGATGGTGTTGAAGCTTCACTTGCGAATGACGTCTCTTTATTATCTATTCCATAGTCTACGAAGGCAGGAGCGCTTTCCACCGTGCTTAGCGTCCTTTTCTCCGACATCTGTATCAGTTCCCCCATCGTGATTTTCTTCGAATGGTCGTTGGCTGAAGCTGGGCTTATAAGCTGCTGTAAGATTTGCTTCTTTTCTGCTGCGTTCTTCTTTGTTGGCGTTGAATTGTTGCGTTTTTTCCGAGGCGACGGCGACCCTGTTCAGAAATAGTTCAGTGTAAAAATTGTCACCAGCTCATACTATTCTAAAAAAGCGTTGTTGTACGACATCGAATCCATGACAAAAACTACACAATATTGAGAAATTTTTAACGGATTTTAAACATCAACAATCATTGGATATGCTCAGGGTTTTGAGATCACCATCATGCCTTTGATCTCGTGTGCAGCTATTGAAGCCAATTCTTTAGGAGTGCCATTAAGTAGTTGAACAAATTTGGAATCTTGTTAGTGCCAATAGTAATTTTTCACGAGTGTAGGTATGTATTTCGTGTTAAGTCAATTTGCAAGTGTTATTTTGTTTTATGTTATGTTAATCTAACAGGTAATAGGGTAAAACACTTGTTAAGCAACAGTAAAAGCAATATCTAAAACTAAGAAGGACTATTCCATCTGTCAGGACAGTGTTGTGCCTGTGTAACAATTTATTGTCATTAACATTTGAAAGTAAATGCAGAACAGTGTCCTAAAAGCATGCTCTAGCAACATTTTCTAGAAGAATATAAAATCCAACTTTCGGACCGTATTTAAATTAAAATAAAGGAGAAGAAAAGTGAAATTTGAGAAGACAATAGAATTTTTAAGAAATTACGGTATAAAAGTTGGATATAGTATAGTTGGACGATCTAAAAAGGTGAAACGAAGGAAGGAGCGGCTACATCGAGCTGTGTGCAAGTCAAGGGTGCACAGTGGACACATGAAGTAAGGATAGCAAGACCATCGCCGGTAGCATTCCACATCGAGTGTCAGTCAGGCAACACCAGTGCTAGGGTGGCACCGCGCTTTCCGCAAAGACGCATGTAACGATCTTACAAGTTGCGAAACCAATTGACGCAAGCGGTGTTCATGACTTCAAAATGGAGATGTTTAGGTGGATTACAGTTCTAATAGTCGTAAGAAATCAAAATTTAGTAAACACTTTTTAATGAATAGAACCTAAAGAAAGTATACTTAAAGATTCACAACAAAAAGACGCAAACAATTGAAAAAAGAAATTGATTGTAGAAAGCCTAGATTATAGAAACATGGACGAAAATAAGGACGTAAATGAAAGTTTTAATGATATATCAACTACAAAATCTACAAAACAAAGTAATGAGCATGAATCGCGAGAGTCGATGCGGAGAGCGCTGCGCGTGCGCCGGTCCGGCCGGCGTGCGACATCGGACACGCTCCCCTCCTTACGTCCGGGCGGCGGCTTTAACAGATCGTCCAAGCTAAAGGTGCGCGCGGCTCGCGGGTGCGCCGTGAGCCCCGACACCGACGGCTTGCGGATACCCAGCCGCGTGAGCAGCGTGCGGTGCGGCGCCGGCTCCCGCGGCGGCGCTGTGGACAAACGCCGACACCTCAACGCCGCGCCCGCCGCCCGCTACGGCTCCGCCTGCGGCACCGCGGCGTACGCGAGCCGCTGCCGGCCGCGCGCCGCTAGCGCCACACAGAGGATTGCCAGATGTCGCCCGGACATGCCCAAAGTCGCCGAGGATGAAGATACACACATTAAATACTACTCTGGCAGCGGTAAGGAATGTCCGGACGAAATCTTTTCTGACAGCCCTGTTTTCCTAATACACTCCACAATTACTTTAACTTGTTAGTGATATATTACAATGTATGATTTGCCAATTGTTAAAACATTTCATAGGTATACATAATGAAGTTAACACAATTTTTGATGAAAACGAAACATCTGAAATCATAAATGTCAAACCTAAAATTTCGAGCGAGTTAAAAGAATTGTGCAAAGTACGAAGTCCAGAAACCGCAGATGCTTCTAGAAAAACATCTAAGCTAACGTCAACCATGCTCGAGACCGCTAAGATGCCGTTCACGCTAACAATAGTTTCTGAACCCGTTGTACTAAACATAGAGAGACAGTTAGAGAAGAAAAAGAAAGTACGCAAAACGTGTCCTTACCATCCCATAGACAGTGCGTTTATCGAGAAAATACATGAGTATAGCAGAAAATCTGACAAGTATAAAGCAATATTGTTTACTGTGAAGTCAACTGCATCATTTTAAGACAGAATACGTAATTACAAAATCTGTGTTCTCAAATTATACGTGACAGTGGCAATGCGTAAGCATTGTGTGCTGATTCTTAATAACTCTGTATGTCTGAGGCCTAAAGACTTGGTCTTCGATGGGGTGTAAAGATGGGACTTACGTCTGGCGCAGCGGTCGGCTTCCTCGGCGAGGAGCTTCTCGATCTTCTCGGGGAAGTGCCGCTTGGCGCACCAGATGAGCCCGATCATGCCCAGCACGACGAACACCGTAATAAGACCGAGCCAGAACGGCTCTTGAAGCATCCGAGTGCCCAGGCCGACAATGTTTGGTGTCGGGTTTGGGGCTTCACATCTGTGGAGTAAATAAACACTTGCCACAGACTCTGACGTGACTATCAATGTAGGTATTTTACCAGATGAGATTCTTAACAGTTTTCACCAAAATGTTCACCTATTTTAAATAAGAAACATCGAATAAAGTAAAAATTCTAATTATCTAAAAATGTTTCTAAAATAGGAATACTTATAAAATACGCTAAAAAAAGCTTATAAACACCATGAGACCAATTATGACAATCTGTCTGGCCAGCGTGGGGACTAGGCCAAATCCTCTGACTGCTCTGATCAAATATAGCGTACAAAGAGGGTCGAGCTCCTGCAGTTGAGAGAAAGACCTGATGATGGACCCAATAAGACTCCCGCTCACCTTTTCCCCTTCCACGAGGGGTTGCACTGACACAAAAAAGTCCCATCTCTCTCGATACAGGCGCCCCTGTTATTGCAAGGTTTGGAGGCACACGGTCGTATTCTCTCCCCACATCTCCTGCCCTTCCACCCTTTCGCACAAGTACACGTGTATGCTTCCCCAGCCAGGCCACTTGCTAGTGATAGGGAACAGTTGCCAAACACGCAGGGGGATCGCTCGCAAGCTGTCAGCATGCAGAAAACTCCTGGAAAAGAAATTTTATTGGTCAAAACCCAGTATTCACTGTAACAACCTATACAATAGCTCGTTTGTAATAACTGTTTAGTACCAAAACAAAAGACAACATACGAAAGATCAAGCATACAGAGGCGGACTTATCCCATGTATGGATCTCTTCCTGGCTGGAAGAGATCCTGCGATAGATTGAGAGGATATTTAGTCAATTGAAAGGTAGAAGCAAGTACGTACAACTTTAATTATCGCTGCACACATTACTACACTATAGTTTGTGTATTTATTGTTTTAACTGTTTTTGAAGATAATTTTATACCAATCAAGTGAAAATTTCTTCTTTTTAATTAGGCGCTGTCCGGTTTCATCCTCAGCTGTGGTGTTTTGTATATCAAAGTACGCTTTTCCGTTTCTTCTTCTCCAAATACATTGTCCTTTTTTATTAAGTACAAATATTTTAAGGGGTGATTCAGTCCATCATTTTGAACAACTTTTCCCAATAAATTTTTATCGAAATACGAAAAAATAATTTTCATTTTCCATAGTAATGATATCACGTGACTACTTCGATTTGTATGAAAACCAAAAAAATATATTTCGTATTTCGATATACATTCATTGGGAAAAGTTGTTCGATATGATGGACTGAATCACCTCTTAAAATATTTGTACTTAATTAAAAAGGACATTGTATAATATGCATCTCAAAGGTCAATCAACAAAAGACCATGTTAAATGAAGAATTTGGCTATTTCCCAGTTTAAAGATTTGGCTATGTCAATAGTTCATATTTTTTAAAGTGATGGTTGACGTTTGAATTTTCAAAACTTACCAGTATAATACCCGGAACATTGACAGAAGTTCTTGCTATCTTCCGTAGCACACATGCCGCTGTTCAAGCAAGGGTTTGGGTAGCACGACTCTAGGTTGGTATCATCTGATAACAGCAGGAGTTTGTTGTGATATTCTGGGTCTGCAAACAAAATAAAATGCTCTTTATGTTCCGGGCCGCAAGGAGCGATGTCTTTCTGGTTAGATCAAGACGTAAAACTGTAAATACTTAGCGACCTGTACGACACTACGACCTACAACCACAACCATAAACAAAACCACAAAAGTTCACAAGAAGTATACAAGATGGCGCCAGCAGTATCCTACATCTCGATCTCAGTTTTGGTTGCAACTAACTATATATACAACCTCCGGCGATACCTATACTTTGCGAGCCGCGGTTTACCAGGCGCAACACCATGCTTGACGGAAAGATCTTACCGCCAGGCATTATTGTCAGAAGTTGTATATAGTCAGTTGTAACCAGAACTCTGAGATCGAGATGTAGGACACCGCTGGCGCCATCTAGTATGCTTCTTGTGAACTATGATATCGCTTCATTCATTGTTCTTCGTGGTTGTAGTGCCCCGTAGTGGCGTAGAGGTCGCCACAAACACTTGTTCAAGCGTTGCAACCAGCTTATTCTACCTTTGTTGACTACAAGCGAGATGTCCACACTGATCCCCCTGTTCCCCGAGTGCTGCGTCACCAGTAACGAGTGAAGATACGAGTTGATGATGAGTGGTGCGCTGGGTTCCATCTTGCGCTTGCTTCGCTCCACTTCGCAGAGCGTCCATTGGGTTCCGTTGTTGTCTGTGTAGCTGTCTTTGACCTGGTGATGAGAGAGTTAAAGTTTATTTTTATTTAACTGAGTATGTTAAGGTGATACATGAATTTTTGGGGGCTTGCTGTTACCATATGAAATAAATTATTCGAAAGAAAACGGGGATATTGTTTTAAAATTTAGTCTCTGCCCTAAATACTATTTTATGAACTAGGTACGGTTCATATTAAAAAAAAACTTAAATTTGCGATAAACGGTTTGCATTCGGTTTTTTCAGGCGACCTTGGTTAGGTTGTCAGTTGTCACTGAAGTCATAAACAAATTAAGAAAAAAATTACCTCAACGTTAATGTATTGCGAGGCTTACCGCGATTAATACAAGTTGTAAATCTGTAACTTCTTCATATTCTCAGACGTACCGATACCGATCATACTGAATAACTGCCCCAAAGAGAAGAGATTGAATTATAAAAAAAAAAATTTTGTTCCCCCTTACAAAATTGCTAATTAGCTGATCGATTTAGTGTGGGAAATCTATTTTATTTTTCATATTTCGACCTATGTTCCTTGGGAAAAGTTGTTCCAGCATGATCGCGGTACAGGCACGTCTGAGAATATGGCAAGGTTACAGATTAACAATCTGTATAACAGTCATTGTGACTCCGAAACTCTAAAATCATGTATAAAATGACCTGAATCCAACCGTTCCCCTCCCCGCACGGGTGCTCGTCCCCCGCGGCGAGGCGCGCGTGTTGCAGCGCGAGCGCGAGCGTGTGCCGCGGCGGCGCGAGCAGGCGCGCGCGCAGCGCGGCGCGCGGCGGCGGCGCGGCGGGCCAGTTGGGCCACACCACGCGCCCGCCGCGCGCGCTGCGCAGCTCCACCACGTGGCTCACGTTCACAAAATTCACTGCCGATTACAACAAGACGTTTAAAAATATCGATTGACATACATGCACGCTGAATTTTTATTGGTTTTGGAAAAAAAATGTCGTGTAGTAAATTAATACCTATATGCATATACGTAATCTAAAGTATATGACATAAGATAAAAATGATTTTCGATCGAGACCACGTAGTTATATCTGTCCAAAACAGCCGCGTGAGTTCGATAAACTTCGCCGGCCGGCCGCCGGCGGTATTACTAATTGATCTCACAATTTTACTATAGAGTTTTAGTAATTTTTTTTTGTTACTTAATTTTTATTTTGACTAGCTAATCAGGTCTTACTAACGATCCTTATGAAATGGCCTTCGGCTCCAAAAGCAATAAAAGATCATCGTGTATAATATGTAATTTTTTTAATTTATTTTACTAGTTTTTTGTAAAAATTGTGGAACGTGGAACAGACGTACATACATACATAGACTACTAAAATCATAACCCTTTCTCTTGATTTTGCCGTAGTCGGGTAAAATCAGGTACTTTACTTCTGAATACATACATACTATCACGCCTTTTAAACAAGGTAAGTAGGTACTTCTTAGGGCTCTAACAAACAAATGACAGTATCTATGCCCTCGGACCTCGACACCTTGTGACAGCTGGCATACTTACGGTCGCTCGTCTGTAAGAGCCCTTAGTATAATAAGTACGTTAGATTTGTTTCTTACTTCCAAAAATAAATCCCCGCTTCGAACTTTTGAGAACATTTTGTAATACAGATAGATTTTTTAGAATATTATTGAAAAATATTTTTTTGTGTCTAGAAATAGATAGGCATGTCTCAATACACCTATAAATAACCGACTTCCAAAAAGGTAGAGGCTTTCTTATGTATGTTCATCGATTATTCAAAGACGCCTAGACCGATTTTGAAAATTCTTTTTATGTTTTAAAAAGGGCATGCTCGTCAGGTGGTTTCATAATTTTTTTATCAAAATCGATGTTGTACAATCGATTTGGGGTAAAAATCTACTTTAAATTTTGAAAAATTATGTATTTCACTCACCTGTTTTGAAATGCGCCAAAAAGCCAACGCCCGTGACATTCTCCCCCGTTCTCACTCTCAGCCTCAGGATCTCCGATTTAGACACGAAGAGGCCGTTTGTCAGTATGTTTGAGTTCAGGAATGGACGGATCGGCACAGTTTGGGGGTCGACTTGCACCTCCATGAACGAGTCCTCTGGCACGGCGTCTGTTACGTTGATGGGCACGCCTTTCTCGAAGCTTCCGTAGCCGAAGTCGAAGAAGCTTATGTTTAGGAACACGCGCTTGCCTGAAGTTAGATAAATAATTTTGAGATTAAATTTTTTAGCAGGTAATTAATGAACTTTTCTTTATATTGACGACCTCCGTGGCGTAATGGTCAACACGCTAGACCGCTAATCCGGAGGTCCTGGGTTCAATCCCCAGCCAGGGCAAGTTGGAAAATGGCCTTTTTCAAATTGTCCTGGGTCTTGGATGTTTATCTATATATGTATTTGTTATAAAATATAGTATCGTTGAGTTAGTATCTCATGACACAAGTCTCGAACTTATCGTCCCTATATATTATATTATATTTATATATTTATTTTATTTATATGTAAATATGCAAAATGTAACAATGACTTTTTTAATATTTTCTGAAAAACTTTGCAGCTTTTAACTTTTTCTGCAGAACTTGAAATCTGTAGAAATACTACTAGTTAGGTTTTTTTAAAAATCTGATTGGATTTTATAAACCGATTTTTCACCAATTTGTCTGGTCACCTCTCACAGCATGGCACAACGACAGCATTTATCGCTATCATCTATCATTATCTTGCTCTATGTAATTAATAACAAGCGGGATGGCGCTAATCCATCGCGCTATTAAAACTTTATCTGGGTTTATCAACGGTGTCATGCTAACAGGCTCTTTTATATTAGAAAGCCAAAAATGGCTTTCATACATACATACATACATACTATCACGTCTTTATCCCTAATGGGGCAGACAGAGCATTTTGGGTCTTGCGGCTCTATGCAGAACCTAGGGCCGCAAGACCCAAAAGCCACTTTTAGCGTCATGGTGGGCGAGAAGATGGAAAAGCAATCAATACAGTGACGGGTTGCTAGCCGCATCGCCTGTTAAAATGATTCGCATTTTTGCCCATTCCCTCGATCGGCTTTTACGATCTGCGCGGGAAGAGAAGCAGCTGGTACATTCTAAGTTTTTTCGTTTCTCCCAGACCAGCATGGGATAAATGGCTTTCATTGCAAGCTTTAATTTAACTTGAAATGTATCTTGTATGTACCTATGTTTGTTTAGTTCAAATCTTGCAAATCAATTTTCAAACCAGTTATCTTCAATCGATTGAGCTGAATTTTTTCATTCTTGTGTAAGTTGGATGACAATATAATATTATGAAGTCAATAGCTGTTCTGAAGATGGAGACACTCACATTTTACGTTATAGTAATAGAGAAGGGCAGAAGAAAGTCAAACCAAATGTGGCAGCTGTGTGAAAAGTATCAGAAGAATTTTGAAGTTTGTAGTTTTTCAGAAAAAACCTGACTAGAAGCGGTTCGAAATTCAGCGTAACGTTATATATGGACGGCCCCTAAATACTTATACCTTAAATCACTTACCTGTCGGAGCAAGAATATCAATGGTACAATCTAGATCCGGTAACAGAAAGTGGGGGTAGTTAGGGCTGCGGAGCACCCCCTCCTTGGAGGTGAAGGTCTGAGACGGACACCCCGGCAGTTCCACTGCATGCCATGTCAGGGAAAACCCCGCACCCTGGGTGCTGGAACAGAAGAACAAACACAAGTCGCCTATTTTTTAATCCCCGACAAAGAAGGGGTGCTAAAAGTTCGACGCCTTGTCTGTTTGTCTGTTTGTACACGCTAATCTCCCGAAATACTGGACGGATTCAAATGAATCTTTTTTTGTTATAAAGCTGGTTAGCCTGGGCAACATATAGGGTATAATTGATTTTGGGAAATAAAACACCTGATGGAGAGCCATAATCAAATGGTCCAGCTAAACTATCAGAAATATAAAAATGACGCCTTAGCATAAGTTGTTCAGCCTGATGAGCATTTTCCGGAGTCGCGGGCTTGGGCTAGTTAACAATATTTATGTCAACTTAATTAAACTTACACATACTTACAACATGTTTATCATTAAATATAATTTTAAATTTATAATCATCGTCATCATCAGGTCTTTTTGTCTCCATTACAGGAGCACAACCCTTTCTGTACAACCAGAGCCATACTTGACCAGAGCAGACAGAAGACTTGGCCTACACTCTCCACTCTGGCCAGACGGGTTGAAGAGATCTCATCTCGTTGATGTTTATAAGCTTTGTTGAGCTTGTAGGTATTTCCTGAGTCGCTTTATACAACATCCACGGGAGGACTTGGAGTGGCCCTATTATACTCTGCCAGAAAGCACACGGCAAAATTATAAAATTTATAAGTTTACTTTTAATTTCTTAGGTTTCACAAGTAGCCTTCCAAGACATCAACAGGTAAACCAGGATGCACTGATTATGAATTTGAACTTACTTGTAATCCGAATGAAAATGCAACACTGCCTTGTTGGCGCTGGCCACCCATCTGGTCTCGCTCATGGAGCCGCAGTATCTCGATGACTTCGAACTCCTCGCGTCACGTAACTGAAATTGCAGAGAACAATATCTATTCATACATACTATCACGGCTTTATTCCTAAGAGGGCAGACAGATTATTTGGGGTCTTGCGGCTTTAAGCAGACTCCAGGTCCGAAAGACTCAGGCCACTTTTAGCGTTATGGTGAGCAAGAAGGTGGAAAAGGCAATTAAATAGATGGATTACTAGCCGCATCGCCTACAAATTACAACTTTCTAGTACTTAAAGTCTTTGAGTAGAACCGTGGGCAAACAGACGTATACACGCTGACTTTTTATTGGTTTTGGAAAATAAAATGTCGTATAGTAAATAAATTCCTCTATCCATACGCAATCTAAATTTCTGTATGTCATAACTCATAAGATAAAAAAGTTGCGTAAATGATTTTCGATCGAGACCACGTAGTTACACCGGCCAAAACAGCTGCGGAATGTCGATAACCCCGGCCGGCCGGCGGGCGGTGTATGGCGGCTTGTACCACTAATTGATCTCACAATTTTACTTTCGAGTTTTAGACAACATTTTTTGTTTCTGAATTTTTATTTTGACTAGCTAATTAGGTCTTTCTAACGATGCCTATGAAGTGGCCTTCGGCTTCAAAACCAATAAAAAATCACCGTGTAGACATAGCTAAACTAAAAGGGTTCTTTGTTTACGTTGGACGGCTATGCGGTTATGCGGCTCAAAATGATGATGATGATGATAAGGGCACGCACCGTTTTCACTAGTTTTATTTCATTAGTCGACTATACAATCGATGTTGACGCCGTTGGCCATCTGTTACGTTAGTAATTATCTTTGATGTCGACTTATTGAACAATAAAAATGAGCCATAGCTCTGCATGTTAGCGTTTTACCTTTCAAAGGTTTTAATTTCTTTAATAAAAATATAAAATGCCTTTTTTGTACACGTATAGGGTATTGTACATTTTATACATTTGTGCCACTCACACTAACACGTTTATGCACATATCTTATACCTTTAAACAGCAATTCTTTTCGCTGAAAATTGGTATATGGGGGTTTTCGGGGCTAAACAATCCGTTTGGCTCAGCGGTTAAGGATGCGGACCGCTAGAAAGAGTGTTACGGGTTCGAATCCCACTTGGTGACTTACTTTTGTTTTTTTTTTATGTTCAAGTTTATATATAATTTTTTATTTTGTATTGTTTTTAGACAAGTTTAAAAAAATGTAGTTAGTTGATGTTGAGTTGTAACCGAGCAAAGCTCGGTCGCCCAGGATTTTTTTTAAAATATCCAGCAAACTACCAAGAACAACGTACTTATCTTTAACTACCTACGTATTTAGACAATTGGAATGAAAACAAACGAATGCTTCCAAAAATAAAGATCCAATTAAAGGATTTCGGCGGCGAGAAATCGATTTGTATGCAAATATTTTTATCCACCAATTTCCCTTCTTACGTACTACCAATCAGACTTTCAATTTCTACCTGCCTCTCAACGTAATGGAAAACTGGCTTGAGTTAACACAAGCGACGACCAAAAACGCGTAGCGGTGGAGGTTCGTCTAGATATTAATTTAAATTATTATTTAAAAGCATAAATCTATAGGCGTGATAATTTTTCAGTAAAGTGTACCACAAAAATATTCAGGTTATAGGATAGTGTCAGATAGTGTAGATAATGACTTTATGGAGAAAGAGAGGTAAAAAGTTGGGCATGAACTTTTCTTTTAAAGATAATTTGTTAAAAATTTCTCTGATGTCAACGGCTAAAGCATTCCAGAGCCGTGATTCGAGGCTTGAAGAAAAAAAGAGTTAGACATAAAAATTGTTCGGAAAAGGGGTATAAAGAGCTGACGTGGCTCATTAGAACGAAGGATTTCGTCCACTAGGATCCCCCCGCCTGCTCCCCCAGGGGATCCCCATGAACTTATCAGTTCACTAGGATCAGTTTGAAGGATGTTGGAGATCGTGACATGAAGAATAAAAAGGCAGAAAGCGGATCCCGGAGAATCACCGCTTCCTTAAGGCTACATGCCTTAAGGAGACGTAGCTTAAGATCTGCCGTACAATAATGACAGCTAGGACAAACTTCTCAAGCTCCTCCTTGCTTCGGAAGGTTAAACCTTCTGAAAGCCCGAAAAGTTTCATGCTAGAGTCACCCATCCACGAGTTGACCAACTCTGGTGAGGCTTAACTTGCGAAAGCGTTAGTAATGCTCACATACTCTCACAGGTTCACCGCGGTGCTCTCAAAATTTTTATAAGAACTACATACAGAACGGAATCTCGTTCCTCGTCCCCGCACCTTTCCCCCGTTCTCGCCTTGAGTGGTCGGCTGCAGGCGATTTGCCGCCTTGACAAGGCGACAATAGGGAAGAGATGCAAGGACCTTAGGAGATTCCGTTCTGAACATACATACATACATACTATCACGTCTTTATCTCTAATGGGGCAGACAGAGCATTTTGGGTCTTGCGGTTCTATGCAGAGCCCAGGGCTGCAAGACCCAAAAGCCACTTTTAGCGTCATGGTGGGCGAGAAGATGGAGAAGCAATTAATACAGTGATGGGTTCCTAGCCGCATCGCCTGTTAACATGATTTGCATTTTTGCCTATTCCCTCGATCGGCTTTTACGATCAGCGTGGGAAGAGAAGCAGCTGGTACATTTTAAGTTTTTTTATTTCTCCCAGACCAGCATAGGAGTCCGTTCTGTATGTAATACTTATATGAATTATATGGCTAAGTATGCAAACGAGACCTCGCTTAGACAAGAGAAACTGATATACGTACCTCAACAAAGTCATAGAGACAGTCCTTCTGGTACTCCAGCTCGATGTCCTGAAAGACGAAGACCAGCCGCGTGTGGGAGGGGCCCACCACGTGTACCCAATAGTCCAGGTCGTTGTCGTACAGCCTTGGGTGGTTCGGGCTTGATAGGATACCTGGGACAAATAAAAAAAAGTTTATTTTCCTTCATAATATTACATGAACATGAGTATAACAAAAAATTATAAGTATTAAGATAGAAATAACACTTATATTATAAAGGCGAATGTTTGTGTGGGGTGTATATGTTTGTTGTTCTTCATTCGCAAACGGCTGGATCGATTTTGATTAAATTGATATGCAGGAAGCTGATACTCTGGATTAACGCATAGGCTACTTTATGTGCGGGCAATACCGCGGGGCGCAGCTAATAATATTATATTATTAATAAAGGCGAAAGTTTGTGAGTGTGTGTGAATGTTTGCTACTTCTTCACGCGCAAACGGCTGTACCAATTTTTAATAAAATTGGATACACAGGAAACTGATACCCTGGATTAACAACACTTATCTATTTTTACTTTACTAGCAGGTTCCCTGTCCCATGTATCATATATGATTCATGGACATTTTTTAACTATTATCTTCTTTATGGATATATGGAATGGGCTAAAATAAACCATCAAAATCCACATTATTAAACACATGTTAAGGGTTGCCCATGCTCATTCTCCGAGATTCCCTCTCACCTGATATTCCCTCCACAGTCCTGTTCCTCACAACGTGTTCAGCGTTGAGCCTTCTCTTGCACACGTAGCCGCCTGTCGCCACGCATTTGTGGTAGGTCCAGTACAGCCCGCTCGGCTGAGACGGTACTGGTGACGATTTCCACTGCCAAACAATGACAAGACAATCAGTACACGATGACTGAGTCAGAAAAGTACTTAGATCCATATTTTCCAGATTAGTAAAATACCCTGTTATCCAACACAGGGCAATTTTTACTAATTTGATACTCTCATCTGAATTGGGGTGATTGTGACATCATGGCCCAGTAATCGTATACGAAGACGTGACATAATGCCAAATTTGTATGCGCTGTATCTTCGTATATTTATGTTTATTTATTTATTTTATTTATTATTTATTAACATATACATAGGTACATATCATTACAGGTGGACACCTAATGCGATAGTACATTACCATAACAAATTATCTCTAACGATACCCGTCTGAATTCATTCAGAGTAGTATTAAACAAGTCGATCTTATCGGCTACAACGTTAAGTGTGTGCAGTGCTTGTGTCAGTGGTGCAGCAGGTTGGTGCACGCGCGAGGCACGGCCAGCAGCGGCGGCCGGTGGCGGCGCCGCACGTATTTGTTTGGCACATATAGGTCAACCCGTGACAGTACATCCGGATGGTTTTGCTTATGTTATGTTAGTAAATATACGAAGACGTATATTTATGTAAGTCAGAAAAAACATCGCGCGTAATATTTTTTGATAATCTAAGTTGTCATGCCCATTCTAGTGGAAATATGGTGTAAGGAAAAGCTCTAAATTTTTTTTGATAGTAACGAGAAGGTCTGCCCAACATTATTAACTTTGCTAATTAGTTCCTATGGTTTAAGCTATGGCTACAGACCCACCGGTGGTACACCTGGACTATAAAGCAAGACTCCTCAGATTCCTTAGTATCGTTGTAAAGCTATACAGTTGTGGCCATCCTTGATACTCTACCATACTCCCATCAATCCAGGTAAAGCTCTCCTTTTTTCTCTGCACCCAAATGTAATCACTATTCCCGTAGACAAAAGTTATGATAGAGTTGTGGAAACTCCACCTGTCCCAGCTTAGTAAATGGGTGTTCCCACATGAAATGACTATATTTTATTTTTATTTTTAGTACGTATCTGTCGTAGAGCAAGAGACTAATATATATATAATAATTATAATAAAATAATAAATGTATTATTTATTATGCAATAGAACTGATTCGGTATACAAGAAATAAGGGTGACGATAAGGTCCGAAAAGTATGATTAGTCCGTCTTTTAGATTATCAAAAAAGAATGGACTGAACTGAATGAAGATGGAAAACAAAAAATGCGTGTACAATATTTTTTAATAATCTAACCGATGGACCAAAAATATTTTTCCATTCGTCCTATTACAAGTACTAAGATATTATTAATATCAGAAGTAACAGAAGAATGAGACAGAATGATGAGGAAGGAATGAAATTTGAAGATAACGAAATTATAGAAAGGAGATGGACAAGAATATGAAGGATGTAGTTAATTGCAAAGGTGACGGTTACCTGAACTCCCAGGCATGACTCCTCAGACTCCTCAGTGTCATTGTACGGCGGCCAGCCCTGGTACCCCACAACACTCCCATCAACCCAGCTGAGGTTCTCCCCTCCCCTCTGCGCCCCCAGCCAGTAGACCGACCCCGCGCTGTAGTCGCTGCTCTGTCTGATGCCCGACACGATGAACCTTTCCTCGTCAGCGGAGTGGACGGAAGACAGCTGCATGTTCAGGCCTTCGCAAACCTGGTAAAATAACATTACATACTATCACGTCTATATCTCTAACGGGGACAGAGCATTTGGTCTAAGCAGACCAAGGCGTGATGGGTTGATTCGCATTTTCGTTATATTCGCATTTACGCATCAAAAATCAAGTTGTAAAAGTTACATACGCTGTGATTGACATATCTGTCTGGGATATCGATGCAGTTCTATCATATAAGTATTATTTTTCGTGTCAAAGATAATCAAAACTTGTTGGCCCAGTGGGTCACTTTGCTAGCATTCCTTGTTTAGCGAAGATTTATTGTACTGTATCCGAAACACGAAGATACGAAAGAAATACAAGAGAAAGACGCAACATCTTAAGCAATTGCGTACAACGGTGGAAGCCTATCTCGTGCAGTGAATAGATAGGCTGTAAAAGTACAAGATTATTGCCTATATAGCTATTTAAAGCTACAGTATCAGTCATTAGGAGGAACCTTCTGATCTTTTTTTAACGAGTGCTAACTAAAACCGTATTACCTACAATTTTCCTGCCATAAATCTTCATTCGACCTAAATGCAGCTAAACGAGATAGCGAACGCGGGGATGGCGGCTGACGCGGTCCTAGATATTAATAATGTATTAAGGAGAATTGGCTTATCCTGCAAGAAGCTCAGTATCAATAAAATAATTTAGAATTTTTGGATTCTTCTTCCTTACAGCCTCTATCAATTAACTGCTTGAATAAAGGTCTGATTTGTCCACGATCATCAAGATTAGGGAAAGGGAAAAATCACTATCCCCTTAAATCCTTACACTATACTAAAGATTGTTATATTTTGTAAGTATTCGAATATTTTAACAGTAACCCTTTGTATACCGGAATATCAAACACAATAATTAAACAATACATTCTCGCGTAGATCTAAGCAACGGCATTCGAGAGGTTAAGAGTCCGGCGACCCTAGACTTCTCCATACAAACGTAGTACACGTTTAATTTTAAAACCACATGTCAGATTCCGGTAAAAATTGGTAATTGTAAAGAAATTGCAATTATCTAGGGTTATATTGGGTTTCCTATAGTAAAATTATGAACTGGAAAGAAAATATAACGATTTTGAAGTTTCCCATACTAATGGTCAAAAATGATATAAAACACTATATTCTATTTCAAGTTCATATTTTTACGTCGGAAACTAAATATAAACCTAGATAATTGCAATATCTTTGAAATTACAAAATTTTGCCCAAATCGGACATGTCGTTTTGAAATAAAACGTAGACTACGTTTGTATGGAAAGTTGTATTTTGGTCTAGGGTCGGGGGACCCTTAATGGTTTATATGTTATAACAAAATTAATAATGTAAAAAGAACAAAACCATTAAAACCATTTCCGACTTCTACGCGGACAAAGTCGCGGGCTAAAGCTAGTATTAAATATAATTGAGTACTAAAATTACAAAATTTATAATGATATTTTCTTTGCCATAAAAAGCAAACGCGTTGTGCTTCATCTTAATAATATTTGCAGTCGTCACAGAAAAGTAATCACGGGAAGGTCGGGAAGGATTACGGTTTTGGTGTCGACGTGAAATTATAATTATAATTTATAAGAAAATGCCGCAATCCGCCCAAAGTTCGCGTCTTGTTAAATGTTCTTTGATGTCTGTCTATTGTCGGTGTTTCGGGCGTTTCGGATAAGTTTGGTGAGTTGAGTGAGTCGCCGTGGAAGGGTTAAAGAGTATCGAAGGATTTGAAATTAGGTTATTTAAGCACAATAAAAAAAAACTAATTTTTCAAACAAGCCGGAGCCCGCGAATTCGTGCGCGTGGATTTTATGACTCCGGAAAAAATGCTCATCAGGCTGAATAACTTTTGCTAAGGCTAAGTTTTATATTTCTTATTGTTTCGCTGGACCATTGTTTTGCATCTGGTGTTCCATTTTCCAAAATCAATTATACCCTATAATATGTTGTCTAGGCGTAACGGCTATAAGTTTCATTCAAATTCGTCCAGTATTTCCGGGGATTAGCGTGTACAGTACAAACAGACAGTCAGACAGACGTTTCTTTTAATTCTTACTCTATTACTTTCTCTCCATCGCACGAATTTTTTTTTGAAAATATATGTATTCAATGTACAGACACATTTTTTTTACAGTTCATTATATGTAGATATAGATTAATATATTGAGTTAGTATCCTATTACACAATGTTAAAACTTATTTTGGAGCTGGCTCAATCAGTATTTGTCTTTATTGCATAGTACAGTCACGTAAATATTTACACTGAAAAGCCCGGTCCAAAGTAATTTAATTTTAGCCTCGATTTTTAACTCAATAATAAGAATAATAGCGCAGTTTGTTAATATTGGTGTATACATGTACATAAATAAATAAACCTAGATAGATAGAAGGTACTTTCAGCTCAATCTGGTAACAGCAAGTAAATAAATGATAAATTATTTGGAATCATTAGAAACGGACAACTTACGTAGGTACTTAAGTACTTATAAGTACATAACATCATAAGTGGGGGCTCTAGGACGAGCGAATGTACGGTCGCGACCATAGTAAAAAAAAACTATGTCTATGTCCGCGACGTTACGCGAATGTACCTATGTCGGCGACAGTTCGTGACAGACAGCGACGGTCGTCGATAGGTGTCGCTCGTCTAGGGATGTAAAAAATAATAGATTATGAAAAAAAATCCCTTTTACTCATCCTATTATTGTACACCAACCTAAACTTCTCTAACAACCCAAAGGTTGGCTCTTAGATAATACTTTTAGCATTAAGGCGAAATGGTAGCAGAAGTGGCGTCCTCCCCAACCTTATTTGAAATAAATTGTTTAAGAGTCCGGCGACCCTAGACTTCTCCATACAAACGTAGTACACGTTTAATTTTGAAACCACATGTCAGATTCCGGTAAAAATTGGTAATTGTAAAGAAATTGCAATTATCTAGGGTTATATTGGGTTTCCTATAGTAAAATTATGAACTGGAAAGAAAATATAACGATTTAGAAGTTTCCTATACTAATGGTCAAAAATGATATAAAACACTACATTCTATTTCAAGTTCATATTTTTACGTCGGAAACTAAATATAAACCTAGATAATTGCAATATCTTTGAAATTACAAAATTTTGCCCAAATCGGACATGTCGTTTTGAAATAAAACGTAGACTACGTTTGTATGGAAAGTTGTATTTTGGTATAGGGTCGGGGGACCCTTAAAAGTAAATATGGTATACCTAATTAAAAATTTGACGGCTAACAATCTGTAAGAAGACCTCTAAATTATTTTATAAATAACCTTTGAAAGTAATAGCGTTAGTCTATCTAGTTTTTTACGAGTTGTCGCCAAAAGCGGTCACTTTTGGCGAAAACTTGTTTTCAAACTAGATTCAATGAGGGCGCTACTTCTATTGCCATTTCGCCTTAAACACAAATTGTATTTTGTATTTACCTGCTTAGCAGTAGCCCAAGAAGCCTTCGGATACCCGGAGAAGAGGTAGCAGTGGTCGGTGTATAACACCTGCTTGATGTCCATGCACGATTGAGCTGGAACAAATGTTCGACATAATCATCATTTCATCCGCATAACGTCTACTGCTGGACATAGGACTCTCCCAAAGATTTCCAAAATGACCGATCAAGAGCGGCCTGCATCCAGCGCTTTCCAGCGAGCTTGGTCACTTTGGTCAGGTCGTCTGACTACCTTAAAAGTTAAATAAAAAAATATGAATTAATAAACCTTTGAATGTCAGATATCATTATTGTATCGACAATAATAATAATAAAGATAGACAGACCAAAAAAATAGACAATTATAAATATATATGACAGAAAAGCTATCTTTACATGCTAGTCTAGAAGAAAAGAAAAATCTTAAAGTCAAAGTCAACGTAATTTTTTTTTATTCAATGTAATGTTCATCTCTCGTTGAAGGTAATTTTTTTAAATATTATGTTCGTGCAAAAGCTAAAAACTACTAGCGTTGCGGAACGACCACTGCTGGGAAGATTACGCCGAAATAAACTCAGTTCAGTATTGGTCTCTATGTTACAATTACAATACTGATTTACACATAAGCTATTTATATGTATATATATTTAAATTACACAATTACAATTTGCAGTCAACTATTTCCAAGAATTTTGCTCAGATGATGATAAATAATCATTTACATGATAATACGCATTTTCTGATTAATTATTTATAACGGCTGTCTTAAATGGTAACGCTATAATATTATCTAGAATTGTATTATAGAGGCGCAAGCCACTCAGAAAAGTTTATTTTTTGTTTTTACTAACCAAAAAGCTGCGATAGCTAATTTGAATATCACAATATTTCTTACATGAATGTATATTCTGACGCACGTACATTATGTTCGCAAAGATGAATTGCGAAGGGAGGGTCAAAATATTTGTCTTTAAATAGTTCCCTTAATGACTAGTAGCGCCTAATTTATAT
The DNA here is from genome assembly GCA_963555685.1 of Acrobasis consociella. Lineage (NCBI taxonomy): Eukaryota > Metazoa > Arthropoda > Insecta > Lepidoptera > Pyralidae > Acrobasis > Acrobasis consociella. The sequence continues at coordinate 1,991,313 of OY743114.1, forward strand.
ATAAATCTAATAGCGCGTTTTTGTAAAAGAAATATGGTATTTATATCTGCAGCGTTACCCCATATTCCATTGGATACACAGTAGAAGTCACTAAAATATACCAAACGCGCTGTATCAGCGTCAGTCATTTGCCTAATTCTTCTAACCGCGTAGGCCGCAGAGCTAAGTTTTTCAGCTAATTTTTAAATATGGGCATCCCATTGCAACCCGTGATCAAGCGTTATTCCCAGAAATGTTGTGTTATCTACCATATCTACTGCTTAATTATTAATAAATAATCGTGTTGGAACTTTTGTAACATTCGTTAAGCAGAACTTCACACCTTTAGTCTTTTTGCATTTATTACTAAATTATTTGCCGTAACCCTTTCCAAAACTTGCGACAGTGTATTATTAATTTCATCAAAGGTGTCAGTTTTCCTATAAAAACAAGGTAAGTACCATCCGCAAAAAGTACAGACTTACAACCTTTTACTTAATATGGTAAATCATTGATATTGATCAGGAATAACAAAGGACCTAGTATAGAACCCTGGGGCACACCCGGCACTACGGTTGATCCTTGAGATCGTACTTGATTTACACTAACTTTTCGAATTCGGTTACTCAAATAAGATTTAATCAATTCAAGAGCTTTAATCAATTCAAGAGCTTTCTCTTTTATTCCATAGTGTTTAAGTTTGGATAGAAGGGTTTCGTGGTCTACACAATCAAATGCTTTGGAGAGGTCACAAAAGATAAAGTACCAGCTGCCATGTTTTTCTTCCAACGCAGATTGTAAAAGCCGATCCTTATGAAGATTCAACTTTAAATATGCTGAGATGAGAGAGAAATATAATGTATTATACTGTCACCTTTAAATGTCACATTTACTACTTGAGGTAAATTTGTCTGTTTTTCGTGTGTGTAAGTGGCCAATACTGCTGTCAGATTTTTTAGGCTGCCTAAAGGCACCTGGCGTAGCTTGACAACTACCATACATAGCCAGGACCGACATCTTATATGTGCCTTCTGAAGCACGGAAAAGCTCGAGAATTTTTTTGTGCCACTTGTGGTTAAGTAGAGTAGTGTTACTGGTAATAATAGTAATGTGGCCGCGAAACTTTGAACTCATAAAAAAGATTTGTAGGTTTCATTAATAAGGGTGTTGGTTTATAGCTTCAATAAAATTACTCACAAAAAGTATATTACATGATTGACTGTTAAAATTATAGTTTTACAGGCCTAAAATTGTTTACATTTACACTAATTCAGCCTCCGCGTCAGTTTGAACGGTTTTTAGGGTTCCGTAGCCAAATGGCAAAAACGGAACCCTTATAGATTCGTCATGTCTGTCTGTCTGTCTGTCCGTCCGTATGTCACAGCCACTTTTTTCAGAAACTATAAGACCTATACTGTTGAAACTTGGTAAGTAGATGTATTATGTGAACCGCATTAAGGTTTTGACACAAAAATAGAAAAAAAACAGTAAATTTTTGGGGTTCCCCATACTTAGAACTAAAACTCAAAAATTTATTTTTCATCAAACCCATACGTGTGGGGTATCTATGGATAGGTCTTCAAAAATGATATTGAGGTTTCTAATAGCATTTTTTTCTAAACCGAATACTTTGCGCGAGAGACACTTCCAAAGTGGAAAAAAGTGTGTCCCCCCCCCCCGTAACTTCTAAAATAAGAGAATGATAAAACTAAAAAAAATATATGATTTTCATTACCATAAAAACTACCAGCGAAAATTGGTTTGAACGAGATCTAGTAAGTAGTTTTTTTTTAATACGTCATCATCATAAACGGCAATTTACCTTTCATTCAATCAACTCAAATATAAAAAATAAAAAAAAAAACATACTACAAGACTTTTATATTATGTTATTTGCTACTACGGAACCCTTCATGGGCGAGTCCGACTCGCACTTGGCCGCTTATTTTGTTTTAAAACTGAAATTGACTTCACCCCCAAACTATTCAACCGATATTGTCAAAATTTCTATGGGACCACCTATAAAGGGCATATACATGTCAGGTGGTCCCATAGAATTTTTATCAAATCGTTTTTTAGTTTTTAAAGATTATTATTTATTTACGATACGCAAGTTCCTCACGACTTTCCTTCAAAAACCCTTCGTAACTATTCATCGCGTAACCGTAGCATTACGATTTTTCAAAATGTTTTATTATTTGCGTGTTGATTCAAGTCAATTGCAAGGCAAATTAAGACTTTATTTATCGCTAGCTACGCGGCTGCTTTTGTCAGTTTTAACAAAATAGTGTAAAAAAATGTTGCGATGGAGTCAAAAATGAGTTAATAAACAAAAGTAAGTACTTATTTATTTCTAATAATAAAAAACAGTGGCTCACCGGGAGAGTCGACAGAAAACTTGGTGTCGGTAACAGTGTCGCGAGTTCAATGGTTTTTTTTTTCATTTCAAAAAATACTATCCATGCATGCCCATCGCATCTAAAGAAGTTTTTCACATCAATAACACATCGGTTTTGTATAAGAAAGATATCCAAGACATCCAAATATCGCTTTGCCGTCCGCCTCATATCTCAGCACAGGTCATTACACACTAACTACTTTGGGAATCGCTTCCTGCCAATAGCGGTTTCCATAGACTAAACTTTTTCTCATCTGTGGCTTCTCACTCCATAGACACATATTACGTTTGGCGCTGGTTTGGCGGCAACGGCTTTGTTCATATAATATTATCCTCAGATATTATCTTCAAGAGAAAAGGTAAGTATATGATTGCATTTATAGCGATAAGTCCGCCTTTGTGCCTATATTGTTTCATGTTATTTTGTAATTTTTATGTATGCTATGGTGCAATATGATGTTTATAATTTATCAGTTACTTTTCTATTACTAATCACGTCCTTATACATTATGGGGTAAACCGAGCCTGATACCATTAATCTCTACAAACTTAGTCAAATTATATGTATGGCTAAATAGTAGAAAGATATTTTGTATCAATCGCCGTACCATTCTTATTGAGACTTGGTCAAAAATGAATCATTTGGTACTGTTAAGCAAATAAAACGTCATAAAAAATGTGTCTTGTCATAATCATGTCAATTTCCAACTTCTTCTTCTTCTTCTTATATTTAAGAGCTGGGCTCTTGTCGGTGGAGTGCTTTCCATGTCTTTCTTCCTGCCGCTAAGTTCTGAACCTCTTTATATGTTTTCACGTTTAATTTTTCTTTTATTTGGTCTATAAATTTTCATTTCCAACACTACTTGTATATTCTAAATCTTTGATTTCCAATGTGATTTAACATTTAGTAGTGCAGAAAAACTGATATTGAGAGCGCTATTTCACTCCAAGAAACTATGACGTCATTAGACTGTATTTCATACAAATACCATAGAGAATGTTTGTTTTGACGTATAAAAAAATATAACTGATTTGAGTCGTTGGAAAATAGCTGATGATATCATTAATTATTCGTACATTCAGCCTGGTAGTTAAGCATAAATTCTATTCATAATATTGGTACTTCAGCTCGATTAATCACACGATTATACTCACTTATCGTCTATTTGGAAATTAGAAACAATTGCGAATTGTCCCAAATACAATTTCCAATTTCATGCATTAGATGGCTTCTATAAATCCGACTGTATTTCGGTTTCAATTGTACAATAGGAATGATGATTAAATATTTTAATTGTCGTCAAATGATATTAATAATTTTTAAAACTAAAAACCGATTTCAACCCCGATTTACACAACCGATTTGATAAAATTACTTATTCATTCCACAAAGACTTAGTATATAAGTATACAATAAGGTATACAAGTAGTCTATATCTTAGTTGTTTTTATCCCAAAATTTCTACAGTTAGTTTATAAGATAAAGTACCTGGGCGACCGAGCTTTGCTCGGTTACATCTCAAACATTAACTAATTTTTTTTAAACTTGTCTAAAAACAATGCAAAATAAAATAAAAATATATAAACTTAAACATAAAAAAAACAAAAGTAAGTCACCGAGTGGGATTCGAACCCGTAACACTCTTTCTAGCGGTCGCTATCCTTCCACTGAGCTAAATCAAGGCGGTCGCGGCGCGACGAAATTAGCGGCCATATTCTGCGTGGAAAGAAAAACGCATGAAAACTCGAAAACACGCGTTTTCCCAAACATAAAACTAATCTAGATCGATTGTTTACCCCCGAAAACCCCCATATACAAATTTTCTGCGAAAACGTTAGAGCCGTTTTCGAGATCACAGAAATTTATAAATAAATATATATATATACATACAAGAATATAATCTGACGGACTAATTAATATTTTACTAACTCAGGCATCATCCGTATTTCATATTTCAATGCCGAGTAATTTTACGCATTTAGATGTCAATAACAATAACCATTAATTTGTCTACGCTGCGGAGGCTTTGGAGTAATGGGATTTTAGAACTCATTCCGAGGATAATAAAGCTCCTTTTATGTGGTGATGGTTTTAAGGATATTAACTTCGTTTATTAAATGGAGCTCGATGGCTCAGTGGAAGTGTGCATTACTAGCGCTTATTATTAATATAATAATAAGTTTATTTCAGTCATAAATCGATTATCTCGTTAAAATGGCAGTGGGCAAGACGTAGCGCGACGAACCGATGGCCGATGGGGCAAAAAATTCTCGAATGGCGACCACGTACAGGCAAGCGAAGCGTAGGACATCCACCTATAAGGTGGTCAGATGATCTGACCAGGGTCGCTGGAAAGCGCTGGATGCAGGCCGCTCTTAATCGGTCATTTTGGAAATCTTTGGGTGAGGCCTATGTCCAGCAGTGGACGTTGTGTGGCTGAAATGATGATGATGATGATATATCAATCATTCGTTATCATCAATCAATCATCGTACAAGTCTGTTTAGTTTCCACTGCAGAAACACGACCCTCTCTGTGCTACTAGAGCTATATTTGGTCAGAGCAGCTAGAGGACTTGGTCTACACTTTTCACGCTGGCCAGACGGGTTGGAGAGGTCTCATGATGTTCATAAGCTTTATTTAGCGTATTTCCTAAGTCGCCTACTATGACATCCACGGGAAGACCTGGAGTCATTCATGGTTTTTAGCTAGATCGTAGCGAGATCGAGATCGTAGCGAGATCGAGATCGTGCGAAACGGTTAATGTTAATAGGTATCGACCATGGGGCAAATCATTTTGATGCTTTGACTTCAGCGTCTTTTAGTCATTGACATCATTTGAGTAATATTTGCAGAACAAGATATAGTTTTAATAATCGGCCAAGTGCGAGTCGGATTCGCGCACGAAGCGTTTCGTACCATTATCCATGAAAATCACGTTTGTTGTATATATGAAATTTCAACTGTCTAGCTATCACGGTTCAGAAGAACCCTAAGGAAGCTATAGGAAACAGAGAAGGCCGGTGGCATACATATTTTCTTTCATAGATGGAAGATATTTTCTGTCGGAATATTTCTTTAGTTTAGCAGTGGATAAACAGGCTATAGAGAAACTACTGCAAAATTAAAATCGATTTAAAAACCTGAACGTGCTGAAAATTCGCGCCTTGAGCCAAATTGCTATAACGTTCCCGTTTAGCGAGCAACTTTAAAAATATAAACAGCTTTAGCACAAAGGCTAGTACCAAACGCTCGGCTGTAAAATCCTAAGCTTGTGTATGTTATTACGTAGTTAAAGTTTACGACTATAATAATATATTCATTGTTATTCCCGCGTTTAGAAAACGTACGTTATTTAAAATTAAAGCGTTTGAAGTCTTGCCGTAGATATTGTATGACGACCTCTGCGACTCAGTGGCAAGTAAGTGGTACTGCTGTCTATCTCGTAATTCGTAGCACATTACTGAATAATTTTACGAAATTTGGAGTTATTTTGTAGCACATATAATTCTACGAAATTTTTAACTATTTCCTAGCGTAGCATATAAATATAATTCCACGAAAATTTTAGCTGTTTCGTAGCACATACAATTCTACGAAATTATGAGCTATTTCGTAGGTTACACATATTATTCTACTAAATTTGGGGCTATTTCGTAGTTCATTCATGCCAATTTATAAGGAATACGTAAGCATTTCATAGCACATTTATACAAGTCTATACAAAGTTTTTGCCATTTCATAGCATCATTGTACCCTCTACCAATCGTAGTTATTTCGTAGCACACGGAAACTCATTGTAGAACAGTTTCTCTGTTTATCCCTATGGTTCACTGGGAGAATATGCTCTTAGCATTAAGTCTGCCATTTGTTCAAAGTATATTTGTATTTTGGAACAATAGGTTTGATAAAATAAATAAAAAAATCTTATCTTTTAACAAAGTTCATAGCCTTTTCGTAGCAAATTCCTTTGCTGAGTGAGACTTCTGTACGTGAGTACTCGTACTTATTCTATGACGCTACAATAAGTGCCTGCTACAATACAAATACTCTTTATTGCACCATAAACAAAAGGAAATACAAAACAGAAAAAATTAAATAAGACAGAATTATGATACAAAGGCGGACTTATCGCATAGCAATCTCTTCCAGTCAACCTTTGGGTGGTGGGAGAAGTGAATATTTAAGAGAGGCGGTGCAGAATGTCAGATATACTGTAAATAGAATAAAAAATAGAACCTGCCACAATAAATATATAATATATGTATTCTTCTTCTTAAGGTGCCTCTCCAACTAGTGAAGGTTGGCAATCAGCTTGGCATAGTCCTCTTTGTTCTTAGCTCGACGGAATAGCTCAGCAGCGCTCGCTATCCCGGTCCACTCGCGGATGTTTCGTAGCCAGGATTTCTTTCTCCTTCCAACCTTTCTTTTTCCTGCGACTTTGCCCATCATTATAAGCTGAAGGAGATCGTAGCGATGATGTCGCAGAATATGACCTAAATATGAAATTTTACGCCTTTTTACCGTAAGCATAAGAGTGCGCTTTTGGCCAATTCGTTGTAGAACTTTCACGTTCGATATCTTCTGCGTCCAGCTAATGGACAGCATACGTCTATAAGTCCACATCTCAAATGCTTCTAAACGCTTTTTAAGGTCCTCCTTGATAGTCCAAGCCTCACATCCGTACAATACTATGGGCCAGATATAACAATGTAGTAAACGAGTGCGTAATGTGGTGTTGATATTACGACTACAAAGAATCTTTTTCATGGTGTTGAAAGCACTGCGAGCGACTTCTATGCGAGACTTTATCTCTAACTCGCTGTTCCACTCGTCGTTTAGCCATGTACCCAAGTACTTGTACTTCCGAACTCTTTCTAGATTTTGGCCTGATACCGTTATGCTAGGACTGACAGAAGTAACGTCAACTTTTCCTGAGACGACCATAAATTTTGTCTTCTTGATGTTCATCTTAAGACCAGCTCCGTGACTGCATTCCTCTAATCTCTTGACCATTAGTTGCAAGTCCGCCGCTGTAGATGCTATCAGGACTGTGTCATCGGCATAGCGAAGATTATTTACATTGCGACCATTAACCTTTACGCCGCCATCGATGTTATGTAGAGCTTCAGTTATTACAGCCTCTGAGTAAACATTGAAGAGAATAGGTGATAATATGCATCCCTGCCTTACTCCTCTTTTAATTTCAATAGCACTGGTTTCATCTCCTTCTACTCTTACGGTTGCTCGTTGGTCCCAATACAGGTTTTGAATGAATCTGAGGTCTTTATCGTCAAGACCGATATCCTTTAATACATCCAATAAGTGATCATGCTGTACTCGGTCAAAAGCCTTTTCGTAATCAACGAAGCAGAGGTAGATATCCTGTTGCATCTCTCTGCACTTTTGGACCAAAACCTGTATAGCAAATAGTGCCTCTCTTGTGCCCACACCGGATCGGAAACCAAACTGACTATCACTAAGGTGTTCGTCGCATTTAACCCTAATGCGCTCATGTATTATCGAGAGGAGTAGTTTTAGTACTTGGCTCATCAAACTGATCGTTCTAAAGTCTTCACACTTTCTAGCATTAGGTTTCTTTGGAAGTGTAACGAAGACAGATTTCAGCCAGTCGTTTGGAATTTGACCTGTATCATACACCAGGTTTAAAAGCTGTACTAACCCATCTATGTTTTCATCATCCACCAATTTAAGTACCTCGATGTAAACGTTGTCCGGTCCTGCAGCTTTTCCCGATTTTGCTTTAAGTAATGCCTTTCTAACTTCATCTTTAAGAATAGGCAGACCTTCATCAGTACTAAAGTTGACATTGAAGCTTCTGGAGTTATCTGCGAACATATTCTTAATATATTGCTCCCATATGTGTTTCTTCCCTTCAATGTCTAAAACCGGTCGATTATCTGAATCCACTAAATGGTGTGTTGCGGGTTTTCTTTCAACCATGGCCCTTATTTCTTTATGCATATTAAACGCGTCGTGTTTCTCATGAAGCTGTTCCAGACGATAACATTTGTTAATATACAAGGATTTACGGGCGTAGCGAACTTCTTTTCTGATTTCACGGTCTATGCTCTTATATTGCTCTAAGTTATTTTTATGGAGCCTTCTTGCTTCCATAAGCTGATAGATCTTATCATTCATCCATGGCTCTTTTGCAACCCACTTATCTGGTTTAAGTAAATTTTTTTATTAATTTTATGCACTCTGGATTTTAAGTGGCACCATCGTTCCTCGACAGATTCGTGAGATTGCTTTGCTTCTGTAGCCCATTCATTGATCTCCCTTATAACCTCAGGTTTACAGTTAACATCGTTTATCTTTCGTACGTTAACAGTAATGTTGGTCTGCCGTCTACGAAGTTTCTTTAACACGAATGTCATGTCTGCAACCAAGAGATTGTGATCAGACCTGATATCAGCACCTGGGTATGTTTTTGCACACTTTACGCTGTTCTTAAATCGGCTGTTGATTAATATATGTATATATATATATAAAATTGCTGCTAATTACTGAATAAACATTTAAATTTTGAATATTTTGAATTTCAGGCAATTCAAATGAAAACTTTAGGAAAACAAAGCAACTGAAAATTAAACAAACTTTTGAAAAGTTTTCTGGAAAAAGTTGTTTCTAGGATAGAATAATTCAGTTAAAAACATTTGCATTTGTTCAACTTTTAATTCTATGTTAAAAGAGAAATTGCAGAGGATTTTAGTATTTATATATTAAAGTACAACGGTGTTAATGTTTGTTGAACAAATAGCCCAACATAAACAGGTTTATTGTTGTTTTACTGTTCAATTTAGTACCTACTTTGACAAATTTACAACTTTAGAGATAAGTAGACAGTGAGTACACATGGGACCGATTTGTCAAAATAATGGGTACGAGTTTATCGAAAATTTGTCAATTTTATAGTGTTGAGTATTAAGTATTGTTCAGCCGAAAGAGAACATTGGAAAAATGTACCTAAAATTTTATAGAAGCTGAAATAATTATTTTAATTAGGAGTATTCCTCCATTCTGGTCTGGGAAAAAGGAAAAACTTAAAATATATCAGGTCCTTCTCTTCCAAATAATATACATCGCTACGGATATCAATTTATAATTATATCAGTAACTAGCTTTTCGGGCGCTGCGCGGGCTGCAAGCAGCCCGCGGTCTTTCGTGCGGCTGTTGAGGCAGGCTAAAATATGTTTCCAGTTCAGAAAATGGGTAAGTTTGTATGGAGGAAATTTGTCCTTGTATGGCGGCCATCTTGGATTTTGAAAAAAATCAAAAAACAAATGACGGTCGTTAAATTGCTTATAATCTTCTACATTATGGAAAAAAAATCACGCCCCTAACCTTAACCGTTTTTGCAGGCCGTACCCCTTCCACATCAGTTTTCCGTAGATCCTCAAATGTCAGATTTTTCTGGTACTCACTGGAGCACCCTCTATACGACCACATATAAACCTAAATCCCACCAACCCCGCAACAGGGCAAACAACTATGTCAATCAGTCAGTCAGTGAGTGGTAATGTAGGTTTATATTATATCAGTAATATTGGTTGGAATATGGAGTTCCGCCACTCGTCACTAGATGGTGTAGTCGGGGATTTTTTTTAATTTTTAGTATTTTTTAGTATAGCGGCCACTGTAATACATAGTCGGTGAAAATTTCTGACGGTTCAAGAGATAGAGCTCTGTGACAGACGGACACATGGACAGACAGACAGCGGATTCTCAGTAATAGGGTTCCGTTGGTACTTGGCCCCCTTTGGGTACGGAACCCTCAACCGAAATAACCTTCTCGATTAACTGTTTAACACAAAACCGTTCTTCATTGGACGGTTTAAAAAATTATACTTCGACTAAAGGTTGAATATGATCTACAGACTGCCTCCGTAGTCAAGTGGTTAAGGCGTTCGCCTTGTGATCCGAAGGACATGGGTCCAAATCCCACTGGAAAACATACTTTGTGAAAAGTTGTTTCCAGTGTGGTTAGGATATTGCAGGCTTGAATCACCTGATTATCCGAAAAGAAAGATGATTTCGGAAGGCACGTTTAAATTGTGGGTTCCGAACGCCATCTAGCGTTTGATCATCAAACCCAAGGATTGGTTCTAGTTTACCCTTTGGGTTGCGGAGGACAGACGGCAGTCACTCTGTGTAAAAACCAGTAACCTCGTCAAATCTCCTTGGTTAGGTAGTGGACCCCGGGCTCTAAGGCATTACTGCTGAGGATGCAACCGGGAAAATACGCTCGGGGGATGATTTACTTATTCTACTTCGAAATGAGAGACATTTATACTTCAAATAAAACTTATCGTCACTTGCCACTTCTCGTTTAGTACGGTCCCCTCATCACGCCTCTACCTCCATTTGCGTTTAAATTGAACCGTACACGGCTTAGTTTAAGTGCGATATATACATTTATTTTAGAAGTAAAATTAAGTCTTATTTATTTTAGGGTTATGTGTCAAAGAAACTTTACAAAATATACAGATCGTTTATAGCTAAGGTAATTTGCCTTGTAGACATTACCAAAGGTAATATAATTACTAACGCAACAGATATCGACACTAATGTAGGGCCCGTAAGTATAGGCAAAACTGCTAGGCGAAATTAGTACCAGCTGCTCTCACAGAGATGGCAGCACACAAGACCGGCAAAACTGACACTCTGATCAGGAAGCCACTAATTCATCGCCACCGTTTTATTGACGACACGGTGTTTAATATGCACTTGCATTTTTATTCTAGCTATTTAAAACAAATATATACTTTTTAAAACAAGCTTTTATCTAAAACATGAACTTAAAAATTTAAAATGCTGTTCAATCAAACGAGCCCAAACTCGATGGGGTTGCATCCTTTCATTACAAAGTTCTTATGGTCACCTTCCGGTTCCATCATCAGATCAGCTCCATGTCATATAGTATTGCATTGTTTCGCAATATAAGTTTGCGTGCAAAATTTCGTCTCAATCAGAAACCGGGAAGTGGATTAAATTTAATTTGCAAGATTTGATTATAGACAGACATATATACAACGGGGCAGGTGAAATTGAATAAAAGCTTGTAATAAAAAAGACCTGATGATGATGACGAAGCAAATGTCAGACTTAGTCTTGTACGGAATCCCAAGGACGTAAGTGCTACTCGCGCTTGACCAGATTATTTCACTTTATGACCGCGTAAAGTGGATAAATGGAATAAAAGTTTAATGATGTTGAAGCATTCGATCGCACACAGCCAACGGACCGAAAAGCTGGCGGTTAATCCGAAATAGTGATAAAGCTCTATTTAGGAATTTATTTCATTTGTGAATTTGTCAAAAACCAGTGAATTGGATTAAACAATACATAGCATCATTTAATAATTTTAAGTAAATAAATATAACTTCTTTTGCAAAACCTCAATTACTGCAAACTGTGGTTAATGTAATTCGTGTAATAACTGTTAGTAATATTTAAGCTTTTGTACTTAATTACGAAATTTGCGCAGTAACACTGTTTGTTAATATACCGCTATAATGTAGGTTGTATATTATATAACTGGCTCTGTGAGCTGTAGACCTCATGAGACACCCCCGACCCATTGAAGGTTATCGAATATAATTTTTTTAAACTAAAAACAGGCTTTGTCACCAAATTACACAAACAATTTTGATTAAACTATGAGACCACCTGTCAAGTTTACCGTTTCAAACAAAAAATAATAGATATATTGGTCTAGGTGTCTTCAAGAAATTGGTGAACATACTTAAAAAAAAAAACAGTGGGACTCCGAGACGACAGAAGTGAAAACTTAGTGTCGGTTTCGGTAACAGTGTCACAAGTTCAATGGTTTTTTTTAAATAACGCGCTTTTTAAATAATTTTCGAAATATCTTCTCACAATTTCAAACTCAAATCTTGATCCACGATTGGTTTTGGTCTACTCTTGGGTACCTTGGGTTGCGAAGGTCAGACGGCAGTCGCTCAGTGTAAAAACCAGTATCATCGTCAAATCATGGGTTAGGTAGCGGACCCCGGGCTCTGATGCGTTACCGCTGAGGATGCAACCGGGAACACGCTCAGATGATGTCATAATCATCTGATCATATCAAAAATATGTATGTATGTATGTCATCATACATAAATACATATTTTTACGCCTGTTTCCCATGGGGGTAGGCAGAGACTATGGATTTCCATTTACGATCCTTGCAAACCTGTTTTGCTTCGTCAACACTCATAACTATTTTCATGCATGCTCTCCGGTATGATGATGACGATGACATTATACACGGTGATTTTTCACTAAAACTCGAAAGTAAAATCGTGAGATCAATTAGTAGTAAAGCCGCGAGGCCGGCCGTCCGCAGTTCATGGGGACACGCGAGTTCACGCGACAGTTTTGGACGAGTACTACGTGGTCTCGATCGAAAATCATTTTCGCAACTTTTTTATCTTATGTCATACGCAAATTTGGATTAGGTATATGGATAGAGTAATTTATTTACTATACGACATTTTCTTTTCCAAAACCAATGAAAAGTCAGCGTGTATAAAATAGTAAAAGCCCTGCAATACCCAGCTCAGTAATTTGAGCCGCAGTTATCCAATAAGCGTCTGTTGTGTTCGTAATGTAGCCCTTGCTATTGTTTCAGAGCTATTAGCAAATGGAGGCTTTGTGGTGGTTGGACATAAGGGGCTAACGATGATTGCATTTCTGTAATTAATTTCAAAAATAAGTAAAGAAGTATAAATACGTTGGGGCCGTGGGGACCATCAGCATACGAAATATAATACTATACGAGTATAACACCGTCGCTTGAAAATTGAGTGAAGTCACGCGTGGCCACTGGACTTTTGTGGCTCAAAAGATTAGAATTGCTATACACGTGACCAAAAATAATCCAGTAGTATTTAATTTATTTTAACTTATTGTTTATTAATGCGCTGTATTTAAGTTAGACTCTAACAGTCTGATTATAAAACGCAGACTACCTTTGTTACTAGGTTTAAATCATTGTCCGACCAAATAAAGTTGACAACTAGAAATATATCCCATGGTCTAATGGTTAGGAATAATGGTTTAAACCTAGTAACAAAGTTAGTCTGTGTTTTATAGTAAGACAGTAAGAAACTTAGAATGCTAAGTTTTATAATATTAACCTGTAACTAAATGTTAGCAATATGTAATAAACAATAAACAATCATTTTACGCGCTTAAATATTCACCATAGAAAAATGTTGAAGAAATTTACATGTACCTAATAACGTGCGGGGTTCGGCAAAGGAAATTTCCTCTTTTATAGTCTATTGTACAACAAAGTAGGTGGAAGTAATCCAGTGTTATATCCATTTTACGCGCTTACGCTAGTACGAATTTTCAGCACGATGCTATTGCACAATATAAAAAGTGTAGACGTCCATCTCACAAACCTGACACAGAATTTCATTCTCACAGAATTAATGTGTTAGGGCGCTTACAGACGAACGACACACGTTCGACGACGAGTACTGCGGCGTAGTCGCCTTGCCGACGACCGTGAGCGACGACGTCGTCGCTTAGCGGCGGCGAGTTCGCCCAGTTGTGTCGTTGCAGCAGGTCCGTGCAGTCGGTAAACAAATGGTCGTTGACAACGACGCCACTAAAGCAAAACGAGCGAGAACACGTCTGGTCTCTAAAACTATTTGAAAAGTACTACACACGTCACAAATGGGCGACGTTGCCGCCGCTAGACGACGACGTCGTTGCTCACGGTCGTCGACAAGGCGACTACGTCGCAGCACTCGTCGTCGACCGAGTGTCGTTCGTCTGTAAGCGCCCTTAGGTACATAAAGAACGTAAATGACCAATCTAGAGCGGCCTGCATCCAGCGCTTCCGACATTATCAAGTCGTCAGACCACCTTGTGGGTAATGTGGGTGGGTGTCCTACCCTTCGCTTTCCAGTGCGTGGTCGCCATTCGAAAACTTTTTTGCTCTATCAGGCATCGTTTCTCGCGGTATGCGTCCCGCCAACTGCCATTTCAACGAGCTGATCCACTGGGCTATGTCAGTAACTTTGTTATCATATAATTTACTCATGTCTGATTCGATCACGTCAAGAAATACCGAGAATATCCCTCTCCATAACGCGTTGAACGACTTTGAGCCTCTTATGAGACCCATAGTAAGAGTCCAAAAATAATCAATTCATGTTTTACTTCTGTGTACCGACTAGTTTGTGTTGCTGTTAAAATTTCGTTATAAACTCGTATGGTGTTGGAACGAAAAATAAACGTTTCTGCCTCCGAACAAATATTTGCAAACTATGAATCAGCATTACTAGCGCAGAATATCCGTTTGATGAAAAAAGCAGAAATTTGGGTCGGAATCCCGAAAAACATTTGTAAGTATTTAAAAATACCAGTTGCTTTTCTGGTCTGCTTGTAAAAATAATTATTATTTCGTGTTTTATAAGCTGCTTTATCATTTTAAAACCGGCTATGTCCTGGAAGGGGTGAAATTAGACCCACTTTACGAGCAAGTGTGTTGAAATTTATTATATTATCTATAAAATCGATACAGACAGAGATGTCCTCTTCCTTTTTTAAACTCAGTTAAAAAGGCTACTAACATTATTTCGTATGTACATCCGTTCATTTTTAAACAGTAATAAAGCTCTATTTAAAAATATGTCCGCTAAAATGATAAAATATTTAGCTAAAAGAAATATTTTTAAAATGTAACGTGGTGAAGACTAAACTAATCCAGTGCTTTACATTTTAAACGAGATGGCTAAAACCCAACTGAACGTGTACTTTAAGGAAAGTGGACAAAAATATACGTTAATTTAGAGAAAATAGAAATATTTCTAAGTAAAAATATAGTATAGCGACCCGTCCCAGCTCCGCACGGTTGGACATAGTGATGGCATTTTTTTTGGGTATGGTCGTTATTTTAATACGCTATTTTCCAACAAGTCAAATCAGCAACTTTTTTCTAAACGTCAAAACAAAGAGTTTCTATGGGATTTTGTATGAAATACAGGCAGGTGACGTCATAGATTTTTGGAGTCAAATAGCGCTCTTATTATTAGTTTTTCTGCAATAATAAATTTAAAATAACGTTAAAATGGATATGTTCAAAGACAAGTGACATTATTTTGCGACGCTTTATTTTTCTATTAGTACAAAATAATTTATTTTGGACTTAGGAAAGTACCCAATTTCATTATACTTTAGTGATTTAGTTTAGTCCATGGTTCGATTTATTACTGGTATGTCCCTTCCACTTGTATAGGTAAATAATAGTATATGTCATGTCGTAAATCTTCTTGTTGTTTGGAAATGTTTTTGTTTGAAAAGATTTACAACCAGCTTTCTTACAACGTAAACTTTCTTCGGTAATACAGTAATGCAGTGTGTTTCGGAAGGTACTCCATTTGTTATCCTAAAATTTTATGTCAAAATGTCAAAATCCATAACAAGTTTGCTATAATCTTCAGAATCCATAATGTTCAAATATCCGTAATTTGATTTACCTTATTCTCTTGAATCATAACACTTTTGTGCTATAATATGAATTGCTATAATAATAGAATTTTATAATTTTGGATGCTATAAAGTCACATGTCCTAGGTATTGTATTCTATAATGTATGTTAGTCTGAATGTTAATTTGTAATCCCGATTATTAGCTTAAAACATAAAGTTAAAATTAGGAGTACAGGTTAGGTTCGTTAGGTTTCCTGTGACCAAGACACGAGCGAGCGAGCGACTCAAGCTTAGGGCGAAAGTAACACAGACACAAAAACCACTTTGCCGTGGAGTGTAGATTAGGTTCGTTAGGTTTTCTGTAATATAGCAAAGGATTTCTTTTTCATAATTATCGTATGTTTGAAATTAGGACACGTGATAATTATGGGAAAAAAGAATAGACATTTTAAATATTATGGATCATAATATTTATTGCACGTTGTATTTCGGGATTACAACTTTCGGGCTCGTCATATTATGCGATATTATGTTAGGGCTACGCATCATTCGGACATATGATTATTATAGAAAAAAATATTATGAGATCATAAATTATGGAAAAAAATTTATAGCGTTTGATCATCAAACCTAAGGATTGACGACCTCCGTGGCGTAGTGGTCACCATGCTAGTCCGCCACCTAGAGATCCCCGATCAGGGCAAGTTGGAAAATGGCCTTTTTCAAATTGTCCTGGGTCTTGGATGTTTTTCTATATATGTATTTATTATAAAATATAGTATCGTTGAGTTAGTATCCCATAACACAAGTTTCGAACTTACTTTGGGGCTAGCTCAATCAGTGTAATTTGTCCCTATATATTTATTTATATTTATTTATTATTTATTTATTGGTTCTGGTTTACACTTTGGGTTGCGGAGGTCAGACGGCAGTCGCTCTGTGTAAAAACCAGTAACCTCGTCAAATTTCCTTGGTTAGGTAGCGGACCACAGGCTCTGAAGCATTACTGCTGAGGATACAACCGGGAAAATACGCTCGGATGATGATGATGACAAATATGCAGTTGTAGCTACTCCTCTTACGATATCCACACGAAAAGATAAGGAGTGGTTCTATTCTTGGCCAGTAACATGTCTGCGAGTTCTGCGACAGCCGCCGACAGTCACCGACAGGTGTCGTGGGCATATTGTCGCATGGGCTCTTACAGACATGTGACAGTATTTCTGACATCTGTTATCATCATTAACTGCATCCGTGGTGTAGTGGTTTGAGCATTTGGCTCATACCCGGAGGTCGCGGGTTCGATTCCCAGCGGGGGCAACGACTTTGTGTTGTTGTCCTAGTTTGGTTAGGACATTGCAGGCTGATCACCTGATTGTGTGATAAGTAAGATGATCCGTGCTTCGGAGGGCACGTTAAGCCGTCGGTCCCGGTCACTGTCTTTGACATTGGTCGTTACCTAAAACCATGTCAGAGGCCTTTAAGGCGGTTTAAAACTCTGACACTAGTGTTTAGTCACTAACACACACGATAAGAAGAAGACCTGTTAGCAACGGTCGACGACGGTCAGCGACCGCCGCCGGTAATCGCCGACGATCGCGCAGCAGATTGACATTTGTCAATGTGTCACGCGGCTGTTTGCGACAGTCGGCGACCGTTGCGCGACACAGATCGCCGACAGGTGTCGCATGCATACTAGCTCTTCTTTAAGAGCGCTAAGAGGCTAAATAAGGAAAATTTATCTATAAAATGTGGTAATTTTATGAAAATAAAATTGACTTTATTTATGTTACGGTTTCTTCACAACTTCGCGAAACGCTGAAGCCACGTGTTGGATAGGTACTGTGTGGAGCCAAGTTATAATAACTTGGAAGTTTTGCTTAGAACTTGGAAAAAGAAAATATTGTGAGCTTTCCTTGTTTTCAGTTTAATGTCGGTATTTTCAGTAAGGTATTTTAATTCAGTAAGGTGTTCGAAAAGATAATGCTCAATCAAATGCTTCTTCATTTTAAGACCTACAACCTTTTCCATAGCCAACAATTCGGCTTTACTGGCGGGAAATCGACCACCGATGCGGGAGTAGCACTTGTTACTCATATATACGACGCATGGGAGAACAAAAATGATGGAATTGGATCATTTTGTGATCTCTCCAAAGCATTTGATTGCGTAGATCATCCGACACTTTTGCTTAAATTTCGTCAATACGGTTTTGATGATAATTCAATAAAACTTATAGAATCTTATTTAACAGATAGGCATCAGACTGTTGATTTAAATGGCATAAAATCGCACGGATCTAATGTTAAGATAGGCGTACCGCAAGGTTCAATTCTTGGACCTTTCCTTTTCTTGGTTTATGTCAATGACTTGCCTTACATGGTTGAGAAGCAGGCTGGCATAGTGCTGTTTGCTGATGACACCTCGCTTATATTCAAACTTGATCGACATAGCACAAACGCTAGCGCGGTGAACAGCACCTTGTCTTCCATTTCTGATTGGTTTTCTGCCAATAATCTCATGTTAAATGCGAAAAAGACTCAATGCGTTCGATTTTCTCTTCCGAATGTGAGACAGGGCTGCGTTGACATAATGATAGATGGTCAAAAACTCGATCTTGTTGAAAGTACTACCTTCTTAGGAATTACAATAGACTCGAAACTTCAATGGGGTGCTCATATAACTAAACTTTCAAATAGGCTTAGTTCTGCGGCTTATGCTGTTAGGAGAATAAGACAATTGACAGATGTAGCAACTGCTAGACTAGTGTACTTTAGTTACTTTCATAGTGTAATGTCTTACGGCATACTCCTGTGGGGGAATGCAGCCGATATTCAGACTATTTTTATTTTACAAAAACGGGCAATTCGTGCTATTTACGGGTTAGGATCTAGAGACTCACTCAGAGAATTATTCAAGGAAATAGATATACTTACCTTAGCATCACAGTATATATTTGAAAACATAATGTATGTAAGGAAAAATATTTCCTCATACAATAAAGTAAGCGATTTTACCGATAGAAACTTACGTAATAAGAATGACTTAGTTGCCCCGTTTTATAGGCTTAAAACAATTAATAAGACGTTTATGGGGAACTGTATACTTTTTTATAATAAATTGCCAAAATCGATCCTTGATATGCCAGACAAAAGATTCAAAACTTATGTAAAGAAAGTACTTTGTGAGAAGGCTTATTATAGGACCGATGACTACCTTAAAGACAAAAAAGTCTGGCTTGAGCTTGACGCGGGTCCCTCTAAAAGTTTGTAATATAGGTACTACTAGAAAATGTCATAATTTGGTACATTTTGTACAAACTGAATCTACAACTTGACATTACTTTAAAATTTTGACATTCTAAAAATTAAATTTAAATTATGATATGACATAAAAAACAAAACAATGTATTCTCTGTCCACATTAACTTTAAGTATTAATTTAATTGTGAGTTGACGTCCTTGGAGAAGAGGTGCGTGCAGTTTGTTACCGCTTCTTCTGCACTAGCGCTTTGGAAGCGGTAGTAAACTTAGCTGTAAGTAACTATTTGACGTCAACAATAGTGCAACAAAATAATGACGATTATTAAGAGATATTTTAAATATCCTATGATAATAAAGATATATTTGATTGATTGATTGAATGTTAGTTAAGGGGATAATAGAATTTTCCAGGATCCAGAGCTGCCCCTGTTTGAAATAAATTATTCGAGAATGGCTAGTATGTAGTACAGAGAGGGTTGTGCTCTTGCAGTGGAGACAAAAAGACCTGATGATGATGATGATTTGAGATATCATTTAATCTTTTGGTCTCATTATGACCTAGATAACCCTTCAAGTTAATTTTAACTGACTTCCAAAAAAGGAGGAGGTTATCAATCGGTCGAGACATTTTTTTAAAATATATTTTCACTGATTATTCGTAGACGCCTGAATCGATTTAGAAAAACCTTTTTAGGGTTCCGTAGTAAACAAGGAACCCTTATAGTTTCGCCATGTCTGTCTGTCTGTCTGTCTGTCTGTCCGCGGTCCTACTCAGAAACTACAAGTACTAGAAAGCTGTAATTTGGCATGGATATGTATATTAATCATGGCGAAAATGTCGTAAAATAAAATCTGGAAAAATATTTTTTTTTAGGTTAGCTGCCATACAAGTAAAGAGGTAGTCAATATTTTTTTTCTTGACAAACACATTGTGTGGGTTGTCGTTGAATAGGTCTTTCAAAAACATTGTGAGCTTGTTAACACCATTTTTGGATTTAGGGATCCGTTTCTGAAATATTTGGGTCTAAAGTGAAAATTTTTGTTGGAGGCAAGTGTCCCCCCCCACCCCTCTTTCTGCTAAACGGTTATATATGGCCACGTGAAAAAATTCACAGCTATAGTATATATAATGTAGTTTAAAGGAAAACTATCAGAGCTAAGTAGGGTATACAAATTAAAAAGTTATAGGCGATCAACTTATAAAATGTACTCGGAAAAAGAAATTTCATACAAATTCAATAGATAATTAGTTTTTAAACGTTTTTAGTCGCATAAACTCAAAGTTGGCATTCGGAACTACGGAACCCTACACTGCGCGTGGCCCGACACGCACTTGGCCAATTATTGTATAGGTTATACTTGCGAAGTAATCCCTCAGAAATTGTAACAAAATCGGTTGAATATTTTAGGGTCGAAGTCGCTTTTTAGTTTTGAAAAATTATATGAACTAATGTTTACATTTAAAGTGAGAACATAAAGCTTTGCTTAGCACAAACTGCACAAATGACCTAAGAAAAGCTTCACAATCGTACAGTACTTAGTGTAGTATATAAAGAATCATCATTATCATCAGGTCTTTTTGTCTCCACTGCAGGAGCACGACTCTCTCTGTTCTACCAGAGCTATACTTGGCCAGAGCAGCCAGAGGACTTGGCCTACGACTCTCCTCGCTGGCCAGACGGGTTAGAGAGGTCTAATTGTTGTTTATACGCTTTGTTTAGCTTGTATTCCCTAAGTCGCCTTCTACGACATCCACGGGATGATTTGGTGTGGCCCTATTCTACTCTGCCGGAAACCACACGGCTTCAATATTTAATAGAAAGAAGTTCAGCATCATTGATAGTATAGAAAATAGTTCATTAACAGTCACCTGGTTAAATTACGGACGGCTCTGCTTATCCGTTCAATAAGAAAGGAGACATTCTCTTCCATTTTGCAGCTTTAATCCGTAACTTTTCCAAGTAAATGTAGTGAAGAGGACGCTGTACAAATTGTTAATTAATTTAGGACGCCTGCACACGAGCGCAGAGTTAAAAAGAACACGAACTGGCAGCCGGTTAATTATACAGCGCGGTTTTATGAACGGTAGAAAAGTTGAGTGGAAAACCGTCTGGCTCTATTGAATTAATGTCTCGAAGCGTTGAAAGAGAAATGTATACTTGCGAAGTGGTCCCATAGAAATTGTATCAAAATATAGGTTGTGTATTTTGGGGTCGAAGTTGGTTTTTAGTTTTTAAAAAATTATATAAACAACTGTTTATAGTTTAAAGTGAGATCGTAAAGCTTTGCTTAGCACAAATGAGCTCAGAAAAGCTTAACGTTCTTGCAGTAGCCTTAGTGTAGTATAGAAAGTAGTTCATTAACAGTCACCTGGTTAAAATACGGACGGCCCTACGCTCAATAATTCGCTCAATAAGAACATCAGACATTCTCTTTCATTTTGCAGCTTTAAACCGTGGAAGAGGACGCTGTACAAATTGTTAATTAATTTAGGACGCCTGCAGACGAGCGCAGAGTTAAAAAGAACAAGAACTGGCTGCCGGTTAATTATACAACATGGTTTTATGAACGGGGAAAAAGTTGAGTGGAAAACCATCTGGCTCTATTGCATTCATGTCTAAAAGTGTTTAAAGTGAAATGGAATTTGGGTTAACGAAATAAGTTATAATAAAAACGTTGAAGTGCATGGTTTGTCGCTGAGGGCGACGCGATATCTCAAAATCGTTAAGTAACTGTATATTTTTGACTTTAGAGAAATTTATGATCTACAACTTTGTTTTTGTATTGTTTTGTGAATTTAAGTATGTACTTACAACTTTCTAATACATGCAAATACGATTTGAAGTCAAAGAAAAGCGGTTTAAACAAAAAAGGGTTTTGTGACTTTTATTTTATCTAAGGACGCAAACACGTGTCCACATGACTTTGAGACAACATTTAGAATGGTATAGGTTTATACATAAATCGAGTTCATTTTGTTTATTTCAGAGATTAAATCCTAAGATAACAGGCTATTAGGGACACTGGGTTTAAATTTTAATTATAATCTGCAATTTAATTACATAATTAAATTCTAGTAATTACATAATTTAAGCTTTGAGATGACATTATTACATATATTCATTATTATTAATTATTTTAACTATGACGTTAATTTGAGAATTAAATGGATTGACAATTAATTTTTATTATTTTATTTGTTAGTCTCTGCATGCAGATATTTTGGTGTAAATAAACTATAAATCTGTACGTAAAATTATTAAATAAACTGAATACGCTTGGACTGGCTACTTTCTTCTTAATGGACTGAATTATTTCTTGGCTTTTTCTAAATACTAAATTAAACATACTTTATTACTTACTTATTTTCCTTTAAATTCTTGACTTCTATCAATACTGACATCTAATAACATTTCTTATTCATATATATCATTTTATGTTCATAAATACTTATAAAAAACATCAACATAAAAATAACAATGGCATTATGTCTACAGCCCGAAGTATCCCGGATATAAATAAATATAAATATATTGGGACAAATCACACTGATTGAGCTAGCCCCAAAGTAAGTTAGAGACTTGTGTTATGGGTTACTAACTCAACGATACTATATTTTATAGCAAATACATATATAGATAAACATCCAAGACCCAGGACAATTTAAAAAAGGCCATTTTCCAACTTGCCCCGACCGGGAATCGAACCAGGGACCTCTGGGTAGCATGGTGACCGCTACGCCACGGAGATCGTCAAAATACATAGGGATAGGGACAATACATTATTATTTAGGTATACAATGGAAAAGGAACAACTAAGTGAAATAACTTTAAATAACCCACATATTTTCAATAGAACCTGCAATTTTATTTCATTTAAAAGTGTACTCTACTCGAACGGAATGCGGTTTAAATTCTCATTTCGCATTCACTTTTAATTGGGCAAGATAGAAATGTTCGTGAAATCCAATGGTTTATTGACGGTAAATAGATGTTTGAACGCATTCTTTCATAAAGAAATTTGTAGATGAAGCATCAGAGTAAAAAAATATTAGAATTATTAAGTATGATGTTTGGAATACCTTCACGGTCACGTCCAGACAACACGCACACGCCAAGCGTACGCCAAGCGAAGGCCGAGCGCAAAGCGCGCTTGAAATTTTTGTTTGTATATAGTTTGAGTCTTATCAAATCCTACATACATCATTATCATCATCTGTCTCTAATGCAGGAGCACGACCCTCTCTGTCTACAAGAGCCATACTTGGCCAGAAAAGACAGAGGACTTGGCCTACACTCTCCACGCTGGCCAGACGGGTTGGAGAGGTCTAATTGTTGTTTATAATCTTTGTTTAGCTTGTATTTCCTAAGTCTATTCTTCTCTGCCGGATACCACACGGCAATCACACATCAATACAACTCAAATTGATTGAAGTCCACACGCGCACAACTCGCCAACGCCAACCGCTCGCCTTAGGCACATCCGCCTTGCGCCCGCCCAACGTTAACCCTGACTGGACTTCGGTAAATGCAAGTTGTATTGATGATAGGACTTAAATTATATGCAACAAATTTCAAAGCGCGCTTATAGCTGACGTTAAATAAATAAATAAAAACTGCTGCAGTGCAGTTTTCTGTGATTTTTCTGCATTTAGGTGCAAGTAAAGATGAGACTATAAATTGTAAGTACTACAGTAAAGGTGATAATCATCATATTGTAGTTAGGAAATCGATAACAAAATAGAAAATATGATATCAGATATCAATCCAGAATAAACCTCTCAAATTCTTTACCTTTTATGCTTAGAATTTTATGAAATGCGACATCTTGAGAAAATGCATCATTGCGGATAACATTAACAACTTTTCCATGTGCCTGCTCATCTAAAGTAGATTTTATGCGCGTGTACTAAGGTCGCTTGTCGTTCAGCAGACTTTGTTTGGAGCCAGTGTTCCGGCATCATGTGTCATCTAAAATGGCTACACGGGATGTAGAAATTGTAAACAAACATATATTTTTTGGACTTTACCCAAGAGTTGAGTGAAGTTTATGACAGTATATTTACTAAGAGTTGCATAACTGGAACTTTTTCGGTGTCTTTCTTGTTTCTAGTTGGAATTAAAATGTGTCTCTTTTAGTGATTCCGTGCTTCGGAAGGCACGTTAAGTCGTTGGTCCCGGTTGTCATCATTGTATGTCAGTCGTCAAGCTATGTCAGATGCCTTCAAGCAGTTTGAAAAAAATTTGACACCAGTGTTGGCCACTTACACACATGAAAAACAAAACAACTTTGTTTGTTTGTCTGTTTGTTCGTAATAACTTTATTGTACCAAAAAACAAAAGAAAATACAAAAAATTCGAAAGAGCAAATATACAAAGGCGGACTTATCCCATGTAGGGATCTCTTCCAGTCAACCTGCGATAGATCGGAGGACATTTACTCAATTAAAAGGTAGAAGTAAGCAACTTCTCTTTAGTTATAAATTATGATAATCAGGTACGATTTTATAATGGAAGAGACACAATCACAAGTTTTTATGTACCAAATGTTGTTATAGAAATAAAAATATTTTCATTTTCATATCTAGAAGTTGTAAGGGTTTATGTACGAGTTACGTTTGTATGAGAAACCCTAGGACTAGTGGCTTTGGGAGCTGTAGACCTCACAAGCCACCCCTGACCTATTAAAGTTTATTGGATTTAACTTTTCAAAACTAAAAAACCGACTTTAACACCAAGCTACACAAACAATTTTGAATAAATTTTGAATTTGAATAAATTTCTATGGGACGACCTGACGACCTGAAGTATTGCCTTGGAAAAGTCTAGGATAAAGGAGTCACGTTTCAAACTTTGGCGACAGAATATTGCCCTGTCCTATATACAGTCTTCATGCGTGGTTCCCTTGAGGACCCAGCTCTTCAGTTATTTAAGAATCAACTAATCTTAAACCTTTAAACGAGCAATTCTTGTATATCTTATACCTTTAAACGAGCAATTCTTGTATATATATTTATAAATTTCTGTGATCTCGAAAACGGCTCTAACGATTTCGCTGAAAATTTGTATATGGGGGTTTTCGGGGGTAAACAATCGATCTAGATTAGTTTTATGTTCGGGAAAACGCGTGTTTTCGAGTTTTCATGCGTTTTTCTTTCCACGCAGAATATGGTCGCTAATTTCGTCGCGCCGCGACCGCCTTGATTTAGCTCAGTGGTTAAGGATAGCGACCGCTAGAAAGAGTGTTACGGGTTCGAATCCCACTCGGTGACTTACGTTTGTTTTTTTATGTTCAAGTTTATACATAATTTTTTATTTTGTACTGTTTTTAGATAAGTTTAAAAAAATGTAGTTAATGTTTGAGATGTAACCGAGCAAAGCTCGGTCACCCAGGTACTGGAATTATTAATTGCCAAATGTTATTATACAATGAATGAGTTTTTAGATGATAAAATTTTATGTATATAATGAAGTAAGTACTTCATCATCATCATATCAGCCACAGGAAGTCCACTGCTGACCCTCCCCCTGCTAGATGGTCAGACGAAGGCGCTCGATGCAGGCCGCTTCCGATCGGTCGTTTTGGAAGCAAGTATTTAATATTTTTTAAATAGTAAGTTTAATTTTATTGACGTAAACAGAATACCAGCATACCAACGCAAGAAGGTAAAATGTAAAAGGGAAGAATAATAACTATAAGATCTCTTCTTCTCGTGTCGAAAGCTCAAATTAAATCATTTTTTTTCCCTCCAGAACGTTGCCACTTTTACGGCGTTGTTTGATGCCTCATAAAGATCACGCTTAGTGCAGCTGGTAGGGCACGATGGGCAGGAGAGGAGGTGTGTCTTAGTCTGGTCGTTATGAACACATTGACATTGTGTTGCGGTTTGGTCAATATACCGCCACCGGGCTAAATTATGCTTGCACCAGCTTTCCTCAGTTCGGAGTCGGTTTAAGCTTTTCCATGTGGCCCATGGCAGCTCATGACTCGGTGGAAGTTCCTCCGATGGTTGAATGAAGTCAGGAGGGGGTGGATGTCTGCTACGCCACATTTGGTTTGTATAAGTAAGTTTATTTATTTATTTTCATTAAATGTAGGTACCTACATTTAATGCAAATAAATGAATTGATTGATTGATTCGTCAAGCTAACATCAGAACCTTATACTTAGCAGTTGTAAGGGGTTAAGTACTCACAGTCAGCGACGGTGATCTTCGCCTTATATCCCGCGAAGTGCCTCGAATGGTCTGCTCTGAACCGCAGCCGGAGGACGTTGCTCCTGGATTGGTATCGCAGCAATTTGAGTTTTCCGCCCCAATCTCCACAGAGCCTTTTCGCGTGGCTCGCGTGGGACTCCCGAGCCCAGCCTGCGCTGATCGAGTCCGACTCGGGAAGTTGCGTCTCTGATTCTTCCCAGACCTGCAGAGAATTGAACTTGAATAAATAAAATGTACAGGGACTAATAACACTGATTGAGCTAGCCCCAAAGTAAGTTCGACACTTGTGTTACGGCATACCAACTCTACGTGTATTTTATAACAAATACATATATAGATAAACATCAAAGACCCAGGACAATTTGAAAAAGGCCATTTTCCAACTTGCCTTGACCGGGGATCGAACCCGGAACCTCTGGGTGGCGGACAAGCATAGTGACCACTACGCCACGGAGGTCGTCTGAATGAAATGAAAGTACCTAGGCCAACGAGCTTCGACCTGCGAAAACAAGAAGGAAAAGCGGTTCACGAAATGAAACCTAGCTAGATCATTTTTTTCTTCCCACGGAATCGTTGGAGTGGTTTCCAAGACCCTCATTATATTGTGACGACCTCCGTGGCGTATTGGTCACCATGCTGGTCCGCCACCCAGAGGTCCCGGGTTCGATTCCCGGTCAGGGCAAGTTGGAAAATAGCCTTTTCAAATTGTCCTGGGTCTTGGATGTTTATCTATATATGTATTTGTTATAAAATATAGTATCGTTGAGTTAGTATCCCATAACACAAGTCTCGAACTTACTTTGGGGCTAGCTCAATCAGTGTTATTTTGTCCCTATATATTTATATATATTTATATATATTATATACTTAAGTTTCATTGACTGGAGGGTTGATCTATATAATATGTGTTTGTTATAAAATATAGTATCGTTGAGTTAGTATCCTTTATCACAAGTTTTATTTAATAAATATAGCGTCATCTAGTGACAAGGGAAGATAAATAATTATGTTTATAAGGCGAGGGGTAGGGATGATAGAAGTTAATAATATTCAGTAACAACATAATCAGGTCTTACTTAGTATTTTATAGTATTAGGGTAGTTATTTCTAACTTTTTCTTCTAGCTATTGAAACCTAGGATAACTCACTTCATTCTCAGAGCTGTAGGACTCGTGATGGTCTTCCGGCAGCCACTCCTCGGCGGCAGGGTCCGTCGCATTCTCCACGCCGATCTCGATGATCTCCAAGAAGTCGTAGGCGCAGCTGTAACAAGTAATATTATACTGAACTGGGTTTCTTCCGGCGTAATCTTCCCAGCAGTGGTCGTTCCGAAAAGCTAGTAGTATTGAAATTTTGCACTAAAAAAATTAAAAAAATGACCATCATTAAGAGATAAGATACAGATACAGATATACTTTTTTACGTCTATATCCCTAACGGGGTAGACAGAGCCCAGGGCCGTTAGGCCTAAAGGCCACGCTTAGCGTGATGGTGGGCGAGGAATCAAAATAGTGATGGGTTACTAGCCACATCGACTATTACCATGATTCAAATCTCGCCCATTCCCTCGATCGGCTCTTACGATCTGCGCGGGAAGAGAAGCAGCTGGTACATTCTACGTTTTTTCTTTTCTCCCAGACCAGCATTTAAGTATGGAATAAGAGATAAATTTATTCTATTATCATCATCATCATCATCATGCCAGCCCTTCTTCCGCCCACTGCTGACCATAGGCCTCTCTTAGTCTACGCCAACAATCTTGGTCTTGTGCTGCTCTCATCCAGGTGCGACCCGTGACTTTGACTATATTGTCAACCCATCTCATTGCAGGACGTCCGAAGCTTCTTTTACGCGTCCTAGGCCACCATTTTTCCTCTTCGTCTAAAATTTATCCTATACTGAATAAAAAATTTTGACTACGACTTTGACGTTGACTTTATATATATATATAAAAATATTTTTAAAAAATAGCCATAGGTAGTGTCTAAGTTTTGACGTGTATCTATATCTATATCTATCGAGATACCATAACAACTGGGACCCATGAATTAATCTGAAAGAATCAGTGGGACCCTTTAACCAACCGAAGTATGGGTGTTCCTTTTGGGAGTGAAATACCCATATCTGATGCTTTTTTTAAATTAAATTATCGAGTCCCTTAGAAGTTTGTTTGTTCAATTGAGCTGATGTAAATCAAAAGACAATGTATAGGCGATAAAGCCGGTGCGTTATTATTGTTTTCGGTGTGTAAAAAAAAAATTAAAAAAAAAAGTAAGAGGCAAACACTATATAACCGGCCAAGTGCGAGTTAGACTCGCGCACGAAGGGTTCCATTATCTATAAAAAATTAAGTTTGTTGTATGGGAGCCCCCCATAAATATTTTTTTTTTTATTTATTTAATTTTTTGATAAGGATTAATTCATTCTGTTTTAGTATTTGTTGTTATAGCGGCAACAGGAATACATCATCTGTGAAAATGTCTAGCTATCATGAGATACGGCTTGGTGACAGACGGGCAGACGGAGAACGGAGTCTTAGTAATAGGGTCCCATTTTTTACCCTTTAGGTACGGAACCCTAAAAAAATAAAAAAATATTGAATATTTGTAAACAACGTGCTTACGCTAAAATAACCCATTAGCCGCATAATAAAACCCATGTAATCGGCGCGTTTATCAACTTTGGGGCAAATTAACGTTCACCATCAGCAGTAATCAGCCACTGTGGGATAGCCTGACCTATTTGTTGCTGATTATATCAAACGAGGGCGGAACACAACCTGGAATAAGGCCTTTGTAAATTTACATCCATTTTGGATGTTATAGTTCCGTACCTGAAAAGGAAAACCCCCATATCTCAGAAAATACTGGGACGGGACTATGTAATCAAAGACTGGGACTAAAATTTTGAAAAAAAAACTCTCGCACTTAGTTTTTGTTGTATGGGAGCCCCCCTTAAGTATTTATTTTATTCTGTTCTTAGTATTTATTATAATATCGGCATCAGAAATACATCATCTGTGGAAAATGTGGAAATGTCTAGCTACCACGATTCATGAGATACAGCCTGGTGACAGACGGATAGATAGAAAGACGGACGGAGAGTGATGTTAGTAATAGGGTCCCGTTTTTTAATCTCTGAGTACGGAACCCAAAAAAAATTAATACAATAATTGAATATTTAAAAACAACGTGCCTTCGCTGAAATAACCCTTTAGCCGTGTAATAAAGCCCATGTAGTCGGCGCGTTAATCAACTTTGGGGCAAATTAACGTTCACCATCAGCAGTAATCAGCCACTGTGGGATAGCCTGACCTATTTGTTGCTGATTATATCGAACGAGGGCGGAATACAACCTGGAATTGGGCCATTGCATATTTACATCCATTTTGGATAATATAGATCCGTAATTAAAAAGGAAAATCCCATATTTCAGAAAATATTGGGCCCAAAATTTTGGAAAAATATTCGAGCTTTTTTTTAAAGGTAAGCAAATAAGTAAATGGGCGTTGCCATATTGCGAAAAATTTTGGAATTAAATGAAACCGCTAAAAAAACAGTTAAAAACAGTTTGGTGTCCATGATTTCAGGTCCTTACTTAGTTGCTGATCTATACTTAAAGATTTCAGTAAAACCTACAAAAAGTTTATTTCAAAATATACCTGGGTTTATTTTACATCGATTCATATACAACGTGGAAGGGACATACCCGTAATAAATCGAACCACGGACGGAACTAGATCACTATAGTATTATAAAATTAAAATAACATTAAAAAAAACGACGGGTTGCACTCTGGGAGTGCCGGCAGAAGTTAAAAACTTGAATATTAACGTTGTGCATTTTTGATATTTTGGAATGGTTAGGGAATAATTTTGCACGAATTGCTTTAATTATCAGTATAAAATATTTCAAATCTTTTCTGAACCACAGTCTGTCACAAGCATGACCAAATTCATTTTCAACAAAATCATTTTCTAATACACAGCAGTATGGCCACTACACAGACGGTCGAGCCATCAGCTGTCACCATCCATGGATGCGCGTAGCACGCTGTAACATAAACACACACGAACATTCGCGCAAGCGCCCTGCGCCGTCTTACAAATTTTCGATCAGGCCACGTGTCCTGACGCGAGTTTAACATTTTTTACCCATTCCAAAAAAAGTGCACAGCGCCGCTAAAGAAGTTTTCACTTCAAAAAAACAAACAAAATTTGACATTCCCATACAAAATGCCAGAGCGGCTGTACACTTTAGTATGGAAATGCTTATTTTTATCAAACACTTTAGTATGTATGCGTTTGAGAAATTAAAATGCAAAACCTTTTCACCTTAAAAAAAAACCAGATTGACAGAGGGCGAGTCAAGAATAAGATGACAAACCAAATAGAAATATTATTATTCCTACGCAGTATCATCCCTATGCACAATGAATCATGCAAACAGATGACAAAGTTAGTCCGCTTTGATGCGGCGATTAGCTTCGCTTCCGATTTGTGCACAAATCGATTCGCTGTGATACCGATTATCTCGATTATCTCGATTGACGGTAACACGATTGCTATTGTTTACCGTGTCGTGATATAAAAGTGTTGTTTTTCTTTAACGCCCTTTTCATTATGTACATACATACATACTATCACGTCTCTATCCCTAATGGGACAGACAGAGCATTTTGGGTCTTGCGGTTCTATGCAGAGCCCAGGGCCGCAAGACCCAAAAGCCACTTTTAGCGTCATGGTGGGCGAGAAGATGGAAAAGCAATAAATACAGTGATGGGTTGCTAGCTGCATCGCCTGTTAACACGATTTGCATTTTTGCCCATTCCCTCGATCGGCTTTTACGATCTGCGCGGGAAGAGAAGCAGCTGGTACATTCTAAGTTTTTTTATTTCTCCCAGACCAGCATGGGATTACATTTCATTATGTATTCTCTTGGAATCAAGGTTCTGGATCACTAGGCTACGCCTTGACTACTGGGTAATATCTACTTTTATTAATTTTGTGCCACTGGTACAGAATCTTCTTCTTCTTGTCGTGTGTGTTAGTGACCAACACTAGTGTCAGAGTTTTTAAACCGCCTTAAAGACCTCTGACGTGGTTTTAGGTAACGACCAATGTCAAAGACAGTGACCGGGACCGACGGCTTAACGTGCCCTCCGAAGCACGGATCATCTTACTTATCAGACAATCAGGTGATCAGCCTACAATTTCCTAACCAAACTAGGACAACAACACCAAGGCGTTGCCCCCGCCAGGAATAGAAGCCACGACCTCCGGGTATGAGCCGAACGCTCTAACCACTACACCACGGAGGCAGTTATACAGAATTAATATGAGTATTACATAATTAGTATAAGTATTACATATAGCATGAAATCTCCTAAGGTCCTGCGCAATATGCGTCCCCGTTTCCCGTCCCTGCACCTCTCCCCCGTTCTCGCCTTGTCGAAGCGGCCAGGAGACGTATTTTTGAAATCACTTGTCACATTACGAAGGGTTCGCGCGAGCGTTTCCAAACGGGCGCATTTTTGAATCGGTAGTTTGCGAAGGATTTGCAACGAGTGGTCAAGACCACTCGTAATTTTGACATTTGTAACGTAGATATGTCATCGAAACCAATCATGGGAAATCCGTTCCGTTTCACGTTGCTTTTTTATTCATGTTCGAATTTTTAGAAAAGCATAGACAATTTATCGATATTTCCTGCGTAAAACAATATTGTTTTTCGCTGACACGACGGTTTCAAAAATACGATCAATTTGTAGTTTACGCGAGCGGTGAGTTTGGAGTCCCTCAATGAAAAATAGCACTTCAGGCGCCCGCAGCCGCCCGCTCTACACTCTCCACAAGACGAGAACGGGGACGCATATTGTGCGGGATTTTAGGAGATTCCGTTCTGTATGACGTAATACTCATACATTGGACCACGGAGGCTGTCAAGTCGGTTGTCATTGTCATTATTATATAGCGAACCACATAAATACACAAAATTCATGCAACAATGAAATCAGAAGCGTGTTTGAGACTACCTCGTTGCGTTTCGGCAGTGCATATCGGATTTGCAATTTGCGAACTGGCAAATACCGGCCGGCTCTACGCGGCTTTTACCGAGCATCAATATGCCAGTTGCCGGTACACTCAACACCGTAAAATCTTAGCTAAGGCAGGCCTGTCTCACTCCCTGTTTAGGTATCGAAAATATACCTACATTATTAATACGCGCGCGGACCTCTTCGGAGTAAGATATTCAGTGACATGAATCGTACGTCTAGAGTAAAAATAATGAAATTGGCTTGCAATGCACTTCTATGTATCTAAGCAAAAAGGTGAAGAGTTCTGACGCGAGCTAAATTAAACCATATCGCTAACGACATTAAGTAGATATTTCTTTGAATTCCTTCGCTGAGTAAGACTTCTGTACATAATTACTAGTACTTATTCTGTGCAAATAAATTCAAAGATAAAACAACTAAGACCCAGGTCAATCCGAAAAAGACCATTCTCCATCTTGACCTGACCGGAGATTGAACCCGGAATCTACGGTGTGACAACGTGGCGTGGTGACCACTAGACCACAGAGGTCGTCATAATAATGACGACCTCCGTGGCGTAATGGTCAACACGCTAGACCACCAATCCGGAGGTCCTGGGTTCGATCCCCAGCTAGGGCAAGTTGGAAAATGGCCTTTTTCAAATTGTCCTGGGTCTTGGATGTTTATCTATATATGTATTTGTTATAAAATATAGTATCGTTGAGTTAGTATCCCTTATCACAAGTCTCGAACTTACTTTGGGGCTAGCTCAATCAGTGTAATTTGTCCCTTGTATATATTTATTTATTTATTATTTATTTAATAATGTCAAACATTTGTTCCAACTCAATCGTGCATAGATATCAAGCAGGTGTTATACACCGACCACTGCTACCTCTTCTCCGGGTATCCGAAGGCTTCTTGGGCTACTGCAACGTCTCTATGTGAATTTATTATTTAATAATGTCAAACATTTGTTCCAACTCAATCGTGCATGGACATCAAGCAGGTCTTATACACCGACCACTACTACCTCTTCTCCGGATATGCGAAGGTTTCTTGGGCTACTGGCATGTCTCTATGTGAATTATTTATTCCAAATTTCTTTTGTCTATGGTTGTTTAACAAATATGCAGAGGTGCTATTTTTCAAACGCGGAGTCACTAAACCAACGATTTTTGTTTGGAAAAACCATTCGTTTACGTGACTCCGCGTTCCAAAAATAGCACTTCAGTATGTTGAACTGTAGCTTTTACCGGCGTATAAATATCCCATATTGAGCTGTCAAGCACATCGGCCGCAGTCGGTTACTGTACAAATGTTCCGAAGAGTTTGAAGTGCAGTTTTAGACTTTGAAATTCCATTTTCTATGCAATCATTTGCCATACTGGTTTGGGAGAAACGAATAAAACTTAGTATTTACTAGCTGCTTCTCTTCCCGTGCAGATCGTAAAAGCCGATCGCGGGAATGAGTATGAGCGAAAGTGCGAATTATGTTAATCACTATATTGATGATATTATTATGTTTTGTGTAATATAATGTAGTGTGTAGAAAAGATTGTGGAGAAAAATAAAGAATTTTTGAGTTTTTTTAATTCATCGATTTTTCAAAGACGCCCGGACCGATTTCGAAAATTATTTTTTTGTTTGTAAGGATATACTTGTCAGGGGGCCCCAGAGACATTTTATTAAAATCGGTTGTGTAGTTTGGGGGTGAAGTCGGATTTTATTTTTAAAAGTTATATAATTATTATTCACCTTCTTGTCAACTATCTCGCTGAAATTACCATTACCATTGAATAATGCCTGTATCTACTTAGATCTTAGTCTGTCCCATTAGGGATAAAGGTGTAATAAAGGTAAAACTAGAGGCAGCGCGCGGCTTCGCCCGCGTTAACCACGCGAGTGAAGTCGCGGGCGTGATGCAATATAGCCTATAGCCTTTCTCAATAAACGACCTATCTAATACCGAAAGAATTTTTCAAATCGGACCAGTGGTTTCTGAGATTAGCGCGTTCAAACAAACAAACAAACAAACAAACAAACTCTTCAGCTTTATATACAAGTATGGATAAGTTTTCGGAAAACTTTCAATTTTTTGTACAAGCTTTTACTGTCCAAGCTCAACCCAAGACAAATGTAATAAGCCAAAATTCGATGGGGTGTGCGAAGACTACCTTCTAGCTCCATCATCAGATCAGCTACACATCACCATAATATTGCATTGTTACGCGGTCCTCATCATCATCATCAGGTCTTTTTGTCTTCACTGCAGGAGCACGACCCTCTCTGTACTACCAGAGCCATACTTGGCCAGAGCAGCCAGAGGACTTGGCTTACACTCTCCACGCTGGCCAGACGGGTTGGAGAGGTCTCATTGATGTTTTTATGCTTTGTTCAGCTTGTATTTCCTAAATATATGATACATTTATCCACCATGACGCTAAAAGTGGCTTTTGGGTCTTGCGGCCCTGGGCTCTGCATAGAACCGCAAGACCCAAAATGCTCTGTCTGCCCCATTAGGGATAAAGACGTGATAGTATGTATGTATGTATGTATGTATATGATACATTTTTATACTTTTCTTTGTTTATTTTTGTATTTTATTTAGTAAATACCTATGTAGTCGTAGAAACGGTATTGTATGCAACGTTGTACTTATAAGTACGTCAAAAATGCTCGCTAGCGTCTCCTTCGCATTGTAACTTGCGCCATTTATACAACTGTTAAAAAAATACAATTAGACCACCTCATTTTTGGACGAGAATAATCTTTAGACCACTTCCTATTATGACGACATGCGATTTAGACATTGAGCGTTTTAGACGAGTTGCTACATAGACTACTTGCGTTCAAGACCATATACATCTCTGAAAATAGTAAATCTGCCTTTTTGCTCCTCATAGTATTGACGAAGCATCACCACATACTTAGCCAAGTTTCGGTTTAGACCACCTCATATTTAGACTAGTTTTCGTTTAGGCAATTTCATAATTATGACGAAATATTACTTTAGACCACGTTATTTTTGGACGAGATTAATCTTTAGACCACTTCCTATTATGACGACATGCGATTTAGACATTGAGCGTTTTAGACTAGTTGCTACATAGACTACTTGCGTTCAAGACCATATACATGTCTGAAAATAGTGAATCTGCCTTTTTGCTCCTCATAGTATTGACGAAGCATCACCCCATACTTAGCCAAGTTTTGGTTTAGACCACCTCATATTTAGACTAGTTTTCGTTTAGACAATTTTATAATTATGACGAAATATTACTTCAGACCACCTTATTTTTGGACGAGATTAATCTTTAGACCACTTCCTATTATGACGACATGCAATTTAGACATTGAGCGTTATAAACGAGTTGCTACATAGACTACTTGCGTTCAAGACCATTCGAGACTAACTCTAAATTTATTATTATGTGCAAAGTCACAGCATTTACATTAATACAATATAAGACGTGCATGAAAAATATACTTGTATAATATAAATAATGCTAGAAGGAAAGAGTTTTTTAAGTATTGAATATTTCTCTCGATCCACGTCAAGTCGCCAAGTGACCACTTAAAACTTCAGGCCAATTTCAATATTAGCCTTGTTACTAAAGCATTGATAAAAATATATGTAGATGTATCAATTTTATTCAGGGGACTCTTGTTTGAAATTGTACTCACGGCTGTTCAACTCAACCACATCAGGTCGCATTTCCCAGCAGTTTCTCGTGAAATTTTGGGAGCAGATTGTATGGAAATTTTGTCTATTCTGTTTCTGGAAATTTCGCAAAATGGCATAGATTATTTCTACCTATATATCTATTATTTATGCTCTTTTACAAAACTTTTAAATTCTGGCCTATTTTAACTCTAACTCTAGCTAGTAATGTCTCTAAAAACAGGCAAGCAAAAACGCAATGTTTGTTTTGTTTTTCGTGTGTGTAAGTGGCCATCACAGGTATGTAATTTCTCATGCTGCCTAAACTTACAATGGTGGCAGCTGGCACCATTGGCTAATACGTGCCTTTCGAAGCACGGATGAGTTCGGGAATTTTTGTGGTCACAATCCAAGTGCGGATTACGCCCGGTGTCACCTTACTTCTGAAAGTGCTAGTAATGCATATTCTCACCAGGCCACCGACCTACGGGAAGTCAATTTTACAGCGAATGAGAATAACTTAAATAAAAAAAGACGTGTGGCACTCGGGGACTGCCGCGGTAAAGCTATTGCAAACAAGGAAGGACGGCAACGTCGCAAACGGACGACGGAGACGAAGCGGCAACCTAAGTGGTAGGCGGAGTGGGGGGAGCGTGAGGTTTTTTCGTTACGGAATTTCTGGATTCGCTCCCCGCGCTCAAGGCCCGCGATAGAAGCTATGCCATAGCTTAATAATAAATATAAATATATGGGGACAAATTACACTGATTGAGCTAGCTCCAAGCACCGTGCCTAGCATGGTGACTGGTGACCACTACGCCACGGAGGTCTTCAAACTTGCTACCTATAACCGATAGATTTATAGACAACAACACAAAAATTAAAGCTCTATTAGAAAAAAGGTATAATGGAAATATTTTTTTTCGGCTACAATCTAAGGATCAATTTTTAGCTAAGTGTTTGTATCTAACGCATCTTAATTAAATAACATCATTGTCAGAACATATTTTCCTCAATCCTTTCTCTGCCGATAAAAGTTTCATTGAGTCCCAAACTTTTGGTAATAACCGAAAAAATACTTTTACCGAATTGGAACTTTTAGACTTCGAGAATTTTACTTATTGGGTCCTTTACTTTATTTGTGTGTTAAATCGGATGTGGCTTAAAACTTAATAGGTATCCGACTGCGCCAAAAGGGTTATTGTTTTTAGCCTTGCAGCTTGTTTGTATTTGTATCTAGAGGTGTCGTTAGACTAGTCCTAAATGCAAGAGAGATAAAGGGAATATTTAAAAAAAATTGAAAAATTTTAGGTAATTTTTCACGCAGTTAGGTTTTTTTTTTCTTCCGACTGCGCCATAAAGACGTTATTTACTTACTTACCAGACTCAGCGACCCAAAGTGACTCTTGGCCTCCAGAACAAGAGCACGCCAGCGCTCTCGGTCCTGTGCTAGCTCTTGTCAGTTGTCGTCAACTTGAAGTTCGCGCAAGTCCGCCATTACGAAGAAAAGTCGTATCGAACGTTATATTTTCAAAAATAGGAATGGGTCGACCTCGGCGGACATTCTGCGACCAAACTGCAGACGTTCTAAAAAACGAGAAGTAAAAAGTACCCGTAACAGAAGGGCATCATATAAAAAGATTGATGAGTGTAGATGAAGCAAAAGAGGTTTGTCAGGATCGTAGCAAGTGGAGGTCCATAGTCTCTGCCTATCCCTCTGGAAAACAGGCGTGATATTATATTTATGTTGTATATTTTCAAAAGCATTGTACAGAATTGGTTTTCGTTGTTCGGCACCTATATGTCCTTTTTTAAATCCTGCGTCTTGGATGTTTATCTATATATGTATTTGTTATAAAATATAGTATCGTTGAGTTAGTATCCCATAACACAAGTCTCGAACTTACTTTGGGGCTAGCTCAATCTGTGTAATTTGTCCCTATATATTTATTTATTTATTAGTTTATTTATTTATATGTTCACGGTGATATATTTGGGCACTGTGTGTTAAATACTCGTCATAAAGCGGCCGAGTCCCCGCTGCATGAATTTTTCAGCCTCACGTCGTTAGCCGCATATGTGCCAGTTGAAATGTACCGAGATGTAGAATTTCAGTCTAGCTAGATCTAGCTATGTGCTATTTTTAAAGCCTGTTAAACTAGACATTTATAACATTGATTTTTTTAAAGATTTGGCAGGATTGTGTTTGTTTGACTTGGACAAAATAAATAGATAATAGTGGCATTATGATAGCGTGGAGGTTTTTCCGTAAACTCGATCTTTTATTTTAAGGGCTGTCGAAAGAGTAAGACAGAATATTTACTTGAATGTTATTAAAAGGCACATTTTCAAAAGGGTGGAACAAAATTTGTTTTCGCATTTCGGCACCAGGCACGAAAATAATTATAACCAATCTTATAACCCAAAAATTAACCAATAAAAATTAAAAAAAAACAAAAAAAAAATTAACCCGACCACAAAAATGTTGGAAAACCGTCCTAGTACGTTATTAGGAAGTATTACTTCCAATATCTGCTGAGAAATAAGGAATAGAAATAACCGGCTAAGTGCGAGTCAGACTCGCGCACGGAGGCTTTCGTACCATTTTATTTATTTTATTCTGCTTTTAGTATTTGTTGTTATAGCAAAAACAAGAGTACATCATCTGTGAGAATTTCAACTGTCTAGCTATCACGGTACATGAGATACAGCCTCAGACAACGGAGTCTTAGTAATAGG
This sequence comes from Acrobasis consociella, assembly GCA_963555685.1. Taxonomy (NCBI): domain Eukaryota; kingdom Metazoa; phylum Arthropoda; class Insecta; order Lepidoptera; family Pyralidae; genus Acrobasis; species Acrobasis consociella. The sequence continues at coordinate 2,030,081 of OY743114.1, forward strand.
GTCCCGTTTTTATCCTTTGGGTACGGAACCCTGAAACCATTTTCCACGGGAGGTAAATTTGCTGTCATATAGAAGCCGCGTCCTTGCTGCCTGCATTTTTCAGCCCCACGTCGTTAGTCCCATATGCGCCGGGTACAGTTAGTATGTACCGAGATGTAGAACATTCTGTACTAGATCTTGCGAATTTCTATATTTATTTATATAATTTTATTCACTGAGCTACTTCTTACCGATTCAAAAATGCTTTCGTATGTATGTCTGGCTGAGACTTCTTAACTTAACTGCCTCCGTGGTGTAGTGGTTAGAGCGTTTGGCTCATACCCGGAGGTCGCGGGTTCGATTCCCAGCGGGGGCAACGACTTTGTGTTGTTGTCCTAGTTTGGTTAGGAAATTGCAGGCTGATCACCTGATTGTCTGATAAGTAAGATGATCCGTGCTTCGGAGGGCACGTTAAGCCGTCGGTCCCGGTCACTGTCTTTGACATTGGTCGTTACCTAAAACCATGTCAGAGGCCTTTAAGGCGGTTTAAAAACTCTGACACTAGTGTTAGTCACTAACACATACGATAAGAAGAAGAAGAAGCTGAGACTTCTAAGTCAGTCTGACTTAGAAGTCTTAAATATAAATTACAGTATTTCGTGACCTTTTATTTTATGAAGTGTACAGAATAATTTATTTTTGACCCGGATGCGATGGAGATATAGTAATAGAGTAAGAATAAAAAAAATGACTGTCTATTTGTCTGTTTATACATGCCAACTCCGGAAATACTGGACGAATTCAAATGAAACTTTTTGTTTTATAGCTGTTAAGCCTGGGCAACATATAGGGTATAATTGATTTTGGAAAATGGAACACCTGACGCAGAACCGTAATAGTCCAGCTAAAAATATAAAAATGACGCCTTAGCAAAAGTTGTTCAGCCTGATGAGCATTTTCCGGAGTCTTGAAGTCCACGCGAATGAAGTCGCGGGCTTCGGCTAGTCCTACCCTACTATCCTACTAATATTATAAATGTGAAAGTAAGTTTGTATATTAGTTTGTTTGATTGTTTGTTACCTCTCCACGCTTAAACTACTGAACCGATTTGGATGAAATTTGGTATGAATATAGTTTGAGACTCGAGGAAGGACATAGGGTACTCTTTATCCTGAAATTCCCACGGGGAGCAAAGCCCGCGGGTACAGCTAGTTCACCACAAAACTCCCTACAAATCTTAAAACGTAGCTCTTCGTAAATCACTCTAAAAGCCTGATAAAGTGCCATATCTATTTCGTGCTAGGTTTTCGGAACATTAGACGGGACGGCGCAGCTGACTACCACAATAAAACTAGCGACAGTACAGATATAAAGCTGCGAAGACTGATTTATTTTCCATAAATTTCACAACAAATAATTAAACGTTGCTTTTCATAAATTTTGAAAACCTGACACAAAATGGGGCTAACAACTTATTACTATTTGGGTTCCATTTTCCACCTCTTTGCCCACCAGCACGCTAAAAGTGGCCTTTTAGTCTTGCGGTACTGGGTTTTACTTAGAGCCGCAAGGCCCAAAATGCTCTATCTGCCACATTATGGGTAAATACGTGATAGTTTATGTATTATGTATAATTGTAGCTACATATTATTTGTGGATGTTTTTTTAGTTTTAAGCTATGTAAAGACAGAGTCATGCGGTAACAGCTCACAAACCCACTAGTTGTTGAGTGTTTGGATTACATTTATCCGACCTGAGAGTTGTTCTCAGTACGTCGACTTCCAAGATGCCTACGCGGCAGTGATGTTGATTTCATCACGTCGATTTTATAACAAGCCAACTAATCTTCGATTGCCCATCTTGTCGACTTAAATTTAATATTAAATATAGTTACAAAAAAAAAAGAGCGGGCGTCTTATGTATTGTTTAACTATTGTGTCTGCTATGTCGAAGGGTTAATATTATGAGTAAAACATACGAAGTGTTAAAACATTCTTTTCTAAATTTTCATTTATGGTATTTCTTTGATATCACTGGCAATTACCTTGTTATGCTACAAATTAGTCTGCGAGAGTCGCTTATCGATGTTTTTAATGTCAAAGTTCAGTAGGACAGTCCTTCTATTAGTATTAAACATCATAATTCTCCAGGTTCACTTCTGTTCTCTGGTCAGTTTGCATTACAGCAATTCCTTTCTGCAGCTCGCGTTACTCCAATGCTTTTTGTACTCGTTTCGGCCACTCCGTATTGTACCTACTCGTTTAGCGATTGGACGGAATTGCAAAAAATATATGAGAAGAATTAAAAATATAGGATACTAGCTGTGCCCGTGGGCTTCGCTCCCCGTGGGAATGTCCGGATAAAAACTATCCTATGTCCTTCCCTGGGTATCAAACTATATCTATATAAAAATCATCTAAATAGGTTCAGTGGTTGAAGTTTGAAGTGGTAACAAACAAACAAATATACAAACTCACTTTCGCATTTATAATATTAGTAGGAAGTAGGATAGGATAGTAGAATTTATTTATAGCTCTAATACTCTAATACTTACAGTATAAAAATGCAAAAATGAGTTCTACTTAAACTCTATTTTAGTAGATGTAACCAACATATTTTTAGTTTATCATGAGCTACTGTTGCTCTAGACAGGATCGACTGTAACTAGGCAGGGGAGGCCTTTGCCCAGCAGTGGGATAATAGGCAAAAACACCCGGCCAAGTGCGAGTCGGACTCGCGCACAAAGCGTTCCGTATACCATTATCTATAAAAAATGACCATCCCCATTTAAATATTTATTTTATTCTATTTGTATTGGTAGTTACAGCAGCAACAAAAAAACATCATCTGTGAAAATGTTACCTGTATAGCTATCACGGGTCATGAGTCATTCATTATCATGGGTCATTACTAACGAAAAATAAAACCGCATGCCGTTCCATTTTTTTTGACGTGACAACGTCTTATAAATTGGTTTGCCGGGTGACACTTCAAGAAACTGCGTTACGCTCCGCTCACGTTATGCGCTCACAATGAGAGCGAGTGAGAGGCACGCGTCCCTTCCACTCGGGCATGGTTAGCCCGCCTAAGAGCGAGAGAGACAGATATAAAAAGTCGTTGTCACGTAAAACTTTCGCCCGTATACCGACTTTACAGGCAACCAATTTTTTTCTTTTGCAATGCCCTGTCAGGGCTCATTTTGTACCTACTAATTTAAGAAATGACTATGTAGTAAAGTGTTATATATGTACAATATGAAAAGCAATAAATGAATTGAATTGAGCTACGGCCTGGTGACAGACAGACAGATAGACGGACAGTGGAGTCTTAGTAACAAGGTATCGTTGTTGTGGGTATGGAACTTTAAAAATCACCTTAATCCTCTAGACCCAAACTTTTACTATGTATGAATATGTATATCTGGGACATGTATGAAATACATGCTGGTCTGGGAGAAACAAAAAAACTTAGAATGTACCAGCTGCTTCTCTGCCCGCGCAGATCGTAAAAGCCGATCGAGGGAATGGGCAAAAATGCGAATCATTTTAACAGGCGATGCGGCTAGCAACTCTTCACTGTATTGATTGCTTTTCCATCTTCTCGCCCACCATGACGCTAAAAGTGGCTTTTGGGTCTTGCGGCCCTAGGCTCTGCATAGAGCCGCAAGACCCAAAATGCTCTGTCTGCCCCATTAGGGATAAAGACGTGATAGTATGTATGTATGTATGTATGAAATACCATATTGTGACGTACTAGTTTCTAGAAGCCAAACTATCTTTTCGGCATTCAAAAATCTAAATTACATTTAAAATGGACGTGATCAATGACAAGTTATATTATTTTGAGAAGTTTTATTTTTTTATCAGTAAGTTTCAAATTTATTTATGACCCTAAATACCGTGTTATAAAGGGGTTGCCATGTTATGGAGTTTCGAAAGAATGCCGAGTTTTCAAAGTTAATAATCAGTTGTTGGTAGTTTTACCCTATTCATATTATAGTATTTTCTATATTAACCAGCCTACTCTAAAGGCTGCCTTATTTCTATACCGATACAGGGTAATTTACCCTGCCGCTTCGAACACAAATTGTTGACACATTTACCCTATTTCCATTTGCTATTTTCTCTCAAAGCGGGTCAGGTAATATCGACTGCGGCAGATAAAAATTAAATCGAAGATACGTCGCTCGCCAGCCTTTGTGCGTACCCTACAATATTTTAAACCGTACTGAAGGGCATGTTTGAAGAGATTGATGAGTTTAGATGAATCAAAAGAAGTTTGTCAGGATCGTAGCAAGTGGAGGTCCATAGTCTCTGCCTACCTCTGTGGAAAGCATACATACATACATACTATCACGTCTTTATCCCTAATGGGGCAGACAGAGCATTTTGGGTCTTGCGGTTCTATGCAGAGCCCAGGGCCGCAAGACCCAAAAGCCACTTTTAGCGTCATGGTTGGGCGAGAAGATGGAAAAGCAATCAATACAGTGATGGGTTGCTAGCCGCATCGCCTGTTAACACGATTTGCATTTTTGCCCATTCCCTCGATCGGCTTTTACGATCTGCGTGGGAAGAAAAGCAGCTGGTACATTCTAAGTTTTTTTTTATTTCTCCCAGACCAGCTGTGGAAAGCAGGCGTGATATTATGTATTTGTACTATATTTTAAATGTACTTTTGGTTATTGTCATACCTAGTTGGTGCAATAAAGAAGTCTTTCTACTCAAGACCTCTATTTTAAAAAATCTGGGTCTGCAAATGTCTTGCGCTAGCTGTGATATTATTATATTTAATTTGATAGATAGCGTTAAATATTTACAGAGCCAATAACAGTCCGCTGCTAGACTAATTAAAGTCTATTCCAACAAGGGGAGGATCGATGCAATGGATAGATTAGTAGGTAATGTAAACTTAGATCTTTCCTAAATTTATATTGGTGAAAAGATATAATATCGATGTATCGACACGAACATAATGCCATGCCTATCTACCCCATCGCCTTGTAAACATTATCATTTCTCTTCCTTTCTTATTACCTATAGAGCCATCTAGTCAAAATGGCGCTATAAGTAATAATTAATCAATTAAAATCTTTTATAATTATTATTGAAATAAAGTAGTATGTACTCAATTCATTAAATATGATATGAAATGCAATAAATATTTTTAAAACATTTTCAACACTTTGTTACCTTATTTGCTTGTCGTGTGTGCTGCCATCTTCTTTCTTTCGTAACACATTAAGATGTTTTTAGCTGTTCCTGTGTGATTATGATTACCCGCAACTGCCAGTTTTGCCTACTTGCCCCCAATAGTTTCTATGGCGTTGGGTATCAGCTACGTTAGTAATTATACTATCTTTGACCATGCTATATCTTCTCATTTTTCATCAAAGTCCGGTCTCTTTGTTGGAATCACCCAGTCATGTTACAAATGGCAATGCCAATGGCGTGAGAGTCGCTGCAGACAAAAAGAGGCGATAGATGCCAGTGAATGGGGGGCATTAGTCACTTGTATGGACGGGTGTGTAATGATGACTTGCCTATACAAGTAGTAAATCTGTAACCTTGAGATAATTACACATTTACCGATACAGATCATACTGAACAACTTTCCCATAGCTATTTTTTACAAAACAAAATTGCTTTTCGTGCATGCTCAACGCGCATAAAGAAGTTTTCACTCTAATAAATTCTTTCAACTCTTCCGTATATCACGTATTGATGGTGTAGCGGGAGCAAGGTGATATGCTCGACCGCCACAAAGGGAAGATCTTCCCGCCAGGCATGGTGTTGCGCCTGGGGAACCGCGGGTCCGACGGTGTATCGACGGAGGTTGTAGATATAGTCAGTTGCAACCAGAACTCTGAGATCGAGATGTAGATTTAGCTGACGCCATCTCGTATGATTCTTGTGAACTATGGTTCATCGTTGTTTGTGGTTTTTAGTTCCTCGTAGTGACGTAGAGGTCGCCACAATCGACTCTGAAGTGGTTATACGCAATTAATACGAGTAAGTAATATTACAACAGTGAACTGTCAGTTAAGTAATTCATCCTAGTCAACCCTTTGACCCAAAAACGTCTCGTAACTCATTGATGGAAATGTAAATAATTTAGATTTGTTGCGTTTATGCTCCGCGTTAAAGATGCCTTGCCGAATCAATTATTTATAGAGCAGAAGTATAGCTGCGGTTTGCTTACTTCAATAATGGTATGGGAGAAAAGAAAAACTTAGAATACTTACGGCTGCTTCTCTTTCTGAGTAGATCGTAAAAGCCAATAGAAGTAATGGTCGAAACTTCGAATCATTTTATAGCCTTTGGGTAAGGAGGAAAAAGGGTACAAACGGGACATTACTAAGACCGCCGTCTGTCTGTTCGTCCATTGTGTCCGTCTATGCTTTCTATCACCAGGCTGATTCTGATAACCAATCTAGACAGTTAAATTTTTCACAAAAACTAAAAAACAGAATAAAATAAATATTTTAGTTGGGCTCCTGTACGTGATTTTTTGTAGAATTGTGCGGAACCCATTGTACGTACATATTACAAAATATTTTTTTGTGGGAGACGCTTCTGTTAATCCTTTAGTTTATGCCCTGTGGATATACTCGTAAAGGTTGTAGGTACGCGTGTTTTAGCCGAAGATAAAATGTTTTTAGCACTCCCTTACAACCCTTTTATGTCTGATGTCTTTTTAAAGGCGGACAGGTCACGTCCCTAAAGGCTTTACGATTAAACGTTGAAGCAGGGTCTTTGCTCCACAAGCGTCACTATATACGTACGTAACTACGCGACCACCTTGCAGTGTCAAGCAATATCGAGCGCTATAGGTTGATGCTAAAGTTTTTATTGGTTTGACATTCGAATAGGATTACAGATATTATTTTACAATGAATAAAAAAGTGTAACATAAAAGTTTTATTTCATGTTCATCTACGCTACAAATGTCAAAATTACGAGTAGTCAAGACAACTCGTTGCAAAACTTTCCCATACGATCGATTCAAAAATGCTTGTAAACGCTCTCGCAAACCATTCGTAATGTGACAATTGATTTCAAAAATCCGTTCTTAAAGGTCGCTTAATAAGTCCAGAAGAATATTCATTTCTTCATAAATCATTTCTTTAGAAAAATACCGTAGTAAGTACCTAAGTATTATTTGAACGAGTCACCTAAGTAAGTTCTCAAGAGACGCTGAAGTTTGAATAAGTATCAATTCACCTGTAGACTTGTAGACTTAGACGAAGTTTACGTACTACAATTTACGTAGTAACTTATTAGTAATCTGTGCTACAATACAGTATAGTATACTGGAATGTCTCGTAGAGTTAGATATACATTATAATGTTTTTGAAGACAAGGCCCTGTGTGCACCGTAAAAGATAAAAAAGTTTGGTATGTAGCAGTAGAATGGGAGGTCACGACAAATTTGGTAACGATAAGGGATATGGCTGACTCTGGTTTTATAGAATAAAGAGCACCTCTCTGATGCAAAATATGTTGGTCTGCCTGCTTGGAGTGGTTGCGTTACTTAGATATGGCGCCTGAAAAGTTGGTTATCGTGACCAAATAAAAAATTATAAGGTAAATGGCTGACTCTGGTTTCACAGGATGAAGAGCACCTCTCTGATGCTAAATATCTTGGTCTGCCTGCGTGAAGTGGTTGCGTTACTTAGATATGGCGCCTGAAAAGTTGGTTAGAGTGACCAATAAATGATAAGATAAATGGCTGATTCTGGTTTCACATAATGAAGAGCACCTCTCTGATGCTAAATATGTCGATTTACCTGCGTGACGTGGTTGCGTTACTTAGATAGGGTGCCTAAAAAGTTAATTACCTTGACATAAAAAGAAAATTATAAGGTAAATGAAAAAACCTCCTAATCTACAGTGGCGGTGTGTGGTTTTTTGGCTCGGTACAGTTGGTTATGAGATTTCAATAATAATCTTTACTTAAGCGACATGAAATGACATATTATGTGTGTGTATGTTTATTTATACCAATCGTAATGAGTATTTGCAATCAACGAAGCCGTGAATGATTCGGCTTATGAGAATCGGAGTACCTAAAAACGTTTTTATGCGGAGATGAACTAAGTGTAGATAATTTTCTCATAATAAAAATAATGTTTAAATTAGAATTCGCTTGGAATCGAGTTATCTGGTATGTTTGCTCCTGGTATGTGGAAGGGACGCGTGTTTCATTTAGCCGGGTCAAATACTTTCAGTTCGCCTTTATAACTCTTTTACGTCTGATGGTCACGCTCCCCAGGGGTTTAAAGGATTATGTTTAAACGTTGAAGCAGTTTAGTTAGAAGAACGTTGTTTAATTACTAGAAATAAAGAAAATACGACCATTCCAAGTCTTCCTGTGGATGTCGTAGAAGGCGACTTAGGAAATACAAGCTAAACAAAGCTTATAAACATTCATGGAACCTCTCCAATCCGTCTGGCCAGCGTGGAGAGTGTCCAAATCCCCTGGCTGCTCTAGCCAAGTATGGCTTTAGTAGTACAGAAAGGGTCGTGCTCCTGCAGTGGACACAGAAAGACCTGATGATGATAAGGAATCGAGTAATCTGGTATATTCGCTCCTGGCAGGGAGAAGGGACGCGTGTTTTATTTAGCCGGGGTCAAAATACTTTTATAGCACGCCTTAACAATTCTTTTACATCTAATAGTCACGCTCCCGAGGGTTAAGAAGATTACGTTTAAACGGTGAAGCAGAATAGTTAGAAGAATATCCTACTTCCTACTAATATTATAAATGCGAAAGTGACTTTGTATATTTGTTTGGTTGTTACCTCTTCAAGCTTAAACTACTGAACCGATTTCGATGAAAAAGGACATAGGGTACTCTTTATCCCGGAATTCCCACGGGGAGCGAAGCGGGTACAGCTAGTTGTTTAATAACTCGAAATAAATATTACTTCACTGTGTGGTTTCCGGCATTGTAGAATAGGAACACTCCAAGTCTTACCGTGGATGTCTAAGGGTGTTGAGCGGGCGGCTGGTGGCGCCTGCAGTCGCTTCTACAAGGCGAGAACGGAGACGCATATTGCGCGGAGATTCCGTTCTGTACGTAATACTCATATTAATTCTGCAAAACGGTTTCGTAAAGTTATTTCGGTCTCTGTTGTAAGCTCAATAAGCTTATTCCATTAATATTTTTCCCTAAAATCCAAAAGCATTTAGCGGTCCAAATCCACGTTCTTAAGGAACCCATGGAGGTTTAAACCTTGACGAAGCTTACAGAGATAAGCCTCGTTAGACGTCCCCGCGAGCTTTGATGGTTTAATCTTAGCCAGAACCGAAACGGCGGAAGTGGGTAATTAATGGGTTGTTTAGACGCGGTCGGAACAAGGGAAAGCTTTTTACGAAAAAAATATTCCATGCTAGATCGCGACAAAAAAAAACGACGGGTTGCACTCTGGGAGTGCCGGCAGAAGTGAAAACTTGAATATTAACGTTGTGCATTTTTGATATTTTGGAATGGTTAGGGAATAATTTTGCACGAATTGCTTTAATTATCAGTATAAAATATTTCAAATCTTTTCTGAACCACAGTCTGTCACAAATGTCACAAGCATGACACATTACACACACGAACGTAACGTAACATAAACCCACACGAACATTCGCGCAAGCGCCCTGCGCCGTATTACGAATTTTCGATCAGGACACGTGGTCCTGACGCGAGTTTAAGATTTCTTACTCATTCCAAAAAAAGTGCACAACGCCGCTAAAGAAGTTTTCACTTCAAAAAAACGACGGGTTGCACTCTGGGAGTGCCGGCAGAAGTGAAAACTTGAATATTAACGTTGTGCATTTTTGATATTTTGGAATGGTTAGGGAATAATTTTGCACGAATTGCTTTAATTATCAGTATAAAATATTTCAAATCTTTTCTGAACCACAGTCTGTCACAAATGTCACAAGCATGACCAAATTCATTTTCAACAAAATCATTTTCAAATACACAGCAGTATGGCCACAACACAGACGGTCGAGCCATCAGCTGTCACCATCCATGGATGCGCGTAGCACGCTGTAACATAAACACACACGAACATTCGCGCAAGCGCCCTGCGCCGTCTTACGAATTTTCGATCAGGTCACGTGTCCTGACGCGAGTTTAAGATTTTTTACTCATTCCAAAAAAAGTGCACAACGCCGCTAAAGAAGTTTTCACTTCAAAAAATATTTGATTTTAGTTCGCGAGAAAAATAACTTTAGATATAACATAAGCTTTTTGTCCCGCGGAATTTGTAAAAGCCGATTGAGACTTTCGAGAAGACGAATCATGTTGGTATAACACGTCGTAATTTTGATACCCTTATTACCTGTAACTTTTGCCGTACGTACATGTGGCCTTTGAGGTTATTACTATCTGCCAAGGCTCTATCTACCATGTTAAAGAGATAAAGACGCTATAGTGTATCTGTATTTAGAGTACAAGTTTACTCCGTTGATGGTCCTTTTTTAGAGTTCCGTACCCAAAGGGTAAAAACGGGACCCTATTACTAAGACTTCGCTGTCTGTCCGTCTGTCCGTCTGTCCGTCTGTCCGTCTGTCCGTCTGTCCGTCTGTCCGTCTGTCCGTCTGTCCGTCTGTCCGTCTGTCCGTCTGTCCGTCTGTCCGTCTGTCCGTCTGTCCGTCTGTCCGTCTGTCCGTCTGTCCGTCTGTCCGTCTGTCCGTCTGTCCGTCTGTCCGTCTGTCCGTCTGTCCGTCTGTCCGTCTGTCCGTCTGTCCGTCTGTCCGTCTGTCCGTCTGTCCGTCTGTCCGTCTGTCCGTCTGTCCGTCTGTCCGTCTGTCCGTCTGTCCGTCTGTCCGTCTGTCCGTCTGTCCGTCTGTCCGTCTGTCCGTCTGTCCGTCTGTCCGTCTGTCCGTCTGTCCGTCTGTCCGTCTGTCCGTCTGTCCGTCTGTCCGTCTGTCCGTCTGTCCGTCTGTCCGTCTGTCCGTCTGTCCGTCTGTCCGTCTGTCCGTCTGTCCGTCTGTCCGTCTGTCCGTCTGTCCGTCTGTCCGTCTGTCCGTCTGTCCGTCTGTCTGTCTGTCTGTCACCAGGCTGTATCTCAAGAACCGCGATAGCTAGACAGTTGAAATTTTCACAAATTATGCATTTCTGTTGCCGCTATAACAAAAAATACTAAAAACAAAACAAAATAAATATTTAAGGGGGGCTCCCATACAAAAAACTTGATTTTTATAGATAATGGTACGGAACCCTTCGTGTGCGAGTCCGACTCGCACTTGGCCGGTTATTTCAACTTTTATTTAACTTGCAATGTATCGTATCTTGTATGTTTATGTCAAATTATGCAACTTGATTTTAGACTAGTTATACTAAACCAATTGAGCTTACATTTTGCATAATTATGTAAGTCGATATATTATTTAAGAGTTTTGCAGAAAATAGAAAGCAGCTAGTTGAAAATAAAATCTTCGATACTCAAACCAATAGAATGTGAGAAATATATTTCTTTTATCGCCATCCGAATAGCAAAGTTGCGGGCGATAAAACCGCAAGCTATGCTGCTTCACGTTTTATTCTTATTTATTGCAATGTGAGTTTCATTCTAGATATGGCTAGATATGTCCTGTGTTGGCAGAAATGCGATGCTTAGGTAATGTGTAGGGAAACGAAGATGTATCAGATCAGAATTTAATCTTTAATAGGGGTGACAACAGGGTCCGAAAAGTATAAATGTAATTAGTCCGTCTTTTACAGTTTACCTAAAAAGTAAAAAATTACAAAGATACGGAGCGTCAAAGTTCTGGAGTAGCTTGTATTGTGTCGTACCTAGCCGTGACGTCATGCGTTTATATGCACCTTTGTCATTTTTGATTTCTCAAAGAAAAGAAAAAATACGTGTACAATATTTTTTAATAATCTAACCGATGGACCAAATATGTTTTTCCATTCGTCATGTCATGCCTATTTTTTTGGTGTACAATAAAGTATTACCACACGTATGGCACTTCATACAAACGGAGTAACTTAAATACCTAGTACTACTACTAACGAAACAATATGTCTGTGCACACGTCAAATGTGTGAGTTAAACAATCAGGGTCGCCACCACAGAATCAATGTAATACCTATGTACTGACGATGCACATTTACGATTATATCTTTCCATACCGGGAGATTTTCGATTGTTTTATCTTTATTAATTATATTCTTACCTAACGTTTATCTGGAATCCTGGATAGTAAATAAGAACTTTCTTACAAGCATATATGTATTCGCTGAATCCACACATAATAAAACTGGCACAAACACACTATGACGTATAAAATTATTCTAATATATATGTAATTTTACGAAAGAGTCGGAGAGCTACTTAATATCACATCACCTTACACAATAACACACACATCACAAATATTTCTTTAGGTTATTATGTCCATCTCCTGTTCTCCATTGGTTTACTGTTTATTACTGACTAATTTATAATATAACGCACTAAATACACTCTTGTAATTTAGTAATTTGCATGTTCGGCATCAAACGTTACAGTAAATATGATTAAATTCAATAAAACAATAAACAAACGTTTGTTTACATCATCGCGGCTCCGGCGGCCGGCATTTTAGCACTATAATCCGCAAAAAACAAGTTAGCACCCACAAGGTATGTTATTCTCTGCGAGCGAGGTGCCTACTTAACTTTTCCGGTTTGTAGGCGCCATCGTCGTAATGCGCGCGCATCACGTCGAGCATGTGACCTTAGACCGGCGTACATTGCATTGCGGTACCTAATCATTTATCTACACTTTTTTAGATGACTTTATGTGAATTTTACAAAAATATTTAAAATATCTCCGATTATGTATGCTAAGGGAGAGGATAAAAATAAAACTTAATTCTACATAATTTATACATTTATTATTAAGTATTTATACACTTGCATGAAAATAAAATTGTGGTTAAAACTACCATAAGTACTTTTATTTTGTTCGAATATAACATAACGCACATTTCAACAAACTTTATTTCTGTGAAAAGTGTTTGAAGTTTCCATTTAAATATGTATACAAACAGAGCAAAAAAGTGGGTATGGGTTTTAATGGTAGATTGTGCTACAAGGGGTAAAGGTAATAAATAATATTTAACGCGAGGGCGCTACATACTTTGAATCCAGAGTGAGGCGAGGGGTTCATGTATATCGCCCGAGAAAAAAATATTACCGTACTTGAGTAGCACACTCTACTTTTCATCTCCATCTACTATAAACTAGCAAATACAGAACAAAACAAAATAAAAAGAAAAGTAGAACATCTACAATACCTAATCAGAGTTTAACTGACAGAAACTTGCATATCACCAAAATCGTGCTAAAAAGTTGTTTATACTATAAAGTTCCGTCTTAATAAGGGTAACAAAAAAGTGTAAGAGCATTTTTTTTTTTTTCAAGTGTCTGAACCTTGATTCTTTTTTATGATCTCAAACCTAATATTTTCGCCATTTTGATAAATTTCGAAAAACTTAATCGACTAAAAATTCCTGATAATTATCAAATGTACTAAAAAAAATCACAAGAATCGGTTGGGAATTATGCGAGCTGCAAACAAAAACGGCTGGAAAACTGGCTTTAATACACATGACAGAATTCTTGCCTACGCTAAAATGCAGACTTTCGTTTGTTTTGCCCAATCTATCAATTACTTTGCATGTTCTTTTTCCTTCAGCAATATTACATAAGAACTTTTTTTAAAAATAACAATCAAATTATAAATGTTATATTTGAAACCTGCATACAATCAGAAAAAAAAACCAAAAGACATTCTTAGTTTTCATTTTTCAAATGTGAGATACACTAAAATATTTTCGTTTAAAAGATTTATCTTTAAATCGTCTATTATTAAACTTTATAATATTAAATATCCGAAAACGTACAAACAATTTTTTTAAATATTCATTAGGGAAGCATTCGCAACACTCAATGAAAGATATATCATTTAATTCTTTTAAAATTTTGTTGCCTACATTGAAAATTATATTCTGTTCAAAATAATGTTTCACTCGATTGTCCATTTCTTTTACATAATTAACAAAATTTTTTGGCGGAGTTATCAAAAGGGTAGGATTTCCATTAAAAGATTTCTCCCGGACAAACAGATTTTCTGAAGAAGTTGACGAAAATTTACTTTGTTCTTGTAATTTAGATATTCTAATAAAATCACACATTTTATCACATTTGTGATTGTCGTAACATTTGCGGAGAAGGTAACCACAAATATATACAAATGCGTTTTTCTCCGGCAAATCGAATCTATAATCTACAGTTCCGACTGCAACAGCCAAAGACTCATCAGCAGCTGGAGTAGGAATTGTATTTTCGACATTAATATGCGTGGAATCATTGTTATCTTCTCTTATATAATCACTGTTTAGCAAAAGTTGATCAAAATCATCTACACAGTTGGCACTGTCAGACGTTCTTAAAATATTTACCATAAATAATTTGCGGAAAGCCCTACAAAATTGAACTGGGGTTGGTTCCCGACAATTTCCACCTTGTTGTCTTACTGCTCCAAAAAAGTTTTCGAGCGGGTCCTGGTTTAGCCTTCTTGTAAAGAGGAACTTATATTATGCGTAATTCTGGCGATATATAATTTAGCAATGACTGGTTCTCTAATAGTTTCCTTTTTTTACACTCAATCTGCAATTGTTGTTTTAGTTTTCGTTTTCTTGGTGAGTTCGAAGAGAGAATCGATCCGGTTTGTGTTGATTGTGTACTTGAAATGTCCGAATTAACCTGACGCTGTGTACTTGAAATTTCCAAATTAACTTGACATGAAAAATCTTGTGTGAATGTGTTTGTCTGAGAAAATTTATTGTCTGTTGTTCGAATAGTAGATATACTTAAGTTTGGAGATGGAACTGCATTACATTTAAGTCTTCTTTTATAACGATCAGACTCCTTAAAATGCAAATCGCATATGTGATAAGATTTGTTCAACGTTTTATAATTTTTCGACTGCAGATCATCACGCCCAGCTGCTTGAATCCATTGTTGGCATCTGAAAGCATTTACAAACATTTTCTTAAAAATAATAAATCAATTATAATAAAACATTTATACAATAAAACAAAATCGAAACATAAATCCAATAGCTGCCTAAATAAATAAATTAAGTTATATTTCGTATAAATACAGTACACTGTATTATCAGCAGTATATACCTATGGCTACAAGTACATTACATTCATGCACACACGATAAATATTCAAATTAAACAAATTGATTTGCTAGGCAAATTAAAAAAACCCGACGACACCATCTAGTGATAAGTGGCGGAACTACATACTATTCTTATCGATGTTAATTGGAATGGATAACTGTTGCGCTATCTATTACTTGCCAGGTGAATTTCAAAATACCAAATTTGTAACGGTAACACCCCAGAAATTTTAAACGACTGAATCGATTTTCATCAAACATGGCTAAGAACCATCGCAAGGGAAGTGCTTTCACGTAAAAAAACCACATTGAAATCGGTCCATTCGTACGGGCGCTACAATGTCACGGACAGACAGACCGACAAACCAACAAACAGACTAAACGCATACCACCCCTCTTTTTTATCGGGGGTTAAAAATGAAAACCATAGCAAAGAAAGTTTTCGATAAAAAAATATATTTAAGTATTGTAAAAGACGCCGCGACAATGTTATATGTTGTGCGCGTCCGTATCTTATGAAATCTTATGATTGTTATTATTACATTAAATTCACTAATATTTATTCCATAAAGGCAGATTATATTGATAGGCTGATGGCAAATCTCTTTTTGATCATCATTGTTTTGCTCCCATTTAACCACAAGATCGCAGAAAAGGTAAATAAAAATGTACGTAACTAGTACTTACCTACATAATAATGTCAATTTATATTGTTGCTTTGCTTACCTGTTTTCATCACTCGGAAATCTGTGAAATGTTCTTTCTTTGTTGTTTCCCGTAGAAAAACAACCAAAATATGCGCAGTTTCTCACCATTATGGTTCAATAATCCCAACCACAAGTGACTCGCGTAACGTCAAGGTGCGACTAGCAATAACCCTGGTTTACGTCCTCCTTCATCTCACAATAACGGGGGAGGAGTTGCGGGGACGCCAGATTGCGGGGGAGGGTGCGAGTTTCCGTTCTGTATGTAATACTATTATTAATTCTGTGGTATTACTTAACTTAACTAGGTATGTATAAAGTGGAGTTCAAAGGTAGCACCGATTATAGAGTAGCCTAAAAGCCAATGCTACGGTCAAGTCAAAAGGCGGGGTGCCGAATGGTTAACTTGAAGATTGATGGCCACAGATGACCTAGAAATAAATGAATAGAGGATGACCTAGAAAGACCTAGGGAAATGTGTGAAGCGGAACATGAAATAGAGGGAGTACGGATATAGTAAATAAGAAAATAAGTTTTTAGTTTATCTTTACGTCAATAACACTGATTAAGTACTTATAGTAATTTTTCAAAACTAAAAACCGACCTCATCTCCAAATTACACAACCGATTCCGATAAAAAATTCTATGGGACTAGCTGACAAGACCCTTTCAAACAAAATCCAAATCGGTCTAGGCGACTTTGAATAATCGGTGAAGAACCATATAAAAATTATCGGTTAAAAATAAATTTTATCTGTTTTTAATGTAGGAGCACAGAATTAATAATAGTATTACATACAGAACGGAAACTCGCACCCTCCCCCGCAATCTGGCGTCCCCGCAACTCCTCCCCCGTTATTGTGAGATGAAGGAGGACGTAAACCAGGGTTATTGCTAGTCGCACCTTGACGTTACGCGAGTCACTTGTGGTTGGGATTATTGAACCATAATGGTGAGAAACTGCGCATATTTTGGTTGTTTTTCTACGGGAAACAACAAAGAAAGAACATTTCACAGATTTCCGAGTGATGAAAACAGGTAAGCAAAGCAACAATATAAATTGACATTATTATGTAGGTAAGTACTAGTTACGTACATTTTTATTTACCTTTTCTGCGATCTTGTGGTTAAATGGGAGCAAAACAATGATGATCAAAAAGAGATTTGCCATCAGCCTATCAATATAATCTGCCTTTATGGAATAAATATTAGTGAATTTAATGTAATAATAACAATCATAAGATTTCATAAGATACGGACGCGCACAACATATAACATTGTCGCGGCGTCTTTTACAATACTTAAATATATTTTTTTATCGAAAACTTTCTTTGCTATGGTTTTCATTTTTAACCCCCGATAAAAAAGAGGGGTGGTATGCGTTTAGTCTGTTTGTTGGTTTGTCGGTCTGTCTGTCCGTGACATTGTAGCGCCCGTACGAATGGACCGATTTCAATGTGGTTTTTTTACGTGAAAGCACTTCCCTTGCGATGGTTCTTAGCCATGTTTGATGAAAATCGATTCAGTCGTTTAAAATTTCTGGGGTGTTACCGTTACAAATTTGGTATTTTGAAATTCACCTGGCAAGTAATAGATAGCGCAACAGTTATCCATTCCAATTAACATCGATAAGAATAGTATGTAGTTCCGCCACTTATCACTAGATGGTGTCGTCGGGTTTTTTTAATTTGCCTAGCAAATCAATTTGTTTAATTTGAATATTTATCGTGTGTGCATGAATGTAATGTACTTGTAGCCATAGGTATATACTGCTGATAATACAGTGTACTGTATTTATACGAAATATAACTTAATTTATTTATTTAGGCAGCTATTGGATTTATGTTTCGATTTTGTTTTATTGTATAAATGTTTTATTATAATTGATTTATTATTTTTAAGAAAATGTTTGTAAATGCTTTCAGATGCCAACAATGGATTCAAGCAGCTGGGCGTGATGATCTGCAGTCGAAAAATTATAAAACGTTGAACAAATCTTATCACATATGCGATTTGCATTTTAAGGAGTCTGATCGTTATAAAAGAAGACTTAAATGTAATGCAGTTCCATCTCCAAACTTAAGTATATCTACTATTCGAACAACAGACAATAAATTTTCTCAGACAAACACATTCACACAAGATTTTTCATGTCAAGTTAATTTGGAAATTTCAAGTACACAGCGTCAGGTTAATTCGGACATTTCAAGTACACAATCAACACAAACCGGATCGATTCTCTCTTCGAACTCACCAAGAAAACGAAAACTAAAACAACAATTGCAGATTGAGTGTAAAAAAAGGAAACTATTAGAGAACCAGTCATTGCTAAATTATATATCGCCAGAATTACGCATAATATAAGTTCCTCTTTACAAGAAGGCTAAACCAGGACCCGCTCGAAAACTTTTTTGGAGCAGTAAGACAACAAGGTGGAAATTGTCGGGAACCAACCCCAGTTCAATTTTGTAGGGCTTTCCGCAAATTATTTATGGTAAATATTTTAAGAACGTCTGACAGTGCCAACTGTGTAGATGATTTTGATCAACTTTTGCTAAACAGTGATTATATAAGAGAAGATAACAATGATTCCACGCATATTAATGTCGAAAATACAATTCCTACTCCAGCTGCTGATGAGTCTTTGGCTGTTGCAGTCGGAACTGTAGATTATAGATTCGATTTGCCGGAGAAAAACGCATTTGTATATATTTGTGGTTACCTTCTCCGCAAATGTTACGACAATCACAAATGTGATAAAATGTGTGATTTTATTAGAATATCTAAATTACAAGAACAAAGTAAATTTTCGTCAACTTCTTCAGAAAATCTGTTTGTCCGGGAGAAATCTTTTAATGGAAATCCTACCCTTTTGATAACTCCGCCAAAAAATTTTGTTAATTATGTAAAAGAAATGGACAATCGAGTGAAACATTATTTTGAACAGAATATAATTTTCAATGTAGGCAACAAAATTTTAAAAGAATTAAATGATATATCTTTCATTGAGTGTTGCGAATGCTTCCCTAATGAATATTTAAAAAAATTGTTTGTACGTTTTCGGATATTTAATATTATAAAGTTTAATAATAGACGATTTAAAGATAAATCTTTTAAACGAAAATATTTTAGTGTATCTCACATTTGAAAAATGAAAACTAAGAATGTCTTTTGGTTTTTTTTTCTGATTGTATGCAGGTTTCAAATATAACATTTATAATTTGATTGTTATTTTTAAAAAAAGTTCTTATGTAATATTGCTGAAGGAAAAAGAACATGCAAAGTAATTGATAGATTGGGCAAAACAAACGAAAGTCTGCATTTTAGCGTAGGCAAGAATTCTGTCATGTGTATTAAAGCCAGTTTTCCAGCCGTTTTTGTTTGCAGCTCGCATAATTCCCAACCGATTCTTGTGATTTTTTTTAGTACATTTGATAATTATCAGGAATTTTTAGTCGATTAAGTTTTTCGAAATTTATCAAAATGGCGAAAATATTAGGTTTGAGATCATAAAAAAGAATCAAGGTTCAGACACTTGAAAAAAAAAAAAATGCTCTTACACTTTTTTGTTACCCTTATTAAGACGGAACTTTATAGTATAAACAACTTTTTAGCACGATTTTGGTGATATGCAAGTTTCTGTCAGTTAAACTCTGATTAGGTATTGTAGATGTTCTACTTTTCTTTTTATTTTGTTTTGTTCTGTATTTGCTAGTTTATAGTAGATGGAGATGAAAAGTAGAGTGTGCTACTCAAGTACGGTAATATTTTTTTCTCGGGCGATATACATGAACCCCTCGCCTCACTCTGGATTCAAAGTATGTAGCGCCCTCGCGTTAAATATTATTTATTACCTTTACCCCTTGTAGCACAATCTACCATTAAAACCCATACCCACTTTTTTGCTCTGTTTGTATACATATTTAAATGGAAACTTCAAACACTTTTCACAGAAATAAAGTTTGTTGAAATGTGCGTTATGTTATATTCGAACAAAATAAAAGTACTTATGGTAGTTTTAACCACAATTTTATTTTCATGCAAGTGTATAAATACTTAATAATAAATGTATAAATTATGTAGAATTAAGTTTTATTTTTATCCTCTCCCTTAGCATACATAATCGGAGATATTTTAAATATTTTTGTAAAATTCACATAAAGTCATCTAAAAAAGTGTAGATAAATGATTAGGTACCGCAATGCAATGTACGCCGGTCTAAGGTCACATGCTCGACGTGATGCGCGCGCATTACGACGATGGCGCCTACAAACCGGAAAAGTTAAGTAGGCACCTCGCTCGCAGAGAATAACATACCTTGTGGGTGCTAACTTGTTTTTTGCGGATTATAGTGCTAAAATGCCGGCCGCCGGAGCCGCGATGATGTAAACAAACGTTTGTTTATTGTTTTATTGAATTTAATCATATTTACTGTAACGTTTGATGCCGAACATGCAAATTACTAAATTACAAGAGTGTATTTAGTGCGTTATATTATAAATTAGTCAGTAATAAACAGTAAACCAATGGAGAACAGGAGATGGACATAATAACCTAAAGAAATATTTGTGATGTGTGTGTTATTGTGTAAGGTGATGTGATATTAAGTAGCTCTCCGACTCTTTCGTAAAATTACATATATATTAGAATAATTTTATACGTCATAGTGTGTTTGTGCCAGTTTTATTATGTGTGGATTCAGCGAATACATATATGCTTGTAAGAAAGTTCTTATTTACTATCCAGGATTCCAGATAAACGTTAGGTAAGAATATAATTAATAAAGATAAAACAATCGAAAATCTCCCGGTATGGAAAGATATAATCGTAAATGTGCATCGTCAGTACATAGGTATTACATTGATTCTGTGGTGGCGACCCTGATTGTTTAACTCACACATTTGACGTGTGCACAGACATATTGTTTCGTTAGTAGTAGTACTAGGTATTTAAGTTACTCCGTTTGTATGAAGTGCCATACGTGTGGTAGGAGCATAAGTTTCATGTGTAGGTGGTTATGGTAGGAGGTATCTTTATGTTAATAACAGGTTGAGTACACATAAAAATAAATAAAAGTATACATTAAAAATATTTTTCCTAAAAGTCTAAATAAAAATACTTCCGTTAAACATCTCGATCGTCCGACTTGAGGATATCATGGTCAATAAAACTCCCTCGTTTGTCAAGACGTGATTTATTGGAGTGATTGGATTATCAGCGAGTTGTCTGACGGCCCGCAATCTGTCGGTCACCTCCATTGACGGGTCTTGGGAAGCCAATTATTAGATGAGAGGAAAACGAAATTTTTTTTATGAAGGCGTGACGTGAAAAATGGCCTATATCTGGTAAGCTACGCGTTACCTGTCTAGGTGAGAAATTAAGTCGATGGAACTTAGAACTAGTGGTTCGCCGCGAACTTAGACCTCGCTTGTTTGCCAGGCAAATTTAAAATACTCCCGACTTTCAAGCATTCGCCCTAAAACATTTGATTCAGCCTTACATAAGTACCTAACTTTAGAACCGCTGAATCTATTTCTATTAAACATAAGAAGGAAGCATCGCATGGAAACTCGAAAACTGCACCTAAATCTATCCATTAATTCAAGAGCTACGATGCCATGGACATAGACACACAGACTGCCATTGGTGTCAAATTTATAACACCCCTCTTTTTGTTGGAGGATAAAATTAGGAGTACGTTTACTAAACCAGTTTCTATGTCCATAGAAACTGTGATATATTAGGTATTCTCCGTGTAGTTTCTGTCGACTCCCGGCTCCATTATCAGAACAGCTCATTGGCTCCATAATAATGTATTGTCATCCGAGTTAAGTATGCAAAATTTCAGGTCAACCGGTTGAGGTAAATGGTTGAAAATTGAGTAGCAAGATTTGACCTAAACAAACATTCAAGATACATAAAAAACTAAGAGACAGGGAAGAAATGGGAATCACAAATAGAGGTACTTGTATGTTGCTATCTCTTTGATTATGAGATATTATAAGAGTTAATCTCTAATAGTAATAAACACAAGCATTATTATTATAAAACGCGGTTTAACTTTAGTTCTTATTTAAAACCATTACCCGCCTAAAACAAGACCCCCACACAAATGGAATCCAGTGATTGAACTTTGTAAAAAGTGTGGGCGAATAACAAAAAAGGATTCCCGAACGGACACCGTCAGTGTTATGTGTAAGGACTTATGCAACAAACGACGAAGAAAGAGGGTAGACCGATTTGGTTACCCTTGACAGCCGAACATACATCGCAGTTGCTCAGTCGGCCAGAGCATGACGGCAGAAGGGTCGAACTATCTGGCGAAAAACGATATTAATATCGGTAAGTCCCGTAATACTAATTAATAGTAATTGTGACCACGAAACTCTAAATGATATATACTTATGTGCGTAAGTAATGGATTAAACCAACTCCTAAACTTAGTCTGCATTTTATAATAAGACGAAAAATAGTCTATGCAGCAACTCGTCTAAAACGCTCATTGTCTAAATCGCATGTCGTCATAATAGGAAGTGGTCTAAAGATGAATGCGTCTAAAAAATTAAATACATAGTTTCTCTTTTAGAATGCAAGCACTAAAGTTAAGGGTTTTGTCCCCCTCTCTGGTACAATGTATCAATTTGCACATAAAGCATCTCATCTTTCCACAAGTGTTAGTGTTGACATAATGTATTGCTGAAGTGTCACATCGCTTTATGTGAGTGCTCTTGTATTGGACTCGACGTCGCCTAAATATATTCAAGTTATTTTGTTGAAAAAGGCCATATAGAACGTGGAAAGGACATAACCGTAATAAATCGAATCGAGGGTTTTATTACTAGATCACTTTAGTATACATAATAAAATTAAAATAACAGTCAAAAGTTAAAAAAAAAAACGATGTTTCCATACTAAGTTGTTCAGCCAAGGAAAGCTTGGTTTTTGACTGTTCTTTTAATATCATTATACTATAGTGATCTAGTATAGCCCGTGGTTCGATTTATTACGGGTATTCCACTTTTACGTTGTATATGTATTTTTATGAAATCGATCCCAAGATCCTAAAATTGATTTTTTTGCTACTGAATTTGTTACAATAAGATCTTTTTATAGTATTTTATGCAACAGTTGTATAAGAGGGTTTAAAATTTGCGAGTGGCGCAGGTTACGATGCGAGCTTTAGCGAGCATCGTAAGAAGACGCCATCGAGCATTTTTTGACGTACTTATACAACGTTGCATACAATACTTTTTCTACGACTATATTTACTAAATAAAATACAAAAATAAACAAAGAAAAATATGAAAATGTATGACATCATTTATGTTTGGTAGATAATAGGCATCTATGGTAAACTTTATTTTTTTTAAATTGACGTCTCCCTATATCACGAATATATTAATAAAACGTTTTATCCCGAATATATTAATAAAAGTTTTTCTTATGTTGGCACTATGATAGATTCAAAGAAAAAAAAGGTTCTAAGTCTATGGCTAGGAGTATCGTTTTGGCGAAATAACGATACAAGTGCTGTTATAGGGAATAGACTATAGACTTTCCTGAAGTCATAAATAATCAATGTTCTTATAATAGTGTTCGTGACTATGTAAAAGGCAGATAACAGTAGAGGAGTAGAAAAAGATATTTACATGTTTGTTACAAAACATGACGCATGACGGCGGTTGACATTAGGTAGGTGTAACGTTTTGTAATTATTATTTTGTATAATTGTTGTAATGTTTTTTACACTAATAAAAATGGAAACAGGCGTATACCCTCGAAAAAAATTAGTACCAGTTGCAACATCAAGAGTATCACATCCCTGGTCCCAACATTAGTTTTGAAGAACTCAAGTAAAATGAAACACTCGAAAATGCCGAATCCTTTGGGCTAACTACTAACTATTATATGCTTTTAGTGTTTCGCGGTCACAATTACTGTTATTACTATTACGACATTAATTGCGGTAGGTCCCGTAAATCTAATAACCTGTGAACTAAGTTTCACCATTTCAATATTGGATTAATTGGCGTACATTAGAGCAATTTATATTAATATCCCTTGTTGACCTGAGTTGAGGTTGATATCAATCGTGATACAACGAACATAATCGATAGTTTCCTATCAAGCTTACCTATGAGTTCACACTGGTCTAATCTATCTAAATTATTTAAGAGCTATCAATAAATTTACGAGGAGAGAGATACATACATATTTGAGCCGTTCAGGGTTGGAACTTTGGGTCCGTGGGGGCTTCTGCACATAGTTTATTTAAATTCATAGGTAAAAGGTATCAGGTGACCAGGAGGCTGGTAATTACTTCGCTCAAAGAATAAGCATTGCAATAGAACGGGGCAATGCTGCCAGCCTTTTGGGCACTCTTTCGCAGGGGAAGGATTTAAGGGATATTTTTAATTTTGTTAAGTATTTAAATTTATTTTAGTGTTAGTTTGGTGTAGTTATTATTTATTGTAAATATTTTTATAACTATTTTATGTGAAAAGTAGTTAGCTCTTCTGATGTGAATAGTTGGTAGCGATGCAATAAAAATATGTGTAGCTTTTATCGGTGGAGTATTTCCGCTATATACTTTTTAGGTGAACCTACTTATTCACTAAAATACTCCTTTTCCGGCTAAGCAAGTTTATCCTGTGGATTAGTATGCCCTCAAGGCAAGTTACGTACGTTCATCCTAAAAAAAAACAATAATTTTTCAAAACTACGAATCGCCTACTAATTTCATGCTAACAATTAGGAAAAAATTCTATGGAACTGCTTGACAAATATACCGTTATAAACAAAAAAAAGAATTTCCCATATCGGTCCAGCCGTCTTCGAGTAGGTAATCGGTGAACATACATTACAAAAAAAAAGATGAACGACGAATTGATAATCCCCTTCTTTTTTGGAAGTCGGTTAAACAAACAAAAATACTCACTTGTCTTTCTCCGAACACTCAACCAGTTTGTATTCCCAACAACCATTTGGTAAATTGATAACTCACGGCCTGTGGCTGATCCTACTCAGAAACAATTGAAATCTGTGTAATTGATGGGTAATCAAAATAAAATAAAATTTGCCGTATGGTTTCCGGCAGAGCAGAATAGGGCCACTCCAAGACCTCCCGTGGATGTCGTAGAAAGCGACTTAGGGAATACGAGCTAAACAAAGCTTATAAACATCAATGAGACCTCTCCAACCCCTCTGGCCAGCGTGGAGAATGTAGGCCAAGACCTCTGGCAGCTCTGGCCAAGTTTGGCTCGGGTAGTACAGAGAGGGTCGTGCTCCTGCAGTGGAGATAGAAAGACCTGGTGATGATGATGATGTTGGGTAATCCGTAGCCCCTGTGTTTTCATTATTATCATCATTAACAGGTCTTTTTAATCTCCACTGCAGGAGCACGACCGTCTCTGTACTACCAAAGCCATACTTGGTCAGAGCATCCAGAGGATTTGGCCTACATTCCCCACGCTGGCCAGACGGGTTGGAGAGGTTCTATTGATCCTATTGAGTTAGGGTCCTATTGAGTGTAAATGTACATACATTTACATATATTAAATGTACATAAATATATGTACATTTAATTAAAATAAGGCTTACAAAAAGATTAGTTCGCCTTTGTTTAAATCGTGTAACTTTGAAACTTGTCCTATTACTACGGAAATGAAATACTCGTATGATTTAATATATGAACGATATTCTATGAGAGAATACTGTGGATTTTGTTAGGTACAGCTCGTTTTTCATACATCATTTATAGTTACTCATTTGATACAAAGACTTCCAAAGCACGGATAGCTAAAGAAATGTTTATGTAACTTGTACACGGACCACACCCGTGTTTTTTAACTTGCAAAAACGCTAGCAATGCATACTCCAACCAGGACAACAAGCTCGTCAAATAGTAGATAATAACCTGCCAAATGCGAGTCAGACTCACGCACGACGGGTTCCGTCGCTATAAAAATCACGTTTGTTGTACGGGAGCCTCTCATAAATATTTATTTTATTCTGTTTTTAGTACTTGTTATTGCGGCAACAGAAATACATCATCTGTAAAAATTTCTACTGTCTTGTGTCTAGTCTAGCTATTACAGTTCATGAGATTCAGCCTGTTGTTAGATAAACGTATAGCGGAGTCTTAGTATTAAGGTCCCGTTTTTACCCTTTAGGTACGGAACCCTAAAAAGGGAGGAGCAAATGAAGTGTATCAGAGCGTTCATAAACAATGATAAAAGGAAATCGCACACTTATCGGCATCTAGAGATTGTCGCTCGCAACGGAAGTGAGAGACACGAGTGATTTATAAAGGGGATACTTTGAATTTTTCGGGGTCGAGTACTGCCCCCATTTAAAAGAAAATATTTGAAAGGAAACGGAGATATCATTGAAAAAGTCTTGACTATGCCCTAAATGAGAGCCCTAGGGTCACACATGGATGAGAGCAGCACAGGACCGAGATGGGTGGCGTTGACGAAGAGAGGCCTATGCTCAGCAGTGGGCGGAAGAAGGGCTGGCATGATGATGATGAAGCCCTAGATAACCCTTCAAACTATTTTATGAACAACTTAAGCTTTTCTTCGCACATTTGCTACAAACAGCCACTTTCGGCAAGCTTCACGTGTAAAGTAATTCATAAATTAGTTTGAACGGTTATTTAGTGCTTGGTCAAGGCAACATATTAAATGATATCTCCGTTCCCTTTAAAATGCACTGGACCCCGAAAAATACATGTATCCCCTTAAGGTGGATCGAGATCATTCGATAAGTGGACAATGGAGTCTTTGACAAAGATACTAGGCTGTCACAAGATAGGGAGGGTCACATACAAGAATGTGTATCAGAGCTCTATAAAGAGTGTGCTAGCCATTTACATAGTGCAATTTTATTTATTTATTTAAGCTTTATTGCACAAATGGCGGGTGTACTTAAGTGCACTTAATTGTACAAATGGCGGACATAAGAATGACCTTACCCTAGACCAAACTACACTTACCCATACAAACGTAGTCTACGTTTTATTTCGAAACGGCATGCCCAATTTCGTCAAAATTTTGTAATTTCAAAGATAAGACATATCTAGGCTTATAACTGGTTTTCACAGTCAAAATATGAACTTGAAATAGAATATAGTATGGGAAACTTTTCCATCCTTATTTTCCAGTTCATAATTATACGTTGGAAATCAATTATAACCCTAGATATTTGCAATTTCTTTATAATTACAAATTTCTACCTAAATCGGACAAAAATGAAACACAGACTATATTTTTATGGAAAAGTCTAGAGTAAGGGTATTCTTAACGCCATATGGCGTTCTCTGCCAGTCAACCATTGGACCAAGTAGCGAAATAATTTGGGTGGTGCGACAGAATGTGAATGTGAAGATTAGAAGCATTTGAAATGTGGTGCTGGAGGAGAATAAAAAAAAAAAATGTTGGACAGAAAAAATTACAAATGAGAAGGTACTAGAGGATGTGAGAGAGAAAAGACAAATTATAGAAAATAGAAGAGGGAAATGTTCGGTCATCTACTACGCCACGATGCGTTCTTTACAACAATAATGGAAGAAAAAATAGAAGGAAAGAGAGGAGTAGGAAAACCCAGAAGAAAATTTATAGACCAAATAAAAGAAAAATTTAACGTGTAAACATATAAAGAGGTTAAGAACTTTGCGGAAGGAAGAGAGACATGGAAAGCACTCCACCGACAAGAGCCCAGCTCTTAAATATAAGAAGAAGAATACAGAATGTGAGAACTATATAGACAATACCTTACTTGACTACTGTTTTCTTGATATTTACCTTTTTCCATAAATTTCAACTAGTTTTCTTGCCTGCACACAATTTTGAAGTAATAGATGACTTGCATGGTCTTGCAGCAAGCAAGATACTTGCGTTGTGTAAATGTATCTTTAACTTGAACTGCCTCCGTGGTGTAGTGGTTAGAGCGTTCGGCTCATACCCGGAGGTCGCGGGTTCGATTCCCGGCGGGGGCAACGACTTTGTGTTGTTGTCCTAGTTTGGTTAGGGCATTGTAGGCTGATCACCTGATTGTCCGATAAGTAAGATGATCCGTGCTTCGGAGGGCACGTTAAGCCGTCGGTCCCGGTCACTGTCTTTGACATTGGTCGTTACCTAAAACCATGTTAGAGGCCTTTAAGGCGGTTTAAAAACTCTGACACTAGTGTTAGTCACTAACACACACGATAAAGAAAGAAAGAAGATCTTTAAGAGCTTAAACTGGTGTCTGATTTTCGAGCTGCCTAAAGGCATTTAACGTAGCTAAATGACGTCATCTAGTGACAACAAGCATTATTACCTACACACAGGTGAACAAGTACGATGTAAGTAATTTTTACTGGAAAAGTGGAAGGGACATTCCTGTAATAAATCAAACCACGGGCTTAACCAGATTACTAATCACTTTAGTATAATGGAATTGAAATAACAGTAAAAAACAAAAAAAAATTGGCATTTCCATACTGAAGTGTGCCGCCCAGGCAATTTGTATGGGACGATTTTTTTGTTCTTTTTGTATTATTTTTATATCATTGTACTATAGTAATCTAGTATAGCCCGTGGTTCGATTTATTACGGTAATGTCCTTTCTACGTTGTATAAACATCAAATAATTTATACACTTAAAGGTTAACACTTCCGTAATGAAGAACCAAAATTAGCATAGAAAAATGTTCTGTTCTATCCCACAAAAGCTCCTCACAATACAGAGCTAGTTAACGTGCACAAAAAGCCCGTTTATAAAAACAGCAGCGAATAAAGAATAGGAATCCAGGGCGTCAGCGTTGCCCAGTTCCAGGCGTCGCGCTGATATGACAAACTATTAAGTGTAACAGAAGGGACACCTAAAGGATTGACTTTTATAGGATGTTAAAAAGTCCAGTAAGTCTATTGGGATTAAGAATTTTCCCATTAGAACTACTGTTATGTCACAGCCAATCGGTAGTTCTATTGGGACGAAATATCCCAGTAGTCCTACTGGTGGAACTAACTTGGTAGGACTACTGGGACTAGCTCGTTTTGTTGTATTTGTTACATTTTAATATGGCCACTTGGCACACTAGAGGGCCGTGATCAAAACTGCCGTTTGTCTCGGCCTTATCCGAGGTGACTATGTGTACGATAAACAAAAAACGTCGTGAGAAAACCTACACACAAGTAACTACAAAAGTTTGCTAGTGTGTGAAATGAAAAAGGCAAGTGTATAGCACTCTATTATCTTTCCAATAATGACTGATGACAATATTATAAATATATATCAGGTGGACAAATTACTGGACTTGGAACACAAAAGCTGATATACAAGGAACATAAATCTATAGCTATGAATGTCTATATTAGATTGATTGCTTCGTTATTGTGTGCGTCTATTTCCATACAATGACACCAATAAGAAAATGTAGAAAAAGAGGTTGGCTATCCTTCTGTAATGCCTTTTTTATGCTGACAGACTGACAAATGAGCTTGCGTTTGTCGCAGTATTATTGTGACGTAGTAGACGAGCGACAAAGACTAAAGATACACTTTAAAATAGCCTTGCATAACTAGATAACTACCGATAGTTTGATTATCAATAGTTGACCTTGAGAAAACAGTCAAAATATCGATAGGACTGTCGATAGTATCGATGCTATCGCTCCTATCGATAGTAGTAGTTATATTAGTATTATTTCTTTTTTGAATAATAAATAATTATAATATACTACAATGCTGATAAATTATAACATGTAATGCTTGCGAACCAGTTAACAAACATTAGAATAAAGAATCAAGAACTACGAAATTATGTAAAAAGAAATACTATATTGACAAAAAACGGAGCCGAACTGCCGCTGATCAGTCCCCCTGGCAGCACCCGTTCACGAGTTGACGTACGGATCAGCCATCCATCATTAAACTCAACCTTATTGGATGGCAACCCAACGACCCGACTAGCGGCACCACCACCAGATTGGACATTTATTGCTGCCACCTGCAACGTTATTAGAGAGAGAATAACCCGACCAGCGGCGCCACCAGTGCCACCACCAGATTGGACATTTGCTGCTGCCGCCTGCTGCTTCACTTCAAAGTGTATCTTTAGTCTATGTCGCTCGTCTACCTCATCATCATCATCATAATTTTTCTCGCCATTTCCATATTTGGGGTCGGCTCTGTATGTCAATTATTTCCACTTCTTTTTGTCATTCACCATATTTACACCAGCCCCTAGATCCTTATGAAAGGTAAATAAATATTCTTTCCTGTTTCCACTTAGTTTATTCATCTACTGTTATATCATTTTTTTTTCTGTGTAAGTTGTATGTATTTAAGTAATATGTATATGTTTGTTTATTATAAGTATTGTATATATAAAGTAAGTTTATTATATTGACCCCCGCACTACCTAATTTCCCATTACTGTTTTTTTTCTATATAGGTTGCCTGGAAGAAATTGCTTAGCGATAAGGCCGCCTTTTGCGCATTTCCTAGTTTTTAAGATAATTATATACTGTATTTTATTATGTGCAATAAAGGGTATTGTATTGTATTGTATCCTTCATATCCTTCCATTCGCTCGTCTACCACATCACAGTAAAACTGCGAATAATAAGGCTGAGCCTTTTAGTATAAGTGCAGCAATTGCATGCTCGATTTAAGATTTCCTCCCAGGTATGAGAAGTTTAAAATTGCCTTTTCAAATTGTCCTGGATCTTGGGATGTTTATCTTTGTATGGATCTGTTAAAAAGTATAGAATCGTTCAGTTAATATTCCATACCACTTTGGAACTTACTTTGGGCACAGAATAAGTAACAGTACTCACAGAATTCTCATTCAACAAAGAAATATCTACTCAATGTGGTTAGCAATATGATTTAATTTAGCTCGTGTCAGATCTTAGCAACTTTTCTTTTTGATACCTAGACATCCTTTGCAAGTCAATTTAATTTTTATTACTCTGGACAAACGCTTCATTTAATTGAGTTTCTCACTCCGGAGTGGTCGCCACGCGTATAGCACTAACTATTAATGTAGGTATATCATCAATACCTAAACGGGAAGTGGTACAGGCCTGCTTTGGAGCTAGCTCAGTGTGTAAGAAAGAGTACAAGGGTTAGAAAAAGTCGCTAGTCTGCAGGACACCACTAATGTTCTGAGATATCTTTAAGGTACGAGATAGCTAGCTGTAAGATAGGCAGCTACTTCTATCTCTACTAATGAGAAAGAGTGGTAAATAATATGTAAAGTAATGCAAAGTCTCCTTGACGCTGGTCTGGGAGAAAAGGATAAAGTTAATGTAAAAGCTGCTTCTCCTTTCTGCGCAGATTGTAAAAGCCAATTGTTAACATTGTCAGATATATTGCCGTGTGGTTTCCGGCTGAGTAAAATAGGGCCACTCTAAGTCCTTCCGTGGATGTCAAGCTAAACAAAGCTTATAAAACATCTATAAGACCTCTCCAACTCGTCTGGCCAGCGAGGAGAGTGTAGGCCATGTCCTCTGGCTGCTCCGGCCAAGTATGGCTTTATCTTCTTTCTTTATGATCTTTTTATGTATGTTCACCGATTATTCAAAGACACTTGAACCGATTTGAAATATTGTTATTGTGTCCGAAAGGGTATATTTGTGAGGTGGTCCCACAGAAATTGTATCAAAATCGGTTGTGTAGTTTGAGGTTGAAGTCAGTTTTTATTTATGAAAAATTATAATAGATAATCCTCCCATGCTGGTCTGGGAGAAATAAAAAAAACTTAGAATGTACCAGCTGCTTCTCTTCCCAAGCCGATCGAGGGAATGGGCAAAAATGCAAATCATGTTAACAGGCGATGCGGCTAGCAACCCATCACTGTATTGATTGCTTTTCCATCTTCTCGCTCACCATGACGCTAAAAGTGGCTTTGGGTCTTGCGGCCCTGGGCTTTGCATAGAACCGCAAGACCCAAAATGCTCTGTCTGCCCCATTAGGGATAAAGACGTGATAGTATGTATAATAGATAATGGTACAGAACCATACGTGCACGAGTCCGTCTCGCGCTTGGCCGGTTATTAGATTTTCCAGCTAGTTATAATAAATGCAGCCCAGTATTCTGCAACACGACTTCGCTAACCAGTTTGCCCCACAAAAGTTTACGCGACTTGGGAGCTCGGGAGTACTCGGGACTCAGTTATAGCTAGTGTCAGAACGAAACCTCCGCAGATTATACAACGTGGAAGGGATATACCCGTAACATACCTAACCATAGCCTTATAAACTTAATTATTTATCTTCTTTGTCACTAGATGACGCTATAAAGTAATAATTAAAACATTAAATTCTTTTATTATTATTATTTCAACAAAGTAGTCTCTAATTAATTAAATATGACTTTTATGAAATGCAATAAATATTTTTAAAGCATATTCAACACTTTGTTACTTTGTTGCCAGACGTGTGTGCTGCCATCTCTGTAAGAGCAGCTGGTACTAATTTTGCCTACTTAAGAGCCCTCCAATAGCTATTGGAAAAACTATAGTTTTTATGGCGTTGGGTATTTGTCACGTTAGTAATTATATTGTCTTGAAAAGTGAAAAGAATCCTTTTTTGCTAGTCGTGTGTGCTGCCATCTCTGTGTGCCTACCCCGCAACTCCAGTTGTCACATTCAGCGACGTCAAAGATAATATAATGCGACGTGGGCGTGTAAGGGCTCTTACAGAAGAGCAACAGTATGCCCGCGACACTTGTTGGCGACCGTCAGGTACCGTCGCCTATTGTCGCAAACTGTCACGTGACACAATTCAATCTGTCGTCGCAGATCGGCGACTGTCGCCGACGATCGCGCGGCAGTTTTTGATTCATTCTTTCACAGACTATCTCTGAGAAAACTATGAAAAAGCGCATAGCTGTCGCTACCGGTCGCAAGTTCGGTTGCGAGACTCGCGACTACTGATATGATGTGCGGAGCCTTTACAGCCGCAAGCAGTCAACAGTTAACTTGAACTGTGACGTCACTAACGAGGTTCCGCTAATTAGCAGCATAATATCATCTCTGTGATTTGATTTATCACGAGTCATAGGAGACAGCGGGCTGGGGTTGCTTTATATAGCTACAAGCTACGCCTCGCGGTGTTACCCGCGCCTTAAGTAGCCTATGTGTTAATACAAGG
The DNA here is from genome assembly GCA_963555685.1 of Acrobasis consociella. Classification (NCBI taxonomy): domain Eukaryota; kingdom Metazoa; phylum Arthropoda; class Insecta; order Lepidoptera; family Pyralidae; genus Acrobasis; species Acrobasis consociella. The sequence continues at coordinate 2,063,091 of OY743114.1, forward strand.
TGTTAGCTTCCTGCGTATTAAATTTTATCAAAATTGATCCAGCCGTTTGTACGTGAAGAATTTACAAGGATACACACACACATTCACAAATTTTCGAGTTAATAATAGTGTGATTTGTAAAGTAGTTCCCTCGATCGGCTTTTATGTTCTGCGTGTGATAAGAAGTTGGTAAATTTTACTCTTTGACATACATACTATCGTTTCTTTATCCGCGTTTTTTTCCCCGTTAGGGGAAGACAGAGCATTTTGGATCTTGCAGCTCTAAGCAGACAGAGCCTGCAGGGCTGCAAGACTCAAAGGCCATCTCTATCACGATGGTGCGTGCGCGAGAAGGTATGTAAAAGTATCAAAATAGTGATGGCTTGCTAGCCACATGACGTATAAAAATTATTTGCATTTTTGCCCATTCATCTGCTTCTACGAAGAGAAGCAACTGGTACATTCTAAGTTTTTCCTTTTTACGCAGATCAGCATGAAAGAGTAATATTTTTATCTCTTCAAAGGATAAAATGTAATTAAATGAACTAAGTTGACTTGCACCAACGAAAGCACAAGCTAATGAATATGTATTGCACTCCGTATGCATTCCGACGTTGTTCCAAACAGCATTATGTTGTATTAATAAAATATTCATGGAATGCAAATTACATATTGCTTGTACTATTATGTATTCTGTGAAATTGCGAGGGTTTTTGGGGGGGAAATGAGAAGTGACGGTTTAAACCTGGTTGAATATTATATTTATAAGTTACACAGGTACACTGCAATCTCGAAATGTCAAAATATTGATTAAAACACATCACATTTTTTATCCATCCAGGATTAACAGAGGATGACCCAAATTTTTTGCCGTATAGTTTCCGGCAGAGTAGAATAGGGCCACTCTAAGTCCTTCCATGGATGTCGTTAAAGGCGACTTAGGAAATATAAGCTAAACAAAGCTTATAAACATCAATGAGATCTCTCCAATACGTCTGGCCAGCGTGGAGAATGTAGGCCAAATCTTCTGGCTGCTCTGGCCAAGTATGGCTTTGGTAGTACACAGGGTCATGCTCCTGCAGTGGAGACAAAAAGACCTGATGATCATAATCAAAGAATGAGAAAAAAAATCTTTACTCGGCAGATAAAAATCTTATGTATCAGACTAGACTTATATCTATGGGTGCCGAAAAGGAGGCCAACCCAGCTCATTTTAGCTGGTAAGTACCAAGTGAATTTAATAGAAATTATTGTGTATTAATATTTGACTGTAAAATAGGTGCCCGAGAGAAATTGAGAAATTTGGTATCTGTCGATTTATTTCGAGGTTGACTTAAAGAGGACGAAAATTCTACAAATCCGTTTAAATAGTATGCATACAACATGACATCTAGTGGCGGCTACTCAAAACACTTATTGAAATCGATGCTTATAGCTGATAGTACAAGGTAAATAATGCAATGTAAGCCATATAGATGGCGCTTGAGATTAACTGTGACTTGCACTAATGAAAATAAATATGAATTGCATTTAGTATGTATTACAGTGTTGTTTCAAGCAGCATTATGTTGCAGGTATTAATAAAGTATTCATGCAATACAAATTACATACCTATTGCAAGGGTTTAGAGAAGTTAGGAGTGACGGTTTATATGTATATAGGTGATTACATTGTACGGTTAACCTGCTACTAGTAATATTTTGCTAATTTAGGGCCGATTTCATCGTTTTCATTGAAGAACGAGTTTAGCAAAACTGAGTTTAACATAAATAAGTTCAAATGTTTGATTTGATCTCGATCAACTTCAAATGAATTTCACCGTCAATTCGGAGCAAATTATTGATCGCGTTTATGAAAACGAAGTTCACCTAAACTCATAGACAAAAAAGCACAGATTACAATAAAAATCATTTGATAGTTTTCATTTCACGCAGAAAATATGAATAATAAATAAATTTATTTATTTATTTATAAAGGATAAGCAAAACTCATTTAAAACCTGTAAAGAAACGCGAAGGAACGGAACGTAAATTAAAAAGTATGGACCTCTGTCATGTCAAATATGGATCTATGTCAATATTGTCAATCAAAGTTGTCAAATCTCGGCAATTTTTTTTTTTAGGGACAAATAACACTGATTGAGCTAGCCCCAAAGTAAGTTCGAGACTTGTGTTATGGGATACCAACTCAACGATTCTATAATTTATAACAAATTGCCATTGACTTGACATTTGTTTGATTGACTTGGCATTGACTTGAAATTTGTTTGATTGAACGCGTTTAGAAGCGTTAAACGGCCAATATCGGACGTTCAGATTGTTAAACGCGTTTAGCTCCAAACGCGATTAGTTTTTGTCGATGAAATCCAAAGGAACCAGTTTACGTGCGTAAACGAGTTTAGCTTTAATAAAGAAGTTTCCAACAAATCAAATCAGACACTTTTTTCTAAACGTCAAAACAAACATTTTCTATGGAATTTGTATGAAATAAAAACGAATGACGTCATAGTTTCTTAGAGTCAAATAGCGCTCTTAATATCAGTTTTTCCGCATTATTAAATCTTATATCACGTTGATAATGGATATGATCAATGACAAGCGACATTATTTTGTGACATTTTATTCTTTTAACAGTGCCAAATAATTTATTTTTGACCCAGGAAACTTGCTTATTGATCGCGTTTTACTTCAACGATGAAATCCGCACTTCAGAACTTAGCAGTAAATACCTAGAAATCCATTGCAAGCCGATTTCGTTCTTAGTAATCTAAACAAACGGTTTATAAAAGGTTGTTTGTAAATATTTTACAGAGTTTTACGCACGTGGTGTAGTCAGAAAAGGCCGACTAGTTTCGATCGGTTTAGACGTTCTTCCTCAGGGCGAGTGTCATGAATTTTGCATATTTGTGTAAGTCGGATGACAATACAATATTAGGAAGTCAATGAGCTGTTCTGATGATGGAGCCGGGAGGTATTCGACAGAACTCAGTTCAAAACAACATAACATCATTGAGTAGGACTCGTTTGATTTATCTTGACGAACACTTTATGCTAGACGATGCCTAGGGTTTGAGCACGGTGACGGTCAGTTGTCGATACAACTCAGTAATAACACGACGACGATAAAATCAATCGAGTTTGGGCTTATTGAATTTGTCTTGGTAGTTAGGGAGGCGAATAGGGGAATTTTCTGCAATACTCGAGCGTGGCAGTTTAAGATATGAGAGATACCTTAGACCTAATAGAACAACCTTGTAAAGTATTTAGATCTATATGTAGTGACGCGCGCCTAGGATCGACGATCAGATTAGTAAAAAAAAATCGATAGTCTGAAATACTCGAGCGCATCAGATTAAGATATTGGGGGTTGATTTTAGTGTTTAAAGACTAAATTTAACTAATCTGACGATAAGTCCTTGACACGGCCGAGTTATAGGGTCGCGAACTTGTAAAAAAAAAACGTTAATCCGGCATTCTCGAGCGCGATTTTTTTATTATTTATTTTGAAGAATATAATCTAAAACTTACTAAAAATACAAAATCTGCCGGTTTCCACATGACCGGAAGTGTGGAGGAGCTATTTCGTCTTCCTAAGAACGCGTTGCGGCATAAAGTCGCGAACGATACATTTTACAAAAAAAAAGTTTAAATAAACATTTACGTTGGTTGTATCTATCGCTTTATTGTCATTCTTAAATTCCCCGTTTTATCAAGGAGTAAGAAAGGAAAAAAAAGAAACCAAAAAACCTTTTTCGGTCAGATTAAGAGAACCCACCAACTTTTTTGTCAGATTAAAAAAATATGCTTTCAGGATACCGAGATAAACCTTCCCTATGAAAATCTGACGCGCTCGAGTATTTCAAAAAAACTTTATTTTTTTGCATTTTCAAAAATTCATCGTAACTTATCGTCACGCCGAATTCGTCAGTTTTTTTAAAGGGAGCTTCCTTGGGACCTACTTAACACCCCTTCCGAAAATCTGACGCACTCGAGTAATTTTTTTTTTTCTGCATTTTTGACTACTTTATACGCCTACCCCCACCACGCAAACCGGCAGATTAGTATACCGTCGTTATCAGAGGCACTTGGGGCATACGTAGTATGAATATCTGACGCGCTCGAGAATGCCCAAGTAACTGTTTTTTTTAACATTTTTGAAAAACCGTACACGCCAAACCCACCGCTAAAATGGTTTTTACCATACGAGCTTTTCTTTTCGAAATTATTTTATCTTTCGATTTTGATAGGTCTCGACGGCGCCGTTGAATTACGCCATTTAGCTACCTCGCCTCCCTAACTATGGTACTTTGGCCTCACACCAAAAGCTTGTATAAAAATGTAATTTCAAAAAACTAAACAACTTACTACGACATTCTCTAGTACTTACTGCGGCTCGTGTTCAGTCAGCAGCTCCTCGAAATGCAGTGTCAGCGTGTGCGCAGGTGGTGCCCTCAGCTCCGTCACACAGTCTACGTCATCAGGGTAGGGGCGCGGGAACCCCGGGCTCGTCACTATGGCGTGCGGATGCGCGTGCGACAGGAGTATCGTCTCGTTGCACTGGATCTTCGATGCTACGTATGGATCTGAAACAAATTAATGTGTATTTTATTTATTAATTAACAAGCTGTGCCCGTGGATCCCCGAGCAATTTCGAGATGAAAACTATACTATGTGCATCCCTGGGTATCAAACTTTATCTAAATTAGTTCAGTGGTTGAAGCGTGAAGTAGTAAAAAACAAACAAATATACAAACTCACTTTTGCATTTATAATATTAGTAGGATAGAAAGTGGGATATTAGTAGGATTGGTTTTATTGGTCCATGTACACTTGAAAAATTATAAATAAAATCTTTTAAAAGTAAACGTAGTACATAGGTTTTACTTATTTCTATAGAAATTTTATAACGATATGTAGGTTTGATATAGAGGACTTTATGAAGATTGGACATAATGATGCTGTGGATATTTCGATACTGTAGATGTTTTGATACAGTAGACATTTTGATACAATAGACATTTGTAATTTGTATGTATGTAAATTCTTTATTGTACAAAAAGGACATCACAAAAATACAATAGGACAATACAAAGGCAGACTTATCCCTCTCTTCTAGTCAATCCAACGCCAGAGGAGAGAACGCCATTTTGATATTATGGACTTTTTGCGACTGAAGGTTTTAAAACCATAATACATAAACTACTTACAAGGGGAAGGAACGGCGATAATTCTTGAGTGTCTATGGTATTGGTAACTTGGGCGAAAAAACACATTTTTTCTTTTTTGTATCATCTATAAAGTATAAGTTAGTCTCGAATGGTATTAAATGCAAATAACTTATGTAGAAATTCGTATAAAACGCAACTCTGAACTCGTAATTATTATAATCTTACTAAACCACTGGCTCTGTGAGCTGTAGAGCTTTCAAGGCTGTCTTTTCACAGCTATTTCACATTATTCACAAAAATGCCGTTTTAAAAAAAATCCTAAAACTGAATCGACAAAATGCTCCATACATAGTTGTCCACAAATTCACGATATTGGTCGATACTTGCGATCTGTAGAACAGAACATACGAAAGCAATTTACTCAAGCTGAAACGAAGACGCTTCTCTTATCCCGGTCAATTGCTCACTATCATAAAACTTGATAGAAAGCGCAACGTTTCACCGAGCTGACATTTAATATAATTGACATTTAAATTAAAACAACATTTGGACGTTATTAAATATTATAGTATAGTATCGACACATTAAATAAAATAAAAAATATGACCAAAATTAAATTAAATTTTAAGACATCAATAAAAAGAAAAAATAATTTTTAATCATAATAATTTTAACATTGAATTTGATATATACTAAGAAATAATCCGCATGCCGTTCCGTTATTTTCTGTTGCAATGCCCTAACAGGGTTCATGTTGTACCTACTAACCTAAGAAGTGACTGTGTAGTGTAATCTAATATATGTATAATGTGAAAAGCAATAAATAAATTGAAATTGAAATTGAGCCGCGTCCTCAAAACGCAAGTTATCTCAAACTTTGTTGCTGTTGATACGAACTCACACGCCGCAACTTGGAACAATACATTTGAATATCTGTCGCCGGTAACTTAGTTAGTAGAGAACGCAATAACGTGTCGGGAAATTGAGTTGGGAATATATTACGCGATTAAACTTTAAATTTGATTTGTGAGATGTGTGGCATTATTATAAGACTTGGCACAGAAATACGAGTTTGTTACTCATAAGTTGTTAAATGAGTTATGAGATATTTAATGGGATTATCTTTGGTATAATATCGTAGAGGGAAAGAGATAAAAAATATTTTTTCAAAACTAAAAACCAACTTCACCCCCAATCTACACAACCAATTTAGATAAAAATTCTATGGGATCACCTAATAAGTCATACATAACATGCCAAATTAAAACAAAAAAGAGTTTTAGGTCAAATCGGTATAGGCGTCTCCGAATAATCGGTGAACATACATAAAAAAAGATCGCGACGAATTGATAATCTCCTCCTTTTTTTGAAATAGGTTAAAAATAAAGTAATAGTTACGTTTGTTTTTGATTGATTGTATCACATTTATAGTCTTCATCGCAATCGCTCAGTCGCATACCTTAAGCTATTTTCAGTATGTATAAGCCTACGTGGCACCAAATTGTATTAATTGAAGGGATACTTGAATTTTTCGGGGTCCAGTGATTAGTGCTGAGGAAACGGAGATATCATTTAAACTTTTGTCTTGAGCGAAAAGTGGCCGTTATTCGCAAATGTGCGTAGGAAAGCTTCACGTTCTCACTTTAAACTGTAAACAGTAGTTCATAAAATAGTTTGAAGGGTTATCTATGGCTTGATAAAGACAAAATTTTAAATTTTATCCATCCGTTTCCTTTTCAATGGAGGCCGCATTGGACCCCAAAAATCCAGGTAGCGAATGTTAACTGTCTAAAACATAAACTATCAATGACTTGCAAACGAGCAAAGAGAAACAAATATAGACAAACAATGGTCGAAGCCCGTGCATTAAATTGTTAGTGCTAGAGGGAGATGAAAAATAGTTCCCTAACTTAGTTGCGGAACAAGTTGCAGGTTGTTTTGTTACGGCTCACTTTGTGGTCGTTTGTGTTAGTTATATAACGTGGAAGGGACATATAGGTAATAAATCGAACTTAAGGCTATATACGAGACCACTATAGTATAATTAAATAAAAATAATAGTCAAAAACTTAAACCACAGGCTATATACTAGACCATTGTGGTATAAACAAGTAAAAATAACAGTCAAAAACTAAAAACCAACTTAAAAGAGCCGTGTGGTATCCGGCAGAGTAGAATAGGGACACTCCAAGTCTTCCCGTGGATGACGTAGAAGGCGACTTAGGAATTACAAGCTAAACAAAGCTTATAAACATCAATGAGACCTCTCCAACCCTGGCCAGCGTGAAGAGTGTAGGCCAAGTCCTCCGCTGCTCTGGCCAAGTATGGCTCTGGTAGTACAGAGAGGGTCGTGCATCTGCAGTGGAGACAAAAAGACCTTATGATCATGATGATGTTCCTTCCACGTTGTATAGTTCAGGCGATGGCTGCATATTGACATTTTGAAACTGTTGGGTCGCTCAGCTTCCTTTCAGATAGACATTTACGACATCTTTCCTCTAAGCATAGAGAGCACTTATATTTAAAGGGAAAAAACAGTTAAATAGACTGACAAAATCACACAAAGTGAGCTAGCACCAAAGTAAGTTTGAGACTTGTGTTATGGAATACTAACTCAACGATAGTATATTTTATAACAAATACATATGCTACGCAAAGGGACAGACCAGTAATAAATCGAACCACGAGTTATACGAGTAGATAAACATCCAGACCCAGGTCAATCTGAAAAATATATTTTTCCATCTTGACCTGACCGGGGATCGAACCCGGGATCTCCGGTGTGACAGCGAGGCATGATGACCATTAAGCTACAGAGGTCGTCGATTTCATAATACAAAGGACGACTTACTTTACTAGACACGTCACGAGCGAATGGAAGGCTTTCGACAGTTCATGGAGTAACCATAAGACTAACACCGATAATTTTAAGTTGGAGCTGGTTGGTGGTTCACAGATTCTCCATTTTGACTCCATATAAAAGAAAAAATTCGATCAAAGAAAACATATAAAGAGATTTAAGACATAAGACACTTCACCGACAAGTTTAAATAAAAAGAAGATCACTAAATTTAATAAAGTATTATATAACTTCTAAGTCCTACTTTTTATATATTGATTCATCATCCGAGCGTATTTTCCCGGTTGCATCCTCAGCAGTAATGCTTCAGAGCCCGGTCCGCTACCTAACCAAGGAGATTTGAAGAAGTTACTGTTTATATATTGATAACTATATTCACTGCCTACGATTTTGTTAGTCTAAATATTAGGTTATCTATGTGCGTACAAATTCAAACAATACGTTGATGCTCGTACACTGAATATGCTCTAGAACAAAATAATGAAAGTACGTAAAGGTAATTTGTGCGTATTAGTGACGGTGCATTCTATAATAGAAGCCATCCTTATATTACGTCACACGTTAAGGGGAGGGAAGGGGTTAATGAAATGTGAAATATTCCAAATGTTTTTTTAATATAAATTAATAAATATATAGGGACAAATCACACTGATTGAGCTAGCCCCATGGTAAGTTTAAACTTTTATTATGGGATACTAACTCAACGATACTATATTTTTCACTAAATACATATATAAATTAACACCCAAGATCCAGGACAATTTGAAAAAGGCCATTTTCCTACTTGCCCTAGTTTGGGATCTAACCCAGGACCTCCAGATTGGCGGTCTAGCGTGTTGACCATTACGCCACGAAGATCGTCACAATGTGACGTCAAATACGTAAAGAGCACGGCAAGAGTGGTCCCTAATAAGGGGTAGGAAGGGTTATTAGGTTCGTGTCACGTATTGTAGTCGGAAAAACCCGACTTGATTCAATGTCTAGACGATCATCATCAGGGCGAATGCTAGGAGGAGCCTGAAAATCGTCAAAACCGATGGAAACTAATCGATCTTTTTCGACTACAAAACGTAAGTAAAACCGTTAAATAGTTGCCCCCTTATTTATTAAAAGTTACAACCCTTTGCTAAACCTATTTTAGTTAAAACATGTTTTACCTACGTTTTACCTAAACAGGTATAGCAAAGGTTTTTTTTTTAATTTTTTATTAATATAAGGGTTAGAGTGTATCTTCTGATATCTCGCTTTTTGTGCCTCCAGTAGAGTTGGAATTCCCGTAACTTTGTTGGGAACAGTCTCCCAGATTGTTTTATTGTTTTCATGGATTAATATGTCGTTGTGGACAGTCAGGAGTTCTATTTTTGTAAGCATGAAATTTACGTACTAAATCCTAAGTTCATATATAAAACACCTACCACTAAAAATAGAAATATAGATAAATATTAGGAAATTGAGTTTATATGTGATGTGTGAATAAATAATTAAATTTTTAACGAAAAAAACTGACAATTTTTTTAAGAGTTTCTTCCATATCTCCAAAGTTCTTCATCGTGTCTTCACCAAATAAATACAAGACCAACTTGAACGTAAGGGCTTTCAATTAAAAAAAGAACATTAAAATTGGTTCACGGTTGCCGAAGATATCGCGTCACATACACACAAAAAATTTAAAAAATAAACATAAAATCGAATTAATAACCTCCTCCTTTTTTGAAGTCGGTTAAAATAACATTCACAGTCACAGTTATAGACCTAGAATTTTTTCACTAGGTCTTCCTTTGGTCTGGCTGGATTATAATAGTACTTAATATCGTAGCCAATGGACAGCGTAGCTCAGTCTACGAAGATGTGTAGACTGCGCTACGCTGCTACGAAAGTGCTACGAAGATTCTACAAAAATGAGAAAATAATTTATTTTCGGTGTCGAGTGGAATCAAATGAAAGGTCTCAATAGGCACATTTCAAAAATATATACATTGTTAGCCGTGAATGGCTCCCGAAGTCCGGTATTAGTTTTAAAACGTTAATTTTGTAATTTATTTATTTTCCGGAAAGATTTGTATTGTTGATTATTTTGTACGTTGATTTATTCACAAATTGTAATTGTGGATCGTTGAACAAATATGCATTTTATGTTCTAAGTCATTTATTAGTGCACAAAATAAACAAATAAAGGACATAATAATATCTAATAATAATGAAATTATATTAAACTGAAAGCTATTCTATAAATTAAAACTATTACTAAAAATAAAAACATCAATTTATATAAAAAATCGTTTTCAGATCGCCACCGTCAACAGGCAGAGTCCCCAAGAGGCTGGCGGCATTTCCGCGTTGTATTGCAAGGCTAAGCCTTTGGCCGAAATGCGCACCAGCTCTTGGGTCCCCAGACACGTCGATCAAACGTGTGGAGACCTCTCTAAATAGTTGACGGGCTTCCTTCCATTTATTAGTTGATTTGTTGCCTTTTTGGACTGTTGATATTTTGAACTGTTTGTGTTGTACATCCACACATCAATGATTATGATTCTTTGAGATATTAAATTGTTGATTTTACGGTGTTGACATTTTTACTGTTGATGTTTTACATGAGTCCCCTTACCCTAGACCAAAATACAACTTTCCATACAAACGTAGTCTACGTTTTATTTCAAAACGACATGTCCGATTTGGGCAAAATTTTGTAATTTTAAAGATATTGCAATTATCTAGGTTTATAACTGGTTTTTGACGGTAAAAATATGAACTTGTATAGAATATAGTGTTTTATATCATTTTTGACCATTAGTATGGGAATCTTCTAAATCGGTATATTTTCTTTCCAGTTCATAATTTTAGTATAGGAAACCAGTTATAACCCTAGATAATTGCAATTTCTTTACAATTACCAATTTTTACCGGAATCTGACTTGTGGTTTCAAAATTAAACGTAGACTACGTTTGTATGTAGAAGTCTAGGGTAAGGGGACTCTTAAGTATCCCACCCGGAGGTAGAATAAGGTTCTATATAGACCGAACATAAGTTCAGGTGCACCAGAAAGGGAAAAAATACAGGCCCCGTCGTTTCCGCATGCGTAATTTATTCCGCTTTGAATATTTCCAACTCGAGTCGACAGACGATCCGTTGGCCTGTGAAATGTAAATTTTATATTGACTGTTCGATTTGGGGCTGACGTTGTAATTTTAGAAATAGTTATAATTCATGCTGGTCTGGGAGAAAAGGAAAAACTTAGAATGTAACAGCTGCTTCTCTTCCCGCGCAGATCGTAAGAGCCGATCAAGGGAATGGGCGAAAATTAGAATCGTGTTAATAGGCGATGAGGCTAGCAACCCATCACGATTTTGATTTCTTCATACACCTTCTTGCCCACATCAAGCTAAAAGTGGCCTTTGAGTCTTGCAGCTCTGGGCTCTATCTGCTTAGAGCAGCTAGACCCAAATTGCTCTGTCTGCCCCATTAGGCATAAAGACGTGATAGTATGTATGTATGTATAATTTTAATTGTATCATTTTGGATTGGTAACTTCATTCCTTCTTCTTCTTCATTAGATATAAAATTCCTAAATTGAAAAACCACTATTTGTAATTTTTTAACTATGTACTAAATGACTAAACCACTGATACTTTACATTTAATTTTACACTAAATCTTTATAGACAAGTTTGTAGAGTTCTCTTATATCCTTTTAAAAAAATTACATACATACATACATACTATCACGTCTTTATCCCTAATGGGGCAGACAGAGCATTTTGGGTCTTGCGGTTCTATGCAGAGCCCAGGGCCGCAAGACCCAAAAGCCACTTTTAGCGTCATGGTGGGCGAGAAGATGGAAAAGCAATCAATACAGTGATGGGTTGCTAGCCGCATCGCCTGTTAACATGATTTGCATTTTTGCCCATTCCCTCGGTCGGCTTTTACGATCTGCGTGGGAAGAGAAGCAGCTGGTACATTCTAAGTTTTTTTATTTCTCCCAGACCAGCATGGGAGTTAAAAGTTTAAAAATTAAATACGGGTAAAATCTACATTCCGCGTTCATTCCCCACCTCCGTTTCCCAGTCAGACGAGATAGGTTGAAGTCTGTGGGGTACTCAATTTCATCCGACATGGACGTTTGAATACAAAAATTAATAAAATTTTTGAAGACGCCTAATACCTTTTTAGTTATTTTATTTAGGGTTTGTTAGAAACACAAACAGAATACAATCATATTCGGACCAAAATATTTAATTTCTACATATTCGTAGGTACTCTAAAAATTGTGTGACTGCACTCTAAAACTATGTGTTTATAGCATGTTTATACATGTTTTATTGACCGAGCGAGCGAAGCGAGCGAAGCGTCTCAGTTTCGAGACTAGCCAAAAATTCTTTTGTCCGTCTGTCTGTCTGTCTGTCTGTCTGTCTGTTCTCGCCTACAGGTCGCATTTCTTAACCGATTCTCATGAAATTTTGTAAGCAGGTTAAGCAACTAAATAGAATTTTTTTGTCGAGCCAGTTTTCCGAAATTTTTCAAAATGGCGGAAATATGAGGGTTTAAAATTTTAAAACTGTCATATATCCGCCATTTCAAAATATTTTCAAAAATGTCATTAGACTTTTTTGTTGCCATTATGAAAACGATATTTTTTTATTTGAACAACTTTTTTGTCTGAACACCTTTTTTATACGTTATACTTAAACGGGTTTAGAGTGACTCGCGAAGTCTAGCTGACTAAGCCGTGACGGATATACAATACAAATCCTCTTACAAAATATACTCAAACTATTTAACGGTGAATTCAGTCGGGGCTACTGAACAACTTTCTTAAAAATACATATCTCCCCTGGGGTCCACGAAGTAATTTCTCTGAGGTAGCTATAATGATTATTATTTTGAGTTTCATAAGTGGTTCTATAAATTTTATCATATTTAACCGACTTAAAATAAAAGGGTTTTGCTTATATTACGATTAGTTTTTTTTCTTCAGTTTTTGCTTATTTTGATTGATTGTTGGCTTGATTATTAAATTTAGCAATTTGGTTGAGCGAACTTTCGTTTAATCGCTATCGTTGCTTGTCTGTGCTTCTGTAGTAGTTTAAGTAATTATGCTACGAACTAACAAGAGATCAACAGCAATCCAAGCCCGCGAAGTAGCTTTACGAAGATAGTAAGAAACCAATAAGCAGCGGCAATACAAATAAACATTTAAACCTGGTTTTTCCAAAAACGAGCTGACTTTGTCATTTGAAAAATGATGGGTCATTTTTCGGTGAAAGACTACTGGTACAGAACTGAATTTCTGCATCACGGTAGACCTCATATCCATGGGATTGTATGGTTGGAAGGTGCTCCTGACATTTCAGAGCTAGATCGAAAGTCATTTGAAGAAAGGGCTGTGATTGGCAACTATTTTGGAAATTTGGTCACAACCATGAATTCGCATATCGGTAAACCTTTACCGATAATAAAATTCATCCAAATCAGGTACATAATTCTGAAATTATAATCGCGAGGTCTAAGTTCGTGGCGAACTACTAGTTTTATATGTACCTACTCTATATAAACATTGAATAAAATAACTAATAAGTGCACTGAATACTATAAACATTAAGAGATAAGAAAAATATATATCTATAGATCTTGTTAAGTTTGGTTGGGTTTCTTTTTAGATTAACTAAACGTTAGTTAATTTATAAAAAGATATTAATCTAAAATATCCAAATAGTAAGTAACTGAGGTAAATAATGCCTTTTTCTCACCGATTTGCCGAAGTTATACGAGTTACAAAATAAGTAACTCTTATTGAAAAAGACAAAATGCTTTTTTGTAAAGAATACTTGAATAATAAAATAATAGATAACGATATAATACACTTAAAACGTTTTTGTATACTTTGCTACGCAAATTACAATATTCAATGCTTAATTTGACTTTGTGAGTCGAATTCTTTAGTAGGTTAAAGTTCTTTGTGAATTATAAATCGCTTGTTTTAGTTAAGTGACTTTTAGTTTAAGTGACATTACATTTTCTAGAAAAATAGTACGTTCTAAATAAAGTTAATATTTAATATACGAGTACATACATATATTGTCACGTCTTTATCCTTAATGGGACAGATAGAGTATTTTGGGTCTTGTTGTTTTGCTCAAAACCAATAGTCCAAAGGCTGCAAGGTTCAAAGGCCACGTTTAGCGTGACAGTGGGTGAAAATGTGGAAAAAGCCTTCCGGAATAGATAAAATTCTTGTGTATGCAAAAAGTCTACAATCTTCGCGGGAAGAGAGTACATTCTAAGTATTACTTTTACAATCTACGCGGGAAGAGAGTATATTCTAAGTATTACATTTACAATCTACGCGGGAAGAGAGTATATTCTAAGTATTACTTTTACAATCTACGCGGGAAGAGAGTACATTCTAAGTATTACTTTTACAATCTATGCGGGAAGAGAGTACATTCTAAGTATTTCTTTTACAATCTACGCGGAAAGAGAGTACATTCTAAGTATTTCTTTTACAATCTACGCGGGAAGAGAGTACATTCTAAGTATTACTTTTACAATCTTTGCGGGAAGAGAGTACATTCTAAGTATTACTTTTACAATCTATGCGGGAAGAGAGTACATTCTAAGTATTTCTTTTACAATCTACGTGGAAAGAGAGTACATTCTAAGTATTACTTTTACAATCTACGCGGGAAGAGAGTACATTCTAAGTATTTCTTTTACAATCTACGCGGGAAGAGAAACAGTTGGTACATTTTAAGTATTTCTTTTCTCCCAGATCAGCATAGAAGTGTAGCGGGAGCGAGGTGGTACCTATATACTCGACCGTCTCAAAGGGAAGATCTTCCCGCCATGCGTGGTGTTGTGGGGAACCGCAGCTTTGATGGTGTATTGTCTGAGGTTGTATACCTATATATAGTCAGTTACAAACAGAATTTTAAGATCGAGATGTAGGATACCACTGGCGACTTCTCGTGTGCTTCTTACGAACTATGGTATCGCTTTCATTCATTGTTTTTTTGTGGTTGTAGTTCCTTGTAGTTATGTAGAGGTCGCCACGGAATGAAAATAATTAAACATATCGCAAACTTATTTGTACGCTAAAAACGTTGGCAGCTTCGCAAGTCTTTAGCGACAACGCTGAAAATATTCGTTTTCTCGCGTCGGCGCCGGGACATTTATTTTTATGTTTTTGACGCAGGGCAAAGAAAAAATAAAAGACCGAGCGCGACGAGAAAGACGAGAAAGACGTAAATGTACATGGTAGTGTTTGTTTTTAGGCTGCACCTTTATAGTTCTTCATCAGGTATTCCATTTTCCAAAATCAATAATACCTTATATGTTGCCCAGGCATAACAGCTATGTAACAAAAAAAAAAATCATTCGAATCCGTCCAGTATTTTCGGAGATTAGCGTGTACCAACAAAAAAAGACAGACATTTTTTTAAATTTTTACTCTATTACTGTTTCTCCATCGCTCCAAATATTTTTTTTTAGAAATATATTATCATTCGATGTACAGACACATTTTTCTTACTGTTTTATTGTATGTGTATCTATTCCTTCAATAATTATGAGATAAATTTATCCTACATTGAATAAAAAAAAACGACGTGTTGCATTCTGGGAGTGCCGGCAGAAGTGAAAACTTGAATATTAACGTTGTGCATTTTTGATATACGAAACAGCAGGCGCAGGCATACATTTTCGCCGCGCCGTAGAAAGAGAGGGGGATACTCCCTCTCCTACGCCGCGCCAGTTGTCTACTCTCCATCCGTCTTACGAATTTTCGATTAGGTCACGTGTCCTGACGCGAGCGTGTCCTGACGCGAATTTAAAATTTTTTACCCATTCCAAAAAAAGTGCACAACACCGCTAAAGAAGTTTTCACTTCAAAAACTTGAGAGGTGTCAAGGGATACCCGGATGGAACGAAGTTTGAGAGAGAGAGAGACAGACAGAGAAACACGCGCACGCCGCACGGCTTACAACTACAGCAAAAAGAGTCGTTACAACTTTTGGTCTTAATTTTTTCCGTCTAGCCTCCTTTCGTAAAGCGCGATAAGGAACTTCGTTCCAAAATTTTGACTTTGACTATTTGTATAGATATAGATACAATTCATACATTGTCACTAATAAAATAAAATATCTTTATTTCGGACCTTTTTTGTCCATAGAAGAACTATAACATTACACTAGTCCTACATTCACCAATTACATATATTATTCATATCATATCACATTTATATGTATTTTTACTATTAATATCTTTAAAACATTTTAAATAATTTATGAAATTACAAGTCTTACTTACTTTTCAATTCGTACATTCGAGGGCCAATGGGTTTTAATCCAATGCGCCCACACCGGACCTTCAATCTTACTAGCAATAATGCTCATAATGCTATTAGGACTGCATCGGATCCTGCGCATCAGAGATGCAGACCTTTTGCGTAAAATTGCATGAAAATGAAGAGTCTTTCTCATTTTAATCACTGAACCTTTTACTAAATAGGTACCGAATATTATGGCGGTTGCGCGGCGACTTTATTTTTAAAGGGTTTCCCAGAAGGGTCAATGGCTGCAGCTTATTTTTTATGTAAATCGTCGGATTTAAAGTCATGACAATTGCCATTTTTCTTTTGAATGTAAATAAGCAAAATGTGTGTTTGAAGGTATAACATTATTTTACAAAACCACGCAGCTTTAATCCTAATCCTAATTCCTGATAATATTATAAACGCGAAAGTTTGTAAGTACGGATGGATGGATGTGTGTTATTCTTTCACGTAAAAACTACTAAATGGATTTTAATAAAACTTCGCAATAATATAGCTTATACATCAGAACAACACATAGACTGTAATTTATAAAGATATTGTGTGATAATTCTTCGCAAATGAAGTCGCGGGCACCAGCTAGTCTTCAAAATAAACGTGGTCTTCGTGACAAACAGTGGGACAGGCAGACAGACAAAGGCTACTATTACTGCAGTGGAGGGCGTGAAAGTGGTAAAATCATAGACCTAAAAAAATTACTGCTTAAAATCATAGACCCGGGTAAATTTAAAGATAAAATGGAATCAAATCAGTAATCGTTTGTTATTCGCATCGCCTATAAAAGTGATAGGGATTTTCTTGGTTCTGTGATAGTGAAAAAGGAGAGGTCAGAAGTACCCGTAATGGAAGGGCATGTATGAAGGGAGTGACTATGTAGATGAAGAGAAAGAGGTTTGTCAGGATCGAAGCAAGTGGAGGTCCATAGTCTCTGCCTACGCCTGTGGGAAATAGGCGTGATATTATTATGTGTATGTATGCGATGGTGTGAATGATCTTTCTGTGTGTATGTGTGTTTGTATTTCACTCAAATAATTGAGATAAGACCGAACAGATTTTCTGAACAAAGTCGCAAGCAAATGTAACAGTAAAACTCGTGCCAGCAAGCTTGTAACCACAAGATTTAGCTACATTAAATTCCAGACAGCTGTAACTTTGATTACTATGTTAACAACCTATAAACCCATTCTAGGTTACTATTCCACTCGTAAGTCCAAACACAAAATAAAAATAATTATAGAAAACAACCCTGCATGAAATATTTTGAACTTCTTCCAGGCTGGTCTGGGAGAAAAGAATAAATTGATTACTTGTGTTTCTGCCACTAGTTATGCAAACTGTTGGCGCTCGACACTAACTCACTGCTGTTACTCCCAGAATACCTGCCGCCTACTGGCTCATTTTCATTGGTCGATATCTCAGTCGATATACAGCCTGCGGGGACTCCCTGTAAGCGGGTTAACGACCAATGAAAGTCATAAGTCGATACACTGGTCGTTACACCGACTGCGGTTATACCCCAAAATATCGACTATACTATACATTACTCTATCGACTAGTAAAAACAGCTCCCGCATGCATTACGAAAATCTCTCGCACCCCGAATTTGAGCTTCATAAACCAGTGTAAACCAATGAAAAAGAGCCTTAAAGCTCAGTTGCAAAGAGTAGTATGAGAACTTCAACAGTATTTGCGAAGTCCAGCGCAGTCATCGTTTCAAATCGAGAAACTCAAGCGACTGCGCAAGTGACTACGCGCAAAGCTGGCGCTCAATACTCGTACTCAATACTCAATCATTCAATACTCAATCATTTATTGCTTCCTTAATGTACAGGTTTTTGATTATAAAATAGGATCTAATAAGGGCTCTGAAGGGCGCTGCAATGAGAGAAGGGCTATGTATACAAGAGAAAATGGTTAAATTAATGTATTCTCATGCACAGATAATATTTAGCTCAATGCAAAGCAGGCAGAGATATCGTCGGATCCCCGCTCCTAACACTTGCTCTGATGATGAGTGTCTAAATCGAATGAATCCTAATCGGTCTTTAATTTTTTTTCTTGTTTCTTTCCGACATTACGTTATTGACCTAACCGTATTAGTAGTTTTGATAACGAATTTATCTCAAGTCAGTTTTAATAACTGAAAGATTTTCTATTCATCATCATCATCATCATTTCAGCCGCACAACGTCCACTGCTGGACATAGGCCTCTCCCAAAGATTTCCAAAATGACCGATTTAACTAAAACAATTAATCGCAATTGGGCATACAGCTGCAAATACAACTGGGAATACGCTGAGACAAGCGAGACAACTGAGAGACGAAGTAACATCTGTAGTTCTTTAATTTGTGCTCCAAGCGAATTAGTATCGCAAAGTTGGCACGCCTTACTTCCCGACTGCTCGGGTGCCGCCAGCAAGTGCTGCCAACTCTCAAATTACTACCCGCGCTAATCACGAAAGATCTCTAGGGGATCTTAAGGGCTTGATGGCCCAGCCTGCAATTTGATTTTGTTTCTTTTTTCTCTTCTTAGTTGATCTCGGGTTATATCCCCCTTAGGGTCTTACTTGACTTTACATACATACATACTTACATACTATCATGGGGCAGACAGAGCTTTTTATATCTTGTGGCTCTTAAGCAAACAAAGCCCAGGGCCGCAAGACTCAAAAGTCACTATTAGCGTGATGATGGAAAAAAAACATAAATATAGTAATGGATTGCTAGCCGCATCGCCTATTATCATTTTTTGCCCATTACCTCAATCGGCTTTTACGATCTGCTTGGGAAGAGAAGTAGCTGGTACATTCAAAGTTTTTTTCTTTTCTTACATACCATATTCTAACATCCAAATAATTTAAATAAGATTTCTTATTCAGGTGGGGGCTTTTTCGCCGTGTGTTTTCCAGCAGGGCAGAATAGGACCACTCCCAAGTATTTCCGTGGATGTGGTAGAAAGCGACTAAGGAAATACAAACTAAACAAAGCTTGTAAACATTAATGAGACCTCTCCAACCCGTCTGGCCAGGGTGGAGGCTGTAGGTCAAACACTGTGGTTGCTCTAGTCAAGTTTTACATACAGGATCGTGCTCCTGCAGTCAAGACTAAAAAAAACTAAATATAAGATGATGATAAATCAGATGGGGCAGCGAGTTTCAACATGGCGCTTTACTTAGGGCTAACGTTATAATATCCAGATAATTTTAATCAGAATCCTTATCCAAGGGGACTGAGGCCCAGTCTTTCTCCAACACGATCGGTCTTTAGCTTCGGGCCAGGTTAATCTGATCGTCTTCATCTCCGCCGCAACAATACACCGCCAGGTCTGCTTGGGACGGCCAACTTTTCGCTTGCCCTGTGGGGTCTACTCTAGGGTATGCCTCAGAATATCTGCAGGCTCTTTGCTGAGAGTATGCATATTTGCGGCTCATGATCTATTTAAGAATTGTCATTTCCCGGCGTCCTTGCACAGACGTTCTTTCAGTAAGAAAAAACTTGAGAGGTGTCAAGGGACACCCAGATATAACGCAGTTCCTTTCGATTAATTAGGAGAGAGAGAGACAGACAGAGAAACACGCGCACGCCGCACGGCTTACAACTATAGCAAAAAGTGTCGTTACAACTTTTGGTCTTAATTTTTTCAGTCTAGCCTCCTTTCGCAACGCGCGATAAGGAACTTTGTTCCAAAAAGAAATAGCTGAACCAGTTCTGCTACTTGCGATTTTTTCTAATTAGTAGAACCATGTACTTTCATGTCCTAAATAACAAGTAAGTACCTGGGCGACCGAGCTTTGCTCGGTTTTTACTATTTATTGTGATATGGTGATAATCTACATAAACTTTTTTAAACTTGTCTAAAAACAATAAAAATTAAAAAAGATATATAAAATTTTTCATATAATAAAAAACAAAAGTAGGTCACCGAGCGGGATTCGAACCCATTACACTCGTTTCTTGCCGTCTGCGCTTAAAACCGCTGGACCAGGACCACATTCTGTGTGGAAAGAAAAACGCATGAAAACTCGAAAACGCGCGTTTTCCCAAACATAAGACTAATCTAGATCGATTGTTTACCCACGAAAACCCCCATATACCAAATTTCAGCGAAATCATTAGAGCCGTTTCCGAGATCACGAAAATTTTTATATAAATAAATAAATACACAAGAATTGCTCGTTTAAAGGTATAAGATAATTAAAACATGTTTTAACTACTAGCAACCCTGAGTTAGCAGTCACTGGATTATGGTAACGTGTAGCAAACTTTTTGCTACTAGTTACTTAGTAGTTTCTTTTTCTCAGTGTTAACCTTACAAACTCTTTGGTAACCTTACATGTTGCGCACCCATACAGCAAGACAGATATTTGAATAAGGTAGCCCATAACAAGGTTATTCATGAAAAGATAGCAGTGTGGGCATGAATTTGTCGGCGTTCAGTGCTTCCATTTGAAAAAAAATATTTGAAAAATAAACATACATACATACATACTATCACGTCTTTATCCCTAATGGGGCAGACAGAGCGTTTTGGGTCTTGCGGCTCTATGCACAGCCCAGGGCCGCAAGACCAAAAAGCCACTTTTAGCGTCATGGTGGACGAGAAGATGGAAAAGCAATCAATACAGTGATGTATTTGAAAAATAAAGGAGATATTATTTAAAGTTTTTTCTTTACCAATTAAGCCCTAGATGATTCTTCAAACTATTTTAACAGTAACAGAAAAATATACAAACAAATATAATTTTGAAATGACATAATAAAAATGTGATTTTATTTTCGCCGATGCAATAAAATAAATATTACATGAATCGGGCGCGAGTTTACGCCATTTTTATAGGTCAGTTACTACGGAGTTTACGAGAAAAGCCGCATAGTGGGTAGTACGTTTGTATGGGGCTACAACACAGCATTGTGCCCTGAATTTTGTATGAGAACCTCTCGTTTCAAGCCCGGAAGGCAAAGCTAATGGACTTTCGGCGACTTTGAATTTTTTAGGTATTGACCATTATGCAAAAATTGCAAAGCTGAAGCGGAGCATGGTGGTCGAATGCATTTCAAATAGTCCATTTGTTTTTGGTAGTCCCTTTAGTGGATCTTTTCGCCGGAATCCGGAAACAGTAGCTCCTTTCCGAGTCCGGATTCCGACCAGGCACAGGGGTTGTGGCTGTCACTTCCTGGGTTGTGGGATCGGCCCAAACTAAGAAGGCCAATCAATCTAATAAATATGACACCTCTTTTGTTATTGCCAACTTCATAAAGATCAATAAATACAAGATTATATCAAAGATACAGTATAAACAAGTACATAAAAGTTTGACAACGATCGACGTATGAGATAATGATACTACGTATATTTGTTTCATGGTCGGGTTGTAGGCACACTTTAAGTATACGCAATTTGAAGTGTGCCTATAACCCGACCATGAACAAATGCTCGGTCGGTGACAAGGACAAAACATGGCACACTTTTTTGTTTGTTGTATCTGTTGTATCTGGGCCCATAATAAATGTATAATCTTATACCTTTAAACGAGCAATTCTTGTATATATATATTTATAAATTTCTGTGATCTCGAAAACGGCTTTAACGATTTCGCAGAAAATTTGTATATGGGGGTTTTCGGGGGTAAACAATCGATCTAGATTAGTTTTATGTTTGGGAAAACGCGTGTTTTCGAGTTTTCATGCATTTTTCTTTCCACGCAGAATATGGTCGCTAATTTCGTCGCGCCGACCGCCTTGTTTTTAGCTCAGCGGTTAAGGATACCGACCGCTAGAAAGAGTGTTACGGATTCGAATCCCACTCGGTGACTTACTTTTGTTTTTTTTTATGTTTAAGTTTATATATAATTTTTTATTTTGCATTGTTTTTAGACAAGTTTAAAAATTTTTAGTTAATGTTTGAGATGTAAACGAGCAAAGCTCGGTCGCCCAGGTACTTTGAATTAAGCAAGCAGTCCTGCAATGTACGGAGTCTAATTTAAATCATTTCCCCTTTGATTGGGGATTTAAAACTCTGCCAAGAACCCAGCTTTGAAGGTCGTACGTAAAACCCGCTTTCCGAGCGTCACGTCATACAAAATTCAAAGGGCACAATTTTATGATGCAGCTCTCTACAATACAAAGAACATACCTACCAGCTGTGTACTAATAAGAAACTAACCGGCCAAGCGCGAGTCGGACAGGCGCATTAAGAGTTCCGTAGTTACCACTATCTATATCTCATGAATCGTGATAGCTAGACAGTTGAAATTTTGTATTTCTTTTGCCGTTTTAACAAAAAGTACTAAAAAAAGAATAAAATAAATATTTAAATGGGGCTCCCATATGAAAAACGTGATTTTTCATAGATAATCGTACGGACTGGTATGCTGTGTGGTTTCCGGCACTCCAAGTCCTCCCGTGGATGTTAAGAAGGCGACTTAGGAAATACAAGCTAAACAAAGCTTATAAACATCAATGAGACCTCTCCAAACCGTCTGGCCAGCGTGGAGAGTGTAGGCCAAGTCCTCTGGCTGCTCTGACCAAATATGGCTCTAGTACTGAGAGGGTCGTGCTCCTGCAGTGGAGACAAAAGGACCTGATGATGATGAATGGTACAGACTCGCACTTGGCCGGTTATTATGTTGTTTTTTGTATGTAAGTTACTACACTTCTTCTTCTTCTTCTTCTTCTTATCGTGTGTGTTAGTGACTAACACTAGTGTCAGAGTTTTTAAACCGCCTTATAGGCCTCTGACATGGTTTTAGGTAACGACCAATGTCAAAGACAGTGACCGGGACCGACGGCTTAACGTGCCCTCCGAAGCACGGATCATCTTACTTATCAGACAATCAGGTGATCAGCCTGCAATGTCCTAACCAAACTAGGACAGCAACACTAAGTCGTTGCCCCCGCTGGGAATCGAACCCGCGACCTCCGGGTATGAGCCAAACGCTCCAACCATTACAGCATGGAGGCACTATTACGTTACTAACACTGGTGTCACATTTTTCAAGCTGCCTAAAGGTACATACCTACCTACATAGCTTAACTACTGTTATATCATACCATGATGACCTGAATTCCTTTTTCTTAATGCTTTCTTTCAAAGCCCGCCTATTGTGAACTATTGGGAACTAACAAGGAATAACTTTGACAACACGACCTTTTCTTGTCAAGTCGGGTAAACTTCCTATTGTTTGTGGATCCAACTAGCTTCAATAAAACTCGGCACTTACAGTTTTATCGCAGTTGGGAACTTCTCGATAAACTGGCTAAGCGCGAGTCGGTCCCAAATTTCCTTTATCGAATGTCAGTTAGACAACTTATCAGGCAATTTGTTACTCAACTGTTTACTTTTGTGTTATATCGGTATAGAATCTGAATCAGAAGTGCTATTTTTGAAACGCGGAGTCACCTAAACGAATGGTTTTTCCATACAAAAATCGTTCGTTTAGTGACTCCGCGTTTGAAAAATCGCACCACCGGTTAGGCGGTGCGGCTAGTAACTTGTCGCTATTTTGATTTGAACCGGAAATAATTATGAAAATTACACAAAATCACCGTTTCGTAGTCCCTTGATTTCACCTCCAAATTATTTTGACATAAAAAAGCTATATATCCGCGTTCCTATGCTTTCTTTTTGTAATATAATCTCGTAAAATTTGTTGGAACACTGTGGGAAACCTTACCAATTTTGTAGGTACAGGGAGGTTCGTATCTCTTTTAATATTAAAATTATTGAAAAAAAAAAGAATGAATAAGGACATGCTTATTTAATACTAGCAGTCCATCCCGGCTTCGCCCGTGATACATACATAGCCTATGTCACTCAGGGATAACATACCTATCCAACAGTAAAAGAATTTTTAAAATCGATCCAGTAGTTTCGGAGCCTATTCAATACAATCAAACAAACAAACAAACAAACAAACAAATCTTTCCTCTTTTTAATATTAGTGTAGATATCTAAAGATTCTTTTTGGAAAAAATAATTGCTCCACAGATATTAGCGTCAAACTTATAATACCGCTCTTTTTTGTCAGGGGTTAAAATCGGTATTAACACAGTTTTATCGCAGTTTGGAAACTTTCCGATAGACCGGTTAAGAGCGAGTTGCGATGTCTGAAGATCATTGAGTGTCGCAGTAAGTTAGGACGACTTTTGATGTAACTTACATTGTTGGTGACATAAGAGGGTAGGTAGTTTATTTTAATTGTTACAAGCTTGTATTTAACTTGCGATTAATGTCATTGTTTATTTGACACACTTTCTGGTTTCCATTTTGTTTTTGAGGATTGTAAAGAAGCAAAAAGGGCATCTAACTTTATTTTCTTTCATGCTGGTTTGGGAGAAAAGAATAAACTTAGAATATACCAGCTGCTTCTCATTCCACATACATACATACATACTATCACGTCTTTATCCCTAATGGGGCAGACAGAGCATTTTGGGTCTTGCGGCTCTATGCTGATGCAGAGCCTAGGGCCGCAAGACTCAAAAGCCACTTTTAGCGTCATGGTGGGCGAGAAGATGGAAAAGCAATCAATACAGTGATGGGTTGCTAGCCGCATCGCCTGTTAACATGATTTGCATTTTTGCCCATTCCCTCGATCGGCTTTTACGATCTGCGCGGGAAGAGAAGCAGCTGGTACATTCTAAGTTTTTTTTTTCGTTTCTCCCAGACCAGCATGGGAGTCTCATTCCACGCAGATCGTAAAAACCGATCAAGAGACATTTTAATAGGCGATGCGGCTAGCAATGCGTCACTATTATGATATCTTCTTCCACCATCACGCTAAAGCGGCAGTTGAGTCTTGCGCCCCTGGGCTCGGCCTGCTTAGAGCCGCAAGACCCAGCCGAACCAATTTTTAATCAATCATAGCAAGGAACCACCTCAAGGGAACTTGTTTTTACTTTAAAAAACCGCATAGAATTTGGTCTATCCGTACTACGATGAAACACACAGACGGACATTAGAGTCAAAAGTAAAACACAGCTCTATTATGTCGTGGTTTAAAAATAAAAACATGCAAAGCAAATATTTACCGTGTAACTATTTGACCCCAACATGTCGTTCAAAGTAAGTCATTCTGTACATAAAAACATAATCATGCCCAAACAACTCGTAACACATTCCAACGTCTAATTCTTGCCGGAAAACCGCTGCCAATAACCAAGACCTCTCGCCATCCATTATTCTCTTGTATTCAAGCCTATTCTCCCGAACACGAGGGGCGCACGAGAGGCCAACTTACCCTGGTCTTTCTACCTGCGTTCGCTTCGACTCCTATGACACCCAGTGACCTATTTCGTACAACGGAACGCACTACACGTATTCACAAACTTAAAAAAGTATTTCGCGCAACCGAAAATAGACTTTATGCAATTGTGTTATCTATTGATTGTATTTTCATGTGGTGGTGTCGCCAAATGAGCCGAACATTAGTGGTAGTACAAGAGTGACGAGTATGTCATATTGCTTTTATTGCGCATTTGTGTACTTGTATATGTGGGGTGGAGAGGTTGTAGCGGAAATTCTAAGGGAAAATTGCGATAATGTTTGTTCGTGGAAATATAAGGAAATAGGATTGCCCTCGTCAAGATTTTTTCTGGAGAAATGTTGTTAAGGCTTTTATGATCATGTTTACTTTTATTTGGTCCAGATTTCGAAGCTGTAAGTACCTATATAGACCAGGAAAGTGAAAAGTTGCAAAGAGAAAGAGAGTTTACTTTGAGATTGAAAGCGAGTCTGGTTTTTTATCATGGTGTAATATTTGAAATGTGGGGTCTACCACTCGAGAGATTCTTGGCTCAAACTCTAGCCTGATCCAAATTTGGAGAATTATTCAAATAATTCTAGGTCCGAGTGTTTATCTATTATAACATTCACGATGATTTTATATTGGTTTTGGAGCCAAAGGCCACTTCGTAGGCATCGTTAGTAAGACCTAATTAGCTAGACAAAATAATAATTCAGAAACTAAAAATGTTGTCTAAAACTCGAAAGTAAATTGTGAGGTCAATTAGTAGTACCACCGCCATACACCGCCCGCCGGCCGGCCGGGGTCATCGACATTACTCAGTAGGCGGCCGGCGTATAACTACGTGGTCTCGATCGAAAATAATTTACGCAACTTTTTCATCTTATGACATACAGAAATTTGGATTAGGTATATGGATAGAGGAATTTATTTACTTTACGACATTTTTTTTTCCAAAACCAATGAAAAGTCAGCGTTTATATTGTTACGTTTGCTGGTAGGAGATAGCTTTGTGATAGGTCCCGCCTTTCGAAGAAATAGTTAATAGATATTTTTTCAAAACTAAAAACCGACTTAAATCCCAAAAAGTTTTTCCTGATCCAGGCGTCTTCGAATAATCGATAAACACACATAAAAGAAGATCTCGACGAATTTATAACCTCCTCCTTTTTTTGGAAATCGGTTAACAAATATCGTTGAGTTTGAGTTCCATTAGCACACCATATAATTCATCCGTAAAGAACCTAAAAAGTATTTCCACTACACAACCACTCGACTAGAGATGCCACTCTTGCCCCCTCTAATGCCCTCCAATCACGTGATAACAGAGCACTTCGCCAAATTGTCCACTGCAACTTGTACACCGTTTAGCGACGGTCAAGGGACATACGAGGCTAAATTGCTGCTTACTTTACCAACTAGTTCACAGAATCGCGAGCTAAGTTTGGGGCGAAGTATATCACAAATTTGTTAGTGAGATTGGATGGCGATTACAGTGACAGCGTCTGAGTGTGCAGACAACGCAAAGTATAGAGGAATATACCTAGATAGTTAAAATAGAGAATGGATAAATAAGAATAAAATGGAAACCAACTACACCTAACTCAACCCATATAATTCATCAGTAAAGAACCTAAAAAGTATTTCCACTACACAACCATTCGACTAGAGATGCCACTCTCGCCCCCTCTAATGCCCTCCAATCACGTGATAACAGAGCACTTCGCCAAATTGTCCACTGCAACTTGAACGTTTAGCGACGGTCAAGGGACATACGAGGCTAAATTGCTGCTTACTTTACCAAGTAGTTCACAGAATCGCGAGTTAAGTTTGGGGCGAACTATATTACAACTTTGTTAGTGAGATTGGACGGCGATTTGAGTTCCTTGTATATGTCCTACAGATGGTTCCTGGTCCAAGGGCTGTCCATAGCAATTCAGAGAGGTAATGCGGCAGGCATAATGGGCACCTTTGAACCGGGTACAAATCGGGGTGATCTTTTTGACTGACTCTTTCACATATTGACGAATTTCGTATAATTTTGTTTTTCAATGAATAATTTACGTTATGATGGTTATAACACACGAGGCGGAATTTAACAGCCTCAGTCGAAGGCGAGGGCGTATCAGAGCCGAGTTTGTTTTATTTAACCAATATACGCACGTACATCGTACGACTTCTTTCAACACACATGTAAGGAAAAATACCTAATTAACTAATTTTTTCGATTTAAAATAAACTCTGCCATAAAACCGTGATGCACAATGTTGCTTTTCCACCGTTTAACTTTTTAAAATAAGCGCGGTACGCAACGAAGTAAATAGCAAACGGTTATAGAACATAACTTCACTATTTATAACGCACGCGTGTTTTATGAGCTACTTTATATATCTAAAACCGGTGAAATTAGATCCACTTTACGAGTAAGTGTGTTGAAAAATGATTTATATGACAGATAAAGTAAAGGGACTGCACTTGTGACATACAAACCTACTAAAGCAGAAAGCAGACGTACATTATGTTTATCTTTGCTCACCGGGGTGCTCTTAGTTAAGTCAATGTTGTCCTTATGAGTGTTCTTTGGGAAATGATGTTACATTTTTTAAGATGTCGCATTAAACAGAGTATTATGGGTCTACCAGACGAGCGTCAGTTCATGATAATAGTCACAGAAGGCGACGGTCGCCAATTTTCGCTGATCGTCGACGACCCTCGTCTATCAGAGCCATTAACCTGTTGTCAGTGCAAAACAGACACAATAGTAAAACAATGCATGTCAATCAGATTCCGGTCTGTGAACAGTCGACAGGTTAACAGATTTAAAAAAAACTTTGAGACCCTATTCACGATTTTTTAAATCTATACATCTATACATATAATAAAACAGTAAAAAAAGTGTGTCTGTACATTAAATATATTTCCAAAAAAAATATTTGGGGCGATGGAGACGTAGTAATAGAGTAAGAATTAAAAAAAAACATGTCTGTCTGTCTGTTTGTCTGTTTGTCTGTTTGTCTGTTTGTCTGTTTTTCTGTATGTCTGTTTGTCTGTTTGTACACGCTAATCTCCGGAAATACTGGACGGATTCGAATGAAACTTTGTTTGTTATATAGCTCTTAAACCTGGGCAACATATAGGGTATAAATAATTTTGGAAAATGGATCGCCTGATACAGAACCATAATGGTCAAGCTAAACTATAAGAGATATAAAAATGTCGCCTTAGTAAAAGTTGTTCAGCCTGATGAGCATTTTCCAGAGACATAAAGTCGCGGGCTTCGGCTAGTTATAAATAAATGGATAAGGACAAACTATGCTATTGAGCTAAACACTAGTTTTATGGGGTTAATGGCAATGATGTAAGATAAGACGAGACGAGACGAGACGACACGAGATAAGATAAGATTTCGATTTAAAAATAGATTAAAAACGTACACGTATGTAAGTAAACAGACGAAGAAACTTCTAAAGTTATTTTTAAATTGTTGATGAATCATCTACAGGTTAATTTATCAAAGTCTGTGAATTTCCTCAACTTTTCACAAGTTCAACAATTTACATTTGTTAGTTCTGTGCTTTGAGATAATACTTCATGTAAGTATGAAGTTAAAATGTATAATAGTTCATGTAAGTATGAAGTTGAAATGTAACAAGTTAGTTTATACTTTACTAGCGTTTATCCAAAGGAGTTAGTATAAATAGACTATGTAGAAACTCGTCTAAAACGCAACTCGGAACTCGTTCGTCTAGGTATAGTAGCTCTTTTTATTTCTAGTGTTAAATTTTAAACAATTTCAATCTTATGTCCATGAATAAGCTACTTTAGAGGGGCCTAAAATGCAGAGTACATAACCGGGCATGCATGAAAAGAGATAGGAGTGTTGACAAAGCAAAATAGGTTTGCAAGGATCGTAGTTAGTGGAGATCCATAGTCTCTGCCTACCCCCATGGGAAACAGGCGTGAAAATATATATGTAGTATGTAAACTGCAGAAAGTACCTGGCCTGGCCCAGGGCCGCAAGACCCAAAAGACTCAAACTGCCCCATTAGCTAGATGGCGCTTTATGGTAATACTTAAAACATTAAAATCTTTTATTCCTATAGATTATTTCAATAAAATAGTACTCTAATTAATTAAATATGACTTGTATGAAATGCAATAAATATTTTTAAAGCATATTCAACACTTCCATTGTCACTTTTTTGTTTATCGTGTGTGCCGCCATCTCTGTGTGCTACCCCGCAACTTCAGTTTTGCCTAATTACCAATTCCTCCAATAGTTGCTATGGCGTTGGGTATCTGTTACGTTAGTAATCATATTATCGATTTCTTTTTGAACCCGCTACTCCAGCTTACCTTAAGTCAAATTTTCAGTTTTAGGGTGATACCCATCTTAGAGATCTTCGTTCTTCTAACAATTTCAACCTTTTTTTGCCAGTTCACCGGAGTGGGTTCTTTACACATTCTTTTATCGTCCAAGCTATAAAACTATGGAACGAATTGCCAGTTGATGTCCGGAAGGCTAAAACCCGTTTTTCATTTAAGAAACAGGTGAAGGCACATTTTCTCCAAAAACTGTCAGATAGAGCATAGTGTATTTATGTAGTGTATGTAGTATATGTAGGTATTGTTTATTTTAGCATATACTTTATAGTGTGTATTTTGCATGTAGTTTATTGTTTTGATTATTTTTTAATTATTATTTTTACATATAGTCTTTTCTTTCTTTTTCACCATATACCTGTCAAGTTGTGCACTACCCCTATCATTCTCCACATCACCCGTTTGGTTGACTGGTAGATAAGGCCTTAGGCTTTAAGTCCGCCATTACACTTGTATTTGTGTATGAAGTTAAATAAATAAATAAAAGAAAAATATTATCTTTGATTGTGATGATGATCTTACCTTCAACACCAGGTCTCTCACACACGAAGTAGTTGTGTTCCCTGCAGCCCCTATCGTTCCACATGAAAGTGGGGGTGGCTGGAGGGGGGCGGGGTGGAAACTCCCGGCGGGCCTCCACGCAGTCCTGGCCGGAAGTGCCGTCATCGTTAGGTTGGCTGCTGTGCTTACGCCAGCCCGGAAACCAATCTGTGGACAAGAAGTTGCTGGTACAGATAAAGATACATTTTCACGTCTTTATTCTAACAGGCTAGATAGAGCCTAGAGCCGTAAGACGAAGAAGGCGACGCTTATCGTGATGGTGGGTGTAAAAATGGAATAACAGGCCAAGTGCGTGTTGGGCCACACGTAGTGTAGGGTTCGCTCATTCCTTCGATTGGATTTTACGTTCATATATATTATCACATTATCACAGCTGTTTCCCACAGGGGTAGGCAAAGACTATGAACCTCCATTTTCTACGATCCTGACAGACCTAATCTTTTGCTTCATCTACACTCTTCACTTTCTTTATTCACATGATAGGTACATTTATTTATTTATATAAATTGCATTCATATATTGTGTACATTCTTAGTTCGTTTTCTTCTCGCTGACCAGCATTGAAGATAGCAATAATTAGAAACATAATATCCAAAGATCCATAACCAATAATCACGTCCTCAAGGAAAATGGAAACCAAGCCCAAGTGCCAGCTTTCCGATTTTAATTACGAAACCCCAATTAATCCCGGGCAGAAGAAACGTAATTTCCTGAACAAATATCCCTTGATGAAACTCGTCGTTTTCCTTAAATTATTTCTATATTGTTCTCAGATTGATAGATGTCTGTTTAAATTGGGAAATTGTGACGTAATGGATACCTACTTAGTCTTTTGGGTTTCAAGGTCTAAGTCAAATTATTTATTTGCTTTGTAGAAAAGTAGTATAACGTATAAGTGGTTGGTATATACTTATACAAACAATAGGACTGTTTGTGTACCTACCTGAATTGTCAGGGCACATCAAACATTATTAAAAAATATATTTGTTTGTATATCCTTCAGAATTACGGGTCATTTCACCCCGGTCTTTTGGAAGGGGTGGGGATACAGATCCAAAACATAGAGGCCCATTTGATAATTTGATGTAATCAACCGACTTCAAAAAAAGGAGGAGGTTATCAATTCGACGTGTATATATGTTTTATGTATGTTACCTCATAACTCCGTCAAATATGAACCGATTTTAAAAAAATATGTTTCGTTTTAAAGAATGCATTGCAAGGTTGGTCCCATATAATTTTTTTTAAGATCGAAGAAAAGGTCTTGGAGCTGGAGACCGAAATACCTCAAAAAAGACAAAGTAGCTCAAATATTTGTGTATGTTACCTCATAACTTCGTCAAATACGAACAGATTTAAAAAATATATGTGTCCTTTTAAAGAATGCTTTGCAAGGTTGGTCCCATGTAATTTTTTTTAAGATTGGAGAAAAGGTCTTGGACCTGGAGACCGAAATACCTCAAAAAAGACAACTGTAGCTCAAATATTTGTGTATGTTACCTCATAACTTCGTCAAATACGAACAGATTTAAAAAATATATGTGTCCTTTTAAAGAATGCTTTGCAAGGTTAGTCCCATGTAATTTTTTTTTAAGATCGGAGAAAAGGTCTTGGACCTGGAGACCGAAATTCCTTATTAACAGACAACTGCTGCTCAAATATTTGTGTATGTTACCTCATAACTCCGTCAAATATGAACAGATTTAAAAAATATATGTGTCCTTTTAAAGAATGCTTTGCAAGGTTGGTCCCATGTAAAAAAATTTTAAGATCGGAGAAAAGGTCTTGGACCTGGAGACCGAAATTTCTTATTAACAGACAACTGCTGCTCAAATATTTGTGTATGTTACCTCATAACTCCGTCAAATATGAACAGATTTAAAAAATATATGTGTCCTTTTAAAGAATGCATTGCAAGGTTGGTCCTATGTAATTTTTTTTAAGATCGGAGAAAAGATCTTTGAGCTGGAGACCGAAGTTCCTCAACAGACAACTGCAGCTCAAATATTAATAATACCTTCTTTTTTTCAACCGACTTCATGTATGCTCATATCACTTTCCGTCTAATGATTTCATGTTTGTTTGGAAGAAGCCCTTATAAGATTAGTTTCTTATAATTTGAATGAAGATCTGATGAAGGGTTTTGGATCTGGAGAATAAAACTCCAGAAAGAAAGACAGCAAGTCTCTTGTAAAAAGTGCAAAGTTTATGATTTGTGTTTTTTTAAAATATATACCTACTGCAGATATATTTGTAGCATCTTGTGACAAGGTAACACAGCCGTCCACGATGCCAAGAGGAAAACAAGCATACGGCCCACTAGAGCAATATGTTATGTCATAAATCCGTTGGTTCAAGCGCATGGAACAGAGAAATCATCAGATCACAATACGCAGTCACGTAAATTTTTCTGTCTGTGGCTTCATATTTTTATTATTTATTACTTAGAGAACAGTAGCATAACGTGTTGCAGTTTCAACGGTGTGCGCACGACAGGCAAATTGCATTCAACATACCGGCTTAAGTGATTTTTGGTAACCTCGCAGACCAAGGTCAATGACCCAGTCCGCTTAAATGAACTCTGCTTAAATGTTAATATAATAAGGTTGAAATTTGTCGAGCGATCCGATCGGGCCATTCGGGCTAGTTTGATAACTATTTATTTATTATTTCCAGAAAAAAACATTCAACATACAATAAATAAATGCAATGAGCTTAGTTCTCTGCCTGCTAAAAGATGTGAAATAATAACTTTTAAAAAAAAAAAATAACCGACTTCAAATCGAAATGCACTAAAAAGCAAAAAATAATAATTATTTATATCAGATGACCCTGAAGTTCTGGGTAAAAAATCTCTATAATACTCATTATTTATTTGGAGTCGGTGCCAATCTAAGTACCTATTTAACATTGAAATCATTCTTGAAGTACTTTAGAATACGCCACGGGAATCGAAATAATGTGAAAAACGCATTTTATCTGCAAATAATATTACATTAGTAATTATTAATTTAAAATTGCCTAAGCCTCAACAACTCAAAAAAGAGCTCTATAGCAAAGAACACTCTCGATTGAATTACTTTTGTAACAAGAAAAAATCAAATTCGGTTCATCGATTTGGGAGCTACGGAGCTACGACGTGGTATTACTCGTACATGAACTGGACTCTGAGGCAGGAAGATTGGCACCGACTCCAAATAAATAATGAGTATTATAGAGATTTTTTACCCAGAACTTCAGGGTCATCTGATATAAATAATTATTATTTTTTGCTTTTTAGTGCATTTCGATTTGAAGTCGGTTATTAATTTTTTTAAAAAGTTATTATGTGGAACTCATGTCAAAACCTATTCTTGGATATACCAATAGAAGAAGGATTATTTTATTATTACTTAATTCTCTCGAGAATAATTTTTCAAAACTAAAAACCTACTTCACCCCCAAACTACACAACCGACTTTGATAAAATTTCTATAGGACCACCTGACAAGTATATCCATTTAGACAAAAACAAATATTTTTTTAAAATAGGTTAAGGCGCCTACGAATTATCGGTGAACATACTTTAAAAAATTCGCGACGAATTGATAACTTCATTTTTTTTAAATCGGTTAACTAGATAATTAAACCTTAAGCTCGTAACCAATGAAACCATTTATCATCTTTCTCGATTTGGGGTCGGCTCTGTATGTCAACTCCCTCAATAGTTTTCTATCATTTATCATATTTGTACTAACCCCCCTCTTCTCCATGTCCCGCTTTACACATTCCCCCCACGTCTTTTTAGGTCGTCCTCTATCTCTGTGACCATCCACCTGTAAGCTAACTATTTTATTTGCCAGATGTTCAGCATCTCGCCTCTGGCCGTACCAAGTTAAACGGTGGCCTTTTAAACTTTTCTATAATCGGTGCTATAAATTAAAACATTACCCGATAACAATATTGTACTATTATCATGCCCTAAATTGTAGGACACAATCCCTGAGTTTGTGTACTCAATTATGGGCCCATCATCGCGAGCAAGCGTACCATGTGCGCTCAACAAGTGTAGACCGCAGGTGACCGCACCCGCCCCCTCACCCTTAATGCACAGAGTAGAAACACAGAGACGCCTCTATATTTATAAAAATAAACAACCGTTTGCTAAACTATTTTAGCTAAACTACTATTTTAGTTAAAACCATGGTATAATAAAACAGGTATTCTCTTCCCGAGATGGAACTTGACTACGTCACAAAGTGTTACCACCGATTGTTGTTTTCAGTAAATTTAAGGATATTCTCAATTAGTTCATGAAAATTAAATAAAATATAAAGTAACTTAGCTATTTAGTATCTCGCGATTCTCGGGTGATTCATCTATTCAATATTTTATAAATTGATATAATGGATTAATAATTCGGAATTGGTATAAAAGTTCAAAAATGCATTACGCTCGGGTAATTCAATTTCACACAGTGGCAACACATCAAACTGATGACGTAGTCAAGTTCCACCTATGTCATCAGCTGTCACGGGAAGAGAATACCTTATTTTATTATACCATGGTTAAAACGTGTTTTGTTCGTTTCCCTCTTTTTATTATTTGACATAGAAAGAACGAGACCAAACATATTTTAAGTAAAGTAGGTTGGGCATTTTTTTTATGAATAAAGGGGTTATCCGTTACAATGAGAATAAGGACCTACTACCGTTTAAGTACTTTACTTTTACGCCTTCTACGCTAGATTCTTATTTATTCCCAAGGTTGACTGGTAGAGAATGCTATAAGCATTAAGTCCGCCTTTTGTACCATTTATTAATGGTAAATAAAGTTTTTAATAAATAAATAAGTTGGATTTCTACTAATACCAAAAGACCCGGCAGACGTGGCGAACTGGATAAATTTAAAGATGAAAAGAAAGAAATAACTCAGAGCAGAACTGAATGAAAAAGATGGAGGGGGGCCTTTGCCCAGCAGTGGGACACGTGATGGCTCATACATATGTAATGTGGAAAGGACATACCCTTAATAAAGCAAACCACGGGCTATACTAGATCACTTTAGCATAATAAAATTAAAAAATAGTCAAGAAACAAAAAAAATATATCGACATTCCCATACAAATTGCCCGGGCAGCAGCACTCTTTTGTATAGAAATGTTTTTTTTTTGTTTTTTTTTTTACTATTGTTTAAATCCCATTATACTATAGTGATGAAGTGATGTAGTAGCCCGTGGTTTGATTTATTACGCTTGTGTCACTTCCACGTTGTTTATATTTTTGTTAAATACGAGGTTTAATCTCTATATCAAGTGTACTCTGCGATCCAACCCCACGCATACAACATAACTTACAAACATGTTTGTAACTATGTGTGCAATGCTTTATAACTCGGTAATGGTAAAGGAATAATAAATGCTTTTGTAATTCCATCCCTAAGTTCAGAGTCACATTTACATTTTTAATAGTCTATTCTTTCTCCTCTTTTCTTTACAGCCAATGAAAAACAAACATGAATTTTCCGAGGTTCAGTGTTGCCCCCATTTGAAATAAATTATTTAAAGGAAACCGAGATATCATTAAAATCGTCATTCATCATTATCATATCATTAAAAATGATAACTTTCAAAGGTGTCACCTTTCTGCATACCTTAGTCCAGCCGTTTGCGCGTGAAGATGTAACAAACATATCACACACACTCACAAACTTTCACCTTTATAATATTAGTGTGATAGTTATTTGACAAACGAACAACCATGATTAGGACTCACGCGGCAACAAACATACATACATTATATCATGCCTATTTCCCACAGGGGTAGGCAGAGACTATGGACCTCCACTTGCTACGATCCTGACAAACCTCTTTTGCTTCATCTAAACTCATCAATCTTTCATACAAGCCCTTCGATTACGGGTATTTTTCACCTCTCGTTTTCTTAGAACGTCTGCATTCTGCGAATGATCACCGAGGCCGACCCTTTCCTACAGATCCTTTCACATCACATTATCATATAAATATTTTTTGTCAATCTCTTTTCATCCATCCTTTCTACATGTGTGACCTGTAATGTTATGGAGCGCAATAAATATTTGAATTAAATTGAATACACGCCCAAACCATCCATCACGCGGCAACGTCGTTTATTAAATTAACAAGCTGTAACCCGCGACTTCATCCGCGTAGAAGTCGAAAATGGTTCTAATATGATTTGTAATTGTTGACCTTTTTAATTGTTTGTTGATATGTCAGTCAGTCACCAATCAGGTTTTTTTTCCTGTCCCCGTTCCCGTTCCCGTTCCCGTTCCCGTTCCCGTTCCCGTTCCCGTTCCCGTTCCCGTTCCCGTTCCCGTTCCCGTTCCCGTTTCCGTTTCCGTTTCCGTTCCCGTTCCCGTTCCCGTTCGCGTTCGCGTTCGCGTTCGCGTTCGCGTTCCCGTTCGCGTTCCCGTTCCCGTTCCCGTTCCCGTTCCCGTTCCCGTTCCCGTTCCCGTTCCCGTTCCCGTTCCCGTTCCCGTTCCCGTTCCCGTTCCCGTTCCCGTTCCCGTTCCCGTTCCCGTTCCCGTTCCCGTTCCCGTTCCCGTTCCCGTTCCCGTTCCCGTTCCCGTTCCCGTTCCCGTTCCCGTTCCCGTTCCCGTTCCCGTTCCCGTTCCCGTTCCCGTTCCCGTTCCCGTTCCCGTTCCCGTTCCCGTTCCCGTTCCCGTTCCCGTTCCCGCTCCCGTTCCCGTTCCCGTTCCCGTACCCGTTCCCGTTCCCGTTCCCGTTCCCGTTCCCGTTCCCGTTGTCGTTCCCGTTGTCGTTAATATTTAAGTTTCCATTTTTGCTCGAGCGAGACGGAATGCTTCAGCATGGCCTAAGTAGAAGGTCACCCCATTTCATCCCTCTAGGGATTGCATTTTGCAAAATCCTAAAACACGTATCGATTAATTTACCGCCAGGAGTACTCCTGCGAAGTTTTGAATTAAATGGTCTCACTAATCTTGTTTGAGGGGGTGACTTTTGAAAAGTCCTCTCTTAGTGCACCACTAGACCTCATAACGAACCTAAGTGCCAAATTTGGAGTCTCTAGACCCAGCGGTTTGGACTGAGTGCATATTTCAGTCAGCCACCAATAAGTCAGTTTCTATTTTTCTCGTTCCCATTCCCGTTCCCGTAATTTGCTAGAGCGAGATAAAAAGCGCGATGGAACGTTTCAGCATGGTCTAGATAGTTCACCCTATTTCATCCCCCTAGGGGTTGAATTTTGAAAAACCCTGAAACAGTTATTTACTTGTTTACCGCCAGGAATACTCCTGCGAAGTTTTGAATTAAATGGTCTGACTAATCTTGTTTCTCTATACAAACTTTGGACCCCTATTTCACCCCCTTAGGGGTCAGTCATTTATTCAGTTTCTTCTTTAGACGGTTAGTGAAAAGTATCTTTATTGCACAAAATAAACAAATACAGGACATAATAATATCTAATAATAATTAAATTATGTTAAACTAAAAGCTATTCTATAAATCAAAATTATAACTAAAAATAAAAACATCAATTTATATAAAAAATCATTCCCAGATCGCCACCGTCAACAGGCAGAGTCCCCAAGAGGCTGGCGGCATTTCCGCGTTGTATTGCAAGGCTAAGCCTTTGGCCGAAATGCGCACCAGCTCTTGGGTCCCCAGAGACGTCGATCAAACGTGTGGAGACCTCTCTAAATAGTTGACGGGCTTCTACACCCCAGGGCCCTAAGGTCTCCACGGCGAAGGGCACAAATATATAAGGCTCGCCTAGACCCGCGTATTTGCGCTTCTTATTCGCTTCTGCTCCCGCTGCGGCCGCGCCCGCTCTTCGGGCAGTCGCTTGGAGGT
Organism: Acrobasis consociella; assembly: GCA_963555685.1. Lineage (NCBI taxonomy): Eukaryota > Metazoa > Arthropoda > Insecta > Lepidoptera > Pyralidae > Acrobasis > Acrobasis consociella. The sequence goes on from OY743114.1 coordinate 2,101,444, forward strand.
GGGATGGGGCCACAATGTCTACACAGGTGGCATTCCAAACCAAAGACCGCCCGTTTTTCCACGGAATGAGCGTCATCCAGCAGCAGGCTCTAGAACCGCTGGTACACCGGCGCTAGCAAGAGCCCGACGGATGACGTCATTCAAAGCAGCGTGGCGCGGGATGCGGCCAGCCCGCAGTGCGGCAAGCCAGGCCATGGTGTCCTAGGTGTTTCTTCTTTTATATATATATATAGATATTCAATCAAAAAATTGCAGACCAAAAGTTCAAACCAACCAAAGACGCGCTGAGTGAGAGAGATAAATTATACCTTTTATAACTATAACAGCTCAAAGTTACACACAGTCTTTTTAGAAGTTGGCTAAATCAAAGAGACATGCCGCTGCAAGTTAATGCAGGCTTCTCACTGAAACGGGTCATTAAAATTCAACAAAAGCTCAAAGCTCGAAAGTCATTATCTTTTAAAACGCTTCTACAGTCGCTTTTCTTTTATCTTTTATCCGATGGTATCCGATCACGCTACCTACTGTTGTTTCTAACAGATGCAAAAGGTTATTGAAGGCCTTATTGAAGTAGTTTTACTAGTACCTTATTTCTTAAATGCATAAGTATTTTAAATAGAAAATTGATGTCTGGGGGCTCTGTGAGCTGTAGACTTCGTGAGTCACTCTGACCCCTTGAAGTTTATAGGATAAAAGACCTTGCGAGTCACCCTGACCCAAAGACAAAAAAAAGACGTGTGGCACTCGGGGACTGCCGCGGTAAAGCTATTGCATTAAGGTGGTTCCGTTCGGTCGTTGAATTTTTACAAGGAAGGACGGCAACGTCGCAAACGGACGACGGAGACGAAGCGGCAACCTACATGGTAGGCGGAGTGGAGAGCGTGAGGGTTTTTCGTTACATAATTTCTGGATTCGGTCCCCGCGCTCAAGGCCCGCGATAGAAGCTATGCAATAGCTTAAAAGTTGCCTATGATCTACATCAGCTATACTATCTCTCGAGATATAAACTCTCTAGCCCTCTAGCTAAATCTAACTAAGATTCGTGAACGGGCGCTGCCGAGAGGGACTGGTCAGCTCGTCTTCGCTTTTTGACTACTTAGTATTTTCCACTTGTGTCTTTTTTTGAGCAAGTCTCCGACGATTTTATGAAAGGCAAATTATAATAGTGAATGAATGATGGTTGCACTTTATTCAAATTTTTACTTTTAAAATACTACAATTACCTATATTTTATTGGTTACATTTTGTCACGTGTTTTTACATAATAAGAAAAATATTTTTAAAAGATAAGGAACATCGGCTTTTTCCCTAACAGGTGGGCACTGTTTGTTTTTTGTGTGTGTAAGTGCCCAACACTGGTGTCAGATTTTTCAGGCTGCCTAGAGTATGGCAGTCGTCAACCTATGTAAGATGCACATAGGTTGACGACTGCCATATAATGACGACAGTCGGGACCAACTCGAGGAATATTTATGCCACTTGTGGTCACCCATCCAAGTGCGGACCACGCCCGGCGTCGCTTTACTTGCGAAAGTGCTAGCAATGCGCACTCCCGCCGGGCTACCTAGCTCCTAGGTAGACATTAAAAGCCACTTTTTAAGCTATAGCTGGCATGAAGATTCAATATATAACACATTATTCTGAGCACAATATCTACACGAAACTTTATTGTACCAACCGTTACATTTATATGCACATGAACACAACTTATGAGGCGTGCACTTTTGGATTTTCCAAATTTATTGTAGTAGTTACTACCTTATTTCTATTCTGTGGTATTATGCTCGTTTAGGTATACTTAGGTATCTATCCTACTAATATTATTAATGCGAAAGTGAGTTTGTATATTTGTTTATTTGTTACCTCTTCACGCTTCAACTACTGAACTGATTTGGATGAAATTTGGTATGGATATAGTTTGAGATTAGAGGACGGACATAGGGTACTATTTATCCCGAAATTTCCACGGGGAGCGAAGCCCGCGGGCACAGCTAGTTATACATATTTTTCCACTACAGTGCAACGACCTTCCATTCTTTGGGTGACATTTATTTCTCATTCCAATGGATCTTTGCCACAATAGTTAAAACTTGTTTATTGATCTCTATTATGAGAACATTAACTTTGTTATTTGATGTTGGAGCTAGTAATAATATTCTTTGAAGTTTGTTTTAGTTTTTAGGGCGGGTCGATAGCCTCTATAAAAAGCTTTAGTGTATAAGAAAATAGTATATTTTGGATCGCATTCTGATCTTGTAAGTACAATACATACATACATACTATCACGTCTTTATCCCTAATGGGGCAGACAGAGCATTTTGGGTCTTGCGGTTCTATGCAGAGCCCAGGGCCGCAAGACCCAAAAGCCACTTTTAGCGTTTTGGTGGGCGAGAAGATGGAAAAGCAATCAATACAGTGATGGGTTGCTAGCCGCATCGCCTGTTAACATGATTCGCATTTTTGCCCATTCCCTCGATCGGCTTTTACGATCTGCGCAGGAAGAGAAGCAGCTGGTAAATTCTAAGTTTTTTTTTATTTCTCCCAGACCAGCATGGGAGAATAAGTAAGTACAATATTAATATAAAAGACGCAAGGCACGAGTATATAGCTATTTTTTCTGTATTATAAGTATGAGGTCTTTAAGTCTTTAGGCCGTGTAGTTTCCGGCAGAGTAAATTATGACCACTACAATTCCGCCTTTGTGCCTTTATTGTTTCTTGTTGTTTTTGTAATATTTATGTTTATTATGGTGCAATCATAAACTTAATTTCTATTGTATTGTACAAGTCTTCCCGTGGATGTCGTAGAAGGCGACTTAGGTAATACAAGCTGAACAAAGCTTATTAGCTTATAAACATAATGAGACCTCTCCAACCCGTCTGGCCAGCAGCGTGGAGGGTGTAGGTGAAATCCTCTGCTCTGACCAAGTATGAGTCTGGTAGTAAAAAGAGAGTCGTGCTCCTGGAGTGGAGACTAAAAATGAGGTCTTTGTACAATAATTATTTTTTGGAGCAAGTATATTTGCTAGTCTAGTCTCCCATGCTGGTCTGGGAGAAATGAAAAAACTTAGAATGTACCAGCTGCTTCTCTTCCCGTGCAGATCGTAAAATCCGATCGAGGGAATGAGCAAAAATGCGAATCATGTTAACAGGCGATGCGGCTAGCAACCCATCACTGTATTGATTGCTTTTCCATCTTCTCGCCCACCATGACGCTAAAAGTGGCTTTTGGGTCTTGCGGCCCTGGGCTCTGCATAGAGCCGCAAGACCCAAAATGCTCTGTCTGCCCCATTAGGGATAAAGACGTGATAGTATGTATGTATGTATGTATATTTGCTAGGCAAATTATCACACTGTCAAGATTTACCTAGTCATGAGTAGCGGAACTGCCAATATGACTTGCTATCCGAAAGCGCCACCTATTATTTGTAAGAGAAAGCAGTGACTTTAAAGCGTTAACCCCCAATAACTATTAAATGGTTGAACCGACTCTTATCAAACTTAGCTAAGAACCAAGAAAACTTGCTTTTACGTAAAAACTGCATCGAAATCAGTCCAGCCGTTCTAGCGCTACGATGCTACAGACAGAAAAACTTTATTCGATAAAAAACCCTTAACACTAAAATGTATGTAGGTACCTAAATATCTCAATACAAATCCATCTAAAAACAAATCCTTTCTTAGCTCTTAGTAAAAAAAATACTAAATACACATGCTCGTACAAGCTAAAGCCCGTCAGGGAAAAGTTCATTTCATTCTGAACCGCCTGGGGTGTTCAAATAGTTCTGTTTATATAACTACCTTGGAGCAATATTTATGTTTCATTTTGTATGTACTTATTTGATAAAGGCTATTTTTATGTTTTTCGTTGCTACTTAATAGTGAATGCCATAGAGAAATCATTTAAGGCATTTCGCACGAACTAATATGGAAGGGAGATACGCGTAATAAATCGTACCACGTAAAATAACAGTCAAATAACAAAAAAAATTTACGTTCCCATACAATTTGCCCGGGCGGCTGTTCATTTTTGTATGGGAATGTCGATTTTTTAAAAGTATTTAAATGTTATTTTAATTTAACTATACTATAGTGATCTATACTATCGAAAAAATAAAATGAAACAATAATGAAAGGAAAAATAGAAGGAAAAAGAGGAGTAGGAAAACCCAGAATAAATTTTATCGACCAAATGAAAGAAAAATTAAACGTGAAAACATATAAGGAGGTTAAGAACTTAGCGGAAGAAAGAGAGACATGGAAAGCACTCCACCGGCAAGAGCCCAGCTCTTAAATATACGAAGAAGAAGAAGAATAGTGATCTAGTTAAAGCCCGTGGTTTGATTTATTACGGCTATTTTAAACTTAAAAACTTTAATGATTAGGCCTATGTAAGCACTTATCAAGACAAATGCAATAAGCCCAAACTCGATGGGGTTGTGACGACTGCGTCGTTATCTTACAGGGGTCAGATCGGCTTGTCTTTTTTTAGTCGGATAGGTCTTCAAAGGGTATATAAATTCGTTGCTTTATGGAAAACTATAACTTACGTAGGTAAGTTATAGTTACTATATTAGTTATACTATAGTAGTTATAGCAACTGTTAGCATGACAATCAAAAAACTAGTACGAAACTTCAGTCGAAAACAAATCTTTGACGCCATGAAATATTTATACGTACAAACTCGAAGGCAAACAACCACCTAAACAGGAGCACAAGTTTACTACATAATTGCCAAAAGTTGTGTGAGTAATAAGTTCTTTGAAAAAAAGTGGTGAGGCCTAAGTACATGTCAAGACAAATGTAATAAGCCCAAACTCGACAGGACACAACCCTGTCGAGTTTGAGTGTTGGAGTTGGGGAAGGTGGCCATAGTAATTCTACTAAGGCCACCTTTCAGCTCATCACATCAGCTCGACGTCATCATTATATTGCATTGTCACGTGATATACGTATGCGGGAAAAATTTAAAGCGAGAACGTGAAGCTTTTCTACGCACATTTGTGAAAGACGGCCACTTTTCGCTAATGTGCGAAAAAAGCTTTACGTTCTCACTTTAAACTATAAACCGAACGACCGATGGCCGAGGGGGCAAAAACGTTCTTGAATGGCGACCACGTACAGGCAAGCGAAGCGTAGAACACCAAGGTCCATGCCGCTCTAGATCGGTCATTTTGGAAATCTTCGGAAAGAGCCTATGTCCAGCAGTGGGCGTTATGCGGCTGAAATGAGATGATGAGGGTCGTCTAGGGCTTTATTATGTCAATTTTTTTAATGATATGTCTCCGTTTCCTTAGAAATAATTTATTTCAAATGGAGCAGTAGACCCCTAGAAATTCAAGTATCCCTTTTATTAAGGCGCATCCTAAATCTTCTTCTTCTTATCGTGTGTGTTAGTGACTAACACTAGTGTCAGAGTTTTTAAACCGCCTTAAATGCCTCTGACATGGTTTTAGGTAACGACCAATGTCAAAGACAGTGACTGGGACCGACGGCTTAACGTACACTCCGAAGCACGGATCATCTTACTTATCAGACAGTCAGGTGATCAGCCTACAATGTCCTAACCAAACTAGGACAACAACACAAAGTCGTTGCCCCCGCCGGGAATCGAACGCGCGACCTCCGGGTATGAGAAACACTCTAACCACTACACCACGGTGGCAGTTAAATAAGTTAGATAAACTTTACACCAACCCAATAATATGAAGTGATTCATATGCCCCACTAGCACTTTTCATGCAAAGTCGCCATGCTATCATTTTAAACAATCTCTCATTAGCTCACGTGACTCACTTATGTTAAATTCAGACTGTGGCAATTGCTTTTTACGCTTAGCCGACTCAGGCCTCCGGCTTGTTTGTCGACTGGATTAATTTTATCGTATTTACCAGCTCGTAAATGGCCTACGCAGGTATTATTTTTTTTTTCTTTTCCCTCAGGCTAATTTATGGTATTCTTGTAATTTATGACGTTGCTCTTATCGGTGGCGTTTAGCCGGGATTTTTTTCTCTTGTCATTTTTGGTACGAAGCATGAAATAGGAGGATTATCCTTTTGAAAATTGTGAACTTAAATTTTCCTTTTGTGTCATCAGCGAAGTCTCACTTTGTCTTTTCTGACTTCTAAAAACGGAGGAGGTTATCAATTCGTCGCAAAATTTTGAAAAGTTATACAATGCCGCTTTCGCACACGAGGTAAGTAAGCGTCGCATCGCGGGCCACGAGCTTTGAGCGTCTTAGATCGTTACAGTAAACCACTAGATATTTTTTGAAGTGAACACTTCTTTAGGTGCATTGGACATTTTTCTGAGATGGAAAAATCCATTGAAATCACGACACTGTTACCGAAACCGACACCAAGTTTTCACTTCTGTCGGCACTCTAAGTGCCACAGTTGTTTTTTTTTTTTGTCTTTCAAAAAGCGCTTATGTAATACAATCGCGGGCGGGAAGCGTCACTGAGAACTAGTCTTAGTTGTATAAAAAACGTTAAATTTCAACCCACACTATACTCCATTTGGTTAGGTATTTAAATAAATGTAAACAATCTTGACATGTCTTTTTATTGGAATATAAACTTTATAAATCAATAATTTTGCTAATTACAAAGTAATATGTTATTAATTATAAATTACATAATTACTTGGTGATTTGCAAAGAAATTGATTTATAAAGTGTATATTTCAATAAAAAGACATGTCAAGATTGTTTACATTTATTTAAATACCTAACCAAATGAAGTTTAGGTCGGAGCGGGCCTAGCATGGCACTGACCTGACTATCGCTGATTAGATTTTTATCAAATTAACATTTTACCCTTGTTTATCTCACGTTTATTACCTTTTGACCCCCAATTTACGAAGGCTGCCAGATGTCCCATAAAACGTTCCGATATAAATTACCAAAACGACCCCGTATATCTTGCGAGTACATTAATTCGAGATTAAGTTGTTTCCTGCACTTGATGTTAAATTTATTTGAGTTGTAATGAGGTAAGAAATTGAGGAATACATAGAATTAAAGAATCTATTTATTGTTTATTTAGGATAGTTGTAGATAGGAAGTAGGCTTTTGCAGTTACTTCTTCTTTCTTATCATTTCGCATGTATTTATAAGGTGTCAGTGCTAAATGTCATTTATTTCTAATTTTATGTATTGCCAGTTCATACCCTTATCTCCTCCCAGGATTTTTATATTATTTCCAACGAATAAATAAATTAACTTTTCTCATTGTTGCTCCTATTTAGGGTAATTAGTAGGGTGGTTTCCCTATTTACTTTCCGTACCGCAGTGCTTGGGTTTGGCAGAAACCCTTCCAGTTCCCACATCTTCGGCCTTCTGCCAATACTGTCACCACTGCTGCCTAGTGACAGAGGAATGCTTATTTACTATGACGCAGAGTCGTCATAGAACCTATATGGCATTTTTAGGTAAGACCGCCCTACTGGACTTCCCACCACGTTCTGCTAACCCTGCCGCTGATTGATTATATAAATAAATGAATATAAAGGGACAAATTACACTAATTGAGCTAGCCCCAAAGTAAGTTCTATTTTGAGTTACAGAAAACAAATAAATCATTTATTTATCTATCTAACCCTCCGTGCCTGGGTCCGACTCACTCTTGGCCTTTACTATATTTTTTTACAAGTCTTGGCCGGTTATTTAAAAGTCAGTGGCCAACAAAAAATAACAAAAAACGCTTTCACATTTATTTTAATGCTAAAGACACTAGTATCATAATATTTTGGCCTCAGATATTAATAACTTAGTACAGTCACCCCAAAAATTGCATTCTTCCAGCCACATTGGACAAAAGAAGTCTAGACTGGGCGGCGGCTGCACGGCGAATACATTCTTTTGTGCTAACTATGAAAAGAAATAGCTTTCGCACGGAAACGTTGAAAGTTACAAGAGATTGAAATTATTTTATGGAGAGCTGCCTGCTTTTTAACCGACTTCAAAAAAGGAGGAGGTTATCGATTCGATTGTATGATTTTAAAATTTTTTTTTTGGAACGTCGTTCCTTATCGCGCATTGCGAAAGGAGGCTAGACGGAAAAAAATAGACCAAAAGTTGTAACGACACTTTCTATTCATAGTATAAAATGAAGTCCCTCGCCGCGTATGTCTGTCTGTACGTACGCTTATAACTAAAAAACTACTGAACAGATTTTGTTGCAGTTTTCACTATTAGACAGATCGTTTATTCCGGATGGTTTATGTATTTCATTTATATTTACCGAAGTTTTCGTCAAAAAATTGATTTCGGACAATGCGTCAGGCACTTTCAGAGCTAACGCTGGCTAAGATTTAAAAGTTACATAAAAACAAGGTATGAGAAAGTTGTAGGTCTTTATAAGGTCTACAAAAAAGTTCACTATAGCATATGTCTATCTCCTAAGGTTAGGTCACAATAACCATTTTTATGTTTATATTACGCGTACAAATTTTAAATAATATTTTCACCGACAGGATATTAATCCTTATCCTTTCAAATAGTTTAGTTACCTTGGTTTTTTAAAGTAGATTAACATAGTCCTTTACAGCATGGTAATCAAATGTATAGTTTAGAGGATATCACGAAATCAAAATTAAACGAAATCATTTATCGGAACGTGATGATTAAGGCAATAGATATAATACGACTTTAGGTCATCAATCCAAAAATTGAATTTCCACGCTTAGCGTTGGCCATTCTGAATCATCAAGCTCCTCAGATGTAGATATTCCTACTAAGTACCTTACCTAACTATAGTTATCTTATACCTTTAAACGAGCAATTCTTGTATATTTATTTATATGTATATAAATTTCTGTGATCTCGAAAACGGCTCTAACGATTTCGCTGAAAATTGGTATATGGGGATTTTCGGGGGTAAACAATCGATCTAGATTAGTCCTATGTTTGGGAAAACGCGGGTTTTCGAGTTTTCATGCGTTTTTCTTTCCACGCAGAACATGGTCGCTAATTTCGTCGCGCCGGCCGCTATCATTTCAGCTCAGCGGTTAAGGATGCGGACCGCTAGAAAGAGTGTTACGGGTTGGAATCCCACTCGGTGAGTTACTTTTGTTTTTTCTTTATGTTCAAGTTTATATATAAATTTGGAACGTAGTTCCTTATCGCGCGTTGCGAAAGGGGGCTAGAAGAAAAAAAATCAAGACCAAAAGTTATAACGACACTTTTTGCTATAGTTGTAAGCCGTGCGGCGTGCGCGTGTTTCTGTCAGACTCTCTGTCTCTCTCTCATAGAAAGCAAGCCAGTTATTTTCGTTTCGTCTTTCTATTTCGCATTGAACAGTGTGGTGTCGCGACGATAATTTTTGTTGAGTTTTTTGTACATAATAAATAATAAAATATTATTATAACTTAAAAAAAATATTACAATTCCTTCACTAATTAATCGAAAGGAACTTCGTTGCATCCGGGTGTCCCTTGACACCTCTCAAGTTCTTTTTTGTATGTATGTGACGCGATATCTTTAGCAACGGTGAACCGATTTTGATGATTCTTTTTCTTTTATTTGAAAGCCCTTACTTCCAAATTGGTCCTATATTAATTTGGTGAAGACATGATGAAGAACTTTGGACATATGGAAGAAACTCCTGAAAGAAATTGAAGTCGGTTGTTTTTTTTTGGTAAAAATTTAATTATATATCAAAGAAATAGCATTTTATCTTTAATTGCAGGTATTTTATTTTCACTTAGTAATGGTTCTGGCTAAGTATGTCTGTGGTAGTACAAAGAAGGTCGTGCTCCTGCAGTGGAGACAAAAAGACCTGATGATGACTACACTTATCTCAAAATAGATTTTTGACAAGCTTTTACTTGTATGGCTTGATAATAAGTTTATCACGAATAATTACTTATGTGTCTGAACGTTGAATATATTTCCAAAAAAATATTTGGGGCGATGAAGACATAGTAACAGAGTAAAAATAAAAATAAATGTCTGTCTGTTTATCTGTTTGTAGTACACGCTAAACTCCAGAAATATTGGTCGGATTCAAATAAAACTTTTTGTTATACAGCCGTTAAATCTGGGCTGCTTATAGAGTATAATTGATTTTGGAAAATGGAACACCTAATGCAGAACCATAATGGTCCAGTATATAAAAATGAAGCTTTAGCTAAAGTTTTTCAGCCCGATGAGCATTTTTCGGAGTCATAAGGTCCACGCGAACAAAGTCGCGGGCTTCGGCTAGTATCTAAATAAAAAACATAAAATATCGATCGGGGTAGAACCTAGAACCTCCGAGTAGCAGACTAGCGCACACAATACACCATGAAGGTCAAGAGTTTAGTTCAAAATACTCATTTTGAGGTTAACCGACTACATTAAATAAACTTGAATCACCCAAGTGATCTTATGCCTTAATTTTTCTTTTTTCTTTAAGATGCGAACATCTCAAATTTTCTATGTAATTTTAATTAATGAAAACACTTAGAATTTCCAATTAACACCGAATACATAACAAGCTCTAGACTTCAAAGTCTCGGGAAAAAGTTAAGAGTCCCCCGACCCTAGATCAAAATACAACTTTCCATACAAACGTAGTCTACGTTTTATTTCAAAACGACATGTCCGATTTGGGCAATTTTTTGTAATTTCAAAGATATTGCAATTATCTAGGTTTATAACTGGTTTCCGACATTAAAAATATGAACTTGAAATAGAATATAGTGTTTTATATCATTTCTGACCATTAGTATGGGAAACTTCTAAATTGTTATATTTTCTTTCCAGTTCATAATTTTAGTATAGGAACCCAGTTATAACCCTAGATAATTGCAATTTCTTTACAATTACCAATTTTTACCGGAATCTGACATGTGGTTTCAAAATTAAACGTAGACTACGTTTGTATGGAGGAGTCTAGGGTCGGGGGACTCTTAAGGCGAAATGGTAGCCGAAGTGGCGCCCTCATTTGAAATGAGTGCATGTAAGCAAATAATAAAGAATAAAGAAATAAATCATTTAAAAGTAAATATGGTGATAATTAAAAATTCGATTGCCAATAATCTGTAGAAAGACCTTTAAATTATTTTATAAATAACCTTTCAAAATATTACTTATAATCCATCGTGTTTTAAAACGAGTTTTAAAACTAGATAGACTGACGCAATTACTCTCAAATGTTATTCAAATGTATATTTTCAAAATAGTTTTACTACATACGTAGTAGTAACTAGTTTATAAATTATTTGTTTGATTTATTTTAGTACAGTAACTTTTAAACTAAATGTGGAAAGATATTTTATCTTTAAATGATGAAAACGTTAGCAATAATTTTTTTTTAATTTGTTTGACGATAACTCGATTAATTTTGTGGAATCTTTATGAAAGAAAGAAATGTGTAGAATTAAAAGGAATTTTTAAGTGCAAACATGAGCCAAATCGGTCAAGGGGTTCGCGAGTTCACAGTTTGGGACGAAATAATAGTTATAAACACATTTAATCACATTTTTAACTGACGTCGAAAAAGGAGGAGTTATCAATTCGTCGAAATCTTTTGTTTTTTATGTATGTTCACCCTTTACTACCTTTCCGCTGTCACTGGGGGGAATTCCACCCGGCTTCCATTGTCTTACTATTGTGTCTGGGTTTTGTCGCATCTTAAAGAGAGATCTTAAATCTTATTTTTGTTTGGAAGGGATACTTGTCTGGTGGTCCCATAGATTTTTTTTCAAAATCAGTTGTATAGTTTGAAGTCGGTTTTAAGTTTTGAAAAAATATGATTTTTGTGTTTTTATGATCTACTTACGTAATATGCTCGTAGTTAATTATTACTGATATTGTGACAGCCAAAATATTGTACTAAATGTAATACCTAGGGATTTAACCATTTTGTTACAGAACCCTAAAAAACCAACAATTGTCGGGAGAGACAAGAAAGTCGTTATAAGTTTAAAGGTGAAAGTCGGTGAGATAGTTGCATGAAAGTTTATAATTTGAGACTTTAAGATGAACTTTGAATAAGCTATGCGTTTCTTTTTTCTTGAATACTTTTTGTGCATAAAGATAACTTTTTCTTTTTTTTTCTTTGTTTAACTATAAAATAAGTTACTTAAGTACTGTCTCCGTGGTGTAGTGGTTAGAGCGTTCGGCTCATACCCGGAGGTCGCGGGTTCGATTCCCGGCGGGGGCAACGACTTTGTGTTATTGTCCTAGTTTGGTTAGGCCATTGCAGGCTGATCACCGGATTGTCTGATAAGTAAGATGATCCGTGCTTCGGAGGGCACGTTAAGCCGTCGGTCCCGGTCACTGTCTTTGACATTGGTCGTTACCTAAAACCATATAGGGGCCTTTAAGGCGGTTTAAAAACTCTGACACACTTTTGTTAGTCACTAACACACACGATAAGAAGAAGACTTAAGTACTTACTAAACTGTTTAATGTCACCTACCATTTTTAAACGATTTCTAAAAAAGGAGATTACAAATTCGTCGCCATCTTTAACTTTTTTTTAAATGTATGTACATCGATTATTCTAAGATGTCCGGGCATCTGTCTCGCTTTGGAAAATTCTTTTTTTGAAAGGTTATTGCGTGGTGGTTCCATAGAAATTTTATCAGAATCGGTAGTGTAGTTTGGGGTTGAAGTCTGTTTTTATTTTTAATAAATTATGAGAAAAGACTGCCTGCGTAGCATGTACCTATATAATGTAAAATGCAATAAACAAATTGAAAAAGAATTTCATCGAGCCTTCCAAGAGCTTGGTAGCTCAGTGGGTGTAAGCAATTCTAACGCTTTCGCAAGTTAAGCGACATATAGCATGGTCCGCACTTGGATGGGTGGCAAGTGGCATAGTAATTTCTCGAGCACATCCATGCTTTAGGCAGCTTGAAAAATCTGACACCAGTGTTGGCCACTCACATGAAAAACAAAATAAACTTAACTAACGCGAAATTACATAACTAAATATTATATAACTAGTCATCGTTTCCAATAGAGAAGCGCGGGCGGCGACACGAGAGGCTACGTTCAGTGCGTTGATGACAGCGAAACAGTCAAGTGGCCGGTCCTCGTAACACTCGCCCTGATCGTCTAAACCGACCGAAACTAGTCGGGCTTTTCCGACTACACAACGTCAGTAAAACCGTGTTTAAAATATTTCAAACTCACGTGCATAGGAGAACGGTAGACCATCAGACCAGCGGAACTCCCCTTCATGCACTGCGTCAGTAGCACCGATCCAGTATACGTCGTCCACTCCAGCACCAGGCCTGGAAACGATAGTAGGATTATTTCTTTATCCCATAAGTGGTAGACAGTCCCAAGGGTCGTGAAACACAAATTATAGGCCTAAACAGATTTTTCGACGACCCTTCTGAAGTATCTGGCAAAAACGATATTAATCGCGGTAAGTCCCGTAATACTAACTAGCTGGGTGACCCAGCGAGGTTCTATTGAAATGAAACCAAGCTAGATCAATTTTTCAGCCTTGGCACTCTCTAAATACTGAGATTCTTGAAAATCATTCTAGCCGTTTCTGAGATCTTAAAAGAATACATACAAAGATTGCTCCTTATTATAGGATGTTACTGTGACCGAAAACTCTAAAATCATATATCGATAAGAAGAATTTAACACTTACGCAAGCAGCAGTAGCTGGTCCACGATTTGCTGCTGCCTTTCATTCAGTATGCTTGCGAGATGTCCTCCCAGCCTCACGCACTCCGTCTCCGCTTGTCTCCACGCCTTCTTGGCTTCTCTCACCACTGATATGCAAAAGTCCCCCGACAACACCCACCCATAGTCACAATGCCCCACAATTTCCTCCACAGCTTTGTCCATCCACCACACTTTCAACCACATCGCAGAAGAATTTTTCTTCGCCAAAACACTTATATTTAATCTGACAGAATTCCCTTCAGAAACTATCTGGACACTCCTCAAAGGGTCCCCAGGCTGCGAACAGTGATTCCACCTAGAAGTCCCATCTTCCAAAGTCAACTCCATTCCTCTACATAACGCTAAAGCATCCTCATGAATAATATTAGATACATCGTTCTCTCTAGTCGTCATTGGTCCAGTTCCCATTTGCAGTCTCAAAGCGACTCTGTTTCCATAAGGCAAGTGGATTTTATAAGAGCATAGCAGTTTCACAGCTGGTCCGACTTCGAACGAGCCGTTTCTTCCCGTTATCAAGACGTCATGGCAGTGGTCTACCAAACGGTAAGTCGCGGCGAACGTGGGTCGACCGTGTAGTTCTACTGCGGGGTTTTTCGCGTGGGATGTGTATAAAAATCTTCGGTTTTGAAATGGGATTTGCTCGAGTTTCCCGCATAGGGTTTGGGTGTTGGGTGCGAAGCGGATGAAGCCCGTGGAGCAGGGGACGTTGAGTTTGTGGAGTTCGATGAGTAAGGCGTTTTTTGGTGGTGGAGGGGGGACGAGCAGGCGGCAGCCGTGCGCGTGGGGTAAGTGTCCCGAGTGGACGCGGCCTGCGCGCGCGGCACGTAGTTGTATCGCACATTCTGGAACAAAAATATTTTCAAAACTGAAAATCAATATCACCCCCACATTGCACAAGCGATTTTGATAAAATTTCTATTGGTCCACCTGACAATAATGCCCTTTCAAACAAAAAAAGATTAAAATTAAAGATTATATCAAAAAGGGTACATAAAAATGAAATTAAAGGTTCTGACAAATTGATAACTTCCTCTATACTTCCTATTATATATCTATATTTATGTTTGTTAACTCGTAGGATGACATGTTATAATTTATCAACATATTACAAGTATTTAATTTTGCGTTGAGAAGCGCTGGTATCGGTGGCTTTTCTTTTAAAAATAATAATAACATACACTACACGTAACGTAAGTTATACTTATTTACATGTAAAAGTGCATGTTAAGGTCTTTAGTTGTAAACTTTAGTTTTAAGACACTAATTTTATGATAAATTTATTTTGTTAAAAGCAGAGAATTTAAAACGAAAACCGCTTGTTTTGGTGCAAATGCCTAAACAACGTATCACACGCCTACTTAAGTCAAATAAATTCCACAATCGCTTAACAACCACACAACAACGTAGTAGGTATATTGTTTCAATGTTGTAACAAATTATCTCGGTGGGGTGGTCTTACGAGAATTATGTTTCGTCACGTTGCTCTAAAATTTAATGTGTTTCTGGAAAGGTGAAGGCAACGCAACAATGAGAAATGGATAAAAACAATGATGAAAATTATTGGAAAGATACGCTGCACGCATTGTTAACTGAGGGCTCTAACAGGTGAGCGACAATCCGACAGTATGCTCGCGTCACGCCATATTATGTGTCGCGCGATGGTCATCGACCTACACCGCCAGATATACCTACTATCGCTCGTCTGTAAGAGTCCTGACACACTTCAGCTATAATTTTTCAAAACTAAAAACCGACTTCACCGCCGAACTACACAAACGATTTTGATAAAAATTGTATGGGACCACCTTGCGAACATTATGTACGTGCGTCAGAATATACACTCATTTAAGAGAAATTGTGATATTCATAGTATTAACACGAGAAATAAAAATAAATTAGCCATCACAGCTTTGCGGTTAGAGAAAACAAAAAAATCTTTTGTGGGTCTCGGCTTGCGCCTCTATAATAAAATTCCAGATGATATAGTAGCATTACCATTATCTAAGTTTAAGACAGCCGTTAAAAATCATTTATTACAAAATGCGTATTATCATGTAAATGACTACTTATCATCATCTGAGAAAAATTCTTGGAAATAGTTGTCTGCAAATTGTAATTGTATAATTTAAATGTATAGCTTAAGTGTAAATCTGTATTGTAATTGTAACATAGCCCATCAGGCTGGGTAGGGACCAATACTGAACTGGGTTTCTTTCGGCGTAATCTTCCCAGCAGTGGTCGTTCCGAAACGCTAGTAGTTTTTAGCTTCTGCACTAAAAAAAAATATTTAAAAAAATGACCTTCAATAAGAGATAAATTTATCCTACATTGAATAAAATTTTTTGACTTTGACTTTGACTTTGCAAGTATACACTTTCAAACAAAAAAAACCATATCTGTGAATTACAAAAAGATCGCGACGAATTGATAACCGCGGGAGGTTTTTTTGGAAGTCTGTTAAAAAGAGGTCCTCGGCCAGTCTTTTGAAACAACTTTAAGAGTCCCCCGACCCTAGACTTCTCCATACAAACGTAGTCTACGTTTAATTTTGAAACCACATGTCAGATTCCGGTAAAAATTGGTAATTGTAAAGAAATTGCAATTATCTAGGGTTATAACTGGGTTCCTATACTAAAATTATGAACTGGAAAGAAAATATAACGATTTAGAAGTTTCCCATACTAATGGTCAAAAATGATATAAAACACTATATTCTATTTCAAGTTCATATTTTTACTGTAGGAAACTAGTTATAAACCTAGATAATTGCAATATCTTTGAAATTACAAAATTTTGCCCAAATCGGACATGTCGTTTTGAAATAAAACGTAGACTACGTTTGTATGGAAAGTTGTATTTTGGTCTAGGGTCGAGGGACCCTTAATGCCAATTTTGCATGTATCTCTTATCTAGAGCTAACACTGATGTCAGATTATTATCCGACGTACCGTTCAGTTGACTGTCCATGGGTCAAATGTTCTTTAGGTGAAAAGTGAATGGTCATAACATTCTGTTGGCCAAACACTCACTGACGTAAAGTTACATGGCGAAACATTCGTGGGTGAAAAGTGCTGTGGAGGAAAAGTTAATGGGTTAAAGATAATGTTGACCAACCATTCATGGACCAATCGAATGTTGGTAAACCGTTTCAGTATCAATTTTTCGAGCTACTTATTATCTCTTTTTAAATGTACTTATAAGCTGAAATTTGTGTTAAGCCGGGTCGCAAACTTCAAGTTTTTAGCTCCTAAAGTTTTGAAAGTTTAATTATTACGCACTATAACGTTTGTATCGTAGGCAGCAGAAGCGTTTTTTTTTATACTGAAATGTCAAAATTGTTTCTAGTTTTTAAATTTAGCAACGTTGCGTATCTTCTCTTAAATTACATCCATGGCCAGAATTCCCGCGGTGCCATAAACTAAAACAACAGCCATATTTCTGTGGCCATTAACGTGCTATAACGTCTTTTAGACGCTGAAAATTTAAACATCAATAATTCATCATGAATGATAATTCTTCCAAGGTTCTTACCACATCTCACATAAACGAACAAAGTCGCGGGCTATAGCTAGTTTTAAAAAAAGTATATATAATAATAATAATACGAGCCATCACGTGTCCCACTGCTGGACAAAGGCCTCCCTCCATCTTTTCCATTCAATTCTCCTCTGAGCTGTTTCTTTCCAATTATCTTTAAATTTATCCAATTCGTCACGCCATCGCATTGGTCTGCCGGGTCTTCTGGTATTAGTAGGAATCCAACAAGTGATGACCTTTGCCTAGAAATAATTTGGCCTGCGGTGTATGTGGCCAGCCCAGTCCCATTTCGATTTCGCGGCCTTCAGAGCTACGTCAGCGATTCCTGTTCGGGAGCGTAGTTCGGTGTTACGGATTTTGTCCATTAGTTTGACACCTAGGATGCTACGCTCCATCGCTCTTTGGCAAACCTTGAGTTCGGACTTTAGTAGTTTAGTCAAAGACCATGTTTGTGCGCCATATGTCAATATAGGAAGGATGCAGATGTCCATCAGTTTTCTTTTCAAGGAAAGAGGAAGGTTTCCCTTAAATGTTGGACCCAAAGACCATCAATATCCTTTCCAGGCGTTTTCGGTTCTTCTTACAACTTCCTCTTTTTGCCGGTCCTGGAAGGATACTAATTGGCCCAGGTAGATGTATTCAGTGACATACTGCAGCACCACTTCGCTATGTATTCTAACAGGGCGCTTAGAGCTGTTGGTCATAACTTTGGTCTTCGACATATTCATCCGTCCAATCTCAAGGCATCGCTTAGATCTTGTAGCATAGACTGTAACTCTGAGGCCGAAAATAAAATAATATATATATAATTAAATTATGTACTTCATTATTGCTATGGCTGGATCATGTTGTGTTTTTAGAGGCATTGTGCATTGCTCGGTTATGGTTTTAGAGTTTCGCGGTCACAATGACTGTTTCGCCATGTGGTTTCCGTCAGAGTAAAATATGGACCACTTAAAGTCTTCCCGTGGTTGTCGTAGAAGGCGACTTAGGAAATACAAGCTAAACAAAGCTTATAAACATCAATAGAACCTCTCTAACTCGTCTGGCCAGTGTGGAAAGTGTAGACCAAATCCTCTGGCTGCTCTGGCCAAGTATGACTTTGGTAGTCCAGAGAGGGTCCTGCTCCTGCAGTGGAGACTAAAAGACCTGATGATGATGAATGAGTGTTATAGAATTATGGGTCCTACCGCTATTAATATCGTTTTTTGCGATTAATCGCGGTAAGCCCCTTCTTATAACAAGCATTGATCAGGTTTATTTGTAGTTAGGTAACCGGCAGATTTTTATGAAAGATAAAATTATTGTTGATCGAACCAGCATGAAGCTTGCACAGAAATGCTTTGGTATGTCTGTCCGGCTTTTACGCCAAAACGGTTGAACGGATTGGATTTAAATTTGGCATGCAGGTAGATGCCGTTTTTACATGTCGGGATTTTTCTAATTTGCCTAGCAAATAAACTTGTTTAAAACTAGTACCTACTAAAGTTTTAGAATATCCCTATGAATATGTCGCAGTTGGATTGTATAATCCGCTGTTATTCAAAAACTCTAGCTGTTTGGCATTACAGCTCGGTTTTGTAATACAGCTGAAAATTGTTCAGCTAGATCGTGCAATGTGTTACGTTTGACAAACTAGCTAACGTAAGATTGTAGATCGATCAGTTCGGAATTCTGCCACTTGTGGCTTGTGAAGTGTCAGTGTCATAACAACAAATATGGCCTCCCATAAAGTAAATTCTTCGCCGCGTTCCGGGACTAAGCTGTTTTTATGGAGAGACATCGGGGACATCGTTTATGATTTCGGACTGCAAAAGATTGAAAAAAAATAACGAAGACCTTTAGCTTGGTTCCTATATTGTTATTTCGTCGCCCGCCTTCCGGCGAGATGGAAAATTCACGTGAATCAATTGGCCGTAAGAAATCGATCCGCCATTGAGTTGTCGGGTTTACACAAAATTTCAATATCCAATTGCATCGAGCTGATTATTTAGATTATTATAATTTTTCATTGGTGTTTTATGATGTTGGAGATTGAATTATTTAGTAAGGAATAAATTTAATCTAATTTTCTAAATGTGAGTTATTTCTAGATGATGAAATGCCACTTCTATCTAAATTAAAAATAATTTCTCAATTCAATGCACTCGCTCCTAATATCAAAATTATTGATAAATCTACTCTTCATCTCCTAGGATCCCCAATTTTCGATGAGTCTTTTCCAAATTTTATCGACTCAAAAATTCGAAATTTCGAATTGGCTGTCAAACGACTTTCGAATTTACATTCTCATTTTGCTTTTACCATACTAAAACACTGCCTTTTTGTTCCCAATTTTACTTACAACCTACGGTGCAGCCATCTGTGGAAATATCCGGACCTACTTTCAAAATTAGACGGCATAATCCAAAATTCATTATCCACTATTCTGAATACCGATTTAAATCAACAGTCTGTTTGGATTCAAGCCTCCTTGCCAGTCAGGTTAGGAGGACTAGGAATCCGCAAAATTTCCAGTGTCGCTTTGCCTGCCTTTTTGTCTTCCGTCCATAGTGTTCAAATACTTTTTAGCAAAATAATAAAAAATTGTACTTTGGAAATATCCTATGCGTCGGAGGCCAAAACCGCTTGGTCAGAGGCATCCCAAAATTCAAAATTTCCCGAACACCCTTCCTCGCAGAGACAGTGGGACGAGCCGCTTTGCAGACTTGTACAGAGTAATCTCTTACAATCTTCTGACAACAACTCTGTAGAGCGCGCTCGTCTCATTGCAACTGCTGAGTGGGAGTCTGGCTTGTGGTTGCAGGTTCTGCCTTCCTGGAACATTGGGACTTTCCTGGATGACCACACCTTTCGTTTGGCGACATGCTTACGTTTAGGAGCAAAGACAAACGTTCCACATCTTTGCCCTTGCGGTAACACTGTCGACCAGTTCGGTCACCACGGACTCTCGTGCACGAAGAGCGCCGGCCGAATGGCACGTCATGCTAATTTAAATAATATAGTACACCGCGCTCTTGTCACCATCGGGTTGCCAGCAATTTTAGAACCAAATGGTTTGGCCCGCGATGATGGCAAGAGACCGGATGGTATGACGCTTGTGCCGTGGAGGTTGGGAAAGCCGTTGGTGTGGGACGCTACGTGTGTCGACACTCTGGCGGCCTCCCATCTTCACGGCACAAGCTCTAAGGCTGGCGCAGCTGCAGCCGCTGCGGAAACCCTAAAACGGCGCAAATATGAATGCTTAGGGAATGGCTTCATATTTGAGCCGTTTGGGGTTGAGACTTTAGGTCCGTGGGGACCATCAACTCACAAACTTTTTAAATTTTTTAACAAAAAATTAGTCGAGGTGTCGGGTGACCCAAGGGCTGGCAATTATTTCGCCCAACGAATAAGCATTGCCATCCAACGTGGCAATGCTGCCAGCCTTTTGGGCACTCTACCGCAGGGCAATGATCTGGAAGACGTTTTCTATTTGTAAGGTTTTTCTTTTTTATTATTATTATTTGTTTAGTTTAATTTAGAGTATAATTTAGATTTTAATTTAGTTTTTAATTTAGTTGTTAATTAAGAATATAGATTAATAATGACCCTTAAAAAAAAAAAAAAAAAAGTTAAAAATACAGGTTTGTAAAAACTTGAATATTCACAGAAAACCTTCGTAGTTGTTTAGAGTCCAATAAAGTAAGGAATTGAATTGAGGTTTTATTTTCATCCCACGAGTAATATAAAAATAATAAGGAACAAGTATTGTCCCGTCATATATTATTTGGTTTGGTAACAGACTTTTATTTAAGAATGGTAACGCTCAACTAGCTGTTTGGTTAAACGTAATTACGTAACTCATTGACAATCGAGCTGAACAATTTTCAGCTGTTTTACAAAACAGAGCTGTAATGCCAAACACCTAGAGTTTTTTAATAACAACGGATTATACAATTCAACTGCGACAAATATATTACACTCGTATAAGTCACTTTACTCGTGTAAAGCCCTAATGCAGATCACGTCTGCAGTCTATTCCAGAACCAGGCTATTTCTAGAGAGCCAAATCGAATAGCCGGTATCGATCGCATGCCAAAATAGTCTTCTATACGAATGGATACAATGAGATAGATACCTATAGGTAGTGATTATATACCTAGGTAGATATAAAAAAACGAAGTGCAGCGTAGGGTTGTAAAGAGTCGATTTTAATATTCCAATATATCGAGTATTTTTAACTCGACAGACTCGACTTTTAAACAGACCTCTTTTTCCTCGCCAAGCCTTTGAATCAAGAGTCTGTAACGATTTTTTAAAAATATGTTGAAAGTGCCGTCTAGTGGTGAATATTGTTTATTTATTTATTTAGAGCCCGCTAGATCCCATTGTTGGGCAAAGGCCTCCCTCTCGGCTTTCCATTTCTCTCTGTCTTGCGCTTTTGCTTGCCTTAGTAGTGAATAGTCTCCTGTCAATAAGGTACTATACGCCTAATTGATTGATTGATTGATATTTTTAATATTGATTTATTATACTTATTGTTGATTATATTTAAACTCTAATGTATTCCACTACTTTTCAACAGTCAAACTAGATACTTAATTTTTTCTAAACGTCAAAACAAACATTTTCTATGAAACTTGTATGAAATGTACACTAATGACGTCATAGTTTTTCTAGTCAAATAGCGATCTTAATATTAATTTTTCTGCAATAAGAAATCCATAATTAATCACATATGAACATGACAAGTGACATAATTTTGTGACTTTTTCTTCCTAACAGTAGCAAATAATTATTTTTGATCAAAGAAAGTACTCAATTGTATTCTTTGAGGTACTTAAACCCAACGTAGTAGACAGATCCTAGGGATACTAAGTACTCAGCAGGTGCTATCCACCACTAAATGGTGCTCCCTCACTGCTGTTAGAAAATGTTTATCAACGTAAGTAAACATTTGTTAGCAATCACAAATGTTAAAAATGTTTTCATGTTAGTTAACGGTAATAAACATTTTTGAACAAAATTGTTAGCTAACATTTTGTAACAAAATAAAACATTTGTTATATTTTGTTTGTAAACATTTTGCACGGGTGACAGGAGGGTATGCGGAGAGTAGGGGGGCCATTGTCTGTTATAAAATGTTAATAAATATTTTCCATCAGTGTTAGAGCACTTATAACATTTAACAGTTCCTAATAAAATTTAACAATAGTTAACATTTGTTATTCAATTTAGAAAATGTTTGTAAACATTTTTGTGGCAGTGTGGGAGCACCATAATGTTTCTGGATTTAACCGAATATAGAAATTTAAGTTAATATAATATGTATGTAGTAAAGCCAAGGTACCAATGTACCTACCTAAATATTCCTCTAACCAGCTGTCGAACCAACGCAAATTTCGCAGATTATCCTGCTCATATTCCAATACGGACTCTATCATGAAAGTGGAATTATTCAAACATGAAGTGGTACATTTGAATACGACGATCAGATTTATTGGTCTTTCAATAACACTTCCTAGGAAGATAGGATCTTTGCCTAGAAGGTAGAGACTTTTAATAGTTAAAATTGTCTGCGAGACCCGCGGTTTTCCGCTTTTAGCAGCTTCTCAATGTACATCTATCTATTCGCGTGAAAATTATAACCAATTTTCCAGTATAATGATCACTGTTTGAGTTCCGTGCTCAATAGGTAAAACGAGACTATATTACTAAGACTCCTCTGTCCGTTTGTCTGTCTGTACCCAGCTTCATGAACCGTGAACCGCTAAACGAACAAACATTTGGCCGGTTATATTTAATTAGTTTTTCCACTGATCTGACCCATCATTTGGCTTAAAGTAGCATTTGAGTGTTGAGTCCCTGGGCTTTGTTTGTTTAGAGCTGCAAGACTCAAAATGTTCTGTATGTCCCATTAGGGACAAAGACGTTATAGTATGTAAGTATGTATATACGACTTTTAGCCGTGTGGTTTGCGGCAGAGTAGAATAGGGCCACTCCAAGTCTTCCCGTGGATGTCGTAGAAGGCGACGTAGGTAATACAAGCGAAACAAAGCTTATAAACATCAATGAGACCAATACAATTCGTCTGGCTGGCAAGAAGAGTGTAGGCCAAGTCCTCTGGCTGTTCTGGCCAAGTATGGCTCTGGTAATACAGAGAGGGTCGTGCTCCTGCTGTAGAGACAAAAAGACCTGGTGATGGGACATTTTGACACAGTGGACTTTATACGACTAAACGATGATGATATATATACGAGTACTATCACTAACGACCTGCTTACAGCTTTCAGCACACATATGTCTATTTCTCCAAAAGCTAACATTCGACGAAACGGATTGAATATGTATTATGAACATATGACAACTCCATTGGACCACGGAGCACACGCCTAGATCAATAGTCGATAGGACATCTGTTTGATTCCCGTCCAAGTAAATGTATTCAGACTGTTGCAGCCAAAGGAATGCAAAGGGAACTATAAAGCCTATATGCATAAGAGGTTTGCTTTTCAGAATTGCGAGACTTATTGTCCAATAGACTTGGCTGGCGTTGTATCGTATCTGTTAGTTGAAGTCAGGGAAAAGATTCAAACATTTATATTTTATCATAAGAAATACAGATCTTAGGTATATTAATATTCTAATCATAGCAACTCAAATAAGTAGTATTGCTAATACAATGATTAGATGTCAATCAATTAAATTAATAAACTTAACACAATTGAACTAAATTTAATGCATTTTACCTATTAAATACAATGGGTAAATGTCAATCAATTATATTAATAAACTAAACACAATTAAAAAACAATTAAACTAAATTTAATGCATATTATTTTAACCATGGTAGAATAATGGAGTATTCGATTATATCTTTAAGTTTTTTTTGACGTATAGAGGCGGGTAAATCATTAAATATTTTAACGTTTAGGTATAGGTAGACGCAGATAGGTATCGTCTTTATTTATATTTGTTATGTATTACATTTAGATAAACTTGTTCACCGTTGCCGTATGGTTTACGGCAGAGTAGAATAGGACCTCTCCAAGTCTTTCCGTCGATGTCGTAGAAAGCGACATGGGAAATACAAGCTAAATAAATCTTTGGAGACCTCTCAAACTCGTCTGGTCAAGTATGACTCTAGTAATACTAAAAGGGTCTTGCTCCTGCAGTGCAGAAGTAATATCCTTTACAAAATTAAAACAAAGTACTTACTATAAAACTTCAATTTTTTCAATAACCTAAATAGGTTCGTAAATAAATACTTATGCAATTTTATTTTCACAACAAAGAAGTTCCTCCTTTATATTAAGGTCATACCTGAATTTTCCGGGTTCTAGTGCTACCCCCATTTAAAATAAATCATTTGAAAGGAAACGGAGATATCATTTAAAATTGTGTTTTGACCAAGCTCTAGATAACCCCTTCCAAGTATTTTTTAAACTACAGTTTATAGTTTAAAGTGATAACATGTGGCTTTTCTACGCACATTAGCCAAGAGTGGCCGTTTTTCGCAAATGTGGGTAGAAAAGCTTCGCGTTCTCACTTAAAACTGTAAACAGTAATTCATAAAATAGTTTGAAGGTTAGGTAAGGTTTGGTCAAGATTTTTTTTTAAATGATATCACCGTTTCCTTTCAAATCATTTATTTCAAATGGAGGCGCCACTGGACCCCCAAAGATTCAGGTATAGCCTTAATGTTTGATGAGCCAATTAAGAATCACCCCCATTGTACTGTACAAGGATGCAACACGTCGAGATTGGCTTTCGTTCGCAAGCTGGTGAATAATTCATGAAGAAGCTCTATACCCTTGTACAGGCTACGTTATTTAACAAGCAATCGTCTTTATATTACCTGTATACCTGCGTAATTTACTTAAATATGGGTTGCATTTGTTGTATCCAAAGATATTTACATAATTTATGGGATATAAATAATTTTGAAAGTTAGTAGATAGATTCAGGTGTTACTTTGCGAAAGTTCAAGTTACATGCGTGGCGGAAGCACACAAAGTAATACGAATCACATGGCATAAGTATATTTTAAAAAGTCTTTTTACGTTAAAGTCAGATTTTCTATTTCGTAGAATTCTGACATTTCTGAAGTGTTGCTACTAAAAAGTACTCCAACTATAAAAGGAACCCATTTATCTGCCATAAAAAATAATTTTATTGTTTAAATTTCAAGTTTAAACTAGAAAATTATAAATTTTAAACTTTCTGGTATATTTAAAACTAGCTGTCACCCGCGGAAAAAGTAGCCTACGTCTTATTCCAAAAATTGGTAAATACAGATATAGACAAATACGATCATCCATACAACATTGGCAAAAATTTGTAAATACAGATATAGACAAATACGACCATACATGGAAGCCAATAAATAAACACATAAACATTAATAAATGGGGTAAAAGTTGAGCAAGTGAAAGAGTTTGTATACTTGGGATGTATGTTTACAAAATATGGTAAGCACGAGGGTGATGTTGAAAAAAGAGTGAATGCGGGTAACCAAGTGAATGGAGCGTTGCATTCCTTTATGAGCAGTAGGAAGGTATCAGACAAGGCACGTCTCGCTGTTCATAAAGGAGTACTGATACCTACTTTAATGTATGGTAGTGAGAGTTGGGTATGGCAGAGAAAGCATGAAAGTAGAATAAATGCAGTTGAAATGCGAGCGCTGAGGAGTATGTGTGGTGTTACTTTGAAAGATCGAATACGGAATGATGCCATAAGGAAGCGGTGTGGAGTAAAAGAGGATGTTGTGACAAAAATAGAGAAAGGGATGTTAAGATGGTTTGGGCATATAGAAAGGATGGATGAAAAGAGATTGACGAAAAATATTTATATAAGAAATGTGAAGGGAACACTAGGAAAAGGCGAACTTTCTGCGACCAAATTGCAGACGTTCTAAAAAAAGGAGAGGTAAAAAGTACCCGTAACCGAAGGGCATGTATGAAGAGATTGATGAGTTTAGATGAAGCAAAAGAGGTTTTGTCAGGATCGTAGCAAGTGGAGGTCCATAGTCTCTGCCTACCCCTGCGGGAAACAGGCGTGATATTATGTATGTATAAACATTGGTTACGCCAGAAGGCAAAGACAAACACAATGGACGCGTTTCGAATTGCAGAAAAAAATTCAACCAAATAAAAGAAAACTTATACGTGAAAACCTCCAATCTACTCAACCGATTATGATAAAATTTCCATGAAGAATCTTCAAAGTATGCCCTTTCTAACAAAAAATTCCAAATTGGTCCAGTTGTTTTCTATTAATCGGGGACCATAATTAAAAATAACACATTTAAGTTGAGAACCTCCTTCTTTTTCGAAGTCTGTTATAAATGAAGAAGAACTCGTTCGAATTTATTTGAAACGTTAAACCACTACCACTGAATACATTCTAGTCTACCACAGAATACATACTAGTACTTACGTAACTGCCACTACCCAAAGGTTGACTGGAAGAGATTGCTATGCGATAAGTCCGCCTTTGTATCATAATTCTGTCTTATTCATTTTTTTCTGTTTTGTATTTCCTTTTGTTTATGGTGCAATAAAGACAAGTATTGTAACGTTAAAGCCGGGCGGAAACATGTCAGACATTTACGTTCTCAAAAAATATATATAAAATTCTTGTGTCACGGTGTTTGTGTTAATGTTCCTCCGAAACGGCTCGACCGAGTTTTGTAAAATTTTTGTTTGAGTTTGGGAATCGGTTGTAAAATATATATCCTTCCTACTATCCTACTAATATTATAAATGCGAAAGTGGGTTTGTATATTTGTTTGTTTGTTCTTCACGCTTAAACTACTGAACCGAATTGGATGAAATTTGGTATGGATATAGTTTGAGACTCGCGAAAGGACATATAGTACTCTCTATCCCGAAATTCCCACGGGGAGCGAAGCCCGCGGGTACAGCTAGTAGTTTATAATCACAAGAAATGGAGCCCACCAGCACAGTCAGTATGTAAATAGTTTTCAACGTATGAGACATTTTTGGCAGCCAATATCAAATATTAATATTATGATAAACATGCCTTAACCTCCAATAACACTGAATATGTAATATTGCCCGCAGCGCATATTACTTATTCAATCTGGACGTGATATATCAAGCAGTGCATATTGAATGTATATAGATTTAAACCTTGTTCTGTTTGCTATTATTTCAAATACTTATATGTACAACCGGAAAGAAACATACATATCGAACCATGGGATAGACTAGATCAAATATAGTATAATAAAATAAAAATAAAAACTGGACATACGAAAGTGGGCAATTTATATCGGAATGTCGATTTTTTTGTTTTTTTACTATTATTTTATTATCATTATACTAGTTTTCCAATAAGTGCCTGCCATATTTCATTTTCAAATATACACGCTGACTTTTCATTGGTTTTGGAAAAGAAAATGTCGTATAGTAAATAAATTACTCTATCCATATACGTAATCCATATTTGTGTATGACATAAGATAAAAAAGTTACAAAAATGATTTTCGATCGAGACCACGTAGTACACTCAGCCAAAACTGTCGCGTGAAGTCGCGTGACCCCGGCGGCCTGGCGGCGGCGGCATTACTTATTGATCTCACGATTTTACTTTCAAGTTTTAGTCAAAAAATTTTGGTTCGGGATTTTTATTTTGACTAGCTAATTAGGTCTTACTAACAATTCTTATTAAGTGGCCTTCGGCTCCAAAACCAATAAAAAAATTACCGTGTATACAATAAAATTTAAACTGTAGGAATTAACAACAAAAATAAAATTCAAATATGTACTTAAATTATACTATACATTATTATACTTTATGTACACATAATGATCTAGTATAGCCCTTTGGTTCGATTTATTACGGGTATGTCCCTCCCACGTTGTATTGTATGAGAAATATAATAGGAATGTTCAGATCAAATATTAATAAGTATGATAAACAAGCCATAGTCTCCAATATCATTGAATATGCAACGTTGCCCGCAGCGTATATTACGTATTCAATCTGGACCTGATATGTCTAGCAGTGCATATTGGATTTACATAGAATTAAACCTTGTTCTGTTTGGTATTATTTCAAATACTATATAACGTTAAAGGGACAAAAAACAATCAAAAATTACATACTAACGTATGCAGCCGCCCGAGCAATTTATATGAGAATGCCGATTTTTTTGTTTATTAACTGATCTTTTATTATCATTATACAACGTAATGATCTAGTGTAGCCCTTTGGTTCGATTTATTACGGGTATGTCCCTCCCACGTTGTATTGTATGAGATATATATTAATAAGTATGATAAACAAGCCATAGTCTCCCATATCATTGAATATGCAACGTTGCCCGCAGCGCATATTACGTATTCAATCTGGACCTGATATGTCAAGCAGTGCATATTGAATTTACATACATAGAGTTAACCTTTGAGCACTGAACACTAAAAAGAAAAGTGTGTTTGAAGTATTCTAAATTGCAACTACTTACTCGAGTCTGATGGACTCGAGTCTAGCTGACTCGACTTCTGTATTCGAGTCTGACTGACTCGATTCCTGTGCTCCTCTTTGGTCGACTCGGCCGATTTTGTTGTGGTTTTAAGAATAGATATCGATCAATTTCCTTCCTTTCTTTCTTTCTTATTCAGTTTAAAAACAATTGGGGGTGATTCAGGCCTTTATTTTGAATAACAGAGCATTTTGGGTCTTGCGACTCTATACAGCTCTTAAATATAAGAAGAAGAAGACTCTATACAAAGTCCAGGGCCGCAAGACCCAAAAGCCATTATTTATAACAAACTTCTGTTTTTGGCGTGGGTTAAAAAGGATTAAAAATCGTGACAGGTTGCTAGCCGCATAGCCTATTAACATGATTCGCATTTAAAGATGGTTCGTGATAATGGTTAAGAAGGAATAAATAAATATATACGGACAAATCACACAGATTGAAATAACCCCAAAATAATTTAGAGACTTGTTTTATGGGATACTAACGGAAAAAGGAATGAAAATAGTGATGGGTTGCTAACCGCACATTATTCGAATTTCACATAGTTGAATGCACTATTTAACATTAAGTATATCTAATTAACATGTTTCACGAGTGCCGCAAGCTGTGGTCAGCTGTGCTGTGATATATATGAGTATATTTACAGCTATAAACAAGAGTTATGTGCGGATTTCGGGCTAAAAACCACTATTATACTGCGCTCTCACTAAAACAGACAATGCAGCGTAGAGTTAACATAATGGTTGTTCATATTTCGTGTGTAAGTCAACACTGGTGTCAGATTTTTCAGGCTGCCTAAGGCGGCTACACACGATACAATTTGGCATACAACCCGCAGTAACAATCTGGGTGCTGTACTGCAGATTGTCATGTGTGTAGACGTTTTGTAGCCCACAACCCGTACACGGCTCTTCTTCTTATCGTATGTGTTAGTGACTAACACTTGTGTCAGAGTATTTAAACCGCCTTAAAGGCCTCTGACATGGTTTAAGGTAACGACCAATGTCAAAGACAGTGACCGGGACCGACGGCTTAACGTGCCCTCCGAAGCACAGATCATCTTACTTATCAGACAATCAGGGCAAACGCTGCGTTTGTACGATAAAAGTAAAGACTTACTCCAAAAGTGATACGACATACGTACGTAGATACTTGCCCGCCTTTGTCGAGCAACATTTAACGTTAATAAATGATATTATAGTCTAATTTTATTTGATAGTTCACATATCTATTTTTATTAAAGTTGACGTATGTACGTTAGTCATGCCAACCAATAAATAAAACAATAAAAAAACTTGAGAGGTATCAAGGGACACGCGGATGGAACGAAGTTCCTTTTGATTAAACAGTAAAGGAATTGTAATAAAATTTTATTTTTTTAAGTTATAATAATATTTTATTAATTATTATGTACGTTAAGCCGTCGGTCCCGGTCACTGTCTTTGACTTTGGTCGTTACCTGAAAACCATGTCAGAGGCCTTTAAGGCGGTTTAAAAACTCTGACACTAGTGTTAGTCACTAACACACACGATAAGAAGAAGAGCGTTTGCCCCGTCCGTCTGCAAACCCTCCAGCTACTATTTTGCTGCGATTCCACGAAATGCTCTTTGTATTTTTATTATTGTATTTTCTTTGTTGCAACAGACAGTTCTGTTCAATATATGTATATTTCCGTTTTTGATATAAATGTAAATGCCAGCCTTTGAACGTTTTACGTAAAACTGAAATCTTTTGAGTATTGTTTTCAGTGTATTTTTAATATTTAAACTTGAGTCTTTGAGCGTTTTCAATCTGACACATGGTTGCATGTTTGTCAGCTTTTGAAAGTCAAAAGTGTGATTTTACGGTTCCGTACCCAAAGGGTAAAAACGGGACACTGTTACTAAGACTTCGCTGTCCGTCTGTCCGTCTGTCGGTCTGTCACCAGGCTGAATCGAGATACCATCCACCGTACCATTGATTATAATGTCTTCGTAATCACTTTAACCATAACATATACATTCTATATAACATGTAACTTAAGCATGTAACATTTATATGCATAACAATACATTTTCACCACAGTACAGTACAGTTACAGTACAAGGTAGAAAAAGACATACCCGGAGCTACCTATAACATAAGCTTATTTGTCATCAGGCAAATAAAAAATACCCGACTTTAAAGCGTTCACCTCCATTTTTGAACTGCTAAACCGATTTCCATTAAACGACAAAGAATTTACTTTTCGCTTTGCTTGTTTTTCGTGAGTGCAAGTGGCCAAAACAGATGTCAAATTTTTCAAGTCGCCTAAAGGCATCTGACATAGCTTGATGACTGCCACACAATCGTGACAGCCGGGACTAACGGCTTATACGTGCCTTCCGAATCACGGAGGAGCTCGAGAAATTTATATGCCACTTGTGGTCACCCATCCAGGTGCAGACCACGCCCAGTGTCGCTTTACTTGCGAGAGCACTAGTAATCCGCACTCCCACTGGGCTACAAAGCTTCTTAGTTTTCACTTTAAAAAACCGCATTGAAATCGGTCCATCCGTTCAAGAGCTCCGATGCCACAGACAGACAGAAATTCGCGTTAAACTTATAACACCCCTCTTTTTGCGTCTGGAGTTAAAGAGAATTCGAGAAACTATAGAACTACGAGTATAATCATTATACATGTAATAAAACAGTAAAAAAAGTGTGTCTGTACATTAAATATATTTCCAAAAAAAAAATATTGGGGAGATGGAGACATAGTAATAGAGTAAGAATTTAAAAAAAATGTCTGTCTATTTGTCTGTATGTCTGTATGTCTGTTTGTCTGTTTGTCTGTTTGTACACGCTAATCTCCGGAAATACTGGACGGATTCGAATAAAACTTTTTTTGCTATATCTTATATCTTTAAACGAGCAATTCTTGTATATTTATTTATATATATATTTATTTATAAATTTCTGTGATCTCGAAAACGGCTCTAACGATTTTGCTGAAAATTGGTATATGGGGGTTTTTGGGGGTAAACAATCGATCTAGATTAGTCTTATGTTTGGGAAAACGCGTGTTTTCGAGTTTTCATTCGTTTTTCTTTTTACGCAGAATATGGTCGCTAATTTCCTCGCGCGGGCCGCCATCCGCTTAGCTCAGTGGTTAAGGATGCTGACCGCTAGAAAGAGTGTTACGGGTTTGAATCCCACTCGGTGACTTACTTTTGTTTTTTTTAATGTTCAAGTTTATGTATAATTTTTTATTTTGTACTATTTTTAGACAAGTTTAAAAAAATGTAGTTAATGTTTGAGATGTAACTGACCGAGCAAAGCTCGGCCACCCAGGTACTGGCTATTAAACCTGAGCAACATATAGGGTATAAATGATTTTGGAAAATAGAACGCCTGATGCAGAACCGTAATGGTCCAGCTAAACTATAAGAGATATAAAAATGTCGCCTTAGTAAAAGTTGTTCAGCCTGATGAGCATTTTCCAGAGACATAAAGTCCACGCGAACGAAGTCGCGGGCTTCGGCTAGTGTAAGATATATTTTAAAAAGTAGATTTCCATCCCTTGCACTTCATTTTTCCAACGCGACACCATAAAGCTTTCACTAAGAAAAATGTTATTTCTCACAATATGATTCGGTAATGCTAATATTTGAACGAAACCTTTCTGAGAAGTAAATATTGCCCTATTTGACCCTTAGAACCTTACATGAGGTACCAGCATTCCCCAAAAGGCTTTTGTTTTTGTTCAGGCAAAGCCAAACATTTTCATAGTTAATAAACTTACAAATAAAGTGGCAGTGGGCGGGGCACATAGCGCGAAGAACCGATGGCCGATGGGGCAGAAAGGTTCTCGAATGGCGACCGAGTACCTGCAAGCGCAGATTAGGAAACCCACCTGCTAGATGGTCAGACGACCTGCGCAATGTTTCAGGAAGGCGCTGGATGCAGGCCGCTTTCGATCGGTCGTTTTGGAAATCCTTGGGGGATGCCTATGTCCAGCAGTGGACTTTCTGTGGCTGATATGATGTTTTTTTTTTTACTTTTTTAACGTACCTATATATATATATATATCATCAGGTCTTTTTGTCTCCACTGCAGGAGCAAGACCCTCTCTGTACTACTAGAGCCATACTTGGTCAGAGCAGCCAGAGAACGTACTACCAAAGACAATATATTACTTTACCTTTGATCTATGGTACTACTTACTAAAAATAATTGAATAAGTACGCTACTATTATAACAATCTAGCCTATTATCTTAGATTGATTAGTAATTTTACATTGACCTAGTTTTATAAGCAATAGTATACGAATGTGTCCATCGGCACTTTTCTTACTGTCTCTATTAAGGGGAAGGCACTCTGTTCGTGTGTCTTTAGTTATTGCACTATAACTGCACTATTATTTTATAATTTTCACTACACTTCCTACACTAGTTCGAACGGTTTAGTTCGTTTAAGTCTTAGTAGTAAGTTTAGTAAGTTCTATATCACTATGTCCGTGTTGTCGAGGAGCTGGATTGCCTCAACGTTCACATGATGAAGCAATCGATACTCGTGTGCTTCTGATGATGATGATGATGATGAAATTTACAAACGTAGCACCTAGCTGCGAGCTACTTTTTGTACATTGACATAGTGTGTGACAAATTCAAGTACCTACATAGCATTTTAATTTTATTTTAAGTGTAATAAAAGCACTTGGCAGATTCGATCGTTTTTGATTTCTACATAGTCTTAGCGACCGGGTTTGTATGACATCCTTGGCATCCTATCTTGACATACAGGGTAAATGTACGGAACCTATGCAGGGACCTGGGCCTGAGACCGAGAGAAATTTGTTATCTATCGATATATTTCGAGGTAATAGTTGTATATAGCTAAAGCGCGTTAAAACAGAGGACGGAAATTCTACAAATTCGTTTAAATAGTGCACGTACAATATGACATTTAGCGGCGGCTAATTGAATTACTTATTGACACTGATGCTTTATAGCATAGTTTATATTTTTAGTACTAGATGCATTACGCAATGAAAGCCATATAGCTGGCGCTTGTGTTTGAAAGCAACCTATATTTATTTTTTGTCTCTAAATCGAGTTGTGGGCGAAAACACATTGTATGTATGTATGTATGTTTGTACCGCGATAGCAGCCGAACCGATGGTTTGATTTTGATGAAATTTGGTAGGCATGTAGGAAACATCAATAGAATTTTCAAGTTCGTTGGGCATCAAAATCGGTTCAGTAGTTTTTGAAATATTAATAAAAATGTCCGCGATTATGTAGCAAACGAAACCATAGCGCGTTCTAACTTTGGATACCGCCATCTAGGGGTTATTTAGGAAACTGAATTGCGAAAAATAATCGCGAGGTCTAAGTTCGCGGCGAACTACTAGTTAAATAAAGTATTGATTTTCATTTCCGTATATCTTACTTTTAAGATTATAGGTCTACTGATAGGTCCAAGACCCGTAGATAAATGTTGTGATATAGGTACTCCAGTATACTAGAGTAGCACGTTCTATTCACTGTATTCTGTGTGGAAGGAACATACCCGTAATAAATCGAACCACGGGCTATACTAGATCACTATAGTATAATGATATTAAAATAAAAGTAAAAAAAAAAAAAACAAAAATTACATTCCCATACAAATTTCCCGGGCGGCTGCACACTTTTGTATGGAAATGCCGTTTTTTGAAGTGAAAACTTCTTTAGCGGCGTTGTGCACTTTTTTTGGAATGGGTAAAAAATCTTAAACTCGCGTCAGGACACGTGACCTGATCGAAAATTCGTAAGACGGATGGAGAGTAGACAGCTGGCGCGGCGTAGGAGAGGGAGTATCCCCCTCTCTTTCTACGGCGCGGCGATTATGTATGCCTGCGCCTGCTGTTTCGTATATCAAAAATGCACAACGTTAATATTCAAGTTTTCACTTCTGCCGCCACTCCCAGAGTGCAACCCGTCGTTTTTTTTTAATTCTTGGCTACTATTTTACTTTTATCATATACTACAGTGATCTAATATAGCCCATGGTTCGATTTATTACCATTGTAGAAGTGTAGAATTATAAACTTATGAATATGGCTTTTTATTTTGCTCTCAGTTGTCTCAGTCCCGAGAAAGTAACAAAGAGAAAGCTAAGTGAGACCAAAATATTCTTTTGTTTCGGAAACCAGATTATCCAAGGGTACCAACGCAACGCCAAAAGCTTTTACGACGAAAAATATTACTTCTCATAATACGATCGCTACCGCTAATATTCGAACGCCTCACCTTTCTAAGAAGTCAATATTACTCTGTTAACCTAACACCTGAAGTTTCTTTCGGTTGAGACACAGAATACATAATAGTACAAGTACAGAAGATTCACTCCGAAAAAATCAATTAAAGGAATAGCTACTCTCGCTACGACACAATTAAGTTCAATTCAGATCGCACAACGCTAATAACCTAGTTATATTCACCTAGACGTTCCATCTCTTTCCGTCTCTTTCTATCGCGTAACGCTTACCTTTTCTGCCGCACTGATTAGCCACGCTGGCGTGGCCGCCGTACGTACTTTTTTGTACTTGCGTTTTTAATACCTATCGCGGAGTGAGACAGGCCTGGTTGAGACAATATTTGCCCAGCGCTAAGGCCCATTTAGACGTATAAATATATATTTATTAGTAAGTATAAGTAATGTATTAACAAAAAATATTACTAAGTAAGTGTTTTTCTGAGCGTTACGACGCCTGGACATTAGGTAAGTATTTAGATGATACGAGTGTAGCTATTGTAAAATTATGTTTTATGAACTTCGAAAAACACACATTCGATATTAAGAACTTTCATTATTTTACATACATACTATCACGTCTTTATCCCTAATGGGGCAGACAGAGCATTTTGGGTCTTGCGGTTCTATGCAGAGCCCAGGGCCGCAAGACCCAAAAGCCACTTTTAGCGTCATGGTGGGCGAGAAGATGGAAAAGCAATCAATACAGTGATGGGTTGCTAGCCGCATCGCCTGTTAACATGATTTGCATTTTTGCCCATTCCCTCGATCGGCTTTTACGATCTGCGTGGGAAGAGAAGCAGCTGGTACATTCTAAGTTTTTTTATTTCTCCCAGACCAGCATGGGAGTCATTATTTTGACTTTAGATTAACCAAACAAAAGGCATTGTAATTTTAGGGGTCTTGTACAATGTCTTTCTAACTGTAAAAGTTTTAATTTTACATGTTCACGTTACCTATTGCTTTTAATATAATTTTTAAAAACTAAAAGCCGACTTCACCACCAAACTACTCAACCGATTCTGGTAAAATTTCTACGGGACCACCCTCAACTCACTCGCCTCGGACCTCGGCTAGATTGTAATAATAGTAGCGTACTTATTAAATTATTTTTAGTATGTAGGTAAGTTAAGAAAGTGAAAAAAAAAAAAAAATCTGTATATGTATTTGTTATAAAATATAGCATCGTTGAGTTAGTATCCCATAACACAAGTCTCAAACTTACTTTGGGGCTAGCTCAATCAGTGTAATTTGTCCCTATATATTTATTTATTTTTCTTGACGAACACTTTATGGCAGACAATGCCTCTGCTTTGATCACGGAGACGGAAGGTGGTCGATGGAACTCAGTAATAAAACGACGCAACGACATCGAGTTTGGGCTTATTTCATTTGTCTTAATAAGTTCTTTGGCCTCACAATAATAGCTTGTACAAAAAAAATATTTTTTTCATAAAACTTATTGTATTAATGATGTGACAACGGTAATTAATACAATAAAACAGATGACGGACATTGACGTAAGTCTGATGTAAGCAGTTTAAAAGAATGGATCAAACAAAAAAATATAAATATTTTAGGTGATAAATAAATAGCTAATCTAAACAAAATGCGAAAATATTCCATGAGGAGGCATAAAAATGTAATTTCCTAAAACACTTAATTTCTTTGATCCGAATTAAATTACCTTCTAAGAACGTCTGATATTGAACTTGAAAAACATCTGTTTTCCTTAAAATATTTAATCTTAAATGACTTTCGTTTTTTCCGGGAAAAAACAAGGAAAAACCATTACACTTATTACGTCATCTGACATTTAGGCCCAACACTCCCGTCATGGAATGGGCGACATTCCTTCTCTTTTGTTCCATTTAATCTTGTCTTTGTCCTCAATAACAATACTTCAAAGAAATAGATCATAGATATTTTGCTCTAGTGAAATTATATGCCACATTAGATGAAGCCCACGGCTTTGCCCGAATGGTAAAATTTTTGACAAGCCTCACATTGTCCTGCTGTTTAGCCGTTTTTAGATAAGTTTAATACAAACTTTCAGTTCTTGTTTTACTGTCTCAGGTTGAATTTGACCAAACGAGCTTAAATTTTATTCTTAGAATAAAACGCCATTGTTTCAGTTAACTTAGAACGGAAGCGAGCGGCGATTTAGTAAAATAAGTAAATAGGTACTTAATTTTTTGTTTACTACACATTTGTGTTGTTAATGCAAAATAAAAATCTTTCAAATGATAGTCACCTTTATATCTATCTATAAAATGCATAGAATAGCTTAAAAAAACTCGGTCACTTGGCACTGCTGGCAGTCGCGAGCTGTCTCGAGTTTTATTTCAAGTATGACCTTTAAAAAAAAAAAAAAATTTTCCAAATCAGTCCAGGCGTTTTCGAATATTTGGTGAACATACATAAAAAAAGATGGCGACGATTTAAAAACCTTCTATTTGGGAGTTGGTTAAAATGGCATTGAAGATGGAGTGTAAGCAAAACAAAACATGGGCTAAGATAAACCAAAGGATGAGCTCAGACAAACTGGGAGGTATTTGCGTGGAGACAGGATAAACAGACGTGTGAGCCGGCTTAAATCTGGATAAGCTTAAGGCTTAGGTAACTACAGAAAACGATAAAACAGAACAGAATAAAAAAATACATATATAAGGACAAATCACACAGATTGAGCAGACACAAAGTAAGTTCGAGACTTGTGTGACTAACTCAACGATACTATATTTTATTTTGTAGGGATGTAGATTGTCAAAAATACAGATACAGATACATTTTCACGTATTTATCCCAGACGGGGTAGACAGAGCCCAGTGCGGTTAGGCCCAAAGGCCACGCTTAGCGTGGTGGTTGGCGTTAAGATGGAAAAGTAATCAAAAAAGTTGAAGCCGCATCGCCTATTACCATGATTCAAATCTCGCCCATTTCCTCGATCGGCTCTTACGATCTGCGCGGGAAAAGAAGCAGCTGGTAACTTCATTATTATTATTTTAAATTCTACGTTTTTTCTTTTCTCCCAGACCAGCATGGAAGACTGTCAAAAATGACACAAAATAATGTAACTTGTCATTATTAACTCTATTTCAGATTTGTTAATGCAGAAAAACTATTAGACTGGAGCGCTATTTGACTCCGAGAAATTATGTATGACGTCTCTGATCGGTAGTTTATACAAATCCCATGAAAAAATGTTGTTTTGACGTTTAGATAAACGTATCTTGTGACGGTAAGATTTATTTAAGAGAAACATTATTAAGAATGACAAACTCTTTCATTCAAATTTTACAATTTAGGTACCGAACACTGAAATAAGTCACTGATAGGGGTCGTAGGTTAGCAGCCACGAGACTCGTTGACCCAGAAGGAATGGAGGTACTCAGGTTTTGATGCAGCCCGGCTTTCAGCAGTAGTCAAAAAAGGGCCGAGGTCCAGCTCGCTACCGCTTTTATATGGGCGGCGCGGGGTGCGGTGCGATGAGGTGTGGTGCGTAGCAAGAGGACGTCACATCTGATTTCAGTTGTTGGAAAGTAGTGAATAGAACTACTTATATAGTACGCAAATCGGACAGATAGACGAAAGGAGCGTAGGTTCCTGTTGGCACTGTATGGAAACGGAACCCTAAATAATTTTTCAAAACTTAAAACTGACTTTACCCTCAAACTCCTCAACTGATTTTGATAAAATTTCTATGGGGCTACCTCGCAAGTATGTCCTTTCAAATAAAAAAAATCCAAATCGGTCCAGGCGTTTTTGAATAATCGGTGAACATACATAAAAAAAAAGATAATCGATAACCTCCTCCTTTTTTTAAGGCGGGTAATAACAAAGGAACAAGACATGAGCTTTTGTTAATATTTAATAAGATTTCCTTTGAAAACGTTAATGACATGAAAGTTGGTCGCCCTTCGACCGAGGCCACAAAGCAAAGGCCAGCCATGATTAATGAGCGTTTTAAGCAATATACAGGGTCTTACAAAATATACTAAAACTATTTAAACTACTGTCCGTGACACTGAACAACTTTCTCCTAGGAACATACAATGTACAACAAAAAGAGGGTATCAATCCGAAAAGGAGTAAACATACTAATCAATGTAAACAACTTTTACTTCGGGACCATCCTTTAAATAATAAAAAAATCTGTAGGTCCATACAGAATTAAATACCTACCGTGCCAAAATGTATGGAGCTACTAGAGCAACAAGACTTTTATGCATTGTATATGGAAATATGTAAAATAATTTTAGGCCTCCCATACAATCCGATTAGTATGGAAAGCAAAAAAAAGCATATTTCGATATGATTACTTCTTTTGTAGATTTAACATTATTTAAAAAACTTCTTTTATTAATTTAAATAAATATTCTGAACCGCTAATACTTAATTTGGTATACTTAATAGGTACGTAATAATTTTAAAAAAATTTAAACCGACTTTTCCTTTAAAATACAAGTATGCTCTTTCAATCAAAAAATAAATAAATATCCAATGGATCAGCATTATTTGAATAAATGTGGTAAGCTTGAACTGAATAAATTACCCCTTTAAGTAGGTATTCAATGTCCTTTTTTAGGGTTCCGTACCCAAAGGGTAAAAACGGGACCCTATTACCAAGACTTCGCTGTCTGTCCGTCTGTCAGAAGTCTTAGTAATAGGGTCCCGTTTTTACCCTTTGGGTACGGAACCCTAAAAAGGACATTGTATATCGCCCATACATCACAATACGTCCGACACAATCGCAAGTACATTGAATGCCAGAAAACCCATTGAAGGAAACTATCATGTATAAAATAAAAGAGTCTCTGTGAAATATATCAATGTTTATGGCTCCATATTTGTTACTTTCAATGTTGTTACCGGCGGTATCTCAAAAGTTGTAACGGTTAAAGAAAAAGAGGCTTTATTAACTGTGTGGTAGAGTTTATATTGTATTTGTTGACGTTTAGTGTTTTGATTGATGCGGCGTTTTATGCTGGGGTAGATAATTTTCTTTATGCGCCTTTATCTTTATTGTTAAACATATTGAGTCCTTGAAGAATATATAAAATGTGAAAACCAGTCCGTGTATCTGAGGAGTTTGGTGGCCCGGCGGTAGTCCGCATTACTACTTAATAGTGCTTTCGCAAAAAAAGCGACACGTGAATGATGTAATATAGGTAAATAGATACATAAACAGGGTCACTTTTAGCCACCAACCAAATTTTTGGAGCAAGTTCTGTCCATGATACTGAACTACATCCATAAACACATTATTAAGTCTTTAAATGCCATGTCGGTCACCTGGTGTCGGACACCAAACAATTAAAATATCTATTGTCTACAATGCTGGCTGTCAAAGTGTCAAAAAAAACTTCAATATTTGATCTTGATCGGAAGTTGGGAACTGGGTCAAATTTAACGTGCTAGATTTGACCGGAAAAAGATAAAAAAGCTAGTATAAAAGGCATATAACTACTAGTATAAAAAAACGATGTACAGTCAAGAGCAAAAGTCCATCAAAGCATAATATCTGCTACGAATGGACTTTTCCTATATGTATAAGTTTCAACAGTTTTTTCTTGGCTTTCACATAATCTCTCATAAAAAATATAACTGCGTATGAAAATGAATTGTATATTTTTTCATTTTTAAGCATATGTTATATGTATGAGTATGAAAAACCGTACAATTCAGGCGATAGGCGAATTCTATGTGTCTGTATGAAATGCGCGCTACTACTATGAATGGACTTTTGCTCGCGACCGTACATACGAAGTAGGAATGAACCAACTTACCTAGTCTTAAAATTTTAGTAAAGAACACTTGGTATATGGTGGCACTCGTTATCTTCCTATAACGTAATCTGAAACAAAGAAAATTACATATTATTAACTTATCTGTAATTCATTCGCTCAAATAGGTGGTGCAGTGCAGCCACAGGCTATTTTGAAAACTATTTAAAAAAATGTTTATTTTGATAAATAAAACAACAGAAAATCAAAATAAGTATTATCGTCTTAAGTTCTTTTTTTTGACGACCTCCGTGGCGTAGTGGTCATCCGCCACCCAGAGGTCTCGGGTTCGATTCCCGGTCAGGGCAGGTTGGAAAATGGCCTTTTTCAAATTGTCCTGGGTCTTGGATGTTTATCTTTAAATGTGTTTGTTATAAAATATAGTATCGTTGAGTTAGTATCCCATAACACAAGTCTCGAACTTACTTTGGGGTGC
The DNA here is from genome assembly GCA_963555685.1 of Acrobasis consociella. Lineage (NCBI taxonomy): Eukaryota > Metazoa > Arthropoda > Insecta > Lepidoptera > Pyralidae > Acrobasis > Acrobasis consociella. The sequence goes on from OY743114.1 coordinate 2,142,589, forward strand.
TTTGGGGCTAACTCAATCAGTGTAATTTGTCCCTTTATATTTATTATTTATTTATGTTCTGGCACGCATTCAGGGTGCGGAAGATTTCTGAAACGCATGCTATAGCACGCACGTGGGTAATCGTTTTTACTACATAGTTGATGAAGCTCGATTTCGGGGTGCGAGAGATTTCCGTAACGCATGCGAAGAGCCGTTTTCACTAGTCGTTAGAGTAGTGTACAGCCGATATACAGCATGCGGGGTTTAACCGCAGTTTGCGTAACGACCACTCTATCGACTTATGGCTTTAAATAAGTGTTCGATGGCTGTCTTTAAGTTCTTTCAGATTTACTTCTTGCAGTCTTAATGTTGGATACTATGGACGTTCATTATACGCACAGAGTGTAAAGTCGTACGACAATTTAACACTGGACTTATAGTCAACTGTACAAGAAATATTCCTCAGCGACAATCTAACACTTGACTTATAGTCGACTGTACAAGAAATATTCCTCAGGGGCAATCTAAGACTTGACTTATAGTCGACTGTACAAGATATGTTCCTCAGCGACAATCTAACACTTGACTTATAGTCGACTGTACAAGATATATTCCTCAGCGACAATCTAACACTTGACTTATAGTCGACTGTACAAGAAATATTCCTCAGGGGCAATCTAAGACTTGACTTATAGTCGACTGTACAAGATATATTTTTCAGCGCCAATCTAACACTTGACTTATAGTCAACTGTACAAGACATATTTCTCAGCGACAATCTAACACTTGACTTATAGTCAACTGTACAAGAAATATTCCAAAGCGACAATTTTAGAGGGAGTCTAAAAGTGGCGCCAATAGTCGACAAATTAAAAAGCCATCGCCTAACCTGGTATGGCCACGTAATGAGAAGGGATGCCGAAAACCAGGCAAAAAAAATTATCGACTTGAAAGTTGACGGGTATAGAGGCAGAGGAAGGCCGAGAAAGACGTGGGAAGAATGCGTAAGATCGGATATGGGGAACGGGGGGTCTGTACAGAGATGGCAAAGAATAGAAGGTTATGGAGGGAGTTGACATACAGAGCCGAACCCAAATAGGGAAAAGGCAAAGAAGAAAAAGAATCTTACATTTGACTTATAGTAAACTGTACAAGAAATATTCCTCAGCGACAATCTAACTTTATAGTCGATTGTACAAGATATATTCCTCAGGTCAAGGCTGAAAGACAGCGTACTAGCGTAGGTTGTAAATCAAGCTAAGCTAATCAAGCCTGCCAGCGTGATTGACGGAGTGGCTTCTGCAGATCTATGTCTATTAACTAGAGGTCGATGGCTCAGTGGTGAAGGCACAAAAAAGTACTAGTTAGTACTCACGGACAGAAGTCTTACTCTACAAAGAAATTCAAAGATATTTCTGCTCAATGTGATTAGCTATATGGTTTAATTAAGCTCGCGTCAGAACTCAGCACCTGTTCGTTTAGTTAGATACGTAAGAGTCCATTGTAAGCCAATTTAATTCGTATTACTCTGTATAAATGATTCATGACACTGAGTTTCCCACTCCGGAGTAGCCACGCGCATGGTTATTACACGGTAGTTATTTAAGTATATTTTCGATACCTAAACAGGTAGTGACACAGGCCTGGTGAAGGAAGGCAGGCAGTCGGTCTTAAAACTAAGTAATACCTAGGGTTCCGATCACTAGACACAATATTATTGGAAGGCAGGTTATGCCATTGGTTGGTAGATATCAAGCAATCAAGTCACATGCCTTTTTACAGCTAGAAAAATCTGACACCAGTGTTGGACACTTGCCTATACACGCTGACTTTTCATTGGTTTTGGAAAAAAAAATGTCGTATAGTAAATAAATTCTTCTATCCATATATGTAATCCAAATTTTTGTATGTCAGAAGATAAAAAAGTTGCGTAAATGATTTTCGATCGAGACCACGTAGTTACGCCAGCCAAAACAGCTGCGTAATGTCGATGACCCCGGCCGGCCGGCGGGCGGTGTATGGCGGCGGTACTACTTATTGATCTCACAATTTTACTTTCGTGATTTAGACAACATTTTTTGTTTCTGAATTTTTATTTTGACTAGCTAATTAGATCTTACTAACGATGCCTATGAAGTGGCCTTTGGCTTCAAAACCAATGAAAAATTACCGTGTATACAAGAAAGATAGTCGCTTTTAAATTTCGTGGTACCGTAAGGCTAAAGACGGGACCCAATTACTAAGACTTCGTCTTCGTCCGTCTGTCCTTCCATCGGTCTGTATGTTTGTCTGTCTGTCGGTCGATCCGGCCGCCTGTCCGTCCGTCCGCGGTTTTAATCACAGACTATAAGTACTAGAAAGCTATATATTAAAATTTTGACATTCTAAAAATTAAATTTAAATTATGATATGACATAACAAACAAAACAATGTATTCTCTGTCCACATTAACTTTAACTATTAATTTAATTGTGAGTTGACGTCCTTGGAGAAAAGGTGCAGTGCAGTTTGTTACCGCTTCTTCTGCACTAGCGCTTTGGAAGCGGTAGTAAACTTAGCTGTAAGTAACTATTTGACGTCAACAATTGTGCAACAAAATAATGACGATTATTAAGAGATATTATAAATATCCTATGATAATAAAGATATATTTGATTTGATTTGATTTATAACTAAACATGGATATGTATATTAATAATGCCAAAAACGTTTTTAGTCATTTTTGTTTCTTGACTAATCCATGTGGGGTATCGTTGAATAGGACTTTCAAAAATATTGTGAGCTTGTGAAAATCATTTTTCAATTGAGGAATCCGTGTCTGAAATTTTGATTTTACTGTTTTAATTTTTGTGAGCCGCAAGACCCAAAATGCTCTGTCTGCCCCATTAGGGATAAAGACGTGTAATTTTTGTGAGATTCAAGTGTTGCCCTCTATCTACTAAAATGTTGTATATGGACACGTGAAAAAAATCACTTTCCATTAGTATACATAACGAAGTTTAAAGAAAAAGTATCAGAGCTAAGCAGAATTTACGTATTAAAAAGTTGTAGGCGACAACTTATAAAATGTCATACCTATTTAATAGAAAATTAGTTTTTAGACGTTTCTAGTAGCGTGAATTCAAAGTCGGCATTCGTAACTACAGAATTCGACTGGCCCAACTCGCGCTTGGCCATTTAGTATATTAATTTTAAGTGCCAGCCCAGCCTGATGGGTTTTGATACAAAACCGATTTACACTTTAGACACTATACAAGTATTCGTCAACTGTGTACATGGTATATATACTCTGTATATAGTACCAGAATGAGAGTACATGTTCTGTTTAACCGCATACCGCAGCTGTCAGGGCTGTCACACAGGAGTTAATTAATTCCCGCGTGTGGTTTCAAACTGATACTGTTGAGTGACAACCCTACGTGTCAAGCCTTGTTTAGACGAGATTACCTAATATTTGGTTTGTTTCATGTTTCTTTTTTTTTAGAATTGATTGGAACAAGTTCGATACATTGGACTAATACCACAGGTATGGCACTTCATACAAACGGAGCAGCATATATACCTAATACTACTACAAACGAAACAATCCGTCGGTGCACACGTCAAATGTGTGAGTTAAACAACCACAGAATTTGTTGCTTTGCTTACCTGTTTTTATCACTCGGAAATCTATAAAATTTTCGTTATTTATTGTTTTCCGAGGATAAACAATGATAATGTACGCAGTTTCTCACCATTATAATTCAATAATCCTAAGTGATTCGCGTAATGTCAACGTGCGACTACCAATAACCCTGTTTTACTGCCACTTACACCTCACAATAACGGGGGAAGGGTTGAGGGGACACCAGATTGCGGGGGACGGTGCGAGTTTCCGTTCTGTATGTAATACTATTTTTAATTCTGTGCTAATACATTACTCAAAAAATTTACTATTAACCAATTAACTCTAACCTATTGTAATCTAAAAGCTATGTAGAAGAAAAGGCAGAAATACACACCCCATTCAGATTCAACGTGCTAAGATTGGGAAGAATAATCTACAACAAAAAAATATATATATCTATAAGTACTCTTAAGAATAATCAGCTCATGCTGTATTCAGCCTTTTTGTTATGTCAGCATATTTTTGTCAGGTAATTAAACTCAATCCAAAAAGAAAAAATATCCGTCTCCTAAAACTATTGTCATATTTCTTAGGTTGATATAATGTGGTAATTAACCACAAGTTGTGTTTTTGCCATTGTTGAGGTCATAAATATGTTTAGTGCCATTTGGGCTTTTGGAGAACCAAGCAAGAATAGTGCACTAGGTTTATACAAGTTAAGTTGACTACACAAACGAAGCATCACGACTATTGATCAGTGATCACTTAGCGTATGTCATTAGTGATCAAATATTCATTGAGAGCGGATATGGGCAGCGTCATTTTTGATGGCACAAAGTAAACTGGTTGATACATCATTTTGAGGACTTCCATAGTGACACTCCTTGCCGGAGGTTATGGGATCGATCTATAGTTAGGGCAAGCAGATTATCCTAGATCTAGGGTGTTGATTCACCCCGATTCTTTAGGTGGCTTGCGTGGAGATACAGATCCAACACGTAGAGGCCTGGAGAAATTGATATTATGTGGCGCTCCCGCCAAAACCCATTCCTGGATAAACCTACTTATTATAGGTGTACCCTTGAATACGTTTCGGCAGGAGAAAATTTTTTTTTCTAGAAAAAGGGAAATGACTTTGGGTTATGGAATGAGATTGGTATGGACTGATGCTGAGATATTGCAATAGAAACGTCACCTGCCATAACCATGATTACTGACTATTGTAGGCTGGTGGTGGCTTGCCGCCTACTAGATGGGCCCCTCGAACGCGCCGATAATAGTTGCCGCCAGCAAGGGAGCAACAACAAGCAACTTATGGGTGTCGAGAGGTGTGCTACGCTTTCGAAGTTACTTGCGGCGTTATACCTGTTTATAATTATCATATAATTTTAATTAATAGCATATCAAATGATTCACAGTTCGATTAACTTTTAAATAAAAAAAATATAGAGTTAGTCTCCCATATTGCAAGTCAAAACCTTTGGGAAGAGCTGAATTTGTTTCATGTGTGCTTATAATATGTATTTATATTTACGAATTATTGAAATAAAAAAAGTACTTCAGACTACTTGAGAGGTGTCAAGAGACACCCGGATGGAACGAAGTTCGAGAGAGAGAGACAAACAGAGAAACACGCGCACGCTGCACGGCTTACAACTATAGCAAAAAGTGTCGTTACAACTTTTGGTCTTAATTTTTTCCTATAAGGAACTTCGTTCCAATTATTTACTTCTGCCCACCAAATTAATGTCGCTTGGTTAACCAAGCTAGTACAGATAACTATATGCAAGTGAAAATGACTACACAAACGAAGCATAACGACTATTGATCAGTGATCACTTAGCGTATGTCATTAGTGATCAAATATTCATTGAGTGCGGATATGAGCAGTGACATTTTTGATGGCACCAATATTACTAGTGGCTCTGTGAGCTGAGTGTGCCCACCCGTTAAAGTTTATCGAATATAAAAGTTGCTTAAATAAAAAAGTTGCATCTTAACAAAATCAAAATAATTAAATCTTAACAAAAAGTCTAATGACATTTTTGAAAGATATGAGATGTTTTAAGTTTCAAAAGCCCGTATTAACGCCATTAAAAAAACTGGCTCGACAAAAAAAATCTAGAGGTATATAATTACCAAACCTGTTCGCAAAATTTCATGAGAATCGGTTAAGAAATGCGACCTGTAGGATGAATGATGATGAACAAAAGTATTTTCGATCAGTCGAAACTGAGACGCTTCGCTCGCTTCTTTGGCTTGGTCAATAAGCCAAGTAAGGGTCAAACTCGCATACAAAGAGTTCCGACAGTCGAGCAAAACCCCTTATAAATGTAAAAGAAAAAAAATGCAAATAAATTGTACTAATTACTGTAAATGGAGCTTTGATTAGTAAAAAACCAAGCAAATCCAAAAAGGTTTTATACAAGTTCATCAAACGTTAAATAAGTACGACGTTCTTTAATCTGAGAGGTATACAAATTCTGCTGCGTTTTAATTAAGCGTAAGCCGCCATTTGGCATTTACTTACTTTATTTCTCGTACTTGTTCATAGATTCTTTGATAGCTATGTTCAGCCATTCACTACATTTGAATATCTAAACATCTAATGTAGATATTGCATGTCAAATACCTATTCAAGTATTATGAATCATAAAATACTTTAATTACCTACCGAGTATCGGTTGTCTCTTTCACTGAAACCATAGATAACTCGCGTCATTTGAATGGTTATTTATGTGGCTTTTGGGGCATACGGCCCTGGGCTCTGTCTAGTGCGCTCTTAGTCTTTAAGGCATAAAGACTTGACCACTTGGAGCGGATTTGACCAAACATTAAGTTCTACTGTAAACTATTCTTGGGATAATTTTAATCCTTGAATTAAATCTCTTTCTTCTTTCTTTCTTCTAAAGGTCATGGCTCCATCTTTTAGCCAAAACGATGATTTTGCCAATGTCAAGGTTGAGGATGACACACGAAAGTAGAGATATTACAATTCCATGGGATGACACGAGTATGTAGATAGAAGTAAATTTATTGACTTTTGGAATAACTTGGTTGACGTTTCAAAGTCAAAGTCAAAATAAAGTCAAAGTATTTTTTTTTTAATTCAATGTAGGATTAATTTATCTCTTAGTGAAGGTAATTTTTTATAAATATTATATTAGTGCCAAAGCTAAAAACTCCTAGCGTATCGGAACGACCACTGCTGGGAAGATTACGCCGAAAGAAACCCAGTTCAGTATTGGTCCCTACCCAGCCTGATACGTTTTTCCATTCTGTCCTGGAGTAAGTGATCCATGGTATTGTCTATAGTTAAGGAAGTGAATGTATAACTCGACAAAAATCCATATGTATTACTCTTTTCATAGATTGACTTGGATTGTGAAGACCATTTAATTTAGCATAACATAAATGTAAAATACAAAAACAAAATAGACTATGCGTCACAGATGTCATTGCATCAGCTGTTACTGTTAGCAGTCCACCTTTATAACTAACACTCCCAGATAAGTTTACTATTCCTATAAATTTATGCTTATGTTTCCGCAATCTATAACAGAAAAATCCTCGTTAAATTAAGGTGTGTTCATACACTGTTGTGCACTCGTGTTTGCCGGCCAGTGTGGTGGCGCCTTTACAACGCTGACCTTTCAGTGAATACGGAATGAGCAAATCCGATCTTTTATTCAGGGGTTGTCGAAACACTGCGGGTGCGTTGATGAGGAAATACGTAGATGTAGCATCGGTTTTTAAGTCTTTAAACGCCCGCGGATGTTGTAGAAGGCGACTTAGGAAATACAAGCTAAACAAAGCTTATAAACATCAAAAGTACCTCTCCAACACGCCTAGCCAGCGTGGAGATTGTAGCCCGAGTCCTCTGGCTGCTCTGACCAGGTGTGGCTCTGGTAGTGCGGAGAGGGTCGTGCAGTGGAGACAAAAAATACATAATCATGATGATGATGATAAAACGCTATGATGGTCACCTGGTGTCCGAAAAACAATTAAAAAATATTGTGTCTGCAATGTTGGCAGTCAAGGTGTTAAAAGGGTTGCGAAAAATTAGTGCATTCACTATGGGAAAACACTCGTCTTTCGATTATGTTGTTGTACCGTACACTATCAAGTTTTTATCCCTAACGGGACAGACAGAGCATTTTGCATCTTAATAATTTTTACAAAATATCTGGAGCACATTCTTGTTTGAATGTCATCATCGTGTTAGGTATAGTCTGTGGTATAGTCTTCATACTGAAGATTGGTAATCAAGCAAATATGACTCATATTTCTCACTGATTTTCTTAGAAAAAATAAAATTTAAATTAAATTCACACCATACAAACTTATTAAAATTTAATTTAAAACAAAATAAGAACTAAAACAAAAAAACATACAAATTACTTTGTTTAAATTTAAGGACAGTTTCTAGTTATTACGAATAATAAGCGTTGACGAAGCTAAAGAGGTTTGCAAGAATCGTAGTAAGTGAAGATCCATAGTCTGCTCTGCCATCCATGGGAAACAGCAGTCGTGAAAATATGTTGGTACGTATGTAGATGTTACGAATTTCTAGTAATTACAATTTTGTTTGGTACTATTCTGTATGTTGCTTTGCTACTGTATGTACTCACAGTATATAGGAGCAGTGATAATTTTCGGTTCACTGATCTGTACTGTGATTGAACACACAAACAAATTATAATGTCACAAAAGAGAATGCATAGCCTAAAACAAAAACATAAAATCGTTTGTTTAAAATCGCGCTCTGTATCGCATATTCAAATACAAACAAAATCTCCAAACATCAAGACGCACACGCATCAGTTTAATAAGCTGCTAATGTGTTCTACAATAAATAATAATAATTTAGTGTCTGACACTTCTCGGACTTCGATACTACAATTTGTATGCAATGCGACATCTTGATGAAATATATGTCATTGCTCGGGTGCTGTAAGATCTGCCCTTTCTTACGTGAGGGAAAGGGACGGGTAATGCGATTTTTACCGACTTTTATTGACTTGTTTGTATTGTTATGATATTTTGCTTTGTGCGAATTTGATTTTATGAAGAATACATGGTTTGAATCAAAATTATTTGGGTTTCGTTCGACGAATACAGAAAGATGTCAGATTAATATGTAATTTCGTAAGGTGTACTGCAGAAATCCTCAAATGGTAAGTAATGGTCTGTAGACAGTCTGTTTACAAAATTATTGTTTTGATATGATTAGATACAGTATGGGTCCAACCGAATACGTACTTAGTTTTTTTAAGGAGCGAGCGAAGTTCTTAGTTTGTACTTAAATAATCCGGCGAATCCGACTATTCCCAATCCCGCTTGTTGACCGAGCGAGCGAAGCGAGCGAAGCGTCTCAGTTTCGAGACTTGCCAAAAATTCTTTTGTCCGTCTGTCTGTCTGTCTGTCTGTCTGTCTGTTCTCGCCTACAGGTCGCATTTCTTAACCGATTCTCATTAAATTTTGTAAGCAGGTTCAGCAACTAAATAGAATTTTTTTGTCGAGCCAGTTTTTCGAAATTTTTCAAAATGGCGGATATATGGGGGTTTAAAATTTTAAAACTGTCATATATCCGCCATTTCAAAATATTTTCAAAAATGTCATGAGACTTTTTTGTTGCCACTATGAAAACGATATTTTTTTATTTGAACAACTTTTTTGTCTGAACAACTTTTTTTATACGTTATACTTAAACGGGTTTAGGGTGACTCGCGAAGTCTAGCTGACTAAGCCATGACGAATATACAATACAAATCCTCTTACAAAATATACTCAAACTATTTAACGGTGAATTCAGTCCGTGCTACTGAATAACTTTCTTAAAAATACATATCTTCCCTGGGGTCCACGAAGTAATTTCTCTGAATAATTATTATAGTTATTATTTTATTACTTTGAGTTTCATAAGTAGTTCTATAAATTGTATCATATTTAACCGACTTAAAATATAAGGGTTTTGCTTATTTTACGATTAGTATTTTTTTCAGTTTTTGCTTATTTTGATTGATTGTTGGCTTGTTTATTAAATTTAGCAATTTTGTTGAGCGAACTTCCGTTCAATCGCTATCGCTGCTTGTCTGTGCTTCTGTAGTAATATTAGTAATTATGCTACGAACTAACAAGAGATCAACGGCAATCAAAGCCCGCGAAGTAGCTTTACGAAGAAAGTAAGAAACCAAAATGAGCAGCGGCATAGAGCCATGGCAATACAAATAAACATTTAAACCTGGTTTTTCCAACAACGAGCTGACTTTGACATTTGAAAAATGATGGGTCATTTTTCGATGAAAGACTACTGGTACAGAACTGAATTTCAGCATCACGGTAGACCTCATATCCATGGGATTGTATGGTTAAAAGGTGCTCCTGACTGAATCGAAAGTCATTTGAAGAAAGGGCTGTGATTGGCAACTATTTTGGAAATTTGGTCACAACCATGAATTCGCATATAGGTAAACCTGCACCGATAATAAAATTCATCCAAATCAGGTCCATTATTCTGAAATAATTATCGCGAGGTCTAAGTTCGTGGCGAACTACTAGTATATTTACTTATGTATTTTAGTTCGACAATAACTTGAGTATCGTTGAGTATCGTAACAGCACCACCTGTAGGTGGACTGATAGAAAAGGCCTTGGGCCTTAAGTCCGCCTGTCACATTTTTGTAATAAAGTTTAATAAATTAATAAAAAAAATATATCTTTGAACGGAGCTTCATGAAATTTGGTAGCTACAAGCCTAACAAATTTCATGCCTAGCTATTTTTAAATTCGAACATGAGCCAAATCGGTCATGGCATTACTGAGATATGGGGTTCACGAGTTCACAGTTCGAGTGAAATACTAGTCAAGACGTGGCTTCAAAAAAAAACTAGAAAAATGACAATTTATTGCGATAAGCGATCTTCCTATTTCACAACAAAGAAGCAGCCAGGGGATTACACCAAAAGCGGTAGAAGGACGTTACTTCGTATCCGCGTTTCAGTGTCAAGCAATATTGAGCATTAATGTATGACGATAGTTTCTTATTTTGTTTGACACAGAAATAGGAAGTCATTATCGTACGACTAACGTATTATTTATAGAGTAACCCCCAGGACTTCACCAAATAGTGTTTGTTTCACAAGCCTCCTTTTGTCTGCGCTACTATTCTGTTTTATTGGACATCGCAATCTAGTTCTGAAGACATACACACACTATCACGTCTTTATTCCTAATGGGGCAGACAGAGCATTTTGGGTCTTGCGGTTCTATGCAGAGCCCAGGGCCGCAAGACCAAAAAGCCACTTTTAGCGTCATGGTGGGCGAGAAGATGGAAAAGCAATCAATACAGTGATGGGTTGCTAGCCGCATCGCCTGTTAACATGATTTGCATTTTTGCCCATTCCCTCGATCGGCTTTTACGATCTGCGTGGGAAGAGAAGCAGCTGGTACATTCTAAGTTTTTTATTTCTCCCAGACCAGCATGGCATTCTTATATCAGTTTTGAATAGGATAATAAATAAATAAAAAATATATATGGACCAATCACAAAGATTGAGCTTGCCCCAAAGTTAGTTCGAGACTTGTGTTATTATGATATATGAACTTTATACAGACATGAGGCTCAAGGGCGCTCAACGTTATATAAGTATAAGATGTTATATAAGGAGAGGGCTATGCTCGGTGTTTCCCTACGTGATCGAATCAGAAAGAAGGAAATTCGTAAGAGAACAAAAGTTACTGACATAGCCCAGCGGATTAGCTCGTTGTAATGGCAGTGGGCGGAACACATAGCGTGACGAACCGATGGCCGATGGGGCTAAAAGGTTCTCGAATGGCAATCGCCTAGCAAGCGAAGGGTAGGACACTAATCCACCAGGTGGTCAGATGACCTGACCAGGGTTGCTGGAAAGCGCTGGATGCCGGCCGCTCTTGATCGGTCTGTGGACGTTATTCGGCTGTAATGATGATGATGATGATACGAACTTAACGATAATATATGTTATAACGATATATATGTCGCAGTTGGATTGTATAATCAGCTGTTATTCAAAAACTCTAGCTGTTTGGCACTACAGCTCGGTTTTGTAATACAGCTGAAAATTGGTCAGCTAGATCGTCCAAAGTGTTACGTTTAACAAACTAGCTAAAGTGAGACTGTAGATCGATTAGTTTGGAAATCTGCCACTTGTGGCTTGTGAAGTGTCAGTGTCATAACAACAAATATGGCCTCCCAAAAAGTAATTTCTACGCCGCGTTCCGGTACTAAGCTTTTTTTATCGAGAGACATCGGGGGCATCGTTTGTGATTTCGGACTGCAAAAGATTGAAAAGAATAAAGCAGACCTTTAGCTTAGTTCCTATATTGTTATTTCGACGCCCGCCTTCCGGCGAGATGGAAAATTCTCGTGGATCAATTGGCCGTAAGAAATCGCTCCGCCATTGTCGGGTTTATACAAAATTTCAATATTCAATTGCATCGAGCTGATTATCATTTTGAATTGGTGTTTTATGATGTCGAAGACTTAATTATTCCATTCCAAGAGTAATATAAAAATAATAAAGGACAACTATTGTCTCCTCATATATTATTTTGTTTGGTAACACAGTTTTATTCAATAATGGTAACCCTATAAGTCATGTCAACGCTAGCTGTTTTGTCAAACGTAATTACGTAACTCATTGACAATCTAGCTGAACTATTTTCAGCTGTTTTACAAAACCGAGCTGTAATGCCAAACAGGTAGAGTTTTTGAATAACAACGGATTATACAATTCAACTGCGACATATAGATAAACATCCAATACAAGACGGTTTATCTAAAAACATCATTTTCCATCTTATTTTTATATAGCGTAAAATATCCACGAAACATGGCTACCTACCAAAATTCCAGTCGCTAATGAACCAAACCCACAGCAAAATTCCGTCATCAGAACGGAAAATATGCGTTTTATTATTATTTCATTAATGAAAGTACATATTAATGAGTTTCACCTGTTTGAAATAAAAACCGCAGGCTTATCAAAGCGATCGATCAGAGGAGTTTCAATTGGGCGAGCTAAATGATCGAGTGAAAAAGAAAGTGGCTGGTTACTTCATCATCAGGTATAAAAATACCTGATGATGAAGTAACCAATCCCTTTCTTTTTTTCAAGAAACTTTTTCAAGAATAATTTACTTATATCAATGTCAATGATACAAATATTCAAAGATAGAAATAAAAAAACTTGAGAGATGTCAAGGGACACCCGGATGGAACGAAGTTCCTTTCGATTAATTAGTGAAAGAATTGTAAACCACGCGCACGCCGCACAGCTTACAACTATAGCAAAAAGTGTCGTTACAACTTTTGGTCTTACTTTTTTCCGTCTAGCCCCCTTTCGCAACGCGCGATAAGGAACTTCGTTTCTGTCAAACTATAATAATATAAAACTGTCAATTATCAACTGATATACATATCCAAAGATAAGTAGATTACTTTTGACTTCTGACATTATACACTTCGCACGTTCGGCTCGCTCAATGTGAATGTGGTACCAAAGAGGGATTTGCCGATATTGAATATTGTTTCAGTAATTACGCCACGTTATTATACGGGCTCCGTACACACGGTCACAATGGACTAACAGTAAGTTGCTCGCACAAGCCAAAGACAGGTTTAGATTTTTATTCTCTTAAATCGATGTATCTTTTTTGTTTCTTTTCAACCCAATTTAACTGAATTGGGTTGAAAAGAAACAAAAAAGATTGGATTGGAATAAGGTTTTCTCCCAACAAAAGTAAGATTTAAAAAATATATACTATAGTGATTTGTCGCACATAGAGGACACCGCCGACGTCGTGGCGTGAAATAAATTTTTTTTTTCTTACCTATAAATGTGAGCAATTTTCTAAATCCAGTTTAACTGAATTGGGTTGAAAAGAAACAAAAAAGATTGGATTGGAATAAGGTTTTCTCCCAACAAAAGTAAGATTTAAAAAATATATACTATAGTGATTTGTCGCACATAGAGGACACCGCCGACGTCGTGGCGTGAAAGAAATTTTTTTTTCTTACCTATAAATGTGAACAATTTTCTAAATCCAGTACAAAGAGAAAAAAAAACGACGGGTTGCACTCTGGGAGTGCCGGCAGAAGTGAAAACTTGAATATTAACGTTGTGCATTTTTGATATTTTTAAATGGTTAGGGAATATTTTGCACGAATTGCTTTAATTATCAGTATAAAAGTACTCTCATTTATGTGGTAGAATACAATATTTATTTATTGGGCTATCGTACACAAGCATGACATTTTATTAGCACGCTGTAACATACACGAACATTCGCGCAAGCGCCCTGCGCCTTCTTACGAATTTTCGATCAGGTCACGTGTCCTGACGCGAGTTTAACATTTTTTACCCATTCCAAAAAAAGTGCACAACGCCGCTAAAGAAGTTTTCACTTCAAAATTGGAAAACAGTTAATATAGGTACTCGACGTAATTCCATCAATCGTGTAAGTGAGAACTTTTTATTTCACAACCCAAAAGACAGACCCAGAGTAGACAGTATCAGTTGGTGGAGAAGTACAGAAGTGGTCGTGCCTGCAGTTGAGACTAAAGAGACCTGATGATGATGAAGTGGAGAACTCATTACTTTAAAATTTGTGCAATGCACATGCCTACTGCTACTCTCATATTTTGTATTGTTTATAGGGTACCGTTCCCAAAGGGTAAAAAAGGGGCCCTATTACTAAGAGTTCCTGTGCGTCTGTCCCTATTCGTCTGTCTGTCCATCTGTCTGTGACCAGGTTATATCTCAAGAACTATGAATTAGACAGTTGAAATTTTCACAGATGACGTATTTCTATTGCCGCTATAACAACAACTAAAACAGAATAAAATAAATATTTAAGTGTGTACCCTACAACAAACGTGATTTTTTTAGATGGTACGGATCCCTTCGTTCGCGAGTCCGACTCCACTACAACCGACGAATGTTCGCCAAACTTACGCCCCCTGTGTCTCGTTCGCTTCGGAAAAACATCATTTGTCTTCGTCACCCGTTCTAAACTATATTTGGTGGATGAAAGGAGTAAATGAGCCGGCACTAACTGCACCCACCCGCTACCTGTTACTCTGTACTGTAGCAGTAATTAACTAATGGATGTGTAGGTGGACCTTCCTTTGGGTTGGCAAATATGTTATGGACAAAATGATCATAAAGAAATTATTTAAATTGTCCTGCTATCCTATCAAAAAACAAATATAGTTTGTATATTTGTTTGTTTGTTACCGCTCTACGCTTCAACCCCTGAATCTATTTAGATAAAATTTGATATGGATATTGTTTGATACCCAGGGAAGGATATACGATAGTTTTTATCCCAAAATTCCCACGATGAGCGAAGCCCGCGGGCAAAGCAAGTAAAATAAATATATAAGTGTAGCTCCCCTACAACAAACGTAATTTTTAGAGATGGTGCGGAACCCTACGTGCGCGAATCCGACTCGCACTTGGTCGGTTATTTTTAACACAAAAACCGACGAATGTTCGCCAAACTTACACCCCTTGTGTCTCGTTCGCTTCGGAAAAACATAATTTGTCTTCGTCACCCGTTCTAAACTATATTTGGTGGATTAAAAGGAGTAAACGAGCCGGCACTAACTGCACCCACCCGCTACCTGTTACTCTGTACTGTAGCAGTAATTAACAAATGGATGTGTAGGTGGACCTTCCTTTGGGTTGGCAAATATGTTATGGACAAAATGATCATAAAGAAATTATTAAAATTGTCCTGCTATCCTATCAAAAAACAAATATAGTTTGTATATTTGTTTAGTTGTTTGTTACCGCTTTACGCTTCACCCACTTAACCTATTTAGATAAAATTTTATATGGATATAGTTTGATACCCAGGGAAGGACAAAGGATAGTTTTTATCCAAAATTAGAATCTGTAATTGGCAGTAAGTTATAGTTTATAAGATAAAATAATAATATTGTAAAGTGCTGTTGTTTCTGTGATAAATAAAAAAAAACCGACGGGGAGCGAACCCCACGGGCAAAGCTAGTAAAATAAATATTTAAGTGTGGCTTCCATACAACAAACGTAATTTTTAGAGATGGTGCGGAACCCTACGTGCGCGAATCCGACTCGCACTTGGTCTGTTATTTTTCAACACAACAACCGACGAATGTTCGCCAAACTTACGCCCCCTGTGCCTCGTTCGCTTCGGAAAAACATCATTTGTCTTCGTCACCCGTTCTAAACTATATTTGGTGGATTAAAAGGAGTAAATGAGCCGGCACTAACTGCACCCACCCGCTACCTGTTACTCTGTACTGTAGCAGTAATTAACTAATGCATGTGTAGGTGGACCTTCCTTTGGGGTAAGCAAATATGTTATGGACAAAATGATCATAAAGAAATTGTTAAAAATGACCGCGCAATTTGAATGACCAGCCAATTGCAAGTCAGACTTGCGCACGAAGGGTTCCGAAATCATTATCCATAAAAAATATCTATTTCGTTTTGTTTTCGTATAACGAAAGATTAGCTTTACAATGCAAAATGTTCATTATCAACCTATTTACGAAATAATCATGGCGCACTATATTTAAAATCAGGGCGCCACTTCTGCCCTGAGTTCCTCTTAAATAACTTAACAACAGTGTTGAAACAACATTCAGGAGATTTATAATCAAAACTCCTCTGATACGACACTGGAACTTCTTTTGCATTGTAAAATTCTTAACTCTCAAGGGAAATAATGCTAAAACGTGCTGGAAGTGGAACGAAACACGGAATGCGCTGATTTCAGAATACTGTTGTGTACAAGTAGTTATTGAATAATTTATGTTTTTAAACAATGAACGTAAAAAAGTTTAGTGCTTCTCAAAAAAAAAAACAAACGAGCCCATACTCCATGCGGTTGTGTCGTTACATTACAGAGTTCATATGGCCACTTTCCAGCTCCATCATCAGATCAGCTCCATATCATAAATCTAGCATCGCCATGCGATATACTTGTGTGCAAACTTTTAGCTCAATCGAAAACCGGGATATGGGTCAAATTTAACTTGCAAGATTTGATTACATGCAGACCGACAGACAACGGGACAGGTGAAACTTAATAAAAGCTTGAAAAATAGTGACATTTATATAAAGATCCAACTTTTTTATGATTATTTCAGCCGCATGACGTCCACAGCTGGGCATAGGCTTACCCAAGAATTCCCAAAATTTGCAATATAAAGCGGCTTGCATACAGCGTTTTTTAATGACTTTTGTCAGGCCTTTTGACCTGAGTATAGTTCTCCTTCCTATACAAAATCAGCGTTCAGGAAAATATGTTAAATTTATCGTCCTCCTATACAAAAAGCGTTTGAAATAAACTAGCACCCAAAAAATTACTGGTGATTTATTTATAAAGGTTAAAAGTTTACTGCACGTGGATGTGGCCTGGGTCAAAAATAAATTATTTTATTTAGTCCGTCAACTAGATTATCCAAAAATAAAGGACACATATTTGTTCGTTTAGCAAAGTAGTCAAAATTCACAAAGGTACAGCGCTTCGAAGTTTCGGAGTTGGGGTGATTTACGTCACCGTTGGTTAAAGATCGTAGCCAATCGTGACGTCACGCGAAATTTCAATGCGCTGTATTTTCGTCATTATTTGCTGATGAGAAAAAAGAAATTATCGTATACCATATTTCTTAATAAACTGTCCAATGAAAAAAAATTGTCCGCATCCCTATTGAGAATTTTTTTTTATTTCTTACCAATGCACAGTGAGCAGATGATAGATAAGCACGTACCAAGTGTAAAAAAGTTTACAAGTATTTGAAACCACATGTTTAGTTGACTGTACTCGTATCATCAATATTCGATTAGTTTCGGCTCTTGGGATTAATCCAAGTCGATGGCTTAACTATTTCGTATTATCGATAGGTATCAATTTACATACGTGCAGCGAAACTTTACACCTATGTGTACGTACATGTCTATTCGTACGAGTTTAAGACATAATTGTACATTATAGATTATGTAGTCTTAGTATAACTACTCTTTACGTATAGTACTATCATATTCCAAAACAATCTGCACTTGTTAAAACAATCATAGTGAGTACAATAACAATTTAACAATTTAGGAGTACGGATTTTGTTACAAATGCAGCGGTAAGCGTTTTACTTTAGTACATTTTGTTATACATCGTGGTTGGGACATACCCGTATATAAATGGAACCACGGGCTTATACTATATCACTATAGTATATTGGAATTAAAATAACAGTAAAAGAACAAAAACAAGTTTTGGCATTTCCATACTAAAGTGTACAGCCGTCCGGGCCATTTGTATGGGAACGTCGAATTTTTTTTTCGTTTCTTGACTGTTATTTTTATGTTATTAAGCTATATTGATCTAGTATTACGGGTATGTACCTTCCACGTAGTATGTTTCCTCGTCGGAATCCATTTTGTTACTAAGTGTACAAAATCTCCCATGCTGGTCTGGGAGAAATAAAAAAACTTAGAATGTACCAGCTGCTTCTCTTCCCACGCAGATCGTAAAAGGGAATGGGCAAAAATGCAAATCATGTTAACAGGCGATGCGGCTAGCAACCCATCACTGTATTGATTGCTTTTCCATCTTCTCGCCCACCATGACGCTAAAAGTGGCTTTTGGGTCTTGCGGCCCTGGGCTCTGCATAGAACCGCAAGACCCAAAATGCTCTGTCTGCCCCATTAGGAATAAAGACGTGATAGTATGTATGTATGTGTACAAAATGCGCAACGCACGCCGCGAGCACGTCGCGACTTCGCTGCGAACACGCGACAACTTCGCCGCGCGTCCGCAGGCGTATTCGTTGCGATCCCGTTCCGGTTTGAAAATGCTCGGAAACCGCTAATGTGATAAGGCTGTAAGGTTACGGAAAAGGTTCGAGACTTGGACAGTTACCCGACAGAAAAAATACTTAGCAGATTCCAAACCGACAGCCCCGGTTAACGAAGGTACGTTTTAGATTACCTATAGTCGTCTTCCGACGAATTATATATCCCAAATAGACTTTTCGAATTCAAGTAACCGATATGATGCATCACTGCCCCCCGCGATGTGTATGGAATTTCACGTTTTTCCTTGGCCAGGAAGTAGTTTATTATGTAAGAAATTCTTACTAATATTATAAATGTGAAAGTGAGTTTGTATATTTGTTTTTTGTTAGCTCTACACGTTTCAACCACTGAACCTATTTAGATGAAAGATATGTATATAGTTTGATGCCCGGGGAAGGACATAGGATAGTTTTCATCCCGAATAATTTACACGGGGAGAGAAGCTCACGGGTAAAGATAAAGTTTATTGAAAGTAGATAACTAAAATATTGTAAACCCTAAAGATAGGATGCAACAAGTAAATGGTTACTAAACATGGTTACAACACTATACACTTGTATGATATAAATAACCTATGTTTCACAAAAAATCTGAATCTAAATTGCTGCAGTCAATGCGCGACACACAAAATCTACAAAATGGCCGTCAGCCATTCTAAAATAGAACGCGGTAACTGGGTATTGTTTTTAGTTTTGTAGTGGAGTTTTTACAAAATGTTTGCGAGGATTCAATCAGTGTGACTCGTTACATTTGTTTGTGACTTTTTTAATTTAAAATCTTTTTTCGGACAAGATTTTATTTCAATTTATTATTTGACCGACGACCTCTAAGGCCTAGTAGTCATAATGCCACGCTGTCCCGGGTTGAGGTCCCATGAGGTCCCGGGTTTGAACGGATAAGGACAAGATTGAAAATTTTTTTTTTTAGATTGACCTGGGTCTTGGATGTTTATCTATACACGATTTCTTTATAAAATACAGAATTGTTAAGTTAGTATCCTATAACATAAGTTTCGAACTTACTTTGGGGCTAGCTCAATCTATATGATTTATTTTACTTTATCAAACTTTACTGTTCCAAAGTAAAAATATACTTTTGACAAATGGCAGATTATGTTAATGTTAATTTGTGATTTGACCGTCATCTTCATCTTCATTTAAAGAGCAGGTGTCATCTTTATCTTAAAAGTTTTTAACTGACTTCCAAAAAAGGAGGAGAACTCCTAAATTGATTTGGCAAATTCTTTTTTTGTTTAAAAGGGCATTCTTGTCATTTGATCTCATAGAAATGTTATCAAAATAGATTGGGGGTGAAGTCGGTAAACAATTATTAGTAATAACTTTAAATTGAATATTTATAATTAAATTGTATTTTGTGTATAATCATGTTGTCATGTCATTTTATTATTTTTAATGCTTGATGGAAGGGTCACTCATAACAATGATAAAACTTAATATAGCGTTACTTATCAAACTCAAATTTCATAATAGTATTAGTATCTACAGAGAAGTTAAAGTACACACTTCTCAGAGATTATACGAAACTTTAGATTAGTTTTAGTTTTGAGTACTTTGATTGTTTAGCTCTGCTGGACCTATTTGTAACCGACTTCTAAAAAGGAAGAGGTTATCAATTAGTCAGATTCTTTTTGTTATGTATGTTCGACACCAATTCTAAGACTGATTTGGAAAACTCTTTTTTTGTTTGAAAGGACCTACTCATAAAGTATATATTCTTATATAAATTTTATCAAAACCAGTTTTGTAGTTTGGGCGTGCACTCAGTTTATAGTTTTGATAAATTATATCTAAGTGCTTGACTCTGACACCACTTAAAAAGACAACAGAAAAAGAAACAGATGATGATGGTCAAAGAACAAGGACAAAATGCGTTTATTTCGGCGTTTTCTTTAGGTATCGGTAGCTTTTCTTTAAAAATAAATTTTAATAATATCTTGAAAAAATTAACAAACATCTAATTTTTTTGAATAAACATTTGAATTTGGAATTTTTGAATTTCATCATCAGTCGTCGATCCGTAAAAAATTAAAATATCATATTATAAATTTAAAATACTTGTATTGTTAAAATATAAAAACTTTATGACTGATCTTTATATAATCTTATGTTATATTTCTGTAATATCAGTGTTTTGCAGGTCCTAGTACCTCGTAAGTCAGAATTGTTTGAGTTGCGAAAGTGGAGACAATATATTGGCCAAACAGAGAAGAGGATAGGTTTCAGAAATATTGTGAAGAAAATATGTGGTTTCTCGACGAAAATTCCATTGCTTTGAGTGTGTCAATCAACACTTGTGTCAGATTTTTAGGCTACGCCATCTGACATAGCTTGATGATTGCCATACAATAATGACATTCGAAACCAAAGTCTTGACGTATCTTCCGAAGCACGGAGGAGGTCTAAAATTTTGTTGTGCACCTCATGACATCCAAAGTATAGACAACGACACTGAAGACTAAGTACTTCCGTACAGGCGTCTCACACAACAACGAAATTCAAGGAAATATCTTCTCAATGTGGTTAGCGATATGGTTTAAATTACCTCGGATCGGAACCTAGCCTTGTACTTATTCTGTGACCAAGCACCTTTTCGTTTAGATACCTAGATATCCATTGCATGCCAATTTCATTCTTATTACTCTGGATAAACAATTCATATCACTAAATTTCCCACTCCGGATTGGTCGCCACCATAGATCTACCATACTACAAAATTCTATGTCTATGGTCGCCACGCACATAGTAATAATGTATCTAGGTATATTTTTGATACCTACTATACTACTAAGTACTAGGAATGAAGTGAAACAGGCCTGACGGGTTGCTTAACTTGCGAAATTGGTAGTAATGCGTACACCCACCGCGCCACCGACGTCCTCTAATTTTACCTACATCATTTCTCTTCCAAGGATTTCCAAAATGAGCGGCCTGCATCCAGCGCTTGCCAGCGACCTTGGTCGGGTCGTTTAATTTACATTGAATAAGTAGGATAAGATTTTATTTCGTCTGAGGGATAGGACAAATTATAAAGAATACAAGCTGCGCCTTGCGGTGTAACCCACGAAAAAAGTAGCCTATGTGTTAATCCAAGGTGTCAGTTTCCTGCATTCCAAATTTTATGAAAATTGCTCCATTCGTTTGCGCGTGTAGAAGTAACACACACACTCACAAACTTTTGCCTTTAATATTAGTGTGATAGAAGCAGTTGACTTACCTAAAAACAACACTAGTTTCATCTGATCCTATATGCACCGCGTCAGTCAGCGACCATTGCAGGACGACGCCACTCCTGCCCTCTAGCGGCCCACTCACAACCCGTGCCGGTAGGAACCTCTTCCGAAACCTCCCCCTCCCACGCCGAAACCCTACCACCGAACGCTCCCCCCTATAAAACCTCGGCCGAAAATAATAACCATCAAATTCACTATCACTATATTTTCCTGTCCTAAAATCTGGCAACACAGGTTCCAACGTTCTGTCACTTTCGAATTTGGAATCTTTGAACCACTTTTTGTATTTGGAGCGTTCTGGGCGCGAATGCTTCGGTACGAAGTAGGGGAGGGGTTCGTCCCGGCATGGGCGTTCGGCGAATGTGGTGGGGGTAAAGTTGCCTCGGATGAAGGTGCCGACGATGGAGTACAGGACGTAGTCCTGCAGTGTGACGTCATCGAATTGAAGGTGAACTGGAAAGAAGAGAAAATATAGGTTAGTACAACGGCATTACTTCTCTATCGCTTACAAAGTAGTTCCTGGCCTAAAACAGAATCACGCTTCTCTTTTGAACACTGTATTCCTAAGGAGTAATCAGGATCAGAAATGAGGAAATTTGTAGGAGAACAAAAGTCACTGACATAGCCTAGCGGATTAGCTCGAAGTGGCACTAGGCGCGACGAACAACTGATAGACGATGGGGCAAAAATATTCTCGAATGGCGACCACGTACTGGCAAGCGAGGCGTAGGATACCCGCCCACATGGTGGTTTGACTACCTGACCAGGGTCGCTGGAAAGCGCTGGATGCAGGCCGCTCTAGATCGGTCATTTTGGAAATCCTTGGGAGAGGCATATGTTCAGGAGTCGTATTTTTGAAATCACTTGTCACATTACGAAGGGTTTGCGCGAGCGTTTCCAAACGGGTGCATTTTTGAATCGGTAGTTTGCGAAGGAATTGCAACGAGTGGTCTTGACTACCTACTCGTAATTTTGACATTTGTAGCGTAGATATGTCATCGAAACCAATCATGGGAAATCCGTTCCATTTCACGTTGCTTTTTTATTCATGTTCGAATTTTTAGAAAAGCATAGACAAATTATCGATGTTTTCTGCGTAAAACAATATTATTTTTCGCTGACACGACGGTTTCAAAAATACGATCAATTTGTATTTTACGCGAGCGGTGAGTTGGAAAACTACACGTTTTGTGTTTCGCTGAGTCCCTCAATGAAAAATAGCACGCCAGCAGAGGACGTTATGCGGCTGAAATGATAAAGATTGTAACTATAAACTACACAAATCAGTAGTTAAATACAATCATAAAAATGATAATAACATAATCGTAGGTGTGACAAACACTGTCAAGAAAAATAGCATGACTATTGACTAATATGACTGAAGCGTATGAAATATACGAGTATAATGACGCACAACACGTAAATAATAGATATAATGACTACCATAACGCACACCCTTCAGCTAAGTACAGTTTTAACTATCTATTGCTTTTCAAAATAATCGTAACTATTAGTATCGTGATGACCCTTATTTGAATAGAATCGACATTACAAGAGTAAAGAATGAGGACGAATTCGACTTATAGGACAGTGATATGAAACAACAATTTTTTGCCTAACTGCGCCAGAAGAAAGGTCATGTTTTTTTTAAGCATGTAGGTATATTTCTTTGCGATGTCCGTAGAATGTTCCCAATGTATTTCAACGACTCGTAATCTAAGAGTTTATTACATTATAAGCAAAGATAACTTAAATAACACAAACATTTTATACTATGATTAAACATTATAACCAAAAACTAAACATAACTATTAATGAAAAACTAAACTTGATTCATATAAATACGATAAAAAACATCAGATTATATAAATATTTAATCTAAATCGCTGCACTCGATAGGGTAGATACCCAAGAGCCCTGGCGGCATTTCCTCGTTGAATGGCCAAGCTCAGCCTATGGCCAAAATGGGCACCAGCCTTTGGATCCCGATTAGGCGTGCATACCGTAGAATTATAAATGTTTTTAGTTTAAGTCTTTCTCATAACTGAAGTTCGTAATATAGCCGCTCCATTTTGGCTAACAAGGTCACTTTCTGTCAACTCCCAACTATCAAAAGTGCCACAATGGTGCTATGACCCTGATTTGAGTAGAATCGAAACCATCCAAGGTATCGGAAGCGAGGGCAAATACGGCGTTAACGGAGCCCCAAAACGTCCGCCGACAACAATTTCCTGTGACGAATGATGGCAGAGATGTATCAGTTGTAGATGCATCGAACGGAATTTTTTGGAACGAAATTCCTTATCGCGCTTTTCGAAATTAAGACCAAAAGTTGTAACGACACTTTTTGCTATAGTTGTAAGCCGTGCGGCGTGCGCGTGTTTCTCTGTCTGTCTCTTTCTCTCCTAATTAATCGAAAGGAACTTCGTTCCATCCGGGTGTCCCTTGACACCTCTCAAGTCTTTTTTTTTCCATGAAGCACTGAATGGTTTTATGGTCGATAAACAGGCTTTCACTCACTGAAAAGTCATAAATAAATAAATAATTGACTAACATTTATAGTAAATATTAGTGATAATATTAAAACAAAATAATAAAAATGATAAAATGAGAAACTGGAAAATAATACAATTTGACGATCAGAAATGAGAAATAATTAGAAATAATAAGACGCATTAAAAAACATTATTATTAGAAACTAGCTATAGCCCGCGACTTCGTCAGCCTGGACTTTAGTTTATGAGCACCGTCATTTTGATATTTTGAATAAAACCGGCCAAGTGCATGTTGGGCCCCGCACAGCGAAGGGTTCCGTAGTTGCAAATGCCGACTTAGAGTTAAAAATAATAAATTAATTTCAACATTTATTTAAAGCAGTTTTATTTATCTTCAATGCTTGTCTAGGAGAAAGTAAAAAACTTACTTCGCATATTGTAAAAGCAGATAATGGGCGATATCTGATCGAGAGAAGAGGCGATATTTTAGGTGATGCGGTTAGCTAACCATTAAACACTATTTGGACTCCCTTTTTATCCTAACGTCCATCATCACGCTAAGTATGGCTTAGTAATCGAAATAATGTAATGGATAGAAATTAATTTTATTAAAGAATAAAATGAGGCTTAGAAAAAAAAACGACGGGTTGCTCTCTGGGAGTGCCGGCAGAAGTGAAAACTTGAATATTAACGTTGTGCAATTTTGATATACGAAACAGCAGGCGCAGGCATACATTTTCGCCGCGCCGTAGAAAGAGAGGGGTATACTCCCTCTCCTACACCGCGCCAGCTGTCAGCAACTTGATAAGTTCAATCTAACTATAACTACACTTTTCAATAAACATGCGCCGCCTAAAAAGATTGTGCTAAAGGATGGGTCTTTGCCGTGGATTACTGACATATGTAAACGCATGATCGAGGAACGTAACCAAGCTCACGAAAAGTACCGTAAGACTAAGTCAGAATCAGACAAGAAATATTACAAAGAGTTAAAAAAAATGGTGGAAACTAGTATTACCGGAGAAAAGCGTGCGTATATTGGTAACTTAGTTAATAGTCACGTTCATGACAGTAAAAAATTTTGGAAAAATCTGAAGGGAAAAGTTTTGCCTAATCAAAATAAAGAGCGATCACTGCCTAGTAATTTTAATGATCCGAACAAAATTAATAATCATTTTTTGAAACTACCCGATGGTATCACGAATAATACGGTAGATACTTCAACATATGATAATAAAAAGTTCTCTCGTGAAACCCTCCGTCTAAAGGCTGTTAGTAGTCAGGAAATTGCTAAATATATCTTATCAATAAAGACAAATTCTACGGGAAGTGATGGTCTGAGTAAGGACATGATTTTGTTAACCCTTCCCTATACATTAGACATTATTACAGCTATTGTCAATAAATCAATTACAACAGGATATGTGCCAAAGTGCTGGAAAGAGGCAATAGTAACCCCATTGCCCAAAGTCACTAATCCTACTGAACTCTCGGACCTCAGACCTATTAGTATATTGCCATTCCTATCTAAATTACTGGAGAAAGCAGTTTACACTCAACTTATAGATTTTGTTGAGCGGCTTAACATCCTTCCTAGGCTGCAGTCGGGGTTTAGAAAGGGACGCGGCACTGTAACCGCATTGCTCGACGTAGTCGATAACATCATAGCTGAACAGGACAAGGGCCGTGGCACGATTTTAACTCTATTGGACTTCTCGCGTGCATTCGATTGCTTGGATGTTCGACTTCTGCTTTCCAAGCTCTCTTACTACGGTCTTAGTCCAGTATCTCTAGCATGGTTTGAGAGCTATCTTACCGACCGGTTTCAATCAGTGCAACTACAGCAATACGACGGCAGTTTAGTGGCATCGGACCTGCTGCCCGTTAATCGTGGGGTGCCGCAGGGCTCAATATTGGGTCCATTGCTTTTCATTATTTATACCGCTGATCTGGCATCTACTATTAAGCACTGCAAGTTCCACAGTTATGCCGACGATGTACAATTATATATTTCTATGGCACCTAAGGATATTTCACAGGCTGTCAAACTTTTAAACGAAGACTTGAAGAGGATAGTGGAATGGTCCAAAAGGAATTCATTGCTCCTAAATCCTTTAAAGTCCAAATATATTATAATGGGGTCTAAATGGCAGATAGGTCAGATATCAAATTTAAATCCATCTGTAATTATTGATAACCAACCTATTACACAGGTCCAAGAGGCTAGAAATCTGGGATTGTTGATTGATGGTCAATTAAGGTTTGAGGCCCATCTGTCTAGTTTAGTAAAAAGTTGCTTTTATCGTTTGAGCCTCCTATACAAAATTCGCAACTATCTATCTGTAGAGTCACGTCTCATTATTTGTGAGGCTCAGATATTGTCTAAGCTTAATTATGGAGATCTAGTTTACGGGCCACGACTTCTATGTAGATCGAAGCTTTTGGTGCAAAGAGTGCAGAACGCATGTCTTCGTTTCTGCTTTAACATCCCTCCTCGAAGTCACATTACGCCATTTTTAAATAAGGCCTCTTTACTGTCAATGGAATCACGTAGGCAGCTACACTTCGCTAGCCTGTTGTTTGACATAATAAAATTTCAAAAGCCAGAGTATTTATATGAAAAATTACTTTTCTTGTCACAACATCATGCGAGGTCTACGCGTCCCGTGCTTTCATTGCAACGACACAAGACAGTGGCATTCAGGGGTAGTTTCAGATATGCGGCGGCAAAGTGTTGGAATAACATTCCTCCACCAATTAGAAACGTCACATCAAAATTTACTTTAAAAAAATTGTATAAATTACACCTTTTGGATATGCAAAAAAAAGATATGTCCAAACGCTTTGCCTGCCGCATCAGTAGAATTTATGCCCTTCATACCTAGCTTTTCAGTGGCTATGCCTGTTTGTGTTTGTATATTAGTGTTTAATGCAATATATCAAATGTTATATTATTATTTTTTTCTTCTAAATTAATGAGTGTGTAATGTTGATCCCAATTCTATGTCTTAATCTAATCTAATTTATATGAAATATATAATTTAATTGAATATATATTTGAGGTTAATTCTAATCAACTATTTTCAGTTTAATTATTGTGTTTCTGGCCAGTACTATTCTAACTAATATTTTTTGAATGTTATATTTTTATAATGCGTTAGAATTGTAAATTTATTGTTTGTAATTGGAATCTTGTTCGCGCATTCTCAAGGGCGCCAGCTGAAAATCAGCTGTTACTCCTAGGGGGTAGCGTTTAGCTGAGCTGTAGCCCTTTTGTGCACTGTGCCACACAAATGCATGCTTAGCTGTAAGTATTAAAATTTGTAATTACCTTACCTTATAATAATTATGTATATTGTGTGTTACAGAGAGCAAATAAATCATTTATCTATCTATCTATCTATCATCTATCTGTCTACTCTCCATCCGTCTTACGAATTTTCGATCAGGTCACGTGTCCTGACGCGAGCGTGTCCTGACGCGAGTTTAACATTTTTAACCCATTCCAAAAAAAGTGCACAACGCCGCTAAAGAAGTTTTCACTTCAAAAAATAGACTGATGATGATGAAAAAAAGCTTCTACTAAAGAGCGAGATCTAAGATTTTTAAAATATCTTTAGCACTTCACGACAAATCGTACACCCCGGTCGCATCTTCGCTGATGGCCCGTCAGATATCGCGGACAGAAATAGAAGAAATAGAAATTTGATTTATAGCGAGGGAAATGTGTGGAAATGGTGTCAGAGAGACTGATTCTGTCTTGCGTAATTTTATTTACAAGGTTAGGGGAAAGACAAATATAAATGAACGACTATCTCCTAACAGAGGCCGGAAAACCCATCTTAGTAAGTTAGCTTATTGATGGGATGGTAATAAATATTAAGACCACGGACGACCTCCGTGGCGTAGTGGTCACCATGCTAGTCCGCCACCCAGAGGTCCCGGGTTTGATTCCCGGTCAGGGCAAGTTGGAAAATGGCCTTTTTCAAATTGTCCTGGGTCTTGGATGTTTATCTATGTATGTATTTGTTATAAAATATAGTATCGTTGAGTTAGTATCCCATAACACAAGTCTCGAACTTACTTTGGGGCTAGCTCAATCAGTGTAATTTGTCCCTATATATTTATTTATTTATTTATTTAGTTAGCGCTCTTTTACAAGCGATTGAGTTTGCGTCTTACAGACAAGTGACAGTATGCCTGCGACACCTGTCTGCGACCGTCGCTGATTGTTAGCGATATACCTGTGACGCGCGACGGTCGTCGACTGTCGCAAACAGTCGCGTGACACATGTGAATCTATCACAAACTGTCAAAAATTGCCGCGCAACCGTCGGCTACAGTAGCCGATTATTAGCGTTTATTGGGGATTATCGGCGACGGTCGCCGACCTGTTCGGGCGTCTGTAGAAGCAGTTAGATAACTTTCATCATCTTGCGTGTTCCCAGTTCCATCTGCCATCCTCACCTGTACGCACGGGGTGCGTTATTGTGCTTTATTTTTTCACGATAGAATTAATAGAAGTATTAAAAACACCGGAAACTCCTACCGTCTTATTATAAAACGCTGACTATCTTTGTTACTAGGTTTAAACCATTATCCGACCAAATCAAATCGACATCTAGTAATACGTCATTGCCTCATCTGAAAATGTCAACTTGATTTGGTCGGATAATGGTTTAAACCTAGTAACAAAGATAGTCAGCGTTTTATAATAAGACGGTTGGAGTTTCCGGTGTGTTTTTAATACTTCTATTAATTCTATCGTGAAAAATAAAGACTGCTAAGGTCCCGCACAATATGTGTCCCCATTCCCCGTCCCCGCACCTCTCCCCTATTCTCGCCTTCGAGGGTGTTGAGCGGGCGAACACACACACATAGCCGTGTGCATGGATGTATGGTTTTCTTCGTAGTAGTAGTTATAGGCATAAATGATACTCCGCTTCTATGAAGTGACATACCTGTGGTTTTGCATTCAGATGGCCGTTATTGATATTTCGGGACTTACCGCGATTAATATCGTTATTATCCAGATATTTCGACGACCCTAAATATCTGTCTAAGAACGATATTAATCGTGATTAATCCCGTTATACTAATAACAATAAACTTATTCTAATCCATTCTCCAAATGCATTAAAAAAGCAAGTGCGAAAATTTCGTACTTCCTTAAAAAAATATCAAAAGATAGAAAATATATTTTTATTTCTTTAGAATAAATAACAATAGAAAGATGAAATGTATTCTAGATGAATATCACGATCGGTGACATCACAATATTCCTAGCTTTCCATTTATTTGAGACATTTTGTTTGTTGTCTGTGCTGCGAGCTGCGATAGAAATTATTGCTTCTTCAGCGATGCGTAATACCGTCACTATTTGATATTCATCTCTTGAAAGATATATTTATAAGTTGGTGACGTCTTCATAGCTCTACATTCAGTTTTGGAACGAAGTTATCGCGCGTTGCGAAAGGGGGCTAGACGGAAAAAATTAAGACCAAAAGTTGTAACGACTCTTTTTGCTATAGTTGTAAGCCGTGCGGCGTGTGCATGTTTCTCTGTCTGTCTCTCTCTCTCTCTCTCGAACTTCGTTCCATCCATCCCTTGACACCTCTCAATTTTTGAAGTGAAAACTTCTTTAGCGGCGTTGTGCACTTTTTTTGGAATGGGTAAAAAATGTTAAACTCGCGTCAGGACACGTGACCTGATCGAAAATTCGTAAGACGGATGGAGAGTAGACAGCTGGCGCGGCGTAGGAGAGGGAGTATCCCCCTCTCTTTCTACGGCGCGGCGAAAATGTATGCCTGCGCCTGCTGTTTCGTTTAGGCGGCGCAGGGCGCTTGCGCGAATGTTCGTGTGTGTAACAAATGCACAACGTTAATATTTAAGTTTTCACTTCTGCCGGCACTCACAGAGTGCAACCCGACGTTTTTTTTTTTCTTCATACAGTGGACGACATCCATCGTAGCCAAGCGGTTTAGCCCGGCCGCACTTTATCAACATAGTAACAAAACAACAAATACAACATCGATAAACAAGGATAACGCAGAACCTAAGGCGTTGTTTAAGACTAGCAGTCATCCAATCCTAGTGCTTATTCTGGAAGGAACAGGATACTCGTATTCTGAAGGAGCCGATAAATAGCCTTTATAATTTCAATATAGTGCAACTAAAATATTAGAACTAAAGGCTAAATAATTTGTGACCAATTAGGAGTTGTATGAATGTTTATAACGCTAGGAACACTACTGTAAAAGACTGTACAAACTTACTTGTTCATTAATAATATTAGTAGGATATATTTTAAGCTCCTGTAATTAAATACCAAATGACTTTGTTTGTCATAGTTCGATTGGTTTTTCTGGATCTGTCAATGGCGATGACGAAGAGGATTTTGTCAACGATGATACTGGAGATACCACGTGGGTGGGGGAGCCGTCGAGTCCAGAAGCGTTCACCTTGACTGGTCGCCCCGGTATATTGCTGCCGAATGCAGCTGCAATGACTCCGCAGCCGAATGAATAAGTCCGCCGTCGTCAATTTATTCTGTTGTTTTTGTATGTAATTGTGTTTTTTCATAGTACAATAAAGTTATAACAAACAAACAAACTCCAATAGAATATGTCAAAGTATTCTTTAAAATTCCTATTTTGGAATCCATTGCGTGCATCTGAGATTATAGAAAGAGGCGAAAATTCAAATGAAATTTTGGAAAGCAACAAATGCAGAAGAATTATTTATTGTCTTTTACAGATCTTAGTTTAAAAAAATGTCAAAAGGTTTTATAGGTATTTTAATTTTAACTTCAACAGTATAGTCGTACGAGGAAAACAAAGAACCCTCCATTTATATAAATAGCGTTTTGTGTAAGTATAATCTCCTTACCAAAGGAAAGGAGGCTGGGTAATTGCTTTGCTTATGTCTCCGGTAAAACATGAAATAATTATCTCCAAACTTAGAAACCGCTAACGACTCTTATTAATTGTTGAAGACTTAACGATGATTTTAAGCCGTTATGAAAATAAATCTTACTTATCTTTGCACGGCCGGCGCAACGGGAGAGCGTATTGTTAGTGCTTTTGCAAGTAAAGCGACACCGGGCGTGGTCCGCACTTGGATGGGTGACCACTAATGACAAAAAAAATCTCGAGCTACTTCGTGCTTCGGATGGCACGTATTAACAATATTAACAATAAGCCGTTGGTCCTCGGGTGTCATCATTGCATGACAGTCGTCAAGCTATGTCAGATGCCTTTAGGCAGCCTAACAAATCTGACACCAGTATAAACACACAAAAACAAATAAAACAAAACGTATCTTGTTTGTACGGATAATATTTATGCATGTTTGTTCCTATTTCACGGAAAAATAAACAACCAAACAAGATTATTTTAAATCCTATAAAAAAGGGGTCTGATTTTTCAAATAGGTACGCTTTGACTACGTAAGCAAATAAATAAATTAAATATATAGGGACAAATTACATTGATTGAGCTAGCCCCAAATTAAGTTCAAGACTCGTGTTATGGGATACTAACTCAACGATACTATTATTTTATAACAAATACGTATAGGTAAACATCCCAGACCCAGGACAATTTGAAAAAGACCATTTCTCCAATTTGCCCTGACCCGAGATCGAACCCGAAACCCCTGGGTGGCGGATTAGCATGATGACCACTACGCTACGGAGGTCGACGAAAAAGCAAAGCCGCGTATAACTGCTAGTCATTCATTTTTTGCATTTTTAAAAGCTTTTATTTAGTTTTACCTATACCGTTTGCCTGTCTGTCTGTAAAGTTAAATTTGATCTACTTCTCGGTTTCCCATTGAGCTGAAATTTGGATTATAATAACATGGAGCAGATCTGATAATGGAGCTGGAAGTTGACCATAAGAACTCTGTAATTAAACACGCAATCCCATCGAGTTTGGGCTTATTACATTTATCTTGTTAAGTGCTTTACTCATGCTTTACAATAAAAGCTTGTAAAAAAAATTATTTCTTTTCAAAAATTTTTTTTAAATGGGTGAAATCTCTTATTTTGATTTTTTTTCATCAAGAAGCAAATCATGACGTGGCCAAATGGCTTTTTATATGGCATCTATCCTCTCTCATCACTATCATCATTATTTCAGCCGCATAACGTCCACTGCTGGACATAGGCCTCTCCCGAGGATTTCCAAAATGACCGATCTAAAGCAACCTCAATCCAGCACCTTCGAACGACCTTTGTCAGGTCGCCAGACCACCATCTACCCTCTCTATACGTGAATATGTGGCCACTTTACTTCAAATATATGTATGAAACACACACATGAATTAAATAACATGTTTACCAAAAATGCCTCAACAGAAATACATCAAAGTTTTATATAATCCCTATAATAGCAAAAATATAAGCTTGTGCCAGAATAAACGCATATCACAATATACGGCTCCCTTGAGTTGTCACGCTTGTCACAGTATGAAATATTGTTTTCTTTATGTTACGTAAGTAAGTTCGGGAAAAAAAGCAAGTAACAGAAAGTCATCTTTGTTCCTTTATATAAAGTCTAACCTCCTTAACCAAACTTATTAGTGTAATCTGTGACATGTGATTAAACCAGCCATAAAGTGAGGATGCAACTAAATTAAGAAGTTTCGAATGGTGTTATATTTCATTTTCGTAAAAAAATCTGCCCTCCTTAACCAAACTTATTAGTATTCTGTGTCTAAATCAGCCATATAGTGAGAATGCTGCTTAAGGAGTGCCGTTTTTTATAATATTCAATTTCACTGTGTATGTTTTTAGTTAATATTTATAGTTATAAATAATATAACTTTTGGGAGCGCCACATAAACACAGGTACGGCACTTCATAGAAGCGAGGTATCATCATTTACTACCACTACAAACGTAACTATACAACCGTGCACATGTCAATGTGTGAGTTTGGCTACCTAACACATGCAACAAGGCGAGAACGGGACAGAGGTGCGGAGACGGGGAAAGGGGATGCATATTGCGCGGATCCTAGAAGTTTCCGTTCTTTATGTAATTGACCGAGCGAGCGAAGCGAGTGAGGTCTCTAAATCGAGTTGGGGGCGAAAACACATTGTATATATGTATGTATGTATGTATGTATGTTTGTACCGCGATAGCAGCCGAACCGATGGTTTGATTTTGATGAAACTTGGTAGGCATGTAGGAAACATCAATAGAATTTTTAAGTTCGTTGGACATCAAAATCGGTTTAGTAGTTTTAGAAATATTAATAAAAATGTTCGCGATTATGTAGCAAACGAAACCATAGCACGTTCTAACTTTAGATACCGCCATCTAGGGGTTATTTAGGAAACTGAATTGCGAAAAATAATCGCGTGGTCTAAGTTCGCGGCGAACTACTAGGTAGTTTACTAAATTTAGCAATTTGTTGAGCAAACTTTGGTTCAATCGATATCACTGTTTGTTTGTGCTTCTGTTGTAGTATTAGTAATAATGCCACAAACTAACAAGAGATCAGCGGCAACTAAAGCCCGAGAAGTAGTTTTACGTAGAGAGTCGCAACTAAGGGAATATGCCAGTAGGTACTTCTCGTGCCAATAAGAGCTTTGTCAGCAAGAAACTTCGCCCGAACGCTCCAAACGCTTGTGTTCACAGCGTGAGTACGCAAGGGAAATACGAAATCAGAAACTATACCCTGAACGCTTAAAGCGCTAGCGTGAAGATTCGAGGGCAAGAATCCTTACCAGAACACGGTTCCCATCCCACGCATGACCCGGTCGTGGAAGACTGGCCAAGTGTCATGCTCACGAACGCAATTTCCACTGTCGCTTGCCTGGGCAATAAATGTGCACAAATCGCAAAGACTCACTTTGAATAAAGTAGTCGTAGACGTTGGCGTTTGCCCAAGAGCCAAGCTAACCCGACACTATACCGAAGATGTCCCGGACATCAGCTTAAAAAAAACAAGGCGCCGGGCGAGGATGGAATCACAGCAGAGCTTCTGAAAGCGGGCGGAACGCTGCTAGTGAAAGTCCTTCAGAGGCTCTTTAATTCCATTCTGCTCGAGGGCGTAACGCCAGAAGCATGGAACAGGTGCATTGTGATTCTGTTCTTCAAAAAGGGAGATAACACTCTATTGAAGAACTATAGGCCTATCACGTGTTTAAGTCATGTATATATGTTGTTTTCGAGGGTCATCACGAATCGTCCCGCAAATAGGTTTGATGCCTTCCAGCCTCCCGAACAAGCCGGTTTCCGTAAGGGCTTTAGCACCACGGACCACATTCATACGCATCTTATAGAGAAGACGAGGGAGTATAACCGGCCGTTATGCTTTGGGATAGTGGACTATGAAAAAGCCTTCGATTCGATCGAAACATGGGCCGTGCTTCAGTCTCCAGCGATGCCGTATTGACTATCGGTATATCGAGGTGTTGAGGTGCTTATACAGTAACGCCACTATGTCAGTCCGAGTACAGGAGCAGTGGATGACGGCAATTCCACTGCATAGAGGTGTAAACCAGACGTTATATCTTCGAAACTGTACACCGTTGCACTGGAAGATCAAGCTTCTGGAATGAGAAGGATTTGGCATTGCCATCAATGGCGTGTTTATCACTCACCTTCGATTTTCCGATGATATCGTTGTCATGGCGAAATTGATGGAAGACTTAATTATGTATGTACTATGCTCGCAGACCTAAACCGAGTTTCCAAACAGGCTTGCATTCAGCGCCTTCCAGCTTTTCTAGATCGGTCATTTTGGAAATCTTTGGGAGAGGCCTATGTCCGGCAGTGGACGTTATGTGGCTGAAATGATGATGATGAGCCTTTAAATGAACATGGACAAAACGAAAGTCATGTCGAATGTCCATGTTGCGCCACTACATGTTTGGTTGGGAGCTCCACCCTCGAAATTGTAGACCTGGGTCAATTGATCCAGGCAGGAAGCTTCGGCTTCGAGGAAGACGTCTTTCGACGAATCCGACTCGGCTGGGCAGCGTTAGGGAAGCTACGCAATGTCTTCTCGTCAAAAATACCTCAGTTTTTTAAGACTAAAGTTTGACAAACAATGTGTGTGTGTGTGATGACTTATGGATCTTAAACGTGGTCCCTTGCTATGGGTCTCATAAGAGGGCTAAAGGTGCAACGCGCTATGGCAAGGGCAAAGCTCTGTGTTTCTCTACGCGATCGAATCAGAAATGAGGAAATTCGTCACTGACACAGCCCAGCGGATTAGCTCGTTGTGCTGCTCGTAGACTGATTAGCTCGTTGAAATGGCAGTGGGCGGACACATAGCGCGACGAACCGATGGCCGATGGGGCAAAAAGGTACTCGAATGGCAACCACGTACTGGCAAGCGAAGCGTATATAGGACATCCACCCGCAAGGTGGTTTGTCGAACTGACCAAGGTCGCTGGAAGCCGCTCTAGATCGGTAATTTTGGAAATCCTTCGGAGAGGCCTATGTCCAGCAGTGGAGTGGCTGAAATGATGATGATGATGAGACGTAGGCGTAAAATAGTTGGCAGCTGGATATACATACGTTGCTTTCTTAAGATCCAAATGTCTTAGGGATATTGAATTTGATCCAGGTTTTGATTGAAATTGTTTAAAAAAAATTATAAAATGAAACTTTTGCAGCTCAGAATAGAAGAAGAAAGAAGGTTGGAAAATCTGTTTCCTGCAACGGTATCGAATCGGCAGTGAATAATGTATCACAGTTTCACTGGACATTAAAATTGGTTCAGTTTTGAAATAATATCGCGAGGTCTAAGTTCGCGGCGAACCACTAGTACTAATATCAATTCTGTGACATAACATCAACTTCTCCAAAGGTCCTGTACGTGTTGGATATGTATCCCCAAGCCTACCAAAGAACCGGATGAAAAGACCTATGATTCCAAAAGAAGACACAAATGAACCATTTTTCACACTGTTTTTTCACTTCAACCCAAAATTGAAGATGAATTAAGAGATAATGCAATAGGTAAAATAAATGTGATTTATAGGAGGGTAAGTTTACCTTCTAATCATATTATTTACTATGTTACGCTACATATACATTCTTAGAAGCAGTAATAAGCCACGACTAATCAATTTCCTTAGAATTATTACGTATTTAGCTTCTAGCCCAAGTATTAATATGAAAGCATGAATGTGTGAATCAGGTGTGAAAGTTATAATTCCCTATTTTCCGACAAATCACATCAGATACTTTCTTCTAACGTCAAAACAAACATTTTATATGGGATTTGTATGAAATTACAGCCTGATGATGTCATAGTTTCTTGGAGTCAATTACCACTCTTAATGTCAGTTTTTATGCATTAAAAAAACTAAAATCACTTTGAAAATAGATATGATTATTAATGATAATGAAAAGTGACATTATTTTTTGACGTTTTATTTTCATAACAGGGGGGGGTTACTCCATAAAATAATAAGTTACTACTTCTATATTAAACCAAATTAGACTTTATCATCATACGTTAGTGCGCAATGTTGCTTGACACTGAAACGCGGATACGCAATAACGTTCGTCTTGCTTATCACTTTTGGAGTAACCCCCCTGTACCAAATAATATATTTTTGACCCAGGAAAGTACTTATCGTCATCATCATCAGGTTTTTTTGTCTCCACTGTAGGAGCACGGCCCTTTTTGTACTACCAGAGCCATACTTGGCCAGAGTAGCCAGAGGTCTTGGGCCTACACTCTCCTCGTTGGCCAGACGGGTTGGAGAGGTCTCATTGATGTTTATAAGCCTTGTTTAGCTTGTATTTCCGTATTTCTACGACATCCACGGGAGGACTTGGAGTGGCCCTATTTTACTACGCCGGAAACGACACGGCTGTACCGGAAACCATACGGCTGCAGGAAAAAACCCAATTTGATATATTATAACAGTAACTACTGAAATACTAAATAAATTTTTAACAAAAATAACAACCGAATTCAATTTATTTCAGGAGTTTCTTCCATATCTCCGAAGTTCTTCATCACGTCTTCACCAAATTATTATGGGACCAACTTGGGACTCCCAAGTTGGGAGTAAGGGCTTTCAAATAAAAAAAGAATCATCAAAATCGGACCGCGGTTGACGAAGATATCGCATCACATACATACAAAAAACAACATACAATCGAATTGATAACCTCCTCCTTTTTTGAAGCCGGTTAAAAATGTAACGAAGTTTCATTTAATAAATAAATATATAGGGAGAAATCACACCGATTGGAGTTGACAAAGAGAAAATGTTATGTAACAAAGCAGGACAACAAAGTTATTATCCTGAATTCGCTGGATGGAAGGAAACATACGTCAAGTCAAAGATAATATAATTACTAACGTAACAGATTCCCAAAGCCATAGAAACTATTTAGAGAGCCTGTTAGTATTTTTCGTCGCGATATTAATTTTTTTATGTATGACTAGAGGCAGCGCGCGGCTTCGCCCGCGTTATCCACTCGAGTGAAGTCGCGGGCGTGATGCAATATAGCCTATAGCCTTCCTCAATAAACGATCTATCTAATACCGAAAGAATTTTTCAAATCAGACCAGTGGTTTCTGAGATTAGCGCGTTCAAACAAACAAACAAACAAACTCTTCAGCTTTATATATAAGTATGGATTACCAACTATTGGGTGAAGCCTTGACCAATTAAAAAAATTCTTTTTTGTTTGGAAGAATATTCTTACGACGTGGTCCCACTGAAGTTTTATCAAAATAGGTTGTGTAGTCGGGGGTAAAAGAGGTTTTTAGTTTTGAAAAAATATTGTGGTGAATTCAGTCCGTGATACTATCCTCAAGGAACAAAATGATATGTCGAAATATGAAAAGATACAATACAAATACAAATACAAATACAAATGCATTTATTTAACGAACTTCTTAAACTAGGATACAATAGTAAAAAATTACAAATTAAAACTAATGTGACTGTTGTTTACTGGTGGCCCCACACTAGGCAAAAATGCCTGTCCTGTGGTAGCCTTTCTTACATTAACAGCAGGTTTTATTATATAAACTAACTTAAACCGGCGATAACTTAGTAACAGAAAAAGCTTATAGGTAGCATTATGTTATTAATTTTATTTTATAATCTAGTAAGTAAATGATCGGATCCAACAACTATCAAAAAAAAAAACTGGACCGAAAAAAGATGAAAACAACTTTCCCCGAGAAACATATTAAGTCGAATTACGAAAAATAACTTTTGGCTTACTATAAAAACTCGGATAAGCTGATCGTTCAACTTATATGGGAGTCCTAAAATAATTTTTCATAATTCGATACGTGTTCCTTGGGGACAGTTGTTCAGTATCATGGACTGAATTCACCTTAAAATAGGTTCAATAAATTTTTTTAGACCTTATACAGCGTGGAAGGGACATACCTGTAATACATCTAACCACGGGCTATACTTGATCAATATACTTAGTATCATCATCATCATTTCAGCCGCATAACGTCCACTGCTGGACATAGGCCTCTTCCAAAGATTTCCAAAATGGCCGATCAAGAGCGGCCTGCATCCAGCGCTTTTCCAGCGACCCTGGTCAGGTCATCTGACCACCTTGTAGGTGGGTGCCCTGCGCTTCGCTTGCCAGTACGCGGTCGCCATTCAAGAACCTTTTTGCCCTATGGGCCATCGGTTCGTCGCGCTGTGTCCCGCCCACTGCCACTTCAACGAGCTAATCCGCTGGGCTATGTCAGTGACTTTTGTTCAATATAGTACAATAAAATTAAAATAATAGTCGTTATTACGGGTATGTCCCTTCCACGTTGTATTGGTCGCCCAATATCGTCAACTGTATGTTAAAAGGTCTTAAAAATTGTTTAAAGTACATTCATAACTTTTTAATGCTGTCAAACTGTTAGACCAAACTCCTGCAAGGTCATCGAGTTACTAAGTCAATGTAAAGTGAGTTTAATACGATCATCCCTCCAAAGATAGTGGTAGTGTAACGAGCACTTTTGAGTAAATTCATAACTTTTTAGTACTGTCATACTAGTAGAGAAAACTCTAGCAAGGTCATCGAGTTACTAAGTCAATGTAAAGTGAGTTTAATACGATCATCCCTCCAAAGATAGTGGTAGTTGTAACAAGCACTTTTGAGCACATTTATAACTTTTTGATACTGTCATACTAATAGAGAAAACTCTAGCAAGGTCATCAAGTTACTAAGTCGATGTAAAGTGAGTTTAATACGATCATCCCTCCAAAGATAGTGGTAGTTGTAACGAGCACTTTTGAGCACATTTATAACTTTTTGATACTGTCATACTAATAGAGATAACTCTAGCAAGTTCATCGAGTTACTAAGTCAATGTAAAGTGAGTTTAATACGATCATCCCTCCAAAGATAATGGTAGTGTAACGAGCACTTTTGAGCACATTCATAACTTTTTAATACTGTCAGACTGTTAGAGCAAACTCCTGCAAGGTCATCGAGTTACTTTACTAAGTCAATGTAAAATGAGTTTAATACGATCATACCTCCAAAGATAGCGGTAGTGTAAAGAGCACTTTCGAGCACATTTATAACTTTTTAATACTGTCATACTAATAGAGAAAACTCCTGCAAGGTCATCGAGTTACTAAGTCAATGTAAAGTAAGTTTAATACGATCATCCCTCCAAAGATAGTGGTAGTGTAACGAGCACTTTCGAGATGGCGGCCGGAGCCGGTTTTTAGGTCAATCGATCGCTGGTTACTTTTGTACCGCCAATGTCTATTGTTTGCTTTATCAGGCGCGCGATGAGGTTAGGAGTAACGTTGAGTGCCACGGATGTTATTAGGTGAAAAGGATTAGCTTCTTTAACAAGTTCCCGAATGTATCATGTGTGAATGTAAATGTTTTATCGTTAAGGAAGGAATGTTCTAAAGTACTTAATGAACGTATTAAAGGTCTTTTATCATGAAACCAAGTATAATTATTAAAGAAAAAATAAATAAAACAAGCTTATCTAAAACAATGAACTTAGAATTAAAGTGCTCCTTATGACGCATCAAACGATTCCAAATTCGATGGGGTTGCGATTTTATTACAGAGTTCATCTGGCCAGCTTCCGGTTCCATCGTCAGATTAGCTCCATCTTTAGATTAGCGTCATCATAATATTGCATTGTCACGCGATATACGTATGTGTCTAAAATTTCAGCTCAATCAGAAACCGGGAAATGGGTCAAATTTAATTTGCAAGATTTGATTACAGAGAGACCAACAAGACGTGAAACTAAATAAAAGTTTGTAAAAATTTTGGTACCTCTAGTTTAATCGAACCTTTGATATTTATAGACATGAGTAAGAACTTCTTGAGGCAAAAGAAAGTGAGCGAAACCGTCGGGTTTCCGCCACTAACACTCACCCCGATGATGATCGTCTAATGGTCTATCTTCTATCGAATGGTCTGCCTTTCCTCCTATTTTACGTGACTAAACAGTTTACAATATTGATATAATAGCTAATGATGCACCCGGGCCTTTTCGTGATCTTTCTTCTCCAAAGATTACATGCAAGTGTCATGCAATCACCTAAGAAGAAAAATGATAGATGAAGAAGAATCAAAGATCATGTGAAAACAGTGTGGTGTGGACGTAACTGTATCCCGAAATGTGTTGAGTTTATAAATGGAATTGGGATTTCGTAAAACAATATTACCAGTGACAACAACTGAATCGTCCCAAAAAGTATCAAGTTAAGTAATCAAACCCCGAACAAAAGTGATTAATGTCTCAAACTGTAGAAAGTAAAACGTTGGCAACACTGACAAATTGGCGGGAACGTCATCGGAATAAATGGCCGCCGAGTTAACGCCTTCACGTTTTCCGCTTCACTATGCTTGTGAGATATTACTGTTTCTTTATCTATTTGAATTTTCATTTAGTAATTCTTCTAGAAACTCGTTCTGATTATAAATCCTATCCTATCCTACTTCCTACTATCCTACTAATCCTATCCTACTTCCTACTGATATTATAAATGCGAAAGTGAGTTTGTATATTTGTTTGTTTGTTACCTCTTCCCACTTAAACAACTAAACTGATTTGGATGAAATTTGGTATGGATATAGTTTGAGACTCGGGGTAGGACATAGGGTACTCTTTATCCCGAAATTCCCACGGGGAGCGAAGCCCGCGGGTACAGCTAGTCATATTATAAATGCGTAAGTGAGTTTGTGTATTTGTTTGTTACCATTTCACGCTAAAACCACTGAACCTATTAAGATGAAATTTAATATGGAAGTTTGATACCCAGGGAAGGACATAGGATAGTTTTTATCCCAAAATTCCCAGGAGGAGCGAAGCCCACGGACATAGCTAGTAATTGATATTTTACAAGGTTTATTTAGTTTCACCTGTTTCGTTGTCTGTCTGTGAGTAATCAAATCTTGCAAGTTAAATTTGACCTAATTTCCGATCTTTGACTGAGCTGAAATTTTGCACGGATTTGTATATCACGTGACAATGCAATATTATAATGATATGGAGCTGGTCTGATGATGGAGCTGAAAGGTGGCCATAGGAACTCTGTAATGCAACGAGGCAACCCCATCGAGTTTGGGCTTAATAAATTTTTCTTGATACTTTCTCACAATAAAATCTTGTACAAAAAAGGTATTTTGACGTGACAACGTCTTATAAATTGGTTTGCCGGGTGACACTTCAAGAAACTGCGTTACGCTCCGCTCACGTTATGCGCTCACAATGAGAGCGAGTGAGAGGCACGCGTCTCTTCCACTCGGGCATGGTTAGCCCGCCCAAGAGCGAGAGAGACAGACATAAAAAGTCGTTGTCACGTAAAACTTTCGCCCGTATACCGACTTTACAGGCAACCAATTTTTTTTTCAAAATACTTTTATTTTAAAACAGAAAGCCAATTTCAATACCAGAGAAAGTCACAGTAGACGACATATTTTTGCTAGTTATTATTACACAACAGATATTGATAAAATTTCTATGGGACCACCTGAAAGTAAACTCTTAAGAATTTTCTAAATCAGCCTTGGCGTATTCGACTAATCGGGAACATACTTGCAAGTTAAATAAAATCTTGTAAAATGTATGTAATTCATCTTCATTTTCGAGACAATATACATACATACATACTATCACGTTTTTATCCCTAATGGGGCAAACAGAGCATTTTGGGTCTTGCGGTTCTATGCAGAGCCCAGGGCCGCAAGACCCAAAAGCCACTTTTAGCGTTATGGTGGGCACGAAGATGGAAAAGCAATCAATACAGTGATGGGTTGCTAGCCGCATCGCCTGTTATCTGGATAGCTTGCGGCTCCATCGTCAGATCAACTTCATGTCATAATAATATTGCATTGTTACGCGATATACGTATGTGTGTAAAATTTCAGCTCAATCAGAAACCGGGAAATGGGTCAAATTTAATTTGCAAGATTTGATTACCCAGAGACCAACGGGACAGGACGTGAAACTAAATAAAAGTTTGTAAAAATGTAGGTACCTCTAGTTTAATCGAACCTTTGATATTTATAGACAAGAGTAAGAACTTGTTGAGGCAAAAGAAAGTGAGCGAAACCGTCGGGTTTCCGCCCCTAACACTCACCCCGATGATGATCGTCTAATGGTCTATCTTCTATCGAATGGTCTGCCTTTCCTCCTATATTACGTGACTAAACAGTTTACAATATTGATATAATAGCTAATGATGCAACCAGGCCTTTTCGTGATCTGTTCTCCAAAGATAACATGCAAGTGTCATGCAATCACCTAAGAAGAAAAATGATAGATGAAGAAGGATCAAAGATCATACGTGTGGAGCAAAATGGAGAAAAGTAGCCGGTCTAACACATATAACACATTCCGGGATGATGTCGTGGTGTGGACGTAACTGTATCCCGAAATGTGTTGAGTTTATAAATGGAATTGGGATTTCGTAAAACAATATTACCAGTGACAACAACTGAATCGTCCCAAAAAGTATCAAGTTAAGTAATCAAACCCCGAACAAAAGTGATTAATGTCTCAAACTGTAGAAAGTAAAACGCTGGCAACACTGACAAATTGGCGGGAACGTCATCGGAATAAATGGCCGCCGAGTTAACGCCTTCACGTTTTCCGCTTCACTATGCTTGTGAGATATTACTGTTTCTTTATCTATTTGAATTTTCATTTAGTAATTCTTCTAGAAACTCGTGCTGATTATAAATCCTATCCTATCCTACTTCCTACTATCCTACTTCCTATCCTATCCTACTGATATTATAAATGCGAAAGTGAGTTTGTATATTTGTTTGTTTGTTACCTCTTCCCACTTAAACAACTAAACTGATTTGGATGAAATTTGGTATGGATATAGTTTGAGACTCGGGGTAGGACATAGGGTACTCTTTATCCCGAAATTCCCACGGGGAGCGAAGCCCGCGGGTACAGCTAGTCCTACTAATATCATAAATACGAAAGTGAGTTTGCATATTTATTTGTTTGTTACAACTTCAAGCGTCACTGAACCTATTTAGATTAAATTTGATATGGATATGTTTGATACCCAGGAAAGGACATAGGATAGTTTTTATCCCGAATTTCCCAGGAGGAGCGGGCATAGCTAGTAATTAATATTTTACAAGCTTTTATTTAGTTTCTCCTGTCCCGTTGTCTGTCTGTGAGTAATCAAATCTTGCAAGTTAAATTTGACCTACTTCCCGGTTTCCGATTGAGCTGAAATTTTGTACGAATAAGTATATTGCGTGACAATGCCATATTATGATGACATGGA
Source organism: Acrobasis consociella (assembly GCA_963555685.1). Taxonomy (NCBI): domain Eukaryota; kingdom Metazoa; phylum Arthropoda; class Insecta; order Lepidoptera; family Pyralidae; genus Acrobasis; species Acrobasis consociella. The sequence continues at coordinate 2,186,547 of OY743114.1, forward strand.
GCTGATCTGATGATGGAGCTGAAAGGTGGCTATAGGAACTCCTTAATGCAACGACGCAACCCCATCGAGTTTGTGCTTATTAAATTTGCCTTGACATGTACGACCTCACAATAACATCTTGTACGAAATAAGGTATTTCTTTTTTTAAAATTCTTATTTTAAATTTTTAAAAAACCGATTTCTATACCAGAGAAAGTCACAGTAGACGACATATTTTTGCTCGTTATTATTAAACAACCGATATTGATAAATTTCTATGGGACCACCTGAAAGTAAACTCTTTTATAAGAATTTTCTAAATCAGCCTTGGCGTATTCGACTAGTCGGGAACATACTTGCAAGTTAAATAAAATCTTGTAAAATGTATGTAATTCATCTTCATTTTCGAGACAATATACATACATACATACTATCACGTCTTTGTCCCTAATGGGGCAAACAGAGCATTTTGGGTCTTGCGGTTCTATGCAGAGCCCAGGGCCGCAAGACCCAAAAGCCACTTTTAGCGTCATGGTGGGCAAAAAGATGGAAAAGCAATCAATACAGTGATAGGTTGCTAGCCGCATCGCCTGTTAACATGATATGCATTTTTGCCCATTCCCTCGATCGGCTTTTACGATCTGCGTGGGAAGAGAAGCAGCTGGTACATTCTAAGTTCTTTTTATTTCTCCCAGACCAGCATGGGAGACAATATATATTTTAAAAAATAGGTCCTTTCTACTGCCGTCCATATAAACCTTCAGAGCTCCTGAAGATAACTCTGATAAAATAAACGCACTCAACAAGAACTTTCAAGCAGCTTTCTATCTAATTAAAAACAAACATTTATATGGAACGGAAAGATAAATGAGATGTCTTAATTAGGCGCCATTTTGTTTATCGATCGCGTCTTGTAAATAAATCTTAATTAATAAACATCTCGGTGACAAGTTGAAATATGGCGTCTTTGTTTCTGAGAAATATTCGGTGTTAAATATTAGTTCTGTGTTATTTACGCGTAGTAAATTAATATTAAAACCAAGGGTTGATATTTTTTACTTATTAGTACTTATTCGTTAATATTTATTTGTTCCCAATTCTTATGGAACTTTAATAGACCTGAATAAACAAAGGTAATTTTGGAATTACACAAATACGAATATTATCAATTGGAAGGTTTCTTCGAAAATATTGAATTGATTAGTAATTCAATTTAATTTACAATCGTTAAATTATTTTAAACACTAATCTCGTACTAATTCATTAAATAATTTTGGTTTCCAATAAAACTATTATATAGCAGACTAGCTGTACCCGGGGGTTTCGCTCCCCGTGGGAATTTCGGGATAAAGAGTATCCTATGTCCTTCCCCGTGTCTCAAACTATATCCATACCAAATTTCATCCAAATCGGTTTAGTAATTTAAGCGTGAAGAGGTAACATATACAAACTCACTTTCGCATTTATAATATTAGTAGGATTAGAAATATTAGCAGAAATTCATTGCAACTAATTGATAAACGATTTGTCATAATGATTTTCTGCTAATATTTCTTATACTCATTAGGTATTACATAAACGTTTGAAATTTTTATTTAAAGATGGTCAACGATATTGCTTCGATATTAGAACTGAATTTACAAAATCATACATATACGTACATATTAAATCGTGCCTATTTCTTACTTCAATCCTGATAGACCTCTCACTTTACCTACACACAGGGCTCTTAAGGGCTTGTTACCAGAGCCGTAAAATAATCCCAAAAAATCACCTTCTGTCATCCACAGACGTACAAAGGGAAGCAGACCAAACATACACCTACTTAGAAAACATACATACATACATTCATATTATCACGTCTTTATCCCTAATGGGGCAGACAGAGCATTTTGGGTCTTGCGGTTCTATGCAGAGCCCAGGGCCGCAAGACCCAAAAGCCACTTTTAGCGTCATGGTGGGCGAGAAGATGGAAAAGCAATCAATACAGTGATGGGTTGCTAGCCGCATCGCCTGTTAACATGATTTGCATTTTTACCCATTCCCTCGATCGGCTTTTACGATCTGCGTGGGAAGAGAAGCAGCTGTTACATTCTAAGTTTTTTTATTTCTCCCAGACCAGCATGGGAGACTTAGAAAACGTGCAATAATATATTTACAAACAGATACTGCGGGTGTTTGTTTACTAAGTACTCTTTCACATTCATAAGTTTACTTACTTCACTGTTTGTTCAAAATATTACCAAATATGTTAAAAAAAACACAAAACTTATGTAGCTTCTTCTTCTTATCGTGTGTGTTAGTGATAACACTAGTGTCAGAGTTTTTAAACCGCCTTAAAGGCCTCTCACATGGTTTCTTAACGTGCCCTCCGAAGCACGGATCATCTTACTTATCGGACAATCAGGTGATCAGCCTACAATGTCCTAACCAAACTAGGACAACACAAAGTCGATGTCCCCGCCGGGAATCGAACCCGCGACCTCCGGGACTTATGTAGCTAAAGTGTAAATTCATGCCACGTGGCATTGTTTGAAGTAAATAATAGTACAACCATAATGTTTAGTCAGCTCCCCTTTATATGTCAGTGCAAAAAATTACAAGGTACTCGTATAGCTATTCGGTTATTCAGACCAGGCAAAATTTGTTATTCGTGAACATAACAAACTACGTGATACATTTATTTTTTGCCCCGAAAACCGTCGGAAAGTGATTTATCTAAACAAACAGTTCGTGTAGGCTACTATCGATACAGATTAAGTAGACTACAAACGTGGCGCTTTGTCAAATATTAGAGAGAATAAATGGAGAAATTTGTGGCTCGGTCGTGTGAAAAGTATGGAAGACGATCAAGCCGCGATGAGATTGTAAGTCTTCTCCAAAGATCAACGAAAAGTCCGTCTTTGTGCCAATATTGTCTAATGTAAGTAAGTTTTGTGTGTATAATTTATATACCGTGCAATAAAGGTTATTTGTATTTCTATCGTTCTATTTGTAGATGTGTGTGTAAACCAACTTTTGACGGCTAATCGATTTCTTTGATATCTATTCATTAAAGATTTTGTGTAAACGGCGACTTGGAGGTGGCTTAATTAACTATGTGGTACTGAGAAGGGCAAGTGTGATCACGAGCTTGCGAAGTGGCGATATATTGACAAATCGGAGGCCCGTGCCAATGTGGTTACGCCGATCATGACCTTCTCTCAAGTCCATCGTGTTCAGCTGTACAAAAAAATACAACTTGAGGAGAAAGGCATAAGAGTATTGAGAGTGTCAATTCACTGAATGGAAAAACTGAACTGTTTTTTGAAGCAATCGTCACGAAAAAAGAAAAATTGTAGAGGTAAAGGCAAAATTTCGTGTGAAAAGAAATAATTGGATAATAATATGTATACATATATATTTTTTAAATTTTTTTAATTTTTTTTTCAACACACTTGCTCATAAAGTGGCTCTATGGTCACCGCAATTAGGCACATAATGACACCCATAATCAAACTGTGACTTTTTCATTGCTATAACTCACTAGTGAGTTATAGATTTTTTTTTAATTTTATTGGTTGAGTTGCTTTGTTCTTATTGAAAAAGTTTTTATTCAAAAAAAGATCGTGTTCATAGTTAATCATAGAACAAACAAATTAATGTTCCTTTTGCTTGCTCATTTCATGCAACTTCTTATTTAAATAGATAATTTTAACTCGTACGTGTTTAATAAGTAAAACTTTCATTCAAAGATAACTTTTGTTTTCTCTGTAATAAAAGAAAACTTTAAATTCCCCATTTTGTACTTGGCAGAATAGGCGCAAATCCTATGCGCGGAAAATAAAAAAGAAACCTCATCTCTTTAGTCTGTGGCCGATCGCAATGCGCGCGCATACGAAAACTGATTAATTTTTACCGCCATAGCGAAACATTTTTCACAACTCGTTTTCACATTATAGTTATTTATTAATTAAAATGTCTACAAGTACTAGTTACGAAGAAAATGATTTATGTTGTACACCGCCCGATATAGGATGTGAAGCCTTTAACGTTATAGAAAGTTTACTACCTGAAAACTCCAAGGAAAAATATCTATTAGCGTACCAAAATTTCATAAAATGGCAAAACAGCAAGAATACGCATTCTTTTTCATAAAAAAGTGTTCATGGCTTACTTTTAATTATTATCTTCTAAGTACAAACCTAGCTATTTGTGGTGTTTATACTCAATGTTAAAAAGTACAGTCCTCACAAAGAATGGAGTGGACTTAAAAACATACTTTCATTTGTCAGCTTATCTAAAGAGACTATCCGAATTAACCGATGGATTTAGAAGCAAGAAATCAAAGGTTTTATCGTCTGACGATATTGAAAAATTTATAAAAGATTCCTACTGACGAAACACCAAGTACATCCAATGATTGGATTTCACCTACCTACACAAATAATGAGCCACCTCAAATTACAATTGAACATGAAAGTATTTCAATAAATAATCTATCGATGAGACCGCTATGCCATCAAAAGCAGTTAATTATAATTTTACTAACTGCACATTTACTAATTGTTTCTCTAAATAAACTTTTTATTTACTAAATAAAATGAGTTTTTATTGTTATTTTATTCACAAGTGTGTTGAAAAACGTCGTATGATACACGTGTGTATTGGTGATTACCGTCCTTGGCTCTCTTAAGACCCTCGCCTACGGCTCGGGTCTCAATGGCGCCACGGAGGTAATCACCAATGTTACACACTAGTACCATAATGTACTATTAATCTATATACATATAATAAAACAGTAAAAAAAGTGTGTCTGTACATTAAATATATTTCTAAAAAAAATATTGGGGGCGATGGAGACGTAGTAATAGAGTAAGAATTTAAAAAAAAATGTTTGTCTGTTTGTCTGTTTGTCTGTTTGTCTGTTTGTCTGTTTGTCTGTTTGTCTGTTTGTCTGTTTGTCTGTATGTCTGTTTGTCTGTTTGTACACGCTAATCTCCGGAAATACTGGACGGATTCGAATGAAACTTTTTTTGTTATATAGCTATTAAGCCTGAGCAACATATAGGGTATAAATGATTTTGGAAAATGGAACGCCTGATGCAGAACCATAATGGTCCAGCTAAACTATAAGAGATATAAAAATGCCGCCTTAGTAAAAGTTGTTCAGCCTGGTGAGCATTTTCCAGAGACATAAAGTCCACGCGAACGAAGTCGCGGGCTTCGGCTAGTTTTTAATATCTTTGTCCCTATCCGTCAGTTTATCAGCTCACATTTTCAACCTTTTTCTGTACAAGCGATACATTAAATGTAAGAGCTCGGTGGCCTGGCGGGAGTATCCGTTACTAGCGCTTTCGCAAGTAAAGCGACGCTAGGCGTGGTCCGCACTTGGATGGGTGACCACAAGTGGCATAAAAAATTCTCGAGCTTCTCCGTGCTTCGGAAGGCACGGCTGTCATCATTGTATGTCAGTCGTCAAGCTACGTCAAATGCCTTATGGCAGCCTGAAAAATCTGACATTAGTGTTGACCACTTACACACACGATATACGAAAAATGAAATTTATTAATATCAAAACACGGGTAACTCACGTATAGAGTCAGCTACTGCCGACATGTTTCGACCTCATCCGGAGGTCTTCATCAGGGCGAATGTGCCGAGAGGCCCGTACACCGCACCGGCTCGCGACACACTCAACGGTGCGGTGTACGGGCCTCTCGGCACATTCGCCCTGATGAAGACCTCCGGATGAGGTCGAAACATGTCGGCAGTAGCTGACTCTATACGTGAGTTACCCGTGTTTTGATATTAATAATGACTGCATCTCACGTTAGTTTTAACCAAAAAATTCACCGTGACTCATTTCTGCATTCAAGCTATTTCACTCGTATAACATCGGGCTGTTTACATTAGTGAGATTGTAAACATAAATGGGATCAAACGGACGGATTCGCCAAGTATAGTTTATAGGGTCTTATTTGTAAGATCAAAGTGTGCCATTGGAACTTACGGATATTTTTGGTCTGATAGTGCCTTTTGATATATGGTTGGGTCAGATATTGTAAATACAGACTTTGATGTTGTACAACGATAATGGAAAAAGCTGGAATTTGTATAATAAAAACACGGAACTAAATTACTAGCTATTAGCTCTAAACCAGTATCCGCCCAATCAAGTTTTGAATCTTTAAACGAGCAATTCTTGTATATAATCATAAATTTCTGTGATTTCGAAAACGGCTCTAACGATTTCGCTGAAAATTGGTATTTGGGGGTTTTTGGGGGTAAACAATCGATCTACATTAGTCTTATGTTTGGGAAAACGCGTGTTTTCGAGTTTTCATTCGTTTTTCTTTCTACGCAGAATATGGTCGCTAATTTCGTCGAGCTAGCCGCCATCCGCTTAGCTCAGCGGTTAAGGATGCTGACCGCTAGAAAGAGTGTTACGGGTTCGAATCCCACTCGGTCACCTTTTGTTTTTATTTTATGTTCAAGTTTATATATAATTTGTTATTTTGTACTGTTTTTAGACAAGTTTAAAAAAATGTAGTTAATGTTTGAGATGTAACCGACCGAGCAAAGCTCGGTCACCCAGGTACTAATGTTTTATACTAGCAGCGCCCCGCGGTGTTACCTGCGCCTAAAGTAGCCTATGTGTTAATCCAGAGTGTCAGCTTCCTGCATACCAAATTTAATCAAAATTGGTCCGGCCGTTTGCGCGCGAAGTAGTAACAAACATATGACATATACACACTCACAAACTTTCGCTTTTATGATATTAGTGTGGTAAAAGGTATAGTACAAAAAAGTTAAAGTAAAACATAACACCCCTTTGTGCACCCTCATGTAAGGCTCAAATATCTTTGAAACATTTACTTTCTGATGATTACAAACTATGCGGTAACATATCCTAAATTTTATGTCAGAATAATTATTGACAGAGAATTTAGTACATATATAGAAATGTTTGATAAATCTTAATTTATTATGACCGTTACCCAAAATACTCTTCTATGCTGGTCTAGTAGAAAACAAAAAACTTAAAATGTACCAGCTGCTTCTATTCCCGCGAAGATCGTAAAAGCCGATCGAGGAAACGGGCAAAATGCGAATCATGGGCAATGCGGCTAGCAACCCATCACTATATTGATTGCTTTTTCATCTTCTCGCCCACCATCATGCTAAAAGCGGCCTTTGAGTCTTGCGGCCTCGGGCCGGGCCTCTGCATAGAGAGCCGCAAGATACAAAATGCTCTGTCTGTCCCATTAGGGATAAAGACGTGATAGTATGTATGTTATTCAAAATAAAAGTCTAACATGTCTTAATAATTATTTTAAAATTTTGGCGACAAAACCCAGACCTATTGAAAAACTAAAAGGTAAAAAAAGTACAAGAAAAGTTGGAAAAAACATTCGGAACAATAGCAAACAAATGTTTTTCATCCATGTTCATTTATTCAGAGCCCTGGCATCCCGCCAAATGGCTGGCAACACAGGCTGAATGTGCAATATTCCAAATTTAAATACCACTATCTTCGTTTGCGAACTCTTTGCGTAATTTTCCCAATTTTTAGTTGGCAACACTGTGGTTTATTAAAGCGTAATGTGCACTTTGTAGCTTTAATGGCTTTAAGTGTTCAGTGTTTTGGAAATTTCCAAGATACGTATGCGGGGGTGTTTAATAGTATTGTGTGAGGTTGAAGTTTTTGTGTTATCTTTATTTAACAACTAGCTGTGCCCGTGGGCTTCGCTCCCCGTGTGAATTTCGAGATAAAAACTATCCTATGTCCTTCCCAATGTACCATTCAATATCCATATTAAATTTCATCTAAATAGGGTTAGTGGTCGAAGCGTGAAGTGGTTACAAACAAACAACAAATATACAAACTCACTTTCGCATTTTTAATACTAGCTGTGCCCGTGGGCTTCGCTCCCCGTGGTAATTTCGGGATAAAAACTATCCTATGTCCTTCCCTGGGTATCAAACTATATCCATATCAAATTTCATCTAAATAGGTTTAGTGGTTGAAGCGTGAAGTGGTAACAAACAAACAAATATACGAACTCACTTTCGCATTTATAATATTAGTAAGGATATTCTGTGAGTTTTACCAAAAACCAAAGAAGATAATTCAATAGCGGTGACGATAGGGTAGAAAAGTATGATTATAATTCGTCCGTATTTCTAGATTATCCAAAAATAATGAACCCATATTTTTCAGTTTTCCAAAAATGTAAAAATTCACAAAGATACGGAGCAGAACATCACAAGTTCCGGAGTGAGGCTTGCGACGTCACCGCCAAGTAAAAATCGTAACTACCCGTGACGTCATGCGAAACTTAAATGCGCTGTATCTTTGCCATTTGTTGTTTCTCACAGAAAAGAAATAACCGACTAAGTGCGTGTTGGGCCACGCGCAGTGTAGGGTTCCGTAGTTACTAATGCCGACTTTGAGTTGACGCCACTAAAAACGTTTAACAAATTTTCTAAGTCTTTATTTTTCATACAAGTATGTATACTTGTATGAAAAATAAAGACTTAGAATGTACCAGCTGCTTCTCTTCCCACGCAGATCGTAAAAGCCGATCGAGGAAATGGGCAAAAATGCAAATCATGTTAACAGGCGATGCGGCTAGCAACCCATCACTGTATTGATTGCTTTTCCAAGTTCTCGTCCACCATGACGCTAAAAGTGGCTTTTGGGTCTAGCGGGCCCGGGCTCTACATAGAACCGCAAGACCCAAAATGCTCTGTCTGCCCCAATAGGGATAAAGACGTGATAGTATGTATGTATGTATGTATCATTAAAAAGGTCTTTTAACAATATTATGAGCTTGTGAATACCATTTTCCGATATATATTTGCATTTCAGAAACAGATCCCTAAATCGAAAAATGGTTCCCATCCCACTTTTTCCGCATGATCAACATACATACCCTTGCCAAATGACAGCTTTCTAGTACTTCTTCTTATATTTAAGAGCTGGGCTCTTGTCGGTGGAGTGCTTTCCATGTCTCTCTTCCTTCCGCTAAGTTCTTAACCTCTTTATATGTTTTCACGTTAAATATTTCTTTTATTTGGTCTATAATTTTTTTTCTGGGTTTTCCTACTCCTCTCTTTCCTTCTATTTTTCTTTTCATTATTGTTTCAAAGAACGCATCGTGGCGTAGTAGATGACCGAACATTTTCCCTCTTCTATTTTCTATAATATGTATTATTTGTCTTTTCTCTCTCACATCCACTAGTACCTCCTCATTTGTAATTTTTTCTGTCCAACTTATTTTTTTCATTCTCCTCCAGCACCACATTTCAAATGCTTCTAATCTATCTTTATCCTTTTTTGTATATGAGACTAATTCTGTCTGAGATACTTTTAACACCTCCCGCGCATCTTTAAATCCCGGATTTATGATGTTTGTGTCTGTAAGACAGGGATAAACCGCGAAAGGAAGAGGATCACAGAAAAAGAATACACTGCTTTTTGGCATTCTTTTGATATTACATTGGAAAATAATAAATAATATTTCTTTTTCCGCTTTATCATTGTAACAAGCTGTTCAAAATTTGCAAACATATGTTTATTTGCCACTTTCTGATAGAACTAAGATTATAACAGACAGTATACAATATTAGTTTGACGACCTCCGTGGCGTAGTGGTCGCCATGCTTCTCCGCCACACAGAGGTACCGGGTTCGATCCCCGGTCAGGGCAAGTTGGAAAATGGCGTTTTTCAAATTGTCCTGGGTCTTGGATGTTTATCTATACGTGTTTTTGTTATAAAATATAGTATCGTTGAATTTGTTTCCCATAAATCAAGTCTTTAACCTACTTTGGGGCTAGCTCAATCAGTGTAATTTGTCCCTATATATTTATATTTAGATACGAATATGGATGTATCGGTTGTATGGATGTATTATATATGTTTGTTCCACTTTCACGCCGAAACGTCTGAACGGACTGGAATAAAATTTGACATGTAGAGCTTATTACTTAGATTAACACATCGCTTACTTATTATCTCGTAAAAATGTAAGCGATAGTCGCAAATTTTACTACGCGGGTAACGCCACGTGGGATGAATTAACTAGTACCCAATATAAATAAATAAATAAATAAATATATAGGGACAAATTACACTGATTGAGCTAGCCCCAAAGTAAGTTCGAGACTTGTGTTATGGGATACTAACTCAACGATACTATCACAGAGAGAATACTGACACAGAGATGGCAGCACACACGACTGGCAAAAAAAGTGACAAAGAAAGTGTTGTAATATGCTTTAAAAATATTTATTGCATTTCATATAAGTCATATTAAATTAATTTGAGTACTACTTCATTTAAATAATAATAATAAAATTATAGCGGGGTCGTAGTGACGAAGGACTCTTCATACAAACAACGAGCCACTATTAATATTGTATATTTAGTAACAATGTTATATACATAAAACACAAGTAAAATTTTCCAGCACAATGCGCGAGATGTTATTTGCAATAATTATTTATGTAGTTGTGATTCGCAAGCTTCGTAGGCAGCCGCAGAGAAGATCAAGAAGTCTGTCGTAACGTCACTTTGTTTCTTCTTGTCACCGGGCAAAACTTCTTGTAGGTGGCCAGTGACTTCATAGCGAGCGGCTAGGCGCGCAAGAAGGTAAGTGTTTATTTTGTATGTGTAGTGGGATGTGTGATATGCTAAATATATATGTAGGTATAGTAATATAGTAATTATATATAAATATTTTTATGATTATGTGGACACGCCACATCACTCCCCCCCTGAGGCCGTCCTAGGACGGACGATAGTGGGCCGGAGGCTTAACAATTCTTTCGGACCGTGTCCGGTGATAGTCACTTTCAGTGTCTTTCTCATTCTTTTCTTTTTCAGGTATACTGTGCAAAGGATCTGGGCTATTGTTAACAAAGTAAGCTGGTTTTATTCTGTCGATGGATACTGTTTGCTCTTTGCCTTTTATTAATAATTTGTAAACTTTATCTTTTCTTTCCAGAATCAGGTACGGTCCTGAATATGCTGGCTGGAGAGGAGGTTTGACGCTGTCGTCTCGAAGGTAAACGTGTGTTGCAGTTTTCAAATCTTTAAAAATGAAGATATTTTTGTTGCAGTGACGTGATGCTGGTACTGAGCGGATATTTTCTATTATCGAGCGAAGTCGCGCGATGAAGTCGGTCACGTCAGTTGTTGTGACCGTGTTAGGGTTGAAGAATTCTCCAGGTAGCCTCAGTGTTTCTCCGTAAAGAAGTTCAGCGGGTGATGCTTGTAGGTCTTCTTTGATAGCGCTCCTTATGCCGAGCAGCACTAAGGGAAGTGATTCTGTCCAGCTAGCAGTATTGTGGCATGTTATTGCTGCTTTTAACTGCCGGTGCATTCGCTCGACCATGCCATTACAAGCGGGGTGGTATGCAGTGGTCCTTTTGTGGTTGAATCCGGTTATATCTGACAGATATTTGAACAAAGCGGATTCAAACTGCCTTCCGCGGTCTGTAACGATCTCTGTTGGGCATCCAAAGCGGGAAATCCATCCTTGAAGCAGTGCTTTTCCAACAGTTTCTGCTGTAATATCGGCTATGGGGTAGGCTTCAGGCCATCTCGTAAATCTGTCCACAGCTGTCAAGCAGTATCGAAAACCATCTGATATGAGAAGGGGTCCAATGAGATCAATATGAACATTTTGAAATCTGGCTTTAGGAAGATTGAACGTACTTAGAGGTGAAAAAGTATGCCGGGTGACTTTTGATGATTGACACGCGTGACATGCTTTTGACCATTCTCTGCAATCTTTTCTAATTCCAGGCCATACGAAACGTTGGGCGACCAAATTTGCAGAACTTTTAGCGCCAGGATGACTAAACGAGTAAAGGTTCTCGAAAACTTGTCTTCGGAAGTGTTGAGTAACGAAGGGTCTTTCGTTCCCGGTGCTAATGTCACAATAAATGGGCATGTTAGCTCCGTCCAAATTAACTTTCCTGAGTCGAAGCGCTGTAGATGAGTCTTTGAGAAGGTTCTGCAGTTCGGTGTCTGACGACTGAGATTTCGCTAAAGCTGTCAGGTCTATGGGTTGCATAATTTCCGTTATTCTGGAGAGAGTATCAGCTACCACGTTATCTTTTCCAGATATATGTTGGATATCCGTAGTGAATTGGGCGATATAATCCAAATGCCTAAATTGCCGTGGTGAGCAGTTTTCTTTCTGGGACTTGAATGCGAAACAGATAGGTTTATGATCAGTATAGATCGTGAAGTGTCTGGCTTCTAGCATGTGACGAAAATGTTTGATGGCTTCGTAGATGGCTAGTAATTCTCGATCGTATGGAGAGTACTTCTGTTGAGATGGGCTCAATTTACGAGAGAAGAAAGCTAACGGTTGCCAATCGCCGTCTTTTAGTTGCTGTAAAGCTGCTCCAATAGCCGTATCTGAAGCATCCGTTACTAGAGCTAATTTAACGCCTAAGTCTGGGTGAGCCAAGAGAGTTGCCTGGCAAAGACTTGTTTTGCACTCTTCAAATGCCTCCAGGAGCTTTCCAGAGATGGTAACGGGAGATGAGCCTTTGATTGAACCTGCCAACAAGGCGTTTAGAGGGGCTTGTATTTTTGCTGCACCTGGGATGAATCGGCGATAGTAGTTGATCATCCCGAGGAATCTCCGTAGTTCTTTCACGTACTTCGGGATTGGGAACTCCTTAATAGCCTGAGTCTTTGTGTCGAGGGGCTTAATACCTTTTTCAGAAACATTGTAGCCTAAGAACTTGACTTCAGATGCTCCAAATACACATTTTGAAGTATTAATGACCATTCCAAATTCTTGGAGTTTGGTGAATATCTGCCGTAGGTGTTCCATGTGGCTCTCCTCGTCACGTGAGCAGATTAAAAAATCGTCCAAGTAACAGTAACAAAAATCAAGGCCTCTGGTCATCTCATCGACAAATCTTTGGAATGTTTGACCTGCGTTCCTCAATCCAAAAGTCATGTAATTGAATTCGAACATTCCAAAGGGCGTTGTGATGGCTGTTTTAGGGATATCATCAGGGCAGACTGGTATCTGATTGTAGGCTTTCACTAAATCTATTGTGCTGAAGACCTTACAACCAGAAACATTGTGAGTGAAATCTTGCACATGTCGTATAGGGTATCTGTCTGGAATCGTGCGAGCGTTGAGCATCCTGTAGTCACCGCATGGTCGCCACCCGTTGTCTTTCTTTGGAGCTAGGTGCAGCGGCGAAGCCCAGGGGCTCTCTGATGGACGAGCAGTTCCATTCTTCAACATTGCTTCAAATTCAGCTTTCGCTATTTTTAGTTTGTCCGGTGCCAATCTTCTCGGTGTGCACGAAATTGGCGGTCCTGGCATTGTCCGGATGTGATGGACTGTTTGGTGCTGTGGTATCCGCTGAGTGCCCGAGGGACGAGTTATTTCCGGAAAATTACTAAGTAGCTTGTGATACTTCGAGTCGCCATCCCAGGTAGCAAACTGACGTCAGCGACGTATAAGCGACGTCACTTATAGGTCATAATAGGGTCGGTCATTTATTCGTTGAGAGCAGACGTTAAAGTGAGGTCAGTTTAGGGTCAGCTTTGAGCAGGACGTCGTATTTACGTCAAATTAAAGGCAAGTATCTGGACGTACCATATACGCCGCCAAGAGGACGTTTTGCTGACGTCTATTTAGGGTCAGTTTTTGGACGTACCATATTCGCCACAAAGTGTACGTCTTACTGACGTATATTTATTGTCAATATCAGGACGTACCATATACGACGCCACGAGGACGTTTTACCGAAGTAAATTTAGGGTCAGTATATGGACGTAAGTACCTACCATATTCGTCCCAACGTGGACGTTTTTTTGTTTAAGACTTTTAAGGTAAAAGTAACATGTACTCAGTGATACAATTAAGTGAAAAAAAACAGCGGAATCGAATCGGTGGTAGACGCCAAGGCATTGTGAAGTTGGCCACCTGTTAAGTTTAAGTAAAAGTACGGTTTAAATCATTTTTCTATGTCCTTAAGTCTATGGTCTTAAAAAACATGGTCCCTGTATCATTGTTCTGGCAATTGTGTCCCACTGTCCTTTATTGCATCTTAAATATAGATTGTACTACTTACATTGTGTTTTTTTAGTTTCATCCATAAAAGTTCTTAAGTCTCTTCAAGATACGTAGGTAAAAGCCTGCAAACGTAAATGCTACATGCTAAGCACTAAATTCTATCCTACTATCACGCGTAAGGATTTGCGAGATGGAGTGAAAAGGGATAGAATATAACACGAACCGTAGTCTTTTGATCTAGGGCCCCTGACCAATAACTTAGAACCATCGTAGAGCTTAAATGCGCAGCTCAGGCTTTAGTGCCAGTTTTGCCAGCACGTTATTTCACTCAATAGCCAGGGCGGTTCTCTTTTTTAACAAACTACCCACCCAAACTACCTAAGGGGAGCATATTGCCATGCTAACGATATCAGCTGTAAGTGTGTTCTTACAATCTATATAATACCCGCTGTCCAAATTCGTGTAGTCTTTGTTAATTAATTTTATTTCCTCTAAATTAGGCAGTTTTAGACTTTGTTCATTCCGTAAAAAATTAAGACGTAAAAAGCATTAAGTAATAGTTCTAATCATAACCATAAAACCTTTTATTTTGAGTAATATTGTATGCAAGTGTTAGTTTCTTAGAAAATCCCTAGATGGCGCTGTTCAAAATTAAAACTGGTTATGGTTTCTTTTATGTACATTCTTATTACTTGGTGCATATTTCCAATTAATCGAGTTCAGCAGTAGTGTGTGGTTTAATTTCCATATCGGTGTGCGACGGTAACGACACCCAAGACACACTGTACATATTATGAGCTCCCGTAGGTCCTACTCCTGACTTGTATGTCTTAGTAACGTTTGTGTATAACGTCAGTGGCTGCCCTAATATGTACGGCCCAGTAACGTCCCTATGAATTCAGTATATGACGTCACTCAAACGTCAGTGGCTGCCCTAATATGTACGGCCCAGTAACGTCCCTATATGACGTCTCTCTAACGTCTGTGAACTGACGTCTCTCTAACGTCTATAAACTGACGTCTTGAGGCTGTAACAAATTGACGTCATCTGTTGGGACCCCCCGACGTCAAGACATGACGTCTCTTACGTCGAGCAGTACCGTAAACGGACGACATAATGACGTATAAATGCTACCTGGGATATATGGTTTTCACTGACGAAATGCTAATAGTTGAAGTTGCTAGGGATGCTGCCGTTGACAATGTGGTTTTATTGTCAATTAGACGACGATTACGACAGTCCACCATTAAATTGTAGAAGGAGAGGAAGTCGACTCCTATGATCGGTTTAGTGACGTCTGCCACTATAAATCGCCACGGAAAATCGCGTCGAAGACCAAGGTTTAAGTCAAGGTGGATGATGCCATAAGTCTGGATAGGCGTCCCGTTTGCAGCAAAAAGTCCATACGAGGTTGGTTCTCGCCATTGATTAACTGCTGTACGAGGGTAGACACAGAGGTCGCTGCCTGTATCAACTAAGAACTGCATTTTGGTCCGTCTGTCCATTACAAACAAGCGACTGTACGACGTGGGGCAGTCATCTGTCGCCATTAACGACCGCCCTTGCAGTTTTCCGACTTCTCATAGTCACACGGCTGCTGACATGACTTAGCGTTCTCACGGTATTTGTAATGGTAAAAACAAATTGGGTACCTTCTATAATTTGACTGCGATCGTAGTCCACGGTGGTTGTTATCAGTCCTGGAAATCGACCTAGACCTGGAAGTTGACCTTCTGTCGTTACCGCCTCTAGAGGTAAGTGTCTCTATTTTGCGCGTCAGGTCCTCAATTTGCTGGGCCATTTTGGCTATCATGGGGTCGACTGATGTACTAGTTGCTGCTACCTGAGGCGTCGGTGGTACTAGTTCGTGAACTTTGTCTGCCAAGTCAGCAATAGATGAAAGGGGTGAGTCAGGTTGACATGCGATAACTGTTTGCAAATTCGCTGGCAGGCGGCTGGTCCAAATGGTTCGCAGGAAATCTTCTGGTACGTTGGGACCTGCTAAGCCTTGAAGATGTCGCAAAAATGTGGAAGGGCGATGGTCTCCCAACTCTTCGTGCATGAGGAGCTGTTTGACCTCCTTTTCTCTGGATGCCGACAATCTTTTTATCAACTCTGATTTCAATTTTTCATACTTCCCTTTTGCAGGTGGCGATATTATTATGTCCTTGACTTCGGCTGCATATCGCTGATCTAGTTGGGCGATGACGTAATAGTACTTGGTCTCGTCGTTCTTTATCCCTGAGAGTATGAAGTTACCTTCTATTTGAGCGAACCAAACGCTGGGCTCTTCCGCCCAAAACGGTGGTAATCGCACGCCTACTCTAAAAATATCGGATGGTGTAAACGATCCTTTTCCTACGTCGATCTCATCGCCGGACGCTTCGCTTCCATTTGCGGTTTCCATAGTTTTTCAATAAAATAAATCTGCCTTACTTGCTTATAAACTGGAATCCAGTATATGCCGGGGGTGTGTTCACTCTTTCGGGGTCACCAGTATAGCGGGGTCGTAGTGACGAAGGACTCTTCATACAAACAACGAGCCACTATTAATATTGTATATTTAGTAACAATGTTATATACATAAAACACAAGTAAAATTTTCCAGCACAATGCGCGAGATGTTATTTGCAATAATTATTTATGTAGTTGTGATTCGCAAGCTTCGTAGGCAGCCGCAGAGAAGATCAAGAAGTCTGTCGTAACGTCACTTTGTTTCTTCTTGTCACCGGGCAAAACTTCTTGTAGGTGGCCAGTGACTTCATAGCGAGCGGCTAGGCGCGCAAGAAGGTAAGTGTTTATTTTGTATGTGTAGTGGGATGTGTGATATGCTAAATATATATGTAGGTATAGTAATATAGTAATTATATATAAATATTTTTATGATTATGTGGACACGCCACAAAATAATTGAATGTTTTAATAATTAATACTTTTAGCGCTATCTAGGGACGAGAGGGAGGGAAGAGAAATATTTATGTTTATAATGCAATGGGCAAGCATGACAGAATATATTCTTGTCCCTTGGGAGCGGGGGAGGGCACTCGCGTTAGACGCGACATGCGTCGATACGGTTGCCCCTTCTCGCCTCGGGGCGACGGTGTCAAGGGCCGGAGCCGCGGCTGAAGCAGCAGAAGACGCCAAGCGGCGAAAATATTCTTCTTTATCTAATGAATATATTTTTGTTCCGCTTGGCGTCGAAACTCTTGGTCCGTGGGGTCATGTACATCCTCATTGTCATCCCTCTCCCTAAAGTCACGAATCCTACTGTATTAAATAATTTTAGGCCTATATCTATACTTCCTTTTCTTTCCAAAATACTTGAAGCCGTAGTTCACGCCCAAGTATCTTCCTATATATTTACCAACTCCCTCCTTACTCCTTTTCAATCTGGTTTTCGTCCTGCCCACAGTACTGCTACTGCTCTCCTTAAAGTCACTGAGGATATACGGTTGGGCATGGAGAATACGTTGGTCACCGTCTTAGTTCTTATTGACTTCTCTAATGCTTTTAATATGGTGGACCACGATATTTTCCTTGCTATTCTTGAGCACCTTCAATTCTCGTCTTCAGTTTTGGATTGGTTTTCTCAGTATCTCCGTAATCGAAAGCAAGCAGTTCGGATTGATCGCTTATTTTCGGACTGGAATAATCTATCTAATGGTGTACCTCAAGGAGGTATCTTGTCACCTTTACTTTTCTCTCTTTTTATAAATCTTCTTTCTACTTCTATTGGCTGTTCTTACCATTTTTATGCCGATGACCTGCAAATCTATGCCCAAGCGTCAGTCGATGACGTAGACTCGTGTATTGCGAGTGTAAATTCGGCCTTGTCGGCTATTTTATCCTGGTCTAATGAATTTGGGATTCAGGTTAACCCTTCTAAGTGCCAAGCAATTATTGTAGGTAGTTCAAGGCAGATCTCTCAAATTGATTTTGATACTGTCGCACCTGTGACCTTTAATAATTGTATAATCCCATACAGTAAATCCGTAAAAGATCTTGGGTTCTACATTGATTCCACACTTAGTTGGGTCACTCAGGTAGCAGAGATCAGTCGTTCTGTGACTGTTGCTCTTCAACAGCTTAACCGTCTAAGAAACTTCTTGCCAGTTAAAACAAAGATTTTATTGATTCAAACATTAATACTACCGATCATAGATTACGCTGATGTGTGTTACCCAGATCTCAATATAAATTTTCTCAATAAGCTTGATCGTCTCGTTAATAATTGTATTCGTTTTATTTTCTGCCTTCGCAAATATGATCATATATCATCTTTCCGTGCTGAGCTTAAATGGCTTCCTATCCGTGAACGCAGACAAATGCGAATTCTTTGCACTCTCTTTTCAATTCTTTCGAACCCAAATTCTCCTCAATACCTTAAATGCAAATTCCAATTTCTTTCTGACACTCATGATCGGCACCTTCGTTCTGCCGACACTCTTCTTCTCGCTATTCCTCTACATCGCACGAGCTTTATAGAAAACTCTTTTACCTTACAAGCTTCACGGCTCTGGAATGCTTTACCCGTTGACATTAAAGACATTTCCACAAAATTTTCTTTCAAAAGAAAAGTACACTCTCTTCTTCTAAAATAATGAATCCCCTTTCAGTTTCATCATCATCATTAATGTTTATGTATGTTTATGTATGTATATGTATCTATATGTGTATTGTGTTATAAGTGTAGGTATATGTACCTTTGTATATAGGTATATTATTAGGTATCTGTGTGTTGTCTTTATTTAAGTAATTTTGCGCCGCTACCAAATCTCTGTTTATCCTTATGGTTGACTGGGAGAGAACGCTTTTAGCGTTAAGTTCGCCAATTGTATACAATTTTATATTGTGGAACAATAAAGTTTTTATAAATAAATAAATAAAATGTACAAAAAAATTTATTAAAAAATAACCCATCAGCTTGTCGACGCCGCTGGTGACAAGAGGGCTGGCTCATATCTCGCGCAGAGGATTGCAGTAGCTATTCAGCGCGGGAATGCAGCCAGTGTTCTTGGCACCATGCCACATGATCAAGATTTAGATTTTTAATTTAGTTTTTTAATTTAGTTTTTTAATTTAGATATAATTTAGATTTCTACAAATTGATCGATTTAAAATGTTTAGGTACGTATATTATAATAAACATAAATAAATAATTTAGAAAAAAATATATATGTTCATGGTGTAAATTCCTGACAGAATATAGTCAGGCTTTTCAACAACGCTCAGTAAAGGTATCATTAATTTGAAACCAGAGATAATTATGCCCCATTGATTCTGATAACATCGCTCGTTCATTCGTCATGCACCCCATTTCCCTCGAACACATAAAGTGTACGATATCACTCAATACTTAATATACCTATTTTTCGTTCGAAATTGCTTACGTGAGTTCATGCTTGATAGCACCTTAGAAACTGTTTAAGTTATAAGCGGTAGAGAAGCAAACATATTTAAAAATCTTTGCATATTCAACTTAAAAATGTAAACCTTATGATTTTCATATGCAGTGCAGTAATTTTATTATTAGCTTAATCCAAATCATTTGTCCATATATATTTACATGTTTTTTATATTAGCCTATCCCAACTATTTGGAATACCAACTTTTCGAGAAAGAAGATGCAATGTGACCATTGCATCATCATCATCATGTTTCTCGCTTTTTCCCTTTTTGTATTTTCCTATATGTTTCTAATGTTTCTGTCTTACACATGAGGGAGGAAGAAAGACGAGGTGAACAACGCCATTTTGAAATTTTTAGAAAAACTGTATAAAAGCAAGGAAGATGATGATGATATGTGTCCGTTGGATTCTCGGGTATTTTCGCCCCGGTAATTTAACTAATTATATATAGGTATAAAAATAATGATATATAGGTAAGTCATGCATTAATCAGTAGGACTCTCTTGGTCTCGCCTGTTATCATTAGATAGCAGTCGTCAAACTATTTAAGATGTCTTTAGGCAGCTTGAAAATCTTGCCCTAAAAAAACATGTTTTAAATCTTGGCTTTTTTCAAATTGTCCTGTGTCTTGGATGTTTTTTCTATATATGTATTTGTTATAAAATATAGTAGTGTTGAGTTAGTGTCCCATAACACAAGTCTCGAACTTACTTTGGCGCTAGCTCAATAAGTGTAATTTGTCTATATATATTTAAAAAAAAACTTGCACCATCAGCTCGCCGTAACATTGCCCTATTTATGCGGCAACTCAAAATGCGTGCGCCACAATTTTTTTGAAACGCTCAATATATCGTGACTGTTGCACGGATCATGCCGGAATAAATGAGAGATCGTTTTGAAAAATGGCCGCCGTAAAGAAACATTTTTGTTGGCTGGTGAAAAATTGTTCAAGTTTTATGTTTTCATTCGGTTGGTAAAAAGGCCAATACATGCTAAAGCTGAGTTTCCATTGAATATATAAGGTCTAACAAAATATACTGAAACTATTTTAAGACTGGATTCAGTCCATGATACTGAACAATTTTTCCAAAGGAACACATATCCAAATATAAAAAGTAATTTTTGGCCTACCAATCAGCTGATCCGAGTTTGTATGGAAAGCCAAAAATAATTGTTTATATTTCGCTATATGTTTTCCTGGAAAAAGTTTTCCACTATCACGGACTGAATTCACTCTTGAAATAGTATCAGTATATTTTGTTAGATTAGACCTTATATACCTACAAACAAAGGTCGGCCTCGGCGAACTTTCTGCGACCAAATTGCAGACGTTCTAAAAAAAGGAGAGGTAAAAAGTACCCGTAACCGAAGGGCATGTATGAAGAGATTGATGAGTTTATATGAAGCAAAAGAGGTTTGTCAGGATCGTAGCAAGTGGAGGTCCATAGTCTCTGCCTACCCCTGCGGGAAACAGGCGTGATATTATGTATGTATGTATGTACTTACAAACAAATTCGTATGGTAGAAAGCAAAACTTATAAGTTTGTTTTCAAAATTTTGATTTATATATGTTCTTTAGGTAATACTTTTATTAATTCTATGCCTATACATAGGTATACAAGTAGGTTTTACTCAGAAGGGATCCCCAGTCACAATGTAACTCAATTTTCCACTGTTTACTCATACCAGTACCCACTTTGCCACAGAGCACACACAAGCAGCAATTTCCCGGAAACTAGGGCCTAAGCCACGGACTGAAGACTTACAAAGACTTAACAGGCGGGACGTGTGACTTAATTAAAATGGCGGCGGTATAACGGCACTAAGCTGTCTTGGGGCGATTGGAAGGGACGAATTTAAATTTCTATTAAAGGAATATACAACGTGGAAGGGACATACCTGTATAAATCGAACCACAGGCTATACTTTCAGGCATTAACCTCCAATAACTTTTTTTTTTCACCAACCGCAAGGGAACTTGCTTTTACGTAAAGAAAAAACAGCATCTAAATCCTACAGACAGACACACAGACAGACAAACAGACAGACCGAAAGACAAACATTAGCGTTGTTTATCTCTTTTTGTCGAGTACAAATAAGTAAAAGAAATACTTTACCACAGACTTGTACATAAGATATGAAACGTATAATATTTCTCAAAAATATAGGATCACGAGTCTCGCGGCACCTCTTGAAATTCTTCCAGCGTGCGGGGAATGCTTCCGGCATTTTATCGGAAAGATATTGACTTATTAGATCCAAGCCGACGACCTAAGCATTTATTACTAGTAAATATATGTTACCAAGATATCTTATAGAGGAAACATAACGAGCCACAATACTCGCCGATGTGACATAATTGATATTCCACATCGTGATCAAAGGTAAATAAACTTTTCTTTTCTTATTTTTTTTAAAACATAAAAATCGCACTTTTATAACTAATTGTGCATTTTGTAATTTTTATTAATTAATATATTTGAATCTTATTAGTAATCAATTCTTAATTTTGAATAAATGTATGAACGCACTACTAACACTAGACTAAGTTTTTTTACTAACAAAAATATGGTTGAATATTGACCGAAATAACTAAATGATTATTAATAAATTATTATTATTAAGTTAATAGACCAAGTAAGTTTTCAAACTGGTAGGTATTATGGAATACTTAACGATACTATATTTTATGATAAGTACACCTATGTAATACTTACGTACTATACTAATCTGTACGTACTTGCTCCTACTTTCTAATTAAGTAAATATGTCTCAATCTATCCCTTTATACAGGAAGAGATCCCTTAATAGGATAAGTCCGCCCTTGTATGTTGCTCTTTTGCGTGTTGTTTTTGTATATGTATTTGTTTTGGTTCAATAAAGTTAGCACAAACAAACTTAAATAAACACCAAATATGTTACAACGAAAATAATAAATAATCATACACTGAAAACACTTTAGACACGGCATGTAGATCTAAAAGTAGGTATCTCAAGTACGCACCGTCGCACTTCCCACGGCACCTCTCGGAATTCTTCCAGTCACGGAATTTTCCGGAATTTTTCCGGAATTTATATCAGAAGACATTGACTTGTAAAGAATCGTGTAGATAACTTGAGCGGGGCTTTACATGATTTGATGTCTTTGATATCTATATATGATTTTAGAGTTTTAAGGTCACAATTACTGTTATTATATACTTCCATGCTGGTCTGGGAGAAAAGAAAAACGTAGAATTTACCAGCAGCTTCTCTTCCCGCGCAGATCGTAAGAACCGATCGAGGGAATGGGCGAGATTTGAATCATGGTAATAGGCGATGCGGCTAGCAACCAATCACTATTTTGATCCCTTTTCCATCTTAACGCCCACCATCACGCTAAGCGTGGCCTTTGGGCCTAACGGCCCTGGGCTCTGTCAACCCCTCAGAGATATAGACGTGAAAATGTATCTATCTGTATCTAATTATTGTTATTAGTATTACGGAACTTACCGCGATCAGTATCGTTTCTATCCTCAGTCGGCTAGCGACCATTATGGCAGAAGGGCCGTCGAAATATCTGGCAAATAATTGGCCAAGTGCGTGTCGGGCCACGCGCTGTGTAGGGTTCCGTAGTTGTAAATGCCAACTTTGAGTTCATGCCACTAAAACGACTAAGTATTTATTGAATTTGTATGAAATTTTCCTTTTCGAGTACATTTTATAAGTTGATCGCCTATAACTTTTTAATTTGTTAACCCTACTTAGCTCTGGTAGTTTTCCTATAATAATATCACTTAAATCCTAAATATTTCAGACACGGATCCCTAAATCGAAAATTGGTGTTCCCAAGCTCACAATATTTTTGAAAGACCTATTCAACAATTCCACACAATGTGTTTGTAGAGAAAAAAAAAATTGACTTGCACTTTACTTGTAAGGCAGCTACCCTAAAAAAAAATTGTTTCCATATTTTATTTTACGACTTTTTCGCCATAATTAATATACATATCCATACCAAGTTACAGCTATCTAGTACTTACAGCTTCTGAGTAGGACCGCGGACGGACAGACAGACAGACAGACAGACAGACAGACATGGCGAAACTATAAGGGTGTTTACTACGGAACCCTAAAAACGATACTAATCGCGGTAAGTCCCGTAATACTAATAACAGTCTTTTGGTATCTTTTAATTCACAATAAAAAGTAAATATGTAAATCCCAGTATTGGCTGCTGAATCATAGGTGATCTTCGTGGACAAATGATTAAGTCCACGAAGATCACCTTTACAACACAACCGAATACTGCATTAGATACTTTCTTTAAATAGATATAGATAAACATCTATGATCTATATAATTTTTGATAATCTTGAAATAAAAAAATTACAAATTATAATAATTTTAAAATAAATAAACTTATGATCAAAATCAAATAGTATTTTGATTATTATCATAAATTTTTGTTTTTTTTTAATGTTTTTTATAATTATATAAATATTTATTTTTTGCTTGCATACCTACTTGTGCAGTACTGACTTCTGACATTGTAGGACTGACTCACTTCGATGCTTTATGTATTTTTCTACTCCTCTACTGTTATCTGCCTTTTACATAGTCACGAACACTATTATAAGAACATTGATTATTTATGACTTCAGGAAAGTCTATAGTCTATTCCCCATAACAGCACTTGTATCGTTATTTCGCCAAAACGATACTCCTAGACATAGATTAGAACCTTTTTTTTTCTTTGAATCTATCATACTGCCAACATAAGAAAAACGTTTTATTAATATATTCGTGATTTTTCACTAGGAAGACGTCAATTTAAAAAAAATAAAGTTTACCATAGATGCCTATTATCTACCAAACATAAATGATGTCATACATTTTCATATTTTTCTTTGTTTATTTTTGTATTTTATTTAGTAAATATAGTCGTAGAAAAAGTATTGTATGCAACGTTGTATAAGTACGTCAAAAAGTGCTCGATGGCAACTTCTTACGATGCTCGCTAAAGCTCGCATCGTAACCTGCGCCACTCGCATATTTTGAACCCTCTTATACAACTGTTGCATAAAATACTATTTTATAAGTCAAATCAGATACTTTTTTTCTAAACGTCAAAACAAACAGTTCCTATGGGATTTTGTATGAAATACAGGCAGATGATGTCATAGTTTTTTTGGAGTCAAATAGCGCTCTTATTATCAGTTTTTCTGCAATAATAAATTATAAATCACGTTAAAATGGAAATGTTCAAAGACAAATGACATTATTTTGTGACGTTTTATTTTGTTATCAGTACAAAATAATTTATTTTTGGCTTAGGAAAATACCCAATTTCTTTGTAACAAATTGATGTGTATTTTATATGAATAAACGAGCATTTTTCTATGACACGTGACCGTTTCCAAGACCTTCCGTGGATGTCGTAGAAGGCGACTTAGGGAATACAAGCTAAACAAAGCTTATAAACATCCATGAGACCTCTCCAACCCGTCTGGCCAGCGTGGAGAGTGTAGACCAAGACCTCTGGCAGCTCTGGCCAAGTTTGGCTCGGGTAGTACAGAGAGGGTCGTGCTCCTGCAGTGGAGACAAAAAGACCTGATGATGATGACGTGACCGTTTGCGACAATCGGCGACCGGCACCAACCTGTGTCGCGAGCGTACAGTCGCACGACTGTCGCGTGTCTACAAGAGCCCTAAGTGACACTACTGGAGGCGTGCCAGATGTTCCTCCCACACTAGCTCGACGATTGCTTGTAATTAGCCCCATTTGAGGAACTTACACGAATTTATCGTATCACTAGCTGTGCCTGTAGGCTTCGCTCCCCTCGTGGGATTCTCGTTAATATTTCAGGATAAAAACTATCCTATGTCCTTCACTGGGTATCAAACTACATCCATATCAAATTTTATGTAAATAGGTTCAGTGGTTGAAGCGTGAAGTGGTAACAAACAAACAAAAGTACCAACAAACAAACAAACTCACTTTCGCATTTATAATATTAGTAGGAAGTAGCATAGTAGGACTAGTAGGATCTGTATATCTTTCATGCTCGTCTAGGAAAGAAGTTTTTTTAATATCATTTTTTGCACAAGCTTTTATTGTGAGGCCAAAGTGTGAGACAAATGACATAAGCCCAAACTCGATGGAATTGGGTGTTTTCCTAAGCCAAAAATAAATTATTTTGTACTGATAATAAAATAAAACGTCGCAAAATATTGTCACTTGTCTTTAAACATGTCCATTTAAACGTTATTTTAAATTTATTATTTCAGAAAAACTGATAATAACAGCGCTATGTGACTCCAAAAAACTATGACGTCATCTGCTTGTATTTCATACAAAATCCCATAGAAACTGTTTGTTTTGACGTTTAGAAAAAGTATCTGATTTGACTTGTTGGAAAATAGCGTATTGCATTTTAATTTTTTTTTTAATTTATTGTGAGGCCTAAATACTGCGTTTCATTACTGAGTTCCGTCAACCTTCCGTCTGCGTGATCAGACCCTAGACGTCCTCTATCATGAAGTGCTTGTCAAGCCTAATTAAAAGGAGTCTACACAATGAGGTTACGTTGTTTTATTAATGAGTTCAGACGAATATCTCCAGGTTCATCATCAGAATAGGTCCCTGACCTAAAATATTGTATCGTCATCCGACTTACGCATGCAGAATTTCAGCTCAATCGGTTGAAGATGACTACATACAAGTTACATTGCAAGTTAAAAAAGTATGTAAAAAAAAAAACTTAGCATGTACCAGCTAGCTTCTCGTACAGATCGTAAAAGCCGATCGAGGAATTGGGCGAGATCTGAATCATGTTAATAAGCGATGCAAAAAGCAAGTAACCAATTGGGTACTTTCCTTAGTCCAAAATAAATTATTTTGTACTAATAGAAAAATAAAGCGTCGCAAAATAATGTCACTTGTCTTTGAACATATCCATTTTCACGTTATTTTAAATTTATTATTGCAGAAAAACTAATAATAAGAGCGCTATTTGACTCCAAAAATCTATGACGTCACCTGCCTGTATTTCATACAAAATCCCATAGAAACTGTTTGTTTTGACGTTTAGGAAAAAGTTGCTGATTTGACTTGTTGGAAAATAGCGTAATATTATGTTGATTCTTGTGGCCTTTGGGTCTCACAGCCCTGAGCTCTGTCTACCCCTGTCAAGGGTTAATCTGCAAATTGAAATGCCTGGAGCTCAATTCAATATTGCTAAAAGAACTACTAAGTAGTTAATTAAATACCTAAGTAAGACATTAATTAATTCCTTGAGCTTCAAGTTCTTTTGGGACGGAAAGATATTAGCTTAGGAATCGAAGAATCAAATTATCATTAAATATTTTCTAGGCAAGTCACATATGCAATTATTCTGTTACTCTTATAAGTCAATAAGAATATGCGATTTTACAGAAGAGCAACTGTCGCCGATGGTTGCCGACTGTCGCTGACAGGTGCCGCGGGTATAATGTCGCTCGCCTGTAATAAGAGCCCTAACAATAACATGTATTTTTCATTTAAATTATTGCTATTTCGAACAAAAGCCAAAAAATAAAACTAATATAATTATACGCACCGGAGATTTCATTTTATTAGTATGATCATTTTTTGTAATTAATAGATTTTTGTTTACATCAGTTTATTTTTTCTTAAAAGCAAATGTTTAAAATAAAAAAGTAATATAATTAGTTGACTAACTGGTAGATAAGGCCCCTGGCCTTAAGTCCGCCATGTACATGTATTGAATTTTTTTTATACAGATAAATGTATAAATAACAAGTTTATTTGACAGGCAAATTAAATCTATATCTATACATATAATAAAACAGTAAAAAAAGTGTGTCTGTACATTAAATATATTTCCAAAAAAAATATTGGGGGCGATGGAGACGTAATAACAGAGTAAGAATTAAAAAAAAATTTCTGTCTGTTTGTCTGTTTGTCTGTTTGTCTGTTTGTCTGTTTGTACACGCTAATCTCCGGAAATACTGGACGGATTCGAATGAAACTTTTTTTGTTATATAGCTATTAAGCCTGGGCAACATACAGGGTATAAATGATTTTGGAAAATGGAACGCCTGATGCAGAACCATAATGGTCCAGCTAAACTATAAGAGATATAAAAATGCCGCCTTAGTAAAAGTTGTTCAGCCTGATGAGCATTTTCCAGAGACATAAAGTCCACGCGAACGAAGTCGCGGGCTTCGGCTAGTAAATAATAAATAAATATATAGGGACAAATTACACTGATTGAGTTAGCCCCAAAGTTAGTTCGAGACTTGTGTTATGGGATATAATATTTTATAACAAATACATATATATTGATAGATAAACATCCAAGACCCAGGGTAATTTGAAAAAGGCGATTTTCCAACTTGCACTGACCGGAAATCGAACCCGGGACGTCTGGGTGGCGGACTAGCATGGTGACCACTACGCCACGGAGGTCGTCAAAAGCACCCGTTATATAGTGATGAATGGCAGAACTATATATTCCACCGCAAGGAAACTTGCTTTCACGTAAAACCCACATCGAAATTGGTCCATCGTTCGAGAGCTACGATGCCACAGACACAGACGTCAGACTTAAAACACCCCTCTTTTTAGTCGGAGGTTAAAAGAGACCTTGAATAAAGATATATTTAAGGGCGATGAAACGCGAAAACGCGAAATAAAAGCAGTTATTCAACAAAGTGCCGCGAACAATAGCGCTGATTGATACCCTGTGAATGGCTATTCATCTGGACAATGTGGCCAACGATGAATCATTATCATAATTCACCAGCATATTTAATGGTGCTAAAATGTTTTGTAAAAATTTTGTTATAAGTATTGCCAAAAAAAGCCGTGCGGTTACCAGCAGAGTAGAATAGAGAAACTCCTAGTCCTCCCGTGGATGTCGGAGAAGGCGACTTAGGAATGCAAGCTAAACAAAGCTTATAAACATCAGTGAGACCTCTCCAAACCGTCTGGCTAGTGTGGAGAGCGTAAGCCAAGTTCTCTGGCTGCTCTGGCTAAGTATGGCTCTGGTAGTACAGAGAGAGTCGTGCTCCAGCAGTGGAGACGAAAAGACCTGATGATGATGATGATAATTTTGTGAAACTATTTTAAGAGCAAATTCAGCCCATGATAAAAAAAAACTTTCTCCAAGGAACATTTATTATATCAAAATATAAAACATTTTTTGGTCTCCTATACAAGTTTACCGATCAGCTAATCCGATTTTGTATTTTTTGTACATACGAGTACATCATCGTCATCATATCAGCCTCAGGAAGTCCAAAGAGAAAGAGAGAGTCCTAGACATAGGCTTCCCAAGGTTTTTTAAAAGGCAAGACAAGCGCAGCGTAGGACACTCACCAACTAGGTGGTCGCACGACCTTAGCAAGGTTGCCGGAAAACGCTGGAAGCAGGCTGCTTCCAATACGTACACACATATTATCTCGCCTGTTTCCCACAGGGGTAGGCAGAGCCTATGGGCCACCACTTGCTATGATGGTGAGAGACCTCTTTCGCTTAGTTTACATAAGAACAGAATTGATATAAGTATTATATACAGAACATAATCTCCTAACTACAGAAAATAATTCCCATGCTGGTCTGGGAGAAATAAAAAAAAATTAGAATGTACCAGCTGCTTCTCTTCCCGCGCAGATCGTAAAAGCCGATCGAGGGAGTGGGCTAAAATGCGAATCATGTTAACAGGCGATGCGGCTAGCGACCCATCACTGTATTGATTGCTTTTCCATCTTCTCGCCCACCATAACGCTAAAAGTGGCTTTTGGGTCTTGCGGCCCTGGGCTCTGCATAGAGCGCAAGACCCAAAATGCTCTGTCTGCCCCATTAGGGATAAAGACGTGATAGTATGTATGTATGTATATATAATCTCCTAAGGTCCTGCGCAAAATGCGCCCCCTTCCCGTCCCCGCACCTCTCCCCCGTTCTCGCCTTGTGGAGGGCGTATAGGGTCAATTCCGAGATTCCGTTCTGTATGTTATACTTACCTACATTAATTCTGTGTCTACATTAAACACTCTCTTTATGCATATTGTTCTTATTTCGATAAATATATGTTCCTTTGGGAAAGTTGTTCAACATTATGGACTGAATTCACTCTTAAAAAGATTAAGTATATTTTGTTAGAAGTTATATAGGTATAATCCAAATGTTATTTAGCGAGGGACTGGGGATTATTGTGCTGTGACAAATGAAAGCTAAATTCAAGCCAGCTTATATAAGGTCTAAAAAAATATACAAAAACTATTTTAAGGGTGAATTCAGTCCGTGATACTGAACAACTTTCACCAAGGATCATATATCGAAATATGAAAAGCAATTTTTGACCACACATACAAGTTGACCGATCAGCTGATTCGAATTGGTATAGAACGCCAAAACTTATTTATTATATTTCGACATATTTCTTGGGGAAAGTTGTTTACAACACGGACTTAATTCACTCTAAAATAGTTTTAAAAATATATATATTTAGGGGCAAATTACACTGATTCAGCTAGCCTAGCTTGTGTTATGGGATACTCAACGATACTATATTTTATAACAAATATATACTTATATAGATAAACATCCAAGACCCAGGACAATTTGAAAAAGGCCATTTTTCAACTTGCCCTGACCGGGTTCTAACCCATTATTACCTCTGGGTGGAGGACTAGCATGGTGACCACTACGCCTCAAAGAGTTTCAGTATATTTTGTTAGACCTTATATAAATCCAATCAGATAATATGTCGCCGCATGAATATTTCATCAGGGAATAAATGAATCGAGATATTTGACTGTCTGATTAACTGAGAGAAAAATAAAATATTAATCAACTTGACTTGCTAGAGTTGCTAACTGCCTCCGTGGTGTAATGGTTAGAGCGTTCGGCTCATACCCGGAGGTCGCGGGTTCGATTCCCGGCGGGGGCAACAACTTTGTGTCGTTGTCCTAGTTTGGTTAGGACATTGTAGACTGATCACCTAATTGTCTGATAAGTAAGTTGATCCGTGCTTCGGAGGGCACGTTAAGCCGTCGGTCCCGGTCACTGTCGTTGACATTGGTCGTTATCTGAACCATGTCAGAGGCCTTTAAGGCGGTTTAAAAACTCTGACACTAGTGTTAGTCACTAACACACACGATAAGAAGAAGAAGACTTGCTGGTCTGGGAGAAAAGAATTACCAGCCAAGTGCGAGTCGGACTCACGCACAAAGGAATGAACCAAGGCTCGAGGTAACTGTTTTACAGGCACCCCTCTTCTACCTGAAATCTTGGGCGGGAGGCTATGTTGAAATACGGGGCTATAGATTACCTATTAATATTTGAGCATTATAGATCCTTAAGAGGATTGTGTAGTGCCGATACGCGTCGCGAGTAGGTATTTGCAAAAATTATATCTGTTTCACGCCGCTATGCCTCCCGACTCGTATTGTGCGATAAGAAGAGTCGCTAGTCCTAGAGGCGATTGCATATTTTTATCTTCTGAAATATTGTTTCCACCTCCCTTAACTTTAACGAAATGAGGCAATTTTGGTGTCATTTGATTTGGTACACCTTAATCTAAGCTTCATTTTTAATAATTCGGTTTAGTTTAATTTAAATAAAATAAAACGATCGAGGTATTTGTATTAAAAAATATGGATATTGAGATGCTAAAAGCTTTTGTCGTTAGCAATATTTCTTCAACATAAAGACGTTCCGCCCTACACATTAAATATATTAACAACATATTTTAAAAAAACTGGCCTATGTTTAAGGGGGGAAACGTTATCGCTTTTTACAGCTACACAATCCTCTTAATCTAGCTTGACTTGAATCATGAGTTCAGATCAGAGAAAGGCTCATCTTCTCTTTTTAATATTTGTATTTCAGTTTTCTCCTTTTTGCCTGATAAATAAACCCTCGTTTATAATTCCGTTTTTGTTTTTCTTTATTCCTTGACCGTTTTAGATATCGTATCTTAGGATCCGCATAAAACGATGTCCGATAATAATGACATCGGATGCCATATTTTGTGAGACACAGAAATTGGAAATCAGAATTGGATATTCTAGAATAAAAATATACAGTGAAAATTATGCAAACTTAAACTTGTTGGCTAGTTCAGTTTTGTACTTTATTTTGCAAGTGCCAGTTCTAATTCGAAATATTTTTTAAATCTATTATCTATAAAATTAGAGCACGTTTTCAGACTTTTTGGAAGTCGGTTAGGAAGGAAGAGGTTATCAATTCGTCGAATCTTTTTTTTTATGTATGTTCACCGATCTAAAAATTCTTTTTTTTAGTGATTGGATACTAGTGGTCAAATAGAAATGTCCCATAAAATCAGTTGTGTAGTTTGAGGGTGAAGTCGATTTTGATTTTTGAAAGATTCTGATTCGAAATTCAATTTTTTTGGCTATTATCTATAAGACTAAAGCACTTTTTTCTACACATCTACACGCATTTATAATATTAGTAGGATAGTAGGACTAGCAAGACCCGTGGGCTTCGCTTCCCGTGAAAAATTCTGGATAAATTGTACCCTATGTCCTTCCCCGAGTCTCAAACTATATCCATACCAAATTTCATCCAAATCGGTTCAGTAGTATAAGAGTAATAATATTTATAATATTATAGTAAGATACTACTAATGGTTATCATTTGTTAGTATAAAGAAACCTGTGGGGTTATTCCACAACTTTTTAAAATAATCACTTTTTTGCTGACTGTACACAATGCTCCAGGTTATGCACAGGCAACTCTGTACATTAAGACATATCTTTTTAATATGCAACACCCTACATATGTCACATTTTGCTACTCGATGAGGTACGGTTGCATACGGCCCCCTCTCAGTCTATATGTTTGAATGTACCTCTATAATGTAGTAGCTGTAGTAGTGTGTGGTATTGGTATAGTATACATTTATGTACCATTAGCCTAGCAAATGGCTCAACCCACGCCGACCCTTGACATTTGTCCGATGTGGATTTAGGGATAGGTACACAAAAAGATAAATCTTCGACTTTAATATAAATAAAGATAATGTCATATATGCATTACGGAAAAGATAGTGAGCCGAGGTTTAAAAGGACTTGATGGTTTGTCTTGTGTGAGGGTCATGTCAACATTTTGAGATGGTGCGAAGTCATGAATAGTTCAATCAATCAATCAATTTATTTATTTGCATAAAATGTAGGTACATAGAGATCTTAAAGTTATTATTCTTCGCATAAAACAATTTTTTTTAATTGTATTTAAATTTCCCAACATTTTGAGATGGTGCAAGGTCATGAATTGTTAAACCGTTTACACACGTATAGTTATATACACAGTAATATATATCTCCACATCACCCGTTTGGTTGTAGATAGATAAAGCCTTAGACTTTAGGTCCGCCATTACACTTTTATTTGTGTATGAAGTTAAATAAATATAGTCGTCCAAGTTTCTACTGTATTAGTAGCGTTGAAAAAAGCGGGAAAATTCCCTGTTTTTTTCAAAGTCCTTCGTTTTTTTCAACTTTTGTTCGAAAGTTTCAAGAAAAATGTTTAAGGAATTTTTCATGTTTTTTATCAATAAAACGGAAAAAAACGAAAAAAACGGAAGAGTATTGATGTTTTTTCACAGAATATTTTTTTAATAATATTTAAAAAAAATATTATTTAGTATATTTTATTTCAATTTGTTTTTTGCAAAAATTCCGATATCTTTCGAAAAGTTCCTATATCTTTCGAAAAATTCTGAAGGTTTTTTTCGGGAATATTTCAATGCAACAAACCAAAAAAAACGGTAAAAAACGAGATATGGTTTCTTTCACTGAAAAAAACAATTTGTTTCTTTCGGAATTTTCAACGAATATAAAAATATACACATATACTTGGCGACTAGGACTAATGATAATAAAATAACTGTCAAAAAACAACAAAAAAATCAATACAAAATTTCCCGGGCGGCTGAAATACCTTTTCTTTTTGTTTTTTACTATTATTTTAATTTCATTATACTATAGTTGTCTATGATAGCCCGTGGCTCGATTTATTACGGGTATGTCCCTTCTACGTCGTATAGAATCTAAATCTATATACAAATGTTAATACAAATATACTTTATTTCTATAAATACTCTTAGTAAAGATATGTTCATTTCAATTTAGCTGAAGTCTAGTGCTCAGACAAGCACTAAGCACTAATTGAGGCTGGGGCCGTTACTCGGCAAGCCTTGCTTTTATTGCACTATAAAGTTTATTAGAAAAGTGCCAGTGTACTTTGAACTGTTATAGCTATCTGCGATTAGTCTGCATGCAAATGGATTCATAAATAAATGAAGCAATAACAAAAATTAACGAATTAAAACTTTTTATATGAATAGGTTACTCACGAAGAGAGTCAGCTATTGGCCTTCTTCAGGGCATTCCTACCCATCGCCTTGTAAACATAAATCTTTATTTTCCTTGTCACTAGATGGCGCTACAGGTATTCATAAAAATCTTTTATTATATAATTTACATGAAGTAGTACTCTAATTAATTAAATATGACTTATATGAAGTGCGATGTATATTTTTAAAGCATATTCAATACTTTCTTTATTACGTTTTCTGCTAGTCATGGGTGCTGTGCTGCCATCTCTGGCCTACTCGCAACTACCAGTTTTGCCTACTTAACAATAGTTTCTATGGCGTTGCTTTTCTGTTACGTTAGTAATTATATTATCTATGATTTCTGATCACGGCGTATGTGACTAGAGGACGCGCTATCGCTCGCGCCGCCCGCGCAACCAGCAACCCTTCTAACATCAGTGTGTCTTGGAGGCGACATCGTGTATCTGTTACGTTAGTACGCGTCCTCTACACATTCGTCATGATGAACATGGTATAATAAAACAGGTATTCTCTTCCCGAGATGGAATTTGACTACGTCACAAAGTGTTGCCACTGATTGTTCTTTTCGGTAAATTTAAGGACTTTCTCAATTAGTTCATAAATATTTAAAAAAATATTAAGTAACTTAGCTATTTAGTATCTCGCGATTCTCGTGTGATTTATCAATTCAATATTTTATAAATTGATAAAATGGATTATTAATTCGAAATTGGTATATAAAGTTCAAAAATGCATTAAGCTCAGGTAATTTAATTTCACACAGTGGCAACATATCAAACTGATGACGTAGTCAAGTTCCACCACGTCATCAGCTGTCACGGGAAGAGAATACCTTATTTTATTGTACCATGATGATGAAGGCCTCCGAGTGAGGTCGAAACATGTCGGCCAGTAGCTGACTCTATACGTGAGTAACCCGTTAACTCATGCTAATAATGTCTGTGTCTCACGTTAGTTTACATCAAATCATTAGGTCTTGTTATTAGATTTGAAAAAAAATATTATTGTATTGTCTTATCTTATTTTTAAAAACAATTCCATTAGATAGCGTTGATGTTTTTTTTAACAAAATCTTATACCTTTAAACGAGCAATTCTTGTATGTATGTATATATATATATTTATAAATTTCTGTGATCTCGAAAACGGCTCTAACGATTTCGCTGAAAATTTGTATATGGGGGTTTTCGGAGGAAATAATCGATCTAGATTTAAAACTAATCTAGATCTTTGGGAAAACGCGTGTTTTCGAGTTTTCATGCGTTTTTCTTTTCACGCAGAATATGGTCACTAATTTCGTCGCGTCGACCGCCTTGATTTTAGCTCAGTGGTTAAGGATACCGACGGCTAGAAAAAGTGTTACGGGTTCGAATCCCACTCGGTGACTTACTTTTTTTTATGTTTAAGTTTATATATAATTTTTTATTTTGGATTGTTTTTAGACAAGTTTAAAAAAGATAGTTAATGTTTGAGATGTAACCGAGCAAAGCTCAGGTACTGTTACTTTATGGCTGTTTGGGCACAGCATTTTATAATTTTACTTACGCCTTTTAATTTTAAAATAAAAAAGGGGGCGTGAATACCTCTTCACTCGAATCCATCTTTTATTTTAAAATTATAATAATATGACAGGGGTAATGTTTTTTGATACTTATGTTCGAAAAAATCCCTTTGTTTACAAATCCGAACATGTTAAGCTGATTTTTATTTCCCAGCTCATTTAATTACATCGGGTCAAAAAACAAACAAAATCTCATTAAGTAAAAGTAAAATTTTAACTTAACGTCATTCACGTCAACTTTTTATAAATAATAAGTAAATAGAGTTATTGTTAACTTCTTCTATAAATCTAATTTAAGACGTCAAGAAACAGTTTCCAACTCATTAGATCTATAAAAACAGGATTAAGTTTTTTAACAAACAAGACAATGAACTTGCAATTACTAAGTCAAAATTGAAAATTCGTAAACACAGTTATAAAAAAAGTTTGTGAAACTTTAATTAGTCTGTGAAAATAAAAATTTGCGGTTTATTTATTGAGAAATGGCTGCAAGGAGCAGTGGCTTTTATACGTAGACTTCTAATTATATTAGATAAGATGGGTATTTAAGTTAGACATAGGCCTCTCCCAAAGATTTCCGAAATGACCGATCAAGAGCGGCCTAAAGTACTATTTTTGAAACACGGAGTCACCTAAACGAATGGTTTTTACATACAAAAAATCGTTCGTTTAGTGACTCCGCGTTTGAAAAATAGCACCTCTGCATCCAGCGCTTTCCAGTGAACGTCATGCGGCTGAAATGATGATGATGACGAGGTATTAAGTTAGCTAAATTGAAAAGCAGATTAAATAATAAAGTGTTTATTTATCAATATTTTCATAATCTGAAATGAAAGATTATCCAGATTCATTAAAGTAGGATTACCTAGTTAAACATTAATGATAATACATACATACTATCACGTCTTTATCCCTAATGGGGCAGACAGAGCATTTTGGGTCTTGCGGCTCTATGCAGAGCCCAGGGCCGCAAGACTCAAAAGCCACTTTTAGCGTCATGGTGGGCGAGAAGATGGAAAAGCAATCAATACAGTGACGGGTTGCTAGCCGCATCGCCTGTTAAAATGATTCGCATTTTTGCCCATTCCCTCGATCGGCTTTTACGATCTGCGCGGAAAGAGAAGCAGCTGGTACATTCTAAGTTTTTTCGTTTCTCCCAGACCAGCATGGGAATACATGAGAATACATGTATAGTTATTAATTTATTATAAAAACGGGGCTTAGCACGAACCTTTATTTTGTTTCGTCTAACGTTTCGAATAGGAATTACATCCTTTATGTTCACAGAAGGTTCGTGCTTAGCCCCATTTATTTAATAAATTAATAATGTGTTCAAAACGCGATTGTTTGAAAACCAATATAGTCTAGAAGAATAATCTGAAAAGCCTTCTCCTTTTGATGTTGAACGGCATTTAATGTAACAATTTGACACCGGGTTTTTTTAGACTAATTCGACCCTGCTGGGCTCGATTTTGCCCGGTGTCAGATCCATTCCCTCCCCTTTTCTTTGAAAATATGTCCCTCGCCACGGTTTTCTCGGTTTTGTACAAAAACTGATTGATTTAGAAGAAAACTGTCAATGACAAACTTAATTTACATTAAATTACCTACCACATGATATGAATTTTATTTTTGTAGGTCTTATAGTTTTTGAGTAACAGCTATCCAAATTTCAAAGATTTTAAGTTTTTTCAATTAACACTGTAGTTTCGCCATTTTATAGGGAAACCGCTGAATTTGGAACAAAGTGATGTATGCACTGATCAATCTTGATACATTAACCTACTAACTATACTATGTAGAGTGTTTTATTGAAGGTATATTTATTTTCTATTCAAATATTTCTTTCTTTCTATTTTATATACTTAGACGATTGGCACACTAAACACAAAAACAACGCGCAGGGACTCGGTGTCCTTGTATTGTCCTATGTTTGTTTTCTATAAAAATTGAAATACTTGCATACAGTGCGGCCCTGCGCTATACAGTGGGGTGTGGAGCAGTGTGAGAATCGCCTTGGTTATTAACATGATTCATCATCATCATTATTTCAGCCTCATAACGTCCTCTGCTGGACATAGGCCTCTCCCAAAGATTTCCAAAATGACCGATCTGAGCGGCTTGCATCTACAGCTATTAACTAATATGAATAAATTTTACAACTTCAGAAGCGGAAATGTTTTGTTGCTTAAAAGTTAATGGAAGAATTTCTTAACTTCAGTGTATGTAGGTACAGTGTTCCAATAAATTATTTAAACAACTATCTAAACAATTAAATTCTAGTTTAGTTTAGCGAATAAAATTACAAATGATACCTAGTCCATCTTATATAAGTCTATGCTCCGACAAAGCTACGAAAATTGGCAGTGTTTTAACAAAACATCGGATACGGAGGCAGCTCTGAAATTGGAATGCATCCAAAATGTCTGGATTGGCCGACATTTTGTATGTAACTCCACTCTAAATGGATATTGTCTGGCGGAGACAAATGGAGACGGAGCCGCGATATAAAATGACCTAAAATTTAAGGGACATTGTGTCAGTCTGTTGTGAGTAATGCGTCACAGTTTATAATACTCAGTTGTGAAGTGAATGAAAGCAAAGCAACTGCAGATATAACACTGAAAAAAGAATGGTTGCTAGTAGCAAAAATGTTTGTTACACGTTACCAAAATCAAGTGACTGCTGAACTTAGGGCTACTAGTAGTAGTTAAAATGTGTTTTAATCAAAACTACATTGATCTGCTAATTGGAACAAAAGTTTGGTTAAACAAATTGCAAATTGCAAAACTGGTTCAGCAATCACTTTTTTCAGTGAACAAGCCGACAAAATATGACAGCTATGTCTATAGGGTAGTTAGGCGATGGTTGACTTTTGCATGTTTTTAAATATTCATTAGTCTCTAAAGTGGATTAACAATCACACGCCTTTCGGACCGTCGGCTCTTTAGCGTCAAGAAATCGCAGAACGCATGGATGATAATTATAATGTGATCTGTGGCTTTATTTAATACCGTCCGACGTGTGTACAAATGTTATCTTCTCCTGGCCAATGGGTAAACCAAAATCCAGTAAGTGACTTAGAATAAGGAAGTTTACAAAACAGCGTTAGTAATAGCAAAGATAGTATAATTACTAAAGTAACAGATAACTAACGCTATAATAGAAACTTTTAAAGGGCTCTTAAGTAGTAAAAACTAGAGATTCAGGTTGCAGGGTAGGCTCACAGAGATGGCAGCACACACGAGCAGCAAAAAATTACAAACACAGACC
Source organism: Acrobasis consociella (assembly GCA_963555685.1). Lineage (NCBI taxonomy): Eukaryota > Metazoa > Arthropoda > Insecta > Lepidoptera > Pyralidae > Acrobasis > Acrobasis consociella. The sequence continues at coordinate 2,225,182 of OY743114.1, forward strand.
TAGATAAAGAAAGTGTTGATATACTTTAAAATTATTTAAATAATTAGAGTAGGTACTACTTTATTTAAATAATAGTAATAAAAGATTTAATGTTTTAATTATAACATATTGCGTAATCTAGAAGAAAAATAATTATGTTTATAGAGCGGCAGATCACAACTAACAAACGGAAGACCATTTCACAACTGCATGTAATGTTAACCTGTGGTTTAAGTGTGTGGTGTTTGAAATATTTGTATGAAACCCGCTGCAGGTAGAAATGTTATTAAACATGCCTGGATGGATGGAATTAAACATTTTGCGAGCATGCATTAATTTGGAGTTTCGTTTTGAATTGCGGTGATAAATGTCTTTTTCCGCGTCATATATCCGTATGAACATTGCGAGGTGAAAATTGTTTGATACATCACACTTATAATATAAATGCGAAAGCTTGTGTGTTTGTGTGTGTGTTTGATACTTCTTCACGCATAAACGGCTGGATCAATTTTGTCAAAATTTGGTATGCAGGAAGCTGACATCCTGGTTTAACACATAGGCTACTTTAAGCGCGGGTAACATCGCAGGGCGCAGCTTGCACATGTGGAAGGGATATACCCGTAATAAATCGAACCATGGGCTATAGTAGATCACTATAGTATAACGCAAGTGCAATAATAGTAAAAAACTAAATTAAATTTTGGCATACAAAACTGTGCAGCCGTTCGGGCAATTTGTTTATGAAAGTCGTATTTTTTTTGCTTTTTGACTGTTATTTTTATTTCATTATAATGATCTACGTAAAGCCCGTGGTTTGATTTTTTACGGCTATGGTATGTCCCTTCCACTTTTTTTATCATGCCACTTTGTATTTCCACAGTTGATTGATATGAAATTGTTTGATATTTTTAGTTTCCTGGGTCAAAAATTATTTGGTACTGTACTAATTAAATAAAATGTCACATAATAATGTAACTTGTCATTGATCATTAATTTGTTAACGATTTTAGATTTATTATTGCAAGAAAACTGACTATAAACTATTAAGAGTACGCATTTAACTACAAGAAACTATAACGTCATTAGTTTTTATGGTTCCGTAGCCAAATGGCAAAAACGGAACCCTTATAGATTCGTCATATCTGTCTGTCTGTCCGTCTATATGTCACAGACACTTTTTTTCGAAACTATAAGAACTATACTGTTAAAACTTGGTAAGTAGATGTATTCTGTGAACCGCATTAAGATTTTCACACAAAAATAGAAAAAAAACGATCATTTTTGGGGTTTCCCATACTTAAAACTGAAATTTAAAAAAAAAATTCAATAAACTCATATGTGTGGGATATCTATGAATAGGTCTTCAAAAATGATGAAGTTTCTAATATCATTTTTTTCTAAACAGAATAGTTTGCGCGGGAGACACTTTCAAAAAGTGGAAAAATGTGTGTCCCCCCTGTAACTTCTAAAATAAGAGAATGATAAAACTAAAAAAATATATATAATGTTCATTACTATGCAAACTACCAGCGAAAATTGGTTTGAACGAGATCTAGTAAGTAGTTTTTTTTTAATACGTCATAAATCATAAACCGCAAATTACCTTTCATTCAATCAACTTAAATAGAAAATTAAAAAAAAAACATACTACAAGACTCTTATTATGTTACTTGCTGCTACGGAACCCTTCATGGGTGAGTCCGACTCGCACTTAGCCGCTACAAAGCCTCTACTAGAAAATATTTGTTTTGACGTTTAGACAAAAGTCTCTGATTTGAGTTGTTAGAAACCTCCCTATTGTCAGTCTTTGGAGTAATTTCCCTCTTCTCAACGTGTTTCTAGATCACTAGAATGCTCCTTTGGAACCTAGGGTCCTTCACTGAGTCTAGTGCGATATCAATGGATTAGCACAAATAAATGTAAATGTTAATACACACATACATACTATCACGTCTTTATCCCTAATGGGGCAGACAGAGCATTTTGGGTCTTGCAGTTCTATGCAGAGCCCAAGGCCGCAAGACCCAAAAGCCACTTTTAGCGTCATGGTGGGCGAGAAGATGGAAAAGCAATCAATACAGTGATGGGTCGCTAGCCGCATCGCCTGTTAACATGATTTGCATTTTTGCCCATTCCTTCGATCGGCTTTTACGATCTGCGTGGGAAGAGAAGCAGCTGGTACATTCTAAGTTTTTTTTTATTTCTCCCAGACCAGCATAAATGTTAATAAGTTATTATAATTTGTACATGCTTGTGACGACGGCCTGCACTAGTGCTCCCCACCTCACCTCACCGCACCTCACCCCGCGCGGCCCATATACAATGGACGCCGTGAGGGATCTCGTCCTCTTTTGACCACTACTGGACGCCGGGCTACTGCGACGTCATATGGAAATATATAGCAGGTTGAAGGATATACACTTACATCAGGTATACATATCCACCAAATATTTTGCATGTATGTTAAAGTGATAAAATAAGTAGGTAATTTCCAGATTTTAGTTTTTACATTTAAAATCAAATTTATTTTACCTGTAAAACAAATATTGACACTTATTCACCATTTTATTTCAATTTTACCTAAAATCGTAATTTACTGGTTTAACAATTTCAACGGACATAAGTATCTAAAATTCAATCATGCATTCATGCACCAACAAGTCCCTCATATAGTTAAATTAACAAGTTGCAAAATGAAGCTTAATTTATATCCACAATACAAATATAATTTTAGATAAAGTTAAGTATTTAAATGAATAGTTTATTGTAGAATAAACAAAAGAAACGAGTTGCCTCACTATAAACAATATTTATAATCTACCTACAACTACTCACAAAAGTCTATAGCCTTGAAAATCATCAACAAACGGTATATAGTTGCCTTGCACTGGTGGCAAATCAACACTCTTCTCCTGATCCTTCAACACATCATCAAATCTCCTCAAGATATTGGTACTCATTTGAAATAATCTTCTCATTACCTTACTCCGGAGAATAGGAGCTTCGTTGTTTTTATCTACTATAAAAGGAAACTCTGAGCTTGATATTATTTCAGTCTGAAATGCATCTTCTTCATTATTTCGTCTTGATAATTTAGGCTTACTCTCATTAGACACTTTTATGTCTTCTTCATTAAAAGGACTATCCGTAGCTGCTCTCACTGTTTCTGTTGCATTTTCTCCACCATTATGATAAACTTTATCACTACTTTTAAATGGAACTTGTATATCATAACTAGTTTTCGGTACTTCTATATCTTGAATGCCATTTAGATTATTATTCGGGTTTGGTCTTAGAGATCCATTACCAACATATTCCACTTTTATTCCAATATCTTTGGCCACAAATCCTTTGAAAACAAAAATAAATATCAAAACATAAGCGAGTCGACACATAGCGATGGAATTTGAAACTGAATTAGAAAATAATTGACGAATGCGCGTGCGACGCGAATTCCTAGACTAGCGTAAAATCGCGTTAGCTGTAAGTATGACTAATAAAAACTGCGCATTGAACAAATCAACTGTATTTACTGATTATATTCCCAATAGTGAGTACTTTTGCTCACTGCTGAGTTGAAGGAAAACAGTATGAGGTTTTCTGATTTACATATCTTTATAATCATTGAGCTGATAAGAAAAATAATATCCATACTTCCATACTAATAATATGAATGCGAAAGTAACTCTGTCTTTCTGTCTGTTACCTCTTCACGCTTCAACCACTGAACCAATTTAGATGAAATTTGGTATGGATATAGTTTAAGAAGTAGCGTGCATTTCATACAGACACATAGAATTTGTCTACCCTAATATAATGTCGGTTAAAGGTTAGAAATGTATTTTGTTCGATATAGAACCATTCTGGTAAGATTGATGCCTACCCTGTAAAAATATTTGTATACATCACTGGTTTGAGGGGGCATCTTCTTCTTATATTTAAGAGCTGGGCTCTTGTCGGTTGAGGGGGCATATAGTTCCCTAAATAATAACAAGACACAACCTCTGCTGAGTAGAGTATTTGTGATATTTATGATCACAGTAGAGTCTACTGTGATCATAAAGCATAGAGGACAGTGCTTTCTGTTCTCTGTTACCTATCTTACTTCCTTTACCTCCCTAGTCTTTTATAAAACTGTATAAATATATTCGTAGATAAAGCCTAATCTCATGTTTCCGTCTATGAACGTCCGTACTGGTGACGTGCTGTTTCCGGGAATTTTGAAAACTGGGCAATATTCCTGTAAACATTCCCTACAATATTGCAAAAATGAAAATTTTGGCGAAATTGGGAATTTTCCCGTAAATATAAAGTAGCAATATTCCCGTAAATTTGAAATATTTCCGAGCGGCACATCACTACCCGTACCAATTCCAAACACACGTTAAGTTAGAAGTGAAATAAATGGCTTCAGCAAACTCATTGCTCTTGCAAACTAATCACCTACAAGACATACATTTGCGACTAACTCTCATTAGTCAAAGCTTCCTGGCAATCGGTGAAAACATATACATTCGTACCTTTACTCTCTCAAAATTGCAAGTCATGCTTCAGATTTCGCTGCTTCAAGTTTGTTTTTAGATAAGTCACGGAAACTAAGAATGAGTGAACGCTGAATCTATAATAATAATATTTTTATTACAGATAATTTAAAAAATCTGTATAGTGTTATGAAACTGAATTTAATAAAATTAAAGTAGATATTAACAGATACTTATATTTATTACAGAATAGTAGTAATTTTTTGTACACGGGCAACACACGAAACGTATTTTTTTACTGACATTTTAATCTGTTCGTGTCAGTCAAAAGGTATGTTTCATGGTATAATAAAATAAGGTATTCTCTTCCCGTGACAGCTGATGACGTAGGTGGAACTTGACTACGTCATCAGTTTGTTGTGCTGCCACTGTGTAAAATTGACTTATATACCAATTTCGAATTAATAATCCATTATATAAATTTATAAAATATTGAATTGATAAATCACACGAGAATCGCGAGATACTAACTAGCTAAGTTACTTAACATTTTATTTAATATTCATGAACTAATTGAGAAAGTCCTTAAATTTACTGAAAAGAACAATCAGTGGCAACACTTTTGTGACGTAGTCAAGTTCCATCTCGGGAAGAGAATACATTATTTTATTATACCATGGTATGTTTCACTTTTCTATGCTGCTATGCTTTTCAGTCGCTCAGAACCGTCATTTGCTAGAGCGAGAGAGAGCGACGGAACGCTTCAGCACCGGCCGTGTAGGGAGATTGAGGATAACAACATGCGAAAATTCCGTTCCGTGCTGACAGATGAGATATAATCCCTAACGTTATTTCCCGTGTACAAAAATTAACACATTGCAGGACACTTACTGCTGTGAACGTAATTTAATTGTTATTTCTATTGTGTCTGGCCGAGTATCCTGCAATGTGTTAATAATTCCAACAACTCATATCACATACTTTTTAGGATTCCGTAGTAAACAAGGAACCCTTATAGTTTCGCCATGTCTGTCTGTCTGTCTGTCTGTCTGTCCGCGGTCCTACTCAGAAACTACAAGTACTAGAAAGCTGTGATTTGGCATGGATATGTATATTAATCATGGCGAAAAAGTCGTAAAATAAAATCTGGAAAAATATTTTTTTTAGGTTAGCTGCCATACAAGTAAAGAGGTAGTCAATATTTTTTTTCTCGACAAAACCATTGTGTGGGGTTTCGTTGAATAGGTCTTTCAAAAACATTGTGAGCTTGTTAACACCATTTTTGGATTTAGGGATCCGTTTCTGAAATATTTGGGTTTAAAGTGAAAATTTTTGTTGGAGGCAAGTGTCCCCCCCCCTCTTTCTGTTAAACGGTTATATATGGCCACGTGAAAAAATTTACAGCTATAGTATATATAATGTAGTTTAAAGGAAAACTATCAGAGCTAAGTAGGGTATACAAATTAAAAAGTTATAGGCGATCAACTTATAAAATGTATTCGGAAAAAGAAATTTCATACAAACTCAATAGATAATTAGCTTTTAAACGTTTTTAGTGGCATAAACTCAAAGTTGGCATTCGGAACTACGGAGCCCTACACTGCGCGTGGCCCGACACGCACTTGGCCAATTATTCTAAACGTCAATTCAATTTTTTTGTAGGATTTGTATGAATAGACTAATGACGTGATAATTTCTTGGAGTTAAGTAACGCTCATAATATCAGTGCAATAATAAATCTAAAATCACATTGTAAATCGATATGATCAATGACAAGCAAGTGATATTATTTTGTGACATTTTTTCTTAAGTACCAAATATTTTATTTTTGACCCAGGAAAGAACCCACTTATGCAACGCGATAGTAAACAGTTGCAGAAGTAATCTTTGAAAAACATACCCAGTCAATGTAAAAAGAAAATGAATAGAAAAAATCCCTTATTTTGTTTTTGTCTATATTTTACCGAGTGTGTGCCAAGCTAAAATGTATAAAGCCGTTTATTCGAATAACAGTCAATACCATCTGACGGAGTCGGTAAATAGATTTCTCAATTGGTTAGGTACCCAAGGATCATCAACGCTCTCACATCTAAGGATCCCGAAGTACGTACGAAGTGGAGGCAAAAAGCCGGAAACATCAGTACTATTTCTATTATTGAGGTTTACGACAAGCCAGTCTGACGTCAATGCCATTTATCGCACGAGATGTTTGTACTCAGTAATTTGGTCGCCTTAGCGCTCTTGCAGACAAGCGAAAGAGCCCGCGAGACTTGCCCGCGACTGTCGGCGACCGTCGGCGATCGTCGCCGACCAGAGTCGCGTGTCGGTCGCTGACTTGCGCATAAAGTTTTTGACAATGTGTATTAGTAGGTACGTACAGAAGTCTTACTTAGCAGAGGAATTCAAAGAAATATCTACTTAATATCGTAAGCAATATAGCTGCGCGTATTACTATGTCGCTCGTCTGAAACAAGACCTTATTCGACGTCCAGAAGAAGAGATAAAATTCTCAGGGTCAGATTGGAACTGGGTTTTGTGGTATGGTAAAGACAGCAACAAAAATATGTCACCTAAATTAATAAAAGCGTTACTACATTGGAAATTTGCTTCTGACTGTACACTGCAGAGCTTTTTTTCACTTTTGCATATTGTTCATATTTATACTTAGACCAGAAATCATACGACACAATGCCAAAATACGCAATGGTATAAAAATAGTCAAAACAAATCCGGGCTGAATTCCGAATGAATTATAATATAGGTTATTTTTTGAGATTCCGGTAGAAAAAGCTTAGAATGTACCAACTGTTTCACTTTCCGCACGGATCGTAGAAGCATTATAATAGGCGATATGGCCAGAAATCCATCACTATTTTGATTCCTTTTTCACCTTCTCGCTAAAAGTCTGCTTAGATCCACAAAACCCAAAGTGCTGTCTGCTCCGTTACGGATAAAAACATTATGGTATTTATTTTTTATTTTTATTTTTTTAACTTATTACAATATATCATTGCACCGTGTGGTATACGACAGAGTAGAATAGGACCCTTCCAAGTCCTTCCGTGGATGTCGTAGAAGACAACTTAGGAATTACATGCTAACAAAGCTTATAAACATCAATGAGATCTCTCCAACCCGTCTGGCCATCGTGGAGAATGTGGGCCAAATCCTCTAGGAATAGAGATGGTGAAATAGGCCACTCCAAGTCCTCTTATGGATGTCGTAGAAGGCGACTTAGGATTACAAGCTAAACAAAACTTTTTTACATCAATGAGACCTCTCCAACCCTCTGGCGAGCGGGGAGAGTGTAGGCCAGGCCTTCTGGTTGCTCTGGCCAAGTATGGCTCTAGTAGTAAAGAGAGAGTCGTGCTCCTGCAGTGGAGACTAAAAAGACCTGATGACGATGATTACAATATAATTATGTGGAAATGGCGGACTTAAAGTATAGTACCTGGGCGACCGAGCTTTGCTCGGTTACATCTCAAACAATAACTACATTTTTTAAACTTGTCTAAAAACAACACAAAATAAAAACTTTAACATAAAAAAAACAAAAGTAAGTCACCGAGTGGGATTCGAACCCGTAACACTCTTTCTAGCGGTCAGCATCATACACCGCTGAGCTAAAATAGATGGCGGCCGGCGCGACGAAATTAGCGATCATATTCTGAGTGGAAAGAAAAACGCATGAAAACTCGAAAACACACGTTTTCCCAAACATAAGACTAATCTAGATCGATTGTTTACCTCCGAAAACCCCCCTATACCAATTTTCTGCAAAATCGTTAGAGCCGTTTTCGAGATCACAGAAATTTATAAACATATAAATAAATATACAAGAATTGCTCGTTTAACCTGTCAAGTACCGGAATCGCAGACACAATAGATTTCAATTGTTTTGCGGTTCACATGTGAACCGTCGGGGTTTGATACTTTAAAGGTACAAGATTATGTATTCCGGTAGGAATATTTTAAAAGGCGTCTCATTACTGCATGCATTTCGTACGCTGCATCGCGGCATCCTCTTTGAAAATTTAGTGCCGCTTGTGGTAGGGGTGCAATCAGGGTTTGGCGACTCATTAGTGCATGTCACATTCTTTGCTCTGCGTTGGAAAAGCCTACGAGAATGTACGACGGTATGCAGCGTTGTCATTTCCACCTTTTTTGTAGATTTATTACCTACTAGCCGAAGCCCGCGACTTCGTTCGCGTGGACTTTATGTCTTTGGAAAATGCTCATCAGGCTGAACAACTTTTACTAAGGCGGCATTTTTATATCTCTTATAGTTTAGCTGGACCTGGGTTCTGTATCAGGCGTTCCATTTTCCAAAATCATTTATACTCTATATGTTGCCCAGACTTAATAGCTATATAACAAAAAAAGTTTCATTCGAATCCGTCCAGTATTTCCGGAGATTAGCGTGTACAAACTGACAAACAGACATACAGACATACAGACAAACAGACAAACAGACAAACAGACAAACAGACAGACATTTTTTTTAAAATTCTTACTCTATTACTACGTCTCCATCGCCCCCAATATTTTTTTTGGAAATATATTTAATGTACAGACACACTTTTTTTTACTGTTTTATTATATGTATAGATTTATTATATGTATAGATTTAGCCTCCGTTCGTATACTACCTCGATATTGTATATATTTTTGATAACTGTATCACTTGATCACTAAAATTTATTCATGATAAAAATTTAATAATATACCTGTAGGTATATTATTTAATTTTTAAGTAGTAGATGTTAAAAATTTAAATATAGTAAATTAAATTTTATTAAACTATGAAGATCAATAAGACTTAACTATGAAACTAACTATTTATAAATTTTTACAATAAAATACAAAAAACTTTATTGCACCAAATGACAATTACAATTTTTTTACATTTATGAAATAACAACTTGTAATGAGGTACAAGAATGTATTTTTGGTGCGATACAGTGTTATATATATACTTAACGTAAACTAGTTTTTGGCCTACAAAAGATTTTTATAGGTACGGGCATGCCGAAAATAAAAGGTCGAAAAGTGCAATCGGGAACACCAAATAATTACAGCCAAAAATGCAACCGAACACAGTATTTAAAAAAAGAAGGTTAAATTATCTTTCTAGCACTACCTCACTACTTTTTTGGTTTAACTCTCATATTTATAGAAATTAACTAACGTTTACTAAACCAATTTTAAATAATTGACATTGAAAGAACGAAATTAAACATATTCCGTCTTATTATAAAACGCAGACTAACTTTGTTACTAGGTTTAAACCATTATCCGACCAAATCTAGTTGACATTTTCAGATTAGACAATGGCATATTATTAGATGTCAACTAGATTTGGTCGGATAGTGGTTTAAACCTAGTAACAAAGTTAGTCTGCGTTTTATAATAAGGCGGATTTTGACCAGCATAGGTTTAGCGTACGTTCATTATTTTTAATGAATATGAGGGTAAAATTTTAAAACATTTGTTCAAACTATCTACTGTTATCGTACTCTAGCCGAGACAGCTGTAAGATAACACGCTTGAGAAGCTGAAAAGCAGACGGCTCCCGATGTAAGAGCCAATTTGTCTCCGTGGCGTTACGATACGATATGATCAAATGAGAAATATCGACGAAGAATGTGGAAAATGGGGATGCAGGAAGATAACTGATGGGTCACTGTACTCGTTGTATTAAAGAACACGCTTTAGAAGCTAAAAAGCAGACGACTTCCGATGTAAGTGCCAATTTGACTCAGTGGCACGACGTGATACTGATTTGATCACAATGTTTGATAAATGATCAAAACACTGTGATCAAATGCGAAATATCGACGATAAATGTAGAAAATGGGGAAATTTTGCCGGAAGATATCTGATAGGTCACTGTACTCGGTGTATTAAAGAACAGAAGTTGAAAAGCAGATGACTCTCGGTGCAAGAGTCAATTTGTCTCCATGGCGTGATGTGATACGATATGATCAAATGAGAAATATCGAGGAAAATGTGGAAAATGGGGACGCGGGAAGATAACTGATGGGTCACTGTACTCGTTGTATTAAAGAACACGCTTTAGAAGCCAATAAGCAAACGACTTCCGATGTAAGTGCCAATTTGACTCAGTGGCACGACGTTATACTGATTTGATCACAATGTTTGATCAAAACACTGTGATCAAATGCGAAATATCGAAGATAAATGTAGAAAATAGGGAATATCTGATAGGTCATTGTACTCGTTGTATTAAAAGAACAGAAATATCGACAAAGAATATGGAAAATGGGGACGCAGGAAGATAACTGATGGGTCACTGTACTCGCTATATTAAAGAACACGCTTTAGAACTTGGAAACCTGACGGCTTTTACGTAAGTGCCAATTTGTCCCAGCGACGTGACCATACGATATGATCAAATGAGAAATATCGACGAAAAATGTGGTAAATGGGATCGTAGGAAGATAACTGATGGGTCACTGTACTGGTTGCATCAAAGAACACGCTTTAGAAGCTAGAAAGCAGACGGTTCTCGATATAAGAGCCAATTGTCTCGTCTCGAGCCGCTTAACATGTTCATGCTGACTTTAAACAACAAGGAAGAAATAGCTAAAGTCTATGAAATTAAATCGATTTTAGGGTGCATCGTTGATATACAACCCCTGAAATCTTCTAAACTTATTCCCCAATGCAAAAGGTGCCAGGCATACGGACATACCCACATGTATTGTTCTAAAGAACCAAGGTGTGTAAAGTGCACAGGAAAACACCTGACTAAAGATTGTAAAAAACCAGTTACGGATAAGGCTAAGTGTGTACATTGCGGAGAAGCACATCTAGCTAATTATAGAGGGTGCATGGTTGCAAAGGAAATGCAGAAAATGCGAAATAAAAATATTAAAAAATCTGTTCCTAGCCACGAAAATAAACCAACTAAACCAGCAAATAAACCTACTTCTGCCATAAGCGTTAATGTATCTTATGCCCAGACTGCAGCAAAAAATTCTATGAGCTCACAAAGGAAAGACAAAACTAACACAAATGAGAGTAAGCTGGATGAAATTCTCAAACTAATGGCATCATTCGACGAGCGACTAAAGAAAATAGAAAATAGCAAGAATATAGCTATTTCTCAAAACCAAAAATGATAGGTAACCTAAAAATAATGGCATGGAACTGTAATGGACTACTTAACCATAAGAATGAAATGCAAGTTGTCCTAGATATAGAAAATATTGACGTGTGCTTGGTTTCAGAAACACACTTCACTAAACAAAGCTACATCAAATTTAAGGGCTATAAAGTGTATCACGCATTACACCCCGCAAACAAAGGAAGAGGTGGAAGTGCTGTTATCATTAAAGAAAATATAGAGCACTATGAACAGATTAAACATGAATCTCCTCAGGTGCAATGTACGGCAGTCAGATTAACAACAAAAAATTGTCCACTCACTGTGGCTGCAATATACAGCCCACCTAAACATAAAATACTTAGAAATATGTATTTGAATATTTTACAAACACTCGGTGAAAGATTCATACTAGGAGGTGACTTCAATGCTAAAAATACTTATTGGGGTTCCCGTCTTAACAACAAAAAAGGAAAAGAACTTTTGTATGCCATCCGAGAAAATAAATGTGATGTTGCATCAACAAGATCTCCTACATACTGGCCTACAGATCCACTTAAAATTCCAGATCTCATTGATTTCTTTATATATAAAAATTTATCTTCAAACTACATGAGAACTGATCAGAGTTATGACATGAGCTCGGATCACTCAGCAATATACTTAGAATTAAGCGAGAAAATAATAAATAAGGAAACTAGACCTTCTTTAACTAATAAAAATACTGACTGGGAAAGTTTTAGAATAGAATTAGATAGTCATATCGACTTGAGAGTACCTCTAAAGACCCCCGAGCAATTAAATATAGACTTAGAAAAATTCATTACTATAATTCAACAAACCGCTTGGAACAACACTCCTAAAAGTATCAAAAGAACAGTCAAAAATAGGTACCCGAGAGCAATTAGAGATTTAATCATCGAAAAAAGGAGGCAGAGAAAATTATGGCACCAATCTAGATCCCCAGAAGATAAGAAAAAGTTTAATAATCTCACTAAACAACTCAGAAGAGTAATACAAAAACATCTTGACGAGAGTAGAAACACCCAGTTCCAAAAACTAACTAATGATCGTAGTACTGATTACTCACTCTGGAAAGCCACCAAATCCATGAAAAGGCCAATGGACCAAATCCCACCAATTAAAATTGAACCTGGGAAATGGGCAATTAGAAATGAACAGAAAGCTTTAAGATTTGCTGAACATTTAGAGGATATATTTAACCCGAACGAAATTCAAACAAATGATGAGACAATAGGTGAAGAGCCCGATGATTATATTGACAACCAAGTAGATATAAAGCTTGTTACGCCAAGAGAAGTCCAATGGGAAATTAAAAAAAAATATCAACCGCAGAAAATCACCTGGTTTTGATCTCATATCAGGAGAACTACTTCATAATCTCTCGCGCAAGGCTTTAGTAAAGCTGACAAATCTCATCAATGCTGCACTAAGACTTAAATACGTACCAGACTTGTGGAAAGTTGCAGAAATAATAATGATAGCGAAACCTGGAAAACCACCTAATGAAGCTACGTCCTACAGGCCTATTTCATTATTGCCTGTAATGTCGAAATTGTTCGAAAAACTGTTGCTAAAGAGGTTAAATCCAATAATTAAAGCCAAGAACCTTGTACCAGAACATCAATTTGGCTTCAGAGAAAAACACTCAACAATTGACCAAGTACATAGGATTACAAATATAATTGAAAAGACCCTTGAAGACAACCATGTCTGCTGTACAGTTTTCTTAGATGTAGCACAAGCCTTCGACAAAGTATGGCATGAAGGCCTTATCATAAAACTTAAGAAAATGCTCCCCAGAAACTATGTTGACATTATAACATCATATTTATCAGATAGAGTTTTCAGAGTGCGGCAAGAAAATGCTTATTCCGAACTTAAGAAAATAAAAGCTGGAGTACCTCAGGGAAGTGTTTTGGGTCCGGTCCTGTACCTTCTATACACCTGTGATATTCCAATTCTAGAAAACAACACTATTGCGACTTTTGCCGATGACACGGCTATAATGGCAGTCGGAAGTACCCATGCGGAAGCTGCAAAAAAGGTTCAAGTAGCTGTTAATAAAGTTCAAAACTGGACAAAACGATGGAGAATCAAACTTAATGAATCAAAATCAATTCACGTGAACTTTACAAACAAGCAAGACAAATACCACCCTGTATACATAAATGAAAAACAAATACCATACGAAGACACAGCAAAGTATTTAGGTATGACACTTGACGCAAAGTTGCGCTGGAAAGCTCATGTCAAGAAAAAAAGAGGAGAACTTGACATACGGTATCAGAAAATGCAATGGTTGCTCGGAAGACACTCTACCTTGTCAATTAAAAATAAACTACTCTTGTATAAACAAGTCCTTATGCCAGTATGGACTTATGGCATACAGCTGTGGGGCTGTACCAAACAAAGCAACATCGATATCATCCAACGATTCCAAAATAAAGTGCTACGGGATATTGTTAACGCTCCGTGGTATGTAAGAAACGACGATCTACACCGGGACCTTAATATACAGTTCGTTGACAAAATTATAAAAAAGTACGCCGAAGCACACGAGTTTAGGTTGCTTCACCATGTGAACGTTGAGGCGATCCAGCTCCTCGACAACACAGACATTGTGCGAAGACTTAAAAGAACTAAACCGTTCGAACTAGTGTAGCAGTGACACATGTGTATAATAGTGAAAAATAGTGACAATGAAAACAAAAGACACACGAACATAGTGCCTTCCCCTTAATAGAGACAGTAAGAAAAGTGCCGATGGACACATTCTTATAAAATAAGTACTTTATAAAACTAGGTCAATGTAAAATTACTCATTAGTCTGAGTTTAGGCTAGATCGTAATATTATTAGCGTGTTTATTTACAATATAGATACGTTAACATATGGAAAAAAAAAAAAAAATTGTCTCGTGAGCTGGTGCTCCTCAAGACAAATCAATCGAGCTAAACTCCGAGGGGTTATGTTATTTTATCATAGAGATGCCATAAACACCCTCCAGCTTCATGTCAGCATAATATTGCATTGTTAAGCGATATACGTATGCGTGCAAAATTTCAGCTCAATCGGAAACCGGGAAGGTCAACTTAACTTGCAAGATTTGATTACAGACAGACAGACAAACGGGACAGGTGATACTAAAAAGAAGTTTGTAATACGATGAGAAAAGTTAGGCTAGATAGGTAGGTACTGGAATACTGCCTCCGTGGTGTAGTGGTTAGAGCGTTCGGCTCATACCCGGAGGTCGCGGGTTCGATTCCCGGCGGGGACAACGACTTTGTGTTGTTCTAGTTTGGTTAGGACATTGCAGGCTGATCACCTGATTGTCTGATAAGTAAGATGATCCGTGCTTCGGAGGCCACGTTAAGCTGTCGGTCCCGGTCACTGTCTTTGACATTGGTCGTTACCTAAAACCATGTCAGAGGCCTTTAAGGCGGTTTAAAAACTCTGACACTAGTGTTAGTCACTAACACACACGATAAGAAGAAGACTGGAATACTTATCGATTTATCGATAAACACGTGTACAAGCTCAAAACAGCTTCAAAGCCGTGAAAGCGGATTGCTCCCGAGACGTAAGTGCCAATTTATCTCGGCGACGTGACGTGATATGATCAGAACTTGCTGCGGAGAATGTGGAAACTGTTCTTATAGGGCTCTCACAGACAAGCGGCAGTGTGCCAACGACCTTTTGCGATACAGAAGTGCCATTTTTGGAACGTGGAGTCACCTAAACAAACCTCTCTCAGACAAGCGGTAGTGTGCCAGCGACCTTTTGCGATACAGAAGTGCCATTTTTGGAACGCGGAGTCACCTAAACAAACCTCTCACAGACAAGCGGCAGTGTGCCAGCGATCTTTTGCGATACAGAAGTGCCATTTTTGGAACGTGGAGTCACCTAAACAAACCTCTCTCAGACAAGCGGCAGTGTGTCAGCGACCGTTCACGACATAGACGTGCCATTTTTGAAACGTGTAGTCACCTAAACAAACCTCTCTTAGACAAGCGGCAGTGTGTCAGCGATCAGCGACCGTTCACGACATAGACGTGCCATTTTTGAAACGTGTAGTCACCTAAACAAACCTCTCTCAGACAAGCGGCAGTGTGTCAGCGATCAGCGACCGTTCACGACATAGACGTGCCATTTTTGAAACGTGTAGTCACCTAAACAAACCTCTCTTAGACAAGCGGCAGTGTGTTAGCGATTTTTAATTATTCTCGCCTCGTAGTCTATACCTACTTTCATCTTCATCATTAGGTATTTTTGTCTCCGCTGCAGGAGCATGACTCTCTCTATACTACCACAGCTTTCTTGGCCAGAGAAGCCAGAGGACTTGGCCTACACTCTCCTCGCTGGCCAGACGGGTTGGAAAGGTTTCATTGATGTTTATAAGCTTTGTTTAGCTTGTATTTCCTAAGCCGCCTTCTACGACATCCACGGGAGGACTTGGAGTGGCTCTATTCTACTCTGCAGGAAACCAAACGGTAAATACTTATATAAAAAAAATTTAATGTAGGAAATTCAATGTTTAAAGCGCGTGCACTGAAACTCCTGACCTGCTTTGTTTACATTTAATTAGTGAACTACCTTCGTTACTGCTGATCGTTTGCTTTGTTTAACGTTTCGCTAAACCAGCAACATTCGAGTTGTGCAATACGCTCTAAATTAAGGGACTAATACCAAAAAATATATTTTTTTATGAGCTTCAGGCTTTTATTTCACCTGCGATGATTGATCAGATCAGTTTTGCCATTTTTAAATCAGTTATTCTCCAGAAATTGAGATGATAATAGGCATGATGAATGAAAAAATATTGGTGGCGCATCGGTTAGATTATTAAAAAAATATATGACACGTTTTTTTCTTTTCTCTGACAAAAATAAATAACAAAGATACAGCACATTTAACTTCGCTGGGTATACGATTTTTACTTAGCGATGACGTAGCAAGCCTCCACTCCGGAACTTCGATACTCCGTATCTTTGTAAATTTTTACTTTTTTGGTAAACTGGAAAGGAGGCTTACATTATTCTTTGTAGAATCTAAAAGATGGACTAATAATAATCATACTTTTTTGACCCTGTCGTCACCCTAACAAAATTTGCATACCAACGCAAGATGGGAAAATGTAAAAGAGAAGGATAATTATTCAATAAATTGATTGATTGATGCAGAATGTTAGAACTAAGTGCTAGTGCTAGGTAGTCAGTAATGAAACGACTAAAACCTATCGTAGGCGTAATTGATAGATTTTAACAAGTACTTTGATTATTTTTTTAATTAAAGTTTATTCGCGGAGAGCTGATACATCTAGGGTTTCTTAACTCGTTACAAAATGCGAACCGCAAATTTTTTTCTAAAACTTTTATAAATTAAAACAATTACTTTTTAATTAACTCAAATTTTTGACTGACTTTGAGTTGGGATATCCCGGTACTCCCGTACTTGATTTAGGTTTTTAAAGAAAACTTGTTAAACAAAGTATGAGGTTTTTAAACATTTTTCGGGAAAACGCAACATTGTCGATTAATGTATCTAGGTAAGAGTAGACATACCAAAACTGAAGCATAGGGCGTAGGTTGACATTGTGTCTTACCTGTAATAGAAATACAATAATTAAGGGGACGCACCGTGAAAATGGGCATTATCTATTTCTTATTTCTCAGCGAATATCAGAAATTTAGAACTGATACTTGCTAATAGCATACTAGAACGCTTTTCTAGCATAATTGTGGTTGTGGATACACGATTATTTAATTTTTGTAACACAAACTTGCTCATCAAAAACACCTCTACCAAAACATATACGGTCTAATTTCTCACAAACGAGAGGGACTTCAGCTTTGAAACTTTTTATGCAGATTAGTAATTATGTAATCTTTAAAATTGTGGTACAAATTTTTTTTTATTGCTTTAGTTTTGATTTTAGAGCCATTTTTCTATAATTGATCAGTTTTGCGTGGCTTTAGATTTCAGTCTTATAAGCCCTTTTGCCTTCCTGAAAAATATTGTACTTGCCGTCTCGCTTTTTCGCGAGTGTATTTAAATAAACTGTTCTTGTTGCACAGATTTTTGACAGTTATACACCAAATTGTCAGATGGCCGATGGGCCTCACGAAGCAAGGACGCGTCGCTCTTCACAAAAAAAATGACATTTGGTTTCGTAAAATTATTGTCACAGTGTAGAATAATATCAAGAATATATATGGGTCGAACAGTCTGTAAACAAACGTGCGAGTAACTTTCTTACACTGTGTCACTTGTCATAATGTCAAAGGAAGTGTCAAAGTATAGCGTGGCATAGATTGATTACGTGACAGACATGGTCGGCATAGATTTTTTTTATATAAGTAATGTACATACAGTATCAATTAATAATATTTTTTTTTATTTAATTACCAGTTTTGTGACAATAAATTAATTTTATAATGAGGCGTTTTCCAGTGAAAAAAAAATGAGGTTAAAAACATTGTCAAAAGATGGCGCTTAAGAGTTTGAAATCGTTCCGTCAAAAATGAAAGAGGCCGTTTGGTTCAATACTTGTAGTAAATTTGTAATTAATTAAACAATCTTGTATTTTGCTATTATTTAAGTAAAAAAATACATATTTAAAAACAGTTTTTTAACTGAATTTAATAAAATAAAAATAATTAATCTCCAAAACGTAGTGATTATATTATTATTCTCTTTGATTCCAAAGACAAACTCTCACTATGAACATTTTATATGAATTAGACATTGACAGATCTATTTATGTGATTGCTGGCGGCATCTATGTCACGTGAAGGAACTGATTTTTTTTTTAAAGAAAACGCCTCATAGCCAAATAAACTTATCTATAGATAATACTCTTCGGATTTATTTACTTTTAGATTTCGAGAAATATACACGTACAGTACATATTTTACCACTGACTGACTGGCTGACTGATTGATATGGTTTGGTTAGGTTTTGAGGGTTCCCTAGTAAACAAGGAACCCTTATAGTTTCGCCATGTCTGTCTGTCTGTCTGTCTGTCCGTCCGCGGTCCTACTCAGAAATTTTAAGTACTAGAAAGCTGTAATTTGGCATGGATATGTATATTAATCATGGCAAAAAAGTCGTAAAATAAAATATGGAAATAGTTTTTTTTTTAGGGTAGCTGCCATACTTGTAAAGAGGAAGTCAATATTTTTTTTCACTACAAACACATTATGTGGGGTATCGTTGAATAGGTCTTTTAAAAATATTATGAGCTTGGAAACACTATTTTTCGATTTAGGGATCCGTGTCTGAAATATTTAGCTTTAAAGTGAATATAATGCTCAATCAAATGCTGCTTCACTTCAAAACCTACAACCTGTTCCATAGCCAACAATTCGGTTTTACTGGCGGGAAATCGACCACCGATGCGGGAGTAGCACTCGTTACACATATATACGATGCATGGGAGAACAAAAATGATAGAATTGGATCATTTCATGATCTCTCCAAAGCATTTGATTGCGTAGATCATCCGACACTTTTGCTTAAATTTTGTCAATACGGTTTTGATGATAATTCAATTAAACTAATAGAATCTTATTTAACAGATAGGCATCAAACTGTTGATTTTAATGGCATAAAATCGCACGGATCTAATGTTTAAATAAGCGTACCGCAAGGTTCTATTCTTGGACCTTTTCCTTTCTTGGTTTATGTCAATGACTTGCCTTATATGGTTGAAAAACAGGCTGGCATAGTGCTGTTTGCTGATGACACCTCACTAATATTTAAAATAAATCGACATAGCACAAACGCCAGCGCAGTGAACAGCACCTTGTCTTCCATTTCTGATTGGTTTTCTGCCAATGCTAAAGGCAGGCCTGCGTTGACATAATGCTAGATGGTGAAAAACTCGATCTTGTTGAAAGTACTACCTTCTTAGAAATTACAATAGACTCAAAACTTCAATGGAGTGCTCATAAAACTAAACTTTCTAATAGGCTTAGCTCTGCGGCTTATGCTGTTAGGAGAATAAGACAATTAACAGGTGTAGCAATTGCTAGACTAGTGTACTTTAGTTATTTTCATAGTGTAATGTCTTACGGCATACTATTGTGGGGGAGTGCAGCCGGTATTCAGACTATTTTTATGTTACAAAAACGGGCAATTCGTGCTATTTATGGGTTAGGACCAAGAGACTCACTTAGAGAATTATTTAAGAAAATTGATATACTTACATTGGCATCGCAGTATATATTTGAAAACATAATGTTTGTAAGGAAAAATATTTCCTTATACAATAAAGTAAGCGATATGACCGATAGAAACTTACGTAATAACAATGAATTATTTGCACCGTTTTATAGGCTCAAAACAGTTAGTAAGACGTTCATGGGGAACTGTATACTTTTTTATAATAAATTGCCACAATCGGTCCTTGATATGCCAGACAAAAAATTCAAAACTTATGTAAAGAAAGTACTTTGTGAGAAGGCTTATTATAGGACCGATAACTACCTTAAAGACAAAAAAGTCTGGCTTGAGCTTGGCGCGGGTCCCTCTTAAAGGTTTGTTATATCGGTACACGCAAACGTTCATAATTTGGTACATTTTGTACAAACTAAGTCTACAACTTGACATTATTTTAAAATTTTGAAATTCTAAAAATTTAATTGACCGAGCGAGCGAAGCGTCTCAGTTTCGAGATTAGCCAAAAATTCTTTTGTCCGTCTGTCTGTCTGTCTGTCTATCGGTCTGTCTGTTCTCGCCTACAGGCCGCATTTCTTAACCGATTCTCATGAAATTTTGTAATCAGGTTCAGCAACCTAATAGATTTTTTTTGTCGAGCCAGTTTTTCGATTTTTTTCATAATGGCGGAAATATGGGGGTTTAAAATTTTAAAACTGTCATAAATTCGCCATCAAAATATTTTCAAAAATGTCATTAGACTTTTTTGTTGCCATTATGAAAACTATTTTTTTTTTATTTGAACAACTTTTTTACCTGAACAACTTTTTTATATGTTATACTTACGGGTGTAGGATTACTCGCAAAGTCTAGCGGACTAAGCCTTCTTACAATATATACTGAAATTATTTAAGGGTGAATTCAGTCCGGGTTACTTATCAACTTTCTTAAAAATACATTTGCCCCCTGGGGTCCACGAAGTAATTTCTCTGAATAACTATTATGGTTATTATTTTGAGTTTCTTAAGTAGTTCTATAAATTTTATCGTATTTAACCGACTTAAAATGAAAGAGTTTTGCTTATTTTATGATTCGTTTTTTTTCAGTTTTTGCTTACTTTGATTGATTCTTGGCTTGTTTATTAAATTTAGCAATTTTGTTGAGCGAACTTTCTTTCAATCGCTATCGCTGCTTGTCTGTGCTTCTTTAGTAGTATTAGTAATTATGCTACGAACTAACAAGAGATCAACATCAACCAAAGCCCGGAAAGTAGCTTTACGAAGAGAGTAAGAAACCAATAAGCAGCGTAGAGCCATGGAAATACAAATAAACATTTAAACGAAAACCCATTAATAGTTTTATGGTTTTTCCAACAACGAGTTGACTTTGTCATTTAAAAAATGATGGGTCGTTTTTCGGTGAAAGGCTACTGGTACAGAACTGAATTTCAGAATCACGGTAGACTTCATATCCATAGGATTGTATTGTTGGAATGCTCCTGACATTTCAGAGCTGGATCGAAAGTCATTATTGGCAACTATTTTGGAAATTAGGTCACAACCATGAATCCGCATATCGGTAAACCTACACTTCATCCAAATCAGGTACATTATTTTGAAATAATAATCGCGAGGTCTAAGTTCGTGGCGAACTACTAGTTTAAATTATGATATGACATAACAAACAATGTATTCTCTGTCCATATTAACTTTAAGTATTAATTTAATTGTGAGTTGACGTCCTTGAAGAAAATGCTGCAGTGCAGTTTGTTACCGCTTCTTCTGCACTAGCGCTTTGGAAGCGGTAGTAAACTTAGCTGTAAGTAACCATTTGACGTCAACAATTGTGCAACAAAACAATGACGATTATTAAGAGATATTATGAATATCTTATGATAATAAAAAAATATATTAGAAAAAAACCGATCGCGATTTTTTTCTGCACGTGTCGTTGGCTCAAACTAATAAATATTGATCTTTCATTATGAAGTTCGAACATTCTAGACTTCCCTCCAGAATGTTAGTCATTGCTCAGATTTCTTATTGAAAGCTAATACCTCTGGTTCATTGAACTAGTAGGCTTGATAAGTCTCAGTTTTAAAAACATAACGTAACTAATAGATTACGTCACATGACCTTTTTCAATTCTTTACAAAACATAACATGTTACAAAAAAAGTAAACATACTAGAGATACTTTTCATTACGTCATGGTTTTTATACCGTAACCTCTATATATTTTTAACTCTATCTGCATTGCATTTAGACATTACTACAAACCTAGCGGAAAAGAACGGACAACTTTTGAATCAATTTTGACAGATTTTGAAAAATAAAAACGTAGAGCCAAGCCTTAAATAAAATGAATACAGTACCTAACAAAACACAGGTATACCTACAACAACAAAAAAACGACGGGTTGCACTCTGGGAGTGCCGGCAGAAGTGAAAACTTGAATATTAACGTTGTGCATTTTTGATATACGAAACAGCAGGCGCAGGCATACATTTTCGCCGCGCCGTAGAAAGAGAGGGGATACTCCCTCTCCTACGCCGCGCCAGCTGTCTACTCTCCATCCGTCTTACGAATTTTCGATCAGGTCACGTGTCCTGACGCGAGCGTGTCCTGACGCGAGTTTAACATTTTTTACCCATTCCAAAAAAAGTGCACGACGCCGCTCAAGAAGTTTTCACTTCAAAAATTGTTGCATTTATAGACATGATGACTTCTTATTCTCGGCATCACCAGTGGATTGACTGGTAGATAAAGCCTATGGCTTTAAGTCCGCCTATTACATTTGTGATAAAGTTAAATGAATAAATAAATGACTGAAAATTTCTAAGAGGAGCAACAGATGGATTAGAAAAGGATATTGTACAAATATTTTCTCTTTTCCCTGACTTGCAAATAATGCGGGAGTTACGACGCAATTCAAGTTCTACGTCTCACCCATGGTATAATAAAATAATGTATTCTCTTCCCGTGACAACTGATGACGTAGGTGAAACTTGACTACGTCATCAGTTTGATGTGTTGCCACTGTGTGAAATTGAATTACCCGAGCGTAATGCATTTTTGAACTTTATATACCAATTTCGAATTAATAATCCATTATATCAGTTTATAACATATTGAATTGATGAATCACGCGAGAATCGCGAGATACTAAATAGCTAAGTTACTTAATATTTTATTTAATATTCATGAACTAATTGAGAAAGTCCTTAAATTTACTGAAAATAACAATCAGTGGCAACACTTTGTGACGTAGTCAAGTTCCATCTCGGGAAGAGAATACCTGTTTTATTATACCATGGTCCTTCACCCTTCACCTTCGTAAAATTTTTACTCAAATGTGACGTCACAAGCCGCAGAACAATGCTCTGCATCATTGTAATTTTTTAACAAATTATATGAATCCTAAATTCTAATCTAAGTAGAGTATTTAATATTTTTCTAACCTTGTAATCATCCGTCCTTTATATCAGTTTTCGTGCCACCAACGCGACGCATTAATAGTAAATCACAAATAAAAAGGCGAAAGTTGATAAGTGTGTGTGTATATTTGTAAAATCTACAGGCGCAAACCAATGGACCAATTTTGATAAAATTTGGTAAGCAGGAAACTGACAACCTGGATTAACACATAGGTGCCTTAGGTAACGCCGCGGGCACAGAATAAGCACTAATACTCGAGGGGCGCAGCCATGGAATTGTATGGCGCAGCTGACCTAAAATAAAAAAAACTTGAAAGGTGTGAAGGGACACCCGGATGGAACGAAGTTCAAGAGAGAGAGAGACAGCCAGAGAAACACTCGCACGCCGCGCGCGTTACAACTATAGCAAAAAGTGTCGTTACAACTTTTGAAGTGCTATTTTTGAAACGCGGAGTCACCTAAACGAATGGTTTTTCCATACAAAAAACCGTTCGGTTGGTGACTCCGCGTTTGAAAAATAGCATCACAGGTAACTTTTTCCGTCTAGCCTCCTTTCGCAACGCTCGATAAGGAACTTCGTTCCAAAGCTTACCTACAACCAAAAAGAGATGTGGATTGTTATTATGTTTTGTGCAAAACGGGCACTGGGTTTTTTCCGGAAATATCCGACGTTCGCACAATGAGCAAGATAGTGTGTGTCGGATAAATCAGACGTTCGGCTTAAAAGGGTTAATTATGTCCATTAACTCATATTATGAAGGTATTGATGCAATTTTATACTAATGACCTGTTGCTGATATAACGATATCAATTAATTAATGACATATCAATTAGTTCCTCATATTATGTTCAATTCATATGAATTTGCCATTTTCTGTATTAAATCAACTTTATCTATCCATATTGTGGCGGACCAACCACATTCAACGAATAGGCCGCTGGTTATCAATTTACTTTTACCTATGCTATCATTTTTTGTATACAAGTGATTATTTACTATAATGGGTGTACCAACGCTATGGGAGCGAATTCAAAGACAGGCTTATTAAACATAATCGTAATACAATAAGCAAGGTAAAAATATGTAAGCAAAGTAAAATAATATCTGAAAAAATTACCTTCAATAAGAGATAAATTTATCCCACTTTAATTTTTTTTTTTTAACTTAGGTTTGACTACGTGGCACATTGTACAGGCACTAGTCACCTTGTATTTGTACGAACTTGCCTTAATCGACAATATATTTAAGCCAGCTGTCTTTTATAAGGCCATGTCTTTTTTTGGTAAACAATTTGTATTACTTGATAATTGTATTTTTTTTTCCTTTCGATTTCATAATAGCACATACGGAACAAAACTATGATATGTGGCATTTACTCTAGCACGTAAGTACGTAATAGCTCGTTGCGTCCCCACAAACCTCAAAAGAACCTATAATATAAATAACTACATCTCAACAAAAGTTGCACCTCAACAAAAGGCCTATTTGCCAAACAAGCCCCTGTTTTCGACATTTCAATTACGTGGAGTGATCCAAACGAAATACCCGTGCGAAAAATTCCTATTGTTCCTTCCAGTCACATTTGGTTACCATGATCACTTTTGTATAGGCATTAGGGTACATTCATATAGATTACATTCATCATCATCATCATTATCATCATTCCTAGCCATGGTCCCATTTTAGACTTAGGAAATACAAGCTAAACAAAGCTTATAAACATCAATGAGACCTCTTCAACCCGTCTGGCCAGCGTGGAGAGTGTAGGCCGAGTCCTCTGGTTGCTCTGGCCAAGTATGAATCTAATAATACAGAGAGGGTCGTGCTCCTGCAGTGGAGACTAAAAAGACCTAATTATGATAAAGAAGATGATCCGGATGCAGGCCGCGTCTTGTAAAAAAAAATCATTAGTTTTGAAATCATTGGGGGAGGCTTTTGTTGTAGACATCCTGAAAATTCGGATAGTTACATTTTTGTAACAGAAGTTCCTTGTCAGAGGGACGCTTTGTGGACGGGCTAGGCGATAAAGTGTAAGATTTTTCCGTCACGACCTTTGACGGGCTGGAATTTTATGGGGGATTTTTAGGGGCTTCAATTTTTGTACATAACTTCGTTCCAACAGAGGAACACGACACTCAGTTAATTTTTTATTTAATTCCACGACACTCAGTTATTTTTATATTAAAATTTTCAGAATTTCCAATCAATCGATTGGGTCCGTTTGAACAGGCCTTTACACAGACTATTGTTTCGTCGAAATTAAAATTCCAAACACAAACGTTCCTACAATAGCTCTGTTTCAGTAGATACTGAGTTTGCAGGACGTTTAAATAAAACGTTTAAATTCCGCTTGTTATTTGTGAAGGTGGAAAATATGTGAAAGCACAAAATTGTGATTCAATTAATTGGCGATGAAGCTTCGAGTAGCAACCTATTTATTTTGATACCATTTTCGAGCCCAGAGCTGGAAGACTCAATGGTTGCCATGAAGTGTCTGGTTAAAGCCACAAGACCCAAAATACTCTGCCCACCCCATAAAATAGAAAATACTCCACCGACAAGAACCTAGTTCTTAAATTTATTGATGATGATGACCCCATAAAATATACAAATGTGAGGTATGTATGTGTGATTGTTCGTTAATACCGGAATAACTTTTTAACAATCAAATTTTTATTACTTTATTATTATTTTTTACTAAAAATACCAGAGCCATACGTGGTCAGAGCATCAGCCAAAGAACTTGGCTCCACTGACAACACAACTTCACTCTCCACGCTGGCCAGATGGGTTGGAGAGCTCTCATTGATGTTTATAAGCTTTGTAAAGCTTGTATTTCCTAAGTCGCCTTCTACGACATCCACGGGAGGACATGGAGTGGAAATATTTTACTCTACTATGGAAACCACACGGCTTAATATAGATTATCGGTATTTTAAATAAAACCGATATTATCGATCGATAATATTGATAATTTATGTACTATCAATAATATCAATAGTTTATGTACTATCGACAGTATACTTAGATGTGAAATTATGGATATAATGAATGGAGAATCATGCTGGTCTGGAAATAAAAAAACTTAGAATGTACCAGTTGCTTCTCTTCCCACGCAGATCGTAAAAGCCGATCGAGGGAATGGGCAAGAAATGCAAATCATGTTAACAGGCGATGCGGCTAGCAACCCATCACTGTATTGATTGCTTTTCCATCTTCTCGCCCACCATGACGCTAAAAGTGGCTTTTGGGTCTTGCGGCCCTGGGCTCTGCATAGAACCGCAAGACCCAAAATGCTCTGTCTGCCCCATTAGGGATAAAGACGTGATAGTATGTATGTATGGATGGAGAATGCATTTTGCTGAAGCAATCATTTATGGTAAAGTTCAGTCCACACTTGCAGGTACCTGTAACGTTTCGCTAGAGCTTGTGGTAGATTTATAGCTCTCTCGATACCGCACGGAAGTAGCTTTTAGTGAATACCTATAGAGGACTAAGAGTCTACACGTGAGGGTATCTTTTCTACAAATACACTATATTTTTTGTTAATTATAACAATTACTTAAGACGCAGACATTATTCATCTTATAAAATGCAGACTAAGTTTAGGACCTAGTTTAAACCATTACTTAAGTTAGTATTACAATACAATACCCTTTATTGCACAAAATAAAATACAGTACATAATTATCTTAAAAACTAGGAAATGCGCAAAAGGCGGCCTTATCGCTAAGCAATTTCTTCCAGGCAACCTATGTAGGAAAATATTATCTTTGCCAATACTCACCCACATGAAGTTGACAGTTACGAAAGAGAAGTTGACATATTAAGGGTGGGCTCTTTATAATGGTTTAAAGCAACTAATTAAGGTAAACTTGCGTTATAAAACTAGTGGCTCTATGAGCTGTAGACCTCGCGAGTACTCTTTGTAATTACAAATTTTTGCTGAAACCGGGGAAGTAGTTTCAATATTAAACATAAACTACGTTTGTATAGAAAAGTGTAGTTTGGTCTAAGGTAAGGGGACTCTTAACCTATTTAGATGAAATTTATTGGATATAGCTTGTGACCCTTGAGTTTTTATTCGGAAACTCCCACAGTCTCTTAATAATCGTCACTTTCATTTGTTGCACAATTGTTAATGTTAACTTTCAGCTAAGTTTACTACAGATTCTTAAGCGCTAGTGCAGAAGAAGCGCTAAGAAACTGCACTACAGCATTTTCTCCCAGAACGTCCACTCATAATTAAATGATTATACTATAAACCACTGACTCACTAACTGATTGACGTAGTTGTTAGACCTGTTCCCGGGTGACAGGGGCTGTGATTGATGTATGGTCCTGTAGAGATGCTCTTGTTAACATTTAAAGTTAATATGTGGACGGGGACTACATTGTTTGTTATGTCAACTTGCTCTCTACGCGTATCGTATATATATATGTATTTGTTATAAAATATAGTATCGTTAAGTTAGTATCCCTTAACACAAGTCTCGAATTTACTTTGGTGCTAGCTCAATCAGTGTGATTTGTCCCTATATATTTATTTTTTATTTTTATTTTTTTATCACATCTTTATCGTTAATGTGGTCGACATAGAATATTTCTATTTTCTATTTTTAGCCTATACTGTCCCACTGCAGGCAAAAGCCTCTTGTCCAGCACTCCAGCTCTCTCGGTCTAGGGTCTTTGAGGCCAAGCACGTCCCTCCATCCCTTCCCGGGCCTACCGGATTTCCGCTTTCCGTTTTGAGTAATAAATTGTGTCGTTGATTTGGCCTAGAGTTCGTCAGGCATACGGCAAACAAGTCCTAATCAGTTTTACTTCAGGAATGCAGCTTTTTGTCTAGACAGAGCCTAAGACTGTAAAACCCAAAGGCCATTTTTAGCGTGATAGTGGAAAGAAGAAATCAAAATGGTGATGTTCGCCTATTTCCTTGATCGGTTTTTACAATCCAAGCGAGAAGAGAAGCACATTATGAGTTTTTCCCTATCTCCCAGACCAGCATGGAAGCAAATGCGTAAATGCATAATGCAAAAAAGTTTTTCCTTTATTTATTTCAGCACTACAGTTTGCTCTGGTAATATGCCAGGCACATTATTCACCAGGTTCCCTAGACACCTAGACGTTCCAGTCATTCCTAGTGCCCCAAAAAGACTAAAAGCCACCTCGATGCACGAGCAATCTCGAGAGGATCATAAATCAGCCCGTATGTACATTCGACCGTACATCAACCGTTACGTTGCTGTTAACACCTTTACTCCAAGGGGATTTACTCAAATGGACAATCGATTTATGCGTTGCTGTTCACAGGTTCTAATATTAATTAACTCTAGTAAGAACCTGTACATTTTTGTAAAGCACTAAGATTATAACACCCTTTTAACTGTTTTTAACCGACATCACAAAGGTGGAGGTTGTCAATTCATGGCAATCTTTTTGAAGTGAAAACTTCTTTAGCGGCGTTGTGCACTTTTTTTGGAGTGGGTAAAAAATGTTAAACTCGCGTCAGGACACGTGACCTGATCGAAAATTCGTAAGACGGCGCAGGGCGCTTGCGCGAATGTTCGTGTGTGTTTATGTTACAGCGTGCTACGCGCATCCATGGATGGTGACAGCTAATGGCTCGACCGTCTGTGTAGTGGCCATACTGCTGTGTATTTGAAAATGATTTTGTTAAAAATGAATTTGGTCATGCTTGTGACTTTTGTGACAGACTGTGGTTCAGAAAAGATTTGAAATATTTTATACTGATAATTAAAGCAATTCGTGCAAAATTATTCCCTAACCATTCCAAAATATAAAAAATGCACAACGTTAATATTTAAGTTTTCACTTCTGCCGGCACTCCCAGAGTGCAACCCGTCATTTTTTTTAAGTATGTTCACTGACTATTCCAAGACGCCTGGACCCATTTTTAAATTCTTTTTTGTTTAAAAGGAACGTGGTCCTATAGTTATTCGAATATTCCAATCAGTTATTCAGTTTCGGGGTGAAGTCGGTTTTTAGTTTTGAAAAATTATAATAAAACTAATAAGTTATAAAAGCCGAAATAGCTTTAAAAATAACACTGTTCTACTTAAAGAACAACTGAATTCTTCTAGATTACATATCTGGCGGGAGCATTATGCTCCACCCCCGATTACATCCGAACTTCAGAGCTACTGCCAGGTCATGAACTGCCATGGGTCACATGGAGGTGTTTGAATCGCCTCTGAACCAGGCCTGTCTCACTCCGCGGTAGGTATTAAAAACGCAAGTACGTACGGCGGCCACGCCAGCGTGGCTAATCAGTGCGCCAGAAAAGGTAAGCGTTACGCGATAGAAAGAGATGAAACGTCTAGGTGAATATAACGGTAGGTTATATTTGCGTTGTGCGATCTGAAGAGCACTTTATTGTATCGTAGCGAGCTTGTATTATTATGTATTCTGTGTCTGAACTGAGGTAGGACGATGTAGGCAAAAGCTGGTGTTCTGGCGATATTATTGACCAAGCAGACGCACAATGCTAACAAACTTGTGTTGTGGTCACCATGCTAGTCCGCTACCCAGAGGTTCCGGTCCGAGTTCGATCCCTAGTCAGGGCAAGTTGGAAAATGGTCTTTGTAAAATTGATCTGGGTCTTGGATGTTTATCTATATATGTATTTATTATACAATATAGTTTCGTTGAGTAAGTATCCCATAACACAAGTCTCGAACTTACTTTGGGGTTAGCTCAATTAGTGGTATTTGTATATACACGATGATTATTTATTGGTTTTGGAGCCGAAGGCCACTTCATAGGCATCGTTACTAAGACCTAAATAGCTAGTCAAAATAAAAATTCAGAAACAAACAATGTTGTCTAAAACTCGAAAGTAAAATTGTGAGATCAATTAGTAGTACCGCCGCTATACACCACCCGCCGGCCGGCCGGGGTCATCGAAATTACGCGGCCGGCGGCCGGCGTATAACTACGATCGAAAATCATTTACGCAACTTTTTTTTCTTATGACATACAGAAATTTGGATTACGTATATGGATAGAGGAATTTATTTACTATACTATTTTTTTTCCAAAACCAATGAAAAGTCAGAGTGTATTTATATTTATAACGTCAGTGTGGTCACGACGAACAGACCATACAGTCTCGTGCCCTTTGCGCTCAAAGAAAGTACTCCGTGAAACGACTTATTACAGGACGATGACTACCTTAAAGACAAAATGGTCTGGCTTGAGCTTAGCGCGGGTCCCTCTTAAAGTTTTGTATAATCACAAATGTCATAATTTGGCACATTTGATACATACTGAATCTACAATATAACTTGACATTTTTTTAAAACTTTGATATTTTATTTTAAATTATAATAACGTAAGTAACAATGTATTCTCTGTCCACGTTATAACTTCAAATACTAATTTAACTGTCGACGTCCTTGGAGAAAATGGAACTTGGTCGCCACGGTACTTTTAAAGTAAATGAGTATTCAGAAAATATAAGAGAATACTATTCTCTTATATTTTGTACTCCTGGACTTTGAAAATTCTTATTAACATACATACATACATACTATCACGTCTTTATCCCTAATGGGGCAGGCAGAGCATTTTGGTCTTGCGGTTCTATGCAGAGCCCAGGGCCGCAAGACCCAAAAGTCACTTTTAGCGTCATGGTGGGCGAGAAGATGGAAAAGCAATCTATACAGTGATGGGTTGCTAGCCGCATCGCCTATTAACATGATTTGCATTTTTTGCCCATTCCCTCGATCGGCTTTTACGATTTATTTCTCCCAGACCAGCATGGGAGAATTTTTTTTTTTTTATTATGTAAAATTCTTATTAACGTCTTTTTTCTTTTCTCACCAAGTAAGTAGACAAAAGAAACAAGACACCGGGAGGCTGCAAGCGTTTTATTGCTCTCACAGAAATGACATCCATATATAAAGGTAGGCAGTAGCAATTTGCATGCAAAAGAAATATCTTATGCGACCTCCTTGCGGTACACCTGTTGGTTATATTGTGATTTGAAACTATACCACAGAATAAGTAGGTACTAGTCACGTACAGAAGTCTTACTTAGCAAAGAAATATCTACTCAATGTGGTAAGCAATATGATTTAATTTAGCTCGCGTCAGAACTCAGCACCTGTTCGTTTAGATACCTAGAAGTGCATTGCAAGTTAATTTCATTTTTCTTAATCTGTAAAAACCAAAACGATTCATGTCACTGAATTTCCCACTCGCATCGTAATAATGTATATTTTCAAGCATATCTTTATTGCACAAAATAAACAAATACAGGACATAATAATATCTAATAATAATGAAATTATGTTAAACTAAAAGCTATTCTATAAATTAAAACTATTACTAAAAATAAAAACATCAATTTATATAAAAAATCGTTCCCAGATCGCCACCGTCAACAGGCAGAGTCCCCAAGAGGCTGGCGGCATTTCCGCGTTGTATTGCAATGCAAGGCTAAGCCTTTGGCCGAAATGCGCACCAGCTCTTGGGTCCCCAGAGATGTCGATCAAACGTGTGGAGACCTCTCTAAATAGTTGACGGGCTTCCACACCCCAGGGCCCTAAGGCTCGCCTAGACCCGCGTATTTAGGCTATATTTTCTATACACAGGCCTGACAATACTTAATTACTACACTCCATTACTTTAATAAACATCTTGACATGTCTATCTAAAATATATACTTTATAATTCAATACCTTTGCGAATTATAAATTACAAATTAAATAAGTACCTACTTAATATGTAATATATAAAATATTAATTTATAAAGTGTTTATTTCAATAGAAAGATATGTCAAGATTATTTACCTACATTTAATTGAATATTATCAAATACATGTAACCATGTAAATCTGTAACCTTGCCATATTCTCAGAGGTACCGACACCCATCATACTGAACAACTTTTCCAAAAAACAGAGGTAGAATTACGAAGAAAAAAATTCTTCCCCCGTACAAAATTGCTAATCTGCTGATCGATTTTGTATGGGAAGTCCATCTTTTTTCATATTTCGACCTATGTTTCAAAGAGAATATAATCACTACGTTTTACTATGTTCCTTGGGGAAAGTTGTACAGTATGATCTTATCAGTTGTTCAGTATCTGAGAATATGGAAAGGTTACGAGATTTGCACCCTGAATAGGTAGAACTCGTATACAAGTGTGATAATTTGGAACTTCCTTGGTTACACAACCAAATGCATGCCGCATACAGCGAAGACTAAACCGCAATGCAGGACAATGACCTCGTGTATAGACTATTATAGACTTCTTGTGACCTAACTCACTTTAGTTACTTCTTTTACGACTACTTATGTTATTCCGATACCTTACCCTAGACTTTTTCAAACAAACGTAGTCTACGTTTTATTTTGAAACCACATGTCAGATTACGGTTTTTTTTTGTAATATTAAAGAAATAGCAATTGTCTAGGGTCATAATTGGTTTCGACGGTAAAATTATGAACCGGAAAGAAAATATAAGGATGTAAAAGTTTTCCATACTGATAGTAAAAAAATGATATAATACACTATATTCTATTTCAAATTCATATTCTGACTGTAAAAACTAATTATATGCCTAGATATGTGCAATATCTTTGAAATTACAATTTTGCCGAAATCGGGCATTTCATTTCGAAATAAAACGTAGACTACGTTTGTATGAAAAAGTGTAGTTTGGTTTAGACTTAAGAATAAAAAAACTTGAGAGGTGTCAAGGGACACCCGGATGGAATGAAGTTCCTTTCGATTAATTAGGAGAGAGAGAGAGAGAGACAGAGAAACACGCGCACACCGCACAGCTTACAACTATAGCAAAAAGTGTCGTTACAACTTTTGGTCTTAATTTGTTCCGTCCTTTTGCAACGCGCGATAATTGCAAAAAACCTGTTACAAAACTGCATAAAATACTCGTACCTATATTTGCCGAGTGAGCTGCATTGCAGAACGATGACCTCTCAACTGAACTCGTGACGTCAAACCTAACTCGCGTAATTACGGTTTCAGTTGGAAACGTACGTATACGTTTATCAGGTTACGCAATAGTTTACTTTACATCTGGCTAATTTCGAGCCACATGCAGCGTATGCGCGACTCATCTTACATTTTACATATGTAGACTGTATATTCATAGAATTTCTAACTCGCATGGGACGGAAGCGAAGGGAAGCAAAGCGGCGAGAAGTTTCAGTGTCATATGATTTTAAACTTTGTCTTATCTGGCGTGTTACGTGTCTGTATTGTTTCATAAAATTTCTAACTCACATGGGACGGAAGCGAAGGGTAGCGAAGTTAAGAGAAGAGAAACCAAGCCGTGAGAAGTTTCAGTGTCATATGATTTTAAACTGTATCTCATCTTGCGTGTCAAGTTACGTGTACGAATTGTTTCATAGAATTTCTAAATCACATGGGACAGAAGCAAAGGGAAGCGAAGTGATGAGAAGGGAAGCAATGCCGCGAAAACTTTCAGTGTCATATGATTAAAACTTTATCTCATCTTGCGTGTTACGGGGACTTATGGTTTCATAGAATTCATAACTAACATGGGACAGAGGGAAGGGAAGCAAAGTGACGAGAAGGGAAGCACAGCCATGAGAAGGGAAGCGAAGCCGCAATAAGTTTTAGTGTCATATGATTTTAAACTTCGCCTCATCTTGCAAGTTACGTGTCCTGTTTTGTTTCATAGAATTTCTAACTTACATGGGACGAAAACGAAGGGAAGCGAAGTGAAAAGAAGGAAAGCGAAGCCACGAAAAGGGAAGCGAAGCCACGAGAAGTTTCAGTGTCATATGATTTTAAGACCAAATAAAAGAAAAATTAAACGTGAAAACATATAAAGAGGTTAAGAACTTAGCGGAAGGAAGAGAGACATGGAAAGCACTCCACCGACAAGAGCCCAGCTCTTAAATATAAGAAAAAAAAGATGATTTTAAACTTTATTCACATCTATCTCGTATCTTGCACAGACTTACTTATCGACCTTACACAGTTTGAAAAAGTAATTATTAAAAAAAAACTAAACAAGCTTTTATTTGTAACAATTAACTTAAATCGAGGCCAAACTCGGTGAGTTTCTGTTGTTTTATCACAGAGATGCCATGACCACCTTCCAGCTCCATCATCAGATCAGCTCCATGTTATCATAATATTGTTTTGGCATGCGATATACGTATGCGTGCATAATTTCAGGTAAATCGAAAACCGGGAAGTGGGTCAAATTTAACTTGCAAGATTTGATTATTGACATATAGACAGACAACGTGACAGGTGAAATTTGATAGATGGAAACAGAGAGGCTTTTGCCCAACGATGGGACCTATAGCTAACAAAAAATAATAATAATAATAACAATAGCTTAAATATCCTTCAAATACACCCGCTGACCTATCTTCTACTGCAAAAAGCTGCAATCCTTAACACCTGTAGGATAGTACGCAAATTCTTGTCTCTTGAATAAATTCTTCCTCAGTATTTTTGCTTGGCCAAAAGCCCGTAAAAATATTTAATTCCCCTGAAAAGGGTGCATAAAAATATATAAAAACATAATAATAATAATAAAATCGTTTATTTCCTCTTTACAAAAAAACAACTATAGATAAGAGTAATGAGCAAATTACAAGTTTAATGGACTTTGGCAAAATAATGAGACCTACTTCATTTCGCTTTTTAAACAAAACACGCTTACTAAAGCCTTTTCGAAAGCCTTAACTGCTTGACAGCAGGTTACAACAGATGGTTCTCAAAAGGAAATGAGAAAACTTGATCAGTGCAACATCTTAGCGAACAAAATTAATTTCCGACAGCTTACGGTTGTTCAAGTTGTTAAATTGTTCAACTTATTGTTATTATCTCGCTTATTGTGCTACGAGGAAGCTAAAAACTCAATTAAATTGGAAAGTTTGCAAGTGAGATCATTTGATAACTACGGTGTGAGTAGTTTTTTTTTTTTTTTTTTTAGTTATACTTTATAGCTGAAAGAGAGTGCATATTGATTACTGAATCATAATTATAAGATACAAGAAAACAGATAAAAAAATATATAGAGACAAATTACACTGATTGAGCTAGCCCCAAAGCAAGTTCGAGACTTGTGTTATGGGATACTAACTTAACGATACTATATTTTATAGCAAATACATATATAGATAAACATCCAAGTCCCAGGACAATTTGAAAAAGGCCATTTTCCAACTTGCCCTGACCGGGAATCGAACCCGG
This sequence comes from Acrobasis consociella, assembly GCA_963555685.1. Lineage (NCBI taxonomy): Eukaryota > Metazoa > Arthropoda > Insecta > Lepidoptera > Pyralidae > Acrobasis > Acrobasis consociella. Next base: position 2,260,616 of record OY743114.1, read on the forward strand.
AACCTCTGGGTGGCGGACTAGCATGGTGACCACTACGCCACGGAGGTCGTCGACAGATGAACATACGTACATATGTATCTACATACTTCAAATATTAGAAAGCTAAATAAAGGAACCCTAGATCATATTAGTGATAAAAACATGACGTTGAAGAACATTTTCGACAATTTTATCTCCAAAATAAATGTACCTATCTACTCATCTGTCAAAATCGCAGTGCAGTGAAATAAAGCATTTTAATTTAAAGTGCATCCAATTTTGCGTTCTCTGGTCGCTTCATACGTTGAGTTTAAAATTTTAATTTATGCAATGAAGTTTTTTATTTTCATATTTCACGCGGTTTTCAGAGTGGATGTCAATTTTTCACTTCTTTCCAAAAGGGAGAAGTTTATCAATTTGTCGGAATCTTTTTTATGTATGTTTATTGTTTACTGAACTGACTGCATCCGTGGTGTAGTGGTTAGAGCGTTCGGCTCATACCCGGAGGTCGCGGGTTCGATTCCCGGCGGGGGCAACGACTTTGTGTTGTTGTCCTAGTTTGGTTAGGACATTGTAGGCTGATCACCTGACTGATAAGTAAGATGATCCGTGCTTCGGAGGGCACGTTAAGCCGTCGGTCCCGGTCACTGTCTTTGACATTGGTCGTTACCTAAAACCATGTCAGAGGCCTTTAAGGTGGTTTAAAAAACTCTGACACTAGTGTTAGTCACTAACACACACGATAAGAAGAAGAAGTTTACTGAATATTCGAAAACGCCTAGACGGAATTGGAGAATTCTTTTTTGTTGGTAAGAGCAATACTCGTCAAGTAGTTTTATAAACATTTTATCAAAATCGGTTGTATCGTTTGGATATGGAGTCGGTTTTTAATATTGAAAAATTAAATAGGTATAGTAATAAGCTTTATCTATACCTCCATGGCCTGCATAAGTTAGTTGGTTAATTAAAATCTTGCACCAAAACATAATATTACAAAGTATAATAGATACAAACAGATGTCAAAAGGCGGCCTTACAGCATTTTTTTTCTGTAAAGTTTGATCTTGTACATTCCATGCTGGTCTGGAAGAAAAGGAAAACTTACAATGTGCTTCGTCCCCGCGAGGAAATCTTACAGATCGACACATTGGCAAAAAAATTTAAAAACGTTTATAGGAGACGCGGATAGCAACCCTTCACTACTTTGATTCCCTTTTCGACTTTCACGCCCAAAATCACGCAACAGTTCAATTCAATTTGTGAACAATATTACGTTTTTACGCATTCGACTATCAACAAAACACAAAAATACAAAAGAACATAACAAAACATATACTTAAATATAATTTTAATAATACTAAATACATAATATTATCACAATAATACATTTTACAGCGGCTTTTAGCACTGTCTACTCATTCGTGAAAATGTATATGTAATTTTTATACTTACGAGCAGGTATCAAAGTCATAAGGAAAAATATTTCTTTTTAGACATTTGTATCACTTGATAACTACACGGTGACTTTTTATTGGTTCTGAAGCCGAAGGCAACTTCATAGGCATCGTTAGTAAGACCTAATTAGCTAGTCAAAATAAAAATTCAGAAACAAAAAATGTTGACTAAAACTCGAAAACAAAATTGTGAGATCAATTAGTAGTACCGTCGCCATACACCGCCCGCCGGCCGGCGGAGGACATCGACATCCACGCAGCTGTTTTGGCCGACATAACTACGTGGTCTCGATCGAAAATCATTTACGAAACTTTTTTATCTTATGACATACAGAAATTTCATCATCATCATCATCATATCAGCCACAGGAAGTCCACTGCTGGACATAGGCCTCCCCCAAGGATTTCCAAAACGACCGATCGGAAGCGGCCTGCATCCAGCGCCTTCCTGCAACATTACGTAGGTCGTCTGACCATCTAGCAGGTGGGTGTCCTACACTGCGCTTGCCCTGAGGCACTGAGGTATTCTAGACGATAAAAACTGCGCAATTTTCCGAACGCTGCCCAGCCTAGTCGAATTCGTCGAAAGACCTCTTCCTCGAAGCTGGAACTTTCTGCCTGGATCAATTGACCCAGGTAGATATACTGGTCTACAACCAGTGGGTGGAGCTCCCAACAGAAACAAGTAAAGGCGTAACGTGCCTATTTGACATGACCTTCGTCTTGTCAATATTCATTTTTAGGCCTACCTGTTGGGAAACTCGATTTAGGTCTTCAAGCATAGTACTTAAGTCCTCCATCGATTCTGCCATGACAACGATATCGTCGGCAAATCGAAGGTGAGTGATATATTCGCCATTAATGTTAATGCCCAGTCCTTCCCATTCCAGGAGCTTAAAGGCATCTTCCAGAGCGGCGGTAAACAGTTTTGGAGATATGACATCTCCCTGTCTTACGCCTCTTTGCAATGGAATATCCTTCGCACTGTGCTCCTGTACTCGGACCGACATAGTGGCTTTATTGTATAAGCACTTCAACACCTCGATATACCTACAGTCAATTCGGCACCGCTGGAGAGACTGAAGCACGGCCCACGTTTCGATCGAATCGAAGGCTTTTTTAATTTTTAATACAGAAATTTGGATTACGTTTATGGGTAGAGGAATTTATTTACTATACGACATTTTTTTTCCAAAACCAATGAAAAGTCAGCGTGTATAAATTTTTCTTTCGATTTCATAATACGTAGTTGTTGACGTCAAGTAATTTACTTGCAGCGAATAATAAATAAATCCTTCATTTTCAGGCAACTTTGTCTATAGAAACATTACCTAAATCCATTCAATTGTTGAATTAAAATACATAAAACTAAAATAAAAACATAAAAATAAATCAGAATTATAAAATATATTTTAATGCAATTCGAATAAATTAAAATCTTATACCTTTAAAAGAGCAATTCTTGTATATACAATGTCCTTTTGAATTAAGTAAAAATATTTTAAGGGGTGATTCAGTCCATTATTCCTAACAACTATTCCCAATAAATGTATATCGAAATATGAAAAAAATATTTTCATTTTCCATAGTACTGATATCACGTGACTAGTTCGGTTTGTATGAGATGCTGAAAATTTTTTTTCGTATTTCGATATACATTTATTGGGAAAAGTTGTTCAAAATGATGGACTGAACCACCCCTTAAAATATTTGTACTTAATTAAAAAGGACATTGTATATATATTTATAAATTTCTGTGATCTCGAAAACGGCTCTAACGATTTCGTTGAAAATTTGTATATCGGGGTTTTCGGGGGTAAACAATCTATCTAGATTAGTTTTATGTTTTGGAAAACGCGTGTTTTCGAGTTTTCATGCGTTTTTCTTTCCACGCACAATATAGTTGCTAATTTCGTCGGGCCGACCGACTTGTTTTTAGCTCAGCGGTTAAGGATACCGACCTCTAGAAAGAGTGTTACGGGTTCGAATCCCACAATATATAATTTTTTATTTTGCATTGTTATTAGACAAGTTAAAAAAAAATTTGTTAATGTTTGAGATGTAACCGAGCAAAGCTCGGTCGCCCAGGTACTAATAAATTAATAATAAAAAATATACTACATACTTACATTTATTGCTACTTCCTAAGCGCAAGTACAGCAATAAACACAAGCATATACTAACCAACAAAGTTAATAAAACTGTAAAGATACCAGCCCAAACCTAAAACATAAAACCTAGGTGCTAAAGCCTGAATCTAGAACAGATAAGTACTTACATAGCTACGTCACTTCCGCGAACGAGGCAACGACCAGCCATCGATACGAGGGCGACGACCTGGCTAGAACGGGGTAGTTTCGCAAACACAGAGTACCTAAGTAGGTATTAATGCTATTAAGGATCTACAACTTCGAACAGCAAAGTTTTCACATAATTGTGCTTTTATTCTTCTTCTTTGCGTGTCGATGGGTTTTGTCTTTTATATTAGACTAGCCGAAGCCCGCGACTTCGTTCGCGTGGACTTTATGCCTCTGAAAAATGCTCATCAGGCTGAACTACTTTTACTTTTAGTTCTGTAGGTATCAGGTGTTCCATTTTCCAAAATCATTTATATGTATTGCCCAGGCTTCACAGCTATTTTTAAAAGAATATTCGAATCCGTCCAGTAATTCCGAAGATAAGCATGTACAAACAGACAAGCAGACAGACATTATTTAATTCATACTCTATTACTATGTCTCCATCACCACCAATTTTTTTTTGGAAATATATTTAATTCACAGGCACACTATTTTTACTGTTTATAGATCAGTCTAGTAGTAAGTAGGCCACTTTGACAGCTTTATCGTTAGCCTCAAGTAAATCATCCGGGGTGCAGGTGGTAGGGCATTTTTGTGGAGAGGGACCACACTCGCACGCGTTCCGTGAGCTATGATATCAAATTTCATCTAAATAGATTCAGTGGTTGAAGCGTGAAGTGGTAGCAAACAAAGGAAATAAAGAAACAAATATACAAACTCACTTTCGCTTATTAGTAGGATAGGATACAAATCAAAATACAAGCTAAACTAAACTTATAAACATCAATGAGACCTCTCCAACCCGTCTGGCCAGCGCGGAGAGTGTAGGTCAAGTCCTCTGGCTGCTCTGGCCAAGTATGGCGCTAGTAGTACAGAGAGGGTCGAGCTCCTGTAGTGGAGACAAATAGAGCTAATTATGATGACGATGATACAAATCAATACAAACACATATAGTTTTTATTGTTGAACACAGGTAAAAAAATAGTGTCGGGTTAATATATAATTAAATTATTAATACCTATCTAAACAATGCTTCCCAAGCACCGTTCGAACATAATGTCTTTCCTCTCCATCATCCCACCGATTCATTTCCGCCCCAAACATTCCGCTACCCTGGGAATATACCCCTTTCATATTTTTACTTGTCTATCAATCATCATTATGGCCTGTGTTGTGTTCTACTTATGAAGCATATGAGATAGGTTTTTTCTCACAAATCTTATACCTTTAAACGAGCAGTTCTTGTATATTTATATATATATATATTTATAAATTTCTGTGATCTCGAAAACGGCCCTAACGATTTCGCTGAAAATTGGTATATGGGGGTTTTTGGGGGTAAACAATCGATCTAAATTAGTCTTATGTTTGGGAAAACGCGTGTTTTCGAGTTTTCATTCGTTTTGCTTTCCACGCAGAATATGGTCGCTAATTACCTCGCGCCGGCCGCCATCCGCTTAGCTCAGTGGTTAAGGATGCTGACCGCTAGAAAGAGTGTTACGGGTTCGAATCCCACTCGGTGACTTACAGACAAAATATAATTTTTTATTTTGTACTGTTTTAGACAAGTTTAAAAAAATGTAGTTAATGTTTGAGATGTAACCGACCGATCAAAGCTCGGTCACCCAGGTACTATATTCCTAAACAAGATACGCCTGCGTTTAAAAAACTAATATCCGACAACGGGAACCGTTCATGGCTAACAATGTATAGATTTTTAAAATATGCTAATTACGACCTTGCATTTGATACCCGACTCGATAACGTAACAATTTTTTTGTTTCTATATTTATTTATTTATTACAACTTTATTGATCCACAATTAAATTTGTTTTAAATTGGCGGACTTACCGCTTAGAGAGTTCTCTCCCAGTCAACCATAGGGATAAACAGATAAATTGTTGCGGCGAAAAAAAATTATCTATATCAAGTGGGACTTATATTTACTGGTCGTTCTGGTACGATGCGGGAGATTTATGAAACGAATGCCATAGACACGCATGCGGGTAACCGTTTTCATTAGTCGATAGAGTAATGTGCAGTCGATTATACCCTACTACGTTTATACCCCAAATGCTGTATAGCATTTGGTATAAAACATCGTAGACGTAACGACCACTGTATTCGACTTATGGCTTTCATTGGTCGTTAGCCCGCGTACAGGGAGTCTCCGAATGTAGTATATCGACCGAGTTATTGACCAATAAAAATAATAAATAAATATATAGGGACAAATTACACTGTAGTGTATGTAAATATCTAGTTGTTTGTCTCGAGCGCATACATCACAAGCCTGCCGACCGGAGTGGGGGCAGTCTGTGTCCGACCGTCAGCCCGGTAACACGTGGTGGTGCGTAGGCGAGCCAAATATAGTATAATATCAACGAATTCTACATACACTAGTTGAGTTATCCTTAAAGTAAGTTCGAGACTTGTGTTATGGGATACTAACTCAACGATACTATATTTTATAACAAATACTTATACAATGTCCTTTTTTATTAAGTACAAATATTTTAAGGGGTGCTTCAGTCCATCATTATGAACAACTTTTCCCAATAAATGTATATCGAAATACGAAAAATATTTTTTAGGTTTTCATACAAATCGAAGTAGTCACGTGATATCAATACTATGAAAAATGAAAATTTTCTTTTCGTATTTCGATATACATTTATTGGGAAAAGTTGTTGGAAATGATGGACTGAATCACCCCTTTAAATATTTGTACTTAATAAAAAAGGACATTGTATAAGTATAGATAAACCACATTCAAGACCCAGGACAATTTAAAAAAGGCCATTTTCCAACTTGCCCTGACCGGGGATCGAACCCGGAACCTCTGAGTGGCGTGACCACTACGCCACGGACGTCGTCAAAATGAGCCATTATCACTATGAAACTAATCTACAGTAGAACTAAAAATATTTACTAACTTGTCAGGTGTTCCTACGTCCCTTCCTAAATACATTGCAGCTTTCCAAAACTGACAAAATAGTCCTTTACTCTGACAAATGGCCCCCTTTCATACAACGTGTAAGAACCTTGATGGGGCTTCACGATTAATGATCATCTTTCGGAGCCCTCAGAAGCCAAGATGTCGTAAATCAGCTAATGGAGGTTCCATTTTAAACTTTTACTTCAGGGGCTGGTGCGTTAGATATGTGGTTTCTTTCTGGTTTATAATGTGATCACTCCTTAAGCGAAAAATCGATAGTTTTACAGTCGATAGTTTTAAAAGGAAATAGATATAATCGATTGTATCAGTACTATCTATCTATCGATAGATTATCGATAGTATCGTAAGTCTTAAAAGTTTGTTTAAGAGGCCGTCTATTAAATTTGACAAATTTCACTCAACTTTGCGTCGTGTTTTTGAGAAAACTACAGGATTATCATTAAATTTATTTATATATTATGAAAGATAATATCATATTATTTAGCATGAGTGAACCATTTTGCCTATGAACTTGCTTGTTTTAGTATAATTCACTGGAATCTAACGTGCGTTTTGCCAAATTTCGCAAGACGCGTGGCGGGGCTTTCGAGATTTTCAAATGATTTAATTATTAACACCCGGTAAAAAAAATACACAAATATAGCTGAATAAGTATTTTATGACATGAGTGAAGCTTTTTTCATTTTTTTATTTAAATTCACAAGGAAAAAAAATCAACAAGTCGCGTAATTTTCGCCGAAATCGATGTAAATAAAGTCGCTTGTATTTGTGTTTTGAGCTCCTATTTTAGAAAAATAAAAATAACGTTACAAACGCCATTTCATGCCCTTTTTAAATATGCCAAACACATCATAATTATATTTTTTTAAATAATGTAAAAAAATAAAATCATATCGCATAAAATTTATTTAAATAGGATGCGGTTTACTCCCCGACGGCAGTCCGCGCGCAGCGCTTACAGCGAGAGGACGTATTTCTTTGCGCCAACGCCGACCTCGTAGTCACTGTGCGATGACGTGCGCAAACCATAGAGTGACTGATAGGATTTGATCATTGGAAAACTTGATTACTTATAGTGATTTATTTATGTCGTTGAACTACTGTCGTAAATATAATGGGCTATCGGATAAATTTTTCAAACTTGAAAAGAAATAGAAAATTTATCAAGTTCTCCCTAATTGCCACGTATTTCTGAAATGAAGATGTTGCTCCCATTCCATCGCTGGGCGGTGGTGTTCAGCGCTGGTGTGGCCCTAAGCCATATGCGTAGGCACTGTCTGCTCCGCGGTGGAAAGGGACGCGATGTAGCGGCCATTTTAAGAAATTCAGTTTACATGAAAATGCGATTTCACTAATATCGTCTAAGTAACCAAACATAATTATTGAAAGATTTTTTATATTTAATTTGCCGTACTCATTTGAAGAGTGTAGCACGGCAGCTGAGTGCTGGCACCGGATGCCGTCCTCCACATCCCAAATTTAAGATGAAACAAATTTTGAAAAATCAATAAAAAATAGTTAAGTTCATTTTTATTCCAAAAACTTGTTAGTAAAAACTTTAATTTGGAGAATACAGTCTCCGATTATGTTGGAGGATGCAGACTAAAAAAAAAAATAGAATCGGCAAACGAGCTAAAAATAGAACGTTGATAATGTGAATCGAAAAAATAAATACTATGGTGCCACTAATTCTGCAAAAGGCAAAAAGTAAGCTTAAGTAAGTCACTAGACAAGACGTTTGTCAGTTTGGTCTCTAGACTGGACCTGATTTGTTAATTAAAACTGAAATTATCAGGCGAGACGATGAGATTTGGGAAAATAAAATGTAAGACCGGTTGATAAATTTTTATCATAAATTATTACTACTGGAAATCATCGATCCGCCTAAATGTCGTTTAATGAAACTCCTGCAGCTATTAGCCCTATATTATAATTAATACGTGCTTGTACCTTCAATAAGTATCCTAGCTATTGTTACGAAAGTGGGGTTTGAGATTTGGAAAAAAATGCCAACACTCTTCTTAGGGAATTTATTCACTATGCAACCAAAGATTGACACACTAATATGGTCTTCGAAACGTCCATTGTCCAAGTCTTCATGCAGTCATAGTCCAAAATTCGTCGCTGAAGTCGTATAGGTTACGCGCCGATAATATTTGTTAAATCTCTTTGAAGTTATCTCACCACTTTTATATACGCCTGCCAAGGTACGAGAATACATATTTCTAGAAAATTCATGTGCTTGACCCTCCGTCACCCCGACTTAGAATGTTAGTGTTGGTTGACCGATGTGAACTCGGGATTATTCTCAAACATTCCACAACCTTCTTTTTAATTCTTCATCATTCTGGATTATTCTATAAACTTCTAGAACATTCCACATTATTTTAGAACTTGCTAATTCTTCTGGAATTCTCTACTTCTAGTAGCTTTGCGACACTATTTCTCATCATTGTGCTAAATTTCATCGAAATCCGTTTATATGTTATAAATAATTGTTTTGAGCACGCAAGGTTTAAAACGGTAGTCAGATTTGCGTGCTAACATGAGGCTTTTCTGCAATAATTTTAATCGAAAATCAGAAGCAAAAGTAGCGTTTCCTGTCAAGCAGATTTGTATGTGTACTTTTTAAATGTATACTCAGACAAATTATACCAATTTTCTTAATTCTACAGTTTTATTTATTTTATTCGATAATAAGGAAGGCAACTTCTAATCTAGCGATGCAGTCGTGTGTTTCATGAACGCGCTACTGCATCGCAACATTCTCCATCGGTTTATGACCAGCGACTGCATAGCTACCAAAGAATTCACCGTGTGCTACCTCCCTAAACTCCTTTTGATTCGATATACACGCTGACTTTTCATTGGTTTTGGAAAAAAATGTCATCGTGAAAAAAAATTCTTCTATCCATATTTGTGTATGACAAGACAAAAATGTTGCGAAAATGACTTCTGATCGAGACCACGTAGTGTTAAATAAAAGATTCGCATAGATTCCATGACACGTGTTTATCTCCACCGTCAATGCCCCAGAAAGCTTGTAAAAAAATTTTCACCAAAGACATTTAATTTCTACCTTCATTATTTATTCAGAATGAATTCTCACCAACCGGTCAATTAGTGCTGCCAATTTTTTAAATATCCATCTGTTCGTTACAACTTGCCACAGATACCCGACCGTACGAACGTACCAACTGTATCAATCGACTTCCACTTAGGTTTTATTAATTTAGCAACACTTATGACAACTGCCAATACTGTTTACAAATCGTGATACTTATTAGCTACAACAGATCTAAGAGTTTTAAATAAAAGTAATACTTAATAGTAGTTACGCCTGACCAAAACTGCCGCGTGAGCTCGATGAACTCTGTCGGGCCGGCCAGGTGGTGGTACTACTAATTGATCTCACGATTTTTTGTATCTGAATTTTTATTTTAACTAGCTATTTAGGTATTAATAACGATCCTTATGAAGTGGCTTTCGGCACTAAAACCATTGAAAAATCACCATGTAGAGAGTAATACGGAGTAATATGGCTTACAATCAATGATAAGTAATACTTTGCACTACCTAATTTGCTAAAACTTGCCTTATTTAAGTTTCTATACAAATTAAATAATGTGCGTGCTCAACTCTGCTAAAGTACCTGGGTGACCGAGCTTTGCTCGGTTACATATCAAACATTAACTACATTTTAAACTTGTCTAAAAACAATACAAAGTAAAAAATTATATATAAACTTGAACATAAAAAAACAAAAGTACTCATTAACAGTCATTGAGTGGGATTCGAACCCGTAACACTCTTTCTACCGGTCCGCATCCTTAACCGCTGAGCCAAACGGATGGCGGCCGGTGCGAAGAAATTAGCGACTATATTCTGCGTGAAAAGAAAAACGCATGAAAACTCGAAAACACGCGTTTTCCCAAATATAAGACTAATCTAGATCGATTATTTACCGCCGAGAACCCCCATATACCAATTTTCAGCAAAATCGTTAGAGCCGTTTTCGAGATCATCGAAATTTATAAATATATTAATAAATAAATATACCTACAAGAGTTGCTCGTTTAAAGGTATAAGTTAAAGAATAGAAGTCTCCATTATTATCACCTTCACGATTTATCACATTATTTTATCATAATATTTTTTACTTACCCGTAATCCAAAGCACTCAAGGATTTAATATTCATATATTATTACTCGCATTTAAATTAGGATGGCATTTACTATGTCATAAAACTTTTACCAAAATTTGAATAATATCTGTTAGTTTATACCAGTTAGTAAGTTAGAAAATCTTTATTGCACCAAAACATAATGTACCACCAGTATATTTAACCAAAAAACACCAACGATCGCCGAGCGCGCTACACCGCGCTTTACGTCGCCTACGTAGCTCTGTGTGTGTGAGCGGCATGTCGTTGTGTGCGTGCGCCCGCTGCCAGCGTGCAAAAAGATTACAGCGGGCTCTTAATGTTAGTAAAGATATTGCAGGCTTTAATTTCCCGATTATCAGAAAAAAATATGATTCCGTGTTTTGGAAGGTACATACATACATACATACTATCACGTCTTTATCCCTAATGGGGCAGACAGAGCATTTTGGGTCTTGCGGTTCTATGCAGAGCCCAGGGCCGCAAGACCCAAAAGCCACTTTTAGCGTAATGGTGGGCGAGAAGATGGAAAAGCAATCAATACAGTGATGGGTTGCTAGCCGCATCGCCTGTTAACATGGTTTGCATTTTTGCCCATTCCCTCGATCGGCTTTTACGATCTGCGTGGGCAGAGAAGCAGCTGGTACATTCTAAGTTTTTTTTATTTCTCCCAGACCAGCATTGGAAGGTACGTATAAATATATATGCGGGACCCGAACACCACCTAGCGTTTGCTCAAACCTATTCAAGGATTGGTTCTTGTCTACCATTTGGGTGGCGGAGGCCATCAGCAATCCGCTAGATGACAACTCCAATCACACACTTTTTTCTAAACGTCAAAATAAACATGGGATTTGTTTAAAATACGAAAGCGTGACGTCATGCTTTTTAGGGTTCCGTAGTAAACAAGGAACCCTTATAATTTCGCCATGTCTGTCTGTCCGTCCGCGGTCCTACTCAGAAACTATAAGCACTAGAAAGCTGTAATTTCGCATAGATATGTATATCAATCATGGCAAAAAAGTCGTAAAATAAAATATGGAATTTTTAACTTTTTTAATTTATAATAAATTTTTTTTAGGGTAGCTGCCATACAAGTGAAGTGGAAGTCAAATTTTATTTCTCTACAAACACATTGAGTAGGTTATCGTTGATTAGGTCTTTCAAAAATATTGTGAGCTTGGGAACACAATTTTTCGATTTAGTTATCCGTGTCAGAAATATTTAGGTTTAAAGTGAATTTTTTTTTTTAAGTCACGTGTCCCCCCGTCTATCTACTAAACGGTTATATATAGACACGTGAAAAAAATCACAGCTATAGTATATACAATGTAGTTTAAAGGAAAACTATCAGAGCTAAGTACTTAGGGTTACCAAATTAAAAAGTTATAGGCGATCAACTTATAAAATGTACTCGAAAAGGAAAATTTCTAAATTCAATAGATACTTAGACGTTTTAGACGGTTTTAGTGGCATGAACTCAAAGTTGGCATTTACAACTACGGAACCCTACACTGCGCGTGGCCCGACACGCATTTGGCCAATTATTTTAAAGTCAAATAGCTTTATATCAGCTTTTCTGTATTAATAAATCTAAAATCATGTTAAAAATGGATATGATCATGAAAAGTGACACAATTTTGTGACGTTTTATTTTATGCACTGTACCGAATAACACTAGTTTACATGGTTTTTGTCCCTAAAATGAAAAGTGTTTCTTCTTATGATTTGAGATGAACCGAGTTTTAAAAAAAATATGAAAAAAATCCAACACGTCATGTTTCCAAAATATTTATTACTTTTGATTTACAAAAAAATGCGTACAAAAATATTAAAAATTAATTGCTTTAAGTTTTTTTTCTTATATTTATTTGAGTCTGTGTCCTATAACAGACCAGCAATAATCATCTAACATGGATTGGCACTAGTATGCTTGATAATTTTGTTAAAAAAAAAATTAAATGCTGATAGAAACGCTCTCCATGTTCGTCACTGACTTCTCCGAGGTTTTCAGGGAAGAAATCAAGGTGTGATTGAAGGAAATGAATTTTCAGGGTCATGCTGACACCCATTCGTTGACAAATAATAAATCAGCAATTAACTGTCTGCAATTTACATTTTTTTTTGTTGCTCAAAAAATCTTTTCTAACAAGAGGTAGTGAATTCCAAGCAGATCTTTCAGTATTCGGAAGACTGTTTTCAAAAATAACCTTCTTTCAGTTTCGCCTTAGAAAGATTAGGAAAAATTGAGCACAAATGCTTAAAAGGTTGGTTGGATGTTTCCATTTTCCATTGGCATATTATAATCTTTTAGGATCTGCACCTGCACCCCATTAACTAAAATAAAATAAATAAAAAAAGCGTATTTCTAAATCTTTCACAAAAAACGTGAGGAGCACATTTTTTGTCCTGGTAGAAGACCGAAATTTTGAAATAACGAAAATATGCTTCTTTTAGGGATTCTGATAAGGGATATCCTTTGTTAGATATAATAAGTTCACCACAAACGTTACAAAAATGATCAGGATGTACTTCACACAACCTTTGTGACATTTTAAAAACAAATATTTGTTTAACTGAACACTACAATGCAGCAAAATTTTAGGATGAATTCAGAACCAACTTGTGGGTAGACTTAAAACAAATTGTGTTGATAACTTGATTCTTTGAAGTCATAAAAATAAAACAAATATATGTTTGCTTTTAGTTAGAGAAATTCACTGGAAGGACATGAAATTTTTTATATTTTGTAAACTAGTGTAATTTTAACTACCTAATTGAAGCAAGAAGGGGAGGCCTTTGCCCAACAATGGGACACTGTATAGGCTACTAAAAAAAATAAAAAAAAATTGCAGTTTGTCGGAAGTTTAATGCAATGCATTTAAGGGTTAAGCACAGATACGCATTTTTGCCTTTGCCTTATTTATATGAGCTTCGGAGGGCACGTTAAGCCGTCGGTCCCGGTCACTGTCTTTGACATTGGTCGTTACCTAAAACCATGTCAGAGGTTAAGGCGGTTTAAAAACTCTGACACTGGTGTTAGTCACTGAAGAAAGAAGAAGAAGAAGATTTATATGAGAATTGCTGAAGCATCATAGCTAGGAATGCTACCAAAACAGTCGAAGTACCTAGGGTGACGTCAGAATCAGAAAAGTATGATTGTTTTAGTCCGTCTTTTAGATTATCCAAAAACAATGGACCCATATTTTTCAGTTTATCAAAAAAGTAGAAATTTACCAAGATACGGAGCATCAAAGTTCCGGAGTCGGGCTTGCGACAACACCGCTAAAAATACGTAGATAACCAGCCGTGTCGTGCGAAATTTAAATGCGCTGTATCTTTGTCATTTTTTATTTCTCAGAGAAAATAAAGAATACGTGTACAATATTTTTCAAAAATATTTCCATTCATTATGACGTACAATATTTTTTAATACCTAATCTAACCGACGGGCCGAAAACATTTCATTTCCATTCATCATGCCAATAGCACATAATTAATAGTATTACATACAGAACGGAAACTCGCACCTTCCCCCACAAACTGGCGTCCCCGCAACCCCTCCCCCCATTGGGCCGTGTAAGCGCCAGTAAAACAGGGTTCTTCCCATGGTACAATAAAATAAGGTATTCTCTTCCCGAGATGGAACTTGACTACGTCACAAAGTGTTGCCACTGATTGTTCTTTTCGGTTTTAAGGACTTTCTCAATTAGTTCATGAATATTTAAAAAAATATTAAGTAACTTAGCTATTTAGTATCTCGCGATTCTCGCGTGATTTATCAATTCAATATTTTATAAATTGATATAATGGATTAATAATTCGAAATTGGTATATAAAATTCAAAAATGCATTACGCTCAGGTAATTCAATTTCACACAGTGGCAACATATCAAACTGATGACGTAGTCAAGTTCCACCTACGTCATCAGCTGTCACGGGAAGAGAATACCTTATTTTATTGTACCATGGTTCTTCCTAGTCGCATGTAGACGTTACGCGAGTTACTGAGGATTGTTGAATCATAATGGTGAGAAACTGCGCATATTATCATTGTTTATTCACGGAAAACAATAAAGAACGTAAATTTTATAGATTTCCGAGTAATGAAAACAGGTAAGCAACGCAACAATTTCTGTGGTGGCGACCCTGATTATTTAACTCACACATTTGACGTGTGCACGGATGTAGTTTCGTTTGTAGTAGTACTAGGTAAATATGCTGCTCCGTTTCTATGAAGTGATACCTGTGCCTATAGACAAAATTCCTGCAGCGACATTATCACATTTATTTTCGCCCTGAAATCGCCGACAAGGAAAGTCGATTATGCTAAACATGACCGAAAAGGTCCCATGTTGACCACGGACAATTCTATTTAGGGAAATCTTTCATCTAATTTTCGATTCCATTGACTTCCCTGGGTCAAAGGATTTGGTTAGAGTAAATTCAGTCAAGAATAAATAAACTTTTAAAAGTATAGTACTTACACTAGTAAAAAAAAATAAGGGGTGGTTCAGTCCATTATTTAGAACAATTTTTCCCAATAAATGTATATCTAAAAACGAAAAAAAAACTTGAGAGGTGTCAAGAGACACCCGGATGGAACGAAGTTCGAGAGAGACAGACAGACACACGCGCACGCCGCACGGCTTACATATATAGCAAAAAGTGTCGTTACAACTTTTGGTCTTAATTTTTTCCGTCTAGCCTCCTTTCGCAAAGAGCAATAAGGAACTTCGTTCCAAAAATTTTAGGTTCCCGTACCAATCGAAGAAGTCACGTGATATCATTACTATGGAAAATTGAAATTTTCTTTTCGTATATCGATATACATTTATCGGGAAAAGTTGTTCTAAATGATGGACTTAATCACCCCTTAAAATGTTTGTACGTAAAAAAAGGACATTGTATAAATAAAGCCTGTAACGTTATGACTACAAGCTTATCTTATTCAGGGTGTGTTTTTTCCAACACTGGTTTTAGAATTTCGAACTGCCTAAAGGTGCATATCTGACACGACTCAACAACTTTCATCTAGAAACAACACTGTTACCTGTACACTTAACTAGTTAACTAGTGCATAGGAATCACACCGATTGTGCTAGCTCCAAAGTAAGTTTCGAGATCATCATCATTATCAGGTCTTTTTAGGGTTCCGTAGTAAACAAGGAACCCTTATAGTTTCGCCATGTCTGTCTGTCTGTCTGTCTGTCTGTCCGCGGTCCCACTCAGAAACTATAAGTACTAGAAGGCTGTAATTTGGCATGAGTATGTAAATTAATCATGGCAAAAAAGTCGTAAAGAAAAATTTGGAAAAATATTTTTTTTACATTAGCTGCCATACAAGTAAAGAGGTAGTCAATATTTTTTTTCTCGACAAACACATTGTGTGGGGTGTCGTTGAATAGGTCTTTCACAAACATTGTGAGCTTCTTAACACCATTTTTCAATTTAGGGATTCGTTTCTGAAATATTTGGGTTTAAAGTGCAAATTTTTGTTGGAGGCAAGTGTCCCCCCCCTGTATCTGCTAAACGGTTATATATGGCCACGTGAAAAAATTCACAGCTATCGTATATATAATGTAATTTAAAGGAAAACTATCAGAGCTAAGTAGGGTATACAAATTAAAAAGTTATAGGCGATCAACTTATAAAATGTACTCGAAAAACATAATTTCATACAAATTCAATAGATAATTAGTTTTAAAACGTTTTAGTGCCATAAACTCAAAGTTAGCATTCGGAACTACGGAACCCTACACTGCGCGTGGCCCGACACGCACTTGGCCTGTTCTGTTTACTACGGAACCCTAAAAATGGATATTGTAATAATTATTTAGTTCCCGTCTCGTAATCCGGATGATACTCTTTGAAGAAATCCTTTCACGAGCAATTTTTATAATATAACGTCCCTGTTCATCGCGGGGCAGATAGAGCCCAGGCTAAATTGGCCTTCGGGTTGCATACCTAATGAAATTTAGTACAACATTATAACACTCGTTTGGATGATATTATGGTAACTATGACACTAACACGGTTTTAATGTCGGCAATAAGCTATTTCAGAAACTTTAAAAAAAAAAGTAAAGAAATAAAGAACTTTTATATAGGACTTGCCTAAGCCCGCGACTTCGTTCGCGTGGACTTTATGACTCCGGAAAATGCTTATCAGGCTGAACAACTTTTGCTAAGGCATCATTTTTATATTTCTTTTAGTTTAGGTCAGCATCAGGTGTTCCATTTTCCAAAATCAATCAAACTGCTTTATGTTAGCGAGACTTAAAAGCTATATTAAACAAAGTTACATTCGAATCCGTCCAGTATATCCGGAGGTTAGACACAAACAGACGAAAAGACAGTTTTTTTTTTCAATTCCTACTCTATTTTATGTCTCTTTAGACCGAAATATTTTTTTTTTTTGGAAATATATTCAACGTACAGACATTTTTTTACTGTTTCATTATATGTATAGATTTATAGCATGGGTGTAGATAAAAATAATTGCATTGACATGTCAAAATATAACGATGGCTAGTGTTGTACAAAACTCGAGTCCAAGAGTCTACATTTGCAAACTTGACTTAATTTTGCATGCTTGCTAGACTAAGGCATTAACAAGTCAGAGTCAAGTCTAGCACGAGTCGTCGGAGCCCAGACTCGGAGTCGAATAAAAACTCAAGTCTGATAAGAACTCCGAATCGCAGAACCAACTCGAGTTCGAACACAATACTCGAAGCAACTTCAACTTACACAAAACTGTTACAACAAGTTATACAAAGCATATTTAATTTATACTTTATTTAATATTAATAATTACTACAAATAACAATATCTGTTATTAACTTTAAAAAAACAATTATGATTTTATGAGCGCAACTCAGTCCACAATCAGACTCCAGAGCACACAACAGAGTCGAGCACTTATACTGAACTCGAGTCTATTACGGGAGCTTGAGTATAACTAACTCATCGAGCAGTGGAGTCGCTATTTATAAGTCAAGTCTTGTGATTTACAGTCGAGTCAGTACCCAGACTCGAGTTTTTTACAACACTACGGATGGCTCAGCATTAGAAATCTCTATAGGCTCGAAGTAGCATTTTTTCACGACCTTAGGTCCGTATTGGCAGCCCTCCAACTATCGATTGCTTGTGTAAGTCCTACTTATGTAATCTTATCTCGAATGTTCTGTCATGACATTGCGGTGGATTATATCTATCAATTTTTTTTTATTTCTTGTTGCTGTTTTTGTCTTTAAATATAAAGTACCTGGACGACTGAGCTTTGCTCGATTACATCTCAAACATCGAAAATACGCGTTTTCCCAAACATAAGACTAATCTAGATCGATTGTTTACCCCCGAAAACCCCCAAATATCAATTTTCAGTGAAATCGTTAGAGCCGTTTTCACAGAAATATATAAATAAATATACAAGAGTTGCTCGTTTAAAGGTATAAGATTATAACCTACTTAGAAAAAGGAGGAGTTATTCACTGATTATTCGAAGACAACTGAACCGATTTGGAAACATATTTTTTTTATTCATTTTAGGTGTTCTATCTTTTTATATAATTTTAAACCTACTTTCAAAAAGGCGGAGGTTATTGAGCGATTATTCGAAGGCAACTGAACTGATTTGGTTTTTTTTTTATAGGGCATACTTGTCAGTTGGTCCCTAATTTTATCAAAATTGGTAGGGTGAAGTAGGTTTTTAGTTTTTTTTTTTAAATATGCATAATTATGAACCCACATAAACAACATAAAAGTTTAGACAACCTGTTTTGATAAATGACATGAGATCACTTGACAAGTATAAATATTATGCCCTTTCAAATATAAAAAGAATTTTCCAAATTAATCCAGACGTCTTCGAGTAACCGGAGAACATACATAAAAACATATTTATTTTCATTTCCCCAACTGTATTTAATGTCGTGTACTTCTAATGGTAAATTTGTTATTCTTTATTCTTAACTAGCTGTGCTCGTGGGCTTCGCTCCCCGTGGGAATTTCAGGTTAAAAACTATCCTATGTCCTTCCCTCGGCATCAAATATCATCTCAATAAGATTCTGTGGTTGAAGCGTGAAGTGAAATAAATAATAATAAATATATAGGGACAAATTACACTGATTGAGCTAGCCCCAAAGTAACTTCGAGACTTATGTTATGAAATACTATATTTTATAACAAATACATACATAGATAAACATCCAAGACCCAGGATAATTTGAAAAAGGCCGTTTTCCAACTTGACCTGACTGGGGATCGAACCAGGGACTTCTGGGTGGCGGACTAGCATGGTGACCACTACGCCACGGAGGTCGTCAAGTGGTAACAAACATACAAATAAACAAACTCACTTTCGCATAAATATTAGTAGGATTTCATCTAAATAGGTTCAGTGGTTGAAGGGTAAAGTGGTAACAAACAAATATACCTACAAACTCACTTTCGCATTTATAATATTAGGATTATTAATAAAAATTACTCCGTTATATAAGTTTAATTCGTTTCCTCCAAATGTGGTAGTCTGGTACTCTGAGATACAATCTTCGCTTAGTTCAGCCACCAATCTCTCACAATCTTCTGCTAACCATGTACCTATGTCGATGATATTATTATGTTTTAATTTTAATGTAAGAAAATGTAAGATTGTGGATAAAATAAAGAAATTTGAATATTTTTTTCGAATTGATAACCTCCTCCTTTTTGAGGTCGGTTAGTAATATGAAAAACCCTTGTCCATATTTAAAAATAGTTAAAATCATTAAAGTATTGTACCTTATTTCTACCAAAACAAAAGCTCTGTTGTTACAAGCTTTTTAAATGCAGATAAAACTGGAGCTTACAGACCTTTTTGTCATTACCTTCCATCCCTTTCTAACTTCGTACTAATTAATATTTCTGTCTCTTTTTAGCACACGTTCAGAATTATACACCATTCTATTATAAGTATAATAATTATATGCTCGAATGATAATTATTATCTGTAGAGTGTTATCAAGGGCCTCCAAAGGCACGTAATGGGTCACTAAATTAAGGGTAATGTCTGATAATTAATTAGATAATATCTTAGGCCAGAATCATGGGTTTAAGAGAATTATAAAAACCCTTTTGTTTGAGAATTCCTTTCTGCTGATAAGCCAAATATATTTTTAGGGGCAATTTAAATTTGGTTTCTTCCCTTCCTTTAATTATTTCTTTATACGATATCTATCGCCATATAAACATAAGTATTTGTCTTCATTGTCACTAGATGGCGCTTTATGGTAATAATTAAAACATTAACTTCTTTTAGGTCTATTATTAAAATAAAGTAGTACTGTAATTAACTAAATATGACTCATATGAAATGCAATACATATTTTTAAAACATATTCAACATTTCCTTTGCCACTTTTTTTCGTGTGTGCTGCCATCTCTGTGTGCCTACCCGCAACTCCAGTTTTGCCTACTTACCTCCAATAGTACCTATTTTACCTGTTTGCTTGACCCATCACCGTCTAAAGGGCAAGTGTGGCGTCGCGATATATATATAATTTATTTGATTATTGTAGAGTATTTTCACTAAAATATTGTCCAGAGTTAGTTAGTAGCAAAATTAATTAAATTTGCTTATTATTGAAATACATATCCTTGTGCTCTTCACGTACGCTAATAAAGATGCTGTCATGAATAAACTAAAATTTAAATCCTTGACGCGTATATCTGTCTGTCTGTCTATCTGTCTACACTCCATCTGCCTACCGCACAGATCGGAAAGGCCGATCGA
The DNA here is from genome assembly GCA_963555685.1 of Acrobasis consociella. Taxonomy (NCBI): domain Eukaryota; kingdom Metazoa; phylum Arthropoda; class Insecta; order Lepidoptera; family Pyralidae; genus Acrobasis; species Acrobasis consociella. The sequence continues at coordinate 2,281,242 of OY743114.1, forward strand.
GGGATTGAGCCAAATTACTAATAATTTTCAATCATCATCAATCTTTTCCTACCTTCTCGCCCACCATTACTCTAAAAGTGGCCTTTGGGTCTTGCGGCCCTAGACCCTGTCTGCTTAAAGCCGCACGACTCAAAATCCGCTGTCCGTTAAAGAAGTGATAGTGTATGTTTGTTAATAATCGATAAACTCTGTAACAACTGGGTCTTTAAATTCTGTTTTCGCTAACACGTAGAAAAGCCGGGTTGGGCTGCTAATCCTTTGATCCTCTTAATACAACGGGGAAGGGGTATACCCGTAATAAAATGTACCACGGTCTATACTTGATAACTATGACATAGTGTATAGTATTATGAAATTAAAATAACTGTCCTGAAACAAACAAAAAAATTGGCATTTCAAATTTTGACACTTCTTCAATTTTGGTTTCTCAGAGAAACGAAAAAATACGTGTACAATATTTTTCTAATAATATAACTGATGGGCAAAACATATTTTTCCAGTCGTCATGCCTATTAATAAGGTCAAACAAAATATACTGAAACTAGTTTAAAAGTAAATTCAGTCTATAATACTGAAACTCTTTCCTAGAGGAACACGTATATATAAAAAGTAATTTTTGGCCTCCTTAACAAGTTAACCGATCAGGTTTTTTTTTTTTTTTGTCGTTTGTGTTAGTGACTAACACTAGTGTCAGAGTTTTTAAACCGCCTTAGGCTGGAGTTCACCAACAGTTTGTTAACTGTTGACGGGCCGTCAAAGTCATTTAACAGTCCGTTATAGTTTAACAGTGTTCATCAACACCTAAACGGCGATAACGTCCGGTTAATCAGCCGTTAAGTTAATGGAGCTTTAATTCGTCGATTATCTCTTGATTACGCCTGATTTGACAGTGTCATTCTGTCGTTGTCAGTATTCAAGTCACTAGAATATAGGTTAGATCGGAGCCAGCACATGCAGTATCTTATCAAAAAAATATTTTATAATGAACACCGCAGTTGACTTTATTTTCGGAAACGATTATCTAAAAACTATCTGTAACCGCGGATTTCGCTCCCCGTGGGAATTTCGGGATAAAGAGAACTCTGTGTCCTTCCCCGAGTCTTAAACTATATCCATACCAAATTTCATCCAAATCGGTTCAGTAGTTTAAGCGTGAAGAGGTAACAAACAAACGAACAAACAAATATACAAACTTACTTTCGCATTTATAATATTAGTAGGATAGTAGGATAGTAGGATAGGATGGAATGCTGAAAGATTTGCATCGGGTGTGGTGGATGGAAATTGGGAAATCCCTTATTTTATTGGAATTCAAAGCATTAAAAACACAAGTCTAGAAAGAAAAATATTAATATATATTATATAATACAACTACAAGTAATTCAATACTTCATAATACATTATCACCAATAAATCAATTGCTTTTAGCACAGATTTTATGCCTATAGTGATCACCCAATATCTATGGGAGACTTCAGTGGTTTTATGGTACTACTGCTCATCGTATAATTCATAAAGTTACTGCAGCAGTAGTCTCATACTGTCATCGAGGTACATAAAGTTTCCACAGACATCTACTGAAACGAACGAAACCACGCCATTCAATTTCTGCGTATCAGTCCACGCATTCAATTTCTGGGTATCAGTTGCAGCATCAGTTTTCTCATTTTCCACTGTATTCCTATATTTAAACACCAGTTCCGATAGTATATTTCTATCTTTCTATCTTTTTGTCTCCACTGCAGAAGCACGACCCTCTCTGTACCATGAGCCATATTTGGACAGAGTAGCCAGAGGACTTGGCCTACTCTCTCCTCGCTGACCAGACGGTTTGGAACGGTTTCATGTTTATAAGCTTTGTTCAGCTTATATTTCCAAGTCGCCTTTTACGACATACACGGGAAGACTTGGAGTGGTCCCATTCTACTCTGCCGGAAACTACACGGCATTATATCCTTTTCTCATCAGTGGTGAAATTGTTGTCTTTATTCTTGGCATCCATTTTATGTAATTTTCACAATAATTCACAAAATAAACAATAAAGAAAATCAAATTTTTTATTTTTTATTTTTATTTTATTGTAATAAGATACACATAACAAACTGTCACCAAAGTAACACATTATATACATATTCGATTAAATATTATAGCTAGGCAACAACTCAAAACATGTGTATACAGCTAATTCAAATTTAAAAACAGTTGAGAGCTTAATATAGAAAATAAATATAGGGAGCACCATTGCTGCTAAAAATACTTTAAAGTAGTAGTTCCTATATAACATAATAACTAGATAAGAAATGGAGAAGACAATACAAGACTTCTCCATAAACACTAACAAGAAAATCACTGAGTGCAATTTCACTCAGTGACACCTACACAAGTAAAAAATAAACACTATATTAATAAACTGTCAGATATCTAAAATCTGACGAATTTTGTTTTTGAAGGAGTACAAAGTGACTCCAAAAATGTCAATGGATTTGTGGTTAAAAACAAGATCATTATATGTTCTACACATTCGAACCACTGGATTATAGTATGAAGTGTTATTTTTATAGACCTCAAGAACAAACAACATATGCGAGGGATTACGTGAAGCCACGCTAGCTACTTTGACATCTGACTGACACCAATAATGACAACCGAATTATGTTTTCAGTACAGAGGTGCTATTTTTCAAACGCGGTGTCACTAAACGAAAGATTTTTTGTATGGAAAAACCATTTGTTTAGATAACTCCGCGTTTCAAAAATAGCACTTCAGTTCATTTTTTCGCAAAAAGGTTCAATTACGTAATCGACGTTTTACTTTGCGTGGTGAACACTCGTTTTCATAACGGCCGTTTAAACAGGCGTTACAATTTGATGGTCCGTTTACGTAATCGACTCTTTAGACAAAGTCGGTGAACTCCAGCCTAAAAGGCCTCTGACATGGTTTTAGGTAACGACCAATGTCAAAGACAGTGACCGGGACCGACGGCTTAACGTGCCCTCCGAAGCACGGATCATCTTACTTATCAGACAATTAGGTGATCAGCCTACAATGTCCTAACCAAACTAGCACAACAACTCAAAGTCGTTGTCCCCGCCGGGAATCGAACCCGCGACCTCCGGGTATGAGCCGAACGCTCTAACCACTACACCACGGAGGCAGTTAAACAGCCGATCAGCTTATCCGAGTTTGTATAGAAAACCAAATTTTTTTCATACTTTGACATGTGTTCCTTGAGGAAAGTTACCACCGCCACCCACCGTCCACCCTTAAGAGCCCGCTGTAATCTTTTTGCACGCTGGCAGCGGGCGCACGCACACAACGACATGCCGCTCACACACACAGAGCTACGTAGGCGACGTAAAGCGCGGTGTAGCGCGCTCGGCGATCGTTGATGTTTTTTGGTTAAATATACTGGTGGTACATTATGTTTTGGTGCAATAAAGATTTTCTAACTTACTAACTGGTATAAACTAACAGATATTATTAAAATTTTGGTAAAAGTTTTATTACATAGTAAATGCCATCCTAATTTAAATGCGAGTAATAATATATGAATATTAAATCCTTGAGTGCTTTGGATTACGGGTAAGTAAAAAATATTATGATAAAATAATATGATAAATCGTGAAGGTGATAATAATGGAGACTTCTATTCTTTAACTTATACCTTTAAACGAGCAACTCTTGTAGGTATATTTATTTATTTATATATTTATAAATTTCGATGATCTCGAAAACGGCTCTAACGATTTTGCTGAAAATTGGTATATGGGGGTTTTCGGTGGTAAATAATCGATCTAGATTAGTCTTATATTTGGGAAAACGCGTGTTTTCGAGTTTTCATGCGTTTTTCTTTTCACGCAGAATATAGTCACTAATTTCTTCGCACCGGCCGCCATCCGTTTGGCTCAGCGGTTAAGGATGCGGACCGTTAGAAAGAGTGTTACGAGTTCGAATCCCACTCGGTGACTGTTAATGAGTACTTTTGTTTTTTTATGTTCAAGTTTATATATAATTTTTTACTTTGTATTGTTTTTAGACAAGTTTAAAATGTAGTTAATGTTTGTTATGTAACCGAGCAAAGCTCGGTCACCCAGGTACTTTAGCAGAGTTGAGCACGCACATTATTTAATTTGTATAGAAACTTAAATAAGGCAAGTTTTAGCAAATTAGGTAGTGCAAAGTATTACCTATCATTGATTGTAAGCCATATTACTCCGTATTACTCTCTACATGGTGATTTTTCAATGGTTTTAGTGCCGAAAGCCACTTCATAAGGATCGTTATTAATACCTAAATAGCTAGTTAAAATAAAAATTCAGAAACAAAAAATCGTGAGATGAATTAGTAGTACCACCACCTGGCCGGCCCGACAGAGTTCATCGAGCTCACGCGGCAGTTTTGGTCAGGCGTAACTATTAAGTATTACTTTTATTTAAAACTCTTAGATCTGTTGTAGCTAATAAGTATCACGATTTGTAAACAGTATTGGCAGTTGTCATAAGTGTTGCTAAATTAATAAAACCTAAGTGGAAGTCGATTGATACAGTTGGTACGTTCGTACGGTCGGGTATCTGTGGCAAGTTGTAACGAACAGATGGATATTTTAAAAATTGGCAGCACTAATTGACCGGTTGGTGAGAATTCATTCTGAATAAATAATGAAGGTAGAAATTAAATGTCTTTGGTGAAAAATTTTTTACAAGCTTTCTGGGGCATTGACGGTGGAGATAAACACGTGTCATGGAATCTATGCGAATCTTTTATTTAACACTACGTGGTCTCGATCAGAAGTCATTTTCGCAACATTTTTGTCTTGTCATACACAAATATGGATAGAAGAATTTTTTTACACGATGACATTTTTTTCCAAAACCAATGAAAAGTCAGCGTGTATATTGAATGAAAAGGAGTTTAGGGAGGTAGCACACGGTGAATTCTTTGGTAGCTATGCAGTCGCTGGTCATAAACCGATGGAGAATGTTGCGATGCAGTAGCGCGTTCATGAAACACACGACTGCATCGCTAGAGTAGAAGTTGCCTTCCTTATTATCGAATAAAATAAATAAAACTTTAGAATTAAGAAAATTGGTATAATTTGTCTGAGTATACATTTAAAAAGTACACATACAAATCTGCTTGACAGGAAACGCTACTTTTGCTTCTGATTTTCGATTAAAATTATTGCAGAAAAGCCTCATGTTAGCACGCAAATCTGACTACCGTTTTAAACCTTGCGTGCTCAAAACAATTATTTATAACATATAAACGGATTTCGATGAAATTTAGCACGATGATGAGAAATAGTGTCGCAAAGCTACTAGAAGTAGAGAATTCCAGAAGAATTAGCAAGTTCTAAAATAATGTGGAATGTTCTAGAAGTTTATAGAATAATCCAGAATGATGAAGAATTAAAAAGAAGGTTGTGGAATGTTTGAGAATAATCCCGAGTTCACATCAGTCAACCAATACTAACATTCTAAGTCGGGGTGACGGAGGGTCAAGCACATAAATTTTCTAGAAATATCTATTCTCATACCTTGGCAGGCGTATATAAAAGTGGTGAGATAACTTCAAAGAGATTTAACAAATATTATCGGCGCGTAACCTATACGACTTCAGCGACGAATTTTGGACTATGACTGCATGAAGACTTGGACAATGGACGTTTCGAAGACCATATTAGTGTGTCAATCTTTGGTAGCATAGTGAATAAATTCCCTAAGAAGAGTGTTGGCATTTTTTTCCAAATATCAAACCCCACTTTCGTAACAATAGCTAGGATACTTATTGAAGGTACAAGCACGTATTAATTATAATATAGGGCTAATAGCTGCAGGAGTTTCATTGAACGACATTTAGGCGGATCGATGATTTCCAGTAGTAATAATTTATGATAAAAATTTATCAACCGGTCTTACATTTTATTTTCCCAAATCTCATCGTCTCGCCTGATAATTTCAGTTTTAATTAACAAATCAGGTCCAGTCTAGAGACCAAACTGACAAACGTCTTGTATAGTGACTTACTTAAGCTTACTTTTTGCCTTTTGCAGAATTAGTGGCACCATAGTATTTATTTTTCCGATTCACATTATCAACGTTCTATTTTTAGCTCGTTTGCCCATTCTATTTTTTTTTTTAGTATGCATCCTCCGTCATAATCGGAGACTGTATTCTCCAAATTAAAGTTTTTACTAACAAGTTTTTGGAATAAAAATTAATTTAACTATTTTTTTTTTATTTTTCAAAATTTGTTTCATCTTAAATTTGGGGTGTGGAGGACGGCATCCGGTGCCAGCACTCAGCTGCCGTGCTACACTCCCCAAATGAGTACGGCAAATTAAATATAAAAAATCTTTCAATAATTATGTTTGGTTACTTAGACAATATTAGTAAAATCGCATTTTCATGTAAACTGAATTTCTTAAAATGGCCGCTACATCGCGTCCCTTTCCACCGCGGAGCAGACAGTGCCTACGCATATGGCTTAAGCCACACCAGCGCTGAACACCACCGCCCAGCGATGGAATGGGAGCAACATCTTCATTTTAGAAATACGTGGCAATTATGGAGAACTTGATAAATTTTCTATTTCTTTTCAAGTTTGAAAAATTTATCCGATAGCCCATTATATTTATGACAGTACGTTCAACGACATAAATAAATTACTATAAGTAATCAAGTTTTCCAATGATCAAATCCTATCAGTCACTCTATGGTTTGCGCACGTCATCGCACAGTGACTACGAGGTCGGCGTTGGCGCAAAGAAATACGTCCTCTCGCCGTAAGCGCTGCGCGCGGACTGCCGTCGGAGAGTAAACCGCATCCTATTTAAATAAATTTTTATGCGATATGATTTTATTTTTTTACATTATTTAAAAAAATATAATTATAATGTGTTTGGCATATTTAAAAAGGGCATGAAATGGCGTTTGTAACGTTATTTTTATTTTTCTAAAATAGGAGCTCAAAACACAAATACAAGCGACTTTATTTACATCGATTTCGGCGAAAATTACGCGACTTGTTGATTTTTTTTCCTTGTGAATTTAAATAAAACAATGAAAAAAGCTTCACTCATGTCATAAATTACTTATTCAGCTATATTTGTGTATTTTTTTTACCGGGTGTTAATGATTAAATCATTTGAAAATCTCGAAAGCCCCGCCACGCGTCTTGCGAAATTTGGCAAAACGCACGTTGGATTCCAGTGAATTATACTAAAACAAGCAAGTTCATAGGCAAAATGGTTCACTCATGCTAAATAATATGATATTATCTTTCATAATATATAAATAAATTTAATGATAATCCTGTAGTTTTCTCAAAAACACGACGCAAAGTTGAGTGAAATTTGTCAAATTTAATAGACGGCCTCTTAAAATAGTTTTAGTATAGTATATTTTGTTAGACCTCATATATTCGGGCAATGCCGCGGGAATCAACCAGTATACAGTAAAACTGTACGGAAACATACGACAAACTGTAATCTATACATATAATAAAACAGTAAAAAAAGTGTGTCTGTACATTAAATATATTCCCAAAAAAAATATTGGGGACGATGGAGACATAGTAATAGAGTAAGATTTTTTTAAAAATGTCTGTCTGTTTGTCTGTTTGTACACGCTAATCTCCTGAAATACTGGACGGATTCGAATGCAACTTTTTTTGTTATATAGCTATTAAGCCTGGGCAACATATAGGGTATAAATGATTTTGGAAAATGAAACGCCTGATGCAGAACCATAATGGTCCAGCTAACTATAAGAGATATAAAAATGTCGCCTTAGTAAAAGTTGTTCAGCCTGATGAGCATTTTCCAGAGATATAAAGTGCACGCGAACGAAGTCGCGGGCTTCAGCTAGTGAAATATAAAGTTGGCTTCAAAGTTATAAGTAAGTAACAAAGTTACTCTTCATAACTTGAGACATTGATCAACAAGCTACGTAAAAAATGTACGTGATATCATTTAGTGTTACAACAAATTGAAGAGAATAAAGAAGAAGCACTTTACATACATACATACTTATTTTTATATAAAAAGGACATAAAATAAATGAATATATACAAATTACAAAGATGAGCTAGCCCCAGAGACTTGTGTTACGGGATACTAAGTCAACGATAATATATTTTATAACAAATACACAGGTGATACGTATAGGTATATTCAGGGATGTTACGAATATCATATTTTCGACATTCGCGAATGCGAATGCGAATGCGAATATTGGTCATGCGAATGTGCGAATGCGAACATTCCGGTGAATAATTAAAATAACAAATAATACAAAAGATAAGTAGTACGTAATCACAATATTTATTAATACTGCAAATACAAATATTCGTAACATCCCTAGTATATATAGATAAACATCCAAGATCAATTTGAAATAGGCCATTTTCCAACTTGCCCTGACCGGGGATCGAACTCGTAACCTCTGGGTGGCGTACAAACATGGTGACCACTACCCCACGAAGGTCTTATTCATACACCTACTTATTTTTATGTAAAAAAGTACAAAAAACAGATGTACAAATACATGATTGAAAGACATACTCCTTACAGTTATTTTGGTTTAAAAACCAAACTAATACTAGAACCAATAACTATTAATAAAATTTATATTTACTACGATTTTGATAATAATAAATGTTTATCAGATTTGAAAAATAAACAAGGGTTTAACAATGAACAAAACTTTTAATAAATGACGGAGTTTTGTTGTAGCAAACATCAAAGAAAAACACAAACAAATCGAGAACCTCGTCCTTTTTTACAAGCTTTTATTTAACTTGCGATGTATCTTGTATGTATGTATGTATAGGTCAAATCTTGCAACTCAATTTTCAACACGTTATCGTCAACCGATTTAGCAGATTTTTGCATGGATGAAGAATTTTGCATACTTGTATAAATCGGATGACAATGTAATATTATGAAGTTAATGTGCTGTTCTGATGATGGAGCCGGGTGATTTTAGACGGAACTCGGTTATAAAACAACATAACCTCATTGAGTAGAACTCGTTTGATTTTTCTTGACGAGTACTTTATGCCAGACGATGCCTTGGGTCTGATCACGGTGATGGATGTTGGTTGCTCAGTAGTAGTAGCTTGTTTCATTTGTCTTAGCAAGTTCTTTAGTCCCTCAATAAAAGCTTGTACAAAAAATTAATTTTTTTTAATGAACTTCTTAGAAGTCTGTTGAAAAGACGTTGAGGCAAAAAGGTTCTCGCGATGGCGATCACATGCAGGCAAGCGAATCGTAGGACACCCACCCACAAGGCGGTCTGACGACCTGACCAAGGTCGCTGAAAGGCGCTGGATGCAAGCCGCTGTAGATCGGTCATTTTGGAAATCTTTGGGAGAGGCCTATGTCCAGCAGTGGACGTTGTGCGGCTGAAATGAATGAAAAGCGTCGCATCTCTCCAACTTATAGTAAGTTTAATTTACAAAATGAATGCTTGGAGTTAGCAACTTCTGCAATCACCAGATTAATGCCTGTTCCCAGATTGAAGATTGAGGACCATGCGTCAACGTAGTGGTGGAATTTTTTCACAATTTTTTATTTTATTCTTACTGTTTTACTTAATAACAACATATCTACAGTAAATCTGACATACTGCAAAGCCTATCTTTTAAATATTCACTTTTCTCTCTACCCAAAGGTTGACTGGAAGAGATTGCTATGCGATAAGTCCGCCTTTGCATCATATTTCTGTTTTTCTCTCTCTGTTCTAATAGAGTATGTATTGTAAGTAAGAGTATTTTTATTGTATGGCAATCTTTACGCCCAACGTAATGCTAAAACGTAACCTTTGGGTCACTAGACTTCTGTCTACCCCGTAAGGGATAAAGAAGTGATAGTGTATGTGTGTGTGTGTGTGTGTGTGTGTGTGTGTATAGAAACACACACATTGAACAATATAAATTGGGGTTTTAAATGTGGAGCGTGCAAACTTTGCGGTCGGCCGGTCTTGTTTATTTTCAGTTTGGATCAGTACACAACCGGGGGGTTTTATTTCGCAATACTCAATTACGGGAATATTCGTTACACACACGTGTATAGTTCGCTTCTGTTAGTGTGAATCGACGTTTAGACTCATTGACTAAATATTATTTTAGACCGAAGAACAGATGGCAGGATGACCTTGATAAATTCGTATGGGAATGGCAGAAGATTGCTGAAGATAGAGACGTGTAGAGATAAGGGGGAGGCCTTTGCACAGCAGTGGGACACTAAACCAACAGGCTAGAAAAAATTATAATTTTAGGGACATGTCACACAGACTGACCTAACCCCAAAGTTTTTAAACTTGTGTTATATTGGAAGTGCCAAGAGGACGTGGCCCGCATGCCATAATTAAGCATAGGTAACTGCACTCCCGACAATATATATTGACGCAAAATAAGACTTTTAGAAACCAACGAAAGATATTTTATTGGAAAGACAACTATTTTTATTTACAAAAAAAAAATAGACTCAGGAAATCCATTAAAGGTCCCCATTGACAGAAAACTTTGTATGTTTAAAAAATTCTCTGTAAATATCATGTTATCATTTATTATCTGCTTACAAGAAGCTTACAGTCGGTCCTTAATTGATATAAAACATAAAAGTTTCTGGAATTACTTGTAAGGAAGTAAATATTCAAATCACTTACATCATCAATGTCTAGTCTAATCTTATTTAAGTTCATAATTGCTTCTTTTAAAAATAGTTCTATCTTTTTCATTTCTTTAATCATTACATCGCATTTAAAAATCTATTTTTTACAAAATACATATTCATCGACAATACCAGAATTTCTCGCGTTGTTTAATAGTGTGTTGAGGGCGAACACATACAACATATTGCCGTGTGCACGGATGTATAGTTTCGTTTGTAGTAGTAGGCATAAATGATACTCCGCTTCTACGAAGTGCCATAGCTGTGCCATTACGCCAAAAAGCGGGAAAACATACACACACACAGCTAAGGATGCAACCCAGAATACACTTAGATGAGAGGGATACTGTTCGCTCCAAATGGCTAAATACGGTAAGACGCCTGCGGTTTCCTCCAGATGTCGTTTGTCACCTATTTTATACTACTAAATTGAGGACAGTGTTCCTCAAACTACAATCATTACTCCAGAATTGAATAATCCGACCGTTCATAGTGTAGAATCATTGAGTGTATTTTTACTTATAAACCATACTAGGTGCATTAAAAACTTTTTGACTAGTCAAGGTTCAAGATGAGCTTGCATTAAAATCGTTCTCTAACCGTAACCTTTAAGAACTTTTTACAAAGAAAAATAAAAGATTTTGACTTTGTATTGCAACCAAGTGGTGGATGGCAGCATAATGCTCAGAATAGTGAGGTGTGGAAGGAACAGTGGGAGGCCTTTGCCCAGCAGTGGGACTCTAGCATAGGCTAAATAAAAAAATATTGCAACCAAGTTCACAATGGTTTTCAAAATTGCCCTCATCTGATGAGGACAGATACTTTGACAAAGCATTCGTAATTGATCGATTCAATGCTATCTTCATAGCGTACGATTCGCCAATAAGGCTGTTCGTACTTAGCAGGTCTTTAATGCCTTAAGGCAACAAAGAGCATGCACTTAAACCGTACTCCTTAAATGAGATATTGGAGGTAAGAGGACAGGTTTGGGAACCAGTATCACCTCAAAGGCCAAAGGCCGTCCATTTTCTAAAGACCTTTGAAAACGACCATTTTAGCCGCTCCCCTTTGTACTGCACAAAGCAGGTCAACCTAAGCCCTGTTCTCACTATCCTACGACCGTGTCCGATAGAAATGTACTCGCTCCTCAATGTGGGTAAAATTGGAATCTCAAATTTTATATACGTCATCACTTCAGCCGCATAACGTCTACTGTTGGACATAGGCCTCTCCCAAAGTTTTCCCAAAATGACCGATCAGCTTGCATCCTCAATCATCATGGAGCATCAAGGAGCGAGTACCTTAATGTCGGTAAAATTGGAATCTCCAGATTTATAGAGGTATTTTTTATTATTTATTGTGTGATATAAAAGTTAACCAATCGTGGACCACAAATCAAGGACATGATGAATCCTGACAATAAATTTCATTTTGTTCGCTTTAGTCATTGTTGAGAAAAATCGGTATCTCTGCAATCAAAATCTTCATCGCGTCAACTTAAAGAGCGTGTACGGGTAGACCAATCAAGAAAATGTAGATCGTTCTTCCTAGATATTGCTAGAAAGACGAAGTCTGCAAAGACGTCAAAGTCCTTCAAAGAGATCTGCAGATGACATATAATATTGGAGGTCGGCATGGTGTCGGAAGCCAAGATCTAATCGGAGTCAGTAAGAAACTAGTATCTAAACAGTAGAGGCAAGCAGTAGATATAATGGGTTCCGGAGCCCTGAAGCTAAGATATTTTTAAGGATATCACAACGCGTCTCATTGAGACAACTGGTGATCGTAGGGCTGCCACCTTTTTGCTCAGCGAAAAAGTCTCGCTATTCAGTGAGGGAATGCTGCCAGTATACATTAGGTACGTTGCCTTAATGTGAAGAAATATTGTGTTTATAACTTACTGTATTTAACTTGTACTTATTTGTCATTTTGATTAGTTTTAAATTTTAATATTTCAAGTTATATTAGTAGTAACTAAGGGCTAGAACTGCTAGTAGGTAGCTCCGTGAAAAACCACCTTTACGGTGACGACTCGACTGTCTAGTCGTAGGCGTAAGTCCACCAGGCTTACGATGATTTATGTTCAACTCCAAAAGGGTTCCGGTAATCAGGGGTGAGAAAATTATAATTTATTTTAATTTTACTGCTTTGTTGATGAAGATTCTTAATGGTTTTTGCAGATTATAGAATTCAAAGGGAAGGAGTGTTATACAAACTATATCTTTATTCATAAACATATTAAATTTTAAATAACATTATTAACTATGAATTTTATCTTTAAAAAATACAAAGTCTACGAAATTATATACTATGAATCTAACCACGACCTATATGGATCAATATCATTGAACGCAACGTTTACATCATGCATGGCTAAACGAAGTAAGTATTGTCATTTATTTAAATTGACTTGTCGTCAATAGTTAGGGTCAAATTACCTAATGACGACCACTTTTTACTAATGACTATCACTAAGTATCTCACTAATTACAGAAAAATTTAATAATGACTTTTGATAAGACGTGTGAACGAAAAATAACATTTACAGTCACAGCTGTTTGTGCTGTTGACGCCATATTTGTTTTGGTGACTACAAGCGGCGCAGAAGAAAACATCTAAACTAAATATAATCACTTGGCTGATTCTAGATTAATGAACACTGTCGGTCTAGGAATTGAATCCTTAAGGGAAGCGTAAAGTCGGTCACCCCAAACAGACCTGGCGACGCACCGTGCTCGATAAAATTAAGAAAATCGGCAAGACCTGGGGTGAAGTTAAGCGCGTAGCTCAAGACAAATCGAGATGGAGAGTCTTTGTGGACGCTCTCTGCCTTAGATAGGGGACATAAGACTACATAGTCAAGTAAGTCATCGGCCTGGGTATCCTATTGGTCGCCAGCTTTCAAGGAACGGCCTAGCCGTCTAGTTGCTCGTAGCTGGCCACTCAAATACAAAGTCAGCTACGGGTTGTGTTGATGAGGTCGAAATATGTTGGCTAATATTTAGCATTTGTCTGGCGTAAGTTTGAACCAAAACATTCCTTAGCCCGACGTTAACATTCCTCACAACAATGCTATATTACAATATAAGTACCTGGGCGACCGAGCTTTGCTCGGTTATTACTATTTATTGTAATATGGTGGTGTTTAGGTGATAATCTACATAAATTTTTTTAAACTTGTCTTAAAACAATAAAAATTAATAAATTATATAAAAAAAACAAAAGTAAGTCATCGAGCGGGATTCAAACCCGTAGCACTCGTTTCTTGCCGTCCGCGTCTTACCCGGTGGACCAGACGGACAGTGGCCAGCAGGATGGAATTAGCGACCATATTCTGCGTGAAAAGAAAAACGCATGAAAACTCGAAAACACGCGTTTTTCCAAACATAAGACTAATTTAGATCGATTGTTTACCCCCGAAAAGCCCCATATACGAAATTTCTGCGAAATCGTTAAAGCCGTTTTCGATATTACAGAAATAAATTTATATACATATAAATATACAAGAATTCCTTGTTTAAAGGTATAAGATATAGCATTTCTAAGGAATAAATGTTCTAAGGAACTTAATCCCCAGTCACGGATACGAAAAAATGTGAGTGTTGGAAACTTCGGCCGAGTTATCGACGGCCTTGCCCCATAAATCCGCCCTGATATCCAAATGTAGGGAAAATTATGTGTAAGTGTGAAAGTTCGGAATTGGCTTCTCTCGTGACAAATGGTTGCGTGCTCGGAAACGTGTTCGTGATTGCTGGTTACTTCGTTATTACAGCTTGGCTTGTTTTATTCTATGTTATTTTGAACCATTTTTTGTTACTTTAAAATAGGCGGTTTGGGTGCAGTGGACCCTCATTTTAAAGTATTTTTTTATTAATTAATCTATACTGTCCCACTGCTGGGTAAATATCTTGATCGTGTGCCACTTCAACCATTCCCTCTCAAACTGTACATCTCGATCGTGTGCCGCTTCCAACCATTCCCTCTCAAACTGTATATCTCGATCGTGTGCCACTTCAACCATTCCCTCTCAAACTGTATATCTCAATCGTGTGCCACTCCAACCATTCCCTCTCAAACTGTACATCTCGATCGTGTGCCGCTTCCAACCATTCCCTCTGTCGAATTAAAAATTACTAATCTGTGAAAATTTATAATTAGGTTCTATCCCTTTTTTACTATTAAAAAATATTTCAAATGACCTATTCATCATTTCAACCGCATAACGTCCACTGCTGGACATAAGCCTCTCCCAAAGATTTCCAAAATGACCGGCAAGCGAAGCGTAGGACACCAACCCACAAGGTGGTCTGACGACCTAACCAAGGTCGCTGGAAATGACCCATTGAATCCTCTTTAAGTTGAGGTAGGAACAATAGCGTCCACAGAAGCTCAGTGCAAACGTTTTGCCATCAAAAATCTGTAACAAAATTATATTGCCATTGTAAAATTAGGAACTTAGAAAAGAATTAAAGTTCTTAGAAAGTAGTTTCCGGCCTTCTATCCCTTTAAGAAAGTACTAAATACAAACATTTCCTGCAACAAAGGTATTCCCAAGGCACCGACTTTTTGACAATTGCTACTCAAAGACGCATATAATTGTATTATGCGTCATTATATGACAATTGACATGCATATGACATTCAAAGGATCGTGTGGGGTTGATAAAATTAGATAGAATGAAACTTCAAATATATTTATTACTTTACGATCAAAAGAGGGGTAAGCGCGAGACTGTTGCTCATTTAACTTTAAAAGGCAATATCTATACACCTACTCTTTTCTAACGGAAGCTCGTTTACAGGAAATAGTGTTGCCTTATACATTATTAAATTAGTTACTATAATAAATATTCGTAAATACATACACAAACTAAGTAAATATTTTTACGTCTGTTTCCCATGAACTCGGGTAGGCCGAGACTATGGATTTCCACTTACTACGATCCTTGTATATCATATCTACTAACTGCTTACTTAGTTAATATTAATATATTATTATTTATTAATATAGGAAGGATATATAATTATATCCTTCCTATATTAATAAATAATAACGCATATTAAGATTACTTACAACCAAAGCTTCGAAACGACAAATATACACTGTCACATAGTAACTATGTTTCAGTTGTAAGTACCTGGGCGACCGAGCTTTGCTCGGTTACATCTCAAAAAATTTTTTTTAAACTTGTCTAAAAACAATGCAAAATAAAAAAAAAAAACTTAAACATAAAAAAAAAACAAAAGTAAGTCACCAAGTGGGATTCGAACCCGTAACACTCTTTCTAGCGGTCGCTATCCTTAACCACTGAGCTAAATCAAGGCGGTCGCGGCGCGACGAAATTAGCGACCATATTCTGCGTGGAAAGAAAAACGCATGAAAACTCGAAAACACGCGTTTTCCCAAACATAAAACTAATCTAGATCGATTGTTTACCCCCGAAATCCCCCATATACAAATTTTCAGCGAAATCGTTAGAGCCGTTTTCGAGATCACAGAAATTTATAAATATATATATATACATACAAGAATTGCTCGTTTAAAGGTATAAGATAGCATAATTATATACATACATACTATCACGTCTTTATGCCTAATGAGGCAGACAGAGCATTTTTAAGTCTTGCGGCTCCAAGCAGATAGAGCCCAGAGTTGCAAGACTCGACTCAAAGGCCACTTTTAGCTTGATGTGGGCAAGAAGGTAGATGAAAGAATCAAAATAGTGATGGGTTGCTAACCGCATCGCAAATTAACATGATTCGATTTTTTGCCCATTCCCTCGATCGGCTCTCACGATCTGCCCAGGAAGAGAAGCAGCTGGTACATTCTAATTTTTTCTTTTCTCCCAGACCAGCATGGAATATATAATAATTATATGTTTATTTCTATCTTAGGAAATTATTTCTATTTAGAGATTTTCTTGGAAAATAAAATTGACCGATGAGAAACCTCTTTTCCATTGTACCAAGTAACAAGCGAGCACAATACCCTGAAATGAATAGCTGATTAATGAATAGAAGATGGAAGATTTATTTTATTATATCAGACATTATCTTACAGATATTCAATATAATAATAATGAGATAAAATTGGAGATTTATGCTGAGAAATACCTTAATTTTCTGCGTAGGCAGAGCAACGGATATACAATACCAAGATAGTAATTTAAAACTATAGATGCCATTTAGTTTCTGGCAGAGTAGAGTAAAATCATACACAGTCTTTCCGTGAATGTCACAGGGGCGACTTAGGAAATGCAAGCTAAACAAAGCATCTGGCCAGCGTGGAGAGTGTAGGCCATATCCTCTGGCTGCTCTAGCCAAGTGTTATTCTGGCAGTACAGAGAGGGTCTTGCTCCGGCAGTGGAGACTATAAAAGAAAAACCTGATGATGATGATGTAATGTACATGGTTATCAACAAGAAGCCTTTGGATCTTGTGGTCCAAGCCTCTGCATATCCCCGAGATTTCGTTTGTAGGCAGGAATCGCATGTTTGAGTGACACGTTACTAGATTGTTTGCGAATAGTAATATAGAAAGATTCCGAAGTTGACTGTCTAATTACTTGATCGGCTTGAATCTGCGTGCAAGGAGAAGCACCTTATTGTCTGTGAGAGTACCCACATAGCTTCAATAAAAGATCAGAGCTGGGGGTTTGCTATCATATAATAAAGATGAAGACCCTTTGGGGAAACAACATCACTCTCTCATACTTTTTATAATTTGTTCATTCATGTGATAATAAGAATGTAGATGGGTGAATAACATATTATTTAACTAGATGCGCCCGCGGGCTTCGCTTCTCGGGGGAATTTCGGGACAAAAACTATCCTATGTCCTTCACCTGGTCTTAAACGATATCTGTACGGAACTTCAGTTAAATCGGTCCAGCCGTTCACGCGTGATGGCGTGACCAAGGGAAATAGGGAATCGTTTTTATATGCCGGGGAGTTGGAATTTAGTTTCCTGTATTTATTATTTATTTTCACACAAGATATCGAAACGCAGCAATATATCCAAAATAAGTAACCAAGTGGCTAGTTCACGTCATCCCGGATGTCAGATGAAGATCCCGCTCATACCGCTCAGGCCTCTGTAAATCTCTCGTCTGCGACATATATAGAAGATTTAGTCCGTCAACTGGATTATCCAAAATGAATAGACTCATATTTTGTCGTTTCAGGAAGGTCTTAACTAAAGACAACACGCAGCAGATCCAAGTCTTTAAAATCGTTGTCTTCGACAAATATTAGTCATATTTTGGCCTGATAAGATTTCCAACAAAAGTTTGTGGCAGCT
The DNA here is from genome assembly GCA_963555685.1 of Acrobasis consociella. Classification (NCBI taxonomy): domain Eukaryota; kingdom Metazoa; phylum Arthropoda; class Insecta; order Lepidoptera; family Pyralidae; genus Acrobasis; species Acrobasis consociella. The sequence continues at coordinate 2,299,215 of OY743114.1, forward strand.
CTGTGGCGAAACACCGATCGATAACCAAATAGCGAGTCGCAAATGTACATGGATTGGCCACACGCTCAGGGGGATCCCACTTACATTTCAAGGCAGGCACTGACACGGAGAAGAAGTAAGTCAAGTATTTTTTCGTTTAGCAAAGTAGTAAAAACTCACAAAGATACCGCGCATCGAAGTTTCGCAGTGCTGGTGAAAATTGTACCGGATCGTGTATCACGCGAAATTTAAATGCGCTATATCTTAATCACTATTCGTCAGAATCAAGGAAAATAAAAATTAGGCATAGTTACCATACTTTTTAATAATATACTAAAGCCAAAATAACATATTATAAATAAAAATCGTAGACATGTTATATTCTTTTAAGCAGTGACGTCACGCGTAATTTAAATGCGCTATATTTTCATTTTTTGTTTCTCAGAGAAATGGAAAAAATATGTGTACAATATTTTTAATAATCTTGCCGATGGACCAATTAGTATATTTTCCAGTAATCATGCCTATATTGTTTTGTTATTCAAATATTTTTATTATATGGAGTCTATATTCCCAAGGAAGCAGAAATAACACGGAGTATTTATTTAAAGTTTATATTAGATCATATTTCTGAATGGCAGCTGATAAACCGACTCAAAGAATATTTTTCTTTGCAGCTCCTCAGTTTCCTGAAAACTTTTAAGGTGAATGCAAAGGGCTCTTCATTAAACTTTTTCCGCTAGATGGCGTTGATTTTAAAATTTTAAGTTTTTTTTTAAATTCTTGCGTAATGGATTACTAATAGGCAAACATTTTTGATCGGCGAGCCTGTAACATACTCTTTTATTTATTTTTTGGCATACTATTATTCTTCAGTCAATGTATTCAGAAAAATGCTCCAAAATAAAATCTGTCATTTTGTCTCGTATCTCTACACTCACTCACACTACGACAGGAGCTTAAAAAAGCATGAAGATGGCGTAAAGCATTGTTATAGACTATGGTTATAGATTTGAGTATCGCCACTAGATGGCACTATTAAAAAAAACTGGATAGCGCATATTTTCAGTTATTATTTCAAACAGCCGAAAATCATTATGACAAAAAAAAGAATGATCTCAGATTGCATATTTGTCAACCACAGCTTTGACTCTGATAGCTAATCAAGCCTTGTGTCGGGGCACTCGTTTAGAGTTTAGACCATTTGGTGGAAGGAAAAACCACCGCGCAACAAACGTCGTCATTGTACATGCATTGTATTTTTTAATAAAACCAAATCGTACACATTGTTGAATTTTCTTTTTATTGAAGTTTAATATTTATTACTGAAAAAAAAAAACAATTCATACAGATAGAATGATACATAATGATAGTGATTTCTGCCGACATAAATTGTTAAATGTTGTAGTCATTATTCTGTGCACGGTGACTAAAAACAACTTTATAGTTTATTGCATGTTTGAACTTGAAATGATGGATGATGGAGACGGCAAACCTCTGTTATAGTGAAACAAAAAAAGAAACACTTCTGCATTTTCCTGACACGTATTTTCCCATGGACCTGAAATAAATTTTAAATATAAATATAGGTATCTATACAAAAATGTATACGGACAAATCACACAGACTTTTAAATCAATCAAACCCAAAACAAGTTCGAGACTTGTGTTTTAAACGTGGCGGCAAGTTGCAACTTAGGAAAACATTTTGAAACAGATTCTAATATGAAATTTTGAATCACGTGTATTATCGTACAAATAACAATATTACAAAATATCACGAGTCGTTCGACCACGTAGACAAGAAGTCCTGGCAAAAACGTCATCCGTGACATTCGTACTTTTCTTGCACCGCCGTGGATGAAGGCATTTTTGCTCGCCGCTTTATGTAATTTTAACTAAACAGCCGGTTTTATACTGCGGCGACCACTGAAATATTTGTGTATACTTACATGTAGCGTGTCACTACTATCAGACACCCAGGCGACGTAAACGAATCTCAACTAGATACAACTTGCCTATAATAAATTATATTAAATATTCAAATGATTTCAACTTATGTCAAATCGGTATATCGTTTCAAACCTGCAATCAAAAAAACCGGTCAAGTGCGAATCGGATTCGCGCACTATACTAACACTAATGCGGGTTCCGTACCATTATCAATAAAAAATCGCATTTGTTGTATGGGAGCGTCCCATATTTATTTTATTTTGTTTTGTTTTTAGTATTTGTTGTTATTATAAAATTTCAACTATCTAGCTATCGCGGTTCTTGCGATACAGCCTGGTGACAGACAGACGGACACACGGCGAAGTCTTAGTAATAGGGACCCGTTTTTGTCCTTTGGGTACGGAACCCTAAAAAAAGAGTGTGTGTACTCGATGGCGTGTACTTATGTACAATCTACACGCGTTAGATATAAGTAATACTTCTTTGGCGTGAACATAAATACAGAGAAGATAGGTACGATCGCAGATTTTTATATAATACTAGCCGAAGCCCGCGACTTCGTTCGCGTGGACTTTATGTCTCTGGAAAATGCTCATCAGGCTGAACAACTTTTACTAAGGCGGCATTTTTATATCTCTATAGTTTAGCTGGACCATTATGGTTCTGCATCAGGCGTTCCATTTCCCAAAATCATTTATACCCTATATGTTGCCCAGGCTTAATACCTATATAACAAAAAAAGTTTCGTTCGAATCCGTCCAGTATTTCCGGAGATTAGCGTGTACAAACAGACAAACAGACAAACAGACAAACAGACAAACAGACAAACAGACAAACAGACAAACAGACAAACAGACAAACAGACAAACAGACAAACAGACAAACAGACAAACAGACAAACAGACAAACAGACAAACAGACAAACAGACAAACAGACAAACAGACAAACAGACAAACAGACAAACAGACATACAGACATACAGACAAACAGACAGACATTTTTTTTTAAATTCTTACTCTATTACAACGTCTCCATCGCCCCCAATATTTTTTTTGGAAATATATTTAATGTACAGACACACTTTTTAGGGTTCCGTAGCCAAATGGCAAAAACGGAACCCTTATAGATTCGTCATGTCTGTCTGTCTGTCTGTCCGTCCGTATGTCACAGCCACTTTTTTCAGAAACTATTAAACCTATACTGTTGAAACTTGGTAAGTAGATGTATTATGTGAACCGCATTAAGGTTTTGACACAAAAATAGAAAAAAAACAGTAAATTTTGGGGGTTTCCCATACTTAGAACTGAAACTCAAAAATTTATTTTTCATCGAACCCATACGTGTAGGGTATCTATGGATAGGTCTTCAAAAATGATATTGAGGTTTCTAATAGCATTTTTTTCTAAACCGAATACTTTGCGCGAGAGACACTTCCAAAGTGGAAAAAAGTGTGCCCCCCCCCCGTAACTTCTAAAATAAGAGAACGATAAAACTAAATAAAATATATGTTGTTCATTACCATAAAAACTACCAGCGAAAATTGGTTTGAACGATATCTAGTAAGTATTTTTTTTTAATACGTCATAAATCATAAACGGCAATGTACCTTTCATTCAATCAACTCAAATATAAAAATTTAAAAAAAACATACTAAAAGACGTTTATATTATGTTATTTGCTACTACGGAACCCTTCATGGGCGAGTCCGACTTGCACTTGGCCGCTTATTTTTACTGTTTTATTATATGTATAGATATGTATAGATATCCAATGAATATTTGATATTTAATATAAATATGGGAGACCTTTGCCCAGCAGTGGGACAGTACAGGTTAAGTAAAAAAAAAATATATATATAAATATCCCATAAAATAATTTAAACAACGAATTTATGAACTATGTCCAGGTCCAGGTTTTGCTAATTTGATTGTTCATGTAGTAGATTCAGAGATATGGGACTAGGCAAGTAGATTAGATAAGTCACGTTCAGAAGTTCGTAGGTTTATTGTCAAATTCTAAATAAAAAGTAAAGAATAATTTTTCGGTATTTTATTATTATTTTCAAAACATAAATTATAAATACTTATTTTTTGTTTATTAATAGGTACATGTTTACCTACTAAGTATATACCTATAATTATTTCTTTTAATTAATATATGTTTTGTAAAAAATATTTGTTTCAGTTTTAGAACGAACTCATATCGTAGAAATTAGAAATATTGTGGAGACTTGGAGAGAAATGCATTCGGTTTCAAAAGCAAACAACGTTGCCGTCTCGTGCCGCTATGTACCTACTACATTTTGCGCGTTGCCCGCTGCTAGTGGGACGGCAACGTTCATTCTGTTTGAGCTAAGTCTTCTGACTTATTACTAGGTACATTTAGATATTTTTATTACAGCGCCATCTAGATGATGTCGTTGCAAGCATTGAGCTGTCAAATTAGACAAATGCAGTAGTTTGTAATAAATCTGCTAGATGTCACCGCAAAATGAATTCTATTTATTACGCACACATTGTTAGAAATGTTAATTTTTGTCTTGTTTTAAATATCGTTTTTCTTGTAAAGTACTGTAAATTATTATGACAGATTTTAAAGGCGAGCACTACAACTTCATGAAAATTGGAAAATCGATTGTAATATGAGAAACACTATCCACATTAAGAGAATTGCTATAAAACAAAATGTATGGACGGCCAAGGTTCGCAATCACCTTAATTAGATAATTTATGGGAGAACGAAGGAGGTGAGTTGGGATTAGATTAACTTTAGTTTAATATATTTTTCTTTCGGAAAAAGCCACGTTATTAACCGACATAAAAAAGAGGTGGTTATCAATTCAAACGTGTTTTTTCATGTATACTCAAAGACGCTTGTACTAATTTGGTAATTTTACACTTTGGTCTTTTTTCTGTTTTAAAGACATACATATCAGGTGATCCTATAAACATTTTTTCAAAACGAAACGCAAAAACGTAAATGCTCGGTTCGCCCGATTTGGGATAAAGACGTGATGTATCTACGTATGTATAATTTTAATTCCATTTAACGTTTAATTATTGGAATTTACGGGCTCTCAAACAAAGCCTAGATAGGACACAATGAACCCAGCAAATTGATTTCATTGTTTGACCATGGCATGGACTGACATACATTTCCACGTAGCGAGCATTTGGACAAAGCCCTCTGAATTTTGTATAGGCGAAGCGTTGATAGGAAGAACATTTTCAGAGCAGATTTTTTTGATACAGATACAGACGATTTTATCCCTGACGGGGTACACAGAGTCTAGGGCTGTAACGCCCAAAGGCCACGCCTAGTTGCACTGCACGTGGCCACATATAGGTATTATGTACGCGTGTCAGCTGTTTTTACGTTATAACAATCAAACGAGACACTATCGAGCAGCGATTAAGAAAGGACCCGTCACACTTAGCTCTACAACATGTTATACCTATAGGTACTTATCTATACATATAATAAAACAGTAAAAAAAGTGTGTCTGTACATTAAATATATTTCCAAAAAAAAATATTGGGGGCGATGGAGACGTTGTAACAGAGTAAGAATTAAAAAAAAAATGTCTGTCTGTTTGTCTGTTTGTCTGTTTGTCTGTTTGTCTGTTTGTCTGTTTGTCTGTTTGTCTGTTTGTCTGTTTGTCTGTTTGTCTGTTTGTCTGTTTGTACACGCTAATCTTCGGAAATACTGAACGGATTCGAATGAAACTTTTTTTGTTATATAGCTATTAAGCCTGGGCAACATATAGAGTATAAATGATTTTGGAAAATGGAACATCTGATGCAGAACTCTAATGGTCCAGCTAAACTATAAGAGATATAAAAATGCCGCCTTTGTAAAAGTTGTTCAGCCTGATGAGCATTTTCCAGAGACATAAAGTCCACGCGAACTAAGTCGCGGGCTTCGGCTAGTTAGCAATAAACAGTTTCTTCGTGAAGAGGTATTGTGTCTCCATAACATCATCAAAATCAAGCAAGCATTATCATCCCTTCGTAGTAAGTGGAAATCTGTAGTCTCTGCCTACCCCCATGGGAAACAGGCGTAAAAATATGTATGTATGTATTATCATACCTTCATGTATAGCGCGAACCTAGATGACAACCAAAGTCTGCGCCGTACACTTAGGCCCAACACAGACGACAGACTTTTTGTCCGATCGAGTCTGCGGCGCACAAATAGTCTGCGTGGCGCGCAAAAAGTCTTTCGCGAATTGTTCACGGACTCAACACACACGACGCACATTTTGAATCATTCTGTCGGCAGAACTGTAGGGACGGACACGTACAGTTTTACACGCCATGGAAGTGCAAAGATTGCGATGTATTATTTTATACTTGAAGTACAGAAAAAGAAGAAGAAATAGAAAATTTTGGGTACATCCTATACTTTCGGAGAGATTACTTAGGACAATTCCATATGAAACATGCAATTCTAAAACAATATCCGGACAATTTTTTCAAATTTTATAAAATTTCTATTAATACTTTGAATGAGTTGCTATTCATTTTAAGACCAACTTTGACACATTCGGAAACAATAATGAGAAAGTGCATTGGTCCAGAAGAAAGGTTATACTAGGCATGATACTCGGATTTTGAAGTATCATAAATTGCAGGTCTGTTGTGTATTTCATGAATTAACATCGGTACATCTATCTCTAGAGCCATGCTGTAATACCGCGCACGTCACGTCCACCACTAGCCGAGTGAAGGTCACAGACTAAAGTGCGCGACGTCTGTGTTAGCGCGGGTTGAAGCATACGTTGTATTTTTTTCGCACACTTTTAGTGCGGTGTGGCGCGGCGCGGCGCGGCGCGGTCTGCCAAAATTACACGGATTTTTTGTGCGCCGCGCTTTTTGTGCGTCGTGTGTGTTATTGCATGTAATTCCATAGGTTCTATTTTCACAGACTAAAAGTGCGGCGCGGTCTAGTCTGTCGTCTGCGTTGGGCCTTAACGTAATACAATACAATACAAAAAACTTTATTGCACCCATGGTACAATAAAACAAGGTACTCTCAAACTTGACTTGCACCGCAACTTGACTACGTCACGAAAGTGTTGCCACTGATTGTTCTTTTCAGTTCTTTTAAGGACTTTCTCAATTAGTTCATGATTATTAAATAAAATATTTAGTAACTTAGCTATCTAGTATCTCGCGATTCTCGCGTAATTCATCAATTCAATATTTTATAAATTTATATAATGGATTATTAATTCGAAATAAAGTAAGTACGTAAAATTCAAATTTCGCCCATGCCCTCGATTGGCTTTTACGATCTGCGCGGGAAGAGAAGCAGCTGGTACATTCTAAGTTTTTTTCTTTTCTCCCAGACCAGAATAGAGGAGAGATTTGACATTTTCCTTTTCCGAATACCTTTTTTAAATTGGTCACCTATAACTTTTCATTTGTAAACCCTACTTAGCTCTAATACTTTAACGCCCACCATTATGATGATGGTGGCCTTTGAGTCTATTAATTATGACCTTAAGGCTCTTCTTCTTCTTCTTCTTCTTCTTCTTCTTATCGTGTGTGTTAGTGACTAACACTAGTGTCAGAGTTTTTAAAGCGCCTTAAAGGCCTCTGACATGGTTTTAGGTAACGACCAATGTCAAAGACAGTGACCGGGACCGACGGCTTAACGTGCCCTCCGAAGCATGGATCATTTTACTTATCGGACAATCAGGTGATCAGCCTACAATGTCCTAACCAAACTAGGACAACAACACAAAGTCGTTGCCCCCGCCGGGAATCGAACCCGCGACCTCCGGGTATGAGCCGAACGCTCTAACCACTACACCACAGAGGTAGCCTTAAGGCTCTGGTCTGGGTGTACACGGAGTTTGATTATGTGTCACAAAATACCAATAACCACAAAATAGATGCGGTTTAAAGATAACTTGGATAACAGCTTTATTTACGAGCCAATATTCATAAAAATGTGTTTTGGAAACGAGCGTTGGCAAAGACTAAACAGTTTTAAACCCTTAAATAATGATTTATATTTATGTACTTTTTCCGAACTTTTCTTCTTCCCCTGGTTATTCTTGGCTGCGATTATACCATTGTCACAGAATTAAAATAAGTATTACATCTTCTATACATATAATAAAACAGTAAAAAAAGTGTGTCGGTACATTTAATTTATTTCCAAAAAAAAAAATTGGGGGCGATGAAGACGTAGTAATAGAGTAAGAATTTAAAAAAAATGTCTGTCCGTTTGTCTGTTTGTACACGCTAATCTCCGGAAATACTGGTCGGATTCGAATGAAACTTTTTTTGTTATATAGCTATTAAGCCTGGGCAACATATAGAATATAAATGATTTTGGAAAATGGAACGCCTGATGCAGAACCATAATGGTCCAGCTAAACTATAAGAGATATAAAAATGCCGCCTTAGTAAAAGTTGTTTAGCCTGATGAGCATTTTCTAGAGACATAAAGTCCACGCGAACGAAGTCGCGGGCTTCGGCTAGTACAGAATAAATTCTAATAAGGTCACGCGCAATATGCGTCTCCGTTCGCCGCCAATATGCGTCCCCGTTCCCCGTCCAATATGCGTCCCCGTTACCCGTCCAATGTGCGCCCCCCCGTCTCCATCCAATATGCGTCCCCGTTACCCGTCCAATGTGCGCCCCCCCGTCTCCATCCAATATGCGTCCCCGTTCCTTGTATAATATGCGTTCCCATTCCCCGTCCAATATGCGTCCCCGTTCCTTGAAAATATACGTTCCCATTCCCCGTCCAATATGCGTCCCCGTTCCCCGCCAATATGCGTCCCCGTTCCCCGTATAATATGCGTTCCCATTCCCCGCCAATATGCGTCCCCGTTCCCCGTCCAATATGCGTCCTTGTTCCCCGTCCAATATGCGTCCTTGTTCCCCGCCAATATGCGTCCCCGTTCCCCGCCAAGATGCGTCCCCGTTCCCCGTCCAATATGTGTCTCCGTTCCTCGTCCCCGCACCTCTCTCTCGTTCTCGCCTTGTGGATGGTGTTGAGCGGGCGACCGCGGAGTCCTCAGGAGATTCCGTTCTGTATGTAACACTTATATTCATCATCATCATTTCAGCCGCATAACGTCCACTGCTGGACATAGGCCCCTCCCATGGATTTCCAAAATTACAGATCTAGAGTAGCCTGCATCTAATTCTTTTATTAATTACTAGCCGAAGCCCGCGACTTCGTTCGCGTGGACTTTATGTCTCTGGAAAATGCTCATCAGGCTGAGCAACTTTAACTAAGGCGGCATTTTTATATTTCTTATAGTTTAGCTGGACCATTATAATTCTGCATCAGGCGTACCATTTTCCAAAATCATTAATACCCTGTATGTTGCCCAAGCTTAATAGCTATATAAGAAAAAAAGTTTCATTCGAATCCGTCCAGTATTTCTGGAGATTAGCGTGTACAAACAGACAAACAGACAGACATTTTTTTTTTTTAATTCTTACTCTATTACTACGTCTCCATCGCCCCAATTTTTTTTTTGGAAATATATTTAATGTACAGAAACACTTTTTTTACTGTTTTATTATATGTATAGATATAGATATAGATTATGAGCCATTGACTACTAAAACGAGTCCTACTCGCACTTGACCGGTTTTTTCTAACCTTTTAACACGTACTGTAATATTAGCATATGGCTTTATTACAGTTTTTAACCTGTGGGTTTGACAATTCTTCTTATCGAGTGTGTTAGTGACTAACACTAGTGTCAGAGTTTTTAAACCGCCTTAAAGGCCTCTGACATGGTTTAAGGTAACGACCAATGTCAAAGACAGTGACCGGGACCGACGGCTTAACGTGCCCTCCGAAGCACGGATCATCTTACTTATCAGACAATCAGGTGATCAGCCTGCAATGTCCTAACCAAACCAGGACAACAACACAAAGTCGTTGCCCCCGCCGGGAATCGAACCCGCGACCTCCGGGTATGAGCCGAACGCTCTAACCACTACACCACGGAGGCTGTCAGGTTTGACAATGAAAATCCGCAATGGCTTAGGAAGCAAATGGGAATATTGTGATGGAAACTCCTTCCAATGGTAAAAGCACACGTATAATACAACGAAGGACACACCCGTAATGAATCAAACCACGGTTTATACCAGATCACTGTAGCATAATAAAATTAAAATAAGTCAAAAACCAAATATAATTCGACATTCCTGGGCGGCTGCACACTTTAGTTGGTATGGAAATTCAATATTTTTTTTTTTTCCATTACTTATAATGGTCAACCATAGATAGACTCTGGTTCGATTTAATACGGGTATGTCGCGTCTTTGGGTGAGGCCTATGTCCAGCAGTGGACGAAAAGATGATGATGTCGCTTCTACGTGATATAGTCTTACTATAAAACGCAGACTAACTTTGTTACTAGGTTTAAACCATTATCCGACCAAATCAAGTTGACATTTTCATAGAAGACAATGGCATATTATTTGATGTCAACTAGATTTGGTCGGATAATTTTTTCACTTAACACACTCGTATATGTAACTGTACGTATAATAAATGCTTACCTATTATTACAATAATATAATTCTTAAAATCTTATACCTTTAAACGAGCAATTCTTGTATATTATATATTTATAAATTTCTGTGATCTCGAAAACGGCTCTAACGATTTTGCTGAAAATTTGTATATTATTCAGGGGTATTAAGGGGTAAACAATCGATCTAGATTAGTTTTATGCTTGGGAAAACGCGTGTTTTCGAGTTTGCATGCGTTTTTCTTTCCACGCAGAATATGGTCGCTAATTTCGTCGCGCCGATCGCCTTGTTGTTAGCTCAGCGGTTAAGGATACCGACCGCTAGAAAGAGTGTTACGGGTTCGAATCCCACTCGGTGACTTACTTTTGTTTTTTTTTTATGTTTAAGTTTATATATAATTTTTTATTTTGCATTGTTTTTGGACAAGTTAAAAAAAATAGTTTATGTTTGAGATGTAACCGAGCAAAGCTCGGTAGCCCAGGTACTAATACTTAATAGAAGCAAAGAAAATAAGATAAAGCTTGGTCAAACTCAAGTTAAGTAAAGTCTGGTTCATTTTCGTAGCGATTGAAAAAGTTAAGGGACTCGTTTAAGTGATTAGATTTCTTTATATTGTTTTGCGAAACGGAAAAGGGAAAGATTGTACGACTTAGTATTAAGGAGATACATCTTTATTACTGTTAAGGCCATACCTGAATTTTCCGGGGTCCAGTAGCGCCCTCATTTAAAATAAATCATTTAAAAGAAAACGGAGATATCATTTAAAATTGTGTCTTGACCAAACTCTAGATACTCATTCAAAGTATTTTTAACAACTGTTTATAGTTAAAAGCGAGAGCGTGAAGCTTTTCTACGCACATTTGCGAAAAACGGCCACTTTTGGCTAGTGTGCGTAGAAAAGCTTCATGTTCTCACTTTAGACTATAAACTGTAGTTCATAAAATAGTTTGAAGGGTTATCTAGGGACGGAAAGGGCTATGCTCGGTGTTTCTCTACGTGATCGAATCAGAAATGAGGAAATTCGTAGGAGAACTAAAGACACTGACATAGCCCAGCGGATTAGCTCGTTGAAATGGCAGTGGGCGGGACACATAGCGCGACGAACCGATGGCCGATGGGGCAAAAAGGTTCTCGAATGGCGACCACGTACAGGCAAGCGAAGCGTAGGTAACCCACCCACAAGGTGGTCTGACGACATAACCAAGGTCGCTGGAAGGCGCTGGATGCAAGCCGCTCTAGATCGGTCATTTTGGAAATCTTTGGGAGAGGCCTATGTCCAGCAGTGGACGTTGTGCGGCTGAAATGATTATCTAGGGCTTGATCAAGGCACAATTTTAAATGATATCTCCGTTTCTTTTCAAATGATTTATTTCAAATGAGGGCGCCACTGGACCCTGGAAAATTTGGGTATGGCCTTAAGGGGATATTCTTTTGTTCTTCTCTAATTTATTTATTGAACATTGTAATCCTACCAATAAGATATTAATAGGGATACACATTTTTTCGGGGTCTAGTGCATCAATATATCAGTGCGAGCTGCACTTCAAATAATTTATTTCAAATGAGGCAGCACTGGATCCTGGAAAATCATGTATTTCTTTTTACCGAGTCAAAATGGTTCAAATTAAATATTATTAGACCAGAAACTAGCCTTGTATCCCCCTAAATTGGCCAACAGAAAAAATCGAAAAAAAAAATATGTTCGATAATTTTCATCGACCACTATTTGAACAAAAAGATCGTGATTCCTCGCTCTAGTTTAACTATCTACATACTAGTTTAACCAGTATATAAAATGGTGTAACTAAACGACAGGCATTGAACTATGTTAGATATTTAGGCAGGTCGAAAAATCTGAGACCTAATCATCATCTTAACGTATTCCCGGTTACATTATCAACTGTAACGCTTCAAAGTCCGAGGTGATTTGACTTTGGTGTTAGCTAGTACGTAACAATAAAGTCCAAGAATTTTTTATAAGATTTTTCTAATGTAGTAATTAATCCGTACTTCCATCAAAATCCTATCCTACTAATATTATAAATGCGAAAGTGAGTTTGTATATTTGTTTGTTTGTTTGTTTGTTACCGCTTCACGCTTAAACTACTGAACCGATTTGGATGAAATTTGGTATGGATATAGTTTAAGATTCGGGGAAGGACATAAGGTACTCTTTATCCCGAAATTCCCACGGGGAGCGAAGCCCGCGGGTACAGCTAGTAATATTATAAAAGCAAAAGTAACTCGGTATGTCTGTCTATCTAACTGTCTGTTACCTCTTCCCTTCAACCACTGAAGCGACCTTAATGAAATTTGATATAGATAACTAAATATATTCCAAACTGATCTTTCATCCCAAAACATTTGAAGCTAAAGTTACTGCTAATTCTCTCGGGGCTGGGTACTACTATAGTTGTTTAAATGTAGAAAAGTAAATTTAATTCTGTAAAATGATTAACCAAAATTACAGCCCTCAAAATATCTCCAAGATTCTCCAAACAAATGACTGTCCTCTGTTTTCTTATTGCTGTTGTTATTCTCTTTGCTCATCAAATGAATAAAACGTTACTAATGGAGGGCCATTAGTCATTCACCGTTTTGCGTCGAAATTCAGTATTTTAAGCAGAAATTACAAGATTTTGTGCCGATGAATTATCATGAATGGATAAAGAAATAAGTGGCTCTGCGAGCAGATCTCGTGAGAAATAAAAAAAAATAAGTTTTCAACCCCCATATATTACCGCCATTTTAAATTGCGGAAAAATGAATAGACAAAAAAGAATGTATGTAAATATTGATACTCTCACAAATCACAAAATTTCACAAGAATCGGTTGAGAAATGCGATCTGTATGCGTGACAACCGGAAATCTGGACATCCGGAATAAGGAAACACGAAATAATTCTTTCAAAACTGAAACGGAGACACTCGCTCGTTAATTTATCATAAACAATGTGATTTTTTTATAATCTTTTTATTGTAATTATATTACTGTAAAGAGTATACTATACTGTATACTGTTAGTATATTACAAATAAGAGACTACGAGTAACAGGCAAAGAACAATAAAAAAATTGGCATTTCCGTATTTTCATACAAAAGTGTGCCCGCGCAATTAGTCTGGTTTTTTTTTTTTTGTTTTATGACTTTTATTTTAATTCCATTATAATAATAATGATCTAGTATAGCCCGTGGCATAGAATTAATAACAGTATTACATACAGTACGGAAACTAGCACCGTCCCCCTACTGGTCCCCGCAACCCCCCCTCTCCCGTTATTGGGCGGTGTAAGCGCCTGTAAAACAGGGTTCTTGCTGGTCGCACGTTGACATTACGCGAGTTACTTAGGATTATTTTATCATAATGGTGAGAAACTACGCATATTATCATTATTTATCCACGGAAAACAATAAAAAACGAACATTTTATAGATTTCTGAGTGATATAAACAGTTAAGCCAAGCAACAAACTCTGTGATGGCGACCCTGGTTGTTTAACTCACACATTTGACGTGTGCACAGACATTATTGTTTCGTTTGTAGTAGTACTAGGTATATTTGTTACTCCGTTTCTATGAAGTGCCATACCTGTGCCCGTGGTTCGATTTATTACGGGTATGTCCCTTCCACTTGTATTTATGTATTATTATTTATACGATAGAAAAATAAATACCTAAAGGGTTAGAAGCAAACCCTTGTCACATTTTTCGAGCTGCCTTAAGGCATCTGACTTGTTGGTTATCCGAACTCATTCCCATAAAACGGAAATAATTTAATATTACTTAGTACATTCTTAGCGGAAGTGGGCACTCCTAAACCGAGGAGCGTGCTTCAGCAGAGCTTTACTGGAGAGCTTTTGTCACGAGTGTCAATTGCCACGAAAGCCGCGATCGACCATCCGCGGTCGTAAGCGGTCGTAAGCGAAATGCTGAATACATCTGAATTTAACTTGCTTATGACTTTGTATGAAAGTGTGTTTCACACAAAAAGTTCTAAAAATCTAACTTCTTACCTAGTTTTTTCGATAGAAAAAAACTATGTGTCGTGGATCACTAGATTGGAACAAAGCTACTAAAATTTAAACCCGTCAAAAAATTCCAGCCCCTAAAAAATTTCGTGGCGTAAAAATGTTACACTTTTTTCGTGTAGCCCTCATCCGCCAAGTCCGTACTGACCAAATAGAAACTTCGTTCCAAAAACATGCTAAATTTACTTCCAATCTAGAAGTGTGATAGTAATAATAGATCTGCGAGGAAAAAGAAACAATTAGTACAATAAAGACGAGGTCCATGGCGTAGTGGTCACCATGCTAGTCCGCCACCCAGAGGTCCCGGGTTCGATCCCCGGTCAGGGCAAGTTGGAAAATGGCCTTTTTCAAATTGTCTTGGGTCTTGGATGTTTATCTATGTATTTGATATAAAATATAGTATCGTTGAATCAGTATCCCAAAACACAAGTCTCGAACTTACTTCGAGGCTAGCTCAATCAGTGTAATTTGTCCCTATATATTTATTTATTATTAATTTTTAAAAAAACAAGTAAAAATGTTGTTTTTTTTTTCCAGGCCAGCAGAAACAAGAATAAAAAGTAATATTTGAAACCACGGTTTGAAACATGCAGAAGACAAATCATCAACAAACATCTAGTCCTCTCTTTTAGTCATATAGGCTATCTCTTTCTCTCAGCAGCGAAATGAGGTTATTAAAGCTCGATCAATCATCTAACTCAAACATTTTGAGTATCACGAAATTGCAACGTTTTTGATACTCTTGACCGACAGTACAGTTAGCTTCAAAAACAAGTTACATTTTATTATATATTAGCTTATGCCCGTTGCGTTGCCCGCGTGGTCATATTTCACATAGTTTCGGGATAAAAAGTACGTGTCCTATGTATAAAGGTGATAATTAAATTTTCCGGCGTCCAGTGCTGCCTCATCATCATCATCATCATCATCATCCTTAGGTGTTTTTAGTCTACAATGCAGGAGCACGATCTACTTTATGCTACCAGAGAGCCTATTAGTACTGCCCCTATTTAAAATTATTTAATTGAAAGGAAACAGATATCTTATACCTTTAAACGTGCAATTCTTGTACATTTATTTATTTATATATTTATATGTATATAAATTTCTGTGATCTCGAAAACGGCTCTAACGATTTCGCTGAAAATTGGTATATGGGGGCTTTCGGGGGTAAATAATCGATCTAGATTAGCTTTATGTTCGGGAAAATGCGTGTTTTCGAGTTTTCATGTGTTATTCTTTTCACGCAGAATATGGTCGCTAATATCGTTGCACCGGCCGCTATCCGTTTGGCTCAGCGGTTTAAGATGCCGACCGCTAGAAAGGGTGTTACGGGTTCGAGTTCCACTCAGTGACTTACTTTTGTTTTTTTTATGTTCAAGTTTATATATCATATTTTATTTTGTATTGTTTTAAGACAAGTTTAAGAAAATGTAGTTAATGTTTAAGATGTAACCGAGCAAAGCTCGGTCGCCCAGGTACTATTATTAAAATGTTGTCTCGACCAAGCCCTAGATAACCCTTCCAACTATTTCATGAACTATTGAATAAATATTGATTGAATATTAATAAGACGGAACCATCGAATAGTATCTATCTATATATATAAAAGAACCAGGGTAACTGATTTATCAACGTCCAGTCTTAACCATCAAAGCTATAAACGTGAAATTCGGACAGTAGTTTTATGTTATTACATAGAGCTCAGATAAGAAAGGTTTTTTCGAAATTTGACCCCTAAAGAAGTAAAAATCGGGGGCAGAGTTTATATGAAAAAAATTATTTAAATTTTTACTTATTTACTTGAAACATGCCATAAATATTCCTAAATAAAAACGTGTTTTAGCATATTTTTAAATTCCACCTCTATGCTGGCAAAAAGGGGAAGAAGGGGCTATAAATTTGAACGCTATAAATTTAAAATAGTAGTATTAGAACATACTATATATTCATCCACTGAGTCTGCACAAAAAATAGATGAAAAAGAGATGACCATTAATGTATATATGAGAGACAGATAATAACATTTACATGTAGTTACAAGTTGGATTAAGTGAATTACAAAACTTTAAATAGAAGAAGGTTATTGCAAATAGGACTCAGTAAAACCGAAATTCATGCGAGCGAAGTCGCGGGTAGCCACTGGTTTAATATAAGTAGTTAACTGTACTTTGCTCTGATATTAATTTCGCTTTAACGTAAAATGAATAAAGTTTAACGATTTATATTCGAATGATTTCAAAGTGAAATTGATCCTAGTTTAATAATTCAAGTTGGCAACTGTTATATTACATATTTTTAGGGTTTCGTACCCAAAGGGTAAAAAGGGACCCACCCTATTACTAAGACTCTGCAGTTCGTCTATCCGTCCGTCTGTATGTCTGTCTGTCTTTCACCAGGCTGTATGAGCTATCTCATGAACCGTGATAGAGACAGTTAAAATTTTCACAGATGATTCATTTCTATTGCCGCTATAGCAACAAATACTAAAAACTGAATAAATTAAATATTTAAGTGGGGCCATACAACAAACGTAATTTTATATAGATAGTGGTACGGAACCCGTTGTGACTCCGCGCGACTCCGACTCGCACTTGGCCTGCTATTTATGCATCAGACGAGACGGTCAAAATAAATGGCGGGGTTGAGTGGTATTCGAAATTGCGATTAAAAATATTTTTAAAATTATATGACTGGGTCGAAAAATCTCCTATTACTAAATTTTTTTTCAGATTGCAAGCAGTCTTTTAGCAGAATTTGCATAACATCTGCACGAGAAAAAAAAGCTGGTTTATTTCGTATTTTTCTTCTCTTCCAGACCTGCATGGAAGCTTATTTTATAAACATAATACATAAAGAGTAATGTTTTTAGTTAATATTTTATATAAAACAAAATTTTTTTTTTGAATGAATAAAAAAATTAAATATAAGAGTGAGAGCGTGGTGAAGACAACTTACTATCTCTTTCGTACGCGCGAGACCTAATAGCAGTGACGTCAAGAGCGCTTCAGTGCATATTTTTTCTGTTACTTGAGAGTTTTCCAATCCATCAGATTTTAAGGCAGATTAAAAAAATACATTTAGTTTTCGGTTTCCAATTATGTTACTTATGTTATGATATACATATATACATACATAACGCCTGTTTCCCGTGGGGATAGGCAGAGACTATGATATTATATGAATGATAAAAATAAATAATAAAAACATTCGTGTTCATGAATTTCAAAATGGCGAAAGTAATACTTCCGGAGTATACACTTTCCTTTTGCTTCCGGCATTACAGTGATGGATGAAGGCTCCACAATGATTCCACAAAATAAATACTTTAATGTTAAATTATGCATTAATCTATTAAATTCACAATGGCCAGATTACAATTTGATAATGCGGTAAAATATGGTAATTATACGCCAGCTAAGTAACTCAAACAACAAGTAACAATGTTACAGAAAGATAACTTAATTAATGTTAATAAATATTAACGAAATGAACACGAGATGTTCGAAGCTAATTTAAATTTACAATGAGGCGTTTTCTTTAAAAAAAAATTAGTTGCTTCACGTGACATAGATGCCGCCAGCAATCACATAAATAGATCTGTCAATGTCTAATTCATATAAAATGTTCATGGTGAGAGTTTGTCTTTGGCATCAAAGAGAATATAATCACTACATACGTTTTGGAATATTTAATATATTTATTTTATTAAATTCAGTTAAAAATATATTATTGTTTGTAAATATGTATTTTTTTACTTAAATAATAGCAAAATACAGGATTGGTTAATTAATCACAAATTTACTACAAGTATTGAACCAAACGGCCTCTTTCATTTTTGACGGAACGATTTCAAACTCATAAGCGCCATCTATTGACAATGTTTTTAACCTCATTTTTTTTTTCACTGGAAAACGCCTCATTCGAATCGAAAGAAAACAAAAGAAATACACTCATTAAGTTATAACTTAATATAATATAAATGTTAAGAAATGAAACATTAGTTGTTCCATGCTAATTTAGAACTCGAATCGATAAAAAACAAAAGAAGAACACTCATTTAGTTTATCTACTCTATCTATCTATATCTACTTATCGCTGTGGAGGTTTTACTTGCGTTCCAATCGTTGTCAATCATTAACACATACATATTGTATTCCTTGGCGTTTTCCTTCTATACCCAGTTACCCAGTACCCAGTTCTATACCAGTATTTCTGTACCGTATTTTTCTTTTAAACTATCACTCTCACTCAATGGTGGCGAAGACTATGCAAAGTAAAAATAAAGGTAACAATTATAAAAAATATTTTTTAAAACACCCTTTCATCATAATGGGAAGTTGGTCTAATGATTGCAAAAGATTACGGAACAGGGGAAACTAAATGAAAGCTTGTAAGTAAAAATAAATAAGCGGCCAAGTGCGAGTTGGACTCGTCCATGAAGGGTTCCGTAGTAGTATTTTTTTTTAATTTTTATATTTGAGTTGATTGAATAAAAGGTAAATTGCAGTCTATGACATATTAAAAAAAAACTTCTTACTAGATCTGGTTCAAACCAATTTTCGCTGGTAGTTTTCATGGTAATGAACATCATATATTTTTTTTAGTTTTATCATTCTCTTATTTTAGAAGTTACGTGGGGGGGGACACACTTTTTTCCACTTTGGAAGTGTCTCTCGCGCAAAGTATTCGGTTTAGAATAAAATGATATTAGAAACCTCAATATCGTTTCTGAAGACCTATCCATAGATACCCCACACGTATGGGTTTGATAATTTTTTTTTTTTAAATTTCAATTCTAAGTATGGGGAACCCCCGAAATTTATTGTTTTTTATCTATTTTTGTGTCAAAACCTTAATGCGGTTCACAGAATACATCTACTTACCAAGTTTCAACAGGATAGGTCTTATAGTTTCGGAAAAAAGTGGCTGTGACATACGGACGGACAGACAGACAGACAGACATGACGAATCTATAAGGGTTCCGTTTTTGCCATTTGGCTACGGAACCCTAAAAACTGTCATTTTACAATCGGACACCTGCCTGACGTCGACTACTACCTAATTTTTCTTACAGACTCTCTTCTCATAACGACCAGAAGGCATAGAGTGCAAGTCTTCTAGGTCAGAAACCACGAGATTAACTAGGCACAAAGGAATATAAGTACTTAGGTCATCATCATCACCCAAACGTATTTTCCCGGTTGCATCCGCAGCAGTAATGCTTCAGAGCCCGTGGTCCGCTACCTAACCATGGATATTTGACGAGGTTACTGGTTTTTACACAGATCGACTGCCGTCTGACCTCCGCAACCCAAAGGATAAACCAGAAAAAAAAGGAGTATAACTAGGTATATATGTATGTATTTCAGTTCTCAACAATGTGCTCCTGACACTAACTAATAAAATTGTAAACAAAGACTCGTAACATCAAAGAATTAGCGACAAATATGGATATAATACCATTCTGTGTTTTTTATATGTTGAACTTACGATGAAACTTAACGATAATGGAATGGAGTGACTTGACTTATCTAAACATATTATAATAAAACAGTTTAAAAATGAGTCTATTGAATATATTTCCAAAAAAAGCGGTAGAGACATAGTAATAGAGTAAGAATTAAAAAAAAATCTGTCTGTTTGTACATATCTCCGGAAATTCTGGAATATTTTTGTGATTAAATTTTAATGATTTCTTTTTTTGTTATACAGCTGTTAAGCCTAAAATATAGAGTATAATTATTGATTTTGGGAAATAGAACACCTGGTGCAGAACCAACAATGGTCCAACTAATAATAAATACAAAAATGACGCCTTAGCAATTCTAAGGTTGTATCTTCAGCAGTATCGCTTCAGAGTCCAAGATCTACTATTAACCTAGGTCAGTGGTTCCCAAACTTATTTTGTCTACTGCCCACTTTGAGAATAAATATTTTTTTAGCGCCCCCATTTTTTCACTTATACGTAAATATTTATTCTCAAAGTGGAGGATGATATTTATGTGGTTGTTGTTGAGAGTCGAGAGCTCTTGCAGTCGTTGTTTAAGAGGCCTCCTAGCTAAATAAAGCTCCCAGCAAAAAAAAAACATTTTCTTTCTAGGTCTCTTACCACCCCCCTTGAGACCTGCAGCGCCCACAAGGGGGCGTTATCGCCCACTTTGGGAAAGACTGACCTAGGTGATTTGAACAGGTTACTGGTTTTTTACACAGAGCGACTGCCGTCGGACCACCGCAACCCAGAGGGTAGACCAGAACCGATCCTGGGATAATTTTGAGCATTCGTCAGATGGCTTTCGTGACCCACAGTTTATACATGCTTTCCACACGTGGATTAGGTGATTCAAGTCTGCAATATCCTTACCAAAATTAAAGTAAGAAGAATACTTTTCTCAAAGTACGCTTCCCAGTGGGATGCGAACCCACTACCTCCGGATCATGAGGAGAACGCCTTAACCAATGAACAACGGAGGCAGTCAATTATTCTGCCTATATGAGCAGAACTTTTTGTAAGTCTATTCGAGTCAGTATAACGATTCGTATGAAAACGTGTTTCTTATTCCTTTGATCGGCTTAGACGATAAGGCGTGTAATTTATTGGCTATGTGTATGGGCAACCAATTTGGGTAATTGGAAACTGTCCAGTAAAGTGATTGTGACCCCTAAGCAAACTTTTTAAGGGGCTTTGTTTTTATCTGCCATAAATTATTGCGAGTACAAAATTTAATTTTAAACGTAGTTAGCTTTTTTATTATATTATAATTAAATACACTTATTCATTTTAAGGGTTCCGTACCCAAAGGGTAAAAACGGGACCCTATTACTAAGACTGCTGTCTGGCCGTCTGTCCGTCTGTCTGTCACCAGGCTGTATCTCAAGAACCGCGATAGCTAGATAGTTGAAATTTTCACAAATTATGTATTTCTGTTGCCGCTATAACAACAAATACTAAAAACAAAATAACATAAATATTTAAGGGGGGCTCCCATACAACAAACGCGATTGTTTATAGATAATGGTACGGAATCCTTGGTGCGCGAATCCGATTCGCACTTGGTCGGTTATTTAAATTCATAAACGCATGAATGAACGAGACACGTAGGTGCCTTTTCAACTTACATATATATTGCGTGTCGCTTTAATTTATATGATGATAATGTAAATAATCATTAATTATACATTTATTAATAATAATGCAACGCGATAGCACAGAAATAATATGAGTATTACATACAGAACGGAAAGTCCCAGGGGGATTACTCCATAAAACAATACGTTTGTCATACGATAGTGACGTCGTATTTCTATGTCAAACCAAATTGCACTTTATCATCATTCGTTAGTGCTTAATGTTGCTTGACACTGTAACGCGGATACGCAGTAACGTCCGTCAGGATCCCGCGCAATATGCGTCCCCGTTTTCAGCCCCCGCACCCTTGAGGAAAGGTGCGGGGAGGTAGGAACACAATCCGATATCGTAAACAAAATGTTTTTATAAACTGTCCAAAATTGTTGTAAATTTTTCAAATCGGATGAAAGGGGAAACTGTCAAGTAACAGAAAAGATACATCACCGCTATTGACATATGACGTCACTGCTATTAGGTCTCGCGCGTACGAAAGAGATAGTGAGATCCCCACCACGCTATCTGTTTTATTAATTAACTAATTTTCATGCTGTTCTCATTTTTTTTCTTTTAAATTTTTAGTTTTATTAAAAATATTAATCTAAAACATACGCAGTAAAATAGCACAATCCTTCCTTACTTTTTACTAATATATAAATATAAAAGGAAGTTCGGTGAATTTCGGTTTGTCTGTTACCTCTTCACGCTTCAACAATTGAACCGATTTAGCTAAACTTAAGTATAGATATAGTTAGAGACCCAGGAAAGGACATTGGATAGTTTTTATACCAAAAAATCATCTAAGGGAATGAAAATTGATTGATTCCCCATACAAACATTTCACTCCCCTATAATCCTATTTTAACAAAAGAAGACTTAATTACAAAAAACTAAATTTACGCAAAGTCGCGGGCAAAATCTTGTAGATTTAAAATGAAATGAAAAAGATAAACGACGCTTATCAATAATGTAAAATAATAAAAATCAAATAATCTCGCTCACCTCTTTACCATTCAATACGGGAATTTGGTGGATTATTCAAATTATTCAAAGTAATCCTTTAACTTTATCGCCTGTGATCAAAGACAAACAGATTGCTTCAACGCGCCGAGAC
The DNA here is from genome assembly GCA_963555685.1 of Acrobasis consociella. Classification (NCBI taxonomy): domain Eukaryota; kingdom Metazoa; phylum Arthropoda; class Insecta; order Lepidoptera; family Pyralidae; genus Acrobasis; species Acrobasis consociella. The sequence goes on from OY743114.1 coordinate 2,321,933, forward strand.
TTGAGATAGCAATAATCTTTTTTTTAACCAAATTCCAAAAAGGAGGACGTCTCTATAAAGCTTTCATACAAATTCAATAGAAAATTACTTTTTAGACGTTTTTAGTGTCATGAACCACGCGAAGTCAGCATTCGCAACTACAGAACCCTACACTGCGCGTTGCCCGACACGCACTTGGCCAATTCATTAATTTATTTTGGCTGATGTTTCGATCCGGGTTGCACCGGACGTGGTCTTAGCCTGACCAAAGCAGCGAAGTTAGGCCGCCTCCTATGCTTTTGTTTATATTATATTATACAGATACATTTGCACGTCTATATCCCTGACGGGGTAGACAGAGCCCAGGGCTGTTAGGCTCAACGGCCACGCTTAGCGTGGTGACGGGCGTTAAGATGGAAATGGAATCAAAATAGTGATGGGTTGCTAGCCGCATCGCCTATTACCATGATTCGAATCTCGCCCATTCCCTCGATCGGCTCCTACGATCTGCGCGGGAAGAGAAGCAGCTGGTACATTCTACGTTTTTTCTTTTCTCCCAGACCAGCATGGAATATTATGTTATGCGTATGTTATATCACTTATATGTAAGGTATATTTCGAGTTAACTCTCGAATGCATGCATTAATTTAGTTTGCAGATTGTCGGCGCGGTGACAAAGGCCGCACTAGATCGCACTAGATCTTTGGAAATGCAATCTGTTTGATCTAGCCAAGTGTTATACTAAGATTCAAGTTATCTATGAAGGAAGATACAACAACATACTCGTAAAGACAAACGCCAGTGTACAAAGAGAATTTTGTTCGCTTCCCCTTACTACTTTCACAGAATAAGTACCAGTACTTACGTACAGAAGTCTTACTTGACAAAGAAATTCAAAGAAATATCTACTCAATGTAGTTAGCGATATGGTTTAATTTAGTTAGCGTCAAAACTCAGCACCTTTTTGTTTAGATACCTAGAAATTCATTTCAAGCCAATTTCGTTCTTATTATTCTAGACAAACGATTGATGTCACTGAATTTCTCACTCCGGTCGCCGCGCGCATGGTAATAATGTAGGTATATTTTCGATACCTAAACGAGAAGTGTCACAGGCCTGCTACTCTGAGGATAAAAAATTCTAAAAACTTACCATCATAAACGACTCCTCTAACCAACTCCTCCGTTTCGAACACCGGATGTGTCACCGTCAAATTGACGTCACTATCCTCAGCAGTGAGGGTCACCACATCACCACTGTCACTTGGAATCCTCGCAAAGGCACACGCATCACCCGCTTCCACAACCTCACTTACTGTAGTCACTTCCACATCTACGGTCGTAGTTTCATCATATTCAGCTAAACTGGTCACTTTCTCGATTCCATCGTCTATTTTTGCTTCTGCTTCTTCTACGAACGGTTGTTCAGGTGGTCCTGGAGATCTTCCAGGTGCTGGATCTCCACTCGGTAAACTCAATGTGGAACTATAAGGCAACAATGCTAGTATGATCACTGTAATTATGAGTGGTATTTTGGGTTTCTGGTTTCTCTTTGTCAGTGGTTGCCATTTTCTTATCGGTTTCATGTGGTACAGTAAATTTAGAGTCATGATCAGTTATTTCTATTTTCTTTTTTAGTTTGTATTCGGTTGTTCATTATGATGTGCGGTGGGGATCTGTAAAAGAAAAAGAGTTATGTTAGCAGAGAGTAAATAATGGACTCCCATAAAAAGGTACAGATACATTATCAGGTCTCTATTCCTAATGTGGTAGACAGAGCTCGGGTTCATCAGACCTAAAGGCCATGTTAAGCATAAATAGTGGATGAAAAAATAAAAATAATAATGCTATGTTCTTATACGAAGAGACAGGCATCCATTTCCCCTCATTGTATAAAGTCTGTTGGCAGAGACTTGATAAAAATGTCAGGGCTTCTCGCAACACTACAAATGGTGGCTCGCTAATTATTCAAATACTTATACAATTTCATTTTAACAATTTTAAACAATTATTAACTATATAAAACAGAAAACAACACGCAAACACCTAAACGAGTCATTCAAAGCCGCCACCGCATCCACTCGCCCGTTTGGGCTGCGGTTGACATCAACTGCGTGCCTCGTATCACGCAAACGGCGAAAGGGGGAGACATGCAATGGCTGCCATATAGATTAAGATAATTAAGCAACAGACGCTAGTCTGATAGTTGATGTATCAACTCTCGGCGAACAGACTTTAGAAGATGTCTTATGTTTAAATATGTTTATGCGGTTAAGTCCTTGTTACTGAACAACTGTATCATGAACTGAATGGGCTTAATCCTCGTATCAAATAGTTTCTGTATATTTATTAAACATTAGTTATATACACATCATGTATTAATTGAGTATTTATATCAGCCTTATCAGACGCAACATTTTGATTTCGCATTTAATTTATTATTAGGTATTAAATGAAAGAGGAAAATATTTCAATGTAAAAAAAGTTCAACTCTTTGATAAAATCTATTGAACGGAAAATCACCATCAATAACGAATCAGAATAACATCAAAAGATCGAAACTTAATTATAAAAATTGAATCAACTCGAGTTAATCCAATGAATCAGGCGTAATCAGAAAAACATTGCCTGAGGGGCAGCCCTATTATTTCGCTTAAGTAATTAACGGGTCGCTAAGTATTATTCACACTTGACTACCATCGTGTCCTATACATATCGACTTTTACAGAATGACTTCTATACGAACAACTCTGATCATAGATCTATGGTGAAATCGCGAAACAAAAATGTTAACACCTATGAGCGTTTACGCACATGTCACTGGTCACGGCACCGCCGCAGTGATTTTTTATTGGTTTTGAAGCCAAGGGCCACTTCATAGGCATCGTTAGTAAGACCTAATTAGCTAGTCAAAATAAAAATTCATAAACAAAAAATGTTGTCTAAAACTCGAAAGTAACATTGTGAGATCAATTAGTAGTACCGCCGCCATACACCTCCCGCCCCGGCCGGTCATTTTATTGACATTACGCAGCTGTTTTGGCCGGCGTAACTACGTGGTCTCGATCGAAAATCATTTACGCAACTTTTTTATCTTATGACATACAGAAATTTGGATTACGTATATGGATAGAGGAATTTATTTACTATACGACATTTTTTTAACAAAACCAATAAAAAGTCAGCGTAGGGAAAGAGCTAAAAAATGCCAACCGTTGTAAATTTTATAAATATGAGGATTGATATTATTTTACTACGAATATTGTGATTATTTTATTTATGTAAGTATTTTGACACAAAACCCAGTTGATATACTGAGTTGATATAATCCAACCGGTACAGAATTTGATGGGTAGCCGTTAAGCGTGAAAAAGCCCTTACCCTTCCGAATCTTTACGCAATAACATCAATCAGGGTGTTCACAAACATGTTTTCAGGAGTTACCCTTCAAAAAATATTTTCCATGTCGACTAATAGATTACTTTTGGCGTGCTCCCACGTCCTACTAACCTCTTTGTTGCAGCGAAAGATTCGATAAAAGACTTGGAAAGCAGCCTAAATGTTGTTTGCTTTACCTGCTTTTGGACACATTTTTAAGTGAATTGATTTTAACGAGTCAAAAACTGCGGGCCAGCTCCAACACTGTCCTAGCGATGATTGCGGACAGTGTCAGCTGTCCCTATGTCTTGCATTGCTGTAATAGACACTTGAGCAGCAGTGCTGGATGTAGGGGTAGAGCATTTTAATTATATTTTGTGTATTAGTAAATTTTATTAATTCTTGATGTTCTTATACGTGTCTTGTACCCTAAAATAAACGTATTTTATTTTTATTTATTTAAACTGTGACAAGCTTATTTGTCAGGTAAATTTTCTTTTAAAAGGAGAGTTTCTTAATTATTCTTTATTTTACTTTTCTATATTACTTCTCTATCTTTCTAAATTAGTCTTTATTTTACTTTTTTGTTACTCATCAATATCTTCATTAATTGTAGGTGTGTATGTGTGTTTATTTACATACATACTATTACGTCTTTATCCCTAACGGGGCAGACAGAGCGTTTGGGGTCTTGCGGCTCTAAGCAGACGGTGCCAAGTCCGCAAGACTCAAGTAGGATTTATTTATGAGTATGTATTTTAGTTACTATTTTACCTATAAGTACTTATTAGTATATTAGTATGTATGTCTATTATTTGGTGTGCTATGATGTTATGATTTAAATTATTCTGCGCTGCATCAAATTATCTTTTTTCCTCCATGGTTGACTGGGAAATAACGGTTATAGCGTTAATTTCGCCAATTATAAAATATTTTTATTGTAGACAATAAAGTTTCTAATAATATAAAAAAACCACGACACCATCTATTGATGAGTGGCAGAACTACATATTCTAACCGATGTCAAATGGAATTGATATCCGTAGCGCCATCTATTATTTGCCAGGTAAATTAAAAAAACGACCAAGCAACCTAACCGCAAGTTACTTTAAAACTGCTAAACAAATTTTCATCAAACACAGCTAAGAACCACAACAAGGGAACTTGCTTTCACGTAAGAAAACCGCAATGGTCATGCTTTTGAGAGCTACGATGCCACAGACAGACAAACATCTGTCTGTCCATGGTATAATAAAACAGGTATCCTCTTCCCGAGATGGAACTTGACTACGTCACAAAGTGTTGCCACTGATTGTTCCTTTCAGTAAATTAAAGGACTTTCTTAATTAGTTCATGAATATTAAGTAACTTAGCTATTTATTATCTCACGTGATTCATCAATTCAATATTTTATAAATTGATATAATGGATTTTGGGTTTGGCTTTTGGGTCTTACGGCCCTGGGCTCTGTCTACCCCGTCAGGGATATAGACGTAAAAATGTATCTGTATCTGTATATAATGGATTATTAATTCGAAATTGATATATAAAGTTCAAAATGCATTACGCTCGGGTAATTCAATTTCACACAGTGGCAACACATCAAACTGATGACGTAGTCAAGTTCCACCTACGTCATCAGCTGTCACGGGAAGAGAATACCTTGTTTTATTATACCATGTGTCTGTCTTTGTGTTGAGCTGCGCGTGATTCGACATACGTCATACTACACTACTGCTTACTCACGTGGGTATATAATAACTAATTAGCTACATTACCTTTAGTTAATATCAGTTAAACACTCCACAATCAGGTATAATGGGACTTTATTGTAGGAATTAGTACTAACTCGTACGTACTCGCTCGTCATTCTGTTTAATCTGTGTACTTAACAGTTAATTAGTTTTGGATTTGGTCAGTAAATGTTTTATAAAAGTCTTGTTTTGCTATTTTGTTCTATAGGGTTTTTTTTCTTAGTAATAGGGTACCGTTTTAACCTTTGAGTCCGTACTCAAAGGGTAAAAACGGGAACCATATTAATAAGTAGCTGTTGCCCGCGACTTCGTCAACGTGTACTTTAGCTTATCCCTTCAATTTATAAAATAGCATTTTATTATATGTATAGATGTAAAGATATAGATGAAGAACATTTTCACATCAAATTTTCCGGGGTCCAGTGGCGCCCCCATTTGAAATAAATCATTTGAAAAGAAACGGAGAAACGAAAGAACCGGCCTTGATCAAGCCCTAGATAACCCTTCAAACTATTTTATGAACTACATTTTATAGTTTATGAGCATTTTCATATTTTGAATAAAACAGGCTAAGTGCATGTTGGGCCCCGCGCAGCGAAGGGTTCCGTAGTTGCAAATGCCGACTTATGGTTAAAAATAATAAATCGATTTCAACATTATAGGGTCCCGTTTTCACCCTTTGAGTCCGTACTTAAATAGTAAAAACGGGACCCTATTACTAAGACTCCGCTGTCCGTCTGTCCGTCTGTCCGTCTATCTGTCTGTCCGTCTGTCTGCCACCAGGCTGTATCTCATGAACCGTGCTACCTAGAAAGCTGAAGAAGTAGAAATTTTCACAGATAATGTATTTTTCATTCTGTTCAAATGTTTTTGGCAAATAAAGAATATTATATTTCTGTTGCCGCAATAACAACAAATTCTACTTATTGTCCTATCTTATTCGCCAGTTGACTGGAAGAGATGGGATAAGTCCGCCGTTGTCGATTAATTCTGTTGTTTTTGTATGTCAATATGTTTTTTCTTAGTACAATAAAGTTATTACAAACGAACAAACAAATACTAAAAACAAAATAAAAGTGCTCCCATACAATAAACGTGATTTTTAGGGTTCCGTAGTAAACAAGGAACCCTTATAGTTTCGCCATGTCTGTCTGTCTGTCTGTCTGTCCGCGGTCCTACTCAGAAACTACAAGTACTAGAAAGCTGTAATTTGGCATGGATATGTATATTAATCATGGCGAAAAAGTCGTAAAATAAAATCTGGAAAAATATTTTTTTTTAGGTTAGCTGCCATACAAGTAAAGAGGTAGTCAATATTTTTTTCTTGACAAACACATTGTGTGGGGTGTCGTTGAATAGGTCTTTCAAAAACATTGTGAGCTTGTTAACACCATTTTTTGGATTTAGGGATCCGTTTCTGAAGATTTGGGTTCAAAGTGAAAATTTTTGTTGTAGGCAAGTGTCCCCCCCTCTATCTGCTAAACGGTTATATATGGCCACGTGAAAAAATTCACAGCTTTAGTATATATAATGTAGTTTAAAGGAAAACTATCAGAGCTAAGTAGGGTATACAAATTAAAAAGTTATAGGCGATTAACTTATAAAATGTACTCGGAAAAAGAAATTTCATACAAATTCAATAGATAATTAGTTTTTAAACGTTTTTAGTGGCATAAACTCAAAGTTGGCATTCGGAACTACGGAACCCTACACTGCGCGTGGCCCGACATGCACTTGGCCAATTATTTATGGATAATTACGGTATCCTTCGTACACGAATCCGACTTGCACTTGTCCGGTTATATTTTAATTCAGAGATTGAATCTATTATAAAATAGTTTCACACCTGTTTTGTTAGTCCTTATACTTAATGTTAATAATATAGCACAGACCTTTAATCGAGATCTGTGGGTTATATCAATTTAAAATTATATGTTGTATACCTACTGCACGCATAAGTACTTAGTACAATATCTTAGAATACTGTCACTGTTATAATTTCATTTATCTACGACCTTTAAGACTTTGTTTACACAGGTAATATTAATATAAGAGAGTAGCAATATACCTATTAGAAAATAAATATTTTCTCTTTGTCTATTATTACTACACAAAGAAAACAAGCACCTAAGACTAATGTAAACAACTTTTACTATGGAACCATGACACACAAAAAAAATCTGCAGCTCCATACATTTGGCACGGCAGGTATTTAATTTTGTATGGAGATGAAGATTTTTTGCGTTTTCAGGGATGGTCCTGATGGTGATTTTACTATGGTAAAAAAAGTTCAAATTGTAGTACTTTAACATAGTACAATACAATATGCAACGTGGAAGGTACCCGTAATAAAACGAACCACGGGCTATACTAAAAGACTATAGTATAGTATAATGATAATTAAATAATAGTAAAAACACAAAAACAAAATTCGACATTCCCATACAAATTTCCTGGGCGGCTGCACACTTTAATATGGAAATGCCGATTTTTCAAAAGTTTGAACTGTTATTTTAATTTTAGTATACTATAGTAATCTAGTATAGCCCGTGGTAAGATTATTACGTGTATGTCCCTTCCACGTTTTATAGTTGTTTTTGTTTTCCATGTGTAAAAATGGTCAACACTAGCTATTGTCCGTATTTTTCCAGCTGCCTAAAGGCATCTGCCATAGCTTAACGACTGCATATCTATACACATCTATTTATTTATATCGTAGGTCGTGTATTCTACTTCGGAAGCGCAAACAATTCCTTGTCTGTTTGTATTTATACAGTATCTGTCCACATTGCCTTCAAAGGAATTTTCTGAGAGAACAATACTGTCACTTTATCTCCAAAGATCTTGAACTAACTACTATCATTTGTCAAAGGCCAACTCGGTACAGCTATCATAAATATTAGATTTATATGTTTATTTTTGGTAGAAATATAAATAACAAAACATATTAAACACAGTGAGATCATCAAATTTCACCAAAATGGTCTCCGCTCAGCATTTGTCGTAGCTACGACGTAGCTACGACGCTGGTCTTCCGCGGACACCATTTATAAAATTACAATAAAAGTAATTATAAAATAAAATAGTTAAAAAAATACAACTAAGAAATAAAACAAAGTCAATATTGCATAGAAATGCTAAAAAGAAAGAAAAAACAAGGTGCTATTTCGACTTAAATAAACATCTTAATGTAAAAAATTATAATGGTTTGAATGTTTAAGATGATATAGAAAATGGAATAATACACAAAGCTGCAAATTTAGGACTTTTGGATACTTAGGATATAAGATTTAAATTTATATCGTCTGTACCTATCATCATTATTATCATCATCAGGTCTTTTTGTCTCCACTGCAGGAGCACGACCCTCTCTGTACTACTAGAGCCATACTTGATCAGAGCAGCCAGATGATTTGACCTACACTCTCCTCGCTGGCCAGACGGGTTGGAGAGGTCTCATTGATTATAAGCTTTGTTTAGCTTGTATTTTCTAAGTCGCCTTCTACGACATCTACAGAAGGACTTGGAGTGATATTCTACTCTGCCGGAAACCACACGGCAAATATAGTCTGAACCTCAATAACTTTTTTTTATAAGCTCTGTGGCCTGTGGTCTCTATGCCAGACTGTCACACCGAAGGTCCCGGGTTCAATCCCCGGTCAAGTCAAGATGGAAAATGATCTTTTTCTGATGTACCTACCTAGGTCTTGGATGTTTATCTATATATTTATCTATGTATTTGTTGTAAAATATAGTATCGTCATTGGTAGTCCATGGTATCGTTGAATTAGTATCCCATGACACAAGTCTTGGGGCTAGCTGAATCTGTGTGGTTTATCCTTATACCTATATATTTATTATTTATGTATATTTATTTTTGACGACCTCCGTGGCGTGTGGTCACCATGCTGGCCCGCCACCCAGAGGTTCCGGGTTCGATTCCCGGTCAGGGCTAGTTGGAAAATAGCCTTTTTCAAATTGTCCTGGGTCTTGGATGTTTATCTATATATGTATTTGTTATAAAATATAGTATCGTTGAGTTAGTATCCCATAACACAAGTCTCGAACTTACTTTGGGGCTAGCTCAATCAGTGTTATTTGTCCATATATATTTATTTATTTAAATAGACTTATTAAAAAGGAGGAGGGTATCAATACAGATGTATTCTATTCAACGAGCGGCAGCCAGGTTCAAAACGTTTCGCACAAATGCATTCCCAAAGAGGGTTTACGTCAGGCAGACGGCCGGTAGATGTCCGCTCCATTTGAAATGGTCTTGGGTGACCATGACATCCATATTATATTTTGAGAAGAAACAGCGGGTGCCTGCATCCCAGGCATCGAGTAGCACAACAATACAATCATACCGATTATGCCACATTCCACTAATAGTAAAAATATAATAACATCGACGTATTCCGTAGTTACCACTTATATTCTGATCGCACATATTTATTTGTGTTTACCATTACGTCACGGACGTATATATACGTTTACTAAATTAGGCTAATTACTTAATGTAGGAAGGTTATTTAGTATTTAGGTTAATTATATCATCTATTTTATGTATTGTTGATATATTTAATTTGAGTTAGATAAATACCTCTTGTCTTAATTAAGCTAAATTGTTAAACTATACTTAATTTTTTGTCGGTGAGTACCAGTAGGTACGCTCTATTGTTGTCGATCTTACTTATCTGACAGAGCAGTAGCACTTAGCGCGTGACACGGCTGCTTCTGATACAAACAGTTTAACATGAATAGGAACAAGTTAATAACAGACTTTAACTAATGTCAACAAAGCAATCCACGGATATAAAATGAACTAAATGCCAAGTGCCATGCTGTATATTTCAAACACATGACTGCAAAGGACGCCACCATCATGCAGTTTGAAGAAAAGTGTGCGTATATCTTAAATTACGAAAAAGATTACACGGAAAACAAGGATGAAGATATACCTCCAAAACTTAAACAGATTATTAAAGATATTGTGAAGAGAGAAGGATATACGGAATACAATATTAATATAAAAGCTATCCCTGCTGACGGCGGCAATTATTTGGCAAGACTCTTTGAAGTACATGTCAGTGGTACCACTAAAGATGGAAGAAAAGAAGCAGATATCTTTGTAAAAAACATTGTGCCTGATGAATTGTTTTCGATGTTTTCTGTAGCTGAGGCTTACCGCAAAGAAGTTTACGCCTATACTGAACTGCTCCAAATTTATAACAATCTACAGATTGACGCAAAAGTTCCCATTCAAGAACGGCTTAAAGTCGTGAAAAGTTACGAAGAGAGTGACAAAGAATTTATTATTCTAGACAACATAGCGAAAAAGGGATTCACGACACTGGATCGTCTAAAAACTATCTCTTTTGAGTTTGCCAAAATTTCTGTTGAACAACTCGCTAAATTTCATGCCCTGTCTTTTGTTTTAGAGAAGAAACAGCCTGAATATTTTAACAGGAAAGTTAAATGTCATAAACCTTGTTTTACATTTAACGAAGATTGGAATAAATTTATTGAAAACTTTAGTAAGATTTCTATGGAATATTTGGATGATAAAATGAAGAAGAAAGTGAAGGAAATCATTCCTATGGCTTTGGAAAAGCTACCCGACTATCATTTAAATACAAAAACTGTATGTTGTTTGTGCCACGGAGATTTCAGAGCTAATAACATCATGTTGAAAATGAACGTAAGTAGTTTTTTTTTTTAAATATATTTATTGCATGCAGTTAACTTATAATAATAATTGGCAAAGTGCGTGTCGGGCCACGCGCAGTGTAGGGTTCCGTAGTTGTAAATGCCAACTTTGAGTTAATGCCACTAAAAATGTCTAAGTATCTATTGAATTTGTATGAAATTTTCCTTTTCGAGTACATTTTATAAGTTGATCGCCTATAACTTTTCAATTTGTTAATCCTACTTAGCTCTGATAGTTTTCCTTTAGACTACATTATATATACTATAGCTGTGATTTTTTTCACGTGACCATATAGAACCGTTTAGCAGATAGATGGGGGGACACTTGATTTTAACAAAAAAATTCACTTTAAAACTAAATATTTCAGACATGGATCCCTTAATCGTAAAATGGTGTTTCCAAGCTCACAATATTTTTGAAAGACCTATTCAACGATACCCCACACAATGTGTTTGTAGCGAAAAAAAATATTGACTTCCTTTTTACTTGTATGGCAGCTACCCTAAAAAGAAATTTATATCCATATTTTATTTTACGACTTTTTTGGCATGATTGATATACATATCCATGCCAAATTACAACTTTCTAGTACTTATAGTTTCTGAGTAGGACCGGGGACGGGCAGACAGACAGACAGACAGACATGGCGAAACTATAAGGGTTCCTTGTTTACTACGGAACCCTAAAAATAAACAATGACTCACACAAAAATACCAAATTGAGATTGCCTGTACTATAAGTTTTCTTTTAACACTTCATCTGTCAGCGGTAGCATATGCGCAGTAAAAAATAAGTTTTATTCAATATCTTATAAAATACGTGCCAAATTGCCAATGCTCAGTGAGTGACGCCACTTCAATCATTCCAAAGTCACTTAGATGTATCGAATAGACATCGTCACAAGTTCGTAGGAGCCAATAACAGAGTGTATTAAATGTGTCAAATTCATAATTTGAAATAGTTAGACCTCTGTAAAAGTATCGCAGTCGTAAGGTACATGACTTACAGCCTGATACTGGTAATAAGCACAAACAGCTACTTTTTACCCTTGGCCTTCCTGATAGTAAGATAAGATAAAATCTCTTTATTGCACTAACTATGACAATAGTCAAAAGAACTCTTAAAATATAACTTAGTATGGTAAATTATTTTAGATGCCTACACCATCAAAACTTCCTGCCAATGTCAAATCTAAATATCTCTTCACGATTTTTTTAAAGTACATTAATATATTGCTGTCTTTCGGGGAAAACCATGACAGCAGCTCATTTCACGATGTCAACACTTATAATATTATAAATGCGAAAGTGAGTTTGTATATTTGTTTGTTTCACTTCACGCTTCAACCACTAAACCTATTTAGATGAAATTTGACATGGATATAGTTTGATACCTAGGAAAGGACATAGGATAGATTTTACTTCGAAATTCCTATAGGGATCGAAGCCCACGGGCAGTTAGTTCCGGATAAAATACTGCAGCCATTTTGCTTCTAATAAATGTTCTTTGTGATTTTTAATATTACAAATAATTTTCAGGACGAAAAGATAGAAGAAGTTATGGTTATTGACTACCAAATCATACATTACGGCTCTCCCATCAACGACCTTCTCTACTTCATCTTCGGAGCCACAGACCAGCAATTCAGGAAAGAACACTTAGAAGACATCAAGGACGTCTACCACAACACACTTGGCAACTTCCTAAGGTACTTCAACATAGATGTCAACGAGGTTTTCTCAAGGAAAACCTTCGAGAAATTGTACAAAGAAAGGCTAGACTACGGGCTCTTGACTGCAGTATGGTTCTTGCCTATAGTTTTAGCTGATACTGACGATATACCTGATTTCTCTCAGCAGTCTGCTTGTGATATGACATTTAAAACTGACAAGAGTATGAAAGAGAGACTAGAAGGGATTATAGATGATTTCACTCAATGGGGTTATTTGTAAGTTTATAGTTTTGTAGATTTTGGTTTTGGATGTACTTTGGGAAGACTAGGACTAGAAAAATACTTGTTGATAAACTAAGTATATAATAACAAACAACAGTATGATCGTATTTTTCTATAGGATTGTACTGTTAATCTAATTCTAAGTAATATTTAATTAAAATTACATAAACACTGCGACAAAATAATGCAATATTATTATAAAGTACATGTATATTTGTTTCTATGTGAGTAAGGTCTGTCTTTTGTTTCAAATGCTTATAAGAAAAATAGAGATTCTCTACGTTGGTTACTGTTTTTATTTATTTCTTTTGTTTTCTTACTGTATCTTGATACTCTAAATTGTGTCTCAGCATCAGCTTAACGTCTTCAACAAGCTTAACGAACCCCCGAAAACCAATTGATTCCACCTTAATCCGGATTGATCTAGTTTACACCCGATCAGGTGAAGGGCTAGTTTTCATCGCTCAATAGGAGTTGAAAGATACCTTTTTTATAAATATGTGTACGTATGAAAAATCTATAAAAATCAAGATATCATTATTCAGGCTTTCAAAGGCACTTTCTCATGGCAGTTTACAAATGTGTTAAATACATTTTGTAAACTGCCGTATGCAGAACACTCGGCCAGACACAATGTAAATAACAATTGAACTACGTCCTGCAATGTGTTAAATAAAAAAATATTGTTTTTTCCATTTTTGTGTTATACTAGGCTTTTTTATCACTGCTATAAAAAGTTTATTAAAATGGATGCAGGCCAGACAGGTAAACATTGGACATAGGGTCCAATAGTGGACTTCCCGTGGCTGATATGATGATGATTGTTATTTAAAAGAAAATACAAACTACTTATTATTAAGCTGTCTAGCATGCAAAGAAAGTGGTAAAATAAAACTTTTGAATTTTTTTTTTTTGGATAGTTAAATAAATAAGTCACAATTTTTTATTCAAATTCAATAGATTTATAGTTTTTAAGACATGTTTAGTGGCTTGTTTGCAAGTACGGAGCCCTACACCGCGCGTGGCCCGACACGCACTTGCCCGTACGTTCACTTACCGAAAATAGTTCACTAACGCCAGTAGTAATTAACTGGCGATTTACTATGAGGATTTCAAGTGTGATTGATTTTGGCATTGTACGGAACCCTCTCCACCGAGTTCAACTCTTGGCCGCACGGCACTTGGCCAATTTTATTAATCGTAAAACCCGTAAATAGCCTAGCCTCAGGAAGACCTCAATAATGAAAGTATAAGAAATAGCCGGAGGAAAACATCCTGTAATGTCAGAATCAGCATCAGGAATCATTTATTGCACAACTGTGTTTATAAAGATGTTATGCTGAATTTTTTTCATACTGCATTTTAATCGTATGATGTATCTTTAGGTCTTTTTTTAGTCTCCACTGCAGGAGCACGAAATTCTCTGTACTACTAGAGCCATACTTAGCTATAGCAGCCAGAAAATTTGACCTACACTCTCCACGATGGCCAGACGGGTTGGAGAGGTCTTAATGATGTTTCTTAGCTTTGTTTAGCTTGTATTTCCTAACCTTCTACGTCATCCACGGGAGGACTTGGAGTGGTCCTATTCTACTCTGCCGGAAACTACACGGCCAATCATATGACAACGTAAGGTAGGATTGCCTTACGTTATCATAGCTATTATATCCTATCCTACTAGGTATCTATTATAAATGCAAAAGTAAGTTTGTATATTTGTTTGTTTGTTACCATTTCACGCTTCAACCACTGAACCCTTCCAGATGAAATTTGATATGAATATAATTTGATACCAAGGGAAGGACATGTCCCGTTTTTATCCCGAATTTGAACGAGGAAAGGAGCCCACGGGCATATCTAGTAATATACTTAATAAGGACATTCCGAGTACTTTGTGTATGACGATATCGATTGCCGCAATCGTTTGTTTCGTGGCCGCGCCGGCCGGAGTGACTTTGTGCGATCGACCGCCGAAGCAAGGTCAACCCTCTAAATACTGTTACCTTTCGGCAATACCGTGTTTTGTGGCGAACGATACAGATACGGCTTTCAGTGATAAAGTAAAGAAAGGAAGTGCACGTTTTGAATCGCGGAGTCACATAAAACCGTACGTTTAGTAACTCTACGTTTGAAAAATGGCCCTACAGAGCCCTGTAAATGAAAATGCACTAAAAAGCGAAAAATAATTTTTAGGTTACCTACATACATACTATCACGCCTTCATCCCTAATGGGGCAGACAGAGCATTTTGGGTCTTGCGGTTCTATGCAGAGCCCATGGCCACAAGACCCAAAAGCCACTCTTAGCGTCAAGGTGGGCGAGAAGATGGAAAAGCAATCAATACAGTGATGGGTTGCTAGCCGCATCGCCTGTTAACATGATTTTCATTTTTGCCCATTCCCTCGATCGGCTTTTACGATCTGCGTGGGAAGAGAAGCAGCTGGTACATTCTAAGTTTTTTTATTTCTCCCAGACCAGCATGGGTACCTAAAGGGTAAAAAAAGAGTTATTACTAAGACTCCGCCTTCCGTCTGTACGTTTGTCCTTCACCAGGCTGTATCACATCCGAGATAGCCAGACAGTTGAAATGTTTACAGATGATGTACTTCTGTTGTTGCTAAAACAATAAATACCAAAAAACAGAATAAAATAAACATTTAAATTGTAAACATTGAAGAGACTCCCTTATAACAAACGTGATTTTTAATAGATAATGGTACGGAACCCTTCGTGAATCCAACTCGCACTTGGCCTGTTATTTATATCAGATGCCTGAAATTCTGGGTAAGAATCTTTGTAGTACTCATTATATTGGAGGTGGTGTCATCTTCCTGCCTCAGCTCCCAGAGGGATGATCTTGATTTTTTCTTGTTAGAAAAGTAATTCAAACCAGAGTAAGTTAGAGAGCAGTTTTAAGATTGATTCTAAGATTGCCGTACCGACATCGGCTAATGTAACAACGCTGACAACTTTCCAGCTTTTATCCTAGAAAACCACTGAACTGATTGAAGTGCACATTTTATGAATCTGCAGATCTCGGCCAGAATTGGAAAAAGTGAGAAACCTTGACAATCGTGTATCATAGTCACCGATACCGAACGACAAAAGACGCAGTATGAAAGTGTTCTTATGTTCTATAAAAAAAAATATAACCACTAGTCCTACGATCAACATCATTATCATCATCAAGTCTTTTTGTCTCCACTGCCAGAGCAGCCAGAGGACTTAGCCTACACTCTCCTCACTGGCCAGACGGGTTGGAGAGGTCTCATTAATGTTTATAAGCTTTGTTTAGTTGTATTTCCTAAGTCGCCTTATACGACACCCACGGAAAGACTTAGGGAGTGGTCTTATCCTATTCTGCGGGAAGTCCGACGATATCGTGTCGTTACCGTTATCGCCTAATGTGAAAACGCTCATTATCGCATATTTTGTGGCCCCACCGCGGGTCGATCCTCCCAAGGCCGCAGACCGTACATATCGTCATTGACAGCAAGGCTTGTCGGTTTGTTTGTACATAAAACTCGGTGTATATCGCTAGTTGTACTGAGGGCTGGGCCTGTCTAGTGTCTACTGAAGTGCCCTTGAAATATAAGGTGTAACAAAATATACTGAAATTATCTTCTTCTTTTTCTTATCGTGTGTGTTTGTGACTAACACTAGTGTCAGAGTTTTTAAACCGCCTTAAAGGCCTCTGACATGGTTGTAGGTAACGACCAATGTCAAAGACAGTGACCGGGACCGACGGCTTAACGTGCCCTCCGAAGCACGGATCATCTTACTTATTAGACAATCAGGTGATCAGCCTGCAATATCCTAACCAAACTAGGACAAGAACATAAAGTCGTTGCCCCCGCCGGGAATTGAACCCGGGACCTCCGGGTATGAGCCGAACGCTCTGACCATTACACCACGGACGCAGTTATATATATGTTAAGGGTGAATTCAGTCCATGATACCGCACGAACCACTTTGCCAAAGGAACAAGTATCGCAACATGAAAGTAATTTTTGGACTCTCATGCAAGTTGACCGATCACCTGATTCGAGTTTGTATGACGAGCGAAACATTATTTTTAATCTTTCGTCATAAGAAGAAAGAAAGATTAATGTTTCTTGGGGAAAGTTGTTCACTATCACGGACTGTATTTACTCTTTAAATAGTTTTAGTATATTTTGTTACACATTATGTTAGGGCTCGCCATCTTGCTTCCAATATTCACGATCCGAGTACACATCCATTCATTTAGCATTCGATGACGTCCCTAGTCCATCTTTTTCTCGCCGTTCCCCATCGCCAGCGCCTACTTCCCATCTTTCCGGTCAGTTCGATTATGATAAATGTAATAGGACTGAAATTCCCAGTGGTCCCAATGGTAGGTCTATCAGGACAAAAATTACCAGTAGTGCTACTGGTAGAACCTTAGGACTACTAGCATAGAATTAATATAAGTATTACATACAGAGCGGAATCTCCTAAGGTCCTATGCACTATGCGTCCTCGTCCCCCGCACCTCTCCACCGTTCCCGCCTCGTGGAGGGGAGGGTGTTGAGCGCCTGACCGCCTCGACAAGGCGAGAACGGAGGAGAGGTGCGGGGATGGGAGACGAGAAACCATGTGCTACTAGACTGGGGCTCTAGTAGAGAGTTAGAGACTTTACAACAATGAATTACGAACTTTATAGCTATAGTTAAATCACTCACATAACAAAATATAATTAGAACTTGTTAGATAATGAGTATAAAGTAGGTATTCCTGAATATGCGATCAGGATGAGAGGTGGAAGAGGAAAGAGTCAAATGATAAGGAAGGGATGTGGGAAGAACTGAAAAATGGAATTAAAAATGAATTTTTTAAAATTTGGATGGATTGAAATGATGGAGAAATGAGGTGGGTAGTAACCATAGATTTAGGTAGCTGTACCTAAAGGTAAGTACATGAGAAATGCAGCAATCCGCTAGATAACAAAATCAAATCAGACACTTTTTCAAAACGTCAAAACTAACATTTTCTATAATTCTTTATGAAATAACGAACCGTGACGAACTTTTTTGGAGTTAAAAAACGCTCATAATAATAGGTTAGGGAAAAAGTCTTTTCGCATTTTATATGAAAATTCAAATCATTTTTTAATATAGTTTATTTACATTTAACTAAAGTATGTAGGTACCATTTTGTTCGATAACTTTTTGCCATCTTATAGGTAGGGACATGATCCCATTGCTATAGAAATTTTGGGGCTTCTGATCAAAAAACTGCGTCAAGTAGTTTTGGCAGTCCTCTCGTGATGTTAACCTGACACTGCCTAAAGAATTCTGAAAAGACCGAAACAGGTGAAAATCTCAAGGTGCCAGGTCAAGACTATACGGCGGATGTATTAACACCTCCCAGCCAAACTCTCTTAATTTTTGCTGAGTGGTTAAAGGTGTGAGGTCTAGCGTTATCATGATGAAAAACCACACCCCTTCTGTTGATTAATTCCGGCCGCTTTCTCTCAACTTCTTGCTTTAATCTTATCAGTTGTTCGCAGTAGAGTTCTGAATCGATGGTCCTGCCTGGTGGTAACAGCTCATAATGAATAATGCCCTTCCAATCCCACCACACACACAGCATCACCTTGTTGCGAGTTAACCCGGGTTAGAAAGTAAGAAAAACAAATGAAAATCACGCATTTTCCTAATTTGAATTTGGAATTATCTTCTTTAAAATTTAAACTTTTAAATGATACCAAAACCAGCCAGTTACAAATAGTATAGCCAAAGTGGTTTTATTACAAGTTCATACATACTATATGCGAAAAGACTTTTTCCCCAACCTCATATTAGTTTTTCTGCATGAATAAATCTAAAATCACATTGGAAATTGATATAATCATATCAAGTAACAATATTTTGTGACAGTACCAATTTATTTATTTTTTACCCAGGAAAATACCCAATATCCCACTCGTGGTCACCCATGGAATTGTTACATACAATTCCATGTGGTCACCCATCCAAGCGTCGCTGACCTTGCGAAAGCGCTTCTTATTTGAGCTACCGCCAGGCCACTGACCCCCTCAGGTATAGGCTCTGTAGGCCCTCATTATGGAATATTTATTAATACCTAAAATTTCGACCAGGGGTCCTCTGGGGACAGTCGCGAATTCACATCGATGGATAAAATTACTTCAAGGTTGTAAAGGGAATAGGGTATGAATGGTTTCGAGTTGAAAGCGGAGGCGGGTGGTAAAACCTCAAACTTGTAAGATAGCTAAAAGGAATACTTATTTCGCATATTTCATTTTGATAAAAAGAAATAAGAACAGGAACATTAAATAAAACTAAATAATGCTAAATGTAAAAAATTACACATTGCCCATGCAGCATGTTAGCAAGAATGCTGATTACACTCCATTGCTGGAGTGAGCGAGATCCGTTGAGCGAAAAAGCAGCCACCCATCTTGTCATCTGCGGCGGCTATAAGGCGCGAGGAGATCTCCAAATAATTTGATGTCACTACTAACATTGATCGTAGGACATACCCATAAAGTGTCCGGCCGACCTGACCAAGGTCGGTCAAGATCTGACATTTTGGAAATCCTTGGAAGAGGCCTATGTCCAGTTGTGGACGTTATGCGGCTTGTTGCTATAATTATGACAGCTGGAACCAACGGCTTATACGTACGAAGCACGGAATAACTAGAGAAATTTTTCATTTTTTACCCATTGACTGCCAGGAATTCCAGACACGACAAAGCCATCAATATGTATAACAAAATATATACACATGGCGCTGATCGTGGGTCAACCATCAAAGTGCGGACCAGGCCCGGTGTCACTTTACTTGCGAAAGCGTTTAGTACCTAATGCGCATTCTCGCCGGAACTCCTATGATATAGGGAGAATTATTATTCATAGGATATAGGTTATGCGGCTGAAATAATGATGATGAACATTGAGAGAGGCCTACTTTTTAGCAGTGGGAGTTTGACGTAAAAATAGGACGTCACTATCATACAACTAACGTATTATTTGGAGGAGTAAGCCCCCTGGTCAGTAAGATTTTTGCACTAATACCGAACGCAATTAAACTATTTCGCTCTTCGCTTGGGCCAACGCCGAATATTTCCACGACATGTCACCTGAGGGCGTTGGGACCTAATTAAGATGCCTTGTCGCAAAATAATTTGTATTAATAAATTATAATACAGCTTCGCTAAGTACACTGTTCGAAATTATACACTCGAGTGGCTGAAAGATTTAATTACAGGCCCGGAAAGTAGGTGTTTACAACCTTTGGCATTTAGGGAGGTATTTGAGGGAAGTTTAGCAATTTGAGATGGAAGGCCGATATATATGAGTTCGCATCTCATATATGGAAAATTTTCAGTATTGGTTCAGAGCCCGGTGCCTGTTACCTAACCAAGGAGATTTGACGAGGTTACCGGTTTTCTACACAGAGCGTCTGCCGTCTGACCTTCGCAACCCAAAGGGTTAACCTGAACCAACCCTTAGATAGTTTGATGATCAAACGCTGTAATGGCGTTCGGGACACAGTTTATATGTGCCTTCTGAAACACGGAATCATCTTTCTTTACGGGTAATCAGGTGATTCAAGCCTGCAATATCCTAACCAGACTGGGAACAGCTTTTCACAATTATGCTTCCCAATGGGATTCGAACCCATGACCCGGATCACGGAGGCAGTCAAAGTAGTCACTACATCTCTTACCTAAAAGGAATTAATTAGGACCCTGACATACATACACTCTCGCGTCTCCATCCTTAACGGGGTAAACAAAACCCAAGGCCGCAAATCCTAAAGGCCACACTTAGCGTATTGATGGGCTTGGAGGTAGGAATAGGGAATCAAAATAGTGATAAATTACTTGCCTTATAAAGGCAAGTAATTTATATTTATTACCATGATTCATTAATATTCTCGCGGAAAGAGAAGCAGCGGGTACATTATTTTCGTATCTCTCAGCCCAGTAAGAGCCCTATTTAACACGGTATAAAAACATCTTTTTTTATCATTACCCATCGTTTCATTCGGCAAGGACCCCCGCTATCGATTACCTGTCCACGAACGCCCTAAAAGGTATCAATTGGACCCGGACGATTTCAGCTTAATTGAAATAGCCCCAGTCTGATTTAGGGTACATTCACAGAGTTTTAAAATGTTTTTTTGCCAATGAAATGAACGAAAACTTTACTTGATTATAATAGATGCTAGTCAAGATTTTTGTTTCATTATTCCTCTCTCTCATGAGTATTTAATTTCGAGTTAAATAAATAAATATACATGGAGCAATCACACAGACTAAGTTAGCACCAAAGTAAGTTCGAGACTTGTGTTACGGGATAATAATTCAACGATACTTTATTTTATAACAAATAAATATATCGATAAACTTCCAAGTCAATCTGAAACAGAAGTTTTCATCTTAATTTGACCGAGGATCGAACCCGGGACCTCCGGTGTGACAGCCTATAGTGTTTCATCTTTAGTAGATAGTCAATTTGGAGAGTTGGAAACCAGTGTTAGCTACTTAGGTACAAAAAACAAAAATGAGAACAAATCATCATACTTCCTTCGTAGTGCCATTAGCTTTATATTTATTTTAGACTAGCAGTTTTAATCATTTCACAACTGTATGAACGGGCCCTTACTTAGAAATAGAGTTAATATTTCACGATTCCAATCGGGAATGCCCTAAAAAGGTACGAAAGTGTTTAACGCGCATACTACCGCCTCTTTGGTTTTTTCCGCAAAATGCTGGCCACTAAGAAAATGTAATTAAGAAAAGTTTGTTTTTATATTTTCTCATTTTTATATGTTTTTAGAAAACAAAGATTTAGAATAGTTTATTACCAATTTATGTAAACGGAAAAGGTATACAGAAAATACAAAAAATTATTATGATTTGTGTGTAATAATATTATTTTTAGTAGACTAGTGAGTTCTATAGTAAGATCTATCCCATCAAAAACAATACTTGTCAAAAAAACCAAGTCTCGCAACTCAGTTGTTCTGCGGTAAAAAGTTGTGAGATCCATGTAATACCAAGTCGGTTATTAATTTATTCAGTCTCTACTTAAGCGACTTTCTGTCTTAATACGTCCAGTCTCTAAGACCACGATCGTGGTCATAACAATTGAAAATCAATTGTGTCTGGAATCTCCGTACTCGAAGCATTAAGTTGTTACGTAATAATTAACAGCATCTTATAGTGACGCATATCAATATTAAAATTCTTAAATGTTTTATATAAATATATCGAGACTTGGCCATCGCACTAAATAATTGAATTTACATGTGTTTTCAGGCGATTGAATTTACACGTGTTTTCAGGCGATGGCCAAGTCTCAATATATTTATATAAAACATTAAAGAATTTTAATATTGATATGCGTCACTATAAGATGCTGTTAATTATTACGTAACAACTTAATGCTTCGAGTACGGAGATTCCAGACACAATTGATTTTCAATTGTTATGGACCACGATCGTGGTCTTAGAGACTGGACGTATTAAGACAGAAAGTCGCTTAAGTAGAGACTGAATAAATTAATAACCGACTTGGTATTACATGGATCTCACAACTTTTTACCGCAGAACAACTGAGTTGCGAGACTTGGTTTTTTTGACAAGTATTGTTTTTGATGGGATCTCATTTCTTTTTGTATTTTGTAGACAGTTCTACTTTTTTCCTTTTCGGTACCTTCTACTTATTGTATATATGTATATCGCACCGCGCAGCGCGTAGTAACGGCCCGCGCTCACTCGCTAGCATCGCAGCGCGTGGTATAATAATTAATTTACAACCTTACGCACTCGTAATAAGTAGGAATACGCACGTAGGTACGTTTTTTGCATTAAATAATTTAATTTACTAGTGTTTTCATGACGGGAATACCCATTTTTTGCTCGATTTGGCAGGGGCACTACCATGCGCCTATATTTATATGGGACTAGCTTAAACCCGCGGCTTCGCACGCAATAATAATAACTGCCGTAAAACATCGTTACGAATAAAGCAAATATTGAAAAATTTAACTGAAGACTTGGCTGTATGGGCTTAATTTTCTTTGCGGTCTTTTCTAGATTTTTTAGTTTTTCCTTGATTCATACACCAAACACTACTTATATTCCAAATTTGAAGCTTCTAGGTCTGCTAGAAGTGCCTTAGAATTTTGATGATCGGTGAGTCAGTGAGTGACAAAATTAAGAAATTCGACCTGTTATAATTCTTAAAATACTGGTTCAAATTGAATGAAATTTGAAATATACCGTGTCTTTACAATGCCTGCATGGTTACTGAAAATTTCAGTCTTCTAGTTTTATCCACAACGAACTTACAGGGGGTCGAAAATGGTCTGAATGGCTTCGAGAAAAGGATGGTACGGCCGTGACGCTTTTTTGCTCGACTTGGTGGGGGCACTGCCGTGCCCCCAGATCAACTAAGCAGGCTGCTTCCAATCAGTGGTTTTCGAAATCCTTGGGCGAAGCATATGTCCAGCCGTGGACTTCCTCGGACTAATAAAAAAAATACGTATTCATTTAAATTTGTTGACACTGAACACAGGTATCACGGGTCCACCAATTAACTTTTAATAAACCTGGATCTGGGGAGTCACGCTCTTTTACATTACAAATATCATTACAAAGTAGAATAATGTATCTTGTGTGTTTTTATGAATGTTGTACTTGTAAAATGTGTATAAATAATCGTGATAATTATACAACTACTATAGCCCGTGATTTGATTTATTACACGTATGTCCCTTCCACGTTGTATAAGATAAAACTTTTACAAACAACATGCTACTTACACAAAGTTAGCAAGTAGGTACTCTAAGAAAACATTAAGACAGTCTCAGGAGTTGTAAATAATTAACATTCGTGCTCTTTTGCAATTAACTTTGTTAACAGGGTGAAACGGAACGCCGAGTGGGCTCAAAGGACCGGAACTTTGATATTCGAAACAGTTTGAGCACTTATTTGAATTATACTCTGAAGTTATATTCTGGAATCACGTTTTAAATGTCCACGGAAGAGAAGACTTTTATTTTAAAAATTATTTTACGGCCCTGGATAAGGGTCCTTCAGAGCCTATTTCGTATTATTTATTCCTAACAAATTTCAATTAAAGGGTTGTGTTCAAAATTCTAATGCTTATTCAGTAACTAAACATTTACAGGCACTTTATCACGTCAATAAGTACTTATATAATTTACACGTAATACGTGCGAACGAGTTAACAAACATAAATAACGTAATAACAAAAAGTCAAAAGCGTGGCTCCTTTAAAAGCTTTAACGATGCTTTCCGTGACAGATCTAAGCCGACTGAGTGACGGACGGGTGTCTGAAGCCTAGACATCACTACAACGCTAAACTAATATCACTAAAATCGTACTAGGACTGTTCCATCAAGACTTCTTAGTCTCCACTGCAGGAGCACGACCCTCTCTGTACTGCTAGAGCCATACTTGGCCAGAGCAGCCGAGGATTTGGTCCACACTCTCCACGCTAGCCAGATGGGTTGGAAAGGTTTCACGATGTTTATAATAATAAAACACCTGCCGCCTTACTCGTAAATTTCTAACCCTATTTATGTCTTGGCTACGGCCCTTATAAATAGGAAAAAACCCCTTTTCCAAAAGGGAGAAAAAACATATAAAGAATATAATAATAATAATAATAAATTTCTTTATTGCAGGCAACAAAACATACAAATACATTATTGGCCCATATTTATATATACCTTACAGACTAACATACAAGCTTATACAACATATAAGCTTTGTTTAGCTTATTTTGTATTTTCTAAGTCGCCTTCTACGACATCTACAGAAAGACTTGGAGTGGTTCTGTTCTACACTGCCGGAAATTACATGGCAAAGCGAAGAATTTCAAATTTTGATTTTAAGAATATCTGGAATTTTAACTTTTATCTTGATTTTTAACTAGTTTTCCACATGATATAACTTTGAAAGAAAATATGTTGTGCCATTATTTTTGTCCATTAAAATTCCTTTTACCGCAAACTGACAAACATTTTTGTGCCCATTTCGGGAGCGTCGTATGTTTCCGACTAAAAACCACTGTTTGTTTTGCACATAACTTAAGTATCAACAATTTCACATCCCTATTTGTGATAGGTATTTATTTTCAATACCCTGCCTTGCGCTGGGAGCACGGCAACTGATATAAAGTCTAGCAGTGAAAAGGGTAAGCTTTAACACTTTAGCCTAGATAGCTTTACTTCAATTCATATCATCACCTCACGGCCTTCCCCAAGTATTTCCAAAACGACCGATAGGAAGCGGCCTGCATCCAGCGCCTTGTGACGAAAGTGTGTTACTAGTAATGACTTATATATATAAGAAAGTCACTCAACGGGCTATGGAGAAGACTATGCTCGGTGTTTTTCTAGGCGATCGAATTAGAAATGAGGAGATTAGTAGAAGAACGAAGGTCACTGATATAGCCAAGCGGATTAGCTCATTGAAGTTTCAGTGGGAGGGCGGGGTACATAGCGCGAAGAATCGATGGCCGATGGGGCAGAAAGGTTCTCGAATGGCGGCCACGTACATCGGCAAGCGCAGAGTAGGACACCCACCTGCTAAGTGGTCAGACGACCTGTGCAAGGTTGCAATCCAAAAAACATATTGGATATTTTCTTTATTATTGGCCACGTGGTTTCCGGCAGATTAGAATAGGACGACTCCAGTAGAAGAAGTCGTAGGGAGTCGTAGTCGTAGGTTTCATAAGGTGACTTAGGAATTACAAACTCAAGAAAGCTTATAAACATCAACGAGACCTTTCCAACCCGTCCGGCCAACGTGGAGAGTGGAGGTCAAATCCTCTAGCTGCTCTGACTAAATATGGCTCTAGTAGTACAGAGAGGGTCGTGCTCCTGCAGTGGAGACAAAAAAGACCTGTTGGTAACGATGATGATAATTTTTATTGCAAAAAAAAAAATCTGTTCGATTAAAAAATAAAACCCTAGACCACGCGGGAAACAACAAGTACTGCTTAGTATTATATCAAAACTTGTACCTAATATCACGATCCATTCATTACCCATTTTCCAAGAACTATTTTCGAGATTCTAAATCACCACTTTGCATGCAAAAAGCTCGTGAAAATGCAATAATGCTCGATCCATTCCACTTTCCTCGGAATTACTGATGAGTCCTTCTTTGAGCTCCGTCATATACATACATACATACTTGCACAACTTTCGAGGAGCTCGGTGGCATGGTGGGAGGCAACCCCGGCCTTGGTGATAACTACAAGTGGCACAGAACATTCTCGAACTCTGCTTGCTATGTCAGGCCTGTATCACCCCCGTTCAGGTATCGAAAATATACCTACATTATTACTATGCGAGCGGAGACCACTCTGGAGTGGTAAATTCATGACATGAATAGTGTGTCTATAGTAATAAGAATGAAATTGTTTGCAATGCATTTGTATCTAAACGAAAGGTGCAGAGTTCTGACGCGAGTTAAACCATATCGCTAATAACATTAAGTAGATATTTCTTCGAATTCCTTTGCTGAATAAGACTTCTGTACGTGAAGACTTGTACCTTTCGTATAAGCAGGCTGTCATCTTTATATGTCAGTCGTTAAGCTATGATGAGAGGCATGTGGACTGTTTAAAATCTAACACCAGTGTTATCTATTAAACTCTATGGATCACTATGGACTATTTACTATAACATGTAACAGAAGAACGGATGGCCGATGGAGTAGAAGGGTTCTCGAATGGCAAGCGCAGCGTATATAGAACACCCACTGCTAAGTGGTCGGATGACCTTAGCAAGGTAACAAGAAAAGAACGCTGGATGCAGGCCACTTCTAAACGTTTGTTTTTAAAAGCCTACGTCCAGGCAGCAGTGGACTTCCTGTGATATGATGATAAACAGGCGAAGTAAGCAATTCTTTTAACGTTTGTTTGTTCACTAGAATTTCTAGGGTCCCGATGGCACCCTTTAGAGGCACACCACTAATTTAAGAAACAACAAGTTGTTTATTTCGTTAATTAAATTTGAGGAAAATGCCAATACGGAGAGAGATTTCCCCGAGGATCACTTGATGAAGTGTGCTAGTGTTGCGACAGAGGAGATACATCCAGAGACTCAACCTCTTTTTTTAGGGGTTCCGTACCTTTAAAGGTAAATACGGAAACTGCCTACCTATAGGATCTCTCACTTTGTCTGTCTGTCCGTTTGTCACAGCTTTTTTACGTAACCTACATAGTCCTGTCTGCGGGGAAAATGGGACAAACTTCACTCCTTAAAATATAAATAAATAAATATCAAAATATAGGGACAGATTGAGCTAGCCCCAAAGTAAGTTCGAGACTTATGTTATGGTATACTAACTCAACGATACTATATTTTATAACAAATACATATATAGATAAACATCCAAGACCCAGGACAATTTAAAAAAGTCAATTTCCAACCTGCCTTGACCGAGGATCAAACCCAGAACATCTTATAAAAGATATCAAACGTTTGCTAAACCTATTCAAGTTCAAATATGATTAGACTCGCTCTTACTCTGTCAAATATTGAAAAGAAATATAAAGACAAAACATTTTTTATTTTGGCAATCCATAGGAGAGGCCTGTGACCAGCAGTGGATGTTATGCGGCTGAAATGTTGACGATGATTATAACTAGAATCGGTTTAGTACACGTTTGATAGTTATAATGAATATAGGGTAAGAAAAAACCTAATTATGATGATAAAAAGGGTAAGGCGTAAGCCACAGACATACACAAGCGACATAGCACGGACGTCTTTCCATGTCACTAGAATTTTGAACATAACGCATGGAAATACAGTCGCAATTTGAACACAGGTAATCGGCATGGAGGGCTATATTTGAAACGCTGAGTCATTAAACAAATGGATTTTCCATGACTCAGCGTTTTAAACATGGCACAAATAATGCGCGTACTGTGACGTCCGTGCCTTACCATTTGGTGAGTTCATATTTCGAATTTAGCTTCATGCACGTACAATATTTAAATGAAATGGAAACACGCCTATTTCATGTCTTTTCCAGCACTAGATTCAGAGTATTTTTGATACCTATATGTAGTGTTCTGTGTCTATAAATAGATACATATGCTGTCCCACTCACAAAAGCAGCAAGGGTAGAACGTCAGTTGTACGTTATATAAGTACGTTGTGCGGCAGACGGATCGCTCAGTCTAAAAGTAGATGTCGTACAGAGCGGACGTGTCTTGGTGTAAAGGTGAGCCAGTGTCATAGTGATAGTGAATGTGTTAGTGGTACACTACACTATACAACTTTCCTTACTTACTAATATTGAAATATGAAACTAACTCAGACAGATAGACGTCTGTCTATCTATCTGTCTGTCTATTACCTCTTCACGCTTAAACCACTGAACCGATGTAAATAAAATTTGGTATGGATATAGTTCGAAAGCTTTTATTCCAAAGATAATACATTTAAAGAATAAGAGAGAGAGTGGAACTTTGTATATGAAATCTTATTTAACCATACAAAAGTACTCGTAGACGATGTAACAAAGTACTAAATTAACGTGGATGAAGTCACGGGTAAAAGATAGTGGTAAATAAAGATCATTTACAGATTTCTCCTGCCAGACTTAGCTTGAGTTAAGAAGATAAGTTTTCTGGGTCAGTAAGTCAAATTGCTTTTATTAAGAGTCCCCTTACCCTAGACCAAAATACAGTTTTCCATACAAACGTATGTATATATATAATAACTGGTTTCCGAGTAAAAATATGAACTTGAAATAGAATATAGTGTGTTATATCATTTTTGACCATCAGTATGGGAAACTTCTAAATCGTCATATTTTCTTTCCAGTTCATAATTTTATTGTAAAAAAACCTGTTATCCTAGATAACTGCAATTTCTTTACAATTAGGTACCAATTTTCATCGAAATCTGACATGTGGTTTCAAAATTAAACGTAGACTACGTTTGTATGGAGAAGTCTAGGGTAAGAGGATTCTTAAGATAAAAAATTTCAAGCAATAATTCAAATCTTAGTATTTGCGTTTTTGTCTGCTCTGATGTACTGCATAGTGTATTATACACGACTGAAACTCTGGGACTTGATTCTCTATTTATAGAGGCAACGTAGTTCTTGTATTTGTTATAAATAACATACAAAGTGTAACAGAAAGAGGGCATCAACCCGGAAGGGAGTAAAAGTACTAACTAATCAATGTAAACAACTTTTAGTATGGGACCATCAATAAAATCGCACAAAAAATGTGCAGCTCCATACATTTCGACGATCTCTGTGGCGTAATGGTCAACACGCTAGACCGCCAATCCGGAGGTCCTGGGTTCGTTCCCCAGCCACGGCAAGTTGGAAAATGGCCTTTTTCAAATTGTCCTGGGTCTTGGATGTTTTTCTATATATGTATTTGTTATAAAATATAGTATCGTTGAGTTAGTATCCCATAACACAAGTCTCGAACTTACTTTGGGGCTAGCTCAATCTGTGTTATTTGTCCCAATATATTTATATTGACATAAGTCATTTATTCATAATAATAAAATTGTCACCACTTAACATTTTTTGAATATCCTAAATACACTTACATACACAATTACAATCCACTCCTTAGCGTTTCCGGTGCAAAGGTACCTAAAACACTAGCCGCGTTGCCACGCTGTATTGCTATGGCCATCCTTTGCATTTATATTTATTTATATTTTGCCACCGTAGGTATTTAATTTTGTACGGAGCAGCAGTTTTTTTTGTGATTTCAGGGATTGTTCCATAGTAAAAGTTGTGGAGCTTGATTAGTACGTTTCAGTCATACCTTCCACCTGCAGAAACCGGGTAAAGACCTCCCCTGGTCAGTCTGGAAGTCTCTCAATAGACTCCGTGCTGGTTTTGGAAGGTGTAGAGAAAGCCGAGTTAGGTGACGTCACGCTGATAACGACCTTTGCGATTGCGGCGCCATCCAATCAATGGACCTTCTGGCGTGTCCGAGCTGCCCTACTATATGTACCATAGAGGACCTTAACGAGGCTAATGACAGAGGGATCACCGTGGCCACATACTGGTAAAAGATAATTTGAAATCGAAGCTACACTGAAACCATTTCGACTCTTTAAGAAGAAGCCATTGTTTATCATCATCACAGGCAGGCAGGACGCATTGGTGATATTTATCAAATACTCGTATGTGTTTATAGCTTAGGTATATCCTTTGAGAATCACGGGTCTTTTCACCCCGGTCCTTTGAGAGGCTTGCGTAAGGATACAGATCCAACACGTAGACGCCCTTTGGAGAAGTTGTTATCATGTGGCGCTCCCGCCAAAACCCATTCCTGGATATACCTATGAAAGGTGTAGCTTAGGTATATTATTATTGGTAAATCTTTAGAAATTACATATTTTGCACCTCCTTCTAAAGACTTTTTATTCTCGGCATCACCAGTGGCTTTACTGGTAGATAAAGCCTATGGCTTTAAGGCCGCCTATTACATTTGTAATAAAGTAAAATAAACAAAAAAATTAAATTTATCAAATACTCGTCACTCGTCAAACACCTTTAAACTACCACTGTTTTCTTAGTCGGTTAAATGTCCCAACATAAATTTGTTATGTTACATTAATTCCTCCAGTGTGGAACAATACACCACCAAAGTTGTTAATTACGTTTCGAGAAGTGTTGCCATGCTTATAGGGCTTTGGGTGGCGTAATACCCAACTTGCGGGGTGAACTGTACGCAGGGCTGTCACCTGTCCGGTCTCTAATGCCAATATGGGAGATTCCAACAATTCAAATCAAACTTTTTTCCAAACGTTAAGACAAACATTATCTATGGGATTTGGTTGAAATAAAGACTATTATTGATGTCATAGTTTTTGGAGTCAAATAGCACTCTTAAATTTTTTTCGCATTAATAAAATCTGTAATTCTAAAATCACGTTCAAAATGGATATGATCAATGACAAGAGACATTATTTTGTGAGGTTTTATTCTATTATCAGTACTAAATTATTTATTTTTGACCCGGAAAAGTAGTATATAGTACGGAATCATCTTCTCGTCATTGAAATAATATCTAAATTGATGTAAGATGTGATGATAAGGTTCATCATGATTGGGACCTTCTTCATAAGTTATTAATCATAACGAGTATGTTAATAACTAACACTGGTTTAAAAAATTTCGAGCTGCCTATAGGCATCTGACGTAGCTCAATGTTTGACATCGCAGAAGATAGTTCAAATCTTAGTACAACGCTGTGACGTATCTGTGGGATGACAAGTTTATTTGCTAAGCAAACTAAAAAGCCCCCGACTGTCAAGAACGCCATCTAGTGATGAGTAGCGGATCTACAAATAAGATTTGATAAACATAGCGCCATCTGTTTTTTACTAGGGAAAGCTCCAATCTTTCAAGCGTTAACTCCTATACTCCATTTGGTTAGGTATTTAAATAAATGTAAACAATCTTGACATGTCTTTTTATTGAAACACTTTATAAATCAATACCTTTGCAAATTACAAAGTAATTATGTAATTTATAATTTATAACATAATTACTTTGTAATTAGCAAAATTGTTAATTTATAAAGTGTATATTTCAATAAAAAGATATGTCAAGATTGTTTGCATTTATTTAAATTCCTAAACAAATGGAGTATAATAACTTTCAAACGGTTGAACCAATTAACATCAAACATAGTTAAGAACCACCGCAACGGAACCGTTCGAGCGCTATGGTGCCACAGACAGACAGACCGAGAGACTTTAGTGTCAAACTTAAAACTACCCTCTTTTTTGACCGTCGCGCGACAACTCGTGACAGCTCGTGTTATAAACGACATTCAGCGACTGTTGCCGACAGATGTTGAAGGAGTACTGGATATTATATGATATACATATTTATAGGGACAAATGACTGAGCTAGCCCCAAATTAAGCTCAAGACTTGTTTTTTGGGATACTAACTCAACGATACTATATTTTATAACAAATACATATATAGATAAACTTTCAAGGCCCAGAACAATCCTTTTTCCTACTTGCCCTGACCGGGGATCGAACCCGTGACCTCTGGGCGGACTAGCATTATAAACACTACGCCACGGAGGTCGTCTACTGCGAATAACGTTGTTGGAGCGTTTTGGCAACCCTAGCCTCTTGTGACGGTGTGGCAGACGGAACTTAAGTTTGTTGGGAACTTACGTGGATACGTGGGTTCGTGTACAAGGATTTTGATCACAATCTCAATAATTTATTTGCATTTAATGGTATTCTTCTTCCTCCGGCCTTATCCCATTTCTAGTTGGGGTCGGCTCTCCTAATCTTTCTTCTCCAAAGAGATCTCTTTTGGGTCGTCACTGGTTCTGTGTTGGCGTTCTTTAGGTCCTTGTTTACCACCGACATCCATGTTAATCGAGGCCTGCCGGGGCGTCTTGGGAATGACTAAAGTCCATCACTTTCCTGGTCATGTGATCGTTTGGCCTCCTCATGACGTGGCCGTACCATCTAAGGCGTGCCTCTTCCAGCTTGTCGGGCAGTGGTCTTACTTTAAAACTTCCTTGGGCATATCGATTGGGCACTTTGTCGCGAAGTGTGCATTTAATGGTATTAAATAAAATAAATTATTTGCTACTGTTAAAAAATAATTATACAAAAAATAATTGGCCAAGTGCGTGTCGAGTCACGCGCAGTGTAGGGTTCCGTAGTTGCAAATGCCAACTTTGAGTTCATGCCACTAAAAACGTCTAAAATAATTATATATTGAATTTGTACGAAATTTTCCTTTTCCGAGTACATTTTATAAGTCGATCGCCTATAACTTTTGAGTTTATAAACCCTCTTAGCTCTGATAGTTTTCCTTTAAACTACATTATATTTACTATTGTTGTAAATTTTTTCACGTGTCCATATAACCGTTTAGCAGATAGCAGAAAAATGGTAACCTCACAATATTTTTGAAAGACCTATTCAACGATATCTCACACAATGTGTATGTCAAGAAAAAAAATGTACTCCCTCTTTACTTGTATGGCAGCTACTCTAAAAAAAATATTTTTCCAGATTTTCTTTTACGACTTTTTCGCCATGGTTTAATATACATATCCATGCCAAATTACAGCTTTCTAGTACTTATAGTATTTGAGTAGGACCGCGGACGGACAGACAGACACACAGACATGGCGAAACTATAAGGGTTCCTTGTTTACTACGGAACCCTAAAAAGTCGTAAAATGTCACTTCCCATTGATCATATTCATTAACCGACTATCAAAAAGGAGGAGGTTATCAATTCGTCGTGATCTTTTATGTATGTTCACCGATAATTCTAAGACGCCTGAACATATTTTTCTAGTTACTCACACAGGGCATACTTGCCATGTGATCCCATAATTTTGTTATCAAAATCGATATTGTAGTTCGGGGATGAAGTCAAATTTTAGGTCTGAAAAATAATTTTCTTCGTCATCATCGAAAAACTAATATTAAAAGCGCTATTTGACTCAAAGAAAAAACTTAGACGTCACAAACTTTTATTTAATACAAAACCTAGAGAAAATGTTTATTTTGACGTTTAAAAAAGGGTATCTGATTTGGGTTGCTTGAAAATAATGAATTACCTTCCGTAGCTTTAACTCATTGAATGCCATGGATACCAGACAATAGTTAAACAATCAAGGTGTATAAATATTATACACATGGCGCTGAGCGTGTACACCAGCGCTACGACATCTTAGCACCCGCTACGCAACTACCACCCGTAGCTTTAAACACTAGCGCTACGACATTGTAGCACCTGCTACGCAAATACACCGCGTAGCTTTGAACACCAGAGCCCTTAGCACGAGTTTTCGAATTTTTTCTAAGGCATTCGAATCGAGCTCTCGATTCGCTTACGCAGTGCGGCGATAGCAGGCAGCACGAGTTTTGTGGCTGTCGAATCGAGAGCTCGATTGGTTTTCAATATTGACGTAAACTAGGGATGCGCCTAAGTGAATGAAATTATGCATTTGAATGAATGATCGTTCGGAAATTTTAAGAAGACAGAGATCGGAAATATTTTATTTTAAATTTTGGTTCTTTTATTACATTTTTTTGATAGTGTTTGAGAAAAATCATGCGTAAATCAATATAATAATACTTTTCTGACTTATGAATATAATATGGAAGTCGCTTTTTGCTTAATTTCAAAAAATGTATAAAGTCAAACATTTCATTCTTTAATTTTGGTTTCCGAACGGAACTTGCTTTTGTTGATTAGTTGAAACATAACCTATTTTTACATATTTATTTCCTAATTTTATTTATATTTCTAATGAGATTCGTCCAGTCAGTAATAAAACAAATAAAACCATTGTAAGGACAGATTATTTTAAAATAAAGAACTACGTTGAAGCTCATAGAAAGGTAAGCTGTTCAATCAGTAGATTACAAAGCGAAAATTAATGGGATTGCTAGCTGTAGTAGTAATGGATGAGACAGTATTTATCAGTCTTGATACCTACGCATATTTACCTGAGTACAAAAGTCAGAAGTACCACACAGGACAGGATGCCTTTCCTAAACTTATTGTTCATGTAAATCCAGGATGAATATATCATTATTTTATAACCTTAGGTCTCTTTGGTCAGGGGTAACAGCTATGTTATGTAGTGACAGGTCCATTATATGCATCATGACTGTTTTAATAGTTTTTTATTTTATGTGTTCTAGGTGATTGAAGAATGTAAATTTGGAAAAGGGCCGGGCTAGCAGAAGCAACCAAGCTGTTACTGCTTTCATCAAACAGAGTGGGCTGACACAACAACAACACAAGATAAAATTTTCCCGTAGTCACCACACAAGCGGTTTGGTATTGCAGTAGATGGTACCTATAGAATTAGTGCACAGGGGATGCATTTGCCCATTCTCTGTTACTCATACCTCTAGTTGTTTCTTACGATACACTTTGGGGGTAAGTTGGTGGTGAATGGTGACATATTGTATTGTAATTGAATGTTACTCTAATGTTTGGTAGCGGTAATAAAACAAATATTATATTTCTAATAAAAATTCATATTTAATATGTTTGTTTTAATCCTATACTTTTACTAGGTATGTCATTCATCATAATTTGAGATAATTACATAGATAAGTACACACACTATGTTCTTATTGACCTTTGTGGAATAATGGTTAACACGCTAGTCCATCCCTCGGAGATTCTGAGTTTGATCTACAGCCAAGGAAACTGTTGCTTATTTCCAGAATATTGCTCAATTTCCTCTTTTGGGACCATCAATTACTTTTTCTGTAACCAAAATATGAATATACTTATAAGGTTATGTACCTATAAATGTTGTATGCATTTGTTTATTTTATTAACCTAGACGAGTAGAGGTTTACCCAACAATAGAATATTAGAAAAATAAAAGATTCCGATGAATTGATAAGCTCCTCCTTTTTTTTAAATCGGTTAAAATATATTTACACGGACGGTGATTTAATATTTTACTTACGTTAATCGTTGTGCGTTTGCCTCGTTTTCCACTAACTTTGCAGCTAGATAGTAAAATAAAGGTCCACGTTCTTGAGAATTCATGGTTTTAACTTAAAACACTGTTTTAATAATCTTTGTAGTAACTCGAAAGTTTGAGTCACTGAGAAATTGTCGGTGACAAAATATTCGCCATGTCTCGATAGCCAGCTAACGCAAATGTCGATTTGAAATGTCAAAACCAAACTCGTGCTACGACATTTTAACATAAAGTATGGAGTGACGGACGCTTTCGATTCGATTTCGATACCTTGTCGATACGATAGTAATGTGTCAAAACTCGTGCTGCGAGTTATAGTTCCTTTTACGCACGATAGAGGCGCTGTTCATTTTTCCATACAAAACTTTGTCGAAGGCGATTCGAATGTTTTGTCGCAAATATTCGTGCTAAGGGCTCAGGTCTACGACATCGTAGCATCCGCTACGAAACTAACTTTCGCAACTTTAAACACCAACGGTACGACATCGTAGCACCCGCTACACAGCTACCACTCGTAACGTTTCTTCGTTTCTTTTCATTGCTCTCTTTACATCTAAAGATGTTAAGCTTATTCACGGCTTAATTTGAGTCTAAGAATAACGAAACACGAAATGTTGTGTGCAAGAACACATAAATTATATTTTATCACTACGGTAAAAATAAAACTAAATTACCTATATTCATTGAATATATTTTTATTATAATTTGCTTTTCCTAGCCATTAGTGCATCTAGCGTTCGGGTCTTGCTATTACTTGTCCTTAAAGCAGTAGTTGATGGAAAAAAAAAACTAAAAACCGACATCACCTTTAAACTACGCAACCTATTTTGATAAAATTTCTATGGAACCACAAGTAAAGCCCTTTCAAACAAAAAAAAAAGAATTTCCCAAATAAATCCAGGCGTCTTCGAATAATCAGAAAAAATGCATTTAAAAAAATTAAAAATCGCGACGAATTGATACTTCTTTTTGGAAGTCGGTTAAAAACGCACATATTTAGCTATAATGCAGGTACGGACATTAATACTAATGCAGGGCGGAAAACATTCGGACGCCGTAACGCCCACAACGAGCTAATGGACGCCTTATAGGCATCGGTTTTACTGACGTCGAATTTAAACACGTCACAATATGTATTGTTTCGTGTTTTCCCGCGTAAAAATGCGTCAGTAAAGCCGCGGCTCGAGGCGACCTTTTATTTAAGTATGGAGATGACGCGGCATGATTTGACATAACGTTTTATGCCTGCCTTTTTATTTTGATCCACTCTAAATGAGCCAGCCGTCAGCGGTAAATGTCAGTTCATTAGATATACATAGACATACAATTCCATGACATAGATACACTGTATATCACGAGTTTATCCCTTATGACGCAGATAAAGAGCGGCTTTAAGCAGTGTTTTTTTTTAAATCGATATTTTCAATCGAGTAATGCCAAACGATAGTTTCGACAGTTATCTCGTCGTCAGGATTGATGCTATCGATTAAAATACTGATATCGGCGACCGTAGCCGATTATTCGACGGTGCATTAGCGCTGAACGCACGCTCAGACGATCCGGCCATTGTCGCGGGTATACTGTCGCGGGTATACTGTCGCGGGTATACTGTCGCTCGCCTCGTCTGTAAGAGCCCTTAGTCAGATTGGTGACCGCAGTGGATGGTATTTAATTTTTTATTCATGTTATAAAATTATGAAGTTTTGTTACCCGTATGGGTGTGCGTGTGCATTTACTGAACCCCCTTTAGAAATTAATAAATATATATTTAACAATTAATATAAGGTCTAAAACATTTGTAAAACCTTACAATTTATAAAACTAGTAGTTCGCCACGAACTTAGACCTCGCGATTATTATTTCAGAATAATGTACCTGATTTGGATAAATAATCGGTGCAGGTTTACCGATATGCGGATTCATGGTTGTGACCCAATTTCCAAAATAGTTGGCAATCACAGCCCTTCCTTCAAATGACTTCCGATCTGACTCTGAAATGTCAGGAGCACCTTCCTACCATACATCACATGGATATGAGGTCTACCGTGATGCTGAAATTCAGTTCTGTACCAGTAGTCTTTCACCGAAAAATGACCCATCATTTTTCAAATGACAAAGTCAGCTCGTTGTTGAAAAAACCAAAAAACTATTAATGGGTTTTCGTTTAAATGTTTATTTGTATTGCCATGGCTCTATGCCGCTTCTCATTGGTTTCTTACTCTCTTTGTAAAGCTACTTCGCGGGCTTTGGTTGTTGTTGATCTCTTGTTAGTTCGTGGCATAATCACTAATACTACTACAGAAGCACAGACAAGCAGCGATAGCGATTGAACGAAAGTTCGCTCAACAAAATTGCTAAATTTAATAAACAAGCCAACAATCAATCAAAATAAGCAAAAACTGAAAATAAAACTAATCGTAAAATAAGCAAAACCCTTTTATTTTAAAGTCGGTTAAATATGATAAAATTTATAGAACTACTTATAAAACATAAAATAATAACCATAATAGTTATTCAGAGAAATTACTTCGTGGACCCCAGGGGAGATATGTATTTTTAAGAAAGTTGTTCAGTAACCCGGACTGAATTCACCCTTAAATAGTTTCAGTATATTTTGTAAGAAGATTTGTATTGTATATCCGTTACGGCTTAGTCAGCTAGACTCCGCGAGTCACCCAAAACCCGTTTAAGTATAACGTATAAAAAAGTTGTTCAGACAAAAAAGTTGTATAAGTAAAAAAAATTTTTTTTCATAATGGCAACAAAAAAGTCTAGTGAAATTTTTGAAAATATTTTGAAATGGCGGATATATGACAGTTTTAAAATTTTAAACCCCCATATTTCCGCCATTTTGAAAAAATTCGAAAAACTGGCTCGACAAAAAAATTTTATTAAGTTGCTGAACCTGCTTACAAAATTTCATGAGAATCGGTTAAGAAATGCGACCTGTAGGCGAGAACAGACAGACAGACAGACAGACAGACAGACAGACAGACAGACAGACAGACAGACAGACGGACAAAAGAATTTTTGGCTAGTCTCGAAACTGAGACGCTTCGCTCGCTTCGCTCGCTCGGTCAACTATAACACCCAAGATAAATAGTAAAATGTGGGCTCACTCAGTTCTCACAAAAGGGCGGCCGGATCTTTGTACATGTAATAAATTTACGAGTGTCCTAGTTTTTGTAAAAAGAGTCTTTTAATTTTAAATTGTCACAGGGCCGTCATTAAAAAATATACAAATGTTTCCTTGTGCTCACTTAATCCTCAAGCTATTATAAGGCCCCATATTTCTAAGAACAATGTTTGTATGAACCGCATTTAATTATAACCGCATATAATAAGTTGACATTTTCAGATGAGACAGAGGGATAATACTAGTCCACTTGATTTAGTCGGATAATGGTTTAAACCTAGTAACAAAGTTAGTCTGCGTTTTATACGATGGAATGCGTTTTTCCGCAGTCGAAGTGTTAGGTAGGTACAATAAGTTTTTAGCGTTAATCTAGATCCTGGAAAGCGATAAAAAGTGTGAAGAAGAGTGAGTCAAGAGGTCAGCGGACCCGAAAACATTGCTCTCAATGTTTTCGGGTCAAAATGACTGCCTTCTCTCCAGAAGGCAGTCTTTACGCTCTATACATCGTTTCTTTTG
This sequence comes from Acrobasis consociella, assembly GCA_963555685.1. Lineage (NCBI taxonomy): Eukaryota > Metazoa > Arthropoda > Insecta > Lepidoptera > Pyralidae > Acrobasis > Acrobasis consociella. The sequence continues at coordinate 2,360,894 of OY743114.1, forward strand.
TTAGTTACCAGTACTGTGAAAATGAGTTTCTTTCGGCGTTTCTTGTTAGCCGCGGTCGATGCAAAGCGCTGGTATCGGTTGCTTTTCTTTATAATATAAATAAAAAATTTACTACACTACACGCAATGTAAATTATACTCATTGACGTTTAAAAGTGTCTATAATGGTCTAAGTAGTAAACAAACATTTGAATTTTGAATTTGAATTTTTGAAATTTTACCAGCCCATTCCCCAGATTTATCTCCTTGTGCCTTCTAAATGGGGTTGTCTTAAATCAATTATTAACAATGACCGTCCAAGAAGCCTACAACACCTGAAAATAAAGTTAGACAGGCTATTGCCAACATCGATATCTCAGTGCATTGACAATAAGAGTCAACATCTTTAAAACTACTTTTATTTATTGTATTTTTTAAGGTACGCTTACAGTGATTACATATTATAACATTATTGGATAATCGGATAGGTATACAATTCCACACTACTTAATAACAAAAAGATGATATCATCATCATCATCAGGTCTTTTTAGTCTCTGCAGGAGCACGACCCTCTCCGTACTACTAAAGCCAAACTTGGTCAGGGTAGCCTAATTTGGCCTACACTCTCCACGCAGGCCAAACGTGTTGGAGAGGTATTATTGATGTTTATAAGCTTTGTTTAGTTTGTATTTCCTAAAACGTCTTTTATGACAACCATGGGAAGACTTGGAGTGGTCCCATTCTACTCTGCCGGAAACCACACGGCTAAGAGATGATATATTTTACAAAATTACAGTTACATCTCTATTTCGTCTTTTTTATTGACCTTTCAAATCAGCAAGTTTCCGCACTGCACCCTGAATATAAGTCTTTTAAGGGTCCCCCGACCCTAGACTTCTCCATACAAACGTAGTCTACGTTTAATTTTGAAACCACATGTCAGATTCCGGTAAAAATTGGTAATTGTAAAGAAATTGCAATTATCTAGGGTTATAACTGGTTTCCTATGGTAAAATTATGAACTGGAAAGAAAATATAACGATTTAGAAGTTTCCCATACTAATGGTCAAAAATGATATAAAACACTATATTCTATTTCAAGTTCATATTTTTACCGTCGGAAACTAGTTATAAACCTAGATAATTGCAATATCTTTGAAATTACAAAATTTTGCCCAAATCGGACATGTCGTTTTGAAATAAAACGTAGACTACGTTTGTATGGAAAGTTGTATTTTGGTCTAGGGTCGGGGGACCCTTAATTAGTTTTTATACAACACAGTACGAACAAGTCATACGTCCCACTTGCCGCTATGTATAAGCCTTTGGACTCCTGCAGTTACTAAAGCAGTTTCCAACAATCAAATCAGATACTTTTTGGTAAACGTCTATTAAAGACTTATGACGTCATAGTTTCTTGGAGTCAAAAGCGCTCCTTATATCAGTTTTTCCGCAATAATAAATCTAAAATCACGCTGAAATTATAATATATGGTCAATGACAGGTGGCATTATTTTTTAATGACGTTTTATTCTATTAACAGTACCAAATAATTTATTTTTGACCCAGAAAACTTCCTAAACAACAGTTTAGATTTACATAAACATTGCACTTAATGTATTACTGGGCTTAATAACATATTAAATAAAAGAAGTGCCTGCAAAGGCCTAAATAGTTATTTTATCTTTGATTCTTTGGAGTGCCACTCAAATGACTCAAGTTATAATGTCCTCAAGGTAACTAGTCCATAAGTTAAATATTTGGACAAATCACACTGATTGAGCTAGTCTCAAACTAAGTTGAAACTTGTACAGGGATACTAACTAAACGACACTATTTTTTATAATAAAAACAATATACATAAACACCCAAGACTCAAAACTTTAAGTTTTTAAAATAAAGGTACAAAACCACTCACCAGTAACACTATAAAACTGCAAAGAGGTCCAAGTGATTATTTACACAGTCACATGTCGCTACATGCACACTAAAAACAACCCAAAATCAGTCACCACAAAACACCCAATTGGAATTTAAAATTGGAATTTCATTGCGTGCGGATATCGCGTGATTGTTTGCGTTTTTACTACATTTTTTCGTGTATATTTTCGAGGGCGCGAACGTCGCATCACCCTAACGCGCCTTGGTAGACTGACGTCGCGGGGCTGAACACCCCGGCGATACTACAGCTCAAAGAGTATGCAGTCATTCAGAATAGACTAATATGAGTCCAACTCAAAAACACACAATCCGTCTTAAAATAAAAAGCAGACTTACTTTGTTACTGGGTTTAAACGATTATTCGACCAAATCAAGTTGACATTTTCAGATGAGACTATGGCATATTACTAGATGTCAACTTTTGTTACTGGGTTTAAACCATTATCCGACCAAATCAAGTTGACATTTTCAGATGAGACTATGGCATATTACTAGATGTCAACTTAATTTGGTCGGATAGTGGTTTAAACCTAGTAACAAAGTTAGTTTGCGTTTTATAAAAAGAAGGAATAAGAATAAAGAATGGTTGGTAGTAGCAAAAAAATTTGCTAAACACGTTACCAAAATAGAGTGACTGCTGAACTCAGGCTACTAGTAGTTAAAATGTGTTTTAATTAATAGTTGTAGTTTGGGTCTTGCAATTACATGGTTCTGCTAATTAGAACAAGATTTTGGTATCTATTAACCAAATCGCAAGTAACAAAACTGCTATTTCTGAGTCTCTGTTTTTCTCAGTGCATGTGTAGCGCATTTCTCAGAGCAACGAAGCATACGAAGGAACGCACCCAGCATTAGTGCTACCAAGTCGCATGGGCAAAAGGACATTTTCAAAATTTAGGATAGTTTAGTATAAAGTGTTTATTTACCTGTTTTCAATGCAATAACTAATTACATTAGCTAATAAACGGCCAAGTGCATGTCGGACTCACGCACGAAGCGTACCATCCTACTAACATCCTATCCTACTAATCCTACTATATGATATCCTACTAATATTATAAATGCGAAAGTGAGTTTGTATATTGGTTTGTTTGTTTGTTACCTCTTCATGCTTCAACTATTGAACCGATTTGGATGAAATTTGGTATGGATATAGTTTGAGACTCGGGGAAGGAAATAGGGTAAGTAGTAATAACTATTTATCCCAAAATTCCCACGGGGAGCGAAGCCCGCGGGCACAGCTAGTTATCTATAAAAATCACGTTTGTTGTACAAGAGCCCCACTTAAATATTTATTTTATTCGGTTTTTATTATACTGAAATATATCATCTGTGAAAATCTCAACTGTCTAGCTATCCTATTTCATGAGATATAGCCTGGTGACAGACAGATTGACAGACTGATAGCGCGGAGTCTTAATATTAGGGTCTCGTTTTTACCCTTTGGGTATGGAACCCTAAAAACAAACTTCTTAATTATGCCACAGTCATGACACAATAAATAAATTTATTTTGGGAGACTCCACAGCATAGGTAATAAAGTCTATGGTTTTGTAAATAATCTTTGGTTCATTTCAGGGTGCGCTAGAACGAGAAGGTAGATAGCATTGCGTATTGCGAGAAAGGGACCAAGCATATTGACGGGTGGTAGCTGATAGACCAAATATGGATAAGCTAAATTGCATAATTATAAGCCGTTAGAAATTCTTACGAAATATTAAAGAAAGTTTTTATTAAAATAATTTCTCAAGTAACATTGTACTTACCTAATAGTAATTGACCGACTTTTAAAAATCAATTCGTCGGGATCTCTTATTTTTTTTATGTAGGTATGTTTACCGACTATGTGTAAACGTCTGAACTGATTTGGAAAATAGGTCCGTAAAGTATGATTGTAATTAGTCCGTCCTTTAGATTATCCAAATATAATGGACCTGTATTTTTCAGTTCAGCAAAAATTTACAAAATACGGAGAGCCTAAGTTCCAGAGTGGGGGCTTGCGACGTCACCGCTAAGTAAAAATCGTACCCAGCCGTGACGTCATACGAAATTTATATGCGCTATATTTTTGTCATGTTCGGTTTCTCAGAGAAAAGAAAAAAATACGTGTACAATATTTTTTTATAATGTAACCGAAGGACCAAAAATATTTTTTCATTCGTCATGCCTATTGTTTGAAAGGGCATAGGTATTTGTTAGATCCCAGGTGGTTAAAAACTTTATAAAATTCTGTACTGTAGCTTGGTAGTGATTCAGGTTTTAAAAAATAATTTTCTAGTCCTGTACTGTTATCTGTCTTTAGTCACGAACACTCGTATAAGAACATTGAGTACCTGGGCGACCGAGCTTTGCTCGGTTACATTTCAAACATTAACTATTTTTTTTCAAACTTGTCTAAAAACAATTCAAAATAAAAAATTATATATAAACTTAAACATAAAAAAAAATCAAAAGTAAGTCACCGAGTGGGATTCGAACCCGTAACACTAGTTATAGCGGTCGCTACCTTAACCGCTGAGCTAAAAACAAGGCGGTCGGCGCGACGAAATTAGTGACCATATTCTGCGTGGAAAGAAAAACGCATGAAAACGCAGAAAACACGCGTTTTCCCAAACATAAGACTAATCTAGATCGATTGCTTACCTCCGAAAACCTACATATACCAAATTTCAGCGAAATCGATAGAGCCGTTTCCGAGATCACAGAAATATATAAATAAATATATAAATAAATATACAAGAATTGCTCGTTTAAAGGTATAAGATAATTAATGATTTCAGGAAAGTCTATAGAATTCTTTTTTAAATAAATATATACGGACAAATCACACTGATTGAGCTAGCACCAAGTCCTCCCGTGGATGTCGTAGAAGGTGACTTAGGAAATACAAGCTAAACAAAGCTTATAAACATCAATGAGACCTCTCCAACCCATCTGACCAGCGTGGAGAGTGTATAGGCCAAATCCCCTGGCTGCTCTTGCCAAGTATGGCTCTGGTAGTATAGAGAGGATCGTGCTCCGGCAGTTGAGACAAAAAGACCTAATGATGATGAGCTAGCCCCAAAGTGAGTTCGAGACTTGTGTTATGGAATGCTAACTTACCGATACCACAGATTACTAATAAGTTACTACGTAACAAATACATCACTTCCCCACAAACGCCAAATACCTACGCTTTATTTAACTAAACTTTCTAGCTGTCAAACGACGTGAGGAAATATGAGCTTAACTGCTTTGACTTAACGGAGCGTTTTAAGTGCACAGCGGGCGATGACGTCGGCCGGTGTGAGAATACCTTAGGGTTTACCCAATGTTGTAAAATACAAAAATGTACGTGACACATATTTATCAAATGAAATTTAATAAAAAGGATCTATAGATGATTTGATTTTAAAAGTGTGACGTAATAAAAACGTGTGATTTTAATAGAAACTTCTTAAACTGTCGATGTACATTGCAATGAGGAACATACGTATTGAACTATTGAGTAATTCGTTATCTATACTAATATTATAAAGCTGAAGAGTTTGTTTGTTTGTTCGTTTGAACGCGCTAATCTCAGGAACTACTGGTTCGAATTGAAAAATTCTTTTTGTGTTGGATAGTTCATAATTGAGGAAGGCTTTAGGCTATATACCATCACGTTGCGACTAAAAGGAGCGAAAAAACAGTTGAAAATGTGGGAAATACGGGGAAAATTATTATCTTTGAGGGCGTTGCGTGCGCTGCGAAAACCGTTCGAGATACCCAAAAAATATGTATGAAAGAATAATTCCTGTTCAAGTTATCTAAAAACATGTCCGCGACAGTATATGTCTATCTTTTAAGATTAACTCACAATAACCGTTTTTATGATAATCAAATTTAGTCTAAATTAATGCATTATTACAAATTATTTGTCAAAGTTGTATCAACATAATAATATTAATCATTATACAAATAAATGTGTTATTGGTTAAGAGTACGTAACTTAATCGTCTTAAATAAGTCGTGGGTAATAGCTATATATATTTATAAAAAAGCTGAGAAGGTAGATTTGTAAACAAAAAATAAATATGATTCCCAAAATAACTATTCCACGCGGACGAAGTCGCGGGCACAGCTAGTAATATAATAAATATGTAATCTGTCGCAGTAAAGTACATCACAATGAGATAAATACGATATTGAGTAATTCGTCTCCCATGCTGGTCTGGGAGAAATAAAAAAACTTAGAATGTACCAGCTGCTTCTCTTCCCACGCAGATCGTAAAAGCCGATCGAGGGAATAGGCAAAAATGCAAATCATGTTAACAGGCGATGCGGCTAGCAACCCATCACTGTATTGATTGCTTTTCCATCTTCTCGCCCACCATGACGCTAAAAGTGGCTTTTGGGTCTTGCGGCCCTGGGCTCTGCATAGAGCCGCAAGACCCAAAATGTTCTGTCTGCCCCATTAGGGATAAAGACGTGATAGTATATGAGATATTCGTTATACTAACATACTTTCTAGTTCACGTAAATCGTTTCTATATGCTTTACTAGAGGAGCTCGATGGCCCAGCGGGAGTGCGCACTAGCGCTTTCGCATGTAAAGCGGCACCGGGCGTGGTCCACACTTGGATGGGTGACCACAAGTGGCATAAAAATTGAGCTCCTCTGTGCTTTGGAAGGCACGTATAAGCCATTGGTCCCGGTTGTCATATTGTATGGCAGGTCGTTAAGCTTAACGACCTGCCATACAATCCAGCTAACTAAATGCATCTGACATAGCTATGTCAGATGCATTTAGTTAGCTGGAAAAATCTGAAACTAGTGTTGGCCACTTACACAGACGAAAAGCAACAACATATACTTTCTACAGTACATCGATGTTTGACTTTCGACGTTCTGTAGGACAGTCAAACTTCATACCTACAAAATAATTTGATTGGACGAGCAGGACCCCTACCCCTATACGACTACTTTTTATAACTTTAAAACAGTGAATTCTAGTGAAAATTATACCGAAACAGAAATACTTTCTCTCGTTTTTCGGCAATGTGAAAACTTTGATTTTGACATTCGAATACCGCACAATAATGTCTTAAATTGTTAAGAAACAATACGCAGTAAGGTTCCACGCGTGCGGCGTCCCTCTGCCACTTTTGCGGAGTAATTCAGTAATTCGTCCCATGTACCTACGGCCCATTTGGAACGAAACGCAGAAAATCAAAATTAATTAAAATTTCATTCTGCAATTCGTCCCATGTTTAAAAAAAAAATGGTTGCCTGTAAAGTCGGTTTTACGGGCGAAGATTTTACGTGACAACGTAGATAACATAGTTGAGTGGGAGAGAGACGCAAGGCATTCGGCGGGCCTCTCTCTCGTTCGGTGACTCATCGTAACGTTACCGAGCGTTACACTTTTTCATAAGTGACTCCCAGCCGCAACCTAATTTAAGACGTTGTCACGTCAAAATGTAACAATTCTAACGAAATATACATTTATCTTAATTCTTGTGTCACTGACTGTACCAAGCGTTAATAAGGTTTAAATTTCCATACAAAAAAAGAATGGGACGAATTGCAGAATGAAATTTTGATTCATTTTGATTTTCTGCGTTTCGTCCCAAATGGGCCGTAGGTACATAGGACGAATTACTGAATTACTCCTTTTGCGTTCGTACACACGGCTAGCCGGTAGGTAAATATAGCGCGACTTTGATCGAGTGACGGAGGCCTGCCGATACTATACATATTTTATAATTATAACAAATACATATGTTATAGATAAACATCCAAGACACAGGTTAATCTGAAAAATATCATGTTTTATCTTGACCTGACCGGGGATCGAACCCAGGACCTCCACTGTGAGAGCGTGGCATGATGACCACTAGGCCACAGAGGTCCACGTCTTTTTCTTGTCGTGTGTGTTAGTGACTAACACTAGTGTCAGAGTTTTTAAACCGCCTTAAAGGCCTCTAACGTGGTTTTAGGTAACGACCAAAGTCAAAGACAGTGACCGGGACCGACGGCTTAACGTGCCCTCCGAAGCACGGATCATCTTACTTATCAGACAATCAGGTGATCAGCCTACAATGTCCTAACCAAACTAGGACAACAACACAAAGTCGTTGCCCCCGCTGGGAATCGAACCCGCGACCTCCGGGTATGAGCCAAACGCTCTAACCACTACACCACGGAGGCAGTTAGGTTTCCACATAACAGCACATGTGTCGTAATTTCGCCAGACCTAAAACCAGGCCAGTGTCACTCTCCGTTTAGGCATCGAAAATAAACCCACATTATTATTATGTTATTATGCTCGCGGCGACCACTCCGGAGTGGGAAATTCAGTGACATGAATCGTTTGTCCGGAGTAATAAGAATGAAATTGGCTTGCAATGGTTCTAGGTGTTGTAATCTAAACGAATAGGTGCGGAGTTCTGACGCGAGCTAAATTAAACCGTATTATAACAACATTGAGTAGATATTTCTTTGACTTCCTTTGCTGAGTAGGACTTCTGTACGTAAGCACTATAAATTATTCTAAACTTGATTGCTGACGTTCTAAAAAACCGGTCAAGTGCGAGTCGGAGTTCAGCAAAAACACTTTTCATATCATCATCTATATTGTGATGGGTTCCTAGCTACATCGCCTATTGACATAAGACTCATTCTCGTCCATTCTCCATAATCATTTTCTAATAATTCCCCATAATTAGCTAAACATTCAATTTTTTTTCTCCAGACCAGCATGGATTGGTTGTTGTTGTGATAATAGGGAATATGCATGAAAAAATATGTTTTCTAACCAGTTATGTAAACATAAATATTCAAAAGTAAAGTACTAACAGTGTAAATAAAAAAACAAATGAGATATAACTATTTACGTAAATATGTCTATATCACTCGTTAACACGCTATTTTATTCGCTTCCATGCTGGTCTGGGAGAAAAGAAAAACGTAGAATGTACCAGCTGCTTCTCTTCCCGCGCAGATCGTAAGAGCCGATCGAGATTTGAATCATGGTAATAGGCGATGCGGCTAGCAACCCATCACTATTTTGATTCCTTTTCCGTCTTAACGCCCACCATCACGCTAAGCGTGGCCTTTGGGTCTTACGGCCCTGGGCTCTGTCTACCCCGTCAGGGATATAGACGTAAAAATGTATCTGTATAACACGCTATTTTCCACTACTTGTATATTCTAAATTTTTGTTATTTTCTATGGCAAATATACAGATTTAAATATTTTAATAAAATAATTATGTAACATTTTATACATAATTTTATTGACGACCTCAGTGGCGTAGTGGTCACCATGCTAGTCCGCCACCCAGAGGTCCCGGGTTCGATCCCCGGAAGGGCGCAAGTTGGAAAATGAGATTTTTTAAATCATCTTGGGTCTTGAATGTTTATCTATGTATGTATTTGTTATAAAATATAGTATCGTTGAGTTAGTATCCCATAACACAAGTCTAGAACTTACTTTGGGGCTCAATCAGTGTAATTTGTCCCTATATTTATTTATTTATAGATAACATGGACGTTAACGTCATCAGTTCATATCGGACTGCCTCCATGGTGTAATGTTTAGAGCGTTCGGCTCATACCCGGAGGTCGCGGGTTCGATTCCCGGCGGGGGCAACGACTTTGTGTTGTTGTCCTAGTTTGGTTAGGACATTGTAGGCTGATCACCTGATTGTCTGATAAGTAAGATGATCCGTGCTTCGGAGGGCACGTTAAGCCGTGGGTCCCGGTCACTGTCTTTGACATTGGTCGTTACCTAAAACCATGTCAGAGGCCTTTTAAAAACTCTGACACTAACGCACTCAATAAGAAGAAGAAGATCGGACTGCTCTTTCTAATTGAAACTTTAAAGTATCACAAATTGATATTTTATAAATTCTTTTATATTTGTTTACTGTGGCTAATAAGGAAAAAATACGTGCATATTCTCTATTGCATAATTTCACGGTTATTAAAATCTGGTATTTTATTATAATTGGTACATAATTACCTATTCGTAAGTTATGGTTTTTTACAATAATTATTTGTTTATTGTGCAAAACCGTCGTGTAACTAAAACATAAGACCTAGCTTTTTATTTTCTAAAACGTCCGACATGTATCCAAGTAAGCATTTTATATTTTTAACCCTAATGTCTGTCTTTCTGTGTCTGTGTCATCGTAGTGCTCGAACGGATGGACCGATTTCAATACGGCGTTTTTACGTGAAAACAAGTTCCCTTGCGGTAGTTGTTAGCTATGTTTGATGAAAATCGGTTCGGTTTTTAAAATAGGACTTGAGAAATAAAAACAAAGATTTAGAATAATACATAGGTAAGTTTAACCTAACCCAAGCAACCATCCCATGCGATAAAAGAGGACCCAGCATGGGATGGTTGGTTGGGACCTCTCAGTCGCACATATTTACTCGCAGCAATATTTCAATTTTCAAAGTTCGACAACCGGAATTCGGGTCTGATTTTTCGCAGGCAACCCTATAAACTTTCTTCTATGAAAGTTATTCGTTATTCATATATTAAATCTTAACTACACGCCCATTCTATGTAGTAATAACCTTAGTAACTTAGTAGTAGGTAACCTGTTTGCGAGATAATTCGTGATGACCCTCGTAAACAACTTATATACATGACACAGAAGCATGATAGACCTATAGTTTTTGAATAGGGTGCTATCTCCCTTTTTGAAGAACAGGACCACCACTCCTCTGAAGCCTCTGAAGGACTTTCAGTACCGGCGTTTCGCCCGCTTTCAGAAGCTCTGCTGTAAATCCATGTTGTTTGTAAGCTTGTTGTTTTTAAGCTGTTTGAATCTCGTACAGAGTGATGTCCAGCATATCTTCGGTATATTAGCTTGGCTCTTGAGTCTTCAGCCATTTGTCCGCTGGGTTGTAAAACGAAGGTATACATTTGTGCATAAAACATCTCCGCCAGAACCCCTTCCTTTGTCGACACCACGTCGCCGTCCTCCGTCTTCAGCTTCATCAATCGGCTTTGCCCAACCGACATAGCTATTGCGAACACTATGGAGCCTTTGTACTGCTCTACCATCTCCTTAATACATTTAGTATTAAAGGAGCGGATGTCATGTCGCAAGGGTCTCAGCAGAGATTTTCTGAGGTCTTTGTTTGGGGCGGAACCTAAACACTTTTGATCCCACCACTTGGACAGCTTGTATAAACCCCTGGTTTATCTCGTCCACTGTAACGCAATCCTGAAGGCCTTCAAAGCGATTTGATAGTTCAAGCCGGAAACCCTCGGACTTTTCGATTTGGATCTGCGTCGGTCGGAGCGTTCCACTTCATCAGCCGCGATCTTTGGACCTTGAGATCAATATTCACGATGCCTCTTAATATTCGGTGATCGCTCCCGGTTTTGATCCGATTGATCACTGAGACATCGTTGAATATTTGTCTCTTAGTCGTTAAGATGAAGTCGATTTCGTTCTTAACAGGGCGCTGGTTCTTCTTTGCTGGACCTATCCAGGTCCACTTCCTTTGCGGCGGCTTCATTGCCTTTGCAATTGTCCCTCTTGCTCCAAAAAATCAGCCAGCCTACGTCACCTGTTATTTTACACTCCGTATCCGAAGTTTCCCAGCCTAAACTCTCCATCGCCTCGTTTGCCCAGTTTCGCGTTAAAATTCCTCATAACAACCGTAAAATAGGTTTCAGAAGTATGTATGGCAATAATTATATATATATACACTCCATCCACCTCTTCATCGGAATGATCCTCTATTGGCATATATACCTGTATAACCTTCAGCGAGTATCTTTTAGATACTCTGAGTAGGTATATTACCCTACTAGAGATACTCTCGATGGTTGTGACGTTGTTAATGAGGAACTTGTGGACGAGAAACCCGACACCATGCTGGGACTTCTTTTTGTCTCCTTCCCGGTGATAAAGTAGCCGCTTACCAGACTCTAGGGTTGTCATGCCCTCGCCCTCTCTTCGGACTTCAAACAACCCGACAATATCCCATCGTAACCTACTCATTTCCTCTTGCACCTCAGCTAACTTCTCGTCAGTGCGGACGTTGTGTTACTAGGGATAGTCGTCGACGGGAGTGATAGCCGGATCTCTGTCGGTGATTCTTAGCACCCCCTGCCCCGCCGTTACCATGACCGCTACCGGAGCCAGGAATAGCGGGGCTGCCGGGGACTGGGGCCTGATCTTTGTTTGTACCTCCATTGTGGGGGGATTTGCCATACTCGCCACGCTTGGCAGGCAGGTTGACGAGCGCAGTGTTGTGTAACTATCGAGCTTCCGACGCTGCTGCCCGTCGGAAGCCTCTTTTGGTATTCGTGACAAATTTATGCTTTAGTCGCCTCTTACGACATCCACAGGAAGAGATGGAGTGGTCCTATTCTAGGCCGGGGCCACATTGTCACATAGATTACTTTATAATCTAATAGTTTGATAGGTTATGTATATTATGTAGGTTTATATTTCTCCTATTGGAAGGATTTGGCATCAACATCAATGGCGAGTATATCACTCACCTTCGATTTGCTGACAATATCGTTGTCATAGCATAATCGATGGAAGACTTAAGTACTATTCTCGATTCAGAGACCTGAATCAAGTTTCCCAACTAGTGGGCCTTAAACTGAACATGGACAAAACGAAAGTAATGTCGAATGTCCATGTTGCGCCCCTACCTGTTTGTGTTGGGAGCTCCACCCTCGAAGTTGTAGACCAGTATATCTACCTGGGTCAATTGATCCAGGCAGGAAGTTCCAGCTTCGAGGAAGTGGTCTTTCGACGAATCCGACTCGACTGTGCAGCGTTCAGGGAAGATACGCCGTATCTTCTCGTCCAAAATACCTCTGTGTCTCAAGACTAAAGTCTACAACCAATGTGTGTTACCAGCGACGACTTATGGCTCTGAAACGTGGTCCCTTACTATGGGTCTCATAAGAAGGCTCAAGGTCGCTCAATGCGCTACGTGATCGAATCAGAAATGAGGAAATCCGTACAAGAACAAAAGTCACTGATAGCCCAGCGGATTATCTCGTTGAAGTGGCAGTTGGCGCGACGAACCGATGGCCGATGGGGCAAAAAGGTTCTTGAATGGCGACCGCGTACTGGCAAGAGAAACGTAGGGCACCCACCTCCACAAGGTGGTCAGATGACCTAACCAGGGTCGCTGGAAAGCGCTGGATACAGGCCGCTCTTGATCGGTCATTTTTGAAATCTTTGGGAGAGGCATATGTCCAGCAGTGGACGTTATGCGGCTGAAATGATGGTGATGATGAGATAAAAAACAGCTGAATGATTTTTATTAAATATATAAAGTAAATCGCAATATACTCATATCTAATGCAATGGAAGCAATTTTGAAAATTGTTACATTTACTAATATTTAAATTTTTTTTGGTCCTAAATAAATAAATAATGTAAAAAAAAAACCAGCGTTGATTATTACAATTTTTGGGTGTCATGTCGTCATCCTTTTTCTGTTTGGATTTCGATGTTTTTTCTTTAAATCCGTCGTGTGGGGTGTCAAATGAAAGAAATTTATGAGCTGATGCTATAAATATACTACATCACTACATTTCTGTTACTTCTTTTTTGAAAAAATCAAATTACATTTTCAAACGTTTTCACAATTAGAAAAAGTACAATTTTCATAATTACCTTTATTATGTTAGATACATATGAGGATGTAAATAGTTATTTGGCGTATATTTTTGACGTGATAACGTCTTTAAAATCGTTTTAGTCGGGTGACATGTTCAGAAACTTGTGTCACACCAAAACCTCACGAGCGCGATCGCAGGTATAACGAGAGAGAGACGGACCGATCTCCCGTCTCATCTCGAGCGCTGCCAGAAGACGTTATCACGTAAACATCTCGATCGTAAACCTACTTTACAAACAACCAACTTTTACAACTTTTTTTTAATTTATTATGTCGTATTCTACCTGGAGGAGCCGAAACTAGTACACGACTGGTAAAATAGTAGATTGTATTACAAGGGGTAAGGGTTATAACTTTTAACGCGAGGACGCTACTTTCAATCTAATTGGGTAGGATTCAAAATCAAAGAGGTATTTTTAGATCAGTTACACACGCTGACTTTTTATTGATTTTTGAAAAAAAATGTCGTTTAGTAAATAAATTCCTCTATCCATATACGTTATTCAAATTTCTGTATGTCATAAGATAAAAAAGTTGCGTTTTTTACTTCATTTATTCATATATTCCTTTTATTTGGCTTATAATAAGTCAATAAATAGCATGTATAAAAAAAATTGCATGTATTTTAATTTTGGGCGTTAATGGGTTAAGATCTGAATAAAATGAGTCGTAATCAATGCTTGACAAAAACCTTTCATGTTTTTTTTTTTTACACTTTTCGAAAGGGCCCAAACCGTGCTTACTCTTTGGTTTTTTCACCTTAAAATCTACTGAAACCGTAGCATGATTACTTAAACTCCGGTTATTAATGTATATATTTATATTTACTTTATTTTGATTTTCTTACATCGATTCGTCATATCAGTCATTACAACATCTATAATAGTTTTTGTATTCTTGTTGGCTCATTTATTAGTTGATTTAAATTATGGTAGTGACAAAAGTTTTTGCCTACCTACCTAAATATACCTAATCATAGTTCAACTGATAAATACTAACCATAATTTGGTGTCGTTTTTATTCAAGAATATCACGAAATATTACCTTCACCCCTTGTAGCACAATGTACTATTTCGTAAGAAGTATTAGGTTTAATTTGGTCTGAGGGTTTAATATCCAATGTTTTTTTTTTGACGACCTCCGTGGCGTAGTGAGTGGTCACCATGCTAGTCCGCCACCCAGAGGTCCCGGGTTTGATTCCCGGTCAGGGCAAGTTTGAAAATGGCCTTTTTCAAATTGTCCTGGGTCTTGAATGTTTATCTATAAATGTATTTGTTCTAAAATATAGTATCGTTGAGTTAGTATCCCATAACACAAGTCTCCAACTTACTTTGGGGCTAGCTCAATCAGTGTAGTTTGTCCCTATATATTTATTTATTTATTTGATAATTATTCGTAGTAATTCTAGATGTAATTCATTTGTTTGGAGCAGCGGCCAGTAATGAATCTCCATACTTACTTTCCTGGCCTAGGCTAGTATGGAAAATCCCTACATTTCCGAGCATGTTCGAGAAAACTTACTTAAGGGGACGCACCGTGAAAATGGGCATTATCTATTTCTTATTTCTCAGCGAATATCAGAAATTTAAAACTGATACTTGCTAATAGCATACTAGGACGCTTTTCTATCATAATTGTGGTTGTGGATACACGATTAGCTAATTTTTGTAACACAAACTTGCTCATCAAAAACACCTCTACCAAAACATATACGGTCTAATTTCTCACAAACGAGAGGGACTTCAGCTTTGAAACTTTTTATGCAGATTAGTAATTATGTAATCTTCAAAATTGTAGTACAAATTTTTTTTTGATGCTTTGGTTTTAATTTTAGAGCCATTTTTCTATAATTGATCAGTTTTGCGTGCTTTAGATTTCAGTCATATAAGCCCTTTTGCCTTCCTGAAAAATATTGCACTTGCCGTCTCGCTTTTTCGTGAGTGTATTTAAATAAACTGTTCTTGTTGCACAGATTTTTGACAGTTATACATCAAATTGTCAGATGGCCGATGGGCCTCACGAAGGAAGGACGCGTCGCTCTTCACAAAAAAATGACATTTGAGTTCGTAAAATTATTGTCACAGTCTAGAATAATATGACGAATATATATGGGTCGAACAGTCTGTAAACAAACGTGCGAGTAACTTTTTTACACTGTGTCACTTGTCATAATGTCAAAGGAAGTGTCAAAGCATAGCGTGGCATAGATTGATTACCTGACAGACATGGTCGGCATAGATTTTTTTTCATACAAGTAATGTACATACAATATCGATTAATAATATTTTATTTTTATTTAATTACCAGTTTTGTGGCAATAAATAATTTTATAATAGCCAAATAAACTTATCTATAAATAATACTCTTCGGATTTATTTACTTTTAGATTTCGAGAAATATACACGTACATACTTTACCACTGACAGACTGGCTGACTGATTGATATGGTTGTTTGACCTGCACTGTAGTGATAGGCGTAAGGATGGAAGCTCACTTGCTTGGTGGGAGAGCAGAGAGGGGGGGGGGCTTTCTGCTTAACCCTCCAAACAAGCAACCAAGTGAAGCCTGAGGCCGAAGGCAGAGGTTATCTACGAGGCGGTAGACCGAGCCACTACCACCAAGTGCAATTTGGTATGGGGCATATTAATCATGCAAAAAAAAAGTAAAGTAAAATAGGGAAAAAATATTGTAGCTCGCATACAAGTTTTTTTTCTCGACTTACCCATCGTATAGGGTATCGTTAAATAGGTCTTTCAAAATATTTTGAGCTTGTGAACAACATTTTTCGATTTAGGGATCCGTTTCTGATATATTTGGTTTTATTAAAAGTTCAAAGAAAACTATCAATCCTAATAAGTTTTTAGACTTTCTTATCGATATGGATAGTTGTATCGATATTGTAAAGGTTTTTCGAGATCAATTATCGATAGCCAAATTAAAGATAGAGTTATACTATACAACATTTGTAGAAATATTTTTAATAGACACATCTTCCTAGGAAATGTATAGATTTCAACTGTCTGTCTATCACAGTTCTCGAGAAAAAGCCTGGTGACGCAGATAGACAGTGAAATCTTAGTAATAGGCTATCGATTTTACCATTTGGGTACGGAACCCTAAAATGATAAAAGATCTAGTTTAACTTTCAAAGAGTGGGTAAAAATAAAGGACTGAATTACCCTTTGTTGGCAATTGTTTTAAATTTTGCCCATTGTTTACTGTAGCATAAAGCAAAATAAACGTGTATGAAGCGACAAATCTGAATATATAATATTGCTCTCCTAGCATTTACAGTACATAGACGCTTCGCAAATTCGACGTCAGTTTAGAATAAATGTAGTGCTCACAGTAGTGCCAATATACAACGTGGAAGGGGCATACCCCTAATAAATCGAACCACGGGCTACACTAGACCACTTGATTATAGAATAATGACAATCAGAAACTTAAAAAAAAAGATTCGGCACTTCCATACAAAAGTGTGCAGCCGCCTGGAATTTATTTTTGTTTTTTGAATGTTATTTTAATATCATTATAATATAGTGATCTAGTACATATAGCCTGTGGTTCGATTTATTACGGGTATGTCCCTTTCATGTTCTGTTCTGTTCTGTTCTGTTCTGAGTCCGCCCAGCCAGCAGTTACGCTGCAAGACCTTATGAATGAGGTATACCTTGGTGAGTGCATCATCACGCTCGCAAACCAAGCCCGGTATGTGTACCGTCCTCAGTTCCTCAAACTTGGCGATGCCAAACCTCATTATACCACTCTCATAGTTCGAGAAACCAGTTGGACTCGTAGATAGGGATATAGGAGTGTAGGAGATATTCGCAGTCAGGGATTAGGAGATAGAGGGAGTTGGTAGAACCGACCGAATACTTGCATCAAATCAGTATGGGGAGGATAGATATAATACTTGGTGTGTGATATATACTTGGAAGGAAAATAGACTGCTTTGTTGTTTTATGTCCGACACGTTGCTCTGCAGGTCTTATTTGCATAATATGTGACTTGTTGACGCCATCTTGTTAATCTGGATTCTGGATTCTGGCTTTTGGAACCTGGCTTCAGGATTTCATCAACCGGTCTTTATTATCTTGACGATGTCGGTGACGGAGGTCTGGGTCTTTTGCGACATCTATTTCTTCGAAGTGTCGATTGTAGGCCATCTCGGGCGGTCAGTTGGTTTGGTGTGTCTTCTTCAGATTCTATGTCAGTTTCTGTGTCCGTTTCTGACATTTCATAGATTTTTTCTGCTTCTTTTTTTACGAGGGTTCGATTTTCTGCAATTTCCATCCATTCTGCTTTTGTTTTGTACGTGTAGTGGCAGATATCGTGGTTGAGGGAGTCCTCCCAGGTGTAGATAGGTCGTCCAACTTTCTTCTTGGCTTCTCTGCGTTTGTAAATTGCACGAAGTAGGTGTGGGATCGGGCGTCTCAGTATATGACCGTAATATGATATTCTACGTACCTTTATTATTTTGGATATAGTTTTTCCCTTCAAGATTTCTTTTATCTTTTGTTTTGGTGTGTTCTTGGCGACGTCCAGAAGTCCTCGAAGTATTTGGCGTTCGTATTTTCTAAGTCTAGACCGATTTTCTTTTGTTAAAGCAGAAACATTCAAAGCATATGTCATGCACGGCCTAATTACCGTTTTGTACATCAACACCGCAATGCTCCACTCTATTTCATTATTTTGTATAAATGGTAATAAAAATTTGGAATTTTTTATTGCTTTGACACAACGGGTTTTGATAGTTGATTTCCGGTTGTGTGTAGCTGAAATGTATGTGCCTAAGTACTTTATTTCTGCCATAGGTTTAATTATGGCTCCTCCAAGTATTATGCTTGGCTGTTCTTCAACCGGTGGACCAAATGGGTCTCGAATAATCAGTTTTGTTTTACTCCCATTTATGGTGAGACCAACTGAATGGAGAAGTTCTTTCATTTTAGTAATGATTCGATCTATTACTTCTATTTCTTCCCCGATCAGAATTATGTCATCTGCGAAAGACAATATCATGGGCAGGGTTATTTCTAAGTCCTGGTCGAGTCTCACCGCGTCTTCTTCTTCCTCCAGCGTTCTAAGCACCTCGTCGATAATTATTGTGAATAGTCTTGGAGATAGGGGGCAGCCTTGTTTAACGCCTTTGCCCTTGCTGATAGTTTCCGAATTTTGTCCGCACCATGATATGAAAGTTTCGTCATTCATACATGCTTTAATAATCCTATTAGTGAGAGGTATATCTACTTTGGTTAGCAGTACACCTTTAAGTGCTTCTAAGTTGACATTATCAAAAGCTCTTTCCAGGTCAAGGGCCACGACATAAATAACTGCTCCTTCCCTCCATTTAATATCTAAAACGCGTCGAAGTGTAAAAATATGATCCTCAGTTGATCGGTTATTTAGGAATGCCGCTTGATAATTTCCTAAAGTGCTGATAGCCGCGTCTAGCTTTTCTAATAAGAAATTCGCGTAGATTCGATATCCTACATTACAAATCGATATTTTCCTGAAATCATTTATATTTTTTGGGTGCGATAGTTTTGGAATAGGGACTTGCTTAGTGAGACGCCACTCCTTAGGGACTTCATTTTTGAGCCATATCATAGCCATAGTCTTAGTGAGTTCCTCTAAGAATTCCATTGGAGCTGCCTTGTATAGTTCGGGTACAACGTAATCGGTTCCTGGCACAGTGCCATTTTTCATGCGCTGTATAATATTCCCAATATTTTCGATGTTAGGGGGCTCCATCTTTGTTAAGTCAAGACCTGTTTCGTCCGCGGTGGTAACGTGTCGCCCTTCACTTTGTTTAACGTCTGCAATCCAGTTAGACATTGGAATGTAGTGTTTGGATTGAGTTCGCGCCAACTTTCTTTTATGATTTCTAAGAAATTTATAAGTTATTTTCATACGTAGTGATTTATGTGTCTTGCTTAGACCTTGAAAGAAAATTTTTGTTTTATGAGCTTCCTCCTTTTCCAAGATGGTTTTTAGTTTTTGTCGAGCTTTAGTTAAATTTTGTTTTAAGTTTTTGTCTTGGGGATATTTTGATTTTTGGAATAACGCCTTTTGGAAGTTTGCTAAAGCAACTCTGGTTTCTTTTGAATTAGTAATAGGTTTTTGTAGTGCTTTATGTGCAGCATCTTTCAAGATGTTATTTAGGGTGTCCCATTTAAGTGTATTATCGTTCTTGTCAGTCAGATTTTTATTTACGTTATGTTCTCTTTTAGCCAATTGGATTCTTTCTTTTATCGCGTTCTGGTAGATAATCAAATTCTTTTTATTTTGTAGGAGCTCGTTATCATAATTCTTATGATTATATTGTTTTTTTTGAGTTGGCAATTTTGATTGCTTTTCGGGTAGCCCGTTTTTTCTGCGAAAGACGACATTCGTATTTTTCCCCATATCAGTTTATGATCGGATTTAACTTTTAGGTCTTTTTCACCAATTATATTATGGAAAAATACGTCCCTTTTTGTACCGGTGATAATATGGTCGACTTGCGATTGTTTTGTTCCCCGTGACCATGTGGTCTTACAAGTGATTCTGCCCCATGTACTGTTTACTTTTAATTTGTGTTGCTGTATTAGATTGAGCAAAAGGTTTCCGTTAGTGTTTGATGTACTATGGTACAGATTTTTTCCGATTAATTTTTTAAATGTCTCGATCTTGAATCCTAATTCGTGTACATCCTCCCTACCTATATGGGCGTTAAAATCGCCCATAATGATTAAATAGGCATTGCTTGGTGTGTTCCTAATAAGATTTCCTATTTGTAAGAAACGGGATGCCGATTCTGACGGGATATGCGTGTTAATGACGAAGAGATTTATAGGGTCATTGACATTGGCAATTTTTATCTTTAAGTTTATTGCCAGTACGTCCCGGCTTTCGCGGTATGTGTGTATTAAATCGTAGTTAATTGTTTTGTTAATTAAGATGGCAATGCCTCGATATTCCTTGGCACTTTTACCTCCTCCTAATATCCAGTTGTAGTGCTTTGATTTATAGTATCCTGTAGCCATGTGAGTTTCTTGTAGTCCTGCAATGGTTATGTTGCGTTCTGAAAGGAGTTTATCTATATTTGTCTTATCGTGTGGCGTTGCGCACCCCAAAACATTCCAAGTGGCTATTGATAGAGCTTCGCATGGCCCAGGTGCAAGTTTAGGTAGTATGTGTGTTCTAATGGGTGAACGTCGCCCTTTTGTGCAAATGAAGTTGTGTGGAGTACTTTCGGACTCTGTTGAAAGTGAATTATGTACTTTGGTGGTGTCTTGCGAGAGTTGCGGGGCCTCTGAGATCCCGTCAAGTTCTTTGATTATTTTATGGCCTCCCGTTTTGTTTTCTGTATTATGTAATAGTTGTAATTGAGATGTTTCGAAGTTAATTATACTGTCGTAGTGACTGTTCTCGAAGTATAAATGGATGTTGGCCACTGCGTTATCTGATGGATGATATACAATTGGATTCCTATTTTGCCCATATACGTGAACGTTTATCACATAATATTCCGCTGCTGCTATAAGGATGTCCTCTCCTCCCCAGAAGCCATCCTCAAATTGTTTTTCTGCATATCTGTTGATGCGTTCATCTAATGTCATACTACTATTTGGACTAGACAGGCTAGTGCAGTCTAAGACGTTATTCTGTAGCGCTAGGTTAATATTAGCCACATGTTTGTTGTTTTTAACATAAGAGGCTAAGTCACGTCGTATCATTTGGTGGTCGAAGGTTAGCCCAAAAACGTTGTTAATCTGGTCTGCTAAGGCTCTAAACAAGCAATTACAATCTCCCGCCATTGTTCGGACTGCTATGTTTAGGTTTGTATTCATTCTGTGCAGCTGTTTTATTACTTTATGTATTGTCTTATTTAAGTCTATTCAAGTTATCGGTTGTTGGGGGATTTATTGCAGGAAGTTTCTATTTAACTGATTTTTACAAACTTTTGTAGTTGATGTTATCTTATTTTGGGCAATTCCCGTTCATAATATTTTAGTGTGCTGTAAGTCACTAAGCCTGTAATTGTTTTATTTGTGTATAAAAGTTTAATAACTTTGTTAGAAGTATATTACGTGGCTATTATTTTATTGTATGTTCCGAGATCTTTGTACTATTCAAAATTCTACTAAAAAGGTTGGTGTATTGTTACTGTCGACAAAATGACCTTTGTTTATATTTCGGGTAGGTAATAGCTTAGGATGGTATGGCTGGCAGATGTTTTACGAAACATGTACCGACTAGTAACACGCCGTGTGAAAGCGCGGTTGTTTGATTTAATTTTTATTGCCTCTGGAGAAAGGGCCTTTGGTTGTGGATGCAATTTTTGATTTGGGGAATTTCCGTAGGTGATTTTTCTAGTATTGGTTCAATTGTTTTCCAAAGAGTATTATTTCAGATATTTATCGGGGTTATAAGCAACTTTTTAAGTTTTATTTTCGGAATGGTTGTTTAATATATTTCCTAGGTGTTGATGTTTTAGATTTAGATGTTGCGTTATTGATTCTATAATTAACGTTAATGCAATACTATTATGAATATATGGGGTAGGCTGCTTAGTTTTCCTATCAGTTTAGACTTCCAAGTTATTTGGGGTACATATTTAAATACATCTATAAATTTATGTTGATTTCTTATTTAAGATCTTATGGTTTTACACTAACAGTGATATGATACGACGGAGGCACTGCTGTTAATTATTTTACAAGGGGACGACAGTTTAATTTAAAACCGGTATTATGGATGTGTTTTATTACTTTTCAGGCTACAATAGGCTGGTTGTTTTTTAGCATTTCAGGTTGTCTTACGTGTAAAATATAATATACAGATTAATTAAAATACAGATATAGCGAAATTAATATGAAGTCGGCTTACAAAATGTTAACGTTTTTGTTTTTTCCTTTTTCGTGAGCTCAATTATAGTAATATTTGAAGCTGTTTCGTGTAAGCTATATCTTACTATTTTGTAACTATCGCCGATTTTTCCAAATTCTTTTATTAGGTATCTTTTTCAATCTAGAGATACGTTTGGTTAATGTTTTAGCTAGGCGAGCTTCAGTTTATTCGGAATCCCGTACATAGATTTATCAAAGAATGTTAAATACAGTGCCACCGCGTCTTACCACGTTATCAACTTTTCTATGTAGATTAATTTATGAAAAAGTATTAAGTTTTTCTCAAAGAAAATGTTTACTGGGTATTTTTGGATAAACGAAAGTACAGCGGGTTGCTTTGAAAAAAGTGAAGCTGTGGCATTAGCACGATTATTTTAGTTATCAGATAATGATGAAATATATTTAGGGCCTTCCTTAGTGCTGCATGTGTTGTTCAGGTCGCTGCTAACTAGCGCAGTAATATAATTATTTTACGATATTGAAAGTAAATTTTTTTTTTGTTTAAATTATTATTTTTATTTATTTAAGCACGACTTAAAATTATACTAAATTTTCCTGGAAAAGGGGGACAAAGAGAAGGCTAGCTTAGAAACACAGTAATAGTTAACACAGAACAAATAAAAATAAAATATAGAAAATGGATTGATCGCACTGAGTTCAAAAATAATAAAAACAAAAAAAAATTAAATAAAATATAAAAAATAAAATGGATTGATCTCACAGAGTTCACGTCGGTAGAGTCGGTAGAGCTAAATCTGCGTTGTTGTATTCACTATTTGCTTCTGAATAGGTATGTAGAACTACACAATACACAACACTCTCAAATATGCGCGCACGCACAGAATAAATGACTTGAACCGCGTTTTTTTCGGATATCGGCGAGATCCGTTACGGGTTTTACGATTGGGAAAAAGGTTTCGGCCGGTAGGCAGCGCACGGATCAGGACGTCCGTTCGGTAAGACGGTCGGAACGGAACTCTCTTACGGGTATGTCCCTTTCATGTTGTATATTAATTGTTTTTTCAACATACTTGCTCGTAAAGTAAATCTCATTGTATTTCATCGGCTTTAGACATATATAAAGTAGCCCATAAAACACGCTTGCGTTACATATAAACGCAAATAGTGAAGTTATATTATGCAACAGCAATATTATTATTTTTCTCAAATTCCGAACACGCCCTCTGCCTCATGGCACCAGCTAGTAATGTTTGGCTAGCCGCGCTGATTTTAATAAGTATTACGGTGGGAAAGCAGCCGCGTGCTTCACAGTTTTATGGTTGAGTTTATTTAACCGTTCCTTTACCGCTAATACCAGACACAATAGTAAGACAATGAACGTGGACATTTATAAATATCGTGCGGGTCTTTACCGGTTAAAATAAAAATCAGTTTAGATATACGTGTGTTGAAAAACGTGCGATATACGTGCGTATATTGGTTAAACACTCTCGGCTCTATCACGCCCTTGCTTTCGGCTCGGGTATGAAAATTCCACCTCCTGTGTTATAACCACTATAACGGACATAACTGGTAATATACACAACTATTTTTCAATTTAAAGAATATTACTTATTTTAATATAAAGAATTGAATAATGCCGCTCTTTTTTATATAATTACGTATTTACCCCTTACTTATTTTGTACAACAAGCTGACTTTTCATTGGTTTTCAAAAAAAAAATGGTATTGTGAATAAATTCCTCGATCCATATACGTAATCCAAATTGGTGTATGATATAAGATAAACAAATCGAGATCACGTAGTTATGTCCGACCAAAACTGCCGCATGACCTCGATAAACTCCGGCCGGCCGGACGGAGGCAGTGCCTGGCGGTAGTACTAATAGATCTCACGATTTTACTTTGTTTTTGAATTTTTATTTTGACTAGCTAATCAAATTTTACTAACGATCCTTATAAAATACCGTGTATATTTTAAAATTCAAATAAATTATTTCTGTTTTATCTTAAGGCTGACCGGTAGATAATGCATTAGCATTAAGTCCACCTTTTGTACCTGTCTATGGTCATTTAAGATTTAATAAATAAATAAATTTTCCCATTGCGATCTTTTTCTGCACGTGTCGTTGGCTCAAACTAATAAATATTGATCTTTCATTATGAATTTCGAACATTCTAGACTTCCCTCCAGAATGTTAGTCATTGATCAGATTTCTTATTGAAAGCCAATGCCTCTGGTTCATTGATCTAGTAGTCTTGATAATTCTCAGTTTCAAAAATACAACGTAACTATTAGATTCCGTGACATGACCTTTTTCAATTCTTTACAAAAAAATAACATGTAAACATACTAGAGATACTTTTCATTACGTCATGTTTTTCATACTGTAACCTCTATATATTTTCAACTCTATTTGCATTGCGTTTAGACATTACTACAAACCTAGCGGAAAAGAACGGACAACTTTTGAATCAATTTTGACAGATTTTGAAAAATAAAAAACGTAGAGCCAAGCCTTAACGCACTTATTTGTTATCTTTTCCAACGTAACAAGCACTTCAGTACATATCATCTTATTACTTATTTACTAACTTAGGTTTATGTTAGATCATCATCATCCAAACGTATTTTCCCGGTTGCATCCTCAGCAGTAATGCTTCAGTGTTCAGAGCCCGGGGTCCGCTACCTAACCAAGGAAGTTTGACGAGTTTACTGGTTTTTACACAGAGCGACTGCCGTCTGACCTCCGCAACCCAAAGTATAAACAATAACCAATTCTTCTGGTGACACAGTATGTGCGCCCTGGTAACACAGCAAGCGCACCCTGGTGACACAGTATGTGCGCCCTGGTAACACAGCAAGCGCACCCTGGTGACACAGTATGTGCGCCCTGGTAACACAGCAAGCGCACCCTGGTGACACAGTATGTGCGCCCTGGTAACACAGCAAGCGCACTCTGGTGACACAGTATGTGCGCCCTGGTAACACAGCAAGCGCACCCTGGTGACACATTTTGTGCGCCCTGGTAACCGCAAGCGCACCCTGCTGACACAGTAAGCGCGTTGGCCATTTTCTGTAATTTGGTCATAACTTCGTGAATTTTTATCATAAGTATGTAGACCAATTAGGGTAACTATAGTATAAGCGATAGTGTTACTATGAGTAATTCAATCATTTCAGACGCATAACGTCCGCTGCTGACCTCTCTCAAAGAGTTCCAAAATGACCGATCTAGAGCGGCTTGCATCTAGCGCCTTCCAGCGACCCTGGTCAGATCGTTAAACCACCTTGTGGTTGGATGTAATGTAAGTAATTCAATAGCGCAGACAAAAAGAGGCTTATGCTCAGCAGTGGGTCGTTAAGGGCTGAAGATGATGTTGAGGTAAACCAAAATTGTTTGCAAGTATGTTATATAAACCTGTATTCTCAACAAAATTCGTTACAATCCTCATTGGTCTCAGGTTTTTCTTACTGCCTAAAGGCATCTGACGTAGCCCAAACCCCTTTCACCGCGAGACTTTATATCAGTTGTCGTGGTGCCTCTAGCGCAAGTCATAGTGAATCTAAAATAAATACCTACAACCAAAAATGGGATGTGGATAATATGAGCATTTTTTGTCAGAAATATCCATCTTCGCGGTGAAAGGGTTTAAACATGATGTCGCCTTACTGAAACATCTGTATAACTGTATAAAGATGTCATTTCAACTATGTTTACTATCTTTTAGTTTCACTTCTCGCTGTGTTCACAATATTGCACACAAATGCTGGAAGTGACGACCTCACAAGCAACCCACAGGAATCATCCGCAAAACAATGGTTATTCAAAGATTTCATGAAAAAGTACGAAATAAGCAGAGTATGGAGCAGTATCGAAAAAAATAGAAAAAAATCCGGTGAAAAATTTTTGATTAAGAAAGAATTTAATAATATAATGAGAAAAATAGACGAAACTGATGAACTTTTGTCTCTTAAAGTTAATAAAGGTGACCCAAAGATAATACTCAATGTGGATGCTCGCAGACAAGTCCATCCAGGTTTCGAAAAGTACAAAGTCTTCAGACCTCTCGAAAAAAATAATTTACCTATGAACGCTAAAGCATCTTGGAAGTACACAATCTGGGACCCGAACTACGCCAGATATAGACTTAATGAGCTCATGAAGCAGCTCGTATACATGACAAGAAATAAAATGGTGGGAATGCAAATTTTGCGAGAGAAATATAGGGAAACGTCGCTGTACAAAATGGGGTTCTTGATGAGCAAAACTGATGAAGCTGTGAAAAATTTTATCAGATTTGCATACCGCAGTTACAGAGCTTGCATTTTTAGAATAAAACACTCTGGCTTTTTAAGTGTTGAACATCAAAGGCATACGTACTTAAACATCTTGCATACACAAGAACGGCTGCTCTTCAAATGGTTCCAAATAGATTTGTATCACGACTTGATTATGGAGAATGACGACAATGCTAGGGCCATCATGGTCAACTACACTAGTGGCCGGAAATTTCATTGGAAGTTTGTGGATTAAAATCTATACATATAATAAAACAGTAAAAAAATGTGTCTGTTCATTGAATATATTGTCACGAGAGTGGGTTGGGGTTAGGAAAGGAAACACCAATCCTATGGAATATTACCTTTATTTACAACTCTAGGGTACTCACAGTTGTCACAGGTACGTACGCGGGAATGTCACTGTACTGTCACACACACGGAAACGTCACTGCACTGTCACGTGCGGATATGTCACTGCACTGCCACACGCGTAAACGTCACTGTACTGTCACGCGCGGAAACGTCACTCGCGCGTATTTACTGCACTGAACACTTCACTTCACTCACTATTACACTTCACTTTTTACTTACTACTTCCACTTTTACTTTTCTTCCTTTTCTTCTTCCTTCTTCGGATTTTACTTCCAAACTAAACTGGCTTAGCCGAACAAGGCGCGGGCGCCTTGTTCTGCTTATATACCCCCCGAATCGGAGGTCGCGGGTTCGATTCCCGGCGGGGGCGACGACTTTGTGTTGTTGTCGTCCTGGTTTGGTTATGACATTGCAGGCTGATCACCTGATTGTCTGATAAGTAAGATGATCCGTGCTTCGGAGGGCATGTTAAGCCGTCGGTCCCGGTCACTGTCTTTGACATTGGTCGTTACCTAAAACCATGTCAGAGGCATTTAAGGCGGTTTAAAAACTCTGACACTAGTGTTAGTCACTAACACACTCGATAAGAAGAACCCCCCGAATGCGAACAATATCGCATCAAAGTTCTAAAGTCAAGTCATAAATTTTCTTTTGGTCTTCTTTTATTTCTGGCCCGTATTTCATTCCAATTTCTAGAGTTATCTAGAAACTTCTTACAAAACTTCAAAAACACAATACATTACTGTGATTTGAACCTGGGGTCTATGGATTCACAGTTCAATACCAAGACCACTAGGCCCATCGTGTTCTGACATGAGTGATGAAATTTCCCTTGAGGCCGGCCCCATACATACGGAATTCCGTACGGAATCCATTCCGTACGGAATCGACTCGGAATTCCGTTCGTCTACCACACACAAACGGTTTTTTCCGTACGGAATGACGCGTCTCAGTCGAGAGCCGCCAGCTATCGAGCGCAGACGTTCTAGTAGCGTGCGGAAATATGAAATTTAAATGAAATTTGACTATGATTTTTTTATAGCGCTTGCATTTTTGCTATTTATTGTTAAAAAATATATCTTTAACTTCGTATTAACGAGTTCTTCGAACCCCCATCAACCTATTATGACATTTTCCACAAAATAGTATGCCGGGTATTTATTGTATGGGAAAACATGAATTGACAGGTCTAAATATTTAATTTTTTTAATGGCAAATATTTGGATACCTAATTATATGTCCTGCCACGGCCTGCAATGGCCTGCCACGCCATTTCCTTAAGGTCTGTGGTCCGTATGTATGGGGCCGGCCTTAGATGATTTCTTTTCAGTTTGAACTTGTGACGTTGACATTGTCATTGTAATTTATTATCCTACGCGACAATATTTCCAAAATATTTCGGGCGATGGAGACATAGTAATAGAGAAAGAATTAAAAAAAAACGACGGGTTGCACTCTGGGAGTGCCGGCAGAAGTGAAAACTTGAATATTAACGTTGTGCATTTTTGATATTTTGGAATGGTTAGGGAATAATTTTGCACGAATTGCTTTAATTATCAGTATAAAATATTTCAAATCTTTTCTGAACCACAGTCTGTCACAAATGTCACAAGCATGACCAAATTCATTTTTAAATACACAGCAGTATGGCCACTACACAGACGGTCGAGCCATCAGCTGTCACCATCCATGGATGCGCGTAGCACGCTGTAACATAAACACACACGAACATTCGCGCAAGCGCCCTGCGCCGCCTAAACGAAACAGCAGGCGCAGGCATAGGTACATTTTCGCCGCGCCGTAGAAAGAGAGGGGGATACTCCCTCTCCTACGCCGCGCCAGCTGTCTACTCTCCATCCGTCTTACGAATTTTCGATCAGGTCACGTGTCCTGACGCGAGTTTAACATTTTTTACCCATTCCAAAAAAGTGCACAACGCCGCTAAATAAGTTTTCACTTCAAAATGTTTCTCTGTTTGAACACGCTAATCTCCGTAAATAATGAACGGATTCGAATGAAACTCTTTTTGTCTCTAATAGCTGTTAAGCCTGGGCAACATATAGGGTATAACTGATTTTGGAAAATGGAACACTTGATGCAGAACCACATTGGTCCAGTTAAACTATAAGAAATATAAAAATTACGCCTTAGCATAAGTTCTTCAACCTGCATTTGCCGGAGTCATAAAGACTATGCGAAAGAAGTCGCGGGCTTCAGCTAGTTTTAAAATATGAGATAACAAAAATAACATACGTTTACTGCGTGCGTTGCGTTTGCCTTTTTAGGGTTCCGTAGCCAAATGGCAAAAACGGAACCCTTATAGATTCGTCATGTCTGTCTGTCTGTCTGTCTGTCCGTATGTCACAGCCATTTTTTTCCGAAACTATAAGACTTATACTGTTGAAACTTGGTAAATAGATTTATTATGTGAACCGCATTAAGGTTTTGACACAAAAATATAAAAAAAAACAATAAATTTTGGGGGTTCCCCATACTTTGAACTGAAACTCAAAAAAATATTTTTCATCAAACCCATACGTGTGGGGTATCTATGGATAGGTCTTCAGAAATGATATTGAGGTTTCTAATATCATTTTATTCTAAACCGAATATTTTGCGCGAGAGACACTTCCAAAGTGGAAAAAAGTGTGTCCCCCCCCCCCGTAACTTCTAAAATAAGAGAATGATAAAACTAAAAAAAATATATGATGTTCATTTCCATGAAAACTACCAGCGAAAATTGGTTTGAACCAGATCTAGTAAGTAGTTTTTTTTTAATATGTTATAAACTGCAATTTACCTTTCATTCAATCAACTCAAATATAAAAAATTTTAAAAAAATACTACAAGACTTTTATATTATGTTATTTGCTACTACGGAACCCTTCATGGGCGAGTCCGACTCGCACTTGGCCGCTTATTTAAAGTTAACTCGTTCGGATTTGTATGTACCTATAACGAAAAGGGGGTATTAACCCGAAATAAGTAGGAAAGATAGACAGTAAATTCAGTGCATTCTTGGGAGTCAGAACATTGAGTTGTACTGACTAAAGTGCCTACTATTAAGTAGTCACGGCAAATTAAAAAAAAACAGCTCCATGTGTTTCCATCACTTTAATCAATACATATAAGTAATAAGTATTAATATTGTACTAAATACAGCGAATTATAAGTAATACACTGGCAAGCGAAGCGTAGGACACCCACCCACAAGGTGGTCAGATGCAGACTCTTGGGGGAGGCCTATGTCCGGCAGTGGATGTTATTCGGCTGAAATGATGATGATACTGTAGCGGGAGCGAGGTGATATGCTCGACCGCCACAAAGGGATGATTTTTCCACCAGGCATGGTGTTGCGCCTGGGGAACCGCGGCTCCAACGGTGTATCGTCGGAGGTTGTCTATATAGTCAGTTGAAACCAGAACTCTGAGATCGAGATGTAGAATCTGCTGGCGCCATCTCGTATGATTCTTGTGAACTAGGTATTGCTTCGTTCATTGTTGTCTGTGGTGTTTAGTTCCTCGTAGTGGCGTAGAGGTCGCCACCATACTACGGGAATCAGGGAAAGTAACATCACTCACACATCATCGCGCGAAACCCCACGATAGTATTTTAGATCGCTGACTTAATATCATCATCAACAAGAACCTAGTTCTTAAATTTATCGGTGACTAGCTGTAACCCGCGACTTCGCGTAGAAGTTGAAAATGGTTCTAACAGTATTTTTAATTGTTGACCCCGTGGTTTGGGCTTTGCGTTGATATGTCAGTCAGTCACCAATCAATCAGTTTCCTTTTTTCAAGTTCCCGTTCCTGTACCCGTTCTCGTTCCCGGTCTCATTCCCGTTTCCGTATTAGCTCCCGTTCCCGTTCTCGTTCCCATTTAAGATTCCATCATTCGAGCGAGAGAGAGAGCGACGGAACGCTTCAGCATCGCCTAGGTAGTAGGTCACCGCATTTCATCCCTCTAGGGTTTATATTTTGAAAAATCCTGATACATGTATTTATTTGTAGGGTCGGCCTCGGCGAACATTCTGCGACCAAATTGCAGACGTTTTAAAAAAAGGAGAGGTAAAAAGTACCCGTAACCGAAGGGCATGTATGAAGAGATTGATGAGTTTAGATGAAGCAAAAGAGGTTTGTCAGGATTGTAGCAAGTGGAGGTCCATAGTCTCTGCCTAGCCCTGCGGGAAACAGGCGTGATATTATGTATGTATGTATGTATTTATTCATTTACCGCCAGGAGTACTCCGGTAAAGATTTGAATAAAATGGTCTTGCTAATCTTGTTTCTCCATACAAACATTGGACCTTCGTTTCACTCCTTTAGGGGGTGAGTTTTGAAAAATCCTTCCTTAGTGCACCTCTAGACTTCATAAGGAACCTATGTGCCAAATTTGGAGTCTCTAAACCCAGCGGTTTGGACTGCGAGTTCATATTTCACTCAGTCACCAATAAGTCAGTTTCTTTTTTTTCCGTTCCCGTTTCCATTCCCTTTCTCGTTCCCATTCCTGTTCCCGTTCCCATAATTTGCTAGAGTGAGAGAGAGAGAGCGACGGCACGTTTCAGCATGGCCTAGGTAGGTCACCATATTTAATCCCCCTAGGGGTTGATGGTCTAACTAATCTTGTTAAACCATTTACTTCGAAACTTCGCAGGAGTACTCCTGGCGGTAAACAAGTGAATACCTGTTTCATAATTTTTCAAAATTTTCTTCCCAAAAAAAAAAAACTAACCAGATTAGTTAGACCATTTACTTCGAAACTTCGCAGGAGTACCTTTGGACCCCCGTTTCACCCTCTCAGGCGGTGATTTTAGAAAAAATCCTTATTAGACCTCATAAGGACCTATCATTGTTACGAAACTTTACTGTTCAAATTTCAGATGATCGAAAACGGTATATCGAAGTTTTAAATACTAAACTGATTATTTTACATAATTTTTCTCCTCAATAAACTCATTTTACACTATGTTTCATTTGCCAGAATAACACATAGCCGAAAATTAAAAGTAATTTTTTTTCGTTCGACATCGATTTCGGTCGATTTCGGTCTTGTTCACTAGTACTAAAAGGTCGAAGTCACTTATTTACTATTATTACTTAGCTACTGTTTCGTATTCTAAACAAGTGTGTTTCATAAATGTCATAATTAAAAAAAAACACGTTTAACAAGAATCAAGTTAAATGTATATTTTTATGATAAAAAAAACAACCAACGTATTTTTATACTTAAACTTAGGGCGAAAATAAAAAAGACACCATAACATGGTTACGACAAAACTATAGGTTAGGTTAGGTTAGAACTGCGACCACCCCACGTAGAGAGAGCCTTTAGTAACTATATATAAAAAATATAATTATAATTTTATGTTAGCCGTTTTGCGGGACAAATTATACTGATTGAGCTAGCCCCAATTCGAGACTTGTGTTGTGGGATACTAACTTAACGATATGAAGTATTTTAAAACTCGAATATGATAAGAAAAATTAAAATATCAAATTACTATGATATCTTAAATTAAATATTTATAATTTATTATTCTTGCAATTTATCAAATTTAATTTGAATTTCACTATCAAATGTTTTAAGTAATATCTTTAGCATATGTTAATCTGTATCTGCCTGCTCCTTATTGTCCCGAAGCATGTACGAGCTACGCTATACAAAGTCCACTGGTTTACTCACCTAGTGGCAAAAACTGCTGACGGCGAGCCGATAGGCCGCCGTCTTATCTTATATCTTTAAACGAGCAATTCTTGTATATTTATTTATTTATGTATTTATATGTTTATAAATTTTGTGATCTTGAAAACGGCTCTATCGATTTCGCTGAAAATTGGTATATGGGGGTTTTCGGGGGTAAACAATCGATCTAGATTAGTCTTATTTTTGGGAAAACGCGTGTTTTCGAGTTTTCATGCGTTTTTCTTTCCACGCAGAATATGATCGCTAATTTCGTCGCGTCGGCCGCCATCCGGTTTATGACCACTAGAAAGAGTGTTACGGGTTCGATGACCCACTCGGTGACTTTTGTTTTTTTTATGTTCAAATTTATGTACCTATTTTTTTTTTTTGTTTTGTTTTTAGACAAGTTTAAAAAACGTAGTTATTGTTTGAGATGTAACCGAGCAAAGCTCGGTCGCCCAGGTACTTGTAATTTACTTCAGTACCATTAAAAATTTCCTAGCAATCAAGTCGGTGTATCAATCAATCCTCTCGGTACTCAAACCTATCAGTCTATCAATCATTTATCATCATAGCAGTATTAGTATCCGTACAGTCAGTTAAAAAGAACTAGACTAGAATCCCCAGATCTAGACAGGTTTACAAAAACTTTATCGGTGCCCTACTATCTGTATTCAGTGTCTAAATTTCGATGAATAAATATGTTTTTTATTAAAGAAATACATACATACATACTATCACGTCTTTATCCCTAATGGGGCAGACAGAGCATTTTGGGTCTTGCGGCTCTATGCAGAGCCCAGGGCCTCAAGAGCCAAAAGCCACTTTAGCGTCATGGTGGGCGAGAAGATGGAAAAGCAATTAATACAGTGATGGGTTGCTAGCCGCATCGCCTGTTAACATGATTCGCATTTTTGCCCATTCCCTCGATCGGCTTTTACGATCTGCGCGAGAAGAGAAGCAGCTGGTACATTCTAAGTTTTTTCAGTTCTCCCAGACCAGCATGGGAGGATTAAAGAAATAATAATGACATAATAAATTGTACTACATTATTTAATCGGCTTTTGCTTAAAATTATCACATTTTACATGGCATATCCTAAAAGCAGTCAAAAACTAATTACCAAAGGCGAGACATCGATTAATCTAGAAATAAATAAGATCTTATGATTAAATCTTAATAATAAATAAGTTTCATATGACTAAAATGTACCTATATGTCTGCGTTGAATGGAGTTTGTCAAAAATCTATACTCCAATAGAGAATATGCACGTATTTTTTTATTTGCTTAATAAAATCCTTATTAAATGAAACAAATATGAAAGAATTTATAAAATATCTTAATCAGCGACGAACTTGTGATACTTTAAAGTTTCAATTAGAGAGAGAAGTCCGATATGGACTGGTGACGTCAACGTCCATGTCGTCTATACATTTTCCATAAAAATAGCGTTTTGCGAGTGAGATAGACATATTATCGTAAAACCGTTATATCTTGTTCGTTTTTTAATCAATTTTTATTCTGTGTTCACGGTTAGTACTTTATTTTTGTATATTATTGGATAAACTGGTTAGATAACATATACATATGTTTTTCATACATATTCCCTATCGGTTTTTGGAACGAAGTTTTGGAACGAAGTTCCTTATCGCACGTTGCGAAAGGGGGCTAGACGGAAAGAAATAAGACCAAAAGTTGTAACGACACTTTTTGCTATAGTTGTAAGCCGTGCGGCGTGCGCGTGTTTCTCTGTCTGTCTCTCTCTCTCCTAATTAATCGAAAGGAACTTCGTTCCATCCGGGTGTCCCTTGACACCTCTCAAGTTTTTTTATTTAAATATATGTAATATATGATTTTAGAGTTTCACGGTCACAATTACTGTTATTAGTATTACGGGACTTACCTAAGTAATATCTGGCAAAAAACGATATTAATCGCGGTAAGTCCCGTAATACTAATAACAGTAAATATATGTAAACAATCTTGACGCGTCTTTTTATCGAAATATACACTTTACAAATCAAAACTTGTCACATTATTACAAATTAATTATGTAACTTACAAAATAATTAATTCATAGTTTGCAAAGTTATTTTACTAATACTATAAAGACGAAAGTCTGTATGTGTATGTGTGTCTGTTTGTTACTTCTTCACGGCTGAACCAATTTTGATAAATTTGTTATGCAGAAAGAGGGAGTATGTTTGTATCTTAATTGTACCTAAATGTCTATTACTATTTTTACATAATTATGGTACGCTTCAAAAATGGACTCGTAATCTCTCATACTAATTGTATGAGAAAAATGACTCCATTTTTGAAGTCTGACCATACATACACTCTCACGTCTTCATCCAAAATAGAGCAGACAGAGCTTTTTGGATCTTACGGCTCTGCAAAAAGGTCACTTTTAGCGTGAAGATGGAAATTAAGTAATCAAAATAGTGATGGGTTGCTAGCCGCATCGCCATGATATACACATAAGTACATAATACTATTTTTAGGGTTCCGTAGTAAACAAGGTACCCTTATAGTTTAGCCATGTTGTTTGTTTGTCTGTCTGTCTTTTACTCAGTGACTATCAATACTAGAAAGCTGTAATTTGGCATACTACGTATGTAGATATATTCCGTAGTGTCCTCTTATTGGCTCTCCTTCGTATGGCGCCATTATGGGTTCCGTCCGTTATCTATCACGCTGAGGAAGTGATAAAATAAAATCTTTAAAAAAAATTGGGTAGTTTCCATACATGGATCCGTTTGTTTCGAAAGACAATACACGCTGACTTTTCATTGGTTTTAGAAAAAAAAATGTCGTATAGTTAATAAATTCCTTTATCCATATACGTAATCCAAATTTCTGTATGTCATAAGATAAAAAAGTTGCGTAAATGATTTTCGATCGAGACCACGTAGTTATACGCCGGCCGCCTACTGCGTGATGTCGGTGACCCCGGCCGGCGGGTGGTGTATGACGACGGTACTACTAATTGACCTCACAATTTTACTTTCGAGTTTTAGTCAACATTTTTTGTTTCTGAATTTTTATTTTGACCAGCTAATTAGGTCTTACCAACGATGCCTATGAAGTGGCCTTCGGCTTCAGAAACAATAAAAATTCACCGTGTATAATGAAGCAGTTTTCAACAACTCAAATTAGTTACTTTCTTCTAAACTAAATTAAAAATCTAAATCTTGATCATGTGGCATGGTGCCAAGAACACTGGCTGCATTCCCGCGCTGAATAGCTACTGCAATCCTCTGCGCGAGATATGAGCCAGCCCTCTTGTCACCAGCGGCGTCGACAAGCCGAGGGGTTATTTTTTTAATAAATTTTTTAGTACTTGGACCCCACGGACCAAGAGTTTCGACGCCAAGCGGAACAAAAATATATTCATTAGATAAACAGGAATATTTTCGCCGCTTGGCGTCTTCTGCTGCTTCAGCCGCGGCTCCGGCCCTTGACACCGTCGCCCCGAGGCGAGAAGGGGCAACCGTATCGACGCATGTCGCGTCCCACACGAGTGCCCTCCCCCGCTCCCAAGGGACAAGGGTTAAACCATCTGGACGCTTGCCATCATCGCGAGTTATTCCTACAGGTTCTAACACATTAGGGATATCGATGGTGGCAAGCGCCCTTTTAACTATATTGTTAATGGAGCCGTGGCGTGAAAATCTGCCGGCACTGCGTTGGCAGTGTAGCCCG
This sequence comes from Acrobasis consociella, assembly GCA_963555685.1. Taxonomy (NCBI): domain Eukaryota; kingdom Metazoa; phylum Arthropoda; class Insecta; order Lepidoptera; family Pyralidae; genus Acrobasis; species Acrobasis consociella. The sequence goes on from OY743114.1 coordinate 2,397,356, forward strand.
TGTAGTAATTAATTTAGTTTTTTAATTTAGATTGTAATTTAGATATTAATTTTAATTGTATATTTATATGTTAATTAAATGTACTTCTAAACGTCAAAACAAACATTATATAGGATTTGTATGAAATAATGATTAATGACGTCATAGTTTCTTGAAGTCAAATAGCTCTCTTAATATAAATTTTCTTGCAATTATAAATCTAAAATCACGTTGAAAATGTAGGTACATGGACAAGTGACATTACTTTTGACGTTTTATTCTATAATTTATTTTTACATACATACATACTATCACGTCTTTATCCCTAATGGGGCAGACAGAGCATTTTGGGTCTTGCGGTTCTATGCAGAGCCCAGGGCCGCAAGACCCAAAAGCCACTTTTAGCGTCATGGTGGGCGAGAAGATGGAAAAGCAATCAATACAGTGATGGGTTGGTAGCCGCATGATTTGCATTTTTGCCCATTCCCTCGATCGGCTTTTACGATCTGCGTGGGAAGAGAAGCAGCTGGTACATTCTAAGTTTTTTTTTATTTCTCCCAGACCAGCATGGGAGTATATGTATAGTATAATTTATTATTGACGCAGAAAACTTCCTTAATCATTACTAACGTTACAGATACCCAACGCCATAGAAACTACTGGAAGGCAAAACTGGAGTTGCCGGTAGGCACACAGAGATGGCAGCACACACAACTAGCAAAAACGTGTCAAAAAAGTTGAATACAATTTTAAAATATTTATTGCATTTTATATAAGTCATATTTACTTATAAAAATGACCTTCTATGAGAGATAAATTTATCCTACATTGACAATTTTTTTTTTACTTTAATTAATTAGCTTACTGCTATATTTAAATAATAGTAATAAAATATTTAAATTTTTTATAGTGCCATCTAGTGACAAGGAAGAGAAATATCTATGTTTTTATGACGATGGGTAGGCATGGTATTTGGTATTACCTATAAACTTACGAAGCATGGAATTGTATGTACTAACTGGAAAACACTCTCTCAAATAACATAAAAAAATACAAGAAATGACCTTGAAATTTTTCGTTGCCCCTCCGTCTTTTTCTAATTAGGGAATTAGAAAGAGACGGAGAGGCAACGAAAAATTTCAAGTCTCTTTCTAATTAGGAAATTAGAAAGAGATGGAGGGGCAACGTAAAATTTTAAGGTCATTTCTTGTCTTTTTTTATGTTATTTGAGAGAGTGTTTTCCAGTTAGTACATACAATTCCATGTTACGAAGTATACCAATGATATCTACACACTGAATCTGAAAAATTGAACATATGTACTATATCTACTTCGCATCCAACGCGCCTATCGCCGCGCCGCATCCTAATACTTCTAATATTGGTTTTATCCTACTTATATCAGAAATGTGAAAGTAAGTTTGCATATTTGTTTGTTTGTTACTCTTCACGCTTCTTATCGTGTGTGTTAGTGACTAACACTAGTGTCAGAGTTTTTAAACTGCCTTAAAAGCCTCTGACATGGTTTTAGGTAACGACCAATGTCAAAGACAGTGACCGGGACCGACGGCTTAATGTGCCCTCCGAAGCACGGATCATCTTATTTATCAGAAAATCAGGTAATTAGCCTGCAATGTCCTGACCAAACTAGGACAACAACACAAAGTCGTTGCCCCCGCCGGGAATCGAACCCGCGACCTCCGGATATGAGTCAAACGCTCTAACCACTACACCACGGAGGCAGTTCTTCACTCTTCACGCTTAAACTACTGAACCGATTTGGGTGAAATTTGGTATGGATTTAGTTTGAGTCTCGGGGAAGGACATAGGGTACTATTTATCCTGAAATTCCCACGGGGAGCGAAGCCAGCGGGTACAGCTAGTAATCATTCAATAAAGAAATATATGGACCAATCACACAGATTGAGCTAGCCCCAAAGTAAGTTCGAGACTTGTGTTATGGGATACTAACTCAACGATATTTATTTTACAAAAAATACATGAAGAACATACAAGTCCCAGGTTAATCTGAAAAAGATCATTTTCCATCTTGACCGGACCGGGCATCGAACCCGGGACCTCCGGTATGACAGCTTGTAATGATGAGCACTAAGCCAGAGAGGTCGGCAAATATACAACGTGGAAGGGACGTACCCGTAATAAATCGAAACACTGACTATACTAAATCACTTTAGTTTAATGATAATAAAACAACAGACCAAAAACAAAAAAAAAAAAACAAAAAAAATCCCTAACAGTTCGTATGAAAATTCCATTTTTTTTTTAATTTTTGACCGTTAACTTATTTTCATTGTACTATAGTGATCTACTATAGCCCGTAGTTTAATTTATTACGGGTATGTCGATTCTACGTTTTATATCGTGGAATGCCTTGAGGGAGGTCAATGTCCAGCAGTGGACTTCCGTGGACGTGGATATTCGTTGTTGTCAGCGAACGTGATAAAAATGCGGCGCGGCGAATTGGTTAGTATTCAACATTTTGTCAGTCCAATAGCAAATAAAAAATCAATGTATGAACACGCCTGTATGCCTCTCTTACATAAACATCTCTCACTGGAAGAGATCTCTTTTGAGATAAGTAGTGCTTTGTACAACTTTCATTTTTTGAATAGGCATGACGATTGACATGGAAAAATATTTTTAGTCCATCGGTTAGATTGTTAAAAAATATTGTACACGTATTTTTTATTTTCTCTGAGAAACCAAAAATGACAAAGATACAGCGCATTGAAATTTCGCGTTACGTCACACTTAAGCACGTGACGTCGAACTTTGACGTTTTGTATCTTTGTGAACTTTTACTTTTTTGGCAAACCGAAAAATACGGGTCCATTATTTTTGGATAATCTAAAAGACGGACTATAACAATCATACTTTTCGGACCCTGTCGTCACCCCTATTCTCTGTATACATTCTCCGTGTACATAAATTAGTAAATAAATAAATAAAAAGTCCTCATATCCTTTCGACACACATCTCACGGCACCAGACTGGATACGGTCGAGATGTGAACTTGCGACCCTCACTGCACCTTCGGCTTGTGGTGCGCCGGGTCAGTGGCGAAAATGAAAGCCAGCTCCGACTTCTTCTGCGCGTAGGAGATGAATTCGTCTGAAAAGATAGAGATGGAGAACTATAAAAAAATAATAAATAAATATATAGGGACAAATTACATTGATTGAGCACCCAAAGCAAGTTCGAGACTTGTGTTATGGGATACTAACTCAACGATACTATATTTTATAAGAAATACATATATAGATAAACATCCAAGATCCAGGACAATTTGAAAAAAGCCATTTTCCAACTAGCCCTGACCGGGGATCAAACCCGGGACCTCTGGATGGCGGACCAGCATGGTGACCACTACGCCACGGAGGTCGTCAAACTGTCAGATATTTCTTATTTTCAGAGTAAAGGCCCATTTAGACGGTGCAAGTTTCTTGCCCGTTGCATGCCATTTTATTGCAGCAATAGACAACTTGCACGGTCTAAACGAAATGTCAGCCATACAAATCATTTATTGCTTCAATAAAATTGTATGCAACACGCAAGAAACTTGCACCGTCTAAATGGGCCTTAACGCCGGCGGCACGCGCCCTTGACCACTGTGAAACGAGTTTTAATATCGTTTCTTTGCAATGTACAGTTGTGTATAATTATCTATCGTCATCATGGAGACAAACCCAATAAGAGGATTAGCTATTTATATTTTATGGAAAAGAGTGTAACAGCGACGGCGTCGTAGATGATTTCAAATTGATCTGTTTAATGACACACGATATCTTCCAGGCTTAGAATATAGAACAAACCAGAAGTAGCCTACAGCCGTTAATGTATGCAGCTCACTGTGTCCAAAAAGAATGCGTTACCCCCCGCATTCCTCATACTTCACACCCGCAAAGTGTTGCTAGCTTAGAGAGAGTTCGCATCTTTTAGGGTAAATCAAAAATTATGTTTCAAAATAATGCAAACCAAACTTAATGTTTTGTGTCAACATAATACGAGTATCGATCTATAACAGTTATCCTATTTAATAAATATTCATAAATATATTGCATAAAAAAACCCTTGAGTGGAATGAAACACGTAATTTTTTACAAAATATTCTTTTATTTACGTACCTTTTTGTTTTACTTTTTTTTATAATATTGACGTTTTGATTCTGACCTAATCAATACATTTTTACGTTTTGACAAATGATGAAGTTGTATATGTAAATATTTTTATGAGATTATAACAACAACTGCAAAAATGTTATTTTTTAGATGAAGTTAGGTATAGGGATAGTTTTCTTGATAAGGAAGGACATTGTCTACTTTGATTCCGATATTGGTTCCTGTGGGATAATATACGGATAAGGATAGATAATTCCATGTGTAATTTATAAAACCGCGCTTTGTTTCATAAAAATAATCGTCTTCAAAATGTTTCCAACAAATAACACTGCCTAGTAGGTAGGTTTTCATATTTCATCTAACCGAGCTTGTCTTATCATTTGTGTCCTCTTTACTCTTATGATTTCATCAGCTGGAAACCTGAAATTCTACTTTTAAAAATTAGAATAGTTTTAACATAAAACATTCTTATAACAAGTTTACGCAAATTAAACGGTCAAAAACGCCGTCTAGCGATGAGTAGCGGAACTACAGATACGACTTGAATTGATAACGTTACAAAACATAGATTTGTTTTATTTTAGGGAAAGTCGTTTTTCAAACGGTAAGTGCCATTTCTGAAACGCGGAGTCATATAAACGATTTTTAGTTCTTTACGTACAAAAAACCGTTCGTTTAGTGACTCCGCGTTTGAAAAATAGCACCTGGTAACCTCCAATAACTTTTAAAAGGCTTAACCGATTTTCATAAAACATAGCTAAGAAACCCCGCAAGGTAACTTGATTTTAAATAAAAAACCGAATCGAAATCAGTCCTTCCGTTCGAGCGCTATGATGACACAGATAGACATACAGACAGATACTAGCGTCAAACTTATAACACCCCTCTTTTTTGTCGGGGGTTAAAAACACTACTATTCATACAATTTAGTTTCTGTCAAACAATAGTTAATAATTTTATTTACTTATATACATAAGTCACTCTATTTATACTAAAATGTCTTAATTCAAACAATATCATACTTTGACACTAAATAAATTAATATGAATTTATCTATTAAAGTCAAACGTTAAATTATTTGTCATGCATTTATTTATGTTTTATTAACCTTCTAGAAAATAACCAAGTAACGTGAAAGCAGGAAAAACTTTTTAGCACAACTGGCAACATTGACAAAATGGACTCGCCCAAATTGTTTACATTTTGAACGAGTAAAAATACATTATTTTTCGAATAAAATGAAATGTATTTGCGCTACTTACACATGAAATGTGATCCTATCTAGTTTTTATAATTTTTCAACTGCATTTTTGCAGGTGGGAACCGCACAACACTGCATAATTAAATTAAAACTGAGAGAATTTTTCCCGCGTACGTCAGTCGATGGCCACAGATAGACTAATTCACCAATTGTCAAACTACTCTCTTTGAGAGTAGTTTGTGTAGCTTCAGCTTATGGCGCGTTCGCGGCTTCTGGTTTGTTCTATATTCTAAGCTTTCAGGCTTTATTTTTGACGTCCATAATTTGTACATTAGATGTAAGGCATACCAACAACATGTTCTTATATGAACTTGTTTAATTAGACGCCCCGTATCGAGGTACATGGAATCGTTATTGCCGCCGGCGCGCGTCTCACGACCGGCGCGTTTCAACTGCATGACTATGAAACGCGTTGAAACGCGCAGTGTAATTGCAAGCGCGCGCGTGTGGCCGGCGCTGGTCAAACGCGTTACTCTGAAACCAGCCTTACTCAAAACGCGCAATCCGCTATACTCCATTTGTTTAAGTTTTTAAATAAATGTAAACAATCTTGCCATGTCTTTTTATTGAAATATACACTTTATAAATCAATAATTTTGCTTATTACAAAGAAATCTATATCTATATCTATATCTATACGTATAATAAAACAGTAAAAAAAGTGTGTCTGTACATTAAATATATTACCAAAAAAAATATTGGGGGCGATGGGGACGTAGTAATAGAGTAAGAATTTAAAAAAAAATGTCTGTCTGTTTGTCTGTTTGTCTGTTTGTACACGCTAATCTCCGGAAATACTGGACGGATTCGAATGAAACTTTTTTTGTTATATAGCTATTAAGCCTGGGCAACATATAGGGTATAAGTGGTTTAGGAAAATGGAACGCCTGATGCAGAACCATAGTCCAGCTAAACTATAAGAGATATAAAAATGCCGCCTTAGTAAAAGTTTTTCAGCCTGATGAGCATTTTCCAGAGACATTAAGTCCACGCGAACGAAGTCACGGGCTTTGGCTAGTTATGTAATACATTATAAATTACATAATTACTTGATAAATTTGCAAAGGTATTGATTTATATAGTGCATATTTCAATAAAAGACATGGCCATTTATTTTAATACCTAACCAAATGGAGTATAGTTTCCAACAAGTCAAATCAAATACTTTTTTCTAAACGTCAAAACACACATCGTCTATGGGGTTTGTATTTGTATGAAATAGCACACCATGACGTCATAGTTTCTTGGAGTCAAATAGCGCTCTTATTATCAGTTTTTCTGCAATAATAAATATAAAATCACGTTGAAAATGGATATGATCAATGACAACGGACATATTGTGACGTTTTATTTCCTTTATCAGTAGAAAATATTTTATTTTTGACCCTGGATACTATCCAATTGGGTTTTTTCATAAGCTAAAAATAAATAATCCTCCCTGTTGGTATCCGCAAAGCCCCTAGTCGCCTAGCGTTTAAGAGTGCCGTACACGCATATTATCTACACAAACTGTCATAGAGTATTTTAAATATTTCTGTAGTATATGTAGGGTTTATGAATTTAACCTATTTATGTATATAATATGTAGGTTTATGTTTATATATATATATATATTTTATATATATATATATCTTACATATGTGTATATATTTATAATATATTGTAAAGTTTCTCCTAATTTGTACTTTCGTCCAAAAGGAGAAAATTCAAATAGGGCCCAAAGTCAAAGTTCCAGCTGTCAGGCGGCCATGAAGTCTATAGTTAGTACTACTAATGGCGATCATTTGTTAGTATGGCATGAAACCTGTGGGGTTATTCCACAACTTTTTATTTCCATTTAAAGATTTATTTCTTTCATACTTTTTTCCCAAGTGCCGGCCAGATTCCGGCGATGCACTAGGTTGTTAGCACTAGTGTCGGTGAGCAATTTATACTATGGCATTAAAAGTGTACGGTTATTCCACAACGATTTATGGGCTTTTGAAAAGTGAACTTTTCATACATTTTAAAAAAAAGTGCCGGCCAGAAGGCGGCCACAATTCCAATTGTTAGCATTACTAATGGCAATCATTTGTTAGTATGACATGAAACCTGTGGGGTTATTCCACAACTTTTTATTTCCATTTAAAGATTTATTTCTTTCATACTTTTTTCCCAAGTGCCGGCCAGATTCCGGCGATGCACTAGATTATTAGCACTAGTGACGGTGAGCAATTATTACTATGGCATTAAAAGTGTAGGGTTATTCCACAACGATTTATGGGCTTTTGAAAAGTGAACTTTTCATACATTAAAAAAAAAGTGCCGGCCAGAAGGCGGCCACAATTCCAATTGTTAGCATTACTAATGGCGATCATTTGTTAGTATGGCATGAAACCTGTGGGGTTATTCCACCACTTTTTATTTCCATTTAAAGATTTATTTCTTTCATACTTTAACATTTGCTAACAATTGGAATTGTGGCCGCCTTCTGGCCGGCACTTTTTTTTAAAATGTCTGAAAAGTTCACTTTTCAAAAGCCCATAAATCGTTGTGGAATAACCCTACACGTTTAATGCCATAGTAATAATTGCTCACCGTCACTAGTGCTAACAACCTAGTGCATCGCCGGAATCTGGCCGGCACTTGGGAAAAAAGTATGAAAGAAATAAATCTTTAAATGGAAATAAAAAGTTGTGGAATAACCCCACAGGTTTCATGCGATACTAACAAATGATCGCCATCAGTAATGCTAACAATTGGAATTGTGGCCGCCTTCTGGCCGGCACTTTTTTTTTAAATGTATGAAAAGTTCACTTTTCAAAAGCCCATAAATCGTTGTGGAATGACCCTACACTTTTAATGTAATAGTAATAATTGCTCACCGTCACTAGTGCTAACAACCTAGTGCATCGCCGGAATCTGGCCGGCACTTGGGAATAAAAATTTTGAAAGAAATAAATCTTTAAATGGAAATAAAAAGTTGTGGAATAACCCCACAGGTTTCATGCCATACTAACAAATGATCGCCATTAGTAATGATAACAATTGGAATTGTGGCCGCCTTCTGGCCGGCACTTTTTTTTTATGTATGAAAAGTTCACTTTTCAAAAGCCCATAAATCGTTGTGGAATAACCCTACACTTTTAATGCCATAGTAATAATTTCTCACCGTCACTAGTGCTAACAATCTAGTGCATCGCCGGAATCTGGCCGGCACTTGGGAAAAAAGTATGAAAAAAATAAATCTTTAAATGGATATAAAAAGTTGTGGAATAACCCCACAGGTTTCATGCCATACTAACAAATGATCACCATTAGTAGTACTAACAATAGAAATCTTGGCCGCCTCATAGCCAGAGTTTGACATGTGGACCCAAAAATGTATGGCGCCTGAATGGTCTCCTTTGCTTTTGTCAGCACCACCAGTAATAAAGTTTGATAAATAAATAAATAATTTTGTACTGATAACAAAAACTTCGCAAAATATAATGTCACTTCTCTTTAACCATATCCATTTTAACGTGATTTAAATTTATTTTTTGCAGAAAAACTGATGATGAATGTAAATAGCGTATTATCTTACTATCCTACTTCCTAATAATATTATAAATGCGAAAGTGAGTTTGTATATTTGTATGTTTGTTACCTCTTCACGCTTAGGCCCATCGCAGACGACAGACTAGACCGCGCCGCACTTATCACAGACTAAAAAGTGCGTCACGGATAGTCTGTCGTCTGCGTTGGGCCTTAAACTACTGAACCGATTTGGATGAAAGTTGGTAGGGATATAGTTTGAGACTCGGGGAAGAATATTGGGTATTCTTTATCCCGAAATTCCCACGGGGAGCGAAGCCCACGGGCACACCTAGTAAATTATATTTGTCTCTGCCTACTGTGGGAAACAGGCGTGATATTATGTATCTTATACCTTTAAACGAGCAATTCTTGTATATTTATTTATATATTTATACATTTCTGTGGTCTTGAAAACAGCTCTAACGATTTTGCTGAAAATTGGTATATGGGGGTTTTCGGGGGTAAACAATCGATCTAAATTAGTCTTATATTTGGGAAAACGCGTGTTTTCGAGATTTCATGCGTTTTTCTTTCCACGCAGAATATGATTGCTAATTTCGTCGCGCCGGCCGCCATCCATTTTGGCTCAGCGGTTTATGATGCTGACCGCTAGAAAGAGTGTTACGGGTTCGAATCCCACTCGGTGACTTACTTTTGTTTTTTTTAATGTTCAAATTTATATATAATTATTTATTTTGTATTGTTTATAGACAAGTTTCAAAAAATGTAGATATTGTTTGAGATTGTTTGAGACCAGGTACTGTATGTATGAAGGAAGCTAGTTACCGTAAGTGATGTATCCTTTCTCATCAAGGTCGGCCTGCCGGAAGGTGTGCAGGGCGTCTTCCTGGCACAGCCCGAGGCAGCGGGTGGCCAGCTCCTCGAACGCGCTGAGGCTCAGGCGGCCCGCGCGGGATGTGTCGTATAACTGGAAGGAAACGACAAATTTCATTTGTCTTAATAAGTAGTTTGGCCTCACAATAAAAGGTCTTTTTAAACTTATTTTTCGTGTCGATTTAGGTCTTGTTTGTTCTTCGTGTGTGTAAGAGGCCAACACTGGTGTCAGAATTTTCAGGCTGCCTAAAGACATCTGTCATAGCTTGACGACTGCCTTACAACGATTACGCATATAAATTTCTTTTTACTTAGCGGTGACATCGCAAGCCCCCACTCCGGAACTTTGACGCTCCGTATCTTTGTGAATTTTTACTTTTTTTATAAACTGAAAAATACGGGTCCATTATTTTCAACCGACTTCAAAAAAAGGTGGAGGGTTATCAATTCGATATTTTTTTTTTTAATCTAAAAGACGGACTAATTACAATCATACTTTTCGGATCCTGTCGTCACTCCTAACCTCTTTGTAGAGCACCGAGCTCTAGGTACGTACCTTAAAGGCATACGACAGAAGCTGCGCGATGGAAGCGTGTTGCAGAGACAGGAAGCAGGCGCACAGGAGGTAGTCCGGGAGATACACCATGCCGCTCGACGGCTAAAATACAGATGACATAGTCAGGAAAGAAAACATAATTTTTAACCCCCGATAAAAAAGGGCATAATACAGATTATGTAGAGACAATAATATATACCTGCCAAGTGAGAATCAGATTCGCGCAATAAGGGTTCCGTACCATTATCTATAAAAATCGCTTTTGTTGTATGAGAGGTAGCGCGGTAGATAGGCGCGGGCCCGAATGAAGACCTCCGGATGAGGTCGAAACATGTCGGCAGTAGTAAAAAAAATTCTATGTCTATGGCAGTAGCTGCTGACTCTATACGTGAGTACTGAGTACCCCATTAACCGTTTCTTTACCGCCAATTACCAGACACAATAGTAAGACAATAGACGTGGACATTTATTAATTTGACGACCTCCGTGGCGTAGTTGTCACCATGCTAGTTCGCCACCCAGACGTCCCGGGTTTGATTCCCGGTGAGGGCAAATTGTCCTGGGTCTTGGATGTTTATCCATATATGTATTTGTTATAAAATATAGCATCGTTGAGTTAGTATCCCATAACAAAAGTCTCAAACTTACTTTGGGGCTAACTCAATCAGTGTAATTTGTCCCTTTGTATTTATTTATTTATTTTTAATGTCGTGCGGTTCTTGTTCGGTGTGACCGGTAAACTCAAAATAATAATGACGTTAGCACCCTTCTTTTGGAACGTAGTTCCTTATCGCGCGTTGCGAAAGGAGGCTAGACGAAAAAAATTAAGAGCAAAAGTTGTAACGACACTTTTTGGTACCTATAGTTGTAAGCCGTGCGGCGTGTGCGTGTTTCTCTCTCTCTCTTTCTCTTTCTTTCAATAATCGAAAGGAACTTCGTTCCATCCGGGTGTCCCTTGACACCTCTCAAGTTTTTTATTATTTTGTAGAGAAAAGAAAAGAGAAGGCGAGGACTGTCACCGTCGGTTCGCTACCTGCATGAAGATGTCGAAGAGCCGGTGCGCGTGAGTGTCGAGCGGCAGCCCGAGGCGCTGCGCGAACTCCTCGCGGCCGACCCAGCGCGGCCGCCCGCGCAGCCCTTGCGCGGCCAGGTGCAGCTCCAGCTGAGAGCGTTCCAGGCTGGAAATTATACATTAAAAAAAAATGGTTGTTTGTAAAGTAGGTTTACGATCGAGATGTTTACGTGATAACGTCGTTTCACGGAATGACTGGCAGCGCTCGAGATGAGACGGGAGATCGGTCCGTCTCTCTCTCGTTATACCTGCGATCGCGCTCGTGAGGTTTTGGTGTGACACAAGTTTCTGAACATGTCACCCGACTAAAACGATTTTAAAGACGTTATCACGTCAAAAATATTAGCTGCTTTGCTTATAAAAATTTAATTTTATTCTATTCCCCAAAATAGGGATAAAGATGTAAGTGCGAATGAGTCAGCGGACTCAGCCTTAAATAATCAGCCAAGTGCGAGTCGGACTAGCGCACGAAGGGTTCCGAACCATTACCTATAAAAAATCACGTTTGTTATATGAAAGCCCCTCGTATTTGTTGTTACACAAATACATCACCTGTTAAAATTTCAACTGTCTGACTATCACGGTAAAGCCTGGTGACAGACAGACAGATAGACACACGCTTGCACTTGGCGCTGTAAGTGTAATACTACATACATACAGCCATTACCAAAAATGCCCCTCAGAAAGTGTATAACTGTATCACAGCCCTTACCCAAGATGTCCCCTTAAAAAGTGTATAACTGTATCACAGCCCTTACTCAAGGTGTCCCCTTAAACGTACATACATACATAATATCACGCCTGTTTCCCGCAGGGGTAGGCAGAAAGTGTAATTAATACTGTTACACAAGATGTCCCCTCAGAAAGTGTAACACTGTATTACAGCCCTTACCTAAAATGTTCCCTTAGAAGGTGTAAAACTGTGTCATAGCCCTTACCCAAGATGTCCCCTCAGAAAGTGTTATATTGTATTATAGCCCTTACCAAAGATGTCCCCTTCAGAGAGTGTAAAACTGTATCATAGTCCTTACCCAAGATATTCCCTCAGAAAGTGTAATACTGTATCATAGCCCTTACCACAGGTATGGCACTTCAAAGAAACGGAGTAACAAATATAACTAGTACTACTACAAACGAAACAATATATCTGTGCACACATTAAATGTGTGAGTTTAACAATCAGGGTCGCCACCACAGAATTTTTGCTTTGCGTACCTGTTTTCATCACTCGGAAATCTATAAACTTTTCGTTCTTTATTTTCCGATAAACAATGATAATGTGCGCAGTTTCTCGCCATTATGATTCAATAATCCTAACTGACTCGCGTAACGTTAACGTGTGACTAGCAACAACCCTGTTTTACAGGCGCTTACAAGGCCGAAAAGCGGGGGAGGGGTTGCGGGGACGAAAGACTGCGGGGGACAGTGCGAGTTTCCGTTCTGTATTTAATATTACTATTAATAATTCTGTGCCCTTACCCAAGATGTCCCCTCAGCTCGCTGATCTCCCTGGCTGAGATCGCCCCGGGTATGCCCAGCTGCTTGGCACGCGCTTGCAGTTTGCAGTCGTCGTAGGTGTAGTCCAGTACCGGGACACCCAGAGCTCTGAAGTTTGACAGAATGAGGTGTTTAGCTTGTGCTAAACGATTTTGAGGGTTTTTTGCGGGAAGTTTATTTCTATCCACAACAACAAAAAATTAACTTACTAAATTAACTATAGTTTTTGAACATTCGCGCAAAATATGACAGGTAAAAACATGAACATTAGTAGATACATTACATTGAAGAAGAACTAGGTATCCTAAGAACATGTTTATATGAACATCCTAAGAACAGGTCACTAGACCAAACTCGAAACATTTACCAATAGGTGCTGGCACAAATATTGTAATAACTAACAAAGTTACTAACGTAACACTAGTACTTTATACAAGATACAACTAGATATAGTCAAGGGGTTCAGTTGGAGTTTGCTTTAAATTGTTTTGCCAATTGATTCTAGTGGACTTTATAATACGAAATTTGTGTAGTTTGGTCTCAAAAATGCTCATGCACATGGACAATATGTGAAATGTTTATATTGGAAAGTCGTAGTGCGGCTGTAGTGATATTTATTTGCGGACTGTGCGTCTGTTGGCGCCGTCCGCCACTCAATCGGTTATGAAAACAGTGAAAATTTATAAACATCAATGAGACCTCTCCAACCCGTCTAGCCAGCGTGGAGAGTATAGGCCAAATCCTCTGGCTGCTCTAGCAGTACAAAGAGGGTCGTGCTCCTGCAATGAAGAGTATAAAGACCTAATGAAGATAATTATTAAAGACATCCAATTTTCATTATAGAACTGTCAAATTATTGGCCCTTTCTGACGGTTGAATGTATCTCATCATCATCATTATCAAGTCTATTTAGTCTCCTTTATTAGAATGTATGCAGTAGACGTTATGCGGCTGAAATGATGATGATGTATCTTTTAAATGCTTACTTGGCCATAACATTCCTGACATTGCTGGCGTACAGCTTTGGGTCCCGCTTCTCTTCCTCGCTGGGGTAGTACACCGGGAGGAACTCGATTTCACAGGAGCTGTGCACTTGCGTCAGCGTGAGCCAGAGCAGCTTCAAACTGAAACAATCCAAGAGTTAGACCGTATGCACATGGCGTTTATTTGAAGCAAAAACTTTTTAGGAGCGTTGGGAGTGCCTAGAAAGCATTTTTTGAGTTAGAAAAAACCATTGAACTCACGACGCTGTTACCGAGACCAAGTTTTCACTACTGTCGGCACTCCTGGAGTGCCACTGTTATTTTTTTTAACGCCGAAGACTCTCACATGCTATCCAATTCAGACGGGATTATACACAAGTCTATTTTAGTATCGTATCCTTGGACAAGAGAAACCGTACCCAGTAACATGAAAAAGTACAGCTGGGTATGTGCTAAGATGAGAATATTACTGTAGCGGGAGTGAAGTAGTAGGCTAGATCTTCTTGTCAGGCATCATGTTACGCCTCGGGAACTGCGGCTCCTACTGTGTATTTTTCGCAGCCTATGAGGATGTCTGATGACGACCACCGGCACCCCCGGGTGGGGTACCTAATGATCCGGCTGCACCGTAGAACCCGCCTGGCTTAAACGTAATCAGGCAGGAGAGGTTCGTGCAAGTCTCTTCTAGGTAAGTATAAGAGGAATCGAAAGACATCTGTGAAAAAAATCCTCACGCGCCAGGCCCCTCCCAGGTCCACGTGACGGTGTCCCTCGCGTTGGGGTACCTAATGATGACAGGGCTGCACCGTAGAACCCGCCCAACTTAAACGTGATCAGGCAGGAGCGGTTCAAACATGTCCCTTCTGACTATAAGAGGAATTAGAAGATCTGTTAAAAAATTACTTACGCGCCAGGCCCCTCCCAGGTCCACGTGACGGTGTCCCTCGCGTTGGGGTACCTGATGATGACCGGCTGTACCGGTACCCCAGGGTAGAATCCGCCCGGCTTGAAGGTGATCAGGCAGGAACGGTTCGTGCAAGTTCCCTCTGGGAATATGAGGACCTGGAACACAATTGTGAAAAAAGCCAAGTTGTGAAATGATTTCTTTTAAGCTGGTGTGGTCTTTATGTCCCAGTGACATCGGAAATCTATAAGTGTCAAAAAACAGCACATCCTTGCTCAAAAGGTTGAGTCTACCACTCAATGCCGACAGACGAAATCTTGGTGAACCCTATACCGACAATTCATTAAGTTTTCGTGCATTAGACCGATAGAAGACGAAATCGAAATAGTTAGATCCCGACTGAATTCTATCCCGACTGAAGTCTATCCCGACTGAAGTCTATCCCGACTAAAGTCTATCCCGACTGAATTCTATCCCGACTGAAGTCTATCTCGACTGAAGTCTATCCCGACTGAAGTCTAGACTGTTAGTTGGTCCGATACAGCATTGAATCGATAAACTATGGATCGATTGAATCTTGCCCCCCTTGGACCGACAAGATACTAGGCCGCAATGGTTTATTTCGACTGAACATATCCCGCCAAGGAGGAAAGCGACAAAGCACCTAGATTTTTTACTGCGTAAATAGACACTAGCCGAGTGCGATAGATAATGCAATAACTGTCATTCTCACAAGAGCAAAAGAGATAGCAATCAAATTTAACAATGAGACAAGTTTTTATACCTAACATATTTTATAAGCCATTATTACTCTGGCTCGAAATGGTCACACGAAAATTTGACTTTTCAAATAGTAAAGTGTGTTAATTTCGTTTCCAGTCACATTTTACAATAAGCTATATCCATCTTGTGATTTCTAAATCTGTGTCTTAGCTTATCTTCAATGGAGTCGCGGCCTAACAACGGATGCCTGGCATCGCTGCCCGGTATAGATAATAAAAATAAAATAAAAACCAACTTCAAACTACACAACCAACTTTGATAAAATTTCTATGGGACCTTTTCTGCCAAGTATGCCCTTTTCCAAGTTATATACATAAAAAACATCGAATTAATAAACTTCTTCTTTTTTGAAATTCGGTTAAAAACGAAAGTTTTTCAAATTAACAAAGTAACAACCGATTCATATGCCGTACCTTCAAATGGATTAGGTAAGTCAGCGGAAACACGCGTAGAGAAAGTATTAAAGTTACGAAGTGACAAGATAATTCTTATTGCAATGTGGAATTTTATGACAGGTTCATTAAAAACAAGAAGTTAATTAGCCACCCTATTAGTATAATGCTCCGTGTTTCGGAAGGCACGTTAACCCGTTGCATTGGTTCCAGTTGTAATCATGGTATGGCAAGCTATGTTCGCTACTTCAGGCAGCTTGCAACAAACTATTTCATGAAATAGTTAAAACAAAATTTTAGATGATATCTTCGTTTTCTTTCAAATAATTTATTTCAAATGGAGGCAGCATCGGACCCTGAAAGTTCAGGTATTAGGGCAATTCCTCCCTTTATTGACAAACTTTGTTCACGCATTTGTTAAAAAAATGTAATAAATATATAGGGACAAATCACACTGATTGAGCTAGCCCCAAAGTAAGTTCGAAACTTGTGTTATGGGATACTAACTCAACGATACTATATTTTATAACAAATACATATATAGATAAACATCGAGGCAGTAAAGAATAAGAAGAAATTAAACAACACTTAGGTACCTGAGGCCAGTCCTCTTTGGAAGTTGCTCGTTCTATAATCTCCTTAATGGTGTTCTGCCTAGAATTCGGGTCATCTCGCCACACGTACACTGGCTGCGTGTAGTTGATCAACTCTGGAATGCAAAACAACTGATGTCAGTATAGTACTAGTTCCATCTAGTACTATTTCATCATAACCATGGTATAATAAAACAAGGTATTCTCTTCCCGTGACAGCTGATGACGTAGGTGGAACTTGACTACGTCATCAGTTTGATGTGTTGCCACTGTGTGAAATTGAATTACCCGAGCGTAATGCATTTTTGAACTTTATATACCAATTTCGAATTAATAATCCATTATATCAATTAATAAAATATTGAATTGATAAATCACGCGAGATACTAAATAGCTGAGATACTAATATTTTATTTAATATTCATGAACTAATTGAGAAAGTCCTTAAATTTAGTGAAAAGAACAGTCAGTGGCAACACATTGTGACGTAGTCAAGTTTCATCTCTGGAAGAGAATACCTTGTTTTATTATACCATGATCATAACCTTAGCACATCGAAAGCTGTAAAAGCACGTTACTAACAGCGCAGCGCCGCGTCGCAATTTCGCTTTTTTTTTAATCTTTACTGACTACAATATGCGGTACAAATTTAATTCTCTACCAGTCAAAGTAGGACAAAAATTGAAATTACTGTTTTTGAGAAAAGTGCTATAGTATGTTAAAAAAAAACCCTGTCCGATCCCTTTTAAGGTAATGTTGGGAAGCTTGTGTAGGTTCTATTTATAGGTTTCTCCCAACCCTGAAATCGCAAAAAGAAACTGTACCCTTATACTTTTTGAAACGGTAGGTTTTAAATTTTGTTTGCAGTCGCAGATTTCAGGGATAACTGGAAACCCATAAATAAAACCTACAATGCTACCCAACTTGGACAGGGTTTTTTAAACATACTGTATACTTATATTTAACCTGTTGTCTGTGCAAAACACCAGACACAATAGTAAAACAATGCATGTCGACCGGATTCCGATCTGCTTACAGATGACAGGTAAAGTGAGTTGTTTTTTCTTTCAAATTACGCACTTTTCTGTCGAGGAATTGGAAAAATTGCAATGAGGCGCGTAAGCTTGAAATAATAGTTGGGACTAAGCTACTGTAAAAAATAAAAACAATTGGATAAGTGGCAAAAATCGTTCATAGACAGGGCTACACAAAACAGTGACCAATTTTCTAAATGACCTAGGTATTTTCTAAATTTTCTCGCCGTGCCATCAGAGTAGGAGTAATACTTATATTACAGAAAGTTTATCTAACAAAAAGGGAAAACACAAATTACGTGTAGCTAAAATTAAATTAACTTATATTTTCTACTATAACATTCCAGGTGTTATGCATAACATGCATTAAACACATGTAATACAAAATCATAGATAAGTGTTTATCTACGTGTTTTATTTTTATTATACCTATAGCTAAATAAGAATGCATTACTTTAGAAAACAAAATTTGCAATGATGCGATCTCGAAAAATGCCTTCATCACCATACAAAGCTACCAATCAGCACTCTTGTATTTAATAAATAAATAATTATATGTAAAGGGATAAATCACACAGATTGAGCTAGCCCAAAAGTTAGTTCTAGACTTGTGTTGTGGGATCTAACTCAACGATACTATATTTTATAACAAATACATATAAAGATAAACATCCAAGACCAGGCCGATCAGAAAAATCTTCATTAATCTTAACCTGACCGGAGATCGAACCCGGGACCTCCTTAGTAGTCGTCAAGTCACGGAGTCATTGTATAAATAAATATATATATAGGAACAAATTACACTGATTGAACTAGCCCCAAAGTAAGTTCGAGACTTGTGTTATGGGATACTAACTCAACGATACTATATTTTATAACAAATACATATAAAGATAAACATCCAAGACCCAGGACAATTTGAAAAAGGCCATTTTCCAACTTGCCCTGACCGGGAACCGAACCCGGGACCTCTGGGTGGCGGACTAGCATGGTGACTACTACGCCACGGAGGTCGTTGTATGAGAAATTAAAAAGAAAATTTCGATTATAACAGTACTGTTCCTATATGAAAAGTTGTTCACATTGACGGGTTGAGACCTTCAAGTTTTAATATTTGTTGACTGTTTGTATAGTTTCTTTACAGTAAATTACACCCTGTGTTCACAGTGTGTAAATGTTTGGTAAATTTACACACTACACAGTAAACTATTTACCACGTTCCTTTGTTCCTAAACGATACAATGTAGGTACTCGTATTCATAAAAGTAGCAAAATGTAAAGATTTACTATTAGAGCCAGTAAAAAGTCGCGTGGTATTCAAACGAGCACTTTCTACCGCAGTAAACTACTGCATACGAGTACAAAAAGGTACAGTCGGCTGAAGGAGTTCGGAGCATTATAGCACAGGAATGGCATTTCATAGAAGCGGTATCATTTATGCTTTTTTTACTAACTTTTTTATAGAAAGAAGTTCAACATCATTGACTGAACTGGCTTCAGAAATTTGGCTGGTATGTAAAAAATCATCCTGTATAAATAACGAAAATACCCATACCATCTGTAAAATTCACCCAGTATAAAAAATGAAAGTACGAACATCTCGTTAAATCTCGAACAGATTATTTATTATGCCATCTGAAATAATAGTCATAAAACAAACAAGCAAATTATGCTGAATACAGAGACGACCTCGCGAATGCCGGCCGAAGACTATGCAATAAACATTTACCTACTTAATGTTGCAATTGAGTTGAAAAATGCTGTTTATCGCAATCAGCATTTTTTCAGGTCTAGCTGTTATTAGAAACGACCTAGAATTCATAATTTTCTTAATGCTTGTCTGAAAGAAAAAGGTTTTTTTAGTTTTCTATTATTTTATGTAATCTTTTATTTATTTTTTAGTAACCCATATCTAGGTCAGAAAATAAGCGTTGCGTTTTTTAAAGATATAACTAGAGGGTTGCTAGCCGCATCACCTATTAACATAGTTCGAATCTCACCCATTCCCTCGATCGGCTTTTACGCTCTGCACGAGAAGTGAAGAAGCAGCTGGTACATTCTAAGTTTTTTTTCTTTTCTCCCAGACCAGCATGGAAGGGGGATATAAAAAAGGCAGTTTTAAAGGGTTACGTAGGGCTTGCTTGATGAAGACAAAATTAAAAAAATATATAACTATCTCTGTTTCCTTTTAAATAATTTATTTCAAATCGAGGCAGCACCGGGCCCCGTTAAATTCACTAATTCACTATTTGACTCCACAAAATTATGACTTCACGATTCTGATTTTCATAGAAATCCCATGGAAAATGTTTGCGCAGTACATACAATTCCATGGTTTGACGTTTAGTAAAAAAGTTACTGATTTGACTTGCTGTCTTATTGCGGAAAGACATAACAATATGAAGTACCATTGCGTTGATATTATATGACAGCGGACGAGCAGATTTCACTGGCTTCAACAAAGAAAGTGGAAAGGCGATTGATGGAGTGTTTACTGATGTGTGTGGCTGTCACTGTTGTGACATAACTTGGCTATATTATGATGATATTGACTTTACGCAAGTCATGACATTAGAGGATAAAAAGTCACATTTATACCTATAGAGGCTTTGCTTTCTATTTTTTCTTGTTACCCATTATGATGGTGTATATGTCGCAGTTGGATTGTATAATCCGCTGTTGGTGGTGGATGGTAACCCTGTATGCCAGCACAACGCTAGCTGTTTTGATAAACGTAATACGTAACTCATTGACAATCGAGCTGAACTACTCGTATTACAAAACCGAGCTGTACTGCCAAACAGCTAGAGTTAGTTAGAATAACAACGGATTATACAATTCAACTGCGACATATATAAACTACACAACCGGTTTTTATGAAATTTCTACGGAACTACATGACAAGTATGCCCCTTTAAACAAACAACTCCTAACTGTATATACCTAATAGTCTTTTGATAGTTGATAGGCTGAGTAAGTACACACTTACTGTTCGATACAGGTACAGACACAGGACAGGTGTAGTCAGGCTTATTAAGAATCTGTCCTATCACTTTGTCCTCTTAAAGGGACAGACAGGAAATCTATATTAGGGAGTTAGCTTCGAAGTGTTGTCTGTAGTATTTCCCTCTTACAATCTGGCGCCCAATTTATAAAAAAAGATCGCGACTAATTGATAACCTCTTCCTTTTTTTGAAACGCGGTAAAAATAGTTCTAATTATTTTTTACGAGCACCTGATTATTTTTTAGTGAGTGCCAAACCCATGTCAAGGCCTGATCATGGGGGCGTTAGGCCTTAGGAGCCAAGACATGCTTCATCCGACCCTGATTATAATTGACCGCTCAATTTGTACCTATAGCATGTTTCCCTTCCTATTTTTTTTTCCTGTTTTGTTTTCTTTTTTCTGGGTAAGCTTGGGTCTCTATCATACCCTATCTAAACATCAGCATAAGTAGGTACCCTGGTATCAGTCTTAGCAAGGCATCTGACATAGCTTCACAACTTTTATTATAATTATCAATATCATCAGGCACCCCCTCTGTACTACCAGAGCCATACTTGGCCAAGCAACCAGAAGACTTAACTATTCTACTACTACTACACTCTTCTCGCTGACCTGCGTTGCTGCTGGGTTGGGGAGGTCTTATTGATGTTTATAAGCTTTTTTTAGCTTGTATTTCCTAAATCGCCTTCTACAACATCCACGGGAGAACTTGGAATGGCCCTATTCTACTCTGCCGAAAACCACACGGCAATTTTATTTACTCTAATGATGATAGCAAATAGGTACTAAAGGCTTAACGTGCCATCTGAGGCACGGAGTACATAACTCATAAAGAAAATCTTCTGACAATTAACTACTCCGTTGCCATGAAAAGAAGAATATGCAAATCATTGCATCACATGGCATTTTTACGAGCAATTAACATCATTTCTATTGCCATTGCAATAAGGTTCGAAATCATACCAAAACGAAATAATAGGCAAGGTACTAACTAACCAATAATTACCAAGCGATTGTAACGCATTTACTAAGTTTGAATTTGTGGAGGCTAATCACTACTTCTTGTAAATGTTTGTTTTGGTGTTGTTTTTATTTTGTGTGTCTAAGTGGCCAACACTGGTGTCAGATTTTTCAGGCTGCCTAAAGGCATCTGACATAGCCTGGCGACTGCCATACAATGATAACAGCCGGAACCAACGGCTTATACGTGCAAGGAGGAACTCTAGAATTTTTTATGCCACTTGTAGTCACCCATCCAAGTGCGGACCACGCTTGGTGTCGCCTTACTTGCGAAAGCGCTAGTAATGCGCACTCCCACCGGGTCACCGAGCTCTTCCATTGTTTTGGTGTAAGTACTTTATCAGATTTAACCGACTTCAAATCGTCGTGACTTATTTTTTCCTGTTGTTAAGCTACCTGGATCGACTTCGAAAATTCTTTTGTTGTTTGAAACGGCATACTTGCCAGGTGGTCCCATATTAAGTGAGAACGTAAAGCTTTTCGACGCACGTTTGCGAAAAACGGCCACTTTGGCAAATGCCAAGAAAAAGTTCACGTTCTCACTTTAAACTGTAAACGATCATAAAATTAAATTATTAAACTTTGGAGTGTTATATCTAGGGCTTGGTCAAGACAACATTTTAAATGCTATCTCCGTTTCCATTCAAGTAATTCATTTCAAATGCGCAGCACTGGACCCCGTAAATCACGTATCCTTAACGAAAGAAAGTGGTGGTTATTGAGTAAGTACCACTGGTAAGTACAGTTAGGAATGAACTGGTACCCACAAAATTCATATCTAGTGCCTAAACCGGCTTCTATTACGCAACCATTTGGAGTTATTAACTTAAGGTATATCGATCAAATCTTTGTTAGATGTTACGTAAGTTTCCGCAAAGCAGTTGTAGAGTTTAGATCTACCGCACATTGGGCACGCAACCGCCTTTTCGTGTGTGTGAGTGGCCAACGCTGAAGTCAACAATGAAGCATAGAGAACCTCGAAATGTTTTTGTGTCACTTGTGGTCACCCCAACATACTCGCGAAAGGAGTAGAATATATGTAGAATAGAATACGCCGGTTGGTTTCCGGCAAAGTAGAATAGGACGTTACCACTCCAAATCTCCCGTGGATATCGTAAAAGGCGACTTAGGAAATACAAGCTAAACAAAGCTTATAAACATCGTGAGACCTCTTCAACTCGTCTGGTCAGCGTGGAGACTGTAGGCCAAATCACCTGGCTGCTCTGACCAAATATGGCTCTCGTAGTACAGAGAGGGTTGTGCTCCTCCAGTGTCATCTCCTGTTCGTGTTCCTGCAGTGGAGACTAAAATGACATCATGTCATTTTAGTCTCCACTACAGAAGGACGACCTGCACGACCCTCTCTGTACTAGTAGAGCCACAAAGGCCAGAGCAGCACGAGAAGCAGGAGAGACGGGTTGGAGAGGTCTCATTGATATTTATAAGCTTTTTAGGGTTCCGTAGCCAAATGGCAAAAACGGAACCCTTATAGATTCGTCATGTCTGTCTGTCTGTCTGTCCGTCCGTATGTCACAGCCACTTTTTTCCGAAACTATAAGACCCATACTGTTGAAACTTGGTAAGTAGATGTATTGTGTGAACCGCATTAAGGTTTTGACACAAAAATAGAAAAAAAAACAGTAAATTTTGGGGTTCCCCATACTTAGAACTAAAACTCAAAAATTTATTTTTCATCAAACCCATACGTGTGGGGTATCTATGGATAGGTCTTCAAAAATGATATTGAGTTTACTAATAGCATTTTTTCTAAACCGAATACTTTGCGCGAGAGACACTTCCAAAGTGGAAAAAAGTGTGTCCCCCCCCCTTAACTTCTAAAATAAGAGAATGATAAAACTAAAAAAAATATATGATGTTTATTACCATGAAAACTACCAGCGAAAATTGGTTTGAACGAGATCTAGTAAGTAGTTTTTTTTTTAATACGTCATCATCATAAACGGCAATTTAATTTTCATTCAATCAACTCAAATATAAAAATTTAAAACAACAGGTAAAAGTACTACAAGACTTTTGTATTATGTTATTTGCTACTACGGAACCCTTCATGGGCGAGTCCGACTCGCACTTGGCCGCTTATTTTAGCTTGTATTTCCTAAGTCGCCACAGAATTAATAGATATAAGTATCAGATACAAAACGGGATCTCCTGCGCAATATACCCCATTTCCCGTCCTCTCATCTCTCACCAGTATATGAGCGGGCGAACACACACATAGCCGTGTACACGGATTTATAGTTTCGTTTGTAGTAGTTCGTAGTAGGCATAAATGATACACTTCTGTGAAGTAAGTACCATACATTGTAATGCAAAATGGACGTGAAAAAGCAGCCCAGTGTACGACAGTACTTTAAAAGAACCCTTCGTGAATCGTGAGCGACCTCGTCTAGACTTAGGACAATGCGAAGCCTTACATCGAGCTAAAACTATATTTACAGCAGTCGAAGACTCAATACCACTCGATATCGATACAATAGAATCCGCTAGATGACAATGAGACACTTTTTTCTAGTCAAAACAACAAACATTTTCCATTGGATTTGTATGAAATCCATAACCGTGACGTTACACTTTTTTGGTGTCAAACAGCGCTATTCAAATCAGTTTTTCTGCATTATGTCAAACAGCGCTATTCATATTAGTTTTTCTGAATAAACAAATCTAAAATCATATTGAAAATGGATATGATCATGAGAAGGGTAAAGTGACACTATTTATTTTACTAACTGCACCTATGACTTTATGTGTAATTTTGATTATTGTCATCAATATTATTATCATACTTAAGGTATATCGATCGAATCTTTGTTAGATGTTACGTAAGTTTCCGCAAAGCAGTTGTAGAGTTTAGATCTACCGCACATTGGGCACGCAACCGCCTTTTCGTGTGTGTGAGTGGCCAACGCTGAAGTCAACAATGAAGCATAGAGAACCTCGAAATGTTTTTGTGTCACTTGTGGTCACCCCAACATACTCGCGAAAGGAGTAGAATATATGTAGAATAGAATACGCCGTGTGGTTTCCGGCAAAGTAGAATAAGACGTTACCACTCCAAGTCTCCCGTGGATATCGTAAAAGGCTACTTAGGAAATACAAGCTAAACAAAGCTTATAAACATCATGAGACCTCTTCAACTCGTCTGGCCAGCGTGGAGACTGTAGGCCAAATGGCTGCTCTGACCAAATATGGCTCTGGTAGTACAGAGAGGGTTGTACTCCTCCAGTGTCATCTCCTGTTGGTTTTCCTGCAGTGGAGTCTAAAATGACATCATGTCATTTTAGTCTCCACTGCAGGACGACCTGCACGACCCTCTCTGTACTAGTAGAGCCACAATGGCCAAAGCAGCCCAAAAAGCAGGAGAGACGGGTTGGAGAGGTCTCATTGATATTTATAAGCTTTTTTTAGCTTGTAAGTATTTCCTAAGTCGGCACAGAATTAATAGATATAAGTATCAGATACAAAACGGGATCTCCTGCGCAATATACCCCGTTTCCCGTCCTCTCATCTCTCACCAGTATATGAGCGGGCGAACACACGCATTGCCGTGTACACGGATTTATAGTTTCGTTTGTAGTAGTTTGTAGTAGTCATAAATGATACTCCACACTTCTGTGAAGTAAGTACCACACATTGTAATGCAAAATGGCGGTGAAAAAGCAGCCCAGTGTACGACAGTACTTTAAAAGAACCCTTCGCGAATCGTGAGCGACCTCGTCTAGACTTAGGACAATGCGAAGCCTTACATCGAGCTAAAACTATATTTACAGCAGTCGAAGACTCGATACCACTCGATATCGATACAATAGAATCCGCTAGATGACAATGAGACACTTTTTTCTAGTCAAAACAACAAACATTTTCCATTGGATTTGTATGAAATCCATAACCGTGACGATACAGTTTTTTGGTGTCAAACAGCGCTATTCAAATAAGTTTTTCTGCATTATGTCAAACAGCGCTATTTATATCACTTTTTCTGAATAAATAAATCTAAAATCATGTTGAAAATAAAGTGACACTATTTATTTTACTAACTGCACCTATGACTTTATGTGTAATTTTAATTATTGTCATCAATATTATCATACTTAGTGGTGCAATATATTTTTTTAGGGAGTGCCTCCGCTGCTAGCGCTGGTTGCCGAATTGGCTGCCGGCGCTGGTATAACACGATCTGTATCTGTGTTACTTTCGCCCTTAGCTTGGGTAGCTCGCTCGCTTTGCTCGCTCCCTAGTGTTTTGGTTACAGGAAACCTAACGAACCTAACCTACACTTTACGGCAAATTTTGAGTGCTGGCACCCGCGTCGGCAGCCGATGTTTTAAATCTCGGCTGCCGGCTGTATAACCGCCCGTTCCCAATAGAGATATTTTAGGAGCCGGCGCCGGCAGCGGAGGCACTCTCTTTTTTATCTTATGACTGTACCGAATAATTATTTTTCGACCTTCATCTACTCAATTATGATTTTTTGGGTCGAAAGCCCTTTATTTTGATAATCGTTGATTTAGAAGTCTGCAGCCTTTGGCTTTATTACAAAAAAAGAAAAATAAGCACAACTTTTTATTATATCGACGGTTTGAAAAGTTTTTATTTCATTTCAATAAGTCAAATTTTGGGACAGCACGACTACAAACTGTAAAATTACTTTTGAGTTATAGAAATGTAATCGATAGAAAATAATTAAAAAAACACAATCAAAGATGCGGCAATTGCGGATTTGTTACTTTCATTTACGATTTCTATTCTATTGTCTTTTAAATTGATATCTTGGGTTGGGACTCGATTTTTTTTTTTCAAATTTGATCATGGTAATTACAAAACTGTATTTGAATTGTTAATTTCTTTACATTGGACATTCATACCACTTTGGTTTTTATCTTAGATCAAGCACCTAATTGTTTTCTATTCAAATAACCAGCCAAGTGGGAGTCGAATTCGCACACCAAAGGTTCCGTACGAATAAATACATAAAAATCACATTTGTTATATGAGAGCCCCTACTTAATGTTATTTTTAGTATTTTTAGTTATCTATATTTTCAATATTTTTTTATTTTGTATTGTTTTTAGACAAGTTTAAAAAAATTAGTTAATGTTTGAGATGTTACCGAGCAAAGGTCGCCCAGGTGCTTGATTTATTAAGTGTATATTTCAATAAAAAGACATGTCAAGATTGTTTACATTTATTTAAATACCTAAACAAATGGAGTCTAGCTATCACGCACGGTTCATGAGATACAGCCTGGTGACAGACGGACGGACGGACAGCGGAGTCTTAGTAATAGTGTCCCGGTTTTACCCTTTGAGTACGGGACTCTAAAAAACCGTAATGTTATCCATCAACGTTACTCTACATAACGAGTTATTTTGAACACAAACTATTCCCTTTCAATACACGCACGTTTCTCTTTGTACTATTGTTACTATTTATTGTAGGAGGCACTAACAGAGTCACGTCACGTTGTAAAGTTTGTAGTACAATCTGCAGTATTATTCTGTAGTTCCGGATTAGCCCCATTTGTAAGCTACAATGTAAAAGGCTACAAAGACGGATAGGCTTTTCGTGCGCTTTCAAATGGCGCTTTTCTGCTTAAACAAAATAGGGCTATTCATTTGTAAATGTCCGAAGCAGAGTACAGGGGACTACAGGTAAAATGTTACATTTCTGCACGAGTACATACTATGTGTGTATGAGATACTCGTAAGCAGAGTGAACCGAAAGTTTTCAGTTTTCGGTTACATAGTAATATACTTAATACAAAATTATTTTTTTTACTTTTTAGGGTTCCCTAATAAATAAGGAACCAAAGGTTTCACAATGTCTGCCTGTCTGTCTGTCCACAGTTCTACTCGGAGACTATGAGTACGAGAAAGCTGTAATTTGGCGTGTGCATCAAAGTGGTGTAATAAATAAAGAAAAACAATTTTTGTTTGTGGTCGCTCCCATATAGATACGTGTAAAATGGAAGTTTTTTTTACAACCAACTCAACGTGTGGGGTATCGTTAAATAGGTCTTTCTATTCGATTTAGGGAAATATTAGGTTTTATAGGAAATATACTACCTACGCAATAATTTTTGGTAGAGTCAATCACGTGTAAAAATTTCACAGTATTAACTAAGTTTAAAGGAAAACTATCACTAGGCGACCGACTTAAAAATGTATTCGGAAAAGTAAAATTTCATATACATACTGAGTTACCTAATGGGTTAAATCAGACTTTTTGAACATTAGCATGCCTACCCATCACCTTATAAACATAAGTATTTCTCTTTCTTGTCACTAGATGGCGCTATAGGTAATAATTAAGAGATTAAAATCTTTTATTACTATTATTTAAATAAAAAATTACTCTAATTCATTAAATATGACTTAAGTAGGTATATGATATGCAATAAATATTTTAAAAGTAAAAGTCGTGTGTGCTGCCATCTCTGCGTGCCTACCCACAACTACAAGTTTTGCCTTCAATAGTTTTAATGGCGTTGGGTATATGTTACGTTAGTAATTATATTATCTTTGATATTAGTATAGAGGTAGGTAAGAATTTAGTTTCAACATAAAAATCCCATAACAATTACCAAACACTGCATTCAACCCTTACATCAATTTTACCCTCCACCAGCCCAGATAATAAAAAAAGCCCTCCACCATCCACACTCACGTACTTCCGACATAATTGTCCATGCTCTCTTTTCTGACGATGACTGATGACATCTTGGTGGCATAGACTATACAACTGTCAAGGAATGAGGAGTGGGGGGCCACGACCAAGATTGGCGCTTCTTGGCGCGTCGCCTGGCGCCCTCTGACGGTGATTGCCATACCTCCAGCCAAGTATGACATTTTGCCAATGAAACATATTAGGGGTTTCAGGGCCCTAGAATAAAAAAATACATACTTACAAATAAAGAATTTATTTTTAATACCTATTATTTATTTGTTTTCTAACCTTATTAAATAAATAATTATAAATATTAAAGAAAGTTAAATAAATATTTTTTCCTAGTTTCCATTTAGTTTATTCATCTTGTTATGTTAATATAATTTTATAGATATAGATGTATATATATGTTCATTATAATTATTGTATATGTATAAGTAAGTATGTTTATTATATTGACTACAACGCACTAATTTCCTTTTTTCTATAGTTATAGCGAGGTTGTCTGGAAGAAATTGCTTAGCGATAAGGCCGTCTTTTGAGCACTTCCTACTTTTTAAGATAATTTATTTTGTGACAATTGACATTTATTTGGTGCAATAAAGGATTTTGCATTGTATGTGGTATTATTGTATTAATTTTAAAACATTGTTGAACACACTACGTCTACACGTACATCAATTGTTATATCTATTGTGTCTGGCTGAGTAAGCAATGTGAGTAACCAGCAATGTGTTAAAAAAGGGGCTCCCTAACCCTTTCTGTTTGCTGTCGTGTGTGCATGTGGCTTAACCCTTAAGAAGCGGAACTAAACTTAGTTGTTGACAATTATCAAGCAAACATTTTGACTTTGAGTTTGACTTTGACTCTAACCTTATTCTACTGGTAAGAACACAAGTAACTTCGATTTATCTTAGAGGCTTCACAAGGTAGGTACCTCAGATTAAAAGACGTTCTTTATTCTGAGGTACATACATTTAAAATATAACCTAAGTACCTGTACCTATAACCTTTTATTAAACCATTATCAATGTGACGAATTAAATAACTTGTTCGCACAAGGTTTAAGAAATGTTGTTTAAAACGTTATTACTTAATTTCCTATAACACCTCTTACGTCTTTATTCTGTATTTATTTATTTATACATACATACATACATACTATCAAGTCTTTATCTCTAATGGGGCAGACAGTTAACATGTTATGTTAACATGATTTGCATTTTTGCCCATTCCCTCGATCTGCGTGGGAAGAGAAGCAGCTGGTACATTCTAAGTTTTTTTATTTCTCCCATACAACAAATGCGATTTATTGCCCTTTTTCGCTCGATATCAATAATGGCCACAGGTAGGCACTTGAAATATTCACAAAATACTCAGTTGTATTTTTATTTTAATAATAAATAAAATAAAATAAAATTTATGGATAATGGTACGGAACCCTGCGTGCGCGAGTCCGACTCGCACTTGGCCGGTTATTTTCATATTTCGACCTCTGCTCTTTGGGAAAGTTGTCCACTATGATCGGTATAGGTACGTCTGAGAATATGAAGCTAAGGTTACAGATTTACATCCTGTATAGTCCGCTTTAAGTTAGACCTCTTAGGTATGTAATAGGTAAGTTTAAAACGTGTAAGGTACATACCCATTATAAAGCAAACCACGGGCTGAGATCACTATTGTAAATATAATGAAATTCAAATAAAGGTCAAAAATAAAAATAAAACTTTAATTTTGGGCAATTTGCATGGGAATGTGGATTTTTTTGTTTTATTTTCAATATAGGTGCTATACATACATACATTCTATCACGTCTTTATCCCTAATGGGGCAGACAGAACATTTTGGGTCTTGCGGCTCTATGCAGAGCCCAGGGCCGCAAGACCCAAAAGCCACTTTTAGCGTCATGGTGGGCGAGAAGATGGAAAAGCAATCAATACAGTGATGGGTTGCTAGCCGCATCGCCTGTTAACATGATTCGCATTTTTGCCCATTCCCTCGATCGGCTTTTACGATCTGCGCGGGAAGAGAAGCAGCTGGTACATTCTAAGTTTTTTCTTTCTCCCAGACCAGCATAGGTATTATAGTGATCGAGTAAAGCCCGTGGTTTGATTTATTACTGGTTACGGGTATGTTTGTCCCTTTAACGTAGTTTAATCTACGTAAATCTACACATTTTTGACTTTCATGTAAATACATCAATACAAATAAATAAAATTGAAGTGTCTGTCTGTAATATAATAACAGTTCTTAAGCGACTTCAAGAAGGAAGAAGCTTTTTAATTCGAATTAGTGTAAGTATACCTATATGTAAAGATTTATTTTTATGTACATCCTCAATAACTTCTTGGATTTTTAACAGATTTCGAAAATTCTTTTTTATTTAGAAATATCAAAATTAATTTATAGCCTCCCATACAAGTTGACCGATGAGCTGATCTGAGTTTTTATGAAAAGTCAAAAAACACATGTTTCTTGGAAATTGGAAAATTGTTCAGTATCACAGACTGATTTCAGACTTAGGTAAAATAGTTTCAGTATATTTTGTTCGACCTTAATATACATGCAGAATGGTTCCATTATCACCAGACGAGGATCTTATGATGGAATCCTTAAGAAATCCTCAAATATTCTATGCACCCATATAGTAATTTTGATGATTTTATCAATAAATCAAGAATTTGCATTCAGAAAGTGTGTTTGGTGCAGTGAAACTAATGAAGAAAACCAGATATTGAATTATCTTTATTTACTTTAAATTTTTTATTAATGAATGTGAAAGTCTAGGAAGTCTAGACAGAAAACACTTAATTTTTTTATCTGTCTGACTACTTGGGTCAATTTCCGAAACAGCTAGCCGACTTTCACGGAACTTAAAATGGCATATAGCTGTTTTTTTATGAAAAACATATTTAATTTTAGAAAAAAAAAAAAAAAAATTAGGTGTTTCAAAACAATAAAACCCAGATCTAATTTCATGCGGACGAAGTCACAGGCACAGCTAGTTTATCATAAAAGTCTGGTGCAAGTTCTTAATTGATAAAAAAAAACTATAAAATAAAAATTCTAGTCCAAACCATGCTTTATGCAAAGTAGCTGATGCCAAACCGTGCACAAAGCTTTATTAAAAAAAAACGAGAACCACCAGCGATACGAACAAAGACACATAAAACAAGCATAACGACACTGACATAGATACAAGTAGGTCCTTTTAATACGGTGTCTTAATCAATCACTTTAATTATTCATATCGGTAAGTAACATAATCCGAAACCAAAAACAAAATGTGTTTTTTTATCTGCCCAAAAATAAATAAGTTATATGCTTTTAAATCTGATGGAAAGAGAAACTGTCAAGACGTAACAGAAAAAGGATGCACGTACAGCGTGACGTCACTGCTATTAGGTCTTGCGCGTACGAAAGAGATAGCGAAATGTCCCCGCCATTCTACCACTCTTATATTTGAAATGCCAATAACAACGTACTTCGTTCATTATTTTAAAAAAATACTAGATGTTTTAATAAAAATATTTTCAGTGGTATTTTTTGTTTTACATAAAAGCAACCAGAGGGCTTGGCCTACACTTTCCACGCTGGCCAGACGGGTTCGAGAGGTCTCATTGATGTTTGTAAGCTTTGTTTAACTTGTATTCCCTAAGTCGCCATCTACGACATCCACGGGAAGACTTGGAGTGGTCCTATTCTACTCTGCCGGAAATTACACGGCAAATATTATATGTCTCGAATGATAATCATTTATAATAATACTACAACTAGTTTGGCGATTAGAAAAAAGTCGTTTGACGTCGTCTCGTCCGTCACCAAAAAGTATGGGACGAAAAACATGACACTGTATGAAAGCGATAGAAATTGTATGAAACTAGTCCCACGATATCGTGACGTTATCGTTTTTGCCTAGCGTGAAAACGCTCAATATCCTTATTTACATTTGTTTGTTTCCCAGTCTTGCAGTAGTACATAAATTTCCCTTAATCTTGACCTCTAAATCAAAAAGCAAGCTTACTACAAATTAAAGAATACCTAAACAAAAAAGAATAGCAAAACCAAAAAAACGACAAGCCACACACTAACATACAACGACATCGAAAACTTTGAAAAAGCATTTCAATAATACATACGCATTTGTGACAAATTGGAGTCTATTATTTTATTTGGTAAGTAGATACCTAAATTGTTTTTTCCGATAGTCGAATATTTATTATAAATTATAAAACAAAAGAAATCTGTGATAAAACGCGGTTAAGTTCAAATGTTTAAAGCTGCCTAAACGCATCTGACACAATATGTTGACGAGTGACGACTGCAAGTAAGTAGGTACCTACAATACACGAACTTTGCGAATCACATATACTTCGGATCCATAAAAGGTAAGTAAGTACCTTTTTTACGCCAAAATGGATTAAGTACGCGGCCTGACTTTTCGCAACTCATATAGAAGTTTTTCGATTTAATGATAGTACTCATATATAAACAACGTCGAAGGGGCATACCGACATACCCGCAATAAATTGTACTACGGGCTATACTAGATCACTATAGTATAATATCAAAATAAAAGTTAAAAAAAAAAAACAGAAAAGAAGCGACTTTCCCATACCAATTGCCCAGGCGACTGCACATTTTCGTATGTAAATGTATAGTACCTGGGCGACCGAGCTTTGCTCGGTTACATATCAAACATTAACAATTTTTTTTAAACTTGTCTAAAAACAATGCAAAATAAAAAAAATATATAAACTTAAACATAAAAAAAACAAAAGTAAGTCACCGAGTGGGATTCGAACCCGTAACACTCTTTCTAGCGGTCGCTATCCTTAACCACTGAGCTAAATAAGGCGGTCGAGGCGCGACGATATTAGCGACCATATTCTGCGTGGAAAGAAAAACGCATAAAAACTCGAAAACACGCGTTTTCCCAAACATAAAACTAATCTAGATCGATTGTTTACCCCCGAAAACCCCCATATACAAATTTTCAACGAAATCGTTAGAGCCGTTTTCGAGATCACAGAAATTTATAAATAAATATATATATATACATACATACATACAAGAATTGCTCGTTTAAAGGTATAAGATTTTTTTTAGTATGTATTTGTCCGATATTTTAATTTCATTACATACTATAATTTACGCTACTATTTAGTTCTCTGTGCTATAGTGATGTACGTCTCTTCCACGTTGTATATACATTTATTTTAGGTACCTACAAAAACCTATTTGGCATTAGTTTTGACTTTTGACTAGGTACATAACCGAAAGTATTAAAAAATTGTTTGGTGTTAATAATTGTAAAATAGGTAGTCGGCAAACAACAAAACACAATATGCGCAGAAGCGAATTTCAGGGGAACCATTTTTCAAACGCAGAGTCACTAAGCGAACAGTTTTTTCTATGGAAAAATTATAAGTTTCAGTAACTCCGCGTTTAAAAAAATGGCACGAATTAATAGGGCTTGCAATTTTATTTTCGATAATCGGTTTTTCAAAAAAACCGGTTCTAATATATTTTTAAACCAAGAGGTTTCGATACTTAATAGATTTATGACGTTTTGTTAAATAAAATATAAAAATTCCTTTGTTTAATTGAGATTAAGTAATTTTATATCCTGTTCTAAATTCTACCTCTCCAAATGCGTACGTATTACCAAAAGCAACAAGACAACGCAATTCCTTATTTTGAAGCGACCTAAAGAAGACATACTTAGGTTGACAGTAGCAGGATTGTATGTAACGTAAAAAAACCCTTGACAGGCCTATTCTCAGTTATTACTTTTATTCATATTTATTATTCAAATATACAATTGTCTTGTCACTTTGAAATGCTCGATAACAAAACCTACGTCCAATAAACGGAATACGCGCAGTATCCGCTTTTGCCACTACGCTTGGAGCGCCCAAGACGACGATGGCGATGGCATCGAAGAAACTGGAATGTGGTGCCATGACAACGACGGGGGCGTCACGGGGGCTCGGGGGGAGGTGCTCCCGACCCAGGATCTTGACGCGGTGGAAGCTGGCCGCCGCCACCACCAGCCGCGTCAGCGACAGAATGGAGAAGCGGAGTTTACTGCCGACCAACACCATGATTAAAGCATATTTTTATTTAGGCTACAAAAGCCGATTTTGGTAACTCTAACATGTTAGTAACTTGCGAGTCTAATCAATTCAACTTAAACTGGAAAAAGACTTTACACAAAAATTCTGATGATAAAATTCAGATCGCTCATTACACAGGCGATGCATATAAAATCAGAATCTTAAATTTAGCGTAGTGTAAGTCAGTGCGTATAAATTATATAATAACAAACATCGACGCGACTGTTATCTAGACTCACTAGTCAGACTGTATGTCTATGCTACTACGCAAGTACACATTGTCTCCAATCCAGAATTAGACCCTACGAAACGAATTTCTGGCTTCGGCCCTGACTATGACAATGTTAACCGGTTACACACATTTAGAGCCAAGTCTATCAAGTGTGAATGGATGCCCTTTCGCTGCACAATCAGCTGCTTCAGAATGCCAACCATTGCGGAAGTACTTAGTGTAATTAAAAAAGAAAACAAATAATCAAATGCTCAAATTTACGTTTTGCTCTGAATCTAAAGAACAGAATAAGGTTTTTTTATGTGTTCCAATTTCTAATTTAACATGATTTATAATTAAAAATGGAAGCAACAGAAAGAGGCTTTTGCCCTGCATTGGCAATATTGGCACAGAAACGGCTCATTATAATACTACAATACATATTTACGTTAGGGTGGGTAATTTTCAGTTCTAGTTCTAGCACAGAATTAATATACTTAAGTATTAAATACAAAACGGAATCTCTTAAGGTCCCGCACAATATGCATTCCTGTTCACCGTCCCCACACCTCTCCCCCTTCTCGCCTTGTAAAGGCGACTGCAGGCGCCCACTCAACACCCTCCACAAGGTGAGAACGGAGAAGAGGTGCGAGGACGGTGAACGGGGACGCATTTTGCGGAGTTTCCGTTCTGTATGTAAAATTTATTTAATTCTATGTTTCTGGTGTATTACATAGTGTTTAAAAGTTAAGGTTTTAAAAGAAAAATACTTGATGTACTTATAACTGGAATGCGTGAAATTTAAAGGAGATTCCAGGGCGTGACCTTTTACGAGTATAGCTTTAACATGTACCTAGTAATTATGATTTTAAATTTTAATTTGCCGCGATAAGTGATGGTTATGTGGGTCAAACGCTAGCAGGTACCTACAAGAGGCGAGCACTCTCACTGTTATACTACTTTCTACTGCCGTCAACATATTGCGGTATTCCATAGTTTACGTCGACGCTAGTTTTGATTTCTTGAATAATGTTGGTTTAAAGTTTTATATTGGTAATCATTTGTACCTACTTAAAATCATTTTTTCCTACCTATCTATTTGTACCTCTATCTATTTATAAACGTAAAAACTAGACCCTTGTTAGAAGAATATTTTTTAATAATTTTCGTTTATTATTTGTTTAACACATCGTCGTTCTAATTCTTTGGTGTTAAAATATTCGTGCAGTGTTTATCGAAAGTTTTATTAATAATAAGATAATTTCATAAAGGTGATGGTATCATTATGGTATTTATTATGTTATTTATTAGCGTTAATTACTCAATTGAAATTCAAATGTCAAATTAATTTATATTCTTTTCTACAAAACTTCAAACTGAAAAATAAAATTAAGTTGATTCTTTAGGTTCGAATTTTGACGCAGGGATGACATACAACTAAATCGATATTTACCAAAATTACCGAAATTATTTATTACCAACTTCAATAAAATAACCTTGAAAAGAACTTTCTTATTTTCGAACAAGGTCTTTTTTTGCATTGTTGTCTATGCCAATAATTTTCTGAACATCCTACGCCAGCGATTTAGAATTATCTTCCAATCGATGTCACTTTATCCGGCTTCACAATAGAGTTGACCTCGAGAGCTGTCATGTCATCAAGGTCACAAGAAATCTAGCTGCTGTTCCAGATCTTCAAGTATCTGACATACATTAAGTAGAAATTGGAACAAATATATGTCAACGCAGTTTGCACCTAATATGCTGACAGTGAATAAATACATCACCTGTGTACGAACGTTTTAATGGTAATGACCAAATAGAATGACGTTATATTATACAAAAAAGCTAGTTTACATTACAATGTTTTTTCGTATGTGTATCTGTCCATTAAACAAAAGTGGTTCTCTAATATCAGATCTGGCTGTGTTCGGCAAATATTATAGTAATACTCAATATAGGTAGGTCCTCAACGGAAATAAAATGCTACTGGCAATGAGATTTTGAAACAAAGTTTCTTATCGCGCGTTGCGAAAAAAATTAAGACTAAAAGTTGTAACGACACCTTTTGCTATAGTTGTAAGCCGTGCGGCGTGCGCGTTTTTCTCTGTCTGTCTCTCTCTCTCGAACTTCGTTCCATCCGGGTTTCCCTAGACACCTCTCAATTTTTTATATGCTATGAGAAGTTATTTTTTTTATAATATTTTTGTCAGCAAACCTCAGTTCACTTTAGTACTAAAATTAATAAGTGTCATAGAGTAAGTAAGTACCTTCCTTTTTCTAGGAGTCAAATCTTTGAAACTGAAACCTTCGTGGCTTGTTTAGTCACTAATTAAGAAGCACCTTGAAATACTTTTTTTATTAATGATTAGGCACCTACTTACTTTAAAATAATAATAAAAAGATATTTCTTGTTTCCGATGGCATTGAATGCAATGAATTATTGCGAAAAAATATAAAAAGTGTAATTATATGAACATATAAAAAAAAATCCAATGCAGATTAGGTTTCACTAACACAGATAAGAAAAGATTAGAGCAAAAGAGACCTAACCTAAGTAATCCTATTATGATTAACCTAAAAAAGACGTTTTTATATCTCTTTTCAATAATTTAATATTTTCTTCTATTTTCCATTTTATTTATTCTTCTCTTTTAAATGACCTATACTATTAGAATATTAGAACAAATTTCGACTATAGTTAAGAATACCTAAGGACGGACAAAGTCAGCCAGTGGCACATAACAAAAACGATTTTCTTCAAAGTACGAAATGTCAGCAGACTACTTATTATTCCTTATCGATCAAGTATACAGTTATGCAAATATTTGTAATTTTATCTTATAAAGTCTTGCTAAATTGCATCAAATGACAGAAAAATTGGTAAAGTAATCTCACGTAAATAAAACTGAAAACTTTTACTGACAAATACACGCTAAGCAATATACGTATCTAATTAAAATTTAAATAACTACACATCCTTTTCTTGTACTAGTTTGTCAAATTTAATAAATTTTAACTATTCAAACCTTTGAAGTAATCTCCGAAATATATATTTTACATAATAATTTATTATTATTACTTTAAACATTAAATGTAAAGGCATACAGTCTTATTATAAAACGTGGTTTAACTTTAGTTCTCAGTTTAAACCATCCAAGGAAGAAGCTCACCCGTAATATTCGTAACTGTGAACTTTATGTGGATGAGTAATGGTTTAAACCAGGTCTCAAATGTCTACGTTTTAATAAAAGAAGGATACAGTTTAAAAAATCTTGTCTTTTGCTACGGTCAGTACAATTACGCACGGAGTAGGTACGTAATTATCGATATCAAAATTATCAGTAAGTAATCTAATAAATATAAAATAAGTACCTTCTCCATCCCGTCATAGGTTTTCTTCTGAGATCATCTTCAGTTAGTCCATATAGACCTATACAAGCTAGGAACCAGGCAGTTACTATTAGGTAACATATCACTATTACTCTAAATGGAAGCAGTATTACTGTGAATATCGCCGTCTGAAACAAAAAAAGTCTATTAATTTATATATTTTTTAATTTATTCAGAATTGTACTTTGCCATAAATCTTATTTTCAGCTTTATAAATGAGTGCATTCTCTCGTTTTAAAAAAAAGCAATACTGAGAAATTATTTATTTACTTGTAACTGGTCTTTAGGAAAGGAATTTCGATTATTAAAACGTTTTACAGAAAATGTTTTGCTAAAAAAATTGCCTTACTTATATTTATTCTGTACCACAAACTGTAAAAGTTATAGGTTACTTAGGTCATTTGAAATTTCATTATGTAATTACATAAATCTGTACGTTAAATATTATGAGAAATATCAGAAATGCCACTCTAATGGCTCTGGGTAACTTTCTCTACATCACATAAGTTAATATGACTGATCACGACACGATATAAAACCTTTTAGTAAATATCACCACAATAATTATACACTGGTTATATGTTTTATATGTGTATATTGTGACATGCGGACAGACAGACAGACAGACAGACAGACAGAAAGACAGACATGACGAATCCATAAGGGTTCCGTTTTTTGCCCTTTGGTTACGGAACCCTAAAAAGTACGTTTATTTCTCTACCTAGTTTTATAATGAATACTTAATTATATGTTATCTACTTCAACACAGTTGCTTTAACAAAACGTCTCATAATGGTAGTAATGAATACAAAGGTATAAGAAACTAGTACCTACAAAAATACTCTGCTTGATGCATTATTAGCGCGTGTCAAAGGCATGAGTATAACATACATCCGAACATGTATTAGGTATATTATTTTATTGTTATGTATGACTATTTAGTAACAACTGACAAACCTATACGTCACAATAGGGCGTTTTCCAGTGAAAAAAGAAGTTAAAAACATTCTCAATAGATGGCGCATAATAGTTTAAAATCGTTCTGTCAAAAAAGGAATAGGCCGTTTGGTTCAATCTTATTAATAAAGTAATTGATTAACCAATCTTATATATAACTATAATTTAATTAAAATATACGTATGTACAAACAATAAGTATATTTTAAACTAAAAATAAAAATATTATATATTCCAAAGACAAACACACACCATGAAAATGTTAAATGAATTAGACATTGACAGATCTATTTAAGTGAAAATTGCGCTGACGGTACTAATTTTCTTTTTAAAGATAACGCCTCTTTCATCGATCATCAAGAAATAAACTGCATAAATTTTATATGGGTTTAAAGAGTTTCGTTTAATTTTTGTTTTAATATTAAGACTTTTTATCTACTTTTACATAACTTAAATGATTGATGGGTGACAAGACAAATTTTTGTTTAAACTGCATTTGTACATACATCACGTTTTTATCCCTAATGGGGCAGACATTGGGTCTTGCGGTTCTATGCAGAGCCCAGGGCCGCAAGACCCAAAAGCCACTTTTAGCGTCATGGTGGGCGAGAAGATGAAAAAGCAATCAATACAGTGATGGGTTGCTAGCCGCATCGCCTGTTAACATGATTTGCATTTTTGCCCATTCCTTCGATCGGCTTTTACGATCTGCGTGGGAAGAGAAGCAACTGGTACATTCTAAGTTTTTTTATTTAAACTGCATTTGTGTGTATAATAAAGCCATGTAGAGCGTGCACTATAATGAAATTTAATTCATAAATGTAATCACACTTGAACTTTTATTTGACTTTCAATGCTTGATAGACAGATGTAAGTATTTTTAAGACCTTAATTATTGATAGGTATATTCACAGGCGATAAATTTGTCCTTTTGGGGTGACATTATGCACCTGCCAATCTCATTATTCTATTTTTTATTATTATATGATTTCAGTCATTCATTATTCCTCGTCTCTGTTGTTACGTTGGGCCACGTTGAACAATTAAGTAAAATGGTATAACTTTTCACTAAACATATAATTGCAATTTTCTAACGTTGTGTGCATGATTTAGACGTTTATTGTATGAAAACGCAGCTGCATGTTGCATTAAAATCGCAAAATGCCCAAATTTCCACCTTTTTTTCACAAAATCTCAAATATCTAGAATCTAGGAAACTAGAATCTGCCCAGTGGCAGATTCTAGTTTTGCTTGGAACGCCACATATTGTGAAACAAGTCCATCGTTTTAAGTGTATTTCTGGTACAATAGCCGACGTACTAAGTAATAATTTGTCATTTGGCTCTCTTTATAGCACTGTAAATATGAACATTTTGAGAGCGATAAGTAGGTTAACACTTGCTTAGGTACCCTATGCACAGTTTCTCTTGGTTATTTATGTACCTATTTTCTAGGAGTTACTGTGTCAATAGCCCAACCAGCGTTGGTAAGTCTGTAAGTCCCTTGATGTGAGTACTGAAAAGGAACAATGAGTGTGTAAAAATGACGTCACAAATAGGTACATCATCATCATCCGAGCGTATTCCCAGTTGCATCTTCAACGGCAACGCGTCAGAGCCCGGTGTCCGCTACCTAACCTAAGTGATTTGACGAGGGTACTCCAGGGTACACCAGAACCAATCCTTGGATACGTTTGAGCAGATGCTAGATAGCGTTTGGGACCCACAGTCTATACAAACGTGCCTTTCGAAACACGGAATCATCTTTATTTTTGAATAATCAGGTGATTCAAGCCTACAATATCCGTACCAGACTGGAAACAACTCTTCACAAGGTATGCTTCCCAGTATGATTCGAACCCACGACCTCTGGACCACGAGGCGAACGCCTTAACCACTAGACCACGGAGGCAGTGCAACGTCACAAATTATAATTCATTATTTTCAGTTTATTCTCCCAACGTAGACAATGTCACACCGTTCGAATTGCCCTTCATGCCCTGTTTCCTGCTGAATAGATGGCCTTATACGGTACTTATACGGTGTGACCGTAGTTAATTCTTCTTGATAAACGTTTTTTTGGTTCATCTTGTTTGTAAGTAGCCAACACTAGTGTAATTTTTTTTAATCTGCCTTAAAACTTCTGTGCGAGACCCCTTACCCTAGACCAAAATACAATTTTCCATACAAACGTAGTCTACGTTTTATTTCGAAACGACATGCCCGATTTCGGCAAAATTTTGTAATTTCAAAGATATTGCAATTATCTAGGGTAATAACTGGTTTCCGGCGGTAAAAATATGAACTTGAAATAGAATATAGTGTGTTATATCATTTTTGACCATCAGTATGGGAAACTTCTAAATAGTTATATTTTCTTTCCAGTTCATCATTTTACCGTAGGAAACCAGTTATTATTCTAGATAATTGCAATTTCTTTACAATTGCCAATTTTTACCGAAATCTGACATGTGGTTTGAAAATTAAACGTAGACTATTTTACGTTTGTATGGAGAAGTCAAGGGATAGGGGATTCTTAATGACTGTCATCTTAAAATGACAGCCGGGACTAACAACTCAAAATGCCTGTCAAATCACAGAGGAGCTTAAAATAATTTTATGCCATTTGTGTTTACATCCTACTACTACACATATTTTCCGCTTGGTCCAATGGTTGACCGGGAGAGAATGCCATAAGGCATTAGGTCCGCCACTTGTACATTTTTTACTGTGCAATAAAGTTTAAATAAATAAATACTATGAGCTAGCATAAGTAATGCGAACTATCGAGCTCTTTGTAATCATAGTAAAAGGTTGTTATTACATATAATACTTAATTATTCAGTCAATGTCAAAATATTCGTAGATTCCTATTCTTAGTTCAAGAGTTACTAGGCTTCTTTAAGATTTTCTTTAATGATTTGGCACTTTGAGGCAAAGTTTTGATACATAATTTATTTAACTCGTATCTCGGTTCTTGGTTTTTGTTAATCAAAAAGTACCAACACTTTTTCAGCAGTGTTTAAATACACCATGAAGAACAGCAAGGTGCCCTCTTGGTATTCAGTTCGTTAATATTTCAAGGTTCTATGTGATGTGACTTCATGTGACAGTGGACTCTCCAAATTGAGAATAGAGTCATGCGTTTTATTTCGTAATTGTTTACTCTTCACAAACACTTATATGAATACAAATGATCAGATTTCAGAATCATTTATTTAAAATGTTTTTTTTAGTAGTTGTAGAGGCAGAAGGCTGTTAGATATTATATTTTAAACGATGAAATGTTAAAAAACATTAATTATATATTTTAAAGCTCATATATTTATAGTACGTGAATTTAAAAAAGCCTAGTAGTGAAATTCAATTTAATAAAGAGAATTTAAAATATGAATGTTTCAGAATGTACCTAGTAATGTCTCAGATATTTGTTTTTATGACCTTATCTTATAATACCTAATCAATATGAGATATATCCTTTAATGTTTGTTAGCTACTCTAGTACATAAATACGCGTAATATTTGATTAGGAAAATCTTGCTGTTTCCCAGAAGACCAGTTTTCAAGCCTGCGCAAAGGACTCCTCGTGATTCGTATATTCTTTGTACAAATTAGCTACATGTTATTGCTTTACGTGTTGTACAATCACGCAATATAAACTCGACCGTACCTTTATTTTGTCATATGTATTATCTAGTTCCAATTTGTGAACGAATGGATTTAATATTTCGGCGCGCATGCCGTCAGATGAGAAAGTGCCGGTTTCACTATGATGCATTTTACCATTCATTTTCACTAGAAACACATTTACGCTTCGCGATCACAGTACAGAATTTTGTTTACACACATTTTATCAAGCGAGAAAACTAAATATTGTAAACACTCATATATTTCAAACTGTGACGTGTTTATATCGAAATAAATAAAACGCGACGGAACCAGACGTGTAATCACATCGAATGAAAGTTGAAACTGGTGATCTCGAGGAACCCCGAACCCCAAGAAGATTGGCCATTGGCTGGTCCGGTATTTTGACAGCCGATTGCAATCGACCAGGCACCGAAGAACTCCGAATTTAACCGAACTGGTTGGAGAATTTAATATCGACAGATCATATAGGTACATACCTAATAATCTAAAAAAATATTTTAGCAAACATAATAGGTAATTTATAAAATTCGGTAATATGT
This sequence comes from Acrobasis consociella, assembly GCA_963555685.1. Taxonomy (NCBI): domain Eukaryota; kingdom Metazoa; phylum Arthropoda; class Insecta; order Lepidoptera; family Pyralidae; genus Acrobasis; species Acrobasis consociella. The sequence goes on from OY743114.1 coordinate 2,440,518, forward strand.
ACCGAAAAACCGTTTTTTTTTATAATGACTCTCTCTGCTCTACGCATTTGGCACATTTACATTAAGCATTTATGAAGATAGTAAGTACTTAGTACCTTTCAGGTTTTTTGAGGGATTCCATTGTATATTTTTTTAAATATTGAGAGACCTATTTTTTTTAATAAAATGACATCTTTATCTAATTATAGGTTTCATAAATCAAATCGTAAATTTTAATTACTTTTCTAAATAAACAGGTACGTGTCTTCGTAAATCTACATCGTTACTTCATTTGTCACAATCAGACGTCACTGTCAACTGTCAAGTCAACTGTCAAGTCAACTTTACCGGCCGACCGAACCCCGAATCATGATTTCATGATTGCAAAAAAAACTTGAGTTGAGATTTTTGGGTTTTCCCTTTCATTCATTAAGAAAGATAAATAAAAATAGCTTGCATTTTCATCGAATCATTGTGCGTAACTCGTAATGGATTATCAGTTATATAATGGCAGAAAAAATACAAAAGCAAATCATTGACTACTTTTCGTTCTTCGAAGAATTCTACAACTGCTCCAGAGCGTGTTTGAAAGACTGCCAGGACTGCGCAATTTCTATAAATAAGTTGATAAAACGCTGCAAAAACATTAAAGAGTAAGTACCTTTTTTATTGCTTTGTATTTTACGATGTTAGAACCGATACGCTTGATCTTACCAGTACAAGTGGACTTAGTGGAGTAAGATAACATAGGTACCGTGCTGTTAGCGGACCTGCTTATACTTTGTATCCTAGCGATACCACTACAAATCATATTTTATTGCATGCATAATTTTCTTGTGATATTACACTATGCTCTGTTTGGTTTTCGGCAGAGTAGAATGAGGCCACTACAAGTCCTCCCGTGGATTTCGTAGAAGGCGACTTAGAAAATCAAGATAAACAGCTTATATCAATGAGGCCAAGTCCTCTGTCTGCTCTGGCCTAGTAGGGTTTGGTAGTACAGAGAGGGTTGTGCTCCTGCAGTGGAGACAAAAAGACATGATGATGATTATGAGTATAGCATCACCATTGCCAATTTGTGAAAAAGATCCCATCTACAATGATAGAGATTGATGAGTTTAGATGAAGCAAAAGAGGTTTGTCAGGATCGTAGCAAGTGGAAGTCCATAGTCTCTGCCTACCCCTGCGGGAAACAGGCGTGATATTATGTATGTATGTATGTATCCCATCTACAATTAGTTAACACCATTATTTGGATATAACCAACTTTGCAACAACAGAAATCTTTTCACACCATTTATTTTTATGTGAACCTCAGATTCTGGACATAACTTTGAAATACAAGAGATGTCCCCACCACACCCACTTTTCTTAACAATATTTGAAATGACAATTCACTTCATACCAAATATTTTGCTTTTTCAGAAAAATATCTCTTATATTTTGTTTTGATTTAATATTATGCAAAACCGAACGCAGTCAAATACCCTAATCCTATTATTGGTTCATAACCCACAGACTACTTGTTAGAGTTGCAGAACGGTTGTGTGTCTAGACACCATTGATGACTGAAGTTGTCTAAAATATACTAGTAATATTAGGCTTGGCGTCGGGGTAAAGTATAGTAAATAAGCACTGGCATTCCATATCATCATCATCATCAGGTCTTTTTGTCTCCACTGAAGGAACACAAACCTCTATGTACTACCAGAGCCATATACTTGGCCAAAGCAGCTAAAGGGCTTCGCATACACTCTTCTCGCTGGCCAGATGGGTTGGAGAGGTCTCATTGATGTCTTATAAGCTTGGTTTAGCTTGTGTTTCCTAAGTTGCCTTCTACGAAATCAACGATAGGACTTGCCCTTGCCCTATTCCTCTCTGCCGGAAACCACACGGCATAGGTTAAGATTTATTTAATAGTATACATGTATTTATCAAATCACTTAACATTTTCAGAGCTGAGCTGCTTGGGACACCTCTAGAAGAATTTAATGAGCTTCAGAACAGACTATCTGCATCCATTCACAACCAAATCTCAGAAGAAATTCAGGATATCAAAGGAAAATTGTAAGTGTTGTTTTCTTTTAGCATTAGTCAAACTTATTTAATTACTCGTGAGAGTATGCATTGCTCGTGCTTATGGGCATGTTAAGCAACCCTGGGTGTACTCCATACATTACTAGGTGACCCCAAGTGACTTAAAGACTCTTTTTCATTGGTTGTTCTGGCACGCATTTGGGGTGCGGGACATTTCTGAAACGCATGCCTCAGGGCACGCATGCGGTGACCGTTTTTACTAGAATTAATAATAGTATCACATACAGAACGGAAACTCGCACCGTCCCCCGCAATCTAGCGTCCCCGCAACCCCTCCCCCGTTATTAGGCCGTGTAAACGCCTGTAAAATAGGGTTATTGTTAGTCGCACGTTGCACGTTGACGTTACGTGATTCACTTAGAATTATTGAATCATAATGGTGAGAAACTGCGCAAATTATCATTGATTATCCAGGGAAAACAATATACATAGAACTAAAATTTTATAGATTTCCGAGTGATGAAAACAGGTAAGCAAAGCAACAAATTCTGTGGTGGCTACCCTGATTGTTTTACTCACACATTTGACGTGTGCAGGGACGGATTGTTTCGTTTGTAGTAGTACTATGCTCAGTTTTTATGAAGTGCCATACCTGTGCCTGCGGGGAGTGCCCTCATGCTGTAACTGAGTTATTGACCAATAAAAATGCCAGAAAGTATCTTGAGCTCTTCATGCTAAGATAGGTCAAGGATTTTATCATTAGATAGCAGTACCTCTTTATTTTTAGTTGCATCTTCAGTTTGTGGTATGCTGCTTTAGTCCCTGGGGTTCACTGACAAACAGATGACTATAACGTGTGTATCTAAATGTGGTAGACGGAACCAAGTGTTAAAGACCTAAAGTCTAAAGGCTACATTTAATTTAATTAGATGTAGATTTTTTTATTTTATAAGTACATAGGTACATATATTTTTTATACAGTTCGATTCCCACTGTTAGGCAAAGACCTCCATGTCATCTTCCCATCCTGTCAGTCCCTAGTCTTAACCTAATCCTATTCAAATGCTTTCAAGTCAAGTGCTGTTGGAATCCAACCTCTGGCTATAGACCGCAGCATAGTGTCTCTTAGTTAGAGATGGGCCGAGTACTCGGTTGTTACTCGGTACTCGGCGTACTCGGCGCCTTTTTCAGTACTCGTACTCGGCCAAATAACTCGGTTTAACTACCGAGTATTGGTGCCAAATGTGGTAAAGCCACCAAGTGGTGGTAAATTGTGATGAAGGAAGACTAGGCTGTCTGCCCGTTCAAGTAACAATCTGTTTCTTTTGTCTTCGTAGATATTACCAGCTTCTGAAAATAAACGCTCTGTACACAGTACTGGCAGGTGCACATAATCTGAATCAATCATAATTGTGCTTAATGTGTTACATGTGTATATTTTATGTGCTGCCGACCACTGAAATGGACTCTGGTCTCTGGGTAATAAAGTTTCGCTTACATAGCGATTGAACTCTAGAAAAAATGGGACTTCTTGGATCTTCACGTTTTGGTGGTTTGGTAGAAGCCGTTTCCATGTAGCAGCTCCAAAAACAACACGGGCGTCTTGTCTTGAAATGTTCACATTCGCATTCATGGTTCATTTTCGTCACTGCTACTGGAGCTCTCTACATCTTCACTTTTCTGAAGGGATTCTAAAAACAGCATCTTTATTATTAGTTCATATTTTTCTGGATAAAAATACCTCAATCTAAATCGTGGACATGCAAGAACTCGTTTTTGCGCCATTACTGAATCGAGTTATTCGGCAGAGTACTCGGTTTGATGAAGCCAAAACCGAGTAATACTCGGTATTCGGTTACTCGGTAAATGTAGTACTCGGCCCATCTCTACTCTTATTCTATCACTTAGGTGAACAATAGAAATATTTTATAGGTATTCTTTACTCCAACTATGATAAGTTGTTTTTTTATATTACAGATCAAGTCTTGAGAGTCAATTTGAAAAGCTTGTCAACAAGCATACAACTCTGTTGGACAGCTGCAGGCAAGAAGACCTGGAACAAAACTCCACACTAGTCAAAGGCACGGCTTACCAACCTCCTTTGGAGCAACTGTTAGAGTTTGCAGAGGACACCATCACCTTCGGAGGCCAGGTTTGTGCTCAAATAGAAACTTCATTGAATGCTCTTTCTTATAAAGGCCTATACACAGAGTCACTAGTAGAAAACTTCACAATTTTCTCTAATTGGCAACGCAGAATACCAGAGATTATCGCTTATACTTCATTTTGTGCGGAGAATAAAGTTTGACGAAATGGATTTCCTCGATAACATTTTGAATTCCATGCAAGGCCCGCCATCCACGAGCGAGGCTCAGAAAAATGCCATGAAGAAACAGAAAGAAGCGATGGAAAGAAAACAGAAAGAAGAAAAACACATGTTAAATAGATTTAGGAAGCGTGTTGAAGAGAAAATAAGTAATTTCATCAAAGACTCCAGTAAACCATACTTGCAGTTTGAACCGTTGGATCAGATGTACCGGTCCATCATCAGAGACGTTGCGGAAACGGCTGGGGTTCAAGTATTTTCTTTTGGCCAAGAAGGCATCGACCGATATTCTGTAGTGTACAAAAAAGAAAAGGGTCCATCTGAAGATGAACTCACAGTTCGTAGAGCTGGTGGTGTTTGGGACGACGAGAAGAAAGTAGAGATGGCTCAAAAGCATTTAGAAATGCAAAGGCAGGCCGCTTTGGAATCTGAGGAAGAGAAAAATAGGAAACGTAAGCGAGGTCCGGAAGAATTGAGTGGGACATTCTATAAGCAGAAATATGCACACCTTATAGGTCAGGATGCTGCTATTGAGGCTGCCCATAAAACAAATGTAAACAAAAGTTACGGGGAAGTGCCTAGTGAAAATAAAAAGGACCAGCGGTCTATAGAGCAGACTATGGCGGATATAAAGGCAAAGAAGATGAAGAAGGCTGAAACTGACAAAGCAATTGCTGAGAGCAGTGAGCAAACCTAGTGTTTGTTATATTCTAGGATTTCTAGGGTATGTTTAGGTGCCTAATGAATAATGCTATTCATCGTGATATAGGTTGAATACAAACTAGCATAGAACTAATTGTGTTATTTCTTGTTATAATTAATAATAGTTTTTAATCAATTTGAAATACTCTGTCTGCCCCATTAGGGATAAAGACGTGATAGTATGTATGTATGTTTAATCAATTTGAGCAATATAGTAATGAAATTGTACTGATTAGTGTTGACTCATATAGGGTCGGTTTTTGTATGGAAAACCCCATTTCGTTTAGTGACTCAGCATTTCAAAATGGCAGTTTTAAGGCAAAAACCGCTGGTGCGGCGTACGTAATGCATAGGTTAGGTATTAACATTATCCCATCGCGCAGCGCCGCAGCGACGAAACCGCTGCCGCGGCGGCGTGGTGTGCTACAGCTCTTAAGGTGGAACTAGTCGATAATTTTCTTCTTTTGGTTTTATACCACTGTTCGACATTTTACATCTCAACTTAAACATGTCGTTTTGTCTCATGATTAATTGTGTCTGTATGGAAACCGAAAAGAAACAGAGCCAACAAAGATTTCTTGTTTTTATATATGTATCGACTAGTTCCACCTTAAGGCGCGGACAGGGCATATGTGGCGCCCTCATTTGAAATAAACTGCTTAAGGTCACAGCACACTTATCAACTCGTAAACGGAACGTAAACGTATCAACTCGAGCAGCTCAGTATTCTTTGTATGAAACTTCCTACTGGAACGCACACTATTCGGATTCGTAACGTAAACGCCTCGCCTCGGGACCAGCTCACGAACCGCTTTGCTGGTCGGTCAACTAGCGGTCCCCGCGCTTGCGGCTCGTCGTCCGCGCGCTTACGCCTCTCCGCATGCGAGCTGACGTCTCTCCGTTTCCTAACACCCGCGTTTTATTTATTTGTAAATAAACAAAAATTGATGGCTATGATTGCCAACTAGCGTATTGTGAACCGAGACATAACCGTGCGCTACACTTTACGTTTAAAATGATCCGTTTCGGTCAAGTGCCAGCCAGACCAGAGCGGCCGGCGAGCGGTATCAGAATCGCGAGTCGACGTTCCGAAGCTGAGCCTGTTTGGTTACGTGCCTACGTCAGGTTGACGCCTGGTTGACCGCGCGGCGAAAGGCGATACGGTGTCGATCCCTTTCCGAGTTGATAAGTGTGCTGTGACCTTTAATCGGAAATGTGTTGATATTAACATTTTACAAAATTGTTACACATAGATGAACCTCTAAATTATTTTATGGTAACCTTTGATAACCTTTGAAAGTATCAGCTTTAAAATGCGTTTCTGCTAAAAGAAGCCACTGTGAGCAGAAACAAGTTTTAATATTAGACGAACTAACTTAAGGATGTGGACTAGATGAAAAATATATTTTTCATTTAGCATCAACTACCTCGATTATCTCAAAATAATGAACCCATATTTTTCCATTTAGCAAAGTAGTAAAAATTCACAAAGATAAAGCGCATCTAAGTTTCGGAGTGGGGGCAATTTACGTCAACTGGTAAAAATCATACCTGATCGTGACGTCACGCAAAATTTAAATCAGCTCTATCTTCGTCATTATTTTGATATATTTTCTAATCAGAGATTAGAAAAAATACATCATCAATAAATATAAGAACTAGTTTTTTTTCGGTGAAGAATTTTCCATGCAATACCATAGTTTTTAAATAAGTATGATTTTTACTTATGAATCAGTAATTTTTTGTTGACATTCCAATTGTATTATAATTTATTTGGTGTAAAATATCTTCAGTCAGCAATGTATACGGAAAATAAACGAGAGAAAGTTTCCTAATGTGACTGATTAGATTATATGATAATAATGAAAAAAAAAAACACAAGTTTTTCATTCATTTGTCTACATCCTTAGTACAATCAACGATTGTTCATAAAATAATATGCGTTAAAATTCGCAAAACAACAATAAAGAAGTTTCCAACAAATCAAAACAGACACTTTTTTCTAAACGTCAAAACAAACATTTTCTATGGAATTTGTATGAAATAAAAACGAATGACGTCATAGTTTCTTAGAGTCAAATAGCGCTCTTAATATTAGTTTTTCCGCATTATTAAATCTTACATCACGTTGATAATGGATATGATCAATGACAAGTAACATTATTTTGTGACATTTTATTCTTTTAACAGTGGCAAATAATTTATTTTTGACCCAGGAAACTTGCTTATTATCAACACATTTACGACTAAACAATTTATTTCAAACGTCTTAGCCTCAAGGACGATTGTTTGTTAGAAGAGGAAGAGTTTATTTTTGTACCTACAGTTCAAATAAGACTGGATTAATTTCATTGTAGTAATATTTCGCGAATGATAAGCAATAAATGAATTTAATTGTGGCTATGTCTATTTTCTTCAACCAACGAATGCCCTTCCATTGTCTCTGCTTTGTCTATCCAATAAAACGGTAAAAAAAAGTATATGTACATTGAATATATTTCCAAAAAAAATATTTGCGGCGATGGAGTCATAATAATAGTAAAAAAATGTCTATTTGGCTTTTTGTACCCGCTAATCTCTGGAAATTCAGGACGGATTTTAATTAAACTTAATAAATCTCGTTTATTGTATGGGAGCCTCACTTAAATATTTATTTTATTCTGTTTTTAGGTTTTTAGTGTATATAGTCTGGTGACAGATAGACGAATGAACAGCGGAGTCTGAGAAATAGGGCCCCGTTTTTATCTTTTAAAAAAATTGGGTACGGAACCTTAAAAATGCGCCGCCACAACGCACCGCAGAGATTTTGAGCGTTATTGTGACTGCGCGGTGCTGCACCGCAGGTGCGAGTCGGACTCCGTACCATTATCTATAAAAAATTACGTTTTCTGCATAGGAGCCAATATTTAATTTTTTTTTTTTTTTTTTTAATCTATTATTTTACCGAGGCTTCAGTTCACTTGGTGTGACTATGCCAGCCTCATGGGGAACTACAATTAGGTATATATTATTTATTTATTTTTATAGTGCCTACCTATACAACTAAATATTCTGTGAATACTTTAAGCGTCTACCTGTTCGCGTTATAAATATCGGACAAAAGAATTGAAAAAAATCACGTTTGTTGCATGGGAGCCCCACATAAATATTTATTTTATTCTGTTTTTAGTTGTTGTTGTTATAACGGCAACAAATACATCGTCTGTGAAAATTTCAGCTGTAGCTATCACGTGTAGTTTTTGCTATCAGGGTTCATGAGATAAAGTCTGATGACAGACTGCCCGACAGATGGACAGCAAAAGTAAAGGTCCCGGTTTTACTCGTGTCACAGGTATGGCACTTCATACAAACGGAGCAGCATATAAACCTAGTACTACTACAAACGAAACAATCCGTCCGTGCACACGTCAAATGTGTGAGTTAAACAATCAGGGTCGCCACCACAGAATTTGTTGCTTTGCTTACCTGTTTTCATCACTCGAAAATCTATAAAATTTTCGTAATTTATTGTTTTTCGTTATTTATTGTTTTCCTTAGATAAACAATGATAATGTGCGTAGTTTCTCACCATTATAATTCAATAATCCTAAGTGACTCGCGTAATGTCAACGTGCGACTACCAATAACCCTGTTTTACTGGCGCTTACACCTCACAATAACGGGGGAAGGGTTGCGGGGACACCAGATTGCGGGGACGGTGCGAGTTTCCGTTCTGTATGTAATACTATTTATTAATTCTGTGCTCGTGTACGAAACCGTAAAAATGACGACGCGCCGCCGCCGCAACTCATCGATGCTTCAGCTTCATTATCATGTCTTTTAGTCTCCACTGCAGAAGCATGACCCTCTCTGTACTACTAGAGCCATACTTGGCCAGAGCAGCCAGAGGACTTGGCCTACATTCTCCACGCTGGCCAGACGGGTCGGATAGGTCTCACTGATGTTTATTAGCTTTGTTTAGCTTGTATTTCCTAAGTCGCCTTCTACGACATCCACGGGAAGACTTGGAGTGGTCCTATTCTACTCTGCCGGCAACCACACTTGCTTCAGCTTAAAGGGTTGAACTATTACTGAAAGACAGGCTGTATTTTCAGAACGTTTATTTACCATCAACACGTTAGATTATGTATCCTTAAATAGAAACAACAAATCGATGCCTACGGAGAAGTTATGATTATGTTTATGACAGCTTGTACTGCCCGTACGGGCAAACACGGCGCATTGGTTCTCTATTCCCCTTCTCCCCCCCTCCATCCGGGTGGAGGTGAGGGATAGGGGCAAATGGGGGTCTTACCGAGAGAACTTGAGAGGGACTACGTTAAAATAAAGCAGACCTAGACCGTTATTTAATAAAATGTCGTCCTATTTCAGTCTAAAACCAAATTACGTGTAAATCATCATTTTGTAACGCTCGACACTGAAACGCGGACACGTAGCTTACGTACGTATGCGTATGTCTGACAGCTTTTGGACTAAAGCTACCCCCGCCCCCCCTTTGCCCCTCCCTAAAGCTATCTTGAGGATCCATGCGCCGTGTTATTCCACGAGAGTATGTACCTATCTACTAACATACATCTCAGTCGGCATCTTCAATCTGGCTGATGTGCAAACAAGAGCGAATCATAAATCATAGAAGTAATAATAAATGTCATGAATTATTGTCTTCCTCATCATTATTTATGTGTGTCAATAGCTGACATCACAGCATTATTACTACCAACGTCTAATTTTTACATATATATGTATGCAAAGTATATGTATGTAATTAAGACCAACATACATTTTTTTCTTTCGCTCCTGTTAACAGAACTTCCAGACGGTTTTACTAGCTTATCTATGTACATTTTACGATATGGTATAGTTTCTCAATTAATAAATACAAGTACGTTACGCACCAAGCACAAGGTGGTGAAAAGAAAGTGTTCGTAGGAATCTTGCGCACGAGCCGAAGGCGCGAACCAGATCTGAGGCACAGAATACTGATAAGTATTACAAGAATGGTATCTCCTAAGGTCCCCCAATATGCGTCTCCGTTCCCCGTTCCCGCATAGGGTTGCCAGGTCGCCAAACCTAAAAGCCGGACAGACCAGCCAGTTTGGCCGGACATTTGGGTAGAAAAGCCGTACACCCTACATTATTGAGGATTTTGTCTCAGCATTAGGTACAACAACAAAAAAATTATGTAAAACCAAGCTTTTTTGATTATTATCATAAATCTTGCCGCCACGCAACGTAACGTACGGCACGTGCGCTATCAATCGAGGAATGAACAATAGCGACAGAGCGCAGTGGGGCGGGCGACAGGCTGCGGCAGGGTGCCCCTCGGCCTGCGTGAGCGACCGACGCGACATTCGACTCTCGTCGCGACGAGAGTAGAATGTCGCGCGGCCGAGCGCAGGCGACGCGTCGCCTGCGCTCGGCCGCTCTCGTGTGACAAACACTAGTGTCAGAGTTTTTTAACCGCCTTAAAGGCCTCTGACATGATTTTAGGTAACGACCAATGTCAAAGACAGTGACCGGGACCGACGGCTTAACGTGCCCTCCGAAGCACGGATCATCTTACTTATCGGACAATTAGGTGATCAGCCCACAATGTCCTAACCAAACTAGGACAACAACACAAAGTCGTTGCCCCCGCCGGGAATCGACAAGGCGAGAACGGGCGAGTACGGGGACACATATTGCGCGGGACTTTGGGAGATTCTGTTCTGTATGTAGTACTTATAACAATTCTGTGTCGGAGGCCTTATTCACTACCCGTAGTGCATAGTGGGGTGTACATGCAGTGGCGTAACAATAGGGTGGCAGGGCTGGCAAAATGCCACGGGCCCCCGACCTAAGACCTCTTCACGCTCAAAAACATTTTTTTATGCCTTAGAGAGGAGGCCTATGGCCATTAGTGGGACTGTGGGACATGTACAACGTGTAATTGAGTACGCTGAAAATCTCGAAGTTTATTAAAATATTGAGTACAACGTGACGATTTTTACTGTTAGGGCCCCATCAAAAGAATTTGCCACTGGCCCCAGATGGTATAGTTACGCTACTGCGTACATGATTTCTGTCTTGTAGATCCTACTTACGGTCCGGGCAACGTACTGTTATTTTATACTTTCTAGCTTTTATTTTAAGGCATACTTCAACACATATGAAATTTAAAAAATACAATAAAACACTTTGTGAATCACTACATAATTATTTATAAATTATTTATGTGTACCTTATTAGGGTATTTAGATTTTGATTGCTCGGGATAAAGATGAATGGAGAGGAGAAGGAGAGGCATTTGCCCAGCAGTGGGACAGAACATTTGGCTAATTAAAAAAGGGTTTTAGGGTAGGAGGCAAAATGGAGTTACATGTATCAAGCTGTAGCTGCAAAGTTTAATAAATACAATCAAAACTACGTCAAAATGAATGTGACTAGTCAAATATTCCATTGTTTTGTGACGTTGTTTCTCTATACTGTATCTTTGAGCTAAATATTGTGTGCTCTTACATATGATAGTAGTCTTCGCTTCATTCTCGTTGTGCGTTATATTTACACATTGGATGCAACTTTAATGATTATAACGTACCTAATTTTCGTCACACAAGACAAATAGCCAAAATACTGAAAATGTTGAAAATGCTTATAAATAACTTAACATTTCTCTTAATTAGGTATAAACAAGTACCTACTATTTAAAAAATATATTTTAAAACAAGCTTTTATCTTAAACAATGAACTTTAAAGTTTAAAGTGCTCCTCAAAACGATCAAATGAGCCCAAACTCGATAGGGTTCCGTCATTTTATTACAGACCTATAAGCGCACCACCGACTAGATGGGCAAAATATGAATCAATAGTAGGGCTGACACTACATTGCTTAGCATTTCTGTTTGCACACAATAAAGTAGCCTGTACTTAATAGAAGTAAAAAATCCTTATTCAGCGATAAATTATACACTTACAAACATTTTATAACTAAACACTGAAAGATATACGAACTTAAACATTAACTAAAACTATTAAAACCATTTTATTACTAAAAGTATTGTCCACTCAGCATAAGCTGCTGGTCGCCAATTAAGGCAAACAACAGCACTGGTCTTCCGAGGAACCACAATTTTACAAACAATACTGACCTAACAATAACAAATAAAGAGTTGTGCGATTGTCATAAGACAGTAAGTATTCGTTCTTAACCACTGTGAAGCTATCATCACTACTGGTGTCACATTTTTCGAACTGTTTAAAGGCATCTGACAACTAAATGACTTCTTCAGTATTCGTGCGAAGAACTAGCGTTGCATAACTATCGATAGTTGATCTCAAAAAACATAGACATTGATAGGACTATCGATAGTATCGATACTAAGTATAACTACTAATTGTATAAAAACCTACATTCAGCACAGGTATGGCACTTCATAGAAACGGAGTAACAAATATACCTAGTACTACTACAAACGAAACAATATGTCTGTACACACGTCAAATGTGTGAGTTAAACAATCAGGGTCGCCACCACAGAATTTGTTGCTTTGCTTACCTGTTTTAATCACTCGGAAATCTATAAAACGTTCGTTTTTTATTGTTTTCCGTGGATAACAATAATAATATTCGCAGTTTCTCACCATTATGATTCAATAATCCTAAGTAACTCACGTAACGTCAACGTGCGACTAGCAAGAACCCTATTTTATAGGCGCTTACACGGCCCAATAACGGGGAGGGGTTGCGGGGACGTCAGATTGCGGGGGACGGTGCGAGTTTCCGTTCTGTATGTAATATTATTATTAATTCTGTGTCTTTAGCTTAATTTACTATCGATATTACAATAACATCGATATTAGATAATACTATCGATAGTTCTTTATTCAAATAGTACCTTTACTATCGATGCTATCGATAATCCTATCTATATTACTACTGTTTTTCGAGGTCACGATAGTATCGATGGACTATCGATATTTTATACTATGATAATGAACTATGAGATAAATAAGTAAGCATTTTCCTACAACACGTTTAAAAGCAGTTTTTTATGATATTCATCATAGTTTATAGTATATATTTAATTGACTCGAATCGTTTTAACAACACATAAGTCAACCTAAACTAGATATACACTGTTTTATATACCTACGTACAGTGTATTATAAAAAGGGACAATTCCAGAATAACAAGATGATATTGTTGAAAAATCAATAACTTAACATGTTCATTCAATACATACCTATGTACTAGTAAAAAAGCAGAAAGAAGTAAACAAATATGCATATAATTAAAATAAAATACATAATTAGTACGTTTACATATACCTATAGTTATTTATTACATACTTATAACTTTTCTAAAAGCGTTTGTTAGGTACTTACTTAGATAGGTATTTAGATATGTTCTAGATACTACATAATCAGTGCCTATGATAACAAGTAGATATAGAAGCTATATTATATAAAAACAAAGTGTACAATGAAGAATACCTAATAACATACATCTGGCAATATTATTCAAAAAGGTAACAGTTGTTATCACATCGAATCTTACATGATTATTAAATATATTTTTATTAAGTATTTTTAAGTGTCTGTAAAAGTTAATTTCAAGACACAAATCACTTTTTGCAATACAAAATTCGTGTTACAAGTAATCATTAATATTATTCGAATGTCTCTTAAAACGGCTAAGTAGGTAACTACTTACATACAATACTGTTTTTTTTTAGCCTACGTAAATAACACTGATATTATCTTCATGATATTAAACATTTGAAATATTTATTAAAACAATTTAAGTAAGCGTAGTTACTTAAGTAAAAATTAATGATATATTCATTCATATATTTAATATTTCAAGTATCTCATAACAACGCTAAAATAAATTTAAATATATTCATCAAAAATTAAATTTAGGTGTACGTACATACATACTTACAGAGATTATCAAAAAGATTATTGTCTTTTAAGGAATAAACGTTTAAAAATTCAAAAACAAAAATACTTATCAATCCTATGTTTTTTTTTACTTTTACTAAGTTTTTGAACACTACAAAACTTCAAATATAAAATTCCTTCATGCTAGACATTTTTATTGTCATTAGATTACTATTTATTATTGTTTCGGCAATGCCCTTAGGCTTGGCCCGATATAGCCATTTCGTTATAATTATGTAAAATATTGTCATATTTATTAATATCATGTAGGATGGAAGTAAAAGGTAAGTATACAAACTATTTCTACTTAAATTTTTATACTAATAACCACAACAATCAACAAATATATATATAGATATAGCTGCCAGTTATATAGATTTTCACGTTTTAACTAAGTACTTAACCATTTAACTTTAGGCAAATCACTTTATTATGAGTTTCATGAAATAAATTGAGGTACATATACAGAGTACCAAAACACATTGAAACTGCTTTTAGAAGAAATTCTTTGGATTGTTTTTCATATTTCGTCTTATTATTATTGTGTGTGTTCCATGGGGAAAGTTCTTTAGTGTATAAGGTCTAACAAAATATCATATTTTGCTATATGTTCTTGGGAAAAGTTGTTCAGTAGGTATCATGGAATTCATCCTTAAAATAGTTTCAGTATTTTGTGAGACTTTAAATAATAAAGTTAAAACTATCCTTAAATAGTTTCAGTATGTATTTTGTTAAACGTTAATTTGATAAATTTTATTATTTTGGAGCAGATTTTTAAAAAATCCAACTATGATTAATATTATAAAACGGCAGGACCTCATTCATTTTTGCTAGCCATTTGGACTAGTTATTTATTATAATAACTAAATTCTCTCTAAATACTTTAGTCACGATACCTACCATAAGAATATTTTTCATAAGAAACTAAAAAGTAGTGTGGCAAAAAATCCTCCTCAATTTCATCGATTAAATCCGTTGATAGGATCATGTGTTAGACTTGATGTCACTCGACTATCATCGGAATCAATCGGAAATGCATGGAAGGCGATGATTGCTGACTGACATCAATATATATGACGCAATGTATGAATCTATAAGGCCGATTATAACCTTATATAGGTATTTTCATTTATATATTTTTTTTGTTATGTGGATTTAACAGTTGAATAAATAATACACGTATTCATATTATAATTAGTTAATTACATAGGTACATAAACTAAATCACCTCTATATGCCCATAGGTCAGGCCATAACTGTGGCATAACATCTAGGAGTGCCTCAATATCTATCTTGCACATAAATTAAAAAGAAAGCATGAGATTACTATTGATTTGAGCTATCTTACGACAACAGGATATGTTTCACTGAAATGTCTGTGTGGATATGTTTCGACATATAATTTTACCTGCTTTATTATGATTATATAAAGTCGTATTTTTTCTATACAAAACTGTATGCCATCCGATTATTTGAGCGATATCAAACTTCATGTTGAGCGACAAGTTGTAAAACAATAGAGATTGGTTCTGGCTTTATATCTTTTATTTATTTATTTTTTATTTATTTATTTATTTATTGTTTTATTTCAGGCAACAAAAGATTTTACAAAAATAAACATCTAGGCCCATATCAATATATACCTTAACCTAATATATATATATATTATATAACTTAAACTATGGCACTCGTTGAGGCTGCGACGTGTTGCGCGTCATCGGAGTGTCGGGTAGCGTTCCGCGAAAGCGACGATACACAACACCCTTCGGCCAGAAGTTAGCTTCCATGAAGGTCGCCAGCTTCTCCGTCGGGACTCGCACCACGAAGGACGTGAAGTTCACACTGTGGCGCGACTCCAGCTTCACGACCCTCAGCGTGATGTTGGTCTTCACGCGGACGTACTCCATCACTTCCTCTGCCTTTGTGGAGTGGAAGAGCCGGGATACGTACAGCTGCGTCGTTGGGACGGCGGGACGCAGCAGGTGGTTTGGTCCTGTCAGTGCAGTTCCGCACTGATTCCGACAAGAAGGCCTCTTTTTTCTTCGCTCCACTTTAACGAAGCCCTCTTCATCTGCCTGAACGATTCTGGGAACCGACGAAACTCGATTCCTGTCTCCCTCGGGTTTCTGCTGCTTCCTCCGCTTCGGTTGACGTTGACCCAGTGGTGCAGCTGGGTTAGTTTTATCAATGACGACACTAGCGTTGACGGCAGTGTCGCCGACGGCAGCTGCCGCCGCAGCGTAGGCACGTGTCGGGGTCAACGCACTCGTGGTGTTCACCGCGGCGGTGGAGCGGGGCGCGGGGCGCGGTGTGACGTGTGTTACAGCGGCAGCCGGCGAATCATCGAATTTCGCTGACTCGAAACTGCCAAGTGACGTATCTTGCGCACCTCTTCGACATGTGTTAATGTTAGCGGCTACGGGTGACCTAGTTACCGAATCATTACTTTTTAAAACTAATAATTCGGTACGTAACTCGGAGATCGTATTTTCCGAGGCCTCTACTCTTAACTGCATCTCGGCCAGACTGGACTTCAAGGCCGTGATGTCCTTTAGCAGCCTGGTGACATCAACGTGATCAAACGACACAGGTGGTAATCTCCGCAGTCGTCTTGCACAGAAAGCGGGCACATCGTCTGGATCGGTCGTCTTCAACAGCGAGATAATGTCCTGAAGACTCCTCTCGCCTTTCTCATCCCTCCGTCGTTTCGGCATCTGCGCGGACTTCCCGAGCAGGTCGTAGAGCAGCACCTTGCCGCTGCAAATCTCCTCTTCGTTGAAGTTTGATTTGCAGATCTGCATGATGCTGATCTCGTCCATGGTGTCTTTCACGTAGTCGATGAAAGCCAACAACTCGTTAGCTATGAGTGGTTTAGTACTCATAGCGGTAGCGTCGTGCAGCGGCATTACGCCGCGCGATTCACGAATAAAAATTCTTAACTGTGCAGTATTGTGCAACGCGTGCTTTACCGAGCGCGCATCGCACTGCACTGATGATTTTATCCGTTATTTAAACGCCAACTTTCTTAATTTTGTTTTCTTTTCCTAATGGATGACAGAGAGAGAATGCATTGTTGCTTTTGGCTCAATAAAGTTTTTAAAATTATTATTTTTTGAGAAATCTGGCGATAGTGAAGTCAATATAATGATTTCAAATTGTTCTTATTCCTCGTCGTCAGCAGCAGCGCGCCAGCAGTAGCACTCGCTAAATAAAAAATATATCCAGTCGAACATAGAACCTCCTCCTTTTTGAAGTCGTGTACTCTTTCTTGAAGTAGTTTACTAATTTTTTAAAGACGTTTTTTTTTTAATTCGTTTACTCTTTTTTTGAAGTCGTCTACTCTTTTTTTAAGAGACGTTTACTCTTTTTTTGAAATGATTTCATTTATTTTTCATTCCTTTTATTTTTTGTAGTCGTTTATTCGTTTTTATAAGTCGTTTACTTACTAATTTTTTGAAGTCGTTTACTAATTTATTTGAAGTCGATTACTCATTTGGCA
The DNA here is from genome assembly GCA_963555685.1 of Acrobasis consociella. Classification (NCBI taxonomy): domain Eukaryota; kingdom Metazoa; phylum Arthropoda; class Insecta; order Lepidoptera; family Pyralidae; genus Acrobasis; species Acrobasis consociella. The sequence goes on from OY743114.1 coordinate 2,457,982, forward strand.
GTTATTCCTCGTCGTCGGTGTCGCAGCAGCCGGGCCAGCAGCAGCGCTCGCTGCCGTCGGGCCGTGTGCAGAACAGCAGCGCGTCGGCCGCCGACACGGGCCGCGGCTCGATGCCGTGGAAGTCGCGCAGCTCCTCGGCCGGGAACCACGCGCGCTCCTCGTCGTCTATGATCGGGATGCCGAAGTATCTGGAATATAAATGTATCATTATCGTCAAAGTAAAGCCGTGTGGTTTCCTGCAGAGTAGAATAGGGCCACTCCAAGTCCTCCCGTGAATGTCGTAGAAGGCGACTTAGGAAAAACAAGCTAAACAAAGCTTATAAACATCAATGAGACCTCTCCTACCCGTCTGGCCAGCGAGGGGAGTGCAGGCCAAGTCCTTAGCCTACTCTGGCCAAGTATAGCTCTGGTAGTACAAAGAGGGTCTCGTGCTCCTGCAGTGGAGACAAAAAGACCAGATGATGATGATCCCCATCCATGTTCCCCGTCCCCGCACCTCTACCTCGTTCTCTCCAGGAGTAGAGTGGGCGCTGCAGCCGCCACTTCAAGGCTTATAATAAAAGTAAGGGAAAGGTACGATGATGGGTGATCTTAGGAAATTCCGTTTCCGTTTTATATATGCGACAAAGGCATTTGACAACCTGCAAGTTAATAGTACGTTTGGCGATGTAGTCATTATGCGACCTAGGCTTATAACGACTTCGGCGTCCTACACATCGAACTGTGTACATTATGCGATGTCGTCGTTTATCACGAGTTGATATTTTGCGTTATGGTCGATATCTTACTAGACCATATATGATAGCCTGGGTCAAGTGATTATATATTCTCTTTGGCCTGGGTCTCAACAATATCCATACCAAATTTCATCTACTTAAATAGAAACTCACTTTCGCGTTTATTGACCGAGCGAGCGAAGCGTCTTAGTTTCGGTTTTAGCCATAAAAATGCTTTTGTATCTGTACGTATGTTTGAATGCACGAGCACTTAATGGTAGACGATGCCTATGGTCTGATCACGGAGACTGAAGATGGTCGATGGAAATTAGTAATGTAAAGACGCAACTCCATGGAGTTTGAGCTTATTTGTCTTAGTTAGTACTTTGGCCTCACTATAAAAACTTGTACAAAAAAAATATTTTTATTCCAAATACTTATTTCATTACACTAAGTGATCTAGTATAGCCCGTGATTCGATTTTTTACAGGAATGGGACATTCCATGTTGTAAAGAAATTTTCTACCAATTTAATTTTTTTTTCGATAATTTACAAATTGTCGGAAATATGAGATTTTTTTGTCTGAACAACTTCAACGGATCGGGGTGATTGGAGAGGTCTGCAGCTCACAGAGCCATTAGTAATATTGGTTGGAATAAATTGGGATTTTTCTATTTACTCCGTCAGTTACATTATAAACAAGATTTAGGTTTAGTTTGAACTATGTGGCTTCTGGCGTGGAAGTCAGGCCGAGCCAGTTCTTACCTGGCAATGGCCAAGCCTGGGATCCACAGCACAGAAGCCAAGACCAGCACCACCACTAGCAGGACAGCCCAAATCGGCCAGGGCTTCTTTACGGTGTCCCCTGCAAATGATTAACAACAATACAGTTGCGACGGGCAGCAGCGTCGGAAGCTCCATAGTGACACAACACTTCGCCAACCCGCCTGCCAAGCGTGGCGAGTATGGCAAAACCCTCCAATGGAGGTACAATACAGGGGGGTTACTCCAAAAAATAATTAGGTTAGTCGTCCGATATTAACGTCCTATTTCTATGTCAAACCAAATTGGACTTTATTATTATACGTTAATGCTCAATGTTGCTTAACACCGAAACGCGGATACGCAGTAACGTCCGTCTTGCGTGCCGCTTTTGGAGTAACCCCCCCAGTTACACGACGGGGCAGACAGAATTCAGGGTTGCAATAGGCTGAGGACTCGTTTGATAGGCGTAAAAGAAAAAACCGGCCAAGTGCGTGTCGCACTCGCGCGCGAATGTACCGTCCCAAAATTTCCAGTGTGTTATAAAAAAAACATTGCATTACACGTTCCAGTGTGTTAGTATACATTTTTATGAGCCAGACCCATCTATAAAAAATCACGTTTGTTCTATAAGAGTCTTAATATATTAATTAGATAGAACTAGAAAACAAATAAAAGAATACGGTATTTTAATCAATAAGTTACATAATTCGACACGGAAATTATTTTTTCAAACTTCCCAAAATTAAGGAAGTAACAAGCTTTTTAAATCTGATGGAAGGGGAACTGGCAAGTTTGTAACAGATAATAAAATTTTTAACAAAAAAAACAACCGACTAAAATTTTTTTTCAGGAGTTTCTTCCGTACCTCCAAAGTTCTTTATCGTGTCTTCACCAAATTAATATGGGACCACCTTGGGAGTAAGGGCTTTCAAATAAAAAAAGAACCATCAAAATCGGTCCACGGTTGCCGAAGATATCGCGTCACATACATACAAAAAAACATACAATCGAATTGATAACCTCCTCCTTTTTTGAAGTCGGTTAAAAAGGGATGCACGTACAGCGGTACAGCGCTCTTGACGTCACTGCTATTAGGTCTCGCGTACGAAAGAGATAGTGAGATGTTCGCGCCAAGCTCCCTTCTTATATTTGAAATGCTAATTGCTGCTTCATTAATTAACCAATTATCTTGCTGTTTTCAAAAACATATTTCTTTTCAGTGGTATTTTTTATTTATTTATATAAAAAAACAGTAAAAAAAAAGTGTCTGTACATTAAGTAGGGCAACTACATATAATTGATTTTGGCAAATGGAACACCTGATACAGAACCGTAATGGTCCAGCTAAACTATAAGCTTATAAAAGTTATTCAGCCTGATAGCATTTTCCGGAGTCATAAAGTCCACGCGAACGAAGTCACGGGCTTTGACTAGTTTGTTTAAAAAATATTAACTAATGACATACACACTGGGAGATATCTTTGGGAGAGGCCTATGTCCAGCAGTGGACGCTATGCGGCTGAAATGATGATGATGATGATGATGACATACACACTAAAATATAGCCTTTTTACAAAATAGCTAACAATACTAGAGTTTCCAAAAGAAAACTGCTGAAAAGTAACAACAACAACACGACAAACCGAAGGCCGACGGGGCAAAAAGGTTCTCGAATGGCGATCACGTACAGGCAAGCGAAGCGTAGGACACCCACCCACAAGGTGGTCTGACGACCTGACCAAGGTCGCTGGAAGGTGCTGGATGCAAGCCGCTCTAGATCGGTGATTTTGGAAATCTTTGGGAGAGGCCTATGTCCAGCAGTAGACGTTGTGCGGCTGAAATAGATGGATGGATGGTTGGAAAAGTAACATACCTTCAGACGGGATCCAGGCGTCGTAGCCCGAGCCGTCGGTGGCCAGCTCCACAAACGAGGAGACCAGGATAGCAAGCATGGCCATCGGCGAGAGGTACTTCCAGCAGATCAGCCAGTACACGCCGGGCCGAGTGCCCGTCATCAGTTCTATGTCGTCTGCGAATCTGAAAGAAAAATCAGATTATCTTTTTTTAATATTTTTTTTGGCACAAACAGTCATTACTTGTTACGAAAACACCAGCTCCTCGACAACACGGACATAGTGCGACGTCTCAAAATAACTAAACCTTTTGAACTAGTGTATTTTTAAATAATTGGCCAAGTGCGTGTCTGCTCTGATAGTTTTCCTTTAAATTACATTATAAATACTATAGCTGTGATTTTTTTCACGTGTCCATATATAACCGTTTAGCAGATAGATGGGGTGAACACGTGACTTTAACAAAAAAATTCACTTTAAACCTATATACTTATTTCAGACACGGATACCTAAATCGAAAAATGGTGTTCCCAAACGCACAATATTTTTGAAAGACCTATTCAATGATGGCTAATAACCTAAGTGTGTGCTCCTAAGGCTAGCGGTAGAAATTGGTGACGTTTATCTGAGCTCAGCGCTGAACAACGCTAATTGGGACCGCTGCGCATGGAAGCAGAGCTTCAAAATAGAAGATCTTTGGGTAAGTCTCATATCGCAATCCATTTCATAGTAATAACCTTGTCGGAAATTCATTCGGGTCTCGTTCGATTCATGCGAAGATTCAAAAATCGTAAATACAGTCCATTAACTATCGTTTATCGCACATTTTTGGTATAAGCTGTTCTTATCGGTGCTAGAAATGGAATTTAGAAATCTTGATTGGCAAAATAAAGGTACAAAAATAGATGGCGAATATCTCAGCCATTTACGTTTAGCGGATAATATTGTTATATTTGCAGATTCTTAACAACACTTGGAAAGCATGATAACAGATCTATCAGAAGAAAGTGCAGAAGTTGGTCTTATTTTTAATGCCTCAAAAACAAAAATTATAACTAACGATATTGAACAGTCAGTAGTAGTCGAAGGAAAAGAAATCGAATATGTCAAAGAATATATTTATTTGGGTCAACTGATAGCATTCGAGGATACTACCGAAAAAGAGATAAACAGGAGAATAGCTATTGCCTGGAAAAAATATTGGAGCTTAAAAGAAATTATGAAGAATACAGGAATAGAAAACAAAATAAGCGGCCAAGTGCGAGTCGGACTCGCCCATGAAGGGTTCCGTAGTAGCAAATAACAATATAAAAGTCTTGTAGTATGTTTTTTTAATTTTTATATTTGAGTTGATTGAATGAAAGGTAAATTGCCGTTTACGATTTATGACGTATTAAAAAAAAACTACTTACTAGATCTCGTTCAAACCAATTTTCGCTAGTAGTTTTCATGGTAATGAACAACATATATTTTATTTAGTTTTATCATTCTCTTATTTTAGAAGTTACGGGGGGGGGACACACTTATTTTCCACTTTGGAAGTGTCTCTCGCGCAAAGTATTCGGTTTAGAAAAAAATGCTATTAGAAACCTCAATATCATTTTTGAAGACCTATCCATAGATACCCCACACGTATGGGTTTGATGAAAAATAAATTTTTGAGTTTCAGTTCTAAGTATGGGGAACCCCCAAAATTTGCTGTTTTTTTTCTATTTTTGTGTCAAAACCCTAATGCGGTTCACATAATACATCTACTTACCAAGTTTCAACAGTATAGGTCTTATAGTTTCGGAAAAAAGTGGCTGTGACATACGGACGGACAGACAGACAGACAGACATGACGAATCTATAAGGGTTCCGTTTTTGCCATTTGGCTACGGAACCCTAATAAAAAGTAAGCTCTACGAAACAACAATTCTCCCATGCTTGACGTATGGCTGTCAAACATGGGCCTACGAAAGCAAGATGAGGATAGACTGGCCGTACATCAGGGGAAGATGGAGAGGAGTATGTTAGGTTTAAAACTATCTGATAGAAACACAAATGAATCGATAAGAAGGAAAACTAGGATCACGGACGTAATAGAAAGAATAAGGAAACTTAAATGAAAATGGGCTGGACATGCGTGTAGATTAGATAATGAAAGATGGAGAAAGAACTATAGAATGGGCTCCTAGAGACGGAAAAAGGAAGCAAGGGAGGCCCAAAATGCGCTGGTCAGACGTATTCAGGAAGAGATGTGGTCCTGATTGGATGAGGCAAGCAAGAGACAGAAAAGAGTGGAAAATGAAGGGGGAGGCCTACGCCGCAGAGGCGACTTCCAAAAATACAATAATTAATTGAAAAATGTAAATAGATACGTAAATTGTAGTGTTTTTATTTTTTGGTAGAATAAAGGCTTTTTTTTTTATTATTCAATGATACCCCACACAATGTGTATGTAGAGAAAAAAAATATTGACTTCCTCTTTACTTGTATGGCAGCTAACGTAAAAAAAAAAATTTTTCTATATTTTATTTTAAGACTTTTTCGCCATGATTGATATACATATCCATGCCAAATTACAGCTTTCTAGTACTTATCATTTCAGAGTAGGACCGCGGACGGACAGACAGACAGACAGACAGACAGACAGACAGACATGGCGAAACTATAAGGGTTCCTTGTTTACTACGGAACCCTAAAAATACACTGATATTATAGTGCAGTGATGTTCCAGCAGAGACACAAGAACAAAGTGCCTTCCCCTTTATAGAGACAGTAAGAAAAGTGCCAATAGACACATTCTTAGACAGTAAAAATAACGAAACTAAATAAATAAATAAATACATAGGGACAAATCACACTGATTGAGATAGACACAAAGTAAGTTCAAGACTTGTGTTACGGGATACTAACTAAACATCCAAGACCCAGGACAATTTGAAAAAGATCATTTTGCAACTTGCGCTGACCGGGGATCGAACCCGGAACCACTGAATGGCGAACTATCATGGTGACCACTATGCACGGCACTGCAACATGCTGTCGATTTTTTTTTTTATTTAACTAATATATAAATTACGCAATTTTGAGAGTTTGGTTAACAAACTGTCACCACAATATGTAGTAGGCTACTTAAAAGTAGTAATACTGAGTGTATCTTTATAAAGAAACTACCTCCTCCTTGTTTTAACTTTGGAAGTTGGTTAAAAAATAATTTCCTCACTAATGAGTTAAAAAGGGTAGTATGGCACACGTGTGGTATTATTGATTACAAGTCTCAACTACATAGACAAACGCGCGGGCCGCACCCGCTTGTTTGTCAACCCGCCTCGACTGTAATGAACAATTTACCACACTTGTATCATAAACATATTGTATTAAAATTAAATTCTTTTGTTTTCGGCTAATTTCACATAGATAACATCCATGTTCAGTTTTCAAAATGTGTTTTAATCCGTAAGATTTTCTTTTTCATTTTTAATCTGAATCAGCAGTAACTTTAGTTCCAAATGTTTTGGGATGAAAACATCGTTTTTCGTGTAGATGAGATGAAAAACTACTATTGACTCACCTCTTCACGCCATAAACGTATGCGATCCCGATGCACTCGAAGAAGGCGATGATGAGCAGCGGGAAGTTGCCGCTGTACATGTCGAACAGCAGGAAGATGTAGCTGCCGGAGCCGTGGGCGAAGCCCATGGACAGCAGGCAGCACACCAGGCACAGTCCTCCTGGTAACAATAATAGATAGATAAAACGTTTATTTGTGAAAACTGCACAAACACAATCACACACAAAGAAATACACGAATTATTTTTTAGTATATCAATAACAAGTTTTTAGCGATGTGATGTGTGTGCTGCAGTTGCACAAAAAGGTCGTAGGCTCAGCGACAATATTGCTCAAAGAGCAATGCGCTGATTTTCAATAACGAGGCAGATATGTACAGTCACTAGTGGCGGAGCCTCCTTAGAAGCCGATTCCCATCGAATTCCTTTAGGGGCTTCTAACATATATGAATATACTACTAACAATAAATTATAACCTACGTATATCGGCGCACTTACTATTTTCATTAACAATAAACTAGCAGCATGACTAGATTGCACACACCCACATTTTCAAAATACGAAAATTATCTCTGGTGATTGAAATACACTCGCAATGATAAATTTATAAACACGCTCAGATACATTCTACTCATTCTAAGTAAATAAAAATAAGCCGGACATGGAATGAACGGCTTATTAACTTTTTAAAGTACATACTATCACGTCTTTATCCCTAATGGGGCAGACAGAGCATTTTGGGTCTTGCGGTTCTATGCAGAGCCCAGGGCCGCAAGACCCAAAAGCCACTTTTAGCGTCATGGTGGGCGAGAAGATGGAAAAGCAATCAATACAGCGGGTTGCTAGCCGCATATTTTTGCCCATTCCCTCGATCGGCTTTTACGATCTGCGTGGGAAGAGAAGCAGCTGGTACATTCTAAGTTTTTTTTATTTCTCCCAGACCAGCATGGGAGAGCTTTTTATAGTATATAGTATTTAATTCGTTTTATAGTTTATAGCTGTACTAGCTCAAATTCTCACCCAAAACCACTGACAGTCACCATCAGAGATACCTCAACCCTCCTCCATCTATATCTTGAATTTTCTCATAAACTAATAATAATATTTACATGAAAATGTATATTCAAAAAGAATTTATTAAAATCTCTCTGAATACACATTCTCATGTTACTATTATTTTCAGTTTATGAGAAAATTCAAGATGTAGGTAGAGGAGGGGACGACGGGTATCTCTGATGCTCTGATGCCGACTGTACATTAAACAGGTAAGCTAAAATGAGATTGGGCTGGTCACATTTCTCGGATGCCACCGGAAAAGTGGGCTCACGTTGCCAGTATCTGGACTCCGACGAGACTCCGACAGATTGCAGAAGGAAAAGAGGATAAGTTGAGACTGTTTGATAAAGATTGGGAAAGAACTGAACAACAGAAGTGTTTTGAAACATAGACGGGAGGTTTTTTCCAGTAATGGGACATAGAAAGCAAAAAAAAGTATTTTATCACTTCTTTATCCCTAACAGGGAAGCCATAAGACCCAAAAGCCAAATTTTGCATGAAGGCGGGCGTGAAGATAAATTGAATGGAATAATAATGGCTTGCAAGCTTCATCGCCTATTATAATATGATTCAATCTCGTCAATTCCCTCGATCGGCTTTTACGATCTGTGCGGGAAGACACACAGTCACTTCAAACTTATAACCAGAGATCGGAATCCGGCTGCTATTGCTATCAAAAGTGTGGATATAACATTACTCATTTAAAGAGAAAGATTGTGTATACTACAAACAGTAGAAAAATCTTCATTCGAAATCTTAGTAATGTATTCACATCAGTTACTAAGGTACCAATTCTCGAGAAGCCCTGGGAAATTTAGTCATATCCATACTTTTGATAGCAATAGCACCCGGATTCCGATCTCTGCTTATAACACCCCCTTTTTAGGGTTCCGTAGTAAACAAGGAACCCTTATAGTTTCGCCATGTCTGTCTGTCTGTCTGTCTGTCCGCGGTCCTACTCAGAAACTATAAGTACTAGAAAGCTGTAATTTGGCATGGATTTGTATATCAACCATGGCGAAAAAGTCGTAAAATAAAATACGGAAATATTTTTTTTTTTTAGGGTAGCTGCCATACAAGTAAAGAGAAAGTCAATTTTTTTCTCTACAAACACACTGTGTGTGGTATCGTTAAATAGGTCTTTCAAAAATATTGTGAGCTTAGAAACACCATTTTTCGATTTAGGGATCCGTGTCTAAAATATTTAGGTTTAAAGTGAATTTTTTTGTTAAAGTCACGTGTCCCCCCCATCTATCTGCTAAACGGTTATATATGGACACGTGAAAAAAATCACAGCTATAGTATAGGTATATAATGTAGTTTAAAGGAAAACTATCAGAGCTAAGTAGGGTTAACAAATTAAAAAGTTATAGGCGATCAACTTATAAAATGTACTCGAAAAGGTAAATTTCATATAAATTTAATAGATACTTAGACGTTTTAGACGTTTTTAGTGACGTAAACTCAAAGTTGGCATTAACAACTACGGAACCCTACACTGCGCGTGGCCCGACACGCACTTGGCCAATTTTATTACTTTAGGCGCTAAAAATAATGGGGCCTACCTGTGAGGTATTCCTTCCTCAAATTGGGGAACAACTTCATATCCACGATGGAAGTGACGACTCCTTCCAGAGTCCCGAACTGGGAGTCGATGCCGAGGGTGAACAGCATCAGAAAGAACAGCACGGACCAGAACTGGGCACCCGGGAACTGGTTGATGGCTTCTGTGAATATTATGAAGGCGAGACCGGTGCCTGATGCAGTCTGAAAGAGAATGTTGCAAACCTTTAACACCTTGACTGCCAGCATTGCAGACTCAATAGATTTTTTGTCGGTCAACAGGTGACCGTCATTTCATGACATTTAAGTGTCAAAAGTAGTCAAAACCTGAGGTCAAAACCCTGAAGAGCTTCATGGTCAAAATATACATACTGAAACTGATTACTGTTTGCCCATCGCTTTAACTTTATGGCACTGCAGATTATAATATCTTAGTATTTATTTTTTTAATTTTTATTGTTCGTAGACAAGTTTTAAAAAATGTAGTTAACGTTAGAGGTCGCCCAGGTATTGGTCTTTGAAGTCACCAGTCCCTATCGGACTTCTCTTTCTAATTGAAACTTTAAAGCATCATATGTTCGTCGCTTATTAAGATATTTTATAAATTCTTCATATTTGTTTACTGTGGTTAATAAGGATTTTATTAAGAAAATAAAAAAATACGTGCATATTCTCTATTGCATTTCTCATTTTACGTCGTTTAGAGTGTAACATTTTCTAAATTAATGACTTACATTGTCTAATTCCTTTTGCAAATCGCACTCCGGCAGGTGAGGCATGATCAGGTTAGTGAAATTCCCATTTCTATCGAGGGCCACCAGCTGGCCCGCTTCCGGCAAGACCATAGACTTATAGGCCGGTCCAAAAACGTCCAGTAACGTCGCGTTGCGATCTTCCAAACATTTTTCATACACCATTGTGGCTTTGAAGCCTATAATAGAAAACACGACTATGCCAGCAAACATAGACGTTAGACAATTTGTCATAGAGACCATTATCGCATCTCTATAGCAGTTATTATCGACGGGGTTGTACGACGAGAAGGCAATTAGGCCGCCAAAAGCTAGGCCAAGTGAAAAGAATATTTGTGTGCCCGCTTCGAGCCAGACGACAGGGTCGAGAATCGTGTGCCACTTCGGGGTGAAAAGATGAATGAGGCCATCGCTCATTCCCTTTAATGTGATTCCTCTAAAGAAGAATATGACTAGGACAATGTAGGGGAATGTGGCGGTGACGTAGACGACTTTGCCTGATGAAGCGATACCCTTGATCATGCACATATAGACGAGGATCCAGGCTATGACGAGGGCCAGCGCGATCTTGTAGTTGAACGTCTGCGGGTGGTTGATATCTTCGGCGATCTGAAGAGTGGTTCTGTACCAGAAGTATTGGGTTGGACTGCTAGCCTGTGAAACAAAAACTATACTTAATTTTATGCACAGAATACTTACACATCCATAGAAACCTAACCTTATATCTATATATACATCATAAAACCTAATCTTATAAAGTTACTAGCTGATGCCCGCGACTTCGTTCGCGTGGACTTTATGACTCCGGCGCCGGCGTATCTGCCATATCATCAGTCCAGTGCAATAAAATAATATTGCGACTTTAAATCGAGATGTAAGTTATCCTATCTTTCAAGTTGGATCAAATTGCACACGGTGTGTAAATCAAATTTTAAATCGGTTCAGTAGCTTAGGAGTCCATCGCGGACAAACAACGTGACACGTAATTTTCATATATCAATATCAGTTTGTCTTTGAACGTATCCATTTTAACGTGATTTTTAATTTATTTTTGCAGAAAAATTGATAATAAGGGCGCTACTTGACTCCAAAAATCTATGACGTCATCTGCCTGTATTTCATACAAAATCCCATAGAAACTTTTTGTTCTGACGATTAGAAAAAGGTATCTAATTTGACTTGTTGGAAAATAGCGTACCTAGGTATTATTTTTTGTTTGAAAGTGCATAAGTGTTCGGTGGACCCATAGAAATTTTATTTAAAATCAGTTGTGTAGTTTGGGTGAGAAGTCGGTTTTTAGTTTTAAAAAAATATTGTTCGTGATTGCTTTTTATTTACACTCCCTAATATCCCCGAGCCCCGAACTCCTACGTAGTCGTCCGTCTTAGTAGGAAAGTCTTTTGAGATCATTCTCGTTAGAACTGATCTTCTTCTTCTTATCGTGTGTGTTAATGACAAACACTAGTGTCAGAGTTTTTGAACCGCCTTAAAAGCCTCTGTCATGGTTTAGGTAACGACCGATGTCAAAGACAGTGACCGGGACCGACGGCTTAATGTGCCCTCCGAAGCACGGATCATCTTACTTATCAGACAATCAGGTGATCAGCCTGCAATGTCCTAACCAAACTAGGACAACAACACAAAGTCGTTGCCCCCGCCGGGAATCGAACCCGCGACCTTTGGGTATGAGCCGAACATTCTAACCACTACACCACGGAGGCAGTTAGAACTGATAGACCAACCTAACACAACAAGACTCCTTCTAGCGCGTAAAAGCGCGAAGTTTTTTCTCGCAAGTTACAAGGGAGGAACCTATCCTCTTTTTATCGACACGTGCACGTGACTATACAAATTGACTCAAGAAATGATGATTAACAAAACATTAATTGTGAAAGGTAATTTGGCTTCACTTGATATAACTGAGCGCTGAACCAATGGCTCAGATAGTTTGATGATAAGTCTGTAAAAAGGCGCAAAAGTAATATAATAAGAAATAATAATAAATAATAAAATGATTTATTTCAGGTACAAACACAAAAAAATATATGACACAAAAAATATACAACACAAAAAGAAAATTAAAAATAAACCAATTGTGGTGTACCTCAAAGAGGATCCAACTCAGCATGTGCTGGCTGTAGGGACTGCCAGCGCTGGTCTTCCGTTGGAACCTTGTTGACGTCACGGAAATAAGTACTGACTACTGAAGTTAACAAAAACAAATAAAATAAAAGACCGCAATAATAATTAACGGAAAAATATTAAAATTAACATACTATAAATCTTAATGTTAGGTAGCATTACCAATGAATTGGAGCATGCAATAAGATAGGACAAGAGCGACATCTACAGATCAGGGCAACAAACTTATGACAATTGCCAAAAAGTGAAACAATGCTGTGGGTACCCTACTATTGTGTTTTATATTTTATTTCATTTTTACACCGATTTCACAGTAAGTACCGTTTAAATTGCACTCGTATCCTGCCTGAGCATTCCCTGTTTGCTTTGATGTTCGATCAAGAAATTCTTATAGTATATAAATCATCATCATTACCATTTCAGCGGAATAACGTTCACTACTGGACATAGGCCTCTCCCAAGGATTTCCAAAATGACCGATCTAGAGCGGCTTGCATCCAGCGCCTTCTAGCGACCTTGGTCAGGTCGTCAGACCACCTTGTAGAAGGGTGTCCTACGCTTCGCTTGCCAGTCGTGGTCAGCATTCGAGAGCCTTTTTGCCCCATCGGCCACCGATAAATTTAGATAAGGTAACAGCAATACTTACAGCACACTCTGGTTCCATAGTATAAGATCCATTGGCAAAGTACTTCTTGGGGCACTCGGCCCACGGCAGCTCAGCCTGGAAGCTCTGCGCGAAGTAGAACAGGCACCACGCGATTATCGAGTTGTAGTACAACGCGACGTTGAACGAAACGACCGCTGAGCTGATGCCGATTCCCCCTAAATACGGGGACACTTGATGCCACACGCCTATCGCTCCTTTCCTCAAGCGTTGCCCGATCGCCAACTCCAAATAAAATATGGGGATCCCTTCTATGGCCAACATCACAAAGTAAGGTATCAGAAACGCTCCCCCTCCGTTCTTCTGGGCTAAATATGGGAATCTCCAGACGTTACCCAAACCTACAGCGTATCCGACCGTCGCTAGGAGAAACGTAAGCTTACTGTCCCAAGATTCTCGCTCCCCAGTGCCACCTTCGGGCTTGATGCCTCTTTCTTCGACGGAGCTCGCTTTGCTTGTGGGTGTCTCTGAAGACCGTCTGTTAGGGCTGGTATCTTCGAAGGCTTCGTTTGTAGCTCCGTACATGACGTGGCCCCGGTGAGAAGGGTGTCCGTTCTCCATCGTGACCAGCCGTCCCCGCAGCTCTTTCATTTCCATGCGATCTATGGACCTTTGAGCATACAGGTCCCGGGAACTCTGCCTCCTCATTAAATGTGCCGTGTTTGCCATCTTCACTTAAATAAATCTACTTTATTAGCTTACTTTAATTATTTTCGAGTTTTATTGTCATTTTATACCTTGTTTACCTAGAATGAATCTTTTTCACTGTCATGGCACATAATGGACATCAGTAAATAGCACGTGAAATGTATGGACACCTTTATAAAGTTGGATGTCAACAGCACTATCGATTTGTGACCGGGCATTTCGGTTGGATATTTATTTATGAAATACTGTTACATTAATGGTGAGTTAATTTGATGTTTTAAATGATAACAGGATTTTATTACATTTTTATTTTGTTTTTTACGCGAGGCCGAACGCAGGCCTCCGCGAATGATGGCCTTTGCTAGCGGGATGGCGGATCGGGGTGAGGTAGCGCATGCGTGGAAAACGAAATGCCCCTTTCCCAAAATCTGTATACAATGTACAAAACGATGGCTTTTCAGATAGGATTAAATCCCTCTGGAGAGTAATGAGTCACTAATTATTTTGTAGCATCTTTTGCTCATCCGGAATCTGAACGTAAATCTGATTTTCTTAATCTACTTTATCAATTGCAAAGCTTCTCTAAAAATATATATTAGAAACCAAACTTACGTAATCATCTGTCCGAAAAGGGGTAGGACTGTAGGTATAAAGTAAATGTGTGCTTTAAGCACAGGCTTAATATTGTAGACTATACTAGATCATTTAATAGTACAATGATAATAAAATAAAAGTCACAAAAACAAAACAAAAAATCTACATTCCCATACAAATTGCCCGGGTGGCTGCACACTTTCAATACAATACAATATTGCATAAAATAAATAAATACAGCACATAATCATCTTAAAAAACTAGGGAATGCGCAAAAGGCGGCCTTATCGCTAAGCAATTTCTTCACTAAATACTTTCCTATGGAAATGCCGATTTTTTTTATAATTTGTAAAACTGTTATTTTAATTTTATTATACTATAGTGATCTAGTACATCCCGTGAGACAGAACTAGTACATATTCTGTGCCCGTGGTTCGGTTTATTACGGATATGTCCCTTCCACGTTTGTATACTTACTCCTTCCGACTTTTACACTTCTATTCTGGAATCTCTACTTTCCTATATGAATAATATGAATCATGAAAGCACACTATTCTTTTTGGCCACGCACATCTGTGAGTTCGTGTCCGCGACTACTTCAACCTTAAACATCGTTATAAAATGTCGCACCGTCTGGTTAAATTGGTCTAGTCTAGTTAACCGGCCGTTACTTGAAGACCGACATTCAGTAGGGGTGACGACAGGGTCCGAAAAATATGATTGTAATTAGTCCGTATTTCCTAACTATGGGTCTCATAAGAAGGCTCAAGGTCGCTCAATGCGCTATGGAGAGAGCTACGCTCGGTGTTTCCCTACGTGATCGAATCAGAAATGAGGAAATTCGTAGAAGAACAAAAGTCACTGACATAGCCCGGCGGATTAGCTCGTTGAAGAGCAGTGGGCGGGACACATAGCGCGACGAACCGATGGCCGATGGGGCAAAAAGGTTCTCGAATGGCGACCACGTACGGGCAAGCGAAGCGTCACCCACAAGCTAGTCTGACGACCTAACCAAGGTTGCTGGAAGGCGCTGGATGCAAGCTCTAAATCGGTCATTTTGGAAATCTTTGGGAGAGGCTTATGTCCAGCAGTGGACGTTATGCGGCTGAAATGATGATGATACCTTTATACCTATGTATACCTATGTATATGTATACCTTTATATGCCTTTGTACCTACTATATTTGAAATGTACTTTTGATTATTGTCATACTTAGTTGGTGCAATAAAGAAATTTTATCTTATCATATCTTTAGATAATGATGATAAATGTATTTATTTTGAATTTTCACATTGGATTCCTAAAACAGAGCAGCGAGAAAATTGATCTTTTAGTTAACATCCAGCAAGCTACATATTCGAACATACAAAATTTCAATACATATTCTAATAAAATAATGGGTAGTAGTTTAGCTAAATTGATATAAGCAACCTAGATCGGATACACCTATCTAGTATCTTGATCTACAGCCTCAATATTACACCTCAAAAGATGCATTGGCTACGAAATACAGTCACTTTTGGCATGTGCGAAAAAAAGCTTCACAGTCTTTAGTTTGAAGGGTTATTTAGGGTATACTGTAGACCACCGATGGGGCAAAAAGGTTCTTGAATGGCGACCGCGTACTGGCAAGCGAAGCGTAGGGCACCCTGATGCAGATGATCTGACCAGGGTCGCTGGAAAGCGCTGGATGCAGGCCGCTCTTGTACGGTAATTTTGGAAATCTTTGGGAGAGGCCTATGTCCAGCAGTGGACGTTATGCGGCTGAAATGATAAATGATGAATTAGTCCGTCTTTTCGGTTATCCAAAAATAATGGACCCGTCTTTTTCAGTCGTACTCAGCCGTAACGTGACGCGAAATTTATATGCGCTGTATCTTTGTCATTTTTGGTTTCTCAAAGTAAAGAAAAAAATACGTGTACAATATTTTTTAATAATCTAACCGATGGACCAAAAATATTTTTCCATTCGTCATGCCTTGGCCGATCGTACATTGGTCTAGAACACAGACATAGGTGGTCTAGAATCACTCAACGTGTAACAACTCGGCGTATACCCAAATTTTCCAGGGTCCAGTGGCGCCGCCATTAAAAATAAATAATTTAAATAAAAGGAAACGGAGATATCATTTAAAATTGTGTCTTGGTCAAGCCCTAGATAACTCTTAAAACTATTTTATTTTAAATGGCGGCGCCACTGGACCCCGGGAAATTTGGGTATGGCCTTAAAGAAGAAAATCAGCCCTTTGAATACGACTGACCAAGACTTAGCCAAGTGATTCAAAAGTTCAGAATTTTTCCACTGCGGCGAAGTAGCATAAACAAATATGGCATCAACAAAGCAAACAGCTGTGTTATGTTTGTTTTCATTCGCTTCGTCTCATCGAAACCCATTTTTCTTAAATATTTCTAGTGGTAACTATACTCCATTTGGTTAGGTATTTAAATAAATGTAAACAATCTTGACATTTTTTTTTAAATATACACTTTATAAATCAATACTTTTGCAAATTACAAAGTAATTAAGTTATTTATAATTTATAACATAATTACTTTGTAATTAGCAAAATTATCGATTGATAAAGTGTATATTTACAATACCTTATTCTCCCCGTAATTGATTATACTGATGTGTGTTATCCTTCTTCTCAATAAGCTAGATCGTCTTATTAATAATTGTATCCGCTTTATTTTCTGTCTTCGTAAGTACGATCAAATCTCGATCTAAGCTTAACTGGCTTCCTGTTCGTCAGCGCCGACAGCAGAGAATTCTTTGTACTCTTTTTTACTAAAGAATATCCTCTCTCCCCTGTACATGAAAAACAAATTTCGCTTTCAGTCATACTCTTCTTCTTCACCTTCCTTTATTTCGCTCTAATTTTATGTCAAATTCTTTCACTATTTAGGTTACACGACTTTGGAATGCCTTACCCGAACACATAAAAAGTATCTTAAATAGATATCTATTTAAGAAGAAAGTCCACACGCACCTTTTTGCTAATTTGTTGCAGCAGAACTAATCGAATCATTATCTTAAACTGTTTTTTATATTATGTATGTTTATTAATGTATGTATTAATAATGTGTATCTATGTAAATGTATTGTTTATGTATAGTTTATTATATATAAATATATCTTTAAGCGCCTATTGCTAATAATTTTATTTCTGTTTTTCTTAAAGGCTGACTAGTAGAGAATGCGTTATCATTAAGTCCACCTTTTGTACCATTATGGTCAATAAAGATTTAATAAATAAATATTTCAATAAAAAGACATGTCAAGATTGGTAACATTTATTTAAATACCTAACCAAATGGAGTAAAGGTATTTTAAAAATAATTAAATATTTAACAAAAAAAAACAACCGACTTCAATTTATTTCAGGAGTTTCCTCCATATCTCCGAAGTTCTTCATCACGTCTTCACCTAATTAATATGGGACCAACTTGGGAGTAAGGGCTTTCAAATAAAAAAAGAATCATCTAAATCGGTCCACGGTTGACGAAGATATCGCGTCACATACATACAAAAAAAAAACATACAATCGAATTGATAACCTCCTCCTTTTTTGAAGTTGGTTAAAAATAGTTGTCATTAACATTGTACCTAAACCGTAATATAACCACATATCAAAAATTTATCAATATTCAATTAATTTAACTAAATTACTACCGATACTTACTACGTTCAGCCATCTTGTTAAGAGCCCGCTGTAATCTTTTTGCACGCTGGCAGCGGGCGCACGCACACAACGACATGCCGCTCACACACACAGAGCTACGTAGGCGACGTAAAGCGCGGTGTAGTGCGCTCGGCGACATTCTTGATCGTTGATGTTTTTTGGTTAAATATGCTGGTGGTACATTATGTTTTGGTGCAATAAAGATTTCCTAACTTACTAACTGGTATAAACTAACAGATATCATTCAAATTTTGGTAAAAGTTTTATTACTAATTTAAATGCGAGTAATAATATATGAAAATTAAATCCTTGAGTGCTTTGGATTACGGGTAAGTAAAAAATATTATGATAAAATAATATGATAAATCGTGAAGGTGATAATAATGGAGACTTCTATTCTTTAACTTATACCTTTAAACGAGCAACTCTTGTAGGTATATTTATTTATTTATATATTTCTAAATTTCGATGATCTCGAAAACGGCTCTAACGTTTTTGCCGAAAATTAGTATATGGGGGTTTTCGGCGGTAAATAATCGATCTAGATTAGTCTTATATTTGGGAAAACGCGTGTTTTCGAGTTTTCATGCGTTTTTCTTTTCACGCAGAATATAGTCGCTAATTTCTCCGCACCGGCCGCCATCCGTTTGGCTCAGCGGTTAAGGATGCGGACCGCTAGAAAGAGTGTTACGGGTTCGAATCCCACTCGGTGACTTGAATACTTTTGTTTTTTTATGTTCAAGTTTATATATAATTTTTTACTTTGTATTGTTTTTAGACAAGTTAAAAAAAATGTAGTTAATGTTTGATATGTAACCGAGCAAAGCTCGGTCACCCAGGTACTTTAGCAGAGTTGAGCACGCACATTATTTAATTTGTATAGAAACTTAAATAAGGCAAGTTTTAGCAAATTAGGTAGTGCAAAGTATTACTTATCATTGATTGTAAGCCATATTACTCCGTATTACTCTCTACATGGTGATTTTTCAATGGTTTTAGTGCCGAAAGCCACTTCATAAGGATCGTTATTAATACCTAAATAGCTAGTTAAAATAAAAATTCAGAAACAAAAAATCGTGAGATCAATTAGTAGTACCACCACCTGGCCGGCCCGGCAGAGTTCATCGAGCTCACGCGGCAGTTTTGGTCAGGCGTAACTACTATTAACACGTTGAACGCCATGTCGGACACCATGTGGTCGACAGCATACTTTCCCCTGGGGCCGTACCAAAAAATAAAGAAAGTCCAAAAATTGATAGAGATTTTTTTTTTAAATATTGATAAGAAATAACCTAAAAATAATGGGCAACTTATTGAACAGAGACGTTATGCATTATTTTCTGAGATGTTAAATGGCAGACACCAGTGTCCGTCACGGCCTGCTAGAACGTCCAACCGTATTTCCTTGCGCGGGCGCCGCGCGGGTCCTACTGTCGGCTCCCCCTGCACTATGCCGCGTCGCCCTCACCTGCAAGCCCCAGCGAGCGAGACGCTCTTCACTCGTTCATTTGCCTTTGCGTTTGCATAGGAGAAGGTCGTGGTGTTATTGAAAATTAGGGTTCCTTTGGAGTTACTCCGCCATGACAACAATGTCGTCGGCAAATCGAAGGTGAGTGATATACTCGCCATTGATGTTGATGAGAAATCCTTCCTGTTACAGAAGCTTGAAGGCATCTTCCAGTGCAACGGTGAACAGCTTCAGAGATATAACGTCTGCCTGTCTTACACCTCTATGCAATGGAATTGCCCTCGTGCACTGCTCCTGTACTCGGACTGACATAGTGGCATTACTGTATAAGCATTGCAACACTTCGATATACCGATAGTCAATACGACTTCGCTGAAGGGACTGAAGCACGGCCCATATTTCGATCTAATCGAAGGCTTTTTCATAGTCCATGAACCCCAAGCATCATCATCATCATCATCATCATCATTTCAGCCGCATAACGTCCACTGCTGGACATAGGCCTCTCCCAAAGATTTCCAAAATGACCGATCACGAGCGGCCTGCATCCAGCGCTTTCCAGCGACCCTGGTCAGGTCATCTGACCCCCAAGCATAACGGCCGGTTATACTCCCTCGTCTTCTCTATAACCTGCCGCAGCGTATGAATGTGGTCCAAGGTACTAAAACCTTTACGGAAACCGGCTTGTTCAGTAGGCTGGAAGGCATCGAACCTGTTTGCGAGACCTTCGAAAACAAATTATATACATGACTCAGAAGCGTGATAGGCCTATAGTTCTTCAATAGGGTGTTAGCTCCCTTTTTGAAGAACAGGACCACCACGCCCCTGCTCCAAGCTTCCGGCGTTACGCCCTCGAGCAGAACGGAATTAAAGGGCCTCAGAAGGACTTTCAGTACCGGCGTTCCGCCCGCTTTCAGAAGCTCTGCTGTAATTCCATCCTCGCCCGGCGCCTTGTTGTTTTTAAGCTGTTTGAGGGCCAACCTAATCTCGTACAGGCTGATGTCCGGGATATCTTCGGTATAGTGTCGGGTTAGCTTGGCTCTTGGGTCTTTAGCCATTTGTTTACTGGGTTGTGAAACTGAGGTATACAGCTGTCCATAAAACCTCTCAACCGACATAGCTCTTGCAAACATTTTGGAGCCTTTGTTCTGCTGCATCGTCTCCTTAATACATTTAGTATTAAAAGGAGCGGATGTCGTGTCGCAAGGACTTTTGCTCTTGCTCCCTTTGTAAGTACTTACATACATACATACACATTCATTCGAAAAACATAACCCTCCGTCTGTCGCAGTAGGATAAAAAAGTAGTGTTTCATATTTACTTTTACAAAATAAGTCGAAATATTGGTAAACCGTAGAATTATTCACGAAAAGGTAACTTCTTACGTTAATTATTACCTACGGAACCCGGATTACTTATTGGATACGTGCTTGACTGATAACTGTTATAATTCTTATGACTTTCTAGTGCAATATAAAGGCAAAAAATATGTTTACCTAACTGTAACCTCACTAAATTAAAAATCAAAACACTTAATGTAATATGCTCAAAACAGTTTTTGGACACATCTTGTTGAAAAGCCCATAAATTCTAAGTCCTTTCAATTTTTTTTGTGCCAAGTGACCAGATTGTACTGTGGGGCCGCGCGGATCACTTCCCCTTGTAAAAATAATCGAAACGCTGTCTGCCGGCCGTGTAGAGGCATTTAAAGTCACCGAGGGTACGCGGACACACGGTGTTCGCCGCGGCGCCCTGGACCCGATATGATGCGGTCACATGGTGTCTGCCGCGGCCCACTGGGCTAAACATGGTTTTGAGTCTGGCGTTCTACGTGTTAAGTAGTACTTTTATTTAAAACTCTTAGATCTGTTGTAGCTAATAAGTATCACGATTTGTAAACAGTATTGGCAGTTGTCATAAGTGTTGCTAAATTAATAAAACCTAAGTGGAAGTCGACTGATACAGTTGGTACGTTCGTACGGTCGGGTATCTGTGGCAAGTTGTAACGAACAGACGGATATTTTAAAAATTGGCAGCACTAATTGACCGGTTGGTGAGAATTCATTCTGAATAAATAATGAAGGTAGAAATTAAATGTCTGTGGTGAAAATTTTTTTACAAGCTTTCTGGGGCTTTGACGGTGGAGATAAACACGTGTCATGGAATCTATGCGAATCTTTTATTTAATACTACGTGGTCTCGATCAGAAGTCATTTTCGCAACATTTTTGTGTTGTCATACACAAATATGGATAGAAGAATTTTTTTACACGATGACATTTTTTTCCAAAACCAATGAAAAGTCAGCGTGTATATCGAATGAAAAGGAGTTTAGGGAGGTAGCACACGGTGAATTCTTTTGTAGCTATGCAGTCGCTGGTCATAAACCGATGGAGAATGTTGCGATGCAGTAGCGCGTTCATGAAACACACGACTGCATCGCTAGAGTAGAAGTTGCCTTCCTTATTATCGAATAAAATAAATAAAACTGTAGAATTAAGAAAATTGGTATAATTAGTCTGAGTATACATTTAAAAAGTACACATACAAATCTGCTTGACAGGAAACGCTACTTTTGCTGCTGATTTTCGATTAAAATTATTGCAGAAAAGCCTCATGTTAGCACGCAAATCTGACTACCGTTTTAAACCTTGCGTGCTCAAAACAAATATTTTCTAACATATAAACGGATTTCGATGAAATTTTGAATAATGATGAGAAAGAGTGTCGCAAAGCTACTAGAAGTAGAGAATTCCAGAAGAATTAGCAAGTTCTAAAATAATTTGGAATGTTCTAGAAGTTTATAGAATAATCCAGAATGATGAAGACTTAAAAAGAAGGTTGTGGAATGTTCGAGAATAAACCCGAGTTCACATCGGTCAACCAACACTAACATTCTAAGTCGGGGTGACGGAGGGTCAAGCACATGAATTTTCTAGAAATATCTATTCTCGTACCTTGGCAGGCGTATATAAAAGTGGTGAGATAACTTCAAAGAGATTTAACAAATATTATCGGCGCGTAACCTATACGACTTCAGCGACGAATTTTGGACTATGATTGCATGAAGACTTGGACAATGGACGTTTCGAAGACCATATTAGTGTGTTAATCTTTGGTTGCATAGTGAATAAATTCCCTAAGAAGAGTGTTGGCATTTTTTTCCAAATCTCAAACCCCACTTTCGTAACAATAGCTAGGATACTTATTGAAGGTACAAGCACGTATTAATTATAATATAGGGCTAATAGCTGCAAGAGTTTCATTGAACGACATTTAGGCGGATCGATGATTTCCAGTACTAATAATTTGTGATAAAAATTTATCAACTGGTCTTACATTTTATTTTCCCAAATCTCATCGTCTCGCCTGATAATTTCAGTTTTAATTAACAAATCAGGTCCAGTCTAGACACCAAACTGACAAACGTCTTGTCTAGTGACTCGCTTAAGCTTACTTTTTTTTTGCCTTTTGCAGAATTAGTGGCACCATAGTATTTATTTTTCCGTTTCACATTATCAACGTTCTATTTTTAGCTCGTTGGTCGGCGTTGGCGCAAAGAAATACGTCCTCTCGGTGTAAGCGCTGCGCGTGGACTGCCGTCGGAGAGTAAACCGCATCCTATTTAAATAAATTTTTATGCGATATGATTTTATTTTTTTACATTATTTAAAAAAATATAATTATGATGTGTTTGACATATTTAAAAAGGGCATGAAATGGCGTTTGTTACGTTATTTTTATTTTTCTAAAATAGGAGCTCAAAACACAAATACAAGCGACTTTATTTACATCGATTTCGGCGAAAATTACGCGACTTGTTGATTTTTTTTCCTTGTGAATTTAAATAAAACAATGAAAAAAGCTTCACTCATGTCAGAAAATATTTTTTACCGGGTGTTAATGATTACATCATTTGAAAATCTTGAAAGCCCCGCCACGCGTCTTGCGAAATTTGGCAAAACGCACGTTGGATTCCAGTAAATTTTACTAAAACAAGCAAGTTTATAGGCAAAATGGTTCACTCATGCTAAATAATATGACATTATCTTTCGTAATATATAAATAAATTTAATGATAATCCTGTATTTTTCTCAAAAACACGACGCAAAGTTGAGTGAAATTTGTCAAATTTAATAGACGGCCTCTTAAATGTTGCGTTCAATTAATTGGCTAGTCATCCGTCAGCCATTTAATTGGAACCGGCTTTTACAAAACGGGCTAGGCGTTCAGTTAGCTGGCTGATTAAACCAGATGGCTGCGACTCATATACCATATACTACTGCCTAGAATATTGACTTAACAAAAATTTGCAAATATTTCTATAAGGGATCCCTAAATCGAACAATTATGTTCACAAGCTCATAAATTTTTTGAAAGACCTTTTAACGACGCGACACCTCACTCGATGTGAGAAAAAAAAGACTCCCAATTAACATGTATTGGAGTTACCTAAAAAAATTTTTACTATTATTATGTATATACATGCCAATTACAGCTTTCTAGTACGGACGGACAATCAGACAGACATTAGGTTCCTTGTTTAATACAGATAGATAGATAGATAGATAGATAGATGTCATTTATTCCTTAGAATATGGTAATACAATGGTGTTATCAGGTACAAGTGCGACATACTCTGCCTAATAGGCGTAGGAATGTTAAGTTAAATTAAATTAAACTTTAGCAATATTACAATTAAATTTATACATCATTAAAAGCTTTGTCTAAGAAATATCCAAATTAATTCTGTTCATTTAGTCATGATAGTTAGTGTTATATATTTGTCAATATTTCACTCTATTAATTTTAACATTTTATCTTACAAATTTCATTTAAACATTTCATCGATTTCGTAAAAACATTTGTCTACTTAATAGCCAGTTAAATAACGTTGATTTAAAAATTTTAAAGCTAGTTATTTCTCTAATTTCCCTCGGTAAGTTATTGTACAATTTGATTGCCATACAATAAACATTCTCACTGTAGAGTTTTATTCTATGTGTTGGTATATATAATTTAGTTGGGTTCCTACTGTTGACTTTTTTTGTTACCGCGTCATGTAAGGGGAAAATATGTGGTTGTCTTCTCACAAACAGGCATATTTCGAATATATAGAGACAAGGAAGCGGCAAAATTCTTGCTTTTTTGAACAATGGTTTACAGTGATCGCGATAGTCTGCTCCGTGCAATACTCTTATACATTTTTTTTGAAGAGTAAATGCTCTATTGATCTCTACCGAGTTGCCCCATATAATCAGACCATAGCGTAGTACTGATGCCACATAACCCTAAAAACAGAACCCTAAAAAATATATAAGAAGTATGTATTGTTAAATTTTTTTATTAAATAATAACATACACAATTTTTCTACATACAAAATTGTATTTTTCCTTATTCACCTTATGTAATATTATTACTTTTTTTGGTACAACATCCATAATTCAGTTGTTGAGTTATAATTGTCCCATTTCGTTTTATTATATATATTGAATTCCGGACTTTTGGTTGGAAATTCTTGGAAGAAGGGATTATGGGAGGTGGAGTGTCGGGACGACAACATTACACACTTGCCGAAATGAGTGGGAAACCATCCTGGAATCAGAAATGACGTAGAATAAGTTTAGAGGCGTCGCCAGCCGGGGCACAGTAAGGTCAAACTTCAGCTAGTAGAAAGAAAAGCGCTTTCAGAAACAAGTACTTACCTACTAAAAACCTTACGCACCTTTTTGCTAATTTGTTGCAGCAGAACTAATCAGTTTCTTAAACTGTTTTAATTTATATTATGTATTTATCGTAGAACACTCGATTGGAACGGAATTACAAAAATTGAAGCCCCTAAAAAGACCCCAAAAAAAACCAGCCCCTAAAAAAGTTTGTGACGGAAAATCAACGACGGAAACTTACACTTTTTCGCCTAATCCCATTCGCCAAGTTGGTACAATCAAATATAATATAATTACTAACGTACAGTTAACGGAACTGCGTTCCAAAAACAGCTCATCCTCTTCCAGGATGAACAAGGGGAAAATTTTCTAGTTTTATTTCAAAAATCTGATGTGGCTCATGCAGTGTAGACAATCAGCGTTTTAGACGAGTTGCTACAAAGGCTACTTGCGTTTAAGACCATTCGCGACTAACTCTTTTAAATCACTCACCTCCGCCTGTAAAGTTAATAAAAAAGGGTAAGTTATAACTTATGTAAATCCCTAAATATTATAAACCAATTCTAACACTCTCACCGCCCCTATTCCAGACACAATGGAAATTCTATTGTTTGCGGGGCGCCAGCGGACCGCAATGGCAGTGAGAGTCTTCTTCTTATCGTGAATGTTAGTGACTAACACTAGTGTCAGAGTTTTTAAACCTAAGGCCTCTGACATGGTTTTAGGTAACGACCAATGTCAAAAACAGTGACCGGGACCGACGGCTTAACGTGCCCTCCGAAGCACGGATCATCTTACTTATCAGACAATCAGGAGATCAGCCTACAATGTCCTAACCAAAGTAGGACAACAACACAAAGTCGTTGCCCCCGCCGGGAATCGAACCCGCGACCTCCGGGTATGAGCGGAACGCTCTATCACTACACCACGGAGGCAGTTGCAGTGAGAGTGTTAAACTATATCACGTTGCATAATTATTAAATTTTTGTACACGGTGCAATCCGATTGAAACGTCAGCAACCTACGCTACGTTTCGCGTTATATTTTTTATTATTATTATTGTACAGGGATGCGGACTTGGTCTTCTTCTTTCTTCTTCTTCTTCTTATCGTGTGTATTAGTGACTAACACTAGTGTCAGAGTTTTTAAACCGCCTTAAAGCCTCTGACATGGTTTAGGCAAAGATAATATAATTACTGTTTAGGTAACGACCAATGTCAAAGACAGTGACCGGGACCGACGGCTTAACGTGCCCTCCGAAGCACGGATCATCGTACTTATCAGACAATAAGGACTTGGTACATAGTATATTAATTCAATTTAATCCAAAAATAATTGACCCATTTATTCGTTTAGCAAAATAGTGAAAGTTCATAAAGATACAGCGCTTCGGAGTGGAGTAGATAACATAAATAAATAAAAAAGAATAAAATAAATAAATATATAAAAATAACTGATAAACAATATTTTTTTAGTTAAAATCCTATAATACTCGCGAGGTATTTTTATAGTTTGAACGTAGACATTTTTACAGATCATGTATTTCTATTGCCGCTATAACAACATACTAAAAAGCGGCCAAGTGCGAGTCGGACTCGCTCATAAAGGGTTCCGTAAAAGCAACTAACATAATATAAAAGTTCTTGTAGTTCGTTGTAACTTTTACTGTCCGATTTTTTTTTAGGGTTCCGTAGCTAAATGGCAAAAACGGAACCCTTATAGATTCGTCATGTCTGTCTGTCTGTCTGTCCGTCCGTATGTCACAGCCACTTTTTTCAGAAACTATTAGACCTATACTGTTGAAACTTGGTAAGTAGATGTATTATGTAAACCGCATTAAGGTTTTGACACAAAAATAGAAAAAAAACAATAAATTTTGGGGGTTCCCCATACTTAGAACTGAAACTCAAAAATTTATTTTTCATCAAACCTATACGTGTGGGGTATCTATGGATAGGTCTTCAAAAATGATATTGAGGTTTCTAATATCATTTTTTTCTAAACCGAATACTTTGCGCGGGCGACACTTCCAAAGTGGAAAAAAGTGTGTCCCCCCCCCCCCCCCCCCCGTAACTTCTAAAATAAGGGAATTAAAAAACTAAACCAGCGAAAATTGGTTTGAACGATATCTAGTAAGTAGTTTTTTTTTAATACGTCATAAATCATAAACGGCAATTTACCTTTCATTTAATCAACTCAAATATAAAAACTCAAAAAAAAAACATACTATAAGACTTTTATATTATGTTATTTGCTACTACGGAACCCTTCATGGGCGAGTCTGACTCGCACTTGGCCACTTATTTAGATTTAGTTTTAACCGTAAATTGGTTTGAACGAGATCTAGTAAGTAGTTTTTATTAATACTACTTACTAGATCTCGTTCAAACCAATTTTCGGTGGTAGTTTGCATGGTAGTGAACATCATATATTTTTTAGGGTTCCGTAGCCAAATGGCAAAAACGGAACCCTTATAGATTCGTCATGTCTGTCTGTCTGTCCGTCCGTATGTCACAGCCACTTTTTTCCGAAACTATAAGACCTATACTGTTGAAATTTGGTAAGTAGATGTATTATGTGAACCGCATTAAGGTTTTGACACAAAAATAGAAAAAAAACAATAAATTTTGGGGGTTCCCCATACTTAGAACTGAAACTCAAAAAAATATTTTTCATCGAACCCATACGTGTGGGGTATCTATGGATAGGTCTTCAGAAATGATATTGAGGTTTCTAATATCATTTTATTCTAAACCGAATACTTCGCGCGAGAGACACTTCCAAAGTGGAAAAAAGTGTGTCCCCCCCCCCCGTAACTTCTAAAATAAGAGAATGATAAAACTAAAAAAAATATATTATGTTCATTACCATAAAAACTACCAGCGAAAATTGGTTTGAACAAGATCTAGTAAGAAGTTTTTTTTTAATATGTCATAAACTGCAATTTACCTTTCATTCAATCAACTCAAATATAAAAATTAAAAAAAATACTACTACGGAACCCTTCATGGGCGAGTCCGACTCGCACTTGGCCGCTTATTTAGTTTTATTATTCTCTTATTTTACACACAAATGTGTCTGTCCGTCCCCCTACACACTTTTCCACTTTGGAAGTGTCTCCCGCGCAAACTTTTAATTTAGAACAAAATGATATTAGAAACCTCAATATCATTTTTAAAGACCTATCCATAAATACCCCACACGTATGGTTTTAATGAAATTTTTTTTTTAATTTTGGTCCTAATTATTGGGAATTTTTTTTTACTTTTTTTTTGTAAAAATTATACGGAACCCTTCGTGCACGAGTCCTACTCAATAATAACACCGCATGCCGTTCTATTTTTTTTCTATTGCAATTTCGCCCTATCAGGGTTCATGTTGTACAGTTACAGTACAGTTGTACCTGCTAATTTAAGAAGTAACTATGTAGTAAAGTGTAATATATGAACAATGTGAAAAGCAATAAATAAATTGAATTGAACTGAATTGACTCGCCTTGGCCGGTTATTTACATCTCTTAGGTAGTTATGTCATTATTTAGTTTGGTTATACTATTCTACGTTTGTATAATTACTTACTGTTCGTTATGTTCCGACAGTTCTCGTACTCCATATCGCACATGTTGTCGAAATCTCTAAATTCCCAGTGATCAAGATAATCCCTGTACGAGAACTGATACCAACAGATCCAAATAAAAATGCATGCTCTTTCAACGTTTTTGCGTTTCTCCACCCATCTTTGCGCACATATGTGACCATTGCTGAAACACATTTCGAACAAAGAAACAAAGATATAAGTATTATACTTTTAAGTATTTTTGTTTAATTGGAACGAAGTTCGTCGCGCGTTGCGAAAGGAGGCTAGACTGAAAAAATTAAGACCGAAAGTTGTAACAACACTTTTTGCTATAGACGTAAGCCGTGCGGCGTGCGCGTGTTTCTCTGTCTGTCTCTCTCTCTCCCAATTAATCGAAAGGTACTTCGTTCCATCCAGGTGACCCTTGACACCTCTCAAGTGTTTTTTTTGAATTTTGATTTATATTTAGATTTTTAATTTAGCTTTTAGTTTAATATAGATAAGCTCCATGTCATCACAATATTGTATTATCTCGCGATATACATACGTATGGATAAATATACGCAAAATTTCATTACAGACAGACAGACAACAGGACAGGTGAAACCGATGAAAGAACCGAATTAAAAAAAGTACAATATTAAAGGGATACCTACATTTTTGGGGACCCGTGCTGCCCCATTTGTAACAATTGTAACTAATAAATTATTGGAAAAGAAACTAAGATATCATTTAAAATGGCTCATACGGCTCTCTCTATGTAAAGTAGGTAGGTACCTACGTACCTACTTTCCTTGAATATGGCTGAGAGGTTCTCATAATCACCCTGTTATTGGGGAATGGCCGTTGTCACTCACACGTCACTCGATCGAGAGGCACACTTACTCTTTGAAAATTCGCAAGCAGTCTTGATTGCAATCTGGATTGTTTGTCGTATATACTGAAATAATTAAAAGATTATCATCATCAGGTCTTTTTGTCTCCACTGCAGGAGCACGACCCTCTCTATAACTAACACCCATTGTACCTGTGATTGACAAAATAAATGATTAAACCACCCCCACCCCGCGCCACCGCAGGGGTTGGTCAGAGCA
Organism: Acrobasis consociella; assembly: GCA_963555685.1. Taxonomy (NCBI): domain Eukaryota; kingdom Metazoa; phylum Arthropoda; class Insecta; order Lepidoptera; family Pyralidae; genus Acrobasis; species Acrobasis consociella. The sequence goes on from OY743114.1 coordinate 2,487,778, forward strand.
GTCTACTTGGCCACAGTACATACAGTATTGTATCTTCATACAAACGGTCGGAACGCAAGTTATACCTACGCGCCTCGAAGGTCGGTATACACTTGTTCCGTGACTCGGTATACAAACATTCGGGATTGCGCCGCAGTGGCGTACGGTGTTTTGTTGTAAGCAGCGTGCTATTTGTGAACACTTATTAAGAAGGTATATTATTCTTTTTCTTGTGGGACAATAATATGGCAAAACACAGACAATATTGTGCTGTTTTTGGTTGTTTAAACTCGTCAGTAAAGTAGTTTTTATGCGAGTACCTACTAGGTAGTACGTCGTTTATTAATTTTTTAATAGGTTAGCATTTCAGTTTCTCTACTGAGTAAATTACCTGGATTAAAAAATAAATAAGTGATTAGGTTGAATTGAAGACAGACGTAACCCACGACCACGAGTGAGCTATTTTACCTACGCTCGCGATAAAAAAAACTAGTAGGTAAGTAGGTTCCTAGGCTACATGTCTACTTACTAATGTGGGAACTTAGCTACTTACATATACCTATTATTGAAATATGCAATTTATGTTTATTAAATATGCTAATAATCAAAAAAATAACACGCTTCCTTTTTCATTCACCTTACAATCACAAAACTAGTCACTTAAGTAGGTAGATGAAATTAAAATACGGGGCAGCCCTAGCGCACGCGTGGCGTAGGTATGTTTTTCAAGGACAGCGCCGAGTCGTTCTACTGTATGATATCTTTACCGTGACTTGGCCTACACTCTCCTCACTGGCCAGACGGGTTGGAGAGGTCTCATTGATGTTAAGAGTTCGGCGACCCTAGACTTCTCCATACAAACGTAGTACACGTTTAATTTTGAAACCACATGTCAGATTCCGGTAAAAATTGGTAATTGTAAAGAAATTGCAATTATCTAGGGTTATAACTGGTTTCCTACAGTAAAATTACTTCCCATACTAATGGTCAAAAATGATATAAAACACTATATTCTATTTCAAGTTCATATTTTTACTGTCGGAAACTAATTATAAACCTAGATAATTGCAATATCTTTAAAATTACAAAATTTTGCCCAAATCGGACATGTCGTTTTGAAATAAAACGTAGACTACGTTTGTATGGAAAGTTGTATTTTGGTCTAGGGTCGGGGGACCCTTAACTGTTTAGCTTGTATTTCCTAAGTCGCCTTCTACGACATCCACGGGACGGCTTGGAGTGGTCCTATTTTACTCTGTCGGAAACTACACGGAACTCTTGTGTTTCATGTTAAAAAACAACAAGCCCCTTGTACAAAAGCTCAGTCTTTGGTAAGAGTGACTCGGCCGGCGACCTTGTGTGGGTGGGAACTCCGCCCTCGGCCTTCGCTTAAAAACTTTTGGGGTCCTGCGGGGACTCGAGCTTCGGCCTCGCCTCGTAGCTCGGCCTTCAGTCTCGCGTTGTAAATAGTTTGATATTTAATTTTGTGCAACAATACTATTTTTGAAGTGAAAACTTCTTTAGCGGCGTTGTGCACTTTTTTTGGAATGGGTAAAAAATGTTAAACCCGCGTCAGGACATGTGACCTGATCGAAAATTCGTAAGACGGATGGAGAGTAGACAGCTGGCGCGGCGTAGGAGAGGGGGTATCCCCCTCTCTTTCTACGGCGCGGCGAAAATGTATGCCTGCGCCTGCTGTTTCGTATATCAAAAATGCACAACGTTAATATTCAAGTTTTCACTTCTGCCGGCACTCCCAGAGTGCAACCCGTCGTTATTTTTTTATTAATGTGGACCTGCTTGGGAATAGACGTACAATATGTAGGTACATATTTGGACCGTTGCCTACTAACATAACTGGTGAGAAAATGGGCGTCATTTCAAATTAAAGCAACTCTGCTCTGGGGCCCTATTTTTAACCTCCGACAAAAAAGAGGTACATATTATAAGTTTGACGCTAATCTCTGTCTTACAGACAGACATAGATGTAAGAGTGAAAGCTTGAAAGTCGGTGGTTTTTAAATTGAGTTAGTTGCCTGGCATTCCTGGCAATATGGACAGTGTTTCATTATCTTATACCTTTAAACGAGCAATTCTTGTATATTTATATATATACTAGCTTTTCGGGCGCTGCGCGGGCTGCAAGCAGCCCGCGGTTCATCGTGGAGCTGTTGAAATTGGCTAAGATATGTTTCCAGTTCAGAAAATGGGTAAGTTTGTATCGAGGACAATTGTCGTTGTATGGCGGCCATCTTGAATTTTGAAAAAGATAAAAAAACAAATGACGCTCGTCAAATTGCTTACAACCCCCTACATTTTGAAAAAAAAATCACACCCCTAACCCTTACCGTTTTTGCAGGCCGTACCCCTTCCACATCAGGTTTCTGCAAATCCTCAAATGTCAGATTTTTCTGGTACTCACTGGAGCATCTTCTATACGACCACACATCAACCTAAACTCCACCAACCCCGCAACAGGGCAAACAACTATGTCAATCAGTGAGTGAGTCAGTCAGTGGTAATGTAGGTTTATATATTATAACTAGCTTTTCGGGCGCTGCGCGGGCTGCAAGCAGCCCGCGGTTCATCGTGGGGCTATTGAGATAGGCTAAGATATATTTCCAGTTCAAAAAATGGGTAAGTTTGTATGGAGGAATATTGTCGTTGTATGGCGGCCATCTTGAATTTTGAAAAAAAATAAAAAAACAAATGACGGTCGTCAAATTGCTTACAACCCCCTACATTTTGAAAAAGAAATCACACCCCTAACCCTAACCGTTTTCGCAGGCCGTACCCCTTCCACATCAGGTTTCTGCAAATCCTCAAATGTCAGATTTTTCTGGTACTCACTGGAGCACCCTCTATACGACCACACATTAACCTAAACCCCACCAACCCCGCAACAGGGCAAACAACTATGTCAATCAGTCAGTCAGTCAGTGAGTGGTAATGTAGGTTTATATATTATAATATATTTATTTATAAATTTCTGTGATCTCGAAAACGGCTCTAACGATTTTACTGACAATTGGTATATGGGTGTTTTTGGGGGTAAACAATCGATTTAGATTAGTCTTATGTTTGGGAAAACGCGTGTTTTCGAGTTTTCATTCCGTTTTTCTTTCCACGCAGAATATGGTCGCTAATTTCCTCGCGCCGGCCGCCATCCGCTTAGCTCAGTGGTTAAGGATGCTGACCGCTAGAATGAGTGTTACGGGTTCGAATCCCACTCGGTGACTTACTTTTGTTTTTTTTTAATGTTCAAGTTTATATATAATTTTTTATTTTGTACTGTTTTAGACAAGTTTAAAAAAATGTAGTTAATGTTTGAGATGTAACCGACCGAGCAAAGCTCGGTCACCCAGGTACTTTTGAATTAATGGCCCCAGCAAAGATAATATAATTACTAACGTAACAGATACCCAACGCCATAGAAACTTTTGGACCGGCCTTAAGTAGGCAAATTGAGTAGGCGTTTCTAGTTCCAGCAACTCGCAGAGATGGCAGCACACAGGACTAGCCAAAGCCGCGAAAGCATATAGTAAGTGTTTAAGAGTTCGTCACTAGATGGCGTTAGCGAGAAAACAAATGTTTAGGCATAAGATCCTGAGTATCTATGATAATATTGATACTACACATTTTGGCCATTGTTAATGCTGTCCTACGTACGTAACCTGTAATCGCGCCATACCTACAAGGGGTAGGTAGCCGCACGCGCCGCACTAGGGGTGTTAAAATTAACAGATTCGGACGCAGGACAGCGACGCGTCGATCATTTATGTTATAAAATATCAAATTTAAAAACGTAGGTAACGTAGTACGTTTGAAGTAAGTGCCATTTATGAAACGCAGAGTCACAATAACGAATGTTTTTTCCATACAAAAAACCGTGCGTTTAGTGACTTCGCATTTCAAAAAATGACACCACTAACCATTCATATATTGTATAACTTCAGAAATATCTAGGTAGGTAAGTAAGCATTTCTCATTTCTTTCATGCACATTATGATAATTAATGAATCGTACTACGTAAAAAATTGCAAACCTACCTACCTTCTTACAAAAAAAAAGAACCTCTTGCAATGTGATAGGTATGTAGTTACTCATAAGAAATCTGAATACGTATAACAAATTTATTTACCAGGCGCTTTATCTTTTTTTTTGTCGGGGAAAGTGAAAAAGAGTATGGAAATCTAATAGGTAGGTACTTATATATCGAGATCAGCTTCACTTGATTTGAATTATTTTTAGTTCGATGCATGTAATCTTCAAAGAACTGTGTGCTGTGTGCAGCCAATGGAAATGTCGTTTTTACTTTTATATAATATCATCGTAATATAAATAAAAATAAATAAAAATGGAGACCTTTGCTCATCAGTGGGACAGTAGGTACCTAAGGTTAATTTAAAATATAATATATCTTATATCTTATACCTTTAAGGGGCTACCTGAATTTTCCGGGGTCCAGTGGCGCCCTCATTTAAAATAAATCATTTGAAAGGAAACGGTGATATCATTTAAAATTTTGTCTTGACCAAACCCTAGATAACCCTTTTAACTATTTTATGAACTACTCTTTATCATTTAAAGTGCGAACGTGAAGCTTTTCTACGCACATTTGCGAAAAACGGCCACTTTTAGCTAATGTGCGTAGAAAAGCTTCACATTCGCACTTTAAATTATAAACAGTTGTTCATAAAATAGTTAAAAGGGTTATCTAGGGTTTGGTCAAGACGAAATTTTGAATTATATCACTGTTTCCTTTCAAATGATTTATTTCAAATGGGGGCGCCACTGGACCCCGGAAAATTTGGGTATGGCCTTAAACGAGCAATTCTTGTATGTATGTATATATATTTATTTATAAATTTCTGTGATCTCGAAAACGGCTCTAACGATTTCGCTGAAAATTTGTATATGGGGGATTTTGGGGGTAAACAATCGATCTAGATTAGTTTTATGTTTGGGAAAACGCGTGTTTTCGAGTTTTCATGCCTTTTTCTTTCCACGCAGAATATGGTCGCTAATTTCGTCGCGCCGCGACCGCCTTGATTTAGCTTAGTGGTTAAGGATAGCTACCGCTAGAAAGAGTGTTACGGGTTCGAATCCCACTCGGTGACTTACTTTTGTTTTTTTTTATGTTTAAGTTTATATATTTTTTTTTATTTTGCATTGTTTTTAGACAAGTTTAAAAAAAATTAGTTAATGTTTGAGATGTAACCGAGCAAATCTCGGTCGCCCAGGTACTTTGTTCTAGAAACAAAATGCAACGCAAAATGATACGAATACGATTTTGTTTGTACACAGCCCAGGTAGCAAACTGACGTCAGCGACGTATAAGCGACGTCACTTATAGGTCATAATAGGGTCGGTCATTTATTCGTCGAGAGCAGACGTTAAAGTGACGTCAGTTTAGGGTCAGCGTTGCGCAGGACGTCGTATTTACGTCAAATTAAAGGCAAGTATCTGGACGTACCATATACGCCGCCAAGAGGACGTTTTGCTGACGTCTATTTAGGGTCAGTTTTTGGACGTACCATATTCGCCACAAAGTGTACGTCTTACTGACGTATATTTAGGGTCAATATCAGGACGTACCATATACGACGCCACGAGGACGTTTTACTGAAGTAAATTTAGGGTCAGTATATGGACGTAAGTACCTACCATATTCGTTCCAACGTGGACGTTTTTTTGTTCAAGACTTTAAAGGTAAAAGTAACATGTACTCAGTGATACAATTAAGTAAAAAAAACAGCGGAACCGAATCGGTGGTAGACGCCAAGGCATTGTGAAGTTGGCCACCTGTTAAGTTTAAGTAAAAGTACGGTTTAAATCATTTTTCCATGTCCTTAAGTCTATGGTCTTAAAAAACATGGTCCCTGTATCATTGTTCTGGCAATTGTGTCCCACTGTCCTTTATTGCATCTTAAATATAGATTATACTACTTACATTGTGTTTTTTTTAGTTTCATCCATAAAAGTTTTTGAGTCTCTTCAAGATACGTAGGTAAGATGCCTGCAAACGTAAATGCTACATGCTAAGCACTAAATTCTATCCTACTATCACGCGTAAGGATTTGCGAGATGGAGTGAAAAGGGATAGAATATAACACGTACCGTAGTCTTTTGATCTAGGGCCCCTGACCAATAACTTAGAACCGTCGTAGAGCTTAAATGCGCAGCTCAGGCTTTAGTGCCAGTTTTGCCAGCACGTTATTTCACTCAATAGCCAGGGCGGTTCTCTTTTTTAACAAACTACCCACCCAAACTACCCACCCAAACTACCTAAGGGGAGCATATTGCCATGCTAACGATATCAGCTGTAAGTGTGTTTTTACAATCTATATAATACCCGCTGTCCAAATTCGTGTAGTCTTTGTTAATTAATTTTATTTCCTCGAAATTAGGCAGTTTTAGACTTCGTACATTCCGTAAAAAATTAAGACGTAAAAAGCATTAAGAAATAGTTTTAATCATAACCATAAAACCTTTTATTTTGAGTAATATTGTATGCAAGTGTTAGTTTCTTAGAAAATCCCTAGATGGCGCTGTTCAAAATTAAAACTGGTTATGGTTTCTTTTATGTACATTCTTATTACTTGGTGCATATTTCCAATTAATCGAGTTCAGCAGTAGTGTGTGGTTTAATTTCCATACCATCGGTGTGCGACGGTAGCGACACCCAAGACACACTGTACATATCATGAGCTCCCGTAGGTCCTACTCCTGACTTGTATGTCTTAGTAACGTCTGTGTATAACGTCAGTGGCTGCCCTAATATGTACGGCCCAGTAACGTCCCTATGAATTCAGTATATGACGTCACTCAAATGTCAGTGGCTGCCCTAATATGTACGGCCCAGTAACGTCCCTATATGACGTCTCTCTAACGTCTGTTAACTGACGTCTCTCTAACGTCTATAAACTGACGTCTTGAGGCTGTGACAAATTGACGTCATCTGTTGGGACCCCCCGACGTCAAGACATGACGTCTCTTACGTCGAGCAGTACCGTAAACGGACGACATAATGACGTATAAATGCTACCTGGGAGTGTACGTAGTATATTTTACTCTGAGGTACATTATTACAAGATATTATAATAGGTAGGTATCATTTGTATAATATATTCTTACGGACGAGTTAGTACCTACGCTTTATAGTAAAGACGGTGTTGCCATCAATATAATCCCACATAAAACCTTAAAGCACACAAAGTGCCATCTAGTGACATAATTAAAAACCAAAAATTGTGCTTTTAGACAAATATTTCTGAATTTCGTGAAATAGACAAGGAAAGTGCTTTAAAAATATTTATTGCAGCTCATAAAAATCATATTTAATAAGTTAGAGTATTACTTTGTTCAAATAATGGTAATAAAAGATTTTAATGTTTTCCGTGCTTTTAATCGATACCTACTGCGCCATCTAGTGAGGACGGAGGGGTAATAATTACGTTTATATGGCGATGGGTAGGCGTGGCCCCAGCCAGGCTCAAACTCCTTATTGGGCTAGATTATTTTTAGCTGCTGACAAAAAAGAAGTGTGTTATAAATTGGACGTGTCTTAAATAAATAAATAAATAAGGACAAATTACACAGATTGAGCTAGCCCATAAGTAAGTTCGAGACTTGTGTTATGAGATACTAACTCAACTATACTATATTTTATAACAAATACATATATATATATACAGATAAACGTCCAAGACCCAGGACAATTTGAAAAAGGCCATTTTCCAACTTGCCCTGACCGGGAATCGAACCCGGGACCACTGGGTGGCGGACTAGCATGGTGACTACTACGCCACGGAGGTGTCAAATGTGTCTTATGTGTCTGTCTGTCGTAGCTCCTAAACAAATACATTGACTATGAAGCTGTCTTTTTTTGTTTGAAAGCTGACGATATCTAATAATAACTTGATTTTTTTGTTGTTAAAGATTATAGGTGAGAACTTTACTCACGTTCGGTATTCTCCTTTTCCCACCATCCCGTCGGGAGCTCCGTTTCAGTGGGTTTAATATTCCTAGGTTTAACAGTCCTAAAACACAGAACATTTGCTTAACTTTCATAGAGAATCCGTTCCGCCGATTCACGCTGCTTTTTTATTTATGGTGAAATTGTTTGAAAGCCAGACGTATTTTTGAAGTTTTCTGCATAAAACAATATTGTTTTTTGCTGACACGACTGTGTTAAACATACGGCCAAATGATATTTTACGCGAGCGTTTAGGCACCAAACACACGAGCAGCATTTTGCTGTCGACCACCCAACAGCAAGCTGTCGACGCAGTAAAACTGCAACTGTCGTCGAAGAAAAATGCCGCTGTCGACGGCTGCAGTCCATCAATGTCGACAGCTTTGTCATAGTACAGGCACCAGTATAAAAATGAACTGAGGAGGAAACATTATTGCTGCTTTTAATCCGTAGATGCTAACGTAAAAGACAAAATCGTTTAATATGGGTTTACAGTGATTCCTGTACTTTTTATTCTTTATTATAAAAATACGTTAAAAAGGTTTTTAATTATTTTCGAATGTCAATAGCTTCATTTGACGAGTTAACTGCCACTTTAAAAGACTCAGTAACTCGCAAAGATACTATAATGCGCAAAAGTATTTCAGCTGAGGAAAGGATTCCCATGACAATCAGGTACCTAAGTGAAGTAATTTTGCAAATTAAAAACCTTCCTTGATTTTTTTTTTTTATAAGGTTAACCAAGTACACTTTTAATATCTAATTAATCTCAGACAATAAATGAGAGGTAATCATTTTAAGAGCCGTCACAGTATTTTTTACCAAATTAACAGAACAGAACTTGTTTCTCAATATTTTCTTTTTTAAAATAGGATCGTCAATAACAAAATCATCCATTTTTATATATGTGCGCTCTAGGTCTATTTGTACTCGACTGACAAAACATTGCGCGCGCAGCACACCGCAGCATGCCGCGACTAGCTTTCGCCATCGGTCGACGCGAAGTTGAAGTTGCCGCCGCAACGCAAAACCTGTGTCGACAGCATGCAGTTTGCTTCGTCGACAGCATGCAGTTGGGTGGTCGACAGCAAAATGCTGCTAGTGTGTTTGGTGCCGTTGGAAAATTACAGAAGTGTCATTTTTGAAACGCGGTATCACCTAAACGAATGGTTTTTCCATAAAAAAGTCGTTTCTTTAGTGACTCCGCGTTTGAAAAATCGCACCTCAAGTTCTGTGTTTCGGTGAGTCCTTAAAAATAGCACTTCATCAGTCAGTGCTATTTTTGAAACGCGGGTCACCTAAACGAATGGTTTTTTTACAAAAAATCGTTCGTTTAGTGACTCCGCGTTTGAAAAATAGCACCTCTAGTCGATCACCTTAGTAGGTATGTCCTAGACTACGCTATACGTGGTCGACAAAAAAAAAAGGCGTACCCATGACGTACCTATCAAAGATTCTCTCCCCGCCCGGCATGTATGCGACCCACTCCTGATCCACGAAATGTTCCTTGCGCTTGCTCTTTCTATCACGCTGGTAATCATCAATAGCCGCTGGTGGGATACTTTTGCCCTTCGTCTCGTACTGTGCTGCCATTTTCTTTAACGTTTCGTCTGAATAATCATCAGCGTTAAACCTCCGTGGTCTGAAAATGTCCAAATATCACACTAATATTAAAAAGGCGAAAGTTTGTGAGTGTGTGTGTGTATGTGTATATATTTATTACTTCTTTATGAGCAAAAAGTTCGACCAGTTGTGATAAAATTATACAACGGAAGGATATATAGATTATACCCGTAAATCGAACCGCACGGGCTCTACTAGACCCGACATAACCCAAGCAATGAGAAAGACCTGGATGAGAAAAGCTCAAGACCGTAGAGAATGGCATGCGTATGAGGAGACCTACACTCAACAGTTGGTCGAAAGCTTTTTCATAGTCGACAAAACCGACTCTTTACATTTCTCTATGACCTGCCTCACAGTGTGTATGTGGTCTTTGGTGGAGAAGCCGCTACAGAAACCAGCTTGCTCGACAGGCTGAGCAGCATCCAATCGATTGGTCAAACGAAGGGTCGTGTCATGTAAGGGGTGTGATTTAGTAGCGAAATGGGGTGATAGTTAGTAGGTTAGTTTTGTCTCCTTTTTTATGTAATAATATGATGACAGCTTTTTCCACGCTTCATGAGTTATTCCTTCAAACAAAGCCTTGTTAAATAGCAACTGTAGTTGTTTTTAAGTACAGTGTCCCGCCATATTGCAGGTATGTAACCAATATCTTGTCTTTTCCTGGTGCTTTTCCCTTTTTCATAAGTTTTAGGGGATTACTTATTTCATAGTTAGCCTACCTGACAGTTTGTCTTTGTCTTTGTTTGTCAGGGGGTCAGGATAATTAACCGCCGCCTGATACTCGGCGTTGTCACTCGTTTAGCACCAACCGGAAGGCACGTGTAGGGTCTCGAGGGTTATGACCTACGGACGTGAGCAACGCTACATACTAGACTTTAGTATAATGAAATCAAAATAACAGTCAAAAACTAAAAAAATCGGTATTTTCATACAAAAAAAATTACATTTGATTTATTGAGGTTATGTCCCTTCCAAGTTGTATATGCAAGAAGCTGACACCCTGGGTAGGTAGGTACTTTTTCCGCGGGTAACACCGCGGGGCGCAGTTAGTTGTAAATAAAGTTCTTATTCACGAAGGGTTTCCTTCAAAATCCGCTAATACCAGACAATAGTAAAACAATGGAAGTATACACGCTGACTTTTCATTGGTTTTGGAAAAGAAAATGTCGTATAGTAAATAAATTACTCTATTCATATACGTAATCCAAATTTGTGTATAACATAGGATAAAAAAGTTACAAAAATTATTTTCGATCGAGATCACGTAGTACACTCATCCAAAACTGTCGCGTGAACTCGCGTGCGTGACCCCAGCGGCCGGCCGGTGGCGGCATTACTTATTGATCTCACGATTTTACTTTTGAGTTTTAGTCAAAAAAAATTGGTTCTTAATTTTTATTTTGACTAGCTAATTAGGTCTTAACTAACTAACTAACGATTCTTATTATGTGGCCTGCGGCTCCAAAACCAATAAAAAATCACCATGTATAATCTAACTCACGGGTTAAATATATTCAAAAAAAACCTGATCCTGTCATCCTCCCATAAATAAACCTTCATCTTATTATTACAATTAAAGAGCTGAGCTCTTGTCTGTCAAGCAAACAATGCCCTCCAACTCTTTCTTACTTAACTCCTTTACATTTTTGTAGGTTGAAACATTTATTTGATCTTTTAGTTGTTTTCTATAGCTATTTCTACGTCTTCCTTTGCCTCTTCTTTCTTCTATTTTTCCCTCTAATATTACTACTAAAAACTCATCGTGTCTCTTAAGATGTAATAACATTTCCCTCTCTAAGAATTAATATTTTGTAGTAGTTTTTGTTTCTCTCCAACAAGTGCCAGCACCTCCTCATTATTTTTCTTTTCTGTCCAGTAATGCCTACCATTCGCCGCCAGCACCACATCTCAAACACCTCCAATCTAGCTTATTCTCTATCCTTTCATATTGTCTATGATTCACGAGGGCCATGCTCAAAATATAAGTACCTATATATACTTTTAACAATCGTTTTCTTTGTTTTTTTTTTATATTTAATGGCTTTTCTTTTATTATTAAATAAACAATAAGATACATAATAAAAATGACATATTTTGAAAAAAAACTTACTGTGTTTCAGTGTAAGTCCTTCTTCGGCCCAAAATCGTTTTAAATTTATAATAATATGGCTTTAAGGCTTCAAGTAAATTTGTAGCATAGTCAACTTGTAACGGGTAAGGATAAGCTAAAAAAAAACTGAAGCGCTGGACACAAAGAAAAGACGTAGGACTCTGTTCGCGCGCGCGCGCGTTTTTTCTGTGTGTTCTGCTTTGCGACGACTTTATACATTTTGTATAAAACCGTCGCTTGCCGTCGCGGAAAAGACAAATGTCAGCACCCCGTCCGCGACGTACGTCTTTTCTATGTGTCCTGCGCCTTAGAATAACGTAAGTATGTAAATATACCTGGGTAAAATCACGTCACACTATCACATATTATAAAAGCGAAAGTTTGTAAGTGCGTGTGTGTGTATGTTTATTACTTATTCACGCCCAAACAGCTGGACCAATTTTGATAAAATTTATTATGCGGGAAGCTGACACCCTGGATTAACACATAGGCTTCTTTGTAAATAAATATGTATGTTTGTTATATATTCAAGTGACGAAGTTTAAAAGGATAGACAAGTCTTAATAATAATTATATAATCGAAGAGTAACAACAACTACACACTATCAGCATCAGGTCTTTTTGTCTCCACTGCAGGAGCACGACCCTCTCTGTACTACCAGAGCCATACTTGGCCAGAGCTGCCAGAGTATTTGGCCTACACTCTCCACGCTGGCCAGACGGGTTGGAGAGGTCTCATTGATGTTTTTAAGCTTTGTTTAGCTTGTATTTCCTAAGTCGCCTTTTACGACATCCACGGGAAGACTTGAAGTGGCCCTATTTTACTCTGCCGGAAACCACACTGCATTACTACCCACTAAATTCTCCCGAATAGGTACTAATCATTCGTTAGAAACAAAGTAACTATACAATATTCCAGTTTTCCAAACATCATTCACACTTCCTATCACCTCGCAACTACAACTCAATATGCAGTATTGTGTCTATTATTTATAGAGCTTCCATCAAATAAAAAAAAGTGTCATTGAGTCTTTTAATGTCCGTTGTTCCATTTTCCAATAAAAAAATTCATTCGAATCCGTCCAGTATTAATATACAGACAGACAAACACACAGACTCTTTTAAAATTCTTACTCTATTACTATGTCTCAATCGTCCCAGATATTATGCTAGTATTATATTATAGTACCTGGGCAACCGAGCTTTGCTCGGTTACATCTCAAACATTAACTAAATTTTTTTAAACTTGTCTAAAAACAATGCAAAATAAAAAATTCTATATAAACTTAAACATAAAAAAAAATTAGCGACCATATTCTGTGTGGAAAGAAAAACGCATGATAACTCGAAAACACGCGTTTTCCCAAACATAAAACTAATCTAGATCGATTGTTTACCCCCGAAAACCCCCATATACAAATTTTGAGCGAATTCGTTAAAGACGTTTTCGAAATCACAGAAATTTTTAAATATATATATAAATAAATATACAAGAATTGCTCGTTTAAAGGTATAAGATTATGCTGTTATACCTACAAAAATAGCTAAAGATTCTAAATAATAAAGGCCTTCGCTAAGTTACGCGGGCGCACGCGGCGGTTTTCGGTCTATCTCTGTCACAAACTCTAAATACGAAAGAGATAGCAGAATCCGTCGTGGGTCACCTGTCTCTGTCGCACGTAGCGTTTGTGACAAAGATAGACTGAACCCGCCGCGTGCGCCCGCGTAACTTAGCGAAGGCCGTTAATGATACTGTCGCGAACGAGATAGATGTAGAATATTCGCGATTAAGAACTCTGCTGGCGAGATAGACTCGGAATGCTCGCGAGTGGAATCGTATAGAAAGACGTCAGGATAATGCAAGCGAAACTAGGCCTTATATTTTTACAGCATAAAGGCTAGAGTTCTTTGAATGGTCGCCGGCTTAGTCGCACTCACACATACATACCGGCGTCTCGATGTTTCCCGTCAATCGAAATACATTCGTCAAGTGAGGCGAATATTCGAGAAAAGTGTAGACTTCTGTATCGGCGCATATAAAAAGGCGATCAAATGCGCGTCCCGCCAGTTCAGTACGAGCTACGAAAGCGATAACTTCGAAGCGAACCGAAGCGAAGGAAACCTACCTAAGTGCGACAAGTGGAAGTACCTGCGACCACTTTAGCGATATACCTGGACCTCAGCTGCTACGCGACTTGGACTTGGACATCAGGAAGACCATCTTCACGTGTCAACCTTTGGGTTCCGTAGTGAATAAAAACCCTCACACGAACTTTGGCGTTTTTCTCCAAATCTCGAACCCAGTTTCGTAACAATACCTACCCTTACCCGTTTTCTTTCAAATGGGGGCACTGGACCCCGGAAAATTCATGTAAGTATCTATTTGTCATTCGTTTTAACCAATTTAAAAAAGAGGTTATCAATTTGTCGTGATCTTTTTTATAAGTATGTTCAATTGTTCACTGATTATTCGAAAACGCCTGGACCGATTTGGAGAATTCTTTTTTTGTTTGAAAGTGTATACTTACGAGGTAAATTTTATCAAAATTGGTTGTGTAGTTTAGGGGTCTTTTCTACTTTCTTTCTTATCGTGTGTGTTAGTGACTAACACTAGTGTCAGAGTTTTTAAACCGCCTTAAAGGCCTCTGACATGGTTTTAGGTAACGACCAATGTCAAAGACAGTGACCGGGACCGACGGATCAACGTGCCCTCCGAAGCACGGATCATCTTACTTATCAGACAATCAGGTGATCAGCCTACAATGTCCTAACCAAACTAGGACAACAACACAAAGTCGTTGCCCCCGCTTGGAATCGAACCCGCGACCTCCGGGTACGAGCCAAACGCTCTAACCACTACACCGCGGAGGCAGTTAGTTTAGGGGTGAAGACGGTTTTCAGTTTTGAAAAATTATACGTCAAATATTGGTGAACTGTGTTAGCGCTATTCACTTACCAAATAAAAACAAGTTTAAAACAAAAAGGTATATGATCATAATCTCTGTGTTCCAGCGGAGTGTAAGCAAATAGTTAAAACCTTGAATTGACTTGCATTTCTTCTTATTTATAAAGCTATAATTGAAATATTTTATGTTTCAAGTCCAATTAACTTTTAATTTTATATGTTGCATGGTTGGTTGAGTTTACTGATATTACCATTGAATAGTACCCAGGGGCAACGGGCCCCCTTTGGTTTTTACGTTCCTACTAACTATCTATTACTGTCGATAAAAGTTATGAAAAATACTTTTGCCATGTGCAATACAATATACTTTTGCCAAGCAACAAATAAAAAAACTTGAGAGGTGTCAAGTGACACCCGGATGGAACGAAGTTCCTTTCGATTAATTAGTGAAGAAATTGTTATAATTTAAATAAATAAATAAAAATATATTTTTTTAAGTTCTGATAATATTTTATTATTTATTATGTACAAAAAACCTGTATGTATACACTCAACAAAAATAATCGTCGAGACACCACACTGTTCAATGCGAAATAGAAAGACGAAACGAAATAACTGGCTTGCGTTCTATGAGAGAGAGAAAGAGAGATGAAGCGAGTCAGACAGAGAAACACGCGCACGCCGCGCGGCTTGCAACAATATCAAAAAGTGTCGTTACAACTTTTGGTCTTAATTTTTTCCGTCTAGCCCCCTTTCGCAACGCGCGATAACTTTAGGACGGCTGAACTGATTTTTAATAAACATTACTAAGGTATATGGGAGAGAAATTAAACATGTACGTCTGCACGCTATTCGTTTATTTGACGACTGAGGCCGTTGGAGTAAAAACATTTCTACCTACATTTTTGTATCAACTATATCACACCTCCACACTTATACATTGACATAATCTATTCAATCACTTATATCTAATTAAGATTACCTATTCGTTCATGACATGACTTATTTTACACAAGATACTACACAATACTAGTAATGATGCAACGCAATAGTTAAAAGTAGGTAGCTGTAGCTAAAGTACTACAATATAAATCAATGTAAGTCCGATTAATATGAAATAAAAACAAAAGATTACAAGTAAATAACTAAAATTAAGGTAATTAGGTTTACTTGTCTATACCTAGCCGTTCTACCGGCTTACGTACACGTTTGGCTGGAGTCGCTGCCGCTGGTGCCGTATGCGTTGTTGTTTCTACCTGTATATCCGGTATTACAGAGGGATTGTTGTCATTAGCGATCGGATCTACGGGAAATTCTGTAGTTATCTCCGGTTCTGCATCATTGCAGGATGGTGTTGTCTGCATCTCCGGATCACCATAAGCTTCTCCTTCATCAGGACAAGTAACATCAGAAAATTGAGATCTACGCCTCATTTGATCTACGTGTCTTTTCAATAGTTGACCGTCATTCCCTACCACTGAGTACCTACGAGATCCTTCCCTTCTTTGGACCTGACCTTTCACCCACTTGTCCCTCTTGCCGTACCCACGGGCCCAGACTGTGTCGCCTTCCTCAAAGCTACGCTCTGCACCACCAGCGCTCTCAACCTGGCGTTGCTGAGCCCTAACAACCCTGTCTCCTACAGCACGCTCCGGTCGTAGTAAGTCCAGTCTGCTACGTAAGTTGCGTTTTTGCAATAATTTAGCTGGCGTTTCACCTGTGGTAGCGTGTATCATGTTCCTATATGATAAGAGGAACGTTTGTAATGCCGCATCTATATCCACGTGATCTCTAATGGCTTTTTTAATTGCATTTTTACATAGTTTCACTGCATTCTCAGCAGCCCCGTTGGAAGATGGATGATAAATGGGAGAAAAAAATTGTTGTATACCGTTTGCTACTAAAAATTGTTTGAACTCGGAACTAGTGAAGGGAGGGCCCTGGTCAGATACTATCTGTTCTGGTAATCCAAATCTTGCGAATGTTTGCCGTAAAACTTTAACAACGTTAAAAGCATTAGTGGATTTCATCTCAAACGCCTCTATCCACTTTGAAGATGAATCGATCAAAATTAGGAAGGTTAATCCCTTAAAAGGTCCAAGAAAATCGACATGTATCCTAACCCAAGGCCGGTCGTGGTACTGCCATGGTTTAATTTGTGCCCGTGGTGGCGCGTCCTTCTCCACCGCACAAGTCTCGCAATGACGACACATGACTTCTATATCCGCGTCGATGTTCGGCCACCAAACGTAACTACGAGCCATACTTTTCATCTTTACTACACCGAAATGACTACTATGTAATTCTTGCAATATGTGTTTTTGTAATGTTGTAGGAATAATCATTCGATAACCCCACATAACACATCCATATTCTATATATAATTCGTTACGTCTTCCGAAGTACGGTCTTATTTCCTCATCCGGACAAACGGCAGGCCAACCCGCTTGTATGTACACTGTAAGTCTACTTAACGTTCTGTCCCTAGCTGTATGTTTCCTAACGTCGTTACATGAGAGAGGTAAAAACTTTTCAACAAAATTGATGTAAGTTTTGTCGTCTTTTCTTTCTGATTTTCGCTCAGTGTGGGGCAACCGAGACAACGCGTCCGCACAGTTCTTACTTGACGTTACGTATTCTATAGTATAACTATAACCAGACAGCGTCACCGCCCAACGCTGCAAACGCGATGTGGCCATCACGGGTATGCCAATCTTTGGACCAAAAATGTGTGTTAGTGGCTTGTGATCAGTCCTTAATGTAAATTTTCTGCCATACAGGTATTGGTGAAATTTACGCACGCCAAATATTATCGCTAAGGCTTCCTTATCTATTTGAGAGTACCCCTTCTCTGCGGCAGTGAGTGATCGAGACGCATACGCGATAGGGCGCTCGCCTTCCTCCGTCAGATGCGATATGACCGCGCCTACGCCGACACTGCTCGCGTCCGTTGTCAATACTAACGGTAAATCGGGCGAATAGTGAGCCAATACCTTGCTACTTGATAAAAGATTTTTAATTTTTATAAAAGCCTCCTCACATTCCGCCGTCCATAAATACTGTGTACCTGCTTTTAACAAACTATACATAGGTGCTAACACTGTGCTTACGTTCTGTACAAATTTTCCATAGTACATTACCATACCTATAAATGCTCTCAGTTGTGAAATGTTGGTCGGCGCGGGTGTATTGACTATAGCCTTTACCTTATCTATGCTAGTGTGGATTCCGTCCTTGCTAATAGTATGGCCCAAGTAATTTATAGACTGGGCAAAAAATACACACTTATCGTTTCTCACTTTCAACCCAAATTTTTGTAAACGACCAAAAACTTTATGTAAGTTATTGATGTGTTCTAACTGGGTACGTCCAGTTATGACCACGTCATCGAGAAATACTCCTACCTGTGGTATATCCGCGAACAGCTGTTCCAAACGTCTTTGGAAAATACCTGGACTCGATGCCAACCCATACACCAGCCTATTATACATATATAATCCTTTGTGGGTATTAATAACTGTATATTTCTTAGTATGATCTAGTTCAAATTGTGCATACGCTTGCGACAAATCAATTTTGCTAAAACGTTCACCCCCTCTTAAACGCAATAACAGGTCCTCCACTCGTGGTAAGGGATAACGGTCAATCTCAATGAGTTTATTAAGAGTGAGTTTGTAATCAGCACAAATTCTAATGTTACCGTCCTTTTTTACGACTGGCACTATTGGCGTGGCCCAGTCCGAGCGCTCGACGGGGGTCAGGATGCCGTCGCGCACCAGCTGATCCAGCGCGCGCTCCACCGGCTCGCGCAGCGCGTAGGCGAGCGGCCGCGCGCGCATAAACACCGGCTGCGCTCCCTCCCGCAGAACAACGCTTACGGCACCACCGGTGAAACGGCCCAAACCTTCCTCAAACACCTTACAATATTTCGACCTGAAATTGTTTAAATTAAAATCGTCATTTGACAAGCTCATAACGTCATAGCTTAAGGTGGGCAACTGAATCTGTAAAGCTGCAATCCACTGTCGACCTAATAGACTAGTTTTGCCATTGTTTACAACCAACAAGTCTAATTGTTCACGTTTATCCTTATAACGTACGTAAGGTCGTATAATACCTATCGGCTTAATAGTTTCCCCTGTGTAATATCTCAAGTTTAATTCACACGGATTTAAACAAAGATCTTTAAACAAACTTTTATAACATTGATAGCTTATACACGACACAGCACTGCCTGTGTCACATTCCATTTTTATATCTTTACCGTGTACATTTAATTGAATATAAATTGGCTTACAATTTTCTATAGACACTCGTCTAACATCAGTAACAATTACCTCGGAACTGTCCGTGCTTTCACCGTCTTGCTGATCGCCGAAAATCTGATGGTGATCCATCATTTTAGGACACACTCGTTGTAGATGTCCCTGTTGATTGCACACTCGGCACACGTAACGAGCAAATTTACACCCATCAGCAGAATGGGCCGCCCCGCATGCTTGACACGCCCGGCGTGACGTGGCCTCCGCCGCGCGGCGAGTGCTCGGCTGCCCGGCGCGCTGCCTCCACCGCTGCGCCTGCACCGTCCTCCCTCTGCCTCGCTCGGCCGACCGCTGTTGCCACTTGACCTTCACCGCCTGACAATCCGCACTGGTCACCTCCTTCGCACTTTCTTTTCCCTCTACGATAGCCGCATCCCTCTCAGCGGTTTCCATGCTCACCGCCATCTTGTATGCTTTGCCAAAATCTAATTTACTCTCCGCAAATAACCGTTGCCGTATCGTTTCACTCGTGATCCCACAAACCAGCTGATCTCGCAAACTTTCTTCTAAGCCGCTTCCGAATTCGCAAGAAATAGACATTTTTTTTAATACCGCCACGTACTCAGAAATATTCTCGCCAGTCCTTTGTTTGCGATGTCGGAATTTGTAACGTTCGGCAAGTTCACTGGGCTTCGGTTGTAGATGCTTTTCCATGATACTGGTTAGCTGCGCAAAAGTTTTTGTCTTCGGCTTCTCCGGGGTGCATAAATTAACAAGAAGTTCGTATGCTTCTGCCCCCATGACCGTTATTAACGTAGGAACTTGAACATCGGCAGCAATCTTGTTGACCAAAAAATATTGCTCCAGCCGCTCCACGTACAGCCTCCAATCATCCTGCTGCACCCTGAACTCCGCGATCTTCCCGATAGACATTTTCCACGCGTTTATTGTTCGAATCTCGTCGCCATTAAGGTATATGGGAGAGAAATTAAACATGTACGTCTGCACGCTATTCGTTTATTTGACGACTGAGGCCGTTTGAGTAAAAACATTTCTACCTACATTTTTGTATCAACTATATCACAATTACTAAGAACCATCGCATAGAAATTTGCTTTTACCTACTTAAAAAAACCGCATTGAAATTGGTTTATCAGTTCGAGAGGTACGATGCCACAGACAAACAGAACTAAAACGTAGTGATTATGATTATACTAGCTGTGCCCGCGGGCTTCGCTCCCCGTGGAAATTTCGGGATAAATAGTACCCTATGTCCTTTCCCGAGTCTCAAACTATATCCATACCAAATTTCATCCAAATCGGTTCAGTAGTTGAAGCGTGAAGAGGTAACAAACAAACAAACAAATATCCAAACTCACTTTCGCATTTAAGTATATTATTAGTAGGAAGTAGGATAGTAGGATTCTCTTTGGACAGAACGGCCGGCCGGATCTTATTCAAAATTCTATGTCTATGCTTATTCTACAACCTATTGACAGATCTATTTATGTGATTGCTGGCGGCATCTATGTCACGTGAAGGAACAAATTTTTTGAAGTGAAAACTTCTTTAGCGGCGTTGTGCACTTTTTTTGGAATGGGTAAAAAATCTTAAACTCGCGTCAGGACCACGTGTCCTGATCGAAAATTCGTAAGACGGCGCAGGACGCTTGCGCGAATGTTCGTGTGTGTTTATGTTACGTTACGTTCGTGTGTGTAATGTGCCATGCTTGTGACATTTGTGACAGACTGTGGTTCAGAAAAGATTTGAAATATTTTATACTGATAATTAAAGCAATTCGTGCAAAATTATTCCCTAACCATTCCAAAATATCAAAAATGCACAACGTTAATATTCAAGTTTTCACTTCTGCCGGCACTCCCAGAGTGCAACCCGTCGTTTTTTTTTTAAAGAAAACGCCTCATTGAAATATCATTAAGCACACTCAGACGCATCAAAACGAGACCGACTATGATCAATTATAAATTAAATAGGCTTTGTATGCTCAGTGTTCATAAAAAAATTGTTAAAGCTAAGAATATGTAGGCGATTCTTTCACGAAAGATATTTCATAATTGTCATTAACCGTTTTGCTGATGACCCTCTAAAATTACTTTAAAAGTGGTATGAAAGTTACTTTTTATTGTAATATTTAAGAATTTATGTATATAAAAATTTCCTATTTTAATTTATGTTTTTTTTTATTTGACTTTAAGGTGACAATGACACCAATGACATGAATTACATAGATCTTGTTGGATTTACCCATAGACTTATGATCTAAGTACTGGTACCTTTAGGTACAATCCTAACTCTATGGATTTACCCCCTGGCCTAAAACCTGGGCACGCCCTTAAATAATACTAAAAATCAATACATATAATAAAACAGTAGTTAGGAACCGCGTGTCTGTTTCTGTCACATTCACATTTGATAAAATTAACAAAAAATGGGTGTGGGCGATAAAAAAAGAGTAACAAAACACAAAAAAGATTTTTTTAGATTCTTTTGTCTGTCTGTCTGTCTGTCTGTATGTACGCGCTAATCTCGGGAAATACTGGACGGATTCGCATGAAACTTTTTTGTTATATAGCTGTTGAGCCTGAGCAACATATAGGCTATAATTGATTTTGAAAAATGGAACACCTGATGCAGAACCATAATGGTCCAGCTAAACTATAAGAAATATAAAAATGACGCCTTAGCAAAAGTTGTTTAGCCTGATGAACATTTATGGTTGAGGTATAAAAATCGAAGTACTGGAACACCTGATGCAGAACCATAATAGTCCAGCAAAACTATAAGAAATATAAAAATGACGCCTTAGCAAAAGTAGTTCAGCCTGATGAACATTTTTTTTTTTGAGATATAAAAATCGAAGATCTGGAACACCTGATGCAAAAACTTAATGGTTCAGCTTAACTACAAGAAATATAAAAATTACGCCTTAGCAAAAGTTGTTTAGCATGCTAAGCATTTTTTGTTGAGTTATAAAAATCGAAGACCTGGAACACCTTATGTAGAACCATTAATGGTCCAGCTAAACTATAGGCCCAACACAGACGACAGACTTTTCGTCCGATCGAGTCTGCGGCGCACAAATAGTCTGCGTGGCGCGCAAAAAGTCTTTCGCGGATTGTTCACGGACTCAACACACACGACGCACATTTTGAATCATTCTGTCGGCAGAACTGTAGGGACGGGACACGTACAGTTTTACACGCCATGGAAGTGCAAAGATTGTGATGTATTATTTTATACTTGAAGTACAGAAAAAGAAGAAGAAATAGAAAATTTTGGGTACATCCTATACTTTCGGAGAGATTACTAAAAGGACAATTCCATATGAAACATGCAATTCCAAAACAATATCCGGACAATTTTTTCATATTTTATAAAATTTCTATTAATACTTTTAATGAGTTGCTATTAATTTTAAGACCAACTTTGACACATTCGGAAACAATAATGAGAAAGTGCATTGGTCCAGAAGAAAGGTTATACTAGGCATGATACTCGGATTTTGAAGTATCATAAATTGCAGGTCTGTTTTGTATTTCATGAATCAACATCGGTACATCTATCTCTAGCACCATGCTGTAATACCGCGCACGTCACGTCCACCACTAGCCGAGTGAAGGTCACAGACTAAAGTGCGCGACGTCTGTGTTAGCGCGAATTGAAGCATACGTTGTATTTTTTTCGCACACTTTTTGTGCGGTGTGGCGCGGCGCGGCGCGGCGCGGTCTGCCAAAATTACACGGATTTTTTGTGCGCCGCACTTTTTGTGCGTCGTGTGTGTTACTGCATGTAATTCCATAGGTTCTATTTTCACAGACTAAAAGTGCGGCGCGGTCTAGTCTGTCGTCTGCGTTGGGCCTTAGAAATATAAAATGACACCTTAGCAAAAGTAGTTCAGCCTGATGAGCATTTTTTGTTGAGATATAAAAATCGAAGATCTGGAACACATGATGCAGGACCATAATGGTCCAGCTAAATTATAGGAAATATAAAAAGGACGCCTTAGCAAAAGTTGTTCAGCCTGATGAGCATTTTTTGTTAGGATATAAAAGTCGAAGATCTGGAACATATAATGCAGGACCGTAATGGTCCAGCTAAATTATAGGAAATATAAAAAGGACGCCTTAGCAAAAGTTGTTCAGCCTGATGAGCATTTTTTGTTAGGATATAAAAATCGAAGATCTGGAACATATAATGCAGGACCATAATGGTCCAGCTAAACTACAAGAAATATAAAAATTACGCCTTAGCAAAAGTTGTTTAGCCTGATGTAGCGTCGCCTTGCCTGTTCAACTTATTCATGGACAGTTTTTTGACCACAGATATAGATGTAATAGATAACGCACGTATCAAGATTTGTATGGAAACCAAGCGTGCCAACTTTTTTAATGCCTACTGTGACGTCAGACGCAATTTTAGTGATGGGAAATTCAAACCGATTCAAAGAAACCGCTCACTACGATTTAAACGATTTATTGAAGACGCACGCCGCCGCCATGATCGTCTCGCTCATACTCATCGATTTTATATCTGTGGTCTCGCTCGCTTACTCCGCGCTCGCTAACCATACGATCGATTAACATTTAAGTTAATCGATTTGTGATAAAAATCACAATCGATTTTCTGATTGACGAATAATATGAAATTGGATAAACAAATGATTCTAAACGGAAAATTGTTTGATAATAAAGAATAAATATTTGTACTCAAATTATTTCAATTTAACTAAAATTTAAACTATACCAACTTATTAAAATTTAAATTACAAATAATGTAAATATTTTAATTGAACTTTAAAAATAAAACTATTATTATTCTTAAATAACCGGCCAAGTGCGAGTCGAATTCGCGAACGAAGGGTTCCGTACATTATCTATAAAAAAACACGTTTTTACCGATTTCAATGCGTTTTTTAAATGTTGAAGCAACTTCCCTTGCGGTCGTTCTTAGCCATGTCAGGCTTGTCTCTAGAGGTATCGAAAATATACCGCTTCAATGGGGGAAATGCAGTATGGACGACTCACTAACGAGCAATGAGCAGTGACGCACGCGCGGTTTTGTTCACCAACGTGTGACCAGTAGTTCAAAGAGCGACCATATTATATACATGAACTCTGAAAATATTACCCTCGTTTTCTAAAGTGTAAATTAGGAAATTAGCTTGTTTATAATCTATTAAATTGGCTCTTTAATAATAGTTTATATCATTCGTCAGTCCGATATCGATTAAAATCGATAATTGGTATATTTTGTAGAACGAACAACACTAGTCGCTAAATTTTACTGACGAATGAGAAATTGCCGGTACCACGACGTCGTAGCGATGCGCGACAGTATCGCTTGTTTCGATATACATTGCTTCTTAACACACAACGTCGGATCAAACGCTCAAAGCAAACGCAGCAATGTAATGTGAATGTAGTTTTTAAACCTTAATCTATACTTATTTAGGTATAATCTTGGAATCACCGCTCGGAATGCTTAAAAAATTGTTTTAAAATGAATTTACGCATATTTTTCTTTTTAAATAACTTAGCTGTGATAGGAAATATGTCCTTGACTTTGGGCGCTTGCAATTTTTGGGCTGTTGCAGTTTATTATCACGCTACGAGGCATTTTTTTATTTTTCGCTGCCGTCCGGCTGCAATCACAGACGCGCGCGGACTGTCAATAGCGGCGGCCAACCTCGACGCTTTGTCTGAGAACTTACACGCGAAGTAGGTGCATTTAAGTCGTCTATCTATATCTATGTCTGTGTTTTTGACAGATTTGAAAGATGATGAATGTGGTGTTAGAATGGATGAGTTATACACTGACCTCCATATATACGGGTCAGTGGTTATTAATCAAATGCCTTCTCTATGCCGTCGACCAAGTGATACTTGCGGACTCAGAAGAGGAATTACAGAAGATGATAACTGTTACGAATGATGCTTTAGAGAATAAGGGTATGAAAGTTAATGTCAGTGAAACTAAAGTTATGGTGATTGAAAAGGACGATAGTGCAACAGAATGCAATATTTTAATAAATGGGGTGAAAGTTGAGCAAGTGAAAGAGTTTGTATACTTGGGATGTATGTTTACAAAAGATGGTAAGCACGAGGGTGATGTTGAAAAAAGAGTGAATGCGGGTAACCAAGTGAATGGAGCGTTCCATTCCTTTATGAGCTACTAGGAAGGTATCAGACAAGGCACGTCTCGCTGTTCATAAAGGAGTACTGATACCTACTTTAATGTACGGTAGTGAGAGTTGGGCATGGCAGAGAAAGCATAAAAGTAGAATAAATGCAGTTGAAATGCGAGCTCTGAGGAGTATGTAAGGTGTTACCTTGAAAGATCGATACGGAATGATGCCATAAGGGAGCGGTGTGGAGTAAAAGAGGATGTTGTGACAAAAATAGAGAAAGGGATGTGTCCTGTATTTTGGGCCCCTCCAGAGATGCGTCTACAAACAGACAGACTTTTTTTTAAATTCTTTATCTAGTACTCTGCTTAAATATTTTTTTGGAAATTGATTCAATGTGCAGAATTTTACTGTTTTATTACATATATAGATTCAACTCTTTAACAAACAATAACATTTAAACATTTAACAAATTAAAATCCCATCGATTCCATCGGCTAAAATGTACCTACAGTGTGCACATCCCTATTTTGTCTTTTATGTTGGCTGCAGCATCACATCTGTCCGATGCAACTGTCATTGTCTAGATGACATTTGTCACTACACGTCTATAAGCATTTCGTTTCATGTCATGTGTGTGTTTCACAAATTAGTGTTTCACATATTTTTTACTATGGAGTCCCGTCTCAAAACCTAGTGATTATATTCTCTTTGGTGGTGTGGGTGACTGCTGAACTCGCTGACTAAGCTGTTTTTTATTAAATTTGCTCGTGTCTACAAAAGTATTGAAGATATCATGTCGTTTGCGACGCATTTGCTGATTAGCCCCGCCGTTTCGCGATAGTGTTCACCTGTGCGCGACACCGGCTGACCGGCGAGATGTACTGCTTGCAATGGCTGATTCCCGTGCTGCTTATTCCAAAGCCCGTGAACCCGGCTTTAGTGAATACGCACGTCATGTTTATGGTATTGTACCTGATAGGATTCTTCCTAGAACGGAAGCCGTGTACAGTGTGCAGTGTAGTCTTCCTAGCGGCAGTGATACTAATTTGTTATAGCGGCATTGGAAACTGTTTGTTCTGGGCGACTCATTGTGAAGGCGAGAAGTATGAGACGTAGCTGTGCCGACGGAGTTACCAACCACAGTGCTCAAAATAAACCAAGTGCTGCGCTCAGAGTGGCGGGAAACTGCGAAGAGGCGCGGCGCATGTCACCAATTTTTATGTTTTGTAAATAATGTAAACTAATTTACATTTATGTTGTAAAGTAATGTAACATCCGGTTACTAAATTGGTTTTTCCAGACCGTCTTAATTGCATATTCAATTATATTTCTGATGGACACATAAGGTACTTCGCACACTAAAATTTAATGATCCAATCTTTATATCCAATGGGTATATGTTTTTTATTATTAAAATATGGTTGACTCACCTAATCTAGTTGGAATGAATGACCAGGTATGAGTGCAGACCAGAGAGTTGGACTATAGGTTGCTGCGACTTTCAATTGATTTAGACGATCATCAGAAAGTGCTGCACTTGTTACACAGTGCAATATGTGCAGTAAACGTCAGGTCACTCCTAACCTCACCCTGATATTGATCGTCTAAATCTATTGAAGCCTAGACGACATTTGAACTGTTTAAAAACCTATTATGTACAATGCTGGCAGTTAGAATGTTAATAATTAATTCTTACAGTAGTTCTAATAAAAGATGATTATACTTGACTGCTGGCTAGGTTGCTGGGACTTAAACCTGTTTTAATATGATGAGATGCAGGTCTTGAACAGTTCATGTAAACTCAAATTCAAATTGTATCTAATAATTCCTGCAGCTTCTGAATCACAGGTTTTTTTTTTAGATGTGGTGGACTTTTTTCAAGATTTTTTTACAAACATATAAACAAAATACAAACTTTAGAACCATAGGAAGCCACATTGGACTATAAACTCTAGAAGTAGCTTAATTTATAAATATTTTAAAAGATTACTCTTTTGATGTACAAATGGAGACCAACCTGGTTGCAATTTTACCATTGTTAGTACAGTGGTAGTCAAACTATTGGGCACACTTGCTTATGGGGCAAAAAGACATATCAGAGGGAGGCATGGCAGGCTTTTTTATTTTAAAAAAATTGTTAGGTATCAAGTCTGATTCAACCATGAGAGAGAAAATTTACATAGGAATTTAAACTTGAATAACGAAAGTCAACTGCCAGATTAGTGTGTGAAGTTCCTTAGGCTGGTTTCACAGCTATACGGGAGTCCGTAAGTTCCGCCTTTGAGTCCTGCAGACCTGGGCATTGTCGTGAGCCGCAAGACCCTAAAATGCTCTGTCTGCCACTTTAGGGATAAAGACAGAAGAAAGACGTGATAGTATGTATGTATGTCGATCAGTCGCATCGCGGCAATTGACGGCCAGTCACGTGGTTCTGAAGTACTAACTGTGTAGTGGTTGTTTACTGACTGGTGGACTCTAGTACTGACCATGGTTCCATATGAAATGTCATACGAAACCATAGTCAGTACTAGTCGCCTGCCGCTACGGCAAGTGCAGCTGCCGCTGCCGCTGCCGCCTGCCGCTCAACTTCAAAATTTACCCTATCCAGCATAGCTGTGAAACCAGCCTTAAATGCATAGGTACTAAATTGTTAGCCTTTCATGCGACATCGTCAAAATGTGTATAAATGCACCAACCTGTACTTACATTCAACGAGGAAGGGACATACCTGTATAAAATTGAACCACGGGCTATACATAAGATCAAAGTATAATAAAATAACAAACCTTTTCCATACAAAAGTGTGCCGCCCGGGAAATTTGTATCGGAAAGTCGATTTTTTCTTGGTGTTTTTTGACTGTTATTTTATTATCATTTTAATATAGTGATCTAGTATAGCCTGTGGTTCGAATTATTACGGGTATGTCCCTTCCACGTTGTATATCTCATTGTTATGTTGATCATATGACTTGGATTATTAATGTACAGATATTGTTAGTGATTTATAAATAATATGTAAATTAAATACACTATGGGATTACTTGGTTTTATTTTCTTTCCTTTTTAATCAAATTTAAAATATCTTTTAGAGTGCCTGTCCACTAAAGCGGAGCCATAGAATAAGTACTAGTACTCACTTACAGGAGTCTTACTCAGCAAAGGAATTTAAAGAAATATCTACTCAATGTCGTTAGCGATATGGTTTAATTTAGCTCGCGTCAGAACTCAGCACCTCTTCGTTTAGATACCTAGAAGTGCATTTCAAGCAAATTTCATTCTTATAACTCTAGATTCCCGTCACTGAATTTGCCACTTCGGAGTGGTCGCCGCGCGCATAGTAATAATGTAGGTATATTTTCGATACCTAAACGGGGAGTGACACAGGCCTGGCGGAGCTACCCCTTCGATACCATAAGGTTGCAAAACTTGTAAAAATAAAACAAATACAAAAAATGTAACATTTTATTAAATTAATGTCTTTCGCACACGTTACGAAGCTCGCAACTCAGCTTCCTTAATTTACTCACCACACTATGAAACAGTCTGTTTATTGTTCACCAAAATAAGAATAGACCATTTCACCGTAAGCATATAAAAACTAATATAAAAGAACAAGTATAAAAACGAAAAATTCCGCTGTCCGTAAACAAAGAGCAATAGTAAAACAATGATTTGTTCATATATGATACATGGGACGGGGTACCCCTGTTACATCTGATAGTATCGCCGACAATATTGTTCTTGGTGTACATTGCATTTGCGTATGAATATAACTGTGTTAACTCCTTTATAGTACGGTAAAAAATGATTTCCCGATGTTGCTATCGCAGCGAATTACAAATTTGATCGTAAAGTTCATACTAGTACAACAAAATTGGAGTTAATGGCGGGAAGTCAACGGGGTTTAGTTGGAATTTGCCTTAAATTGTTTTGCAAATTGATTCTAATAGACTTTATAACATGATTTTTGTGTAGTTTGGTCTTATAAATGCTCATTCACATAGACAATATAGTGTGGCTGTAGTGATATTTATTTGCGGACTGCGTTAGGCGTCTTGAGGCGCCGTCCGCCACTCAATCCGCTATGAAAACCAGTGGACTCGTATATATTTATCGCCAGAAGCTCTCTTAACGTAATCAAAGAACCTTTACCAACCTTTGATTATAAATTTAGAGTTAGGTTAGGAATTAAGGATAATAGAAGTGGAAAAATAAAGATTGGCCCTAAAGGACTAGTATCCAGAGCCGTAAAATAATTTATAAAAAAATGCTAGTACAACAAAAACCGTGATAATCGCTCTCAGAAGCGCAAACTCAGAACAAATATGAGCATTAAATAATGGAGATAGGGTTGAATTTGCAATATATCTTATGTTTCAAATTAACGCTTCTCTAGTATGAATTAACACTGATAGAATTAGATTAAA
The DNA here is from genome assembly GCA_963555685.1 of Acrobasis consociella. NCBI lineage: Eukaryota > Metazoa > Arthropoda > Insecta > Lepidoptera > Pyralidae > Acrobasis > Acrobasis consociella. The sequence goes on from OY743114.1 coordinate 2,517,213, forward strand.
CAAGAATAAAATTAAGACAGTTTAAATCCAGATAAATGCTTGACCTTGACATTTTGAGAGTAGAACACTACCCCCAACGCTCCGGCTATGAGGAGTGCAATAAAGTTAATATCATCGACGAAAGATCTATTCTTATTTCAGTCATGTCACATTCACTCCGGTATACATACGCGACGATAAACCGTCGCGATTCGCTCCGACTTATCGCCGCGTGTGTAGTCCGCCTTAGTGATCACAGTACGTCCATTAAAGCACTGTATTAGTCGTCGCCGGCGGATCTCTTCGCCTTTCTCGCGCGGGGCGACTGTTTCGGCGTCTTGGGGGACTTTTCTGTAAAGAAAAAGTAAAGTTTTCTGTTAGGGCCAAATTACTGGGCCAACGTATTAGGGCCGCGCTACACTGAATTGGCATAGCATGGCATGGCATAACAAAGACGCGCCTCTGCTCGCGGCGCCGCGCTTCGCCTCGCGTCACCTCGATCAGTCGCGCGCCAACTCGCGGCGGACGCACGCCATGCTTGCAGTGTTGCCACCTCAGTGGAATTTCCACTAAATCTGGCTAACCAAAATTAAGTTTTACTACAAATTTTGGTTTTAATTAAGAGTACTAGTACGTATTCTGTGCTATTGGTTGGAATCGTTTTTGGTTGTGTGCATTTCCCCAGCGAAAAAGTATCGATAAATAAATGTTGACTATATTAGATATGTTTATCGATGAATGAAATTTATTTTATCAGTATCTTTGAGAAATTCGTAAAATACTTATTTCAGGGATCCGAAATTCTATAAGTACAGCAAAAATATTAATCTTATGATATAAATGTTTATGCACAAATAGACTTTGTATGTCATAGGCTCAGAACATTAAGGTGAACAACTTCTGTTAATTTTTTTTTCTTGGGACCTACGGTTTACGAAAAAACTCGTCTTAATGATAACACGCGGGGTACAGATTTTTTTTTTAGTATAAGATAAGACATACTTTTTCTTATGAAACTAATAACAGAAGATTAAGGCGAACAACTAGCGTCTAACTTTTTTCCTGGGACTCACGGTTTCCGAGAAAATGTGGCCTTATTGTTTAAGAATTATTAAAAATATTATGTTTTTAAGAACCAACGTACATATTATTTCTTAATTATTGATCAAAAAGTACATTTATTTACCTACGCTACTACATAGTAGAGAAGTAATTAATCTGTAATAATGTAAAACTCATTTAGTAATGGTACCACAATTAGTAAAAACGTTAAAGTTGGCAACACTGCTTATAGTCGTAAGAACACGTCAGAAGCAAGTCAGATACTCATTTCGCCAGAAAATGCATTTTGACAGAAACGCATCTCGTCAGATTTGAAACTCGTCAAAATCGCAACTCTACAGACACGCAACTTGACGATGCGCGTCTCGACTTGACAGTAAAATTTAAAAGCTTGTTGTCATTATGCATTTAAGCAACTAGTTAAATGTAGTAATTTACTATTCCACTGATTAGATTTTGGATCATTACTTTATTATATATCATTACTGTATCTCGAAATACGTAGCTGTCGATTTGCATTTCTGACAAGTTGCTTATCTGACAAGTTGCGAGTCTATCGTAAGAGATGACGAGATGTTTATCTGACTAGTTGCGTTTCTGACGAAAAGCGACGAATCCATCGCGGGCACCAGCTAGTATATTATACATGATGAGTAAAGCAGTATGAGCACTCACTGAGTTGGTTGAGCACCTCCTTGGGCAGCCAGTCGTAGTCGACGTCGCCGGCGGTGCCGGTCTCCAGCCGCGGGGCGCTGCGGGGCGCGCGCCGCCGCGCCAGCGACGACAGCGCCTGCTGCCCCAGCACCAGCGCTAGCACGCCCGCCGCGCCCAGGAACACGTACAGGAAGAACGTCTCGCCGTCCAAACCTTCGGATACTTCCACGATGTTTACCGTCTGGTTGTATACCGCTTCCTGTCAAGCGTATAAAGGGCTTATAACCATGCCTACCCAAAGTAGTAGTTTTTAGCTTTTGCACTAAAATAAAATTTCAAAAAATGACATTCAATAATGCTTGTTGCAATTTGTTTGCTAAAAATTGTCTTTGACTTTTGACTATAAACTAATTCTCTTCCTTGTCACTAGATAGCGTTATAAGGTAATAATTAAAACATTAAAATCTTTTATTACTATTATACTTCCACGATGTTCACTGACATTCACCGTCTGGTTGTACGCTGCCTCCTGGCAAGCGTACACCGGGTCTCAGTATTACAAAGCATATTGGAACAGATTCCCAATGCCATAGATACTGGAGGGACCGTAGAGTTCCCTTACCGTAGAATCTGACTTTTCAATATGTACAAAACGTGTCAGATTAGAAATTGCACATGTATAGGCATTTACATAACTAGATTTACAGTCAAAATATGGACTTGATGACTTATTGATTTGATAGTTAATAGAAAATATAAGGGTGTAGAAGTTTCCCATACTGGTGTACTAGTTTCTTTAAAATAACTAAATTTTACCGCAATCAAATAATATTTTTTTTTAAATTACTCATGTAATATCAATTTCTTTTTTTTGACATTTCGGAATTCCTCCGTGTCTTTCCCCTTCAAAAAAGAAGCCAAAGTCCTCCAAGGAGATACGCACATGGCGTAGGCTAGGGAACGATAGCGATAATAAAATGCAATAGCATGTCCTTAAATTATCGCTATCTCCTATTTGAACACGTATTATAAACAAACCAAACATTAATTTGTAATCTCCCCTGTCTCAGGTGCTTTTGATGGCCTTAAAACG